>CAWUFW010001279.1:1497837-2995675 GCA_963921515.1 Calotriton arnoldi | reverse complement strand
TCTGCGGACACTCTGCCAGGCAACATAATGAATTTGGCCTACTTTTGAAAATGCCTGGGATTTGGCCAGTTTATGGTTTTGTGGTGTCGACGCTGGTTTGTCTCTTTGGTGCAGTCTGAGGACTGATTTTTGGTTTTCTTGTTTGATACGGTCTGAGGACTGACCTTTTAAAGGATATTTGCGAATTATTCGTCTGGCACCGAATAGTGAACCTGACCCCTCTTAAGATGCCCTGCCTGAGCAAGTTGTGTTGTTTGGGGTGCCGCTGTTGTTCTGCTGATGCTCGATTGGAGGAAAGGCAACCTGCGCCTCCGGAAGGCACCCCGAACTTTGATATGTATGTTAATCACGGCCTTGGCCCTATTATGTTTAGTACATTATGGCACAAATATACAAGGGACAATGCCGAGCTGCAGTGGCCGCTAACAGGTACCTTTGATGAACAAAAATTGAATTTCTTGCAGGATAAATTGTTTGCCAAACGAAGTAGGCAGTCGATGTTTGATTATCTTCAGGTATGGCAAAAGGAAGCTAGGCAAAGATGAATGAAAGCAGAAAAAGAGGCCCGAAGAGGAAAGATGCAGACGGTGACCCAGAAAGCAGTAGCGTATGATAGAGATAAAATAGAAAAAGGTATGGAGTGTGCTGATAGGAAGTTTCGATTGCAATGTGACAAATCATATGTTGCCCGAGAGGAAGGCGATACGTTTGTGGAGGAACTGTTAGACACTCGACCTCCACCTCCGTATGCCCCGCAGAAAATATACCCTGCTGTCCCGCTGCCCCAGTCTTTCACCCCTCCTGCCACCTCCTCTGGTTCTTCTGCTCTCAACTTGTCTGCTTCGGCTACAGCACCTCCTGCTCTTTCTCTGGCTTCACATGCCGTGGCTGCGACGACTGCAAGTCTCCCTGCTACACCTATTGTTTCAGCTTACTCTCTCTCTCCATCGCTCACACCCTCAACACAGCTTTCAATAACACTGGTGCCTGCCCCTTCAGCTGTTGTGTCTTCCCGCATCTCCCTTCCCCCGACCTTGCTGAGCATTGGGATGCCGGTGCGTGGACTGGACGAGGGGACTGGGTGACTGCACGGGAGCGAATGGGGTGGGTGCTGATTCGATCTGATGTGGGAGATGCAGAGAAAAGATGGTAGCTAATCAGGCTGCCCAGTGGGCCCGGAATCTGATTTACAGCGTGGAGGATGTGTGGGGTGTGTTGAAAGAGTATGAACCATTTGTACAGCAGCATGCCCTCAAGCATATGTCAGCTACGCTGATTGGGTTGGGGGAACAGTGTTTCAATGGTGTCGCACCTCAGATTATTTATGACATCCGGGACCGTGTATATGCTGCTGACATGGCCCCTAATGACATTTTTAGAAATGTTGCAACACTGATTGGCTATCGAGGCAGGTTACATCAGAAGAGCCCGATAACAGGGTCCCAGTTTCCGATGAGGGAAGTACATCCTATTTTTCACCCGGAGATACCGGAGCTGCGTGATCAGCATGATGCTGTGGTCAGACAACGAGTAGAGGCCCGCTTTCAAGAACAATGGGTTTATACTCCATGGAAAAGGAGTGAGGTTTTGTCTCTTAAGAGTCAGTTGCCCGACCCTAGGAGAAATCCGACTGCATATTACAAAGAGTTGACAGAGGCCGCATTGTCGACAGTGATGACGTTGGCAGACATTGAGATGTTTTTTATTTGTTGGTACCAGTTGATATTTGGCGGCAGGTGCATACACAGGACCATGTTGTGGAATTGGGTGGCACTTGGGATGTGATCAGAGCATGGGACAAGGAGAGGAAGCCTGGTGAGAAGCCTAAGGCTGAGATACTAGCTTTGCCAGGTCGTATTATTACCTACATGCACTCTCTTATTCCACCTAGAAGAGTAGATTGGGACAAGTTAACTGCATGTCGTCAGAAGAAAGATGAAAGTATATCTGTTTTTTTTTATTATGTTTGAAGGTGTGTTTTTGGACTTCAGTGGACAGGATTTGTCAATGGAAGGAGGTGTCTGATTGTTCGTTAACAGATTTGTTACGAACCTGCTTCCCGAGATCGCACAGACTTCAGAGAGCACTTGGACTACATCCTCCCCATCATTTATATTGAGTATGGCACAGTATTATGAGCATAGAGAGAACGAAGAGAAGGAGAAGGTGGAGAAGAAAAAATAAGGAGTTAAAAACGAAGGTGTTGATGCAGCAGGTGTCTAGAGAGAACGGAAGAGGACGAGGCATTGGTCCGGCTCGGCAGATGCCCCGCACTGGCAGAAATGCTGCGCCTGTGGGGCCGAATCAGTGTGCATATTGTAAGGAGGAGGGACACTGGCGCAGTGATTGCCCGGCGTTGTTGCAGAAGGTTGCGGCCCCTAGAGGACGGGGTTCTCGCGGAAGGGGCCGTGGAGCAGGTGGTCATAACGGGGGTCAGGAAACTGAGGCACCGCAGGGTCACTCTGATCAGAACTATTTTGATGACCCTCGGGCGACAGTACTATCATGGCGACTATGATTTGGACGCCGTGACGGGGTTGTCCCACAGTTAGGACAGCCAGGGACAGGACGAGGGACCAGTTCAGATACCTGTAGATCAGCGCGGACCTTATGTTACTGCTGACTTGCAGGCTTTTCTGGTGTACCGGTTGTGAGCCCCATATCCAAACCCCTTGCCCTGACAGTTGGTCCCTTTACTGTTGATTCACCATTTTTGCTGACCTCCAATTGCGGTGAGAATTTGATGGGATTGGATTTGTTGAAGAAGTTGTATGCTACAATTTACTGTTCCCCGGCTGGTGTCTATATGACAATGGGTCCTAATGTGGTTAGTATCAAGCAGTGCTTGTCTAAGGATGCACCCCTGCCTGCTGAATTTAAGGATGTGCCGCCCACGTTGTGGGCCACAGGTGATACGGACGTAGGGCTGTTACAGATACCTCCAGTTTCTATCAAGGTCAAAGACAATGCTGTTTTGCCTTGTACTCCCCAGTATAAAATACCGCAAGCAGGGGAGTGGGCTCTATTGCAGATTATACAGGACTTGATTAAGTCAGGTGTTGTTGAGGAGACGACTGCGAACGTGTGTAATAGCCCCATTCTTCCCATTCTTAAGAGGGCACCCTCGGGTTCCTCTGATGACCATCCTGATGTCTATCGTTTTGTGATTGATCTGCGTGAGGTTAATAAGATTGTGGTCCCTCAGCTCCCAGTGGTTCCCGACATCACTGCCCTTCTGACAATGATTCCTTCCTCCGCCAAATTCTTTTCTGTTATCGATTTGAAGAATGCATGCTTTAGCATTCCGATTCATCCAGACAGCAGGCATCTATTTGGATTCACCCTGGACGGCAGAAGCTTTAGATTCTGTCGCGCTCCTCAGGGCTATACTGAAAGCCCTAGCATATATAGTCAAGCTTTAAAAGGCCAATTGGATTCCCTCGCGCTTCCCCAGGTAATGTATTGCTGCAGTACGTGGACGATCTCTTGATTGCTTCTGACACTGAAGAAGGTTGCAAAGATGCAACGGTCAAATTGTTGCTTCATTTGGCTCATCACGGACATAAAGTGTCCCTTTCAAAATTCCAATATTGTCGACAGGAGGTCACCTACTTAGGTCACCTACTGTTGAAGGAGGGAAGGAGACTAACACCTGAACGCATTAGTGCTATTGTTAAGATGCCCATCCCTAAGACTCAAAGGGATGTGCGAGCTTTCATTGGCATTACTTCGTATTGTCGGCACTGGATTCCTAACCTTTCCTTACTAACAAAGCCACTGCTGCAGCTAACCACTAACGATGTGCATGAACCCTTGCATTGGACGCCTGAATGTCAACAAGCTTTTGAGCAATTGAAAGCCGCGCTTTGCTCTGCGCCTGTGCTTGGCACGCCGGATTATGCTAAGCGGTTCGTGTTGTATGTACACGAGATGGCTGGTTGCGCGCTTTCTGTTTTAACACAAGCCTTTGGAGGTAAGCAGAGGTCGTGTGCTTATTTTTCTGCTTTGCTTGATAATGTCGCGAGAGCCCTCCTGAGCTGTCTAAGAGCGGTCACGGCTGTGGCCGTCTCTATCCGACAATCGGCAGGGCTCGTCCTTGATACCGACCTCACAGTCATGGTACCTCATGCTGTGGATACACTTTTGGACAAAACGAAGACGCAGCACCTTACCATTGCACGTCTGACTGGTTATGAACTGACCCTCTTTGCACTACACGTCACGATAAAAAGATGTGCCACCCTGAACCCAGCCACGTTACTACCCCTCCCTTCTGAAAGTGAGGAAATAGACATACATGATTGTATTTTTTGAACTGAAGAGGAGACGAAGGGACGGGTAGACCTGACTCATGTTCCCCTATCTGAACCCCAAGGGGAGCTATATGTCGATGGCTCTTGTTTCAAATTACCGGATGGCACAACAACTGCTGCATACACAATAACTACCCTGCACACAGTAGTTGAGACATCACGAGTTCCCTATCAATCGGCCCAAGCTGCAGAATTAGTTGCCCTTCTTCGAGCTTGTGAGCTAAGTGAGGGACTGACTGTCAATATTTATACTGACAGCCAGTACGCCTTTGGAGTGGCCCACAATTTTGGGCGGCTCTGGGCAGAGAAGGGGATTCCTGACTTCATACTGGTTAAAGATTCAGAATGGCCCATTGATACACAGGCTTTTGTCAGCTCTGACACTCCCCAAAAAGTTAGCAATAGTGAAGTGTAGCGCCCACAAGGCAATTAATGATGATGTGTGGAGGGGAAATGCATTTGCAGACCAAACAGCTAAAGAGACGGCTCGAACAAAGATGAAAAAGATGTTTGTGGCAGGTCCTGCTAGATGGGTACCCGAAGTTACTATGTTTGAGGATACACTGGATAGTGTGAAAGAAATACAGAGTGAGGCAACGATTGAGGAGTTAGCGATATGGCAGGAAAGCACAGCATGTTTAGAAGAGGATGGGTGCTGGACGGATAAGTCAGGAAAGCAAAGGTGGATGCTGCTGGACGTCTATGTCCTCCCTGTAGTCACTATGGTGCATGGGCCAGCTCACATTAGCGCAAAGGGCATATGTAAACTACTAGACCCTGTGTGGCAGAATGATAACATCCCCAAAACAGCTGCTCACTTGGTGAAATATTGTATAGTATGCATGATGTATAATCCTGGAAAAGGCACTCCTACACCTCCTGGCAATTTTGCACCCCCATCTTTCCCCTTTGAAGTCCTTCAGATGGACTACATTGAGATGGAACGGGTCAACAATTTGAAATATGTGTTAGTGGTTGTTTGCGCATTCAGTAACTGGGTTGAGACATACCCCACTAAGGAGAATACAGCCTTGGCGATGGCGAAAGACCTCCTTAAGGAGTTTTTCCCTTGCTTCGGTTTGCCCCGTTTGATCTGAAGTGACAATGGCAGTCACTTCAATTCAAAAGTCATCCAGCTGGTGTGTGATGGGCTACACATCAGGCAGAAGTTTCATGCTGCACACCACCCCCAGTCCGCAGGTTTGGTTGAGAAGTACAATGGTACTCTCAAACTAAAAATGGCAAAAATTCAGGAAAGCACAGGATTGAAGTGGCCAGATGCCTTACCGTTGGCTCTTCTGTCAACCAGAGCTATGGCTCACACTAGGACAGGATTGCCTCCATATGAGGTCGTGTTCGGATGCCCAGAAAATGTTTGGGGCGTCCCGCGACCAAAGCGCTTTTCAGAAATTGAGTATCCTCTGTTGGTGGATTATCTCTATGAGTTGACTAAAAATTTGCGTTCTATTCATCAACAGAGTCAAGACACATTGCCACCGCAAGCAGATGGGCACGGGCATGACATCTGACCTGGTGACTTTATCCTTGTGCGGCACTTCCAGAGGAAAGGAAGCCTGGAGCCCCGTTGAAAGGACTCCTCGCCACCAGGAGTGCTGTGAAGGTGACCGGTCGGAAGAACTGGGTCCACACCAATCACTGCCGCAAGGTCCCATTGCCTCTCCCCTATGATCGGTGGGTGATCGATGGTATAGGTGACCACGAGACGGAGAAAGTGCCAAGCTTCATTCCTTTTTCGGATGCCCGACTGACGTGGGTGCGAACAGAGGAGGAGAATGTTGCAGTATTGAATGAGGCGGTTCCCCCAGAAATAAGGGCTGTCCAGGATTCTCCTCCACCTGGCCCACAAGTGCTTGAGCCCCAGTACCCTCTGAATCTGAGCCCCCGTTTACTGCTCACTCTGTGCCCGGAGTGGCTAGGTACAATTTGCGTCCTCGACGGTGGGACAGTGCACCAAAGGAAAAGTCAGATTAGTAGGGATGGACTGTGAGGATGAAGAATAGGGTCATGTACCCTGTCCGTGGTACCAACGATAGCTTAGGGAAAGGGAGATTGGTGCATTGTCCGAGACACTGGACAGGATAAGCTGAGGGTGTCTTCCCGAAAGGGAGGGTGCCCTATCCTGGACGACGTGGGATTTCTTCAACGGGCCTCGATCGCGCTGCCCCACTGCTGTGCTCAGTAGCACTCCCGTAGATGAACAATAGGAGTCTACCAGCGAGGCTCAGAAGGACGCTGGAAACTCTTTGCCAATCTTCTTGTTTCCTTGTCACCAACCCCATTGCACTGCGCTTTTCCCCTCTGATCACCATGTATCCTTTTGGCCGCCCAATTGTTGAGGAGGAACAGCCTTTTGCAGCACCACGTTCGGAGAGGGATGGGGTTGGTTGGCCCAGTTGGTCGAAAAGGGGTAAAGTGATTTTTATAGTAATTGTCCTGATTTCCCTACTGGCAATACTTGGAATAATGTGGTTTCTAGAAGAAAAATATCCTGTGCACTAGTTGATTGGTACAACACCTGTTCCCCCTGAGCATATGTTTGTCACCCTGGCTTCTCACAAAAGTGAACACAGAAAGACATATGTAGATAATGTGTTCCTCCAAATGTTGCATCAGGCCCATGGTACGTCCAATGTCACAAATTGCTGGATCTGCGGTCTGCTCCCTTCTGTGACACACAAGAATGACGTGTTGTTGTCCATGCCTTTTTCTTATCTTGGGAGTTGTGAAGGCTGGTTTCAGCTCTTCACTATGGTATACAATCATTATCACTCTGATACTATGAATATGACGTTAGCTGACTATGAAACTGTCTTAGAGTATATACGTGTACATCAAGGGTTTACCCCAGGGGAACAAGGGACACCGGATACATTGTCCCCGACAGCATGCATGAATGTGTACAAAAGAGAACAAAATGTAACATGGCTTCAAAATGAAATGTCTGATTTGTGGAATTTTAATGTCACTGAATACTTCAAGTATTTTCAACTGCGTAATATTACTCATGATGTGGCAATGCCAGTGCCAGTGGTTAACACGACAGCGAGTTTTTGTGTTAAAGGGAAAGGAAAAGTTGGGGTGGGGGTGAGTAGTTGCAATTACAACTATGTACTGAGCACTACAAATAGCCCACCTCTGCTACCCCTCACAATGTTTACTTTGTTTGTGGGTCCCAGGCCTATGTTTGGAATGGTCTGGAATATGCTATCTCTCCTTTCTCCTTCCTCCAGTGTATATAGCGCCATGCAACTACCATAGGGATCACCAACTACAATGCAGGGGTGTTCAGCTGTTACGTGTTAGACGGGTCATTGACACTGCAGACATAGATCAGACAGATACCACATTGCAGCAGTTTACTGATGCTATGAAAGGTATTGTTTCCTTTTGGGACCCCATGTCCAATAGTCTCAATATTCGTAGACTCACCAGGGTGGTAGAAGGAGTAATAAATGCAACTGCTGGTATTCTGACTAATATTACAGCTGAACTACAGGCTACGAGACTCGTTGCCCTTCAAAACCGGATGGTGTTAGATGTCATCCTTGCTGATCGAGGTGGGGCCTGCGGCGTCATCGGCAGTAGCTGCTGTGTATACATACCGGACCACGCTCCAAATGTGTATACTGCTGTACAGAAGCTCCATAGGCTTGCCTCTGACATACACCAAGAGAATGGTACATGGTCTCTCACTGGGTGATTTTGGGGTTTATTCACGTCCTGGGGATGGAAGATTATCATCTTCCTGATCGCCATAGCTGGTATCATTCTAACATGTTGTCTGTGCATACACTGGCTTCCTGCCTGCTGTGCCTGTTGTGTACAAACCCCTAGAACATGACCCTAAGAACAAGGCCATGGTGATGCAGGATATCCAGGACTTGATGTGCATAGACAAGGGCATTTTCGAGTACTGATGGTATATGTTTAGATTTGTAATATGTTCATTACGTAATACAGAGAGTTCTCACTTGCCATAGTAGCAAAATTAGTTAGCAAATGCTAAAAGGGGGTCTGTTGGACTAGAAAATACTTCTGGTCGACCCCCTATTGGCATTGTGCTTAAGTTAGCATTTGCAGTACCATTTTGTCCTCAGCCGCCATTTTGTGTAATGATCGAAACTAACTTCTGTCTCATTCTGTCTGCCTCTGCAGAAAACAGCTCCGATATTTCTTTTTTTGTATTTCTTCAAGGTTGAGCTTCGCTGTCTTAATGAATACATGAATGTGTCTTTGTATACCTTCCTTGTTAGATAGGCCCGTTCTCATGCTCTAGTGGCGGGCACGGACAGAGTAACCTTGAGGTAGAGATAACGGTAAACAGTCTAAATATCGAATTTTAAATATGGAGTTGCCAAAATATCGAATTTTAAATATCGAGTTGCCAAAATATCGACTTACAAAAATATAGTAGTGCAGAATATCGAAATGCAGGTAAGAAATATCGTTTTTTATAATATCGAAGTTAGTAATATCGACAGTCATAATATAGTTGTAAAAAATATCGATTTTTTTTTTTAGTGTTTTAAGTGTTAGTATATGTGTTAAAAGTATATATTATGTTTGTAATGTATGTTGGAATTTTTTTAAAGTAATGATTTTTATGTTAAATTATTTTTGCGTATTTTAGTTCCGTAGCGGGTTGTGGGTTTATAGGGGAATAGGGTGGGAAGTAATTTAAATATAATATATTAATTAAGAATATTTTTGAAATAATTACTTATATGTTAATTAATTTTTGTGTAATTTTATTCCGTAGCGGGTTGTGGGTTTATAGGGGAATAGGGTGGGAAGTAATTTAATTTAAATTAATTAATTAATAAATTAATTAAATAATAATTTTCTATTTATTAATTTATATTGTTAATTGTGTTAATTAATTAATTATTAATTAATTATAAAATGATTAATAATAATTAATAAATTATTGGCAATTATGTTTAATGTGTAATTTTTTTATTACTTAATTATTAATTTGATATTAATTATTATTAATTAATTTGTTAATATGTTAATTGTGTATTTTTTTAGGAGTGGGTTGTGGGTTTATAAGGGAATAGGGTGGGAAGTAATTTAATTGTAATTAAGGGGCTCATTACGATGGCGGGCGGAAGCACAACCGCCGTGCTGGCGGATGCAAAAACCACCAGTTACCGCCGGCACGCAGCAGTCCACACGCCCGCCCAATTACGATGCGAAAAGTAGGCCAAACACCGCCGGCAAGCCAGCAACACCGTCCGCCATCAAAGTGCGCCCGTACACGTAGCGGCGCAGCTCAACTGACACACACCGTCCGACGAAACACGTCCCGCCCGGCGCATAAATTACGATGCCGCAAACAAACGGCTCCCACGGCCAAGAGATACCGTACGACAAACCGAAGCGGTAACACGGACGCCGAGCACGGACAACGAAGAAGCGGCTCCCCGAGCATGAATCCAGCACTGCAGGCCCTCCCCATGCTCCTGCTGATGCACCACCAAGGACGCAACGTACCGCGGAGACGCAGGTAGGCACACACACAACAAGTGCACGCAAACAGCGCACACATTGCAAGGGCGGAAAAAGCGGACAACCCCCCACCAGCGCGTGTACACTACACATCCACCATTGCATCCACATATGACACACAGGCCAAATCGTAACATCGCGTAACACATGTGTACACACCACCTGGGACTAGGAACCAACAACCCCGTCACGGCCCCAAAGCGGCGATGACGCCGCCACACATGCGCACAACGCAGAGGCCAACCGCAGCGCCATGCATGCGTCGCACACAGACACAGGGACACAACCAAGCAGCACACACATCAGCCCCACCCCGAACGCACATGACACGTGACAGGCCTGCCACAGACATGTCCCCAACGCCCAATTCACGGACAACACCCAACGCCACACAACCGACGCACACATGTCAGTGAAGACACGCAACAGCAGGACACACCCCAGTGTAACAAACATGGCGTAGCACACAGCGGCGGCAACACCAACTAGGAGAAGCAGGGCTCCTTCGGGAAGAGGAACGCCAGTACCACACTGAAACACCCATACCACCCTGCACATATGAACAAGACATATAAAACGGAACACCAAAGAGCCCGGGGACCGACAACAGGTGGCCCAAGAATAACATTCACACACAAGGCCCAACGCAGAGCGGAAAGGCAGCCTGCCGCCCACACAAGGGAGAGCAGACAGCACTGAATGACCTTCCATTCCAACTCCGAAACCACAGCCCTACGACAGAAGCCGGTGAATACAGCCATTGTCCAAGAATAGACCAACACAGGCTTGCCGAGGAGACCGACCACAGGGCAGATAGCGCATATCACAGAAGCACACAACGGACGGGGAAGAAAGAAGAAAACACTCCCCCATGTCGGCCACATGCAAGTTAATTGGAAGGAGTCACACATCACTGACCTTGAACTGTCTGAGAAGCATGTGGGAAGAGGGCCCATGTCCTCCAAACAAGCCAACAGAACACAAGTCCTGTCTCCCTACGACTACACAGAGCTCACAGCAACCTCGGAGCGTGCACATTGCAGACTGCACACACAGCCGGAGCACGCCACCACAACGCACCGCTGCGAAATGGCAACCGCAACACACCTACCCAACTACGCCGAACAGCTCAAGCTGTACAAAACCAACCTGTTTCATATATTGGGATGCGATCTCCTGTCCCTGCTGAACGTAAGTTACCGACTGACTTACCGCATCACATTGTTCAGCTGCGTCATGCCCGTCTTCTACTGTCGGAGGTGTCCCTACCAGCATCCCGTGGAGATATGCCTCTCCAACCCGGCATGTCTGAAGGCGGACCTGCTACCACTACTCCTCCCTCTGGACGCACACGACAGGGCCTGCTCTGCCTATGGGGGCATGGCGTATGTGGCCAACATCGCACCCGCACTGAAATGGGACCACTGTGCCTCCACACGACGGATCATCGAGAACAGCTACATCGAATGTCACCCAGCATGCCCCATCATGGTCCTCCAAGGGACAACTTACGAACAACACCTTGACAGCCACCATCCGCTACATTGGCTGGCAAACATGTACACCACCAATGACATGGAAGCCCTGCTGGACGGCATCGCATACCTGACAACCTGTAAATTCATCGGACCACAACGCAGGTTCCCCGATTGACCTATGATGTCCAACCCCGCACCCATGCTTAGCTTCCGCACGGACTGGCCAGTCACCACCACAACAGCCATACCAAACGACCGGCAACTCTAACCACACCATCAACGACATCGCCATGACATCGGATATGACCGGGACATGCACACTGTTCCCCATCACATCCAGGAACACCACATGCATCGTGGGAGGCAGTGGCATGGGCTCTGTGTATCGCACCCACATGGACGGAACTGCACGAACAACCAGGACACGACATGGATCCAGCGCACATGGACACACACACCGCTCAGTGGACATGAATAGGTCGCCTGGAGTCTGTGGGTGCTGCACCCCTCCCACCCCCGCCCCGGGAATCCCATACCAGGACCTTTGCATGGACGACAAGTGCATACAACAACAACACGACCCCAGTGACTGTGACATGTCCAGTAACCACCACAGTGCAACAACAAGTGGCACGCCGCTGCATGCACGCAAGCACATGCCCTGATGTCATCTCACATGCACGCGTGCATGAGGAACAACCGCAGCAAACCTGTCACATGGAACTGAGATGGACTGTGCCCATGATGCCAAGCGGTCTGGTAGGCTACATGTATACCGTCTGTGTCAAAGTCCGCAGCTCCGCAGCTATACGTAAATGTACATTAGCACAGCCTTGGCCAAGCAGATGTCACTCTGAAGCCCACATCCCACATGCAACAGCCAATCACATGTAACCCCACACCCTATCCCATTTGCAATCATGCTCAGTATATCCTCAACATGTATTCCGCTGCCAGTAGTGTCCACTATACTGCATCACAGAGGACAGAAGACTCAATATAATGTTTGAAACCAAAACTGTCTCCGCTGACTCATTTCACAAGTACGAATGAGAGAGGATGAGAGTATGTGAAGTACACGGCAGTCGTGACATGACCATGTAGTCCACTGGTATTGGATGTCAACGCAAATGAGTAGCACAACTGTGGAAGACACACATGTGTCGTGTGAAGTCGTATGGACGCAGTGCTCAGGTGGGTGGGTGTGACGGGTAGATGCGCACATGCCAAGTTGGAGCACGCCGTGTTGGGAGGGGTCATGAACAGTACACCACCGCTTCCCTGGGCATTGTGAGAGGACACCTGTCGGGGGAGTGAACACGTGTGTGCACAGCAGCCGGGCACACGTGCAAAGCGGTACCAGGCGCACCTCAGCCCACCCTCTGTGGACAAGCTGGATCCTGTTGTGCGCCCGCCATGCCCCTTGACAAGGCACACACAGCCCCAGTCGACCAGGTGTAACCCCAACATAGTCAATCCGCACAGGCGATACAGGGCACGGGATGGCAGTGGAGCATGGTGTGTGAGAGGTCTCCTCGCGCTCCTCCTGGTCATATCACGCAGGCAATAGAACCTCAACGTCTAGCATGGCACAAGTCAAATGGAAGTGTAGGGGGACGCACCACAGCACGAGCAGCACTGACGTCACGGGAGGTGGCTCGCACCATCCCATCCATTGCCCATCATACCAACCACGCCACATGCCATTGCGACTAAGTGCAAGCGCGTGCGCCACCACCCCGAGCCCTCCCCAGAGAGGCCAAAGAGTGAATGTGTGGGCCATCAGCCACAGACGGACGCGGCCTGGCCGCAAGGGCAGCCACAGCCACTGGGTGTCGCAGGTGGCGGATCCGGAAGGCGAAGACTGTGATGCATAGTCCATGCAGGCCGGGTCTCCATTTGGGGCACCACGCAGGTGGACGGCGTCCCGCCACACATCATACCCTGAGACAGCCCACTCGTGCAACTGGACCCACACATACACTCCTTGCCCTCTCTGGTGCGAGCTTGGGGCTGCCTGTGCAAGCGCTAGCCTCGCAGGTGAGCATGCATATTGGGGGAGCGAGGGGAGGACATGAGGGCTGGGGCGAAGATGACTGTATCACTGTCAGTTAGTACAAGGGATGACCCAGATGTGGAAAGGAAGAGACGTGTCCCGTGTGTACTGCAACTAGTCGCCAATCCAACTACCCCCCCATGTCCGGAATGTAAGCCCGCACCTAGGCCCGCCCATCCGCCACATCGAACATACCACCAGCACGACAACCTTCCCATTCGAAACACTGACTGGGGGTGGCGACCAGTGAACAATCATGTGTAGCCTACCCACGCGTACATGTGGGCCCTCCATGATCCATGTCACCTGCGGCAAAGTCATGACATGCGCAATGAGGGAAGTGAGGAGAGCTGTCCGCCCCACGCGCAGAAGGTGCATCAGCTCCACAGACCCAGCAGCGAGTCCAGCAGGGGTCACATGTGCAGGGGCAGCTGTGCCTGGTGTGAAGGCACATGCATATAGACAGCACATCGACCAATGTGTAGTCTGCCCACATCTACAGTCCATCATCATGCGGACATAGGAATTGAACACAGGGCAACACATCTTCAGTTGGTGCACCCACCGTGACCAACAATGCGCAATCATCGACGTACCCGCCCTGTGCATGGCCCCCCACCCAACGGAGGCACATCCAGTGCCACCATCCCACACACACAAGCCTTCCACGGAACATGCTGTGTCCAATGGTCAATACAGAGTCAGCGCCCATCTGGTGGATCCTGAACAGGAGACACATGCACACACATGCCAGCTCCCACTATGTACGTCTGCCACCTGGCACGTGCAATGTAACCTCTCACCTGTGACGTGTGACTGCAAGCACACAGCCGTCTTGGCATGGGGCTGTCAATGTGGACACCTGTCAATGTTTCGGGAGGTGTGATCCGTACAGTGCTGTACATAGGGTGCAGTGCTGACACCTACTACTGTCTCATATCCCCTCGTGCCACAGGTCCCACTTGTTTTGGCCGCTCAGCCTGTGCCCACATCGTCGTCGTCGTGTGCCATACTCATCCAGCCGCGGAAGCAGTTCCATGCTCAGCAGACATTCATGTTGCCGTGGCGTTGCCGCTTGACGGATATGCAGTCAGTCCCCATCAGCACGCCCGCAAGTCATTGGGGCCTAGATCCCCATGTGCATGCACATGGCAGTGGTTTGTATCACTAGCCATTGCCATTGTTGGGAGACCTGTGTAAGTGTATTGTGGCCGTGCCGTCCCAGCTTGACAGCTGGGCTGTGGCTCATGTGCTTGCTCAGTCATGTCAGTGATGTGTATGCGAAATTGCTATGTGTCGTGTTGCTTTGACATGTGTCCTCTGCCATTGTCCCTAGGCGGAGACCGAACATTGACCGCCCATACCAATTGCTGGCGGACATGGACGATACAGAGGTTATTAGGAAGTTTCGGCTGGACAGGCCAACCCTGCATCGACTGTGTGCCATGTTAGAACCCCATCTCCGTCCCCGCAGGGTGTATCCGACTGCTGTCACCCCCACGGCTAAGGTGATGGCCGCCATGCATTTCTTCGCCACTGGGTCATTCCAGCACACAGTGGGCATTGGAGGAGGGATGTCCCAGCCCATGTTCAGCAAGGTGCTGAGGGATGTACTGGCAGCCATGATGCTGTACCGAAACAGGTACATCCGCTTCCCCAGGGCTCGTGAATTGGCGGCAGTGAAGGGTGCATTCTATGCCCTTGGCAGAATCCCACACGTCGTTGGAGCCATTGACTGCACACATGTCGGCCTTGTTCCACCACAGGCCACTGAGCACCTGTACCGCAACAGGAAGCACACGCACTCCCTGAATGTGCAAGTGGTGTGCCTTGCGGACATGGTGATCACCCACGTGTGTGCAAAGTTCCCAGGCTCGGCCCATGACGCACACATAATGCGCAACAGCATCTTGCCACGACTGATGTCCAATATGCAACAGGATCGTGGCTGTATTGTCGGTGAGTATGTGGAGTGGTGTAGCGTGCTGGTTGTGCGATGCTGTCCCCTGTCCAGTTGGAATAGCAACGGTTCTCTGTGTCCCTCACACCCAGGTGACTCTGCGTACCCGAATGGGGCATGGCTGCTCAGTCCATTGAGGAATCCTCGCACCCCAGCAGACGATCGCTACAATGAGGCACATGGGAGGACCAGACGTGTGGTCGAGCGTACCTTTGGCCTCCTCAAGTCCAGGTTCAGGTGCCTGGACCGCACCGGGAGTGCGCTGGCGTACTCCCCACAGAAGGTGTGCCGGATAGTGGTGGCGTGCTGCATGCTGCACAATCTGGCCATTCGGAAGCAGATCCCCCTCATCGTGGATGACGGAGATCAACCAGGGCCCCAGCCCGCAGACCAGGACAGCTCGAGTGAGGAGGACAGCGGAGAGGAGGAAGCTGGTAATGTGCGGCAGCAGCTCATCGCCCGCTACTTCACTTGACGGTGAGTGTCCATGTACGACGGCTGATGTGGCTGTATCTGTGCAGGTGTGTGTGTGCTGTGTCAGGGTGGCCGTTTGTTCACTGCGTGCTGTGTGTCAACGCTCCATGGCCAGGGTAGTATGCCACTGTTGGTGGCTGTGGCATTGTGCCCTATTGCTCTGTGCGATGTGTGTACATTGCTTGTAGTTGTTGACATGTACTGTGTGATGGGTGTGTGACACACTCATTGAATGTGCTCCTGTTCTGTCTCCCACCCCTAGGTCCCTACAGGCCCTCCGGATTCCATTGCCATGCCACGCATCAGGTGCCTTTCCGCCCAAGGTGGCCGTTGTATTCCGTACAAATAAAACACAGGGCACAAACAGCAGTTAGTGTAAAAGGTGCATTTATTTCAAACTGTGACATGTGATTGTGTGTAAGGTGATGACAAAAGTGGTGCGTGCAGTGACAATGAGCTGTCGGTCATGGCTGCGTGATGCTCAGGGTGTACCCACTGGTTCTATGTCCATAGTCCAACACACACATGCCATCCAGATGGCTGTGTGGAGTGGGATCGTAGTCCAAGTCAATGCAGTGGCTGGTCAAGGAAGGCTGGCGGAAGGCTGGCTGGCTGCCTCACTTGCGTTTGGAGCGTGCGAAGTCCTCCCGGGAGATCTGTTTCCACTTCGGACGGCCCCTTCCACGTTTGCGAGGGGGTGCCTGCTTGCGACATGCTGGTGGTTGAGGTGTGCTCACTGGCTGTGGACGCAGGGGAACTGGACACTGCTGCTCGACCCTGCGCCCCGGCAGGTGGTGGCGGAGGGGAGCTGCTGTCCCTGGCTGTGACCTAACCGCCACCACCAGCTGGCCCATGAGGTCCACGAGTTGGCCCATACGGGCGTCCATGGACCTCAGCACCCCCAGCACCTCACGCGTGTCTGAAGCAGACCGGACCCATTGTCCTTGGGCCTCTTCATAGGCCCCAAGGACTCTGGCCATTTGAGGCAGGGCATGGCTCCCAGGGGAGGCTGGCGTTTCCCTGACCCTGCTCCTCCTACCAGTCCTGCTGCCACCGGCCCTGCCCACTAGCCACATTGCTCACCACGGTCCTCGCTGTGGCTCCCAGGGTGGATCCAGTCGGCCGGGCCACCACCTGCGCTGGGGCTGGTGCCAGCGAAGACGTGGTGGTGGTGGCGGCGGTGGTGGTCGGTGCGGCGATGGTGGCGGTTGCGGCAGTGGTAGTGGCCGCAATGACCGTGGGTGTGGCCGCAACGACAGTGGCAGCAGGGGGCTGGGAATGTTCAGCAGCCCTGGATGATGGGTTGGTGGGTAGGAGGGGTCCTGGGGAGCGGCTGGGCCCTGCCACACCAGATGGGCCTGCTTGGTGGTCCGTGTCCGAAGAGGAGGACAGATCCTCCAGATCCGTGTGTCCTCGTTGGGGGCTTGTAGGCTGGCTGTGCTGGCTGCTGGCTCCATCCCCAGCATCCAGCAGTTCGTCACCTGTGGAGAGAATGAGATTTGTTATTGTGTTGCACCTGGCGAAGTATGTATTTGTCATCTGACATTAACAGTTCGTGCAATCTCGTACATGGGTTTCCCGGAGGCGTGTGTGTGGCTGTAGCATTTGTAGTTGTGTGTGCTTGGCAATGGGACTGTGTGCTGTGCACATGTGGCATGGGACGGATTGGCCATGCCGATGGGTGTGTTGCTGTGCCCCTACTTATTGTGACTCTGGTGTATGCGGGCTCCTGGCCCATCCTGGGTCTGGTTTGTACTTTGCTTTTGGTGTTCAGATGGGACGCTTAGGAACGCATATGGCAACATGGGGGCCATGCCCCAGATTCGCATTTGGGAGGGAATATGCTTTTGGGGTTCAAATGGAACGCTTAGGAACGCATATGGCAACATGGGGGCCATGCCCCAGATTCGCATTTGGGAGGGAATATGCTTTTGGGGTTCAAATGGAACGCTTAGGAACGCATATGGCAACATGGGGGCCATGCCCCAGATTCGCATTTGGGAGGGAATATGCTTTTGGGGTTCAAATGGAACGCTTAGGAACGCATATGGCAACATGGGGGCCATGCCCCAGATTCGCATTTGGGAGGGAATATGCTTTTGGGGTTCAAATGGAACGCTTAGGAACGCATATGGCAACATGGGGGCCATGCCCCAGATTCGCATTTGGGAGGGAATATGCTTTTGGGGTTCAAATGGAACGCTTAGGAACGCATATGGCAACATGGGGGCCATGCCCCAGATTCGCATTTGGGAGGGAATATGCTTGTGGGGTTCAAATGGAACGCTTAGGAACGCATATGGCAACATGGGGGCCATGCCCCAGATTCGCATTTGGGAGGGAATATGCTTTTGGGGTTCAAATGGAACGCTTAGGAACGCATATGGCAACATGGGGGCCATGCCCCAGATTCGCATTTGGGAGGGAATATGCTTTTGGGGTTCAAATGGAACGCTTAGGAACGCATATGGCAACATGGGGGCCATGCCCCAGATTCGCATTTGGGAGGGAATATGCTTTTGGGGTACATGCTGTGAGCCATGGGTGCCGAACGTGACATGTGTTGTGGCAGCATGACAGTGCATGGTTTGAGGTGTGTGCATGCTTGACATGGCCTGCATATTTGCTGTCTGTTGTGATTACTGGACATGGCATTGGACGCATCGTTATGAGTGAGTGATGGTTGTGTGCCAGCCAACGTATTGCAGTTGTCCCATCTCCTTGGTGTGCGTGCTGCCCTGTGCCATGTGCATCACTGCAGTGCTCGGGGGGTGGCCCATGTTGTGTGTTGTTGCTCACAGTGTGTCGTGCGCTTCATTGACTTCTGGCACATGGTTGGTCATGGGCATGTATCTTAGCGTGACTGCTGTATGTGTGGCAGCTGTGCGGATGACATGCCTTTCATGAGACTGGGGCTGACGGATGGGATGGATGGTATGTTGTATGTGCATGGTGTGTCTGTGTGTTTGATGGGTTCAGTGGTGTTCGTGTGCATTTATGTTGTTCCGCTCTGTTGCGTCTAGTGTTGTTTGTCTTACATAGGCGTAGTTGTGGGGTGTGTGGTTGACAGGCAGTAGGGGCTACATGGACAGGACTTCAATGGTGTTTCGGTTGTGTGTGATGAGTTGCACAGTGGCTGCCGTGTGGTACTATATTCAGTGTGGCTTGTGCATGCAGACGTGGCTCCTTGGGTGTTGCTATGTCTGTGATGGGTCATGTGGGGTGTGAGTCTGTTGTTCATGTCCGTGTGCACATTGTTCACTTGTTCGTGACGGTGGGCGGTGCTGCGTGTTTGTCTGCTACGTGACATGTCCCATGTGTTGGTCGTGTTCCGGTCCTCATGCCTCCAGTAATCCAGCCCTGTCCAGTTTCCCACCTGCAAGTTGTTCGTGCGTGCACTGTACTGGATGCCACATGGCTCTAAGCGGGGGTGCTCCATGTTGCAGGTCTGTGGGGGTGGGGGGTGTTGTGGGTCGTGGGGTGGCTGGACACCCACTGACACCGATTGCTGTGGACCGTGATGTCTGCCTTTCGGCTGTCGTTGTGCACTGCGGTGGCTGACACGTGGCTGTGGGGTGTGGGGGATGCTCCTCCTTGCTGTGCTGTGGGACTAGGGGCCTGGTGTGTGTTGTACTTGGGCTGTCCACCGTCCCACCCACTGCACTTTGTGTTCCTGCCACTTACCTGTTACTTGTCGGTTAGTGCAGCTGTGGCGGACACATGGGTGTGGTGGGTGCTCGTTGTGGCGCTTCTGGCATATTTGGGGACCTGTTGGTGGTTACGTGGCTGGCTGAGTGTACACATGTCCCCACGTATCTTACAGTTGTTCGGTTTGGGCTGTGTGTGGTGGTGTCTGTTGCATGTGTGTGTGATGTGTTGTGTATTGTGTGCTGGACATGGGGGTGTTTGTCCCTGGGAGCTGTGGCATGGTGGTAGTGCATGTGAGTACATAGCGGTGTGCTGGTATACATTAGTTTGTACTTACCAGCCTCCACTCCCCTGCTAATCCGGCGAGGATCGCCGGATGTATTATGACTCGCACCTTCTCCTCCCACGCTTTGAAGGTCTTGAAGAGCGCGGGATTCCCTCCGCCAGTGACGGCAGCCAGCTCTCTGTTTTTGCCCTCCTTCTTCTTGACCAGGCTCTTGACGTCATTCCAACGTTTGTTTATTTCTCCTCTGTTCCTGGGCAGGGTCCCGACTGCATTGACCTGGTCTACGATCCGGTTCCACATTCTGTTTCTGGTGGCTAGTGGTGTGTGCTGGACCATGTTCCCATAGATTTGTGGGTACACCTTGATGATCTCGTCGACCATGACCGTCAGCTCAATGGGCGTGAACTTGGGCATTCTTTGTGGTGCCATGGTGTTTGTGGTGCTGGTGCGGTGTGTGTTGTGTAATGTGCAGGGGGTTTGTGGTGCAGGTGTTTGGTGGTGGTGGTGGTGGTGGTGGTGGTGGTTGTGATGTGTGCGTTTCTGTGGTGTGCTGCTGTCCTTGCTGTGTCACTGTGTCCTCTCCTCTCCTCTCTGGTTTGCAATGTTGCAAGGGGTTGTGGTCTGTGGGAGTGCTGCTTTTGTACTTACCTATGTGGGTGTGTCCTCATGGTCTGTTGTTTTCAGGTGTGTTGTGTCTGGGGTTCTGGCCTTTGTAGTTTTTGTTTGTCCGGGGGGTGTTTTCGGGATGTGTACTGTGCTTGTGTATTTGTGCGTGCCTTGCTGTGTGGACTTGTTGGCCATGTTGTGTGCTATTGGTTTTGTGAGCGGATGGTTTCTGTGCAGGTACGTGGGCGCCATGGCTTCTGCCGTGTCGATTCTCATCGGCGTTGTTTGCGCTGGCGGGCGGTATATTTGTAGTTTTCCCGCGCTCATGGCGGTGCGATCGTAATTTCACGTGCGGTGTGTCGGCCGTGAGGGCGGGCGGTTTTGTGTTGTCGTGCGTGTTTCCGTCCGTGGCGGGCGGTTTGACTCCGACTCGGACGTTGGCGGGCGGTATTTTGTGTGATTTTTCCGCCGATGGCGGTTTTCGGTTTGTGTAATCGTAATGGCGTGGTCGGTGTTCAGACGGTGTGTGCGGGCGGATTTTTGCCGCTTCCATGCCTGGCGGATTTTTTTACGCCGGGTATCGTAATGGGCCCCTAAGTAATTATTACATTTTATTTATTGGTATTGATAATTAATTTATTGTTAATTATTAATTGGTAAATAATTTTTATTAATTGATAATTTATAATTATATTAATTGTATTAATTATTATTGGAGTGCGTTGTGGGTTTATAGGAGACTAGGGTGGGAAGTAATTTAATTGTAATGAAGCAATTATTAATTTTTACTTTTGGGTATTGATAATTATTTTATTTTTAATTAATTATCTGTTAATTTTTTTATAATAATTATTATTTATTGGTATTGATAATTAATTTATTGCTAATTAATTGTTAATTGGTAATTAATTTATATTAATTGATTAATTGATAATTATATTAATTATGAGAAATTTTATGTGGAGTGGTTTGTGTGTTTATTGGGGAATAGGGTGGGAAGTAATTTAATGTTATTAAAGTAATTATTAATTTTTATTTATTGGTATTTTCAATTAATTTATTGTTAATTTATTAATAAATCATTATTTAATTACAAAAATTATTTAATTTATAAGTATGTTATTTTTAACCCCTAAGCTATCCAACGCTTTCCCTACTGTTGCATTCTTTGGAGTGGGAATAGTAATTTTTACCCCTACGCTATCCAACACTTTCCCTACTGTTGCACTCTCTGGAGTTGGAATAATAATTTTTACTCCTACGCTGTCCAACACTTTCCCTACTGTTGCACTCTTTGGAGTGGGAACAGTAATTTTTACCCCTACGCTATCCAACACTTTCCCTACTGTTGCACTATTTGGAGTGGGAATAGTAATTTTTACCCTCCCGCTATCCAAAACTTTCCCTACTGTTCCACTCGCTGGAGTGGGAATAGTAATTTTTACCCTCCCGCTATCCAACACTTTCTCTACTGTTACACTTGGTGGAGTGGGAATAGTATATTATTCCCACCCGCTATCCAACACTTTCCCTACTGTTGCACTCACTGGAGTGGGAATTGTAATTTTTACCCACCCGCTATCCAACACTTTCCCTACTGTTGCACTCACTGGAGTGGGAATAGTAATTTTTACCCACCCGCTATCCAACACTTTCCCTACTGTTGCACTCACTGGAGTGGGAATAGTAATTTTACCCTCCCGCTATCCAACACTTTCCCTACTGTTGCACTCACTGGAGTGGGAATAGTAATTTTTAGACACCCGCTATCCAACATTTTCCCTACTGTTCCACTCGCTGGAGTGGGAAAAGTAATTTTTATCCACCCGCTATCCAACACTTTCCCTACTGTACCACTCGCTGGAGTGGGAATAGTAATTTTATCCCCTACGCTATGCAACGTTTTCAGTATTGTTATATTTTATGTAGTGTCAAATATTATTATTTTTTTAAATATTTATTTTAATGTTTTAACTTATATATAATTTATTTTTATATTTATATTATAGGTTTATTTATATATATATATATATATGTAATTATATTTTAAATTATGTTTTTAACATTTTATAATTAAAAATATTAATTATTTTTTAATATTATTAAGTTAATATAAATAAAAAAATTAGAAATGCATGTTTATTTTTATTTTTACATTACATTTATTATTTATTAATTGTAACCTTTTTTAATCATTTTTAAGTATGTTTTACTTAATTATATTTATTATTTCATTAATTTTATATTACTTTTAAGACATTTAAAAAAGTTGATATTTTAGCAAACTATATTATTAACAACGATATTTAGGATTCGATATTTTTGTACTTACCTGTTTGTAGATAGGAAGTCGATATTCTGTCACTCGATATTTTTACCTCGATATTGTGGCAGGTCGATATTCTTCTCCTCAATATTCTGTCAGTGATCCAGAGATAACATGTACCCGATCCCAGGAGTGTAACTCATCTTCTGTAGCTCCTTTGTTAACCTGCTCCAACTGGAATTTTACAGTTTTGGGTGGGTCTTGCTGGGCATTGGAAATGTATAACAACTGATGTAATGTTGGTGAGGGCCAGTCCCCTCGGTAGCATCTCAGGAGGCTAGTCAGACTGGACTCCGCTCGAGCGAATACTAATAAATGACTTGGTTTGTATTCTCTACTGTCTGACCGACTCTTTATTTGTTTGGAAGGCTGAGAGGTGGTCGCGAGTGACCCGAGTGACCCTAATCGGGTCACTTCCTTCAGGCTAGAGTGCAACACAAACACTCTCTTAGCTCCAGGAAGGCAAGCAAACAGTCGTTATCCCATGGTACCAGATCTGACAGGTCTTTGTGGGTCAACATCTGCAAAGGCTTAGCCATCAGGGAGAAGCTGAGAATCCATGGTTGGCAGTATCCCACCATCCCCAAAAACATCCTGACCTATTTCTAAGTACATGGCGGACTCATCTGCATGATCGCCGATACCCTTTCCGGTGACACATTTCTCTTGCCTTTCTCAATTCGATGTCCCAAATACTGTACTTCATACAGGCAATATTGGAGCTTGCCTTGGGACACTTTGGGGCCGATTCCGATCTCGGCCGGTAGGGCTCCGAATCGGATTCGGCTTTACCGGATCCGATTCGGAGGCCTTATTCCCGACCGATTCGTACAGTCGTCCTAGCGAGCAAGTACGATGCGAGCGCACGCGAAATCGCCGACCGACTCGTTCCCGGGTCCGAACCGCTCCGACCGACTCGTACGGACACGGCTCGCACCACGCAATGGAGACGTTTCCCGACCGAGCAAGTACGATGCGCGCTTCGAAGAGCCCGACCGACTCGTAGCGTCCGGCTCCAAAGAGCTGTCGGAGCCGGACTTCGGGGGTCCGTGTCAGACCCCCCTGCACGCATAGCCGCACGAGTCGCACACAGGGGGGACCCAAGGGTCCCCCCTAAACATGCATGTACGGTGCGAGTCGCACCGACGCGTACCCACTGTAGGGGGCCCCCCTGTTCGCGATGTACCCATTCAGTCAATGGGAGCCCGTGTACGCGTTGTACGACCGGCTCCCATTGACTTCAATGGGAGTCCGACCGAATCGAGTCGGGCAGCATACGGCCGCATCGTACTCGCTCGGTCGGACTGCGGGAGTCCGGCTCGCTCGGAAATCTCTCCGGATCCGGCTCGGTCGGAGAGATTTCCGGCCCGAATCGGAATCGGCCCCTTTATGTCCATTTTTAGCCAGATGATTTAACAGCGCAATGGTGTCATCTCTGCAAGCTTCCCTGTATTCGATGCAATCAAAAGATCATCGATGTATTGAACCAGAACTGAGTTATGAGGTAAAACTAAAGACTCAAGATTCTTTTTCAAGATCTGATTGAAGATAGATGGACACTTGAGGGATACAACATCATGTTAAGATACGATTTCCCAACAGGAAAGCAAATACAAATTGGCTCTCCTCATGGAGGGGAATCGAGAAGAAGGCCTGACAGAGATCAATGACTGTGAACCACTCAGCTTCACACGGAATTTGGAACAGTATAACTGATGGATTTGGTACCACAGGACAATAATAGGATATTTGCATGGGCTCCCCAGAATCTCCTTCAGAATGCCCTATTCAATCATGGAATCAATCACAGGTGTGGTACCAGCCACAGTTTCAGGTGTCAAATTGTACTGTGGTGTTCTTGGGAACTCAGTGTTTGGCTTAACCTGTATGCGGACTGATTCAACTCCTTTTATAAGTCCGGTCTCTTCCCCCGAGAAGTCCCATACCACTGTTGAGACTGTGTCCCTAAGGTCTATAGGCTTATCCTCCACTGTCAGCATAGGAAACATTGTGACACACAGATTCTGGTTCGCCAATTTGAAAGCAATGTCCTCATCATTTGTCTGTAGTCCAATTCTCTTCAGTTGCAATATATGGTACAATTCAGCTTACACAACAAGTCACGTCCTAACAGACACACAGGACTTGAGTCACACACCACAAATTGGTGGCGGTCCTCAAAGGACCCAATCTTCACAGGTATCTCCTTAATTAGAGGGTTTGACATTCTCTTGTTCGCAACTCTTACAACTTGGATCGATTTTCCCAAGAGGGGTAGGTTTGGGGCTTCTGCTGTTCTCACTGTAGAGCGGGTAGCACCAGTATGGTTCATTTTAGAGCTGGCATAGATTTGTCTTAAATGGAATTTTTTCTGCTTCAATGGAACATTTTATATGCAGGTCAAAGGGACCGCAATGGGATGTCCCTTTGCCCCAGAGCTGGCAGTGATGTTTATGGCTCAATATGAGTAGAAATGGGTATATGGAGATAACCCTTTTAAGAACAATATTATGCCATGGAATCGCTTCATCGATGATATATTTCTGATATGGAGGGGTGAAGTCGATCAACTTCAACAGTTTATCGATTGGTTAAACAGTCGTACATGTGATATAGAATTCACCGCTCAATGGAGCAAAGATGCCATACATTTTCTGGATTTGACAATTAAACATGAAGAGGGTAACATCTACACCATCTTACACACAAAAGAGACTGATAGGAACCCCTTCCTTCATTATACAAGCCATCACCAACGTGATTTAAAAGACAACTTACCATACAGTCAATTCCTACATCTTCGTAGGAATTGTAAAAATAAAAAGTGGACTATTTCGACAATGCTAATAAATTAATCCAAAAATTGGAAGATCGACAATACCACCATCGATTACTATGATGGTCAATGAAAAGAGCTTGGTATGCAACGAGAGAGTCGCTACTAGCACCAAAGAAAAAACGATCCACAGACCATTTAGTTTGTGTAACTACTTTCAATACTGTAACGTCAGATGTAAAAAAGATAATACAGAAACACTGGAGATCTGTTTCATTTCTGAATCCCCTAAGTGAGATGCCATTATTTGCCCTAAAGAGAAATAAAAATCTCAGAGACAAACTTGTCCACAAAGATCCAACGTCCACAAAGAAATTTAAGGTCAGCTTTGGGTTTACCACCTATATTGGGTCATCATAAATGCGGCACATGTGTGGCATGTGTGTCCACATTAGAAGGTACAATGTTTGTATACAATAACATTTCTATTCAACACAACAAATTCACTAATTGTAAATCAAAAAATGTGATCTATTGTGTACTGTGACCATGTGGAAAGGCATATGTTGGCAAAACAAATTAAGAAGTTCGACATCGAATTAGCCAACATAAATTACGTATACGATGTCTTAATATGTTGGCACCGTTGGTACAACAATTTTGGAAATAAATCACACTGTTGGTGATTTGAAATGGACTGTATTGAGACAGGTGCAATCAAATATGGTGATGATTCTTATTTGGCACGTCAAGAGGCTCTTCTCATAATGAAGTTACGTACAGTAGAAACTGGTTTAAATGACCTATCAGAGGTATCAAATGTCTTTTAACTGGTTTGAATGAATCATCTGAGGTATCAAATGTCATTATAAAGCCCTTCAAGATACTATGTGGTTGCTTCTGGGTGAATTGGCATTCATGCCATACAACAGGATTGAAGGTATGGAGCAAATGAAAGGAAGGTTAGCTTTCCATATAATATCAAATAAAAGTCCCCCCATCATCTTCCAGGGCATAACACATAGACAGGAAGTTTACATTTGTTAACTTCCTTTTCTTTACATCCACTCACTGAGTAAGTTTATTAAACACCAGTTCATAAATCACTCTATGGGGGAAATGTAGACTACATTTCCCATCACCACTCTGTTTCACCCGGAAGTGCAGGGCCGGAAGAATTTATGCCCCCCTATGGAACCGAGTCTGCATGCTTGCTACGGCGTGAGGACCGGTTTGGCGCATTAAGTGCATAACCAGAGCTATTATCAACCCCGGATTGATATCTGAACCGGGAGCCTCCACCGAACAACAAAGAACTGGAATTAGTTAGGAAGAGCAGGAACAAAGTAAGTGTTAATCCAAGGATTGCCGCGGATTGCGATGAGAGAAAATGTTTTGAAGCTTTGAAATTAAGAAAACTTTCCTTTTGTCTTCGCCCTGATCTTTTAGAATCCCAACAGCCTCAGGTTTTCAGACACAGGGGCTGCCGGAAGAAGGCCTCGCAAACGATGCGTGTAATCATTCCATTCAGTTTGGGTGAGGTTACTGTAATAATATACCATTCAGTCTTGGTGAACTTTGCAGTAAATATATTTGTTAATAATATTTTTTTTTAAATAAGATCATCAATATTGACACTGGTGTGTGCATGCTCTGAACATGTGGTATTCCACGCGGGTAGCACTGGACAATAACTATAAGAAACAACAAACACAATCTAAGTTCATTTGGTTCCACAAAATGATTGGGTGATTAGGCACTAAACCACCTTAATAGATTTACTGTTGTGCCTCATACAGATATAGTTGTATTTATAAGTGTAAATACATGTCATTTTATTTTATTTTATTATTTTTTCTTCCTATATCCAGACTGAATGAGCAACATAGTGACCTGATGATGACCTCAAAAAGAGTTTACATATACCCCAACATGTTCTGAGGTCAAAACGCGTTGGCATTTTCTTGGGGAAGAAAAAGGAGAACCATCTCTGCTTACAACCAATTATTTCGGTTATGAGACCTGAAAAATTAAGTTTAGGACAAAAAGAAAAAGAATGTAGTTTGTCTTGGTAGAGAAGTGATTACAGGAATGGGCCTTTAACCCCATGTGATAATAAGGGCAATACATAGCTTGTAGTGAGTTTATTAGGACTTAATATCTATAACTCACAGATATCAACAAGTTCTGGATCTTCAAAACCTTTTCTAAAAAATCTTGTTTTGTAATGTTTGATTTATGTCATCTGTGTTATTTTTTGTAGATATCTGTGTTGTCTGTACCGAAAAGATGAGATTATCATTAAAAAAAAACTGGAAAACATAAGTGAAAATAAGCTCATGAAATAAGAAATGAGATAAATACTCGAACACACTAGATTAATGTGTATGTTGTTTTTTCAATTTATGTTCATCAATGGCCACGTGGGGTTTTCTATAGATTTTGTATTGTGACATTGATCCCTCCCCAAGCAGTAGGCCTTACGTTTACACTTTTAGAAAATTGCCATTTTCCTGCCATAGCAATTTAGTGCCTACCGCCTGTCTCTGGGTCACTCGACTGGGTGTAGCTGACAGTTGGGGCTTTTGCATTTCTCCTAGACAGCCACACACAAAAGAGAGTTTAGGTGTGTCTGGATGGACCATCACTGCCAGGATGGGAGGGCGGAGCTGGGCACAGCCCTACTTACACTTGAATATGCTGTGTCCTGTCTCCACACAAAGGGCTGCATAACCCTGTAGTTAATCTGGAGGTAGGACAGGGTTGGCAGGATGCCTGTGGATGTCAAAGGGAAACCTCTAGAAGCTGCTCTCACTTCAAAGGACGGCCCAGGTTTAAATATTGCAGACACCAACTCCTTCAGTACGTTTCTGGACCTGTGGAAATTCTGCCAGGAAGAAGGACTGCTGTGCTGCTGAAAGGATTGCCACTCCGATGGACTGCTGCTCTGAAGGACTGCTGCCCTGCTGTGCTTACCTACTGCCTGCTACCCTCTTGCATGGGTGAGAAGGACTGGACCTACATCTGTTGAACCCAGGACCCCAAAATGACTCCAAGGGCTAGTTGTCTGGCCTCCTGACTAGAGCCTCAGCGACAGAAGGCTCCAATAACCTTGAGCCCAGCACCTGGACTCTGCATATGTGAGTCCTACCCTGCCAGGTGGTGCCACCCTAGTCCTGGACCCTTGGAAGTGGGCTTAAAGGTGTTCTGCCAGCCCATCTGTGGATCCAGTAGAACCAACAAATCTCCTCTGCTCCGCGGTGCAACCCCGAACAAAACTGATGCAGCGCCTCTACTGCGAGGGATCTCACAATCAAGGACTCCACATCAACCACGCAGCCCGCATCAGGACCGCCCCCTGGGTGAAGCTTTCCCACCGCAGGCCCTTACAGCGCAAATCTCTTGTCGACAGCGGCCTCAATGATGAGGCAGGTTCTCGCATCGCAGCCTCACATCTCTTCGGAACTAACGCATCATCTCAATGGCGCAACACATCCTCGACGATGGACTTCGCATCGCAAGGATTCATCAATGGGTTCCTCAATGATGACACAGGACCTCGCATAGCAGCTCCACAGCATCTTGAGACCGACACATCACCTCTGCTATGCAAAGCATCCTTGGCGCGGGACCTCTGCAATGCTCCGCAACCAGGACTTAAGGTACTTTTGTTCAATGGGCCTAACTGGGTTCCTGTAGCCGGCCTGTGCTCCATCGCAGTCGCCTGAACCTGTGACTTTGTCCTGGTCTGGCGCGACCAGATATCCACAGTTTGGCGCTTTGTGCTTTTTGGGGCTTATTTTACTGAAATCTTAAAATCTACATATCTCCAGTTCTACTGGCTGGATTTTTGTCATTTTGGTCTGTGTATTTAAATGTACTCTATTTTTCTAAATTTGTGTGGGATTTTTCTTGCGTTGTCTTTTCACTTTATTACTGTTTGAAGTGCTGCATAAATACTTTACAGATTTCCTCTAAGTTAAGCCTGACAGCTCTGTGCCAAGCTACCAGAGGGTTGAGCACAGGTTAATTTGGGGTTTGCTTGTGCCTCACCCTGATAAGGATTGGGGTTCCTGCAAGAGTAGAGTTTCACCCATCTTAACCAGTAACCCAATTTCTCACACCAATAGTCGGTTTCATGAAAAGGAAGCGAATAGAGATATATTCCAAAATTTAAATTTTTGTCTCACCCTTTTGTAGTATGGGTCGAGCCCAAAGACTTATTTGCAGGAAGTATTTTGGGGAGTACAAAGATGCAACAACTAAAACAGCAATACAAGAAAAAGAATACATAATGTGACCACCAAACCAAGATAATTAAAAGAAAGAATAGTTTGGAAGCTACCAGTGGTGGCTTTGATATTTGAAAGTTAGAGAGGGGTTAGTAATACTGGCACCTGTGTGGAATAAGCATGCGAGGAAGAGAGCAGCCCTGACTTCATCATGGAATTTTTTGGGAGAGTTTCCCAGTATACCTGACCTTTTTTCTAAATGTGGTCAGCTGGTGCATTTCGCACCTTACTTTTCACATAGATTTGCTAAAAAGCTATAGTCTCTGAATGGGTGCTTGTGACATATTCCACTCCTACTAAGCCTTAATCTCCAGAGAATTATCACAGGTATACTTGTTCCAAATAATTTTGAGAAAATGGCAGCATAATGGTCCTTTTTCACCACAGTTCCCTTAAAAAAGCCATGCCATTTCCATAGAATCTATCTGCACTGCTACATTTCACTTTCTTTCGTTTTTCCATCCTTCATCTTCCAATCCTACATTATGGCTGAGAGTCTCCTTGGAAGGGTCTATGAGGACAAATTAAAGAAATATACACACAATTTTAGCTAGTGCAAAAGAATCAGAGAGCTTTACAGGTTTGTTCATCAATGCTGTCACTCAGAACGTGAAGACGTTACAGACCTTGAGTTACACTGCTCATACACTTAAGAATGTCAGACAGCATAATCATTTCTTTCCAAATATCTGTTTTAAATATAATTGAAATGGGGGGGGCATGGCCATACTGGCAACTAAGATAGCTGCCTAATGCAGAGCACTGTAATCGGCCCACTACATGCAGTGTCTGACTGAGAAGCGGCAATTCTGACATAGTGGATGGCACGGTAAGGGGATGTGGGCAAGCTGGGCCCTAGCTGCACTAATTGAAACCCCTCGGCCTGTTGGACGATCTGCATAGTGGGACTGCATCAGTGCAGCCACGGACATCAGAGGCCTGGCAGAGATAGGGGCTGCTGGTGAGCCTGACGCTGCGGCTACAGAGCCAAGCAGCTAAATCCACAGCCTGGGCCCAGCAGTACTAGCTCGCTCCCGACACCACTGCAGCTGCTAACAGGCTCTATGAATTGGATAAGCTACTGCACACTACTATGGCCAAAAACAAGGATCTGGAGGTGCGCTCTCACCACAATAACATCAGAATAATAGGGGTGTCTGAACTGACCAACATGGGCCGGCCTTACACCTTTGTGGGGGGCCTATTCGTCGATGGCATACTGTATCCAGGTCAGCTGAAAATCAACCATGATGGACGTGCTAGGATCTTCTCCAACCCTGTGGAGGCTGCAAGATTCTGAAAAACTCATTTGAATGGGAAAGGGTTGCCTGCAGGGGGGATCAGGTCCCCTTCGCCCGGCAACCAGGACTCACAAACAGGCATGAATGACACAGACTAACACCAGTGCCGGGTATGCTACCTGAGGCATTCTCTGGAGCTCCCAGGTCACTACCTACAGACAACTGTTTGGATGCTACAATGCAGCTATCCACCGTTAGTACTTTGGTATACTTTTGATTACAGAGGTGTCCGTCTGCCTATGGCTTTTGATTACTTTATGTCACAGTTTAGTCCAATGCATCTTATACGTTGTATTTCTCATTTCATTGGCTAAGTCGTAGAGCATTGCCATTCCTCTGGTGCCTATCGCCCCCATGATTATTTGGGAATTTATTTCCTGGGACAAAACTAGGAGTTGGGTACCCAGTAAGGGTGGGGCTGGGCGCAGATATGTTTTCCATGTTTTCCATGTTACTCAGTGTTAGACCTAGCATCCTTCATGTGGATTCCCTGACTTTTTGCCTTCTGACCTCCTGTTTTGATTACTTCATTTTTGCTGGCTTTAGGGTTCTGGGCACTTTACCACTGCTAGCCAGTGATTAAGTGCATATACTCTGTACTGTAAACATGGTAACATTGGCTTATCCACAACTGGCATATTTAATTTACTTGTAAGCACCTAGTAAAGTGAATTATATGTGCCCAGGGCCTGTAAATTAAATGCTACTAGTGGGCCTCCAGCACTGAATCTGCCACCCTCTTCAGTAGCCTTTAAACATGGCTCAGGTCTGCCACTGCAGAGCCTGTGTGTACAGTTCTAAACTGCCATTTCGATCTGGCAAGTTAACCTACTTGCCAGACCCAAACCTTGGCTTTTATTACATATACGTCACCCCTAAGGTAGGTCCTAAGGAGCCCCATGGGCAGGGTGCAGTGTATTCAAAAGGTAGGACATGTACTTTTGAGTTTTACATGTCTTGGTACTGAAAAACTGCTAAATTTGCTTTTCACTACTGTAAGGCCTATCTCTCCCATAGGTTAACATTGGGATTGCCTTAAAACATCTTTTAAGTGTAATCTCCAATTGGAAAAGATAGAGATTTGGAGTTTGGTGTCTCGGGACTTAAAATTTAATACCACAACTTATGGTGTAAATATTGTAAGTCTGAAAATGCCACTTTTAGAAAGTTGTCATTTTCTTACTTTAACCATACTGTCTCTGAATGCACATCTGGGTTGGGTGACAGCTGGGCTTTGTGTATCCCCTCTAGACAGTCACAGAAAGGGAACTGGGGTGTGACATTTGCATCCTGATGGCCCATCACTAGGCTGATTGGCCTTCCTGAGGGGGAATGGGAGGGAGGAGCTGACACTTGCACCTGAATAGGGCTGTGCCTATCCCCGCACAAGGAGCTGCATACCCCAGCATTGAGTCTGGAGCCAGGGCAGGAAAGGAAGGGACCTGGTGATCTTCAAAGGCCTCTTTGAAGTCTCCCCCACTTCAAAGGCCCATTTGGGTATAAGTACTGGACCCCTTACACCACCAAATCAGAACTTTGCTGGAGCCAAGGACACTCTGCCTGGAAGAAGAGCTACTGTGCTGCAGGAGGGACAGACACTTTGCTAACTGCTTTGCTGTGTTGGCCTACTGCCTGCTGTGCTGTAGTAGGGACTGCCACCTTGCTACCTGCTCTGCTGTGTTGGCCTGCTGCCTGCTGCTTCTTGTCTAGGAGTGAGAAGGACTGGACCTTTTCTCTACATCCTTAAACCCACGTTTCTCCAAGGGCTTGCAGGCTTGCCTCCTGTTCTCTGTAGTCTCAGCGTCACAAATGACTTTTTGGAACTCTGCTGGTGCTACTGGACTCTGCTATCTGTGAGTCCTACCCTTGCCTGAGATGCCCCCTCCAGTCTTAGGCCTCAGAAGTGGGTTCTGCAGCTGTTTTTACAAAGATTGAAGCATCGTCACCACTGTGCTGATCGGAATGGCCACAGTGCCTTCCGACGATGACAGAGTGCCGATCCGAGGACATCCCTGCGCGGCTCGACAACGACGTTTCGACCTGACTGCAAGGTTTGATGAAAACATAGCACCGATCCGAGGTCCCGACTGCGAGGCTTGATGATGGCGCAGCGCCGATCCGAAGATACCGTTGTGAGGCTCGACTTCAGTGCATCGACCCGACTGAGCAAATTCTAACCGACGCATCGAGTCCTTGACGCCGCGCTTGCTCCATCCAAAGGTACTTTTTCAGCAGGCCCTGCGTGGGTCCTGTAGCCAGCCTGCCCTGCATCGGGGTTGGCCTGAACTTTGGATTTACCCTGGTCTAGATCAACCTAAAGTAACCTTTTAGCGCTATTGACTTCATAGCACTGTTTATGGATTAAATCTTTAAAAATTCATATCTCGAGGTCTACATATTGGACTTTTGTCATTTTGTTCTTGTTTTGCTCAGATAAACATTCTCTGTCTTTCTAAACTGGTATGGAGTCTTTTTATGGTGCTTTCACTGTGTTACTGTAATTTAAGTGTTGCACAAATACTTTACACATTGCCTCTTAAGTTAAGCCTGACTGCTCTGTGTCAAGCTATCAGAGGGTGAGCACAGGTTAAATTAGGTTGTGTATCTGACTTACCCTGACCAGGATTGCGGTCCTTACTTGGACGGGGTGTAAACCTCTGCCAACTAGAGACCCAATTTCTAACATTCAGCATTGACCACCATTATCTGGTTTCATCAATGCATACACTCTACAACATATCCCACAGTCTGTAATACATACATGGCATTGACAGCTAGTAGGTCGCTGACATTTCTCCCTTGGAACATTTGAGGGCACAATCATCCAGGTAGGATCAAGCAAATATTGGCCTATCTGGATAGACAGCGTTGATGTGGCCTGCTTGCAGGAGACACACCTACCGCCCAGAGATGCCCACAGATTTGCCTTAAGGTGGAAAGGAAATAGATACTTTTCTTCATATAGTTCCTATTCACGTGGAGTATGTATTTTGTATCCACAACAAAGTACATTTTAAACTACATTGACAATACATAAACTCACAATGTTGCTAGCTAGTGCTGGATGGTGTGATAGAAGATTTACAAGTGGCGATTGTTAATGCATACACCCCTTATGTAGATGCCTGTGAATTTTCCCATGATATATGGGTGCTCCTTAAACTCATAGGAACTGACAAAATTCTATGGGATGGATTTAAACATAGTACTAGACATGAGACTACACTGCTCTAATGCTAGATGCTCCACAAAACCGTTATCCATTCACACGTTAAAATAGATAATGTTTTAACACAATCTGATAGATGCATGGTGTTTGTGAGGAATTGAGTTGTTGGTTGAGGGAGATGTGAACCCTTCTTAAGCAACAGCCACAATCCTTGTCAGGGTGAATCACAAACCGTCGCTAGATTAACCTGTGCTTAACCCAATGGAAGCCTGGCACAAAAGCAGTCAGGCTTAATGCAGAGGCAATGTGTAAAATATTTATGCAGCGCAAGTACAGCAATAAAATGAAAACAAAACACAAGAAAAATCCCATACCACTTTAGAATCATGGAGTAAAATTTACTAAATTATTTGACACCAAAACAACAAAAATCCGATCAGCAGAATTGGAGATATTGAATTTTAAAGGTTTATATAAAAGTAGCACCAAAACGCCAACTTTGGTTATCTGGCCGTGCCGGACAGGGACAAAGTCACAAGTTCAGGCTGACTGCGATGGAGTGTGGCCCTGATATAGGGTCCAGGTTAGTCCCACTGAGAATTGTACCTTATGTCTTTGATAAGGAGCGCTGCATCGCACTGCATCGGTTCCGATGAGGAGCTGAAGGGGCTGCGATACAAGGTCCTTCATCGGGTTGGTTAATACTTCATCGGTTCTGAGAAAACCTACAGTTGGGCCAGAAGGACTATACTCTGATGCCAGGCAGGGTTCTAGGACCTGGGGGAGGGGGCCCCTCTTGAGGATCAGGACTCACTCTAGCAGAGGCCAACAGCAGGGTACAAGCAGGTCCAGTGGTGTCCAGGCAGCTCTGCATATGCAGGGAAGTCTATGACGTTTGATATGTCCCTATAGCTCAGAACACAAGGCTAGTCAGCTAGCCCTTGGAGTCACTCTGGTGGTTCTGGGTTCAAGAAGCAAGTCCAGTCTTCCTTCCTGGGGCAGCAGGGCAGCAGAGCAGCAGGGCAGTCCTTCTTGTAGCAGGGCAGCAGAGCAGCAGGGCACTCCATCCAGTAGCAGTGCAGACCTTATTCTGAGTCCTCTACAGGTCCAGAAGTGATCTGAAATGTGGGACTAAGGGTCTCATTTTCATTCCTGATTCTAGCTTTGAAATGGATGTAGCTCCTGGAGTTTTCCCTCCACAGAGGTGTTTGGAATTTTCTGCCTCCCTGTCCTGGTCCCAGTCTGTCTGCAGTCGCAATAGGCCAGTGTGAATTTCTTTGTGCGTGAGTTAAGGCAGTGTCTTTGAAGTGCAAGAGTGACAGGTGACAGCTATGTCCCTCCCATCGAGTCAGGATGGCCCATCCTGCCAACACTCAGGCCTTCTATTGTGATACTGTCTGGGAGGAATACACAAAGGCCAACTGCCAACTACATCTAGTCATCTGACCCAGGATATAGGATGTAGGTACCAAATGGTTAAGACAAGAAAATTCCAACTTTCTAAAAGTGGTATTTTCAGAATTGTGACTTAAAAACCAAATCCAACTTTACTACTCTCAGACACCAAACTTGATATTCCTACCTGCTCCCAAACAACAGTTATCGCTTACTAAATGTAATAAGATAGCCCAATGTTATGCTATGAGAGAGGTAGGTGTCACAGTAGTAAAAACAAATTTGTGAGTTTTTCACTAACAGGATATGTAAAAGTTAAAAATACATGTCTATCTTTTTAAATACACTGCACCCTGCCTATTGGGCTGTTTAGGGCCTACCTTAGGGGTAATATATGTATTGAAAAGGAAGGTATGGCAAAAGGTTTATGTTGCCAGGCCGAAATGGCAGTTTAAAAGTGCACTCATAGGCGGCAATGGCAGACCTGAGGCATATTTAAAAGGGCCACTAAAGTGGGTGGCACAATAAGTGCTGCAGGCCTACTAGTAGCATTTAATTTACAGACCCTGGGTACACGTAGTAGTACCGCTTTACTAGGAACTTACAAGTACATTAAACTTAGAAATTATGTCATGGGTGGCCAGCAATATTCAACTACCACGCACACTCTCTGACCATTCGCTGATTAAACTCTCATTAGCTATACAGTGCTCTGCATTTGGTCATCCCAGCTGGAGATTGCCCAGTGAGGCCCTGTTGAATTCAAGGTTTCGAGGAGAAGTTCAGGAATCCGTACTAGAATGCTTTAAATATAACTCGGGTCTGTAAAAACACAGGCAACCCTGTGGGAGGCATTCAAGGTCTATATCTGCCCCATCCTCATAGCTAAACAAGTTGGGGTATTAAAGGACATACAATTGACTCGCCTGGAACAGGTAATTAAGGAGCTTAAAGGCCACCTAGCATAGCAGTCTAGTACGAATTATCTACATGAACAACACCAACTCCTGCAGTCCTATTGAGACTTGGGGGACAGAGAGGTGTCTCCCCTTAGAAAGTATGCATTGGCAAAACAATATGGGGAGGTAGAGAGGCCTGTCAGAATACTAGCTAAACTCATGGAAGGGGTGGGGACACGGAACCACATTGTGCAGCTGTAGACAGCGGACAGGACTGGATTGATTAAAAATGACAAAGTTTTCAGAGAATTGGTCCATTAGCAGTTATAGACCTAGAACTCATCCGAGATGAGTATGTCCATCTGTAGGAAGCTGATTTTTTATGTAGGGTACAAAAATGAGGTACACTGTGTAGAAAGTCCAGACCACCCTTATTGGCTTACAGGGCTTAAATGAATAATCCCAAATGCTCTCTTTGTGGTAGCGTGGTCGAGCAGTTTAGGCTTATCAGTGAGGGGAGTGTTAAGCATTTGTTGAACACACAGTCAATAAATGAGACACACACACACTGAAGAAGAAACTCGAGACCAATTTAGAAAAATAATAGGTACATTTTATATATATTTTAACACCATAAACGTCTTAATTGGGTAAGAACTTTTTGAGTTATCACTTTTTTACAGGTAAGTAAAAATATCACACAAATGTGTTTTTACACGGTAATGTTTTCCTATTGAGAAAGAAATATATACTGCATACAGATACTTGCAGTAGTATTTCGAGGTCCTCTTCAGGACTTAAGGTGCTGGGGCCAAGGTCCAAAGAAACACCAGCAGTTCAGGTTTACCTGCCCTAGAGTGTCCGGATGCAGAGGTGCTGGATGAGTTGGTAGCCTTGGGCACTACACCGTAGGCAAAGAGGGAGGCCACCTAGAAACAGGCTGCAGAGGGGGACTTGGGGACAAGTCTGGGAAGTCCCAATGGGGGGCTTAGTTTGTGAGGGTCCTGCAAGCAGGGGGGCACAGTCAGTTGTCATGGACACGGGCCGGGGAGCTCAGGTGCAGAAGGTTTTGGTCGGCTAGGTCAGTGCATCAAAGGCACTCACAGTTCTTGGTCGGACCTGCAAATAGGGACAAAACAGGACAGCTGGGCTCACTCTCGGTGCTAGCCTCTGCTGTACTGACTTCCCTCATCGGGTGGTCGGTCTTTGCAGTGTTGTAGTCCGGATTGCACTTCAAACAAGCTTTGGTAGCTGCAAAGGGTCCAGTACCCCGGGTTTCGGAGCAGGACGGCTCCTGGGGGGTTCTAGCACCTTCACACTTGGTGGGGAGATGGATCTGACCTCTGGGAGCATGGTGACCTTCTCCTGGGTGGCTGCTGCATCGGTGGACCCGTTGGTCAGCAGAACAGTGAACCAGACGCTGAGGTCAGTGCCTGCAGGTTGCAGGGAAGTGACTCCTCAACTTCAAGGGAGATGCTGATGGCTTGGCAAAGTGCTGGTGGTCCTCTGATGCTTTTGGAGGATACATAGCTGCAGAACAAGTCAGACTGTCGAGATTGACAGGACAGGAGCAGGTAGGCAGGCAGGGTTTGGCACCAGAGTCCACCAGTAGTCTGCAGTTCTCACTTCTTTGGCTCTTTTTGGTCCTTCTTCTTCCTTTGTCGGGTGAATCTGTGTTCCTGGTGTCAGGAGGCCACCAAAATACTGAATTTAAAGGTGTTAAGGGGAGTGAAGGGTAGTAGCCAACTGGCTACTTACCCTTGGGGTCACTACACCCCCATATGACCAATTCCTGTGGGGTGTGGGCATAATCCTGTCCCACCATTCCTAAATCCACCAAAATCAAGATGGTGGAATTCTTCCTTCATGGAGCACAGCAGACAGCCCACCTTAGGGGTGTGACTAGTCTGGTGGTGCAACACGCCTACTTGCATATCTAATTTCCCACCTGTCCTGGTGCCAGATAGGCCTCAGGGCAGGGTCTGGGGGAAGCCGGGGTTGCATATCAAAGGCAGCAGAGGCTTTGAAGCCTCTGGCTTTGGTATGCAGATTTACTAGCCATCCTGCTGGAGGAGATGCAAACACCTCCTGCCAGATCAGGCATTGTTTCTGACCTCTGGGAGTGTGGGCTTTCACCTCCAGGCGGGTAGAAACTTGTCTGTAGTGGCAGGCTGGGAGATACCAGTCACCCAGTACACTAAGAGGGTGGTAGGCTCTAAGGTGCCCTCTAGGAGCATGTTTTAATAAATCCACTACTGGCATCAGAATGGATTTATTAAGACCAGGTGATACCGAACATAATAGGGTTCAGTGAAACCATCATGTAGCTGGGGAACTCGTAATGACCAGTGCCCAATACATGTACTTCAGATGGCTTACCTGTTCACTTGATGCCAGACTCCCATAATTGAAGCCTGAGTGAGACTAAGCAGAGAGCATCCCGCTCCAAGTGCTGTTGACGGCTAGTCTCCCCAGAGACCCTGGGGAGATCAAGACCATTGTGACCACTTGCTGGACCTGGAAAAAAATGAGTGAAAAGACCAGCTTCCCATTGCTGCACTCCACCTGCAATTCCTTTGGTACCAAATCCTTTACTCCCACTAACATCTGATCCCTATACCAATGTTGCTATGGAAAAGGAGGGGTTTAAAGATTTGGGTGACCTTTATACACAAGGGGTATTCACACAATATGGCAATCTACTGTGGGATACTAGGTTCACTCAGCTAGATCACTATACATACACAAGGTTACATTACACTGTCTGTGAACAAGTGCCTGGGTTTCCAGCAGTAGGCAAAAAATTCACATCATTGACCTAATGCATTTGCTCCCCCGATGCAATGTGTGGTGTGTCCTGATTGTACTCTCTTTGCATTGCATGGCCTACACCCCAAAACCCATGAAGCAGACTTGCATGGAAGACAGACTTAAATACAACCCTCACAGAGGAACAGTGGAAATACTGCTGCATGGAGACACAGCTTGTATCCATGAACCCCTAGCATAAATGGATCCATCTCAAATTCCTCAACGAACTAATTTCACATCAGAGAGACAAGCTAGGATAGATGCCACTAGATCACATCACTGTCCTTGATGTAGTACAAAACATGCAAGATTTCATCATTTAACTTGGTCATGCCCTTCCATTCAGCTTTTTTGGCAGGAAGTGATAGATACAACCACTGGCATAATTGGTACCACTATAGATCCACAGCCATTGATTGTCCTACTGGGTTATGTCAGGAGAAGTCCTACCGGTGTCTGCCGACTAGCAGCTATAGCATTCCAATTGGCTTAGAAATGGATACCCGTACATTGGTGCGGAACACGTACCCACAGGAAACAAGACTGGCTAACAGATTTAGCACTATGGAATGACAGAAGTGAGACATAATCTCTACTGCAACCCCAGACTTCATGACCAAGGGACACCTGGGGCCCACTTCGACTCATTCTACTTCAGGACTCTGAGAATGATGAAACACAGTCGACAGGATCACAGACACCATAAGGATGGCGCTCGTACTGGCTCCGGGTAATTGTCATACACCCTACATGGTCTACATGATTGATTGTAGCTAGGCATTCAGTGAAAGGTGCCTTTGAGACTTGTGCATCTATTCCAGGTTGACGAGTCAAATGGACCTAGCCCCCCCACATAGACTAAGGTAAGGTCTATCTAGTGACTCATAGCTGAAATAGAGACCTACTGATAGCTGAAATAGAGACCTACCCAGTATGGTTGGGGATCAGCAACTTTAGGGTTTGGAGATGTATATTGATGAACAAAATCTACTTGCTGTATTAATGCTATATGCAAATCGACTCAATTATGTATCAGTGAATATATCTTGATCTATGTTCTTTCTCCCAGTGGTCTATTTGAAACATGCTATTAAAATTTCAATTTAAAAAATCTCTCTCTCTCTCTCTATATTAAATATATATATTACCTACTGGCGGTCGCCAGTAGGTAGTTATAGTTGGGACCTTGTTTCTATTCAAAAAGCATTTTTTCTTTTGTCAATATCTTTGGCACCGTTTGACGAATCTTCGCGAAATTTTCAAAATTAAGGGTTCACTCAGGTCAGCTCCTGTCCTGAAAGTTTCGGGGTGATTCGTCAAGCGGGGGCCAAGAAAAAAGGGGGGTCCCAAAACACGTTTTCCCTATGTTAATTTCCATAGGAATTTTGGAACAGGCTACAGCCCAAACTGCTGAACGGAATTACACCAAATTTGGCAAAAAGGTAGCTCTTGGTTCAGAAAGCGACTTTTTTTTAAATGGTGTAAATCCGTTCAGTAGTTCCTGAGAAATTAAAAAAATTAAAATATCGATATCTGAGCACCGAGGAGAGTTTGCGAACCCTCCCGAGCACGAGCTTCATTCTGATTGGCTGCCAACACTCCCAACCAGGAAGTGTTGTCAGCCATCTTGTGACTCAGTAACCGAGTCACAAGAAAACAGTAAAACAAAGGATAAAAAACAAGAAAAGGGGGCAGGGTAGAAACACCCTGACCCCCTTGGCCTGTTCAGGGGGTCCCACAAGGACCCCCAGGGCCCAAAAAGCATTTAAAAAAAAAAGAAATCGGCCAAATTCGCGCTGGGTGCGCAAATCTGTCAAAAACCCCCCAAAAAACAAAGCGCGGGCTCCCACGCTTCGTTATCTATAAGCCCCCGGGTGGGCCAGGTCCTGGGGGCAATGCGCAAATAATTAGCGGGGGCCCACGGGGGCCCCCACAGCCCCGGGGACCGCCACCTCCTTGGGGCTTTATTTTAAACTGTGTGTGGGGCTCCTTCCCCCCCATGCTGCCCCGGGGACCACCACCTCCCCGGGGCATTGTAAATTTAAGGCGGGGGGGCCTTGCAGGCCCCCCCAAGCTCCACCGACCGCCACGTCCCAAGGCTATTATTAATTTTGGATGGGGGCCTTGTGGCCCCCCCTAGGCCGGGGACCACCACCTCCCCGGGGCTACAAGATTGAGATGCGGGGGCATCACATTTTATTTAAATGTGTTTTAGCATTTATTGGGTTTGTGCGTATCCTACCAGTCGCACTATAAAGGCAGTTTTGTGTGTGTGTGGGGGAGTCGGGGGCTAGATATATATATATTTTTTTAGAAAGTTAGGATACTCCGGGGCGCCTTCGCGTGTTGGAACCGCGGCCCTGGACTGCAGAGTGCGGGAGGGGTCAGTCTATGTTACAAGAAGGTTACCTCGGCCTGGGGACCCCTCAGGTCACAGAGGGTCAATGAGCCAGTGTTCATGTGCACACCTAGAAACCGTTGGGTGGTTTTGAAATGAAGGCGCTAGGTTGCACAAAATGCGTGGGGTGGCGCCCCTAGGACCCCTTTAAATTTCTACCTCACCTTACACCAATGTTCTTCAAGTATTTCAAGGACGGTGACAGCCGTGTCTCTAAAACATTTTGCCAAATGTGGTGTGATTCGGTTGAAGATGACTGACCCTCTAGTCCTCAAACTGTGCCATACTTATATATAATATGTGTTTTATTCCACATATTTACGGGTGGTTTTATGCCCCCTAATTCACACGGATAATGTCATCAGTTCAAAAGATAGTTTTGAACGGACGCACAAGAAACCTATGGTTTTTTCAGTAAATTTCTATGGTTTTTTAAATCATAATTTCTAACTATAACGTCCCTGAAACCTATGTTTTTTTCAGTGAATTTCTAAGGTTTTTTAAATTCTAATTTCTAACTATGCCTACAGAGGTAGGACTTGTGCAGAAAGAGGAAGAAAGGCGCAGAAAGAAGCAAGAGAAATGCAGACAGAGGCAACGGAAATCCAGAAAGAGGAAGAAAGGTGCAGAAAGAAGCAAGAGATATGCAGAAAGAACCAACAGAGGTGCAGAAAGAGGCCTTGTTGCAAAGTCATCGTGTTCCCTGGGCACCCCCCAACTTTTTGCTGACTGGTACTGGTGGTAACTGACTCTGACTGACCCTGGGCTATGCCTAACCAGGCCCGGAGCCAGTGCTATGCTGAAAGACACGTAGAATACAGTGAAAACACCTACATACACTAGGGTACACTATGGGTTGGAGTACCCCTGTGATTGGCATGACCTCCCCTGTAAGGCCCTAGAACATAATAGGGCAGGGGGATAAAAACTACCTCTAAGTCCCTAGCATATAATAGGGCATGGCAGTTTAGAGGCCAGCAGCCCTTTTCTGTACTTGTATGTGTGCACTGCTGAGCCTGAGGTCAGTTTGAAAGTAGCCCTGTGTGTGCAGAAAGAGGCAAGAGAGGTGCAGAAAGAGGCAAGAGAGGTGCAGAAAGAGGGAAGAAGGGTGCAGAAAGAGGCAAGAGAGGTGCAGAAAGAAGCAAGAGAGGTGCAGAAAGAAGCAAGAGAAGTACAGAAAGAAGCAACAGAGGTGCAGAAAGAGGCAAGAGAAGTGCAGAAAAAAGCAACAGAGGTGCAGAAAGAGGCAAGAGAAGTTCAGAAAGAGGCAGCAGAGGTGCAGAAACAGGCAGAAGAGGTGCAGAAAGAGGGAACAGGGGTGAAGAAAAAGAGAAGAGGGGTGCCGAAAGAGGCAAGAGGGGTGCAGAAATTTGCAAGAGAGGTGCTGAAAGAAGCAAGAGCAGTGCAGTAAGAAACAACAGAGGTGCAGAAGGAGGCAAGAGGGGTACAGAAAGAGGCAAAAGAAGAGCAGAAACAAGCAAAAGAGATGCGGAAAGAGGAAAGAGGGGTGCAGAAAGAGGCAAGTGCAGTGCAGAAAGAACCAAGAGACATGCAGGAAAAGGGAAGAAGGGTGCAGAAAGAGTCACGATGGGTGCAGAAAGAAGCAAGAGAGGTGTAGAAAGAAGCAAGAGAAGTGCAGAAAGAAGCAACAGAGGTGCAGAAAGAGGGATGAAGGATGGGGAAAGAGGCAAGAGAAGTGCAGAAAGAAGAAACAGAGATGCAAAAAGGGGGAACAGGGGTGGAGAAAGTGGCAAGGGGTGCAGAAAGAAGCAAGAGAGGTGCAGAAAGAAACAAAAGAAGTGCAGAAAGAAGGAACAGAGGTGCAGAAAGAGGCAAGAGGGGTGCAGAAAGAGCGATGAGGGGTGCAGAAAGAAGCATGAGTGGTGCAGAAAGAAGCAAGAGAGGTGTAGAAAGAAGCAAGAGGAGTGCAGAAAGAAGCAACAGAGGTGCAGAAAGAGGCAAGAGGGGTGCAAAAAGAGGGAAGAGGGGTGCAGAAAGAGGCACGAGGGGTGAAGAAAGAAGCAAGAGACTTGCAGAAAGAAACAAAAGAAGTGCAGAAAGAAGGAACAGAGGTGCAGAAAGGGGCAACAGGGGTGCAGAAAAAGGGAAGAGGGGTGGAGAAAGAGGCAAGGGGGTGCAGAAAGAAGCATGAGAGCTGCAGAAAGAAACAAAAGAAGTGCAGAAAGAAGGAACAGAGGTGCAGAAAGAGGCAAGAAGGGTGCAGAAAGAGGCACGAGGGGTGCACAAAGAAGCAAAAGAGGTGCAGAAAGTAGAAGAGATGTGCATAAAGAGGCAAAAGAAGTGCAGAAAAAGAAAGAAAGGTGCAGAAAGAAGCAACAGGAATGCAGAAAGAGGCAAGAGAGGCGCAGAAAGAAGCAAGAGTGGCTTGCACACCATTAGTATCAATTTAACACCCACATTTAGCAATAAGTAACAGGTTACCATTCTAGGTTTACAAAGGACCTTCCACCTCGCTGTAACACTTGTCGCTGCTTTTTTGGTAACGTTTGAGCCGTTTGAGCTAGAAACAAGGCTTTTTTTTGTTCAAATCTGCAGATTAGGCAGCAGATGATGGATTATGTGGCTAATGCGGAAAATGTACAATTGTGCGAAAGTTGGTGCAGCCAAACAGTCGCATAATTCCAGTGGCCCTGCTCATACCTCTGACCAGGTCCAGAAGTGCTCCTCAGTGATTCCTTCTTTTTTTTGTCTCTTTGAGTTTATAGTTTAGCTTCTATGGAAACGAGGAAGACTAAACCTGAGGTTACCACTCCACAACACAGACTACCATACCACATAATTACACTCCATAACACATAATCCCACTCCACATACTTTCTATCCACATAATTTCACTGCACAACATACCACATAATTCCACTACACACAACGTACATCCACTCCACTCCAAAAAACATTGTAAAAAACTTTTACATTTACAATGCCAAGAGCTCTAACTCTTGCAAATGCGAGACCTATTAAATTACAAATGCTTCTTTAACTGGTAGTCACGCTTGCAGACTGGTGGAGAAAGGGGGCTGGGCCTCCAACCAGCGCTCAAGAATTCCGCTGCGTAGGACTTACAGGAGGTACCAGGAGGGGTTCTTGGCCCCCAAAGTCCCTCAGGAGTAAAGTGGACTTCATCCCCCAACCAGCACTGTGCCAGGAGGCACGTTTGCAGAGTGGTGGAGAAAGAGGGGGTGTTGCCTCCGAAGACCTCTTAGCAATCCCACTGTGTGGGACTTAGTGGAGGTAACAGGAGGGGTAGTTGGCCCCTAAGGGCAACCTTGGGGGCCAACTACCCCTCCTATTACCTCCAGTAAGTCCCACACAGCAGTATTGCTAAGTTCTCATACCAGGCCACGCCCCCTTTGCCCACCACTCTGCAAACGTGCTCCCTGGCGCGCTCTTGGATGGGGATTAAAGTCCACTTCGCTGCTGGGGGTCCTTAGGGGCCAACTAGCCTACCTGATACCTCCAGTATGCCCCAGATAGTGGGATTGCTGATAGGTGGACACAGGCCATGCCCCCTTTGTCCACCACTCTGCAAACGCTCCTCCTGGTGCGCTCTTGGTTGGGGGATGAAGTCCCCTTGCCTCCTGAGGGTCCCTGGGGGCCAACTAGCCCACCAGGTACCTCCAGTAAGCCCCACACAGCTGGATTGATGATTGTGGTCCGAGGCCATGCCCCCTTTTTACACCACTCTGCAAATGCGCTGTGTGGGGATTACTGGAGGTACCTGGTGGTCTAGTTGAAGAGGACTTAATCCCCCAGGAGGCGCATTTGCACAGTTGTGCAGGGAGGGGGCGGGGCCTCCGGTGAGATGCCGGCTTTTCTTTTATTAAATATTTTTGAAGGGGGGCTGTTTGGCCCCCCTTCTTTTAGTATTTTTTGGGCCCTGGGGACCCCATCCCCCAGGGCCCGAGCATTTATTTCTTTTTTTATTTAAAAAAAAAAATGGGACGGGGGCCGCATGGCCCCCTTCCCTGGGCCACTATTGGCCCCAGGGACCCCATCCCCCGGGGCCTGGCCTCGTTTTTATAACTTTTTAAAAAAAAATCCCAGTGGGGGCCACGTGGCCCCCCTCACCTAGGCCACTTCTGGCCCCGGGGACCCCATCCCCCGGGGCCTGGCCTCGTTTTCTTTGATTTTTTTAATTTTTCCAGGAGGGGGGCCGCATGGCCCCCCTCCCTTGGGCCACTTTTGTCCCAAGGGGACCCCATCCCCCGGGCCTGGCCAGCCTGTTTTTTTGGGGGAGGGGGGCCGCGTGGCCCCCCTCCTGAGGCCAATTATGGCCCTGGGGACCCCATCCCCGGGGCCCGGCCTTCTGTTTTTTAAAAAAAAGAATTAAATTAAAGGGGAGGCCGGCCCTCACGTTGGGGACTGCGGGGGAGCCCCAATGCCCCTGTGGTCCCAGCCGGCTCCACGCCTCCTGCGGGACCGGCATTGCTTTTGGGAAAGGGGAGCTGCTAAGATGCAGCTCCCTTTGCCCAAAAGCAATTCTGCTTTGCTTCTTGGAAGCGAGAGCAGGTTTCCTGCTTTCGCTTCCAAGAAGCAAAGCAGTATTTGCAATGACAGGGCGGGAGCACCTGCTGTCGCAAACTGCAATGTCCCGGGGGTGGGCACCCCAGGACATTGCAGGAGCCAGCCCCCGCAGGCCCCCGCTACATAATTAGGTATTGCCCTCGGGACCTGGCCCACCCAGGGGCTTACATCATGAGTGATGTAATATGTGATATCATCAGCAGTGCATAGATCATTCCACTACCTGTCCCAGAATGCAAATTACTCACCTGAGTTTCATCTGTGTAATGAAAATAAATGAGGGGATACACTGGCAGTATGTGTTTGCTTTGATTCTTCAGAGACTGTCCATGAGGAAGGGCGCATGCCCGAAACGCGTCGGACAGGGAGTACGAGTGAGGAGAATGCCCGTGGCAGTTGCTTGTGCCGTTCAGCATGGCCTACCTGAGTGTGCAGTCCCACCGAGGGGTAACTATTTTTTCTTGCATTTAATGTGGCCGACCTGGTCACGGGACAGCACCACCGTGAGACCCGAGCGGGTCCGCCGCTGCGTATTTGAGCAGCTGATGGCGTAGCAGGAGGGGCTGGGCAAGAGCGACTCGGCAAAGACATTTGTTTCCTCTGTGAAAAATCTTTATTGATGGTATCAATGGCGACGATCCACATGGGTATAGATCATTCAACTTCCAGTCCCAGAATGCAAATTACTCACCTGAGTTTCATCTGTGTAATGAAAATAAATGAGGGGATACACTGGCGGTATGTGTTTGCCTTGATTCTTCAGAGACTGTCCATGAGGAAGGGCGCATGCCCGAAACGCGTCGGACAGGGAGGACGAGTGAGGAGAATGCCCGTGGAAGTTGCTTGTGCCGTTCAGCATGGCCTACCTGAGTGTGCAGTCCCACCGAGGGGTAGCTATTTTTTCTTGCATTTAATGTGGCCGACCCGGTCACGGGAAAGCACCACTGTGAGACCCGAGCGGGTCCGCCGCTGCGTATTTGAGCAGCTGATGGCGGAGCACGAGGGGCTGGGCAAGAGTGACTCTGCAAAGACATTTGTTTCCTCTGTGAAAAATCTTTATTGATGGTATCAATGGCGACGACCCACATGGGTATAGATCATTCAACTACCAGTCCCAGAATGCAAATTACTCACCTGAGTTTCATCTGTGTAATGAAAATAAATGAGGGGATACACTGGCAGTATGTGTTTGCCTTGATTCTTCAGAGACTGTCCATGAGGAAGGGCGCATGCCCGAAACGCGTCGGACAGGGAGGACGAGTGAGGAGAATGCCAGTGGCAGTTGCTTGTGCCGTTAAGCATGGCCTACCTGAGTGTGCAGTCCCACCGAGGGGTAACTATTTTTTCTTGCATTTAATGTGGCCGACCCGGTCACGGGACAGCACCACCGTGAGACCCGAGCGGGTCTGCCGCTGCGTATTTGAGCAGCTGATGGTGGAGCAGGAGGGGCTGGGCAAGAGCGACTCTGCAAAGACATTTGTTTCCTCTGTGAAAAAACTTTATTGATGGTATCAATGGCGACGACCCACATGGGTATAGATCATTCAACTACCAGTCCCAGAATGCAAATTACTCACCTGAGTTTCATCTGTGTAATGAAAATAAATGAGGGGATACACTGGCGGTATGTGTTTGCCTTGATTCTTCAGAGACTTCCATGAGGAAGGGCACATGCCCGAAATGCGTCGGACAGGGAGGACGAGTGAGGAGAATGCCCGTGGCAGTTGCTTGTGCCATTCAGCATGGCCTACCTGAGTGTGCAGTCCCACCGAGGGGTAACTCTTTTCTCTTGCATATATATATATATATATATATATATATATATATATATATATATATATATATATATATATATATATATATATATATATATATATATATATATATATTATCTACTGGCAGTCGCCAGTAGATAGTTATAGTTAGGACCTATTTTCCATAGGAAATCCGCGACATTCTATTTGAAATAACTCTTGCGTCGGTTGACGAATCTTCGCGAAATTTTCAAACTTTATGGCCCGCTCCGGTCCGCTCCTACCCTGAAAGTCTCAGGGTGATTCGTCAAGCGGGGGCCGAGAAAAAGGGGGTCCCAAAACGTGTTTTCCCCATTCATTTTCCCATAGGAAACTTTAGACACGGCTACAGCCCGAACTGCTGAACAGAATTACACCAAATTTGGCAAAGAGGTAGTTCTTGGTTCAGAAAGAACCCTTTTTGTTAAATGGTGTAAATCCGTTCAGTAGTTGCGGAGAAATTAAAATAATAAGAGTCAAAAAATCAATTTCCCATAGGAAACTTTAGACACGGCTACAGCCCGAACTGCTGAACGGAATTACACCAAATTTGGCAAAGAGGTAGTTCTTGGTTCAGAAAGAACCCTTTTGTTAAATGGTGTAAATCCGTTCAGTAGTTGCTGAGAAAATCAAAAGTAAAAGTACATATATATCTATGGCCGCGTCGGATTCGCGCACCCTCCCGATCACGAGCTGTCTGCTAATTGGCTGTCAACACTCCAAACCAGGAAGTGTTGGCAGCCATCTTGTTCCTCGGTAGAACCGAGGAACAAGAAAGCAGTAAAAAAGTGCGCAAAACGCACAAAGGGGGCAGGGTAGAAACACCCTGACCCCTAGGTCTGCTCAGGGGTCCCACAAGGACCCCTGGGCAGAAGAAAGCATTTTTTTTTAAATCGGCAGGATGCGCTCAGGGAGCGCGAATCCTGCCGAAAAAAAAATCGAAGGGCGGTCTCCCGCGCTTCGATTGTATTTTGCCCCGGGTGGCCCAAGTCCCGGGGGCATGGTGGGGGTTAAATTTATGTATGGGGGCCTCAAGGGCCCCCAAGCCCCGGGACCACCACCCCCGGGGCTTTCTTTTAAAATGGTGCGGGAGGGCTCTGAGCCCTCCCGCAGCCCCGGGACCACCACCTCCCCGGGGCTTCTTTTTTTACTTTTTCCAGGGGGGCTCGAGCCCCCCACACGCCCGGGGACCGCCACCTCCCGGAGCACTAACAAATTAAAATGGGGGTCCGTTTTGGACCCCGAAGCCCGGGGACCACCACCTCCCCGGGGCTTTGCTGATGTGGGGAGGGGGCCGCGCGGCCCCTCCTGGAGCCTGTGGTGGCCCTGGGGACCGCCACCCCCAGGGCCGGCTCCTGCAGTGTCCCGGGGTGCCTACCCCGGGACACTGCTGTTTGCAATGACAGGACGGGAGCCTCGCGGCTCCCGTCCTGTCATTGCAAACTGCTTTGGATATTGGAAGAGAGAGCAGGGAAACCTGCTCTCGCTTCCAATATCCAAAGACAATTGCTTTCCACACGGGGAGCAGCATGTTAGCTGCTCCCCGTGTGGAAAAGCAATGCCGGCTCCCTTAGGACACGGGGAGCCGGCGGGACTGTGGGGGGTTTGGGGACCCCCCCACAGTCCCCAACCAGAGGCCATGCCCCGGGGGATGGGGTCCCCGGGGCAGTTTTCGGCCAGGGGAGGGGGGCCACGCGGCCCCCTTCCAGTTTAATTTTAATTAAAAAAAAAAAGGGGGTAAGGCCCTGGTGGATGGGGTCCCCAGGGCCCAAAAATAAGAAAAAGGAAGGGGGGCCACACAGCCCCCCTTCAGGGGAAAAAAAAAACAAACAAAAAAACGATCGGCCCGCAGGCCCCGCCCCCTTCCTTCACCACTCTGCAAACGCGCCCCCTGGCGCGTTTGCAGATGGGGAAGTAATTCCCCTTGAATACTGGGGGTCCCTGGGGGCCAACTAGCCCACCAGGAACCTCCAGTATGCGCCAGAGGCTGCGTTGCAGAGAGGTGTATAGAGGCCACGCCCCTTTATACACCTCTCTGCAACGCAGCTCTGTGGCGCTTTTGGAGGTACATGGTGGGCTAGTTGGCCCCCAGGAACCCTCAGGATTCAAGGGGACTTAATCCCCCAACTTAAAACGCGCCACGGGGCGCGTTTGCACAGTGGTGAAGGGAGGGGCGGGGCTTCAGGTGACATGTGTGCAAACAGGCCCCGTGGCGCGTTTTAAGATGGGGAATTAAATCCCCTTCAATCCTGAGGGTCCCTGGGGGCCAACTAGCCCAACAGGTACATCCAGAAAGCGCCACAGAGCTGCGTTGCAGAGAGGTGTAAAAGGGGTGTGGCCTCTCTACACGTCTCTGCAACGCAGCCCCCTGGCGCATACTGGAGGTTCCTGGTGGGCTAGTTGGCCCCTAGGGACCCTCATGATTCAAGGGGACTTAATCCCCCAACTTAAAATGCGTCACGGGGCGCGTTTGCACAGATGTCACCTCAGGCCCCGCCCCCTACCTTCACCATTGTGCAAATATTCCTCTAAAATCTGCCGAACTGGTTTCACTTGGAAATTCTTCTAAGTGTGGAGTTTTGGAACTTTAAAATATTCCTCTAAAATCAGCCGAAATACGAATTCCGATTTACTCACCTGTTATCAGGAGAGACCTCAGTGCTGCATCTTTCAGCCCAGTTCTGATCCTCAAAAGTAATTTTAACCGTACTTACCAGTAACTTGAATTTCCTTCCATAGGATATCATTGCCTGCTTTTTGCTGTGTTTCTAAGTTTCTAAGTGTTGATTTTTGAAACATACAAATATTCCTCTAAAATCAGCCGAAATACAAATTCCGATTTACTCACCTGTTATCAGGAGAGACCTCAGTGCTGTATCTTTCAGCCCAGTACTGGTCCTGAAAAGTAATTTTAACCGTACTTACCAGTAACTTGAATTTCCTTCCATAGGCTAACATTGACTGGTTTCACTTGGAAATTCTTCTAAGTGTGGAGTTTTGGAACTTTAAAATATTCCTCTAAAATCAGCCGAAATACGAATTCCGATTTACTCACCTGTTATCAGGAGAGACCTCAGTGCTGCATCTTTTAGCCCAGCACTGACCCTGAAAAGTAATTTTAACCGTACTTACCAGTAACTTATATTTTCTTCCATAGGAATCCATTGTCTGGTTTTCAGCTGAAAAGTTTCAAAGTGTCAATTTTCACAAACTACAAATATTCCTTAAAAATCGCCTGTATGACTTAAACGCATTCTTTCAACTGTTTACAGGAGATGCAACAGTGCTGGATCCAGGATCCAACACTGAGTAAGAAAAAGTAACGTTAACAGTTTTTACCTGCTAAGTGAATTTCCTTCCATAGGATAACATTGGTGATTCTATGAGAAAAAGTTTCTGTCAACTTTTAAAATACAATAATATTCCTTAAAAATCACTACTGTAACCAAAACGCTTTTACTCAACTGTTTACTGGAGATGTCCCAGGACTGAATCTAGGATCCAGTCCTGTGGTTAGAAAAGTAATCCATAAAGTAACTAATTGCATTTAACTAGAAATTCACATTGAGCTGAATGTTGCATTGTGTTTGAAAATGTGTTGCCCATTGCAACAACTGTAACTACTGTACTTAAAAGTCTATTGCCTATGTGCAAAGTATTTAAACTAAAGTAATTCATTCTGAAAAAGTATTTTTTGTAATGTATAATGTAATTACAATGTAATTTAAAAAATAAAATATGTAAAAAAAAAATGTTTCTAAAAATGTAGTAAATCAGTATGAAAAAAATAAATATAACAATTAATACATTTAAAAATTGTCATTTACAAAACCTTTGAAATTCACTGAAAAAACCGTAGGTTTCAGACATGTTATAGTTAGGAATTAGCATTTAAAAAACCTTTGAAATTCACTGAAAAAACCATAGGTTTCAGACACGTTATAGTTAGAAATTTCATTTAAAAAACCTTAGAAATTCACTGAAAAAACCATAAGGTTTTAGGGACAGTTATAGTTAGTTGGACATTGCACTCGTACAAAACCCGTGAAATTCCCCCGTTATAGTTAGTTCAGGTAACTATAACTCGCGCCCCGCAATGCACTGCTGATGACGTCACATATTACATCACTCATGACATGGTCAGTGACATCACTGATGACATCACTGATGACATCTCAAATGACATCACTGATGACATCACTGATGACATCATCCATGTGAGAATTTAATGCATCTTCTCACACCCTAATATAAGTTTTGAAACACCCACTCTAAATTACAGACTGCCATTCTCAAAACCATACACACTCCAATACCAATAAGTACATACCCACTCACTGATTCTTAGGTCTACACACACACATCTACTCACTCACCCGTACAGTCACTCATACTTACAGTCACTCAGTACAGGACTATCATATGCACTCATACACCTATATAGACACTCACACACCGCCACTCATCCATAGAGGTACTCACACACCTAGTCAGTCATGCAAATAATTAATCACACTCCAATTTACTCACCTATACAGTTATACACACCAGCTCACTTACTCATAAAAATACTAGCACATTCTTACGCTCCGATGCAATCACTGATGCAAGCACACACTCATCCATATAGCCACTCTCACAATCACACACTCTCACTTATAGCCATTTATATACTCCAACACACATATATACTGCCTTTCACATATGTAGTTACTCACACATGTACCACTGAGATATACATTCAATCACTAACACACCCATACACACACTCACCCACCCATACAGTCCATCACAGACGCACTCTTGAAACCATGCACCCAGTGAATCACCCACTCACACATCTATGCACAGAGTCACAGTCACCCCACCCACACAAACACTGAGGCACCCATACAGATACTCAGAGAACCAATCCATAACCCATATAGACACTCATTTAGCTAGTCAGAAACCCATGCAGCTGCTTACACAACAACAGACAGACGGATACAGACATTCACACAGTTTAGTCACTCACCCATGCATCCAGTAAGATACGTTTAATCACTCACTTATAGACTCAGTCACGCACCTACTAAATCATCCATTCAGACACTTATACACCAACTCATTCTTCAATACGCCTTTCCCTATATATATTAAACATATTTAAACTTTACACAAACACACAGTCACTGGATGATGTCATCAGTGATGTCATCAGTGATGTCATTTGAGATGTCATCAGTGATGTCATCAGTGATGTCACTGACCATGTCATGAGTGATGTAATATGTGACGTCATCAGCAGTGCATTGCGGAGCGCAAGTTATAGTTACCTGAACTAACTATAACGGGGGAATTTCACGGGTTTTGTACGAGTGCAATGTCCAACTAACTATAACTGTCCCTAAAACCTTATGGTTTTTTCAGTGAATATATATATATATATATATATATATATATATTGCAGACTTCGCCTTACACCATCCAGTCATCCGGAAATAGACGAACGCGGACCCAGAAATATAGTGCAAATGAATTTATTAGCTGCCCTGCACCACCGCCATTACGCGTTTCGGCCTCCCAAAGGCCTTGATCACATATATATAATATGTGTAAAACAGAAGCAGAGAACTCTGGGTAGTTCCCAAGTTTAGGTGGAGCAAATTCAGAGTGTCACGGGTGTTGTAGGGTGCTCTATACAGGAGATGCTCTCCACCTAAACTTGGGAACTACCCAGAGTGCTCTGCTTCTTTTTTGCATAATTTATGTGGCACTCTGTGCCTGAAAGGGTACTGTTTTGACTTATACTGGGTGCTAAACCTCTCTGAAGAGCTATAATGATAGTGAAATGCATGCCAGGGGTTGTTTTTATTCATTCCAGGTTGGCTTGGATGGCATTTTACCAATCCAAAGCTGTAATGCTGTGTCTGGAGTGTTAGAAGTCTTTTGTCATTTTACAGCTCGGTATGGATGGCACTGTGGTATTCATATGCTTAAAGACTTTGCTGTAGCAGTGGCAAAATGCTTTGTCTCTTTCTATCTTGGCATGGATAGCAATGTGCTAATCCTCTGCTTAAAAACTTAGAAAAGCAGACTTTTGAGGTGAGCAAATTCAGAGTGTCACTGGTGTTGTAGAGTGCTCTATACAGGAGCTGCTCTCCACCTAACTTGGGAACTACCCAGAGTTCTCTGCTTCTTTTTTGCATAATTAATGCAGTATTCTATACCTTTTTAAATATGTATATCTCATGCACAATACTAATTTTGGAAAAACTGGAGCTGGAAACCAATGATCATGAACATAGCCTCTTCAAACCAAAATCCAAATTCTGTCCTGCCCTAGTTCCAGGAAATAAAGCATATATCTTTCATGAAGCAGTAATCACAGATTTGGAGAAGATCAAAAAGAAAAGCAACAAGAACAAAAAAGAACATTTTACGATATCAGAAAGAAAGGCCCTGGAGAATTTGATAATAAATGAGTCCCTAGTTTTTAAGTCTGCAGACAAGGGTGGCAATATTGTAATATTGAATAAAGAGGACTATATGGAAGAGGCCTACAGGCAACTGAGAGATACCAACAACTATAAAAAATTGAAATGTAATCCAATAAACATGATGGTGACAAACCTCAATAGAAAATTAGGAAGATGGCTTGAGAATGCCCTATTGAATGACAATGAATACCAATTTCTAGCTGCCACGAATCCAGTTATACCAACAATATATTTCTTACCGAAGATTCACAAAATGTTACACAACCCCCCCAGGTACACCAATGGTATCTGGATGTGGATCTATTTTTGAAAACATTTCAAAATATGTTGATCACTATATCGCCCCCATGGTGAAAACATTACCATCATACATCAAAGACTGGTGACTTTTTGAGGGCAGTATCAGAAATCGAGTGGCAACAAGGTTTCTTACTGATTACCATTGATGTGGTATCAATATATACCTCCATCAAACATGACATTGGTCTAAAAGCAGTAAACTATTCTTTGAGTCAGAGGAACATCAAAGAAACTAGACATTCAGCGATGGTGCTGGAAATAATAGAAATGTCCCTGTATAATAACATCTTCTTCAATCACCAACTATACCAGCAAACTTGCAGAATGGCAACAGGGATTCCCTTCTCCCCCAGCTATGCAAATTTGACCATGGGCTGGTGGGAGAGGGAAATTGAGTGGAGTGGAAAATATGAACACTGTTTATCCAAGGTAATCACCTGGCTGCGTTACATTGATGATTTATTTTTGGTCTGGAACCATCACACACCAGCAATTTGAGGAATACTTTGAGACCATCAATCATAACGAATGCGGCTTTAGTTTTACCTACAATATGGATAATGAGTAGATTGACTTCTTGGACATTAGAGTGTATGTCCACAACCATAAATTGGAGTCAACCATGTACCGGAAACCCACTGCCACAAATAGTGTTCTGCATGGAACCAGTTTCCATACTAAGGTTTTAATACAAAGCATTACATACAGTGAATTCATTTTGCCTAGATGGAACTGTTCTCGGGAAGAAGACATGAAAGCTCAATTCAAAGAAGTAAAGAGTAGATTCTATCGTAGGGGATATCCACCATCGTACACTGAACAAGGAGCAAAAAGGGTCAACAACAAGACGCAAATGCAGATCCTGTCAGAAATGCAAATCCAATAAGATGACAATTTTGACAGTTTGCGAATGATTACTATTTATAGTAAAGAGAGTTCAGAGATTATAAAAATCTTCCAAAGACATTGGAACATTCTACTTAGCGATAGCGATATTGTCAAAACTGTGGGACCAAACCCTCAGTTTACATACAAAAAAGTGAGACTGGTAAAAAGCCACTTTGTGGACCAACGATTGGATAATTGGCTGGATAAGCAATATGAAGGATTTGTGAAATGCAGCAGCTACAAGGCGTGCAGGATAGGAAAGAATGTTAAAACCATCAGTGACCCAAAAGGAAAACAAATATCCATTGAGCATAAGATCGCATGTAACACCCTATATGTTGCATAAATTATTGAATGCAAATGTGGATTAAAATATATTGGAAACACAATCTGCCCCTTGAGAAAAAGAATTCTAGAACACATATGTGCAGTACAGCATTGGGATATGAGTTATGCAGTTGCAAAACACTATGCCCTATCGCATTATGATGATTGGAAGACCATGAGGTATTAGGGTGTGGCACACATACCAAAGGATGAAAGAGGTGGTGAAGGAACTTGACAACTTCGCAGGCTGGAGAGCAGATATATCATCAAATTACAAACGAAGATACCACATGACCTTAATGCAGATGAAGAACTGCATGTACATCTGTGGACAATGAACTGAAGATACAAAGGACATTTATCTTTCTCTCTTCTCTCTTTCACCAGCTACATATATGGATTATGATTTATACCCTCTCCCACCTCCTGTCCCCTCAAGTCTATCTCCCTTTTGTCTCTCCCATATCCATCATTTTTTCTCTCTCTCATTTGAAACCTTGTCATAAATTCTACCCTCCCCTTATTTTTCTTCCCAAATTTATTTCTTCCAATCCTTTCCACCATCTTTCTTCCAACATTTTCCCTGTCTTTATTTAACCCTTTCTCTGCCTTAGGTAAAGATGTAAATAAGTTATTTCCCTGTGTACTGCAGTAAGTGAAGTCGGTGTTTGGGCAACTATTGAAAATGTAGAGTTTTCTAGGAACTGAACTGATACCAGGGTGTCAATTATGTTTGACACCAACCATGAGCATGAACAATAACAGGCATTGAAACTAACTATAATGCAGTCAATAACTTTACATACAAGAGTACTTTCATACACCATATGGGTTTTAGGGACACGATCAATTAGAATTGATCTACATTCAGGCACTCAGCCGAAACTTGTGGATTGTCCAGTTCCAACCAATCATCTAAACTCTTGAGCACTCAGCTTGGGCGAATTGTGTATGTTATAGTTTTGTGTTAGTATGATATCCAGGCACTTAGCCGTCAGTACAAACCACTATTGCCTGTCAATACACATACAAAAGTAAGGTACCCAACTAAATTACCAAAGACCCCACCACTGCCAAACTCAACTTCCAGAAAGGAATGTAAGACGTCGCAGTCTGGATGACCAACAGCTGCCTGAAGCTTAACGCCAAGAAGACAGAAGTCCTCGTCCTCTGTACCACCCCTTCTGAATGGGACAGCACCTGGTGGCCGACCGCCCTCAGAAGCCCACCTACCCCCTCAGACCACGCCAAGAACCTCGGCATCGTACTCGACTCATCACTCACCATGAACCGACAGGTCAACGCCGTCACCTCCAGCTGCTTCAACACCCTCCGCATCCTCCGCAAGACCTTCAAGTGGATCCCACCTGAGTCAAGGAAGACAGTCACCCACGCACTCATCACCAGCAGACTGGACTATGGAAATGCACTCTACGCCGGCATCAACAAGTCCCTACTCCGCAAACTCCAGACAGTACAGAAAACCGCCGCAAGACTCGTCCTTGGCATCCCCGACACGAACACATCAGCCAACACCTACGAAGTCTCCACTGGCTCCCCGTGGAGAAAAGAGTCACTTTCAAAATCCTCACTCATGCCTACAAATGCCTACACAACAACGGACCCAAATACCTCAACGACAGAATCAACTTCCACGTACCCAAAAGAAACCTCCGATCTTCCAACCTCGCACTGGCCGAAACCCCGCGCATCCACAGAGCCAGAGCATGCGGAAGATCCTTCTCTCACATTGCAGCCAAAACCTGGAACGAGCTACCGGCAGACATCAGACGCGCCCCTCCCTGAACACCTTCAGGAAGACCCTCAAGACCTGGCTCTTCAGCTAAACAGATCTGCGGACCCCCCCTCAGCGCCTTGAGACCCTCACGGGTGAGTAGCGCGCTTACAATTCCCTGATTGATTGATTACCAGAACAAGCCATTGTGATGGCGCTGGATTCCAAACTAGATGTTTAAGACACATACCGACATAGGAAATAACAATTTCACTATACATTGTAAGTTTATATTGCCCAACACCAGAATACTTATATCTGTCAAGTTATGGATAAATAGTTTTTGTAAATTACACAGATGACGTCAACTCCCAGAATGCCTCCTAATAGCAGGATGGGCGTTTGTATATAAACCAAAACTGTAAAAGGACTCCCTGACCGTGAGCAAGACTCATTGGAGCAGAAATGCATTGGTATTTGCTAATCGTTATTAAACTGTGCTGATTACTGGAAGGCTGGTGTGCAGCCATATTCTTTTCTCTTGTGCATGAAATTGATTTGGGGATTTGCTCTATCTCCACCGGTAGCACCAACAGTGGAGTGCATTGCTTGATTACCTTTGACCGCTTTGTCTCCTGATATATATATATATATGTATTGGTTGTGTGAACAAGGCCGGTGTGCCGAAACGCGTAACAGCGATATTATGGATTAAAGAAAGAGATTTTACAAATAGCTTCCCTGGTGTCGGCGTCCGTTCCTAAATAGGTGCGGAAGTGGTGTACCCAATAAATAAATACCTGTCGTGTAAAACTGAATTTGCAGTCTATGCTTTGCAATGTAGTTGTAATTTGCTCTATATTGGGAGCACAAAGCTGTCTGTTCATAAGAGGGTTTTACAGCATACTCGAGCTATAGTGAACTGTGACCCGAGTTACCCGGTAGCCAGGCATTTTAAAGATGTACATAACAGCAGCCTTAAGCATTTTAAGTACTTTGTATTGGATTCTATACCATTATCTAAACGTGGTGGGAATAGGGAATCCAAACTTAGGCGCCTAGAAACAAGATATATTCTGGAACTTAACACTAAACAGCCAAATGGGCTGAACACGAGTGAAGATTTATATACTTATCTTTAAAATGTCAAAAAACTTTTTCTTGAGTAAGAGCTTCCTGTTGAGCAGGAGTGTTATATGCACTTCTGCTTCAAATTAGGTTGAGCTATCTATGTGTGTATGAATAATACAAAGAAATCTCTCAGCATATATGAGTTGTTTATGAAACGTTGGGTGTTTCTATAAATCTTCATATCATCAAATGTAAATGTTTTTTATACATTTTTTATACATTTTACACCTTTTTTAACTTTTCTAGTGGAGTGTTTTAAGGTTGAAATGTATTTTATATTGAGGATATGTAAAAACATTTGTGGGAATCAACCTTGCTGCTCTTGATCAGTTGTATTTTATATCTTTTTCTTCTTCTCTGTGTATATAATTATTTAAAAATATCATTTTAGATGGTATAATGTCGTTTGGCAGCTAGTTCAGAAATTTGCACATTGTGGTTAATTATTGACACGTTCTCATTGCACTATATTGTATATTTGCACAAACTGGTGGTTTTAGCATATAGGACCTAAAACATTTTTTAAGATCTCTTTTTTTAGGTGGGTTTTAGGTGGTATTATCTTCTTTTTTAACCTTTGGTATCCATTTTAACATGCAATTATTTGTAATAATGTGTACTTGTATTATACAATAGATTATATATTCTCCCTGTTTTATCGATTTGCCAGGTTGAGATAGTACTTTACCAGCATACTTTGGAGCTACTGTAATCACTACATTTTTATTACTGTATTTATACAGGGATATAGATTTGAGTAGTATTTTTACTATGTCTATATGGATTGCCATTGGTCACCTCCACTTTAAAAATTCACCTATCCCTCCTAAGCGCTGTCATGTGATCAAGGCCGCTCGTACGGCCGAAACGCGTAATGGCAACATGGTGATGGTTGGAAGAAAATAAAAGCAACTTGCACTATATTGGGTCTGCTCTTGCCGTTTGTTCTTGGAGTACTGGAGTACTGGGCTTGTTTGCAGCTGTATTTGCCGGATTGACCGCCTCCGGATAAGTGGACCCCCTCCCTTGAAGTTGGCTCTGTGGTTGGAGGTCGTTTGCCTACGGATCGCCGAGCTGTTGACACTTCGTCAGTTTCTGCTGGTGTTGGAGTAGACGGCGCGGTGGTTCCGGAAGCACTTCAAAGTTATTCCGGTTCAGGAATCTACGGAGCCCCCTGTGTTAGCGCTTTTCACGTAAGGAGTTGACGGAGCCAAGTTGAGAATCGAATCTCGGTAGTACCGGCAAGTAACAAGCGAGGCACAGAGCTTGGAAGCCGTGACGGGATCGTTTGCATCGGCATTGTGGCACTGTCTCCATCCAGGTACATTTGCGCTACAACAATACACAGGTTGGGAGGTTTTGAACTGTGGTAGTTCTTTTCACCGTAAAGATTGAAGTGTAACGGGGTCAGACTCCACAACGGTGCGCATTTTAAAATTATTACACAGCTTCTAACTTTCACCATGTTTGCCACAGCGATAAGGGATCGCGAGTCTGCAGCGGAGGAAATGTTTCAGGACAATCCTCCAAATAGACAGCAACCAAGCGACATTGGGAGTGAAAATACACGGACAGGAGTAAAGGGGCTAAAGGAAAATTACCGCATCTTGGAGAAATTAATGCGACAGGAAACAGCAAAATGGTGGGAGGCTAAGTCCCTCCAGAAATATCTTGATGTTGGAAGGATACCGAGGGGCTAAGAATTATGCTAGCCCCCAGTTACGATGCCCCAAACCCACTCATGATGTTGGAGTGGGCAGAGAGCAATTTGGACTCCTCGCGGCGTTTGGTTCAGATCTTAGTCAAATACGCCGAAATAGATCGAGAGGAGCTGCAGAAAAAGATTGAGTTGCTTACAACTGAGATTGATTTACAAGGTGATGTACAACAAAGAAAGAAATACCATGATGAAATGACAATTCGATTGAATAAAGAGGAGGAGAAAATAAAGCATAGAAAAACATATAAATTTCAGAGAGATAAGGATGATTATGCCAACGGGCAAATCTTTACATTTGCTAAAAAGTACGATTCCTTTAGGAATAAACCAACACGAAATAGAAAGTATCCCCTGGAACATAATGAAATTCAGGGGAGGCAGTATCGGCATCAGAATTAAGTTCAGTCACTGAAAGTGAAACGGAGGGTGAAAATACTGATGTCAGGGTAGCTCTGGGAGCAGTGAAACCGTCCCTGGGTGAAGAGTTGGAATGTTTAAGAAGAAGTCGTCGGGAAACCCTTAGATCAGGTGTTGCTAATCCGGCAAAAAACGAAGGACAAAGAGCCGGCGGGAACGTAGAAGGGCAACCAGAAAAAGGAGGAAGCAACACAAATTCCAAACCGAAGAGGGGACGGGGCCAATGGAGAAGGAGGCAGTAAATGATGATGTGGACATTGACAAAAGGGACAAGAGTAATATGGACAATACGATTGTTAATTTAACGGATGTTGATTTCAGTACAGTTGAACAGGAGATTTTGTCCTTAGGTCTGTCATTCTGTCCCAAAACCAACTTAAATTATGCGAATACAAGAGCAGATATTTATAAATTTGTGAGAAAATTAAAACTCCAAAAGTACCATAAAACAAAAGCTGGGCAACAGGAATCATTAAGTGGGGAGAGAAATGATGACCCACTGGGCTGTGGTATGATAAATAGTAACCTCACTGTTTCTGATTTAAGTACTCTAAAGAATTTGCATAGTTTAAGTTGTGAAAATCCTGAGAACGAAGATAGTTTTAGGGATCTAACTACTCAGGATCTTTTGTCCCCTAGATTTGAAACCTGTGCTAAGCCTGACACGGAGTTTAAAGAAAAATCCAAATTTGTCCCTATGATGCCAAAGGATTCTTTGGATATGTTTAGCGAGAATGTGGTTAAGGAAATTAAACAGCTTCATGCTCACACAAGTAAAACTAAAACCACTGATTTTGATTGGAAATATGGACAGGTGATGTCTAAAATTAAGGATGATAAGCAAATAGTGGTCAGGAAGGCGGATAAAGGTGGGAATGTGGTTCTATGGTCTTTGAATGATTATTCTGAGGAAGCAGCAAGACAATTAAATGATACTGATTGTTACCGCAAAAGTTCTTTTCTTAAATTTAAGCTAGCTCAGGATGAGTTTTTTAACAAACTATTGGCTTGGAGAAGTACAGGGTTGCTTAATTTGCAGGAGTTTAAGTATCTCAAGAAAGAGAACCCCACAATCCCGGTGCTGTATTTCCTTCCAAAAATCCATAAATCATTAACAAAGCCACCAGGTAGACCAATCATTTCCGCTTGTGATGGGCCATTGGCTAATATGTCTGTTTATATTGATTCTTTTTTACAGGAACACATGAAATCACTGGATTCTTATGTACAGGATACTACTGATTTCATTAGCAAAATTGAAAATATAATTTGGCAGGATACCTATCTTTTATTGGCTGTGGATGTAGTATCGTTATACACTTGCATTAGAAATAGTGATGGAATGAAAGCAGTCGATTACTTTTTATCTAATAGACCGCTGAAATTTGCTAAACATAACCAGATGATATTGGACCTACTGCTGTTTTGTCTTGAAAATAATTTGTTCCTCTATAAAAATCAAATATATCAGCAGATACAAGGTGTGGCAATGGGGGCCAGCTTCTCCCCTAGTTATGCCTGTCTCTTTTTGGGATGGTGGGAGAAGCTGGTCCTCAAGAAGAAATATGCTCATACTTTGGAAAACAAGGTAATTGTTTGGTTAAGATTCATAGATGACTTGTTTGTCATCTGGAATGGAACAGAACAAGAAGTACATGAGTTCCTTGGGGAAATCAATACGAATAATCTCAATCTGAAGTTTACGTACTCTATTAGCCGTGTTAGCATAACCTTTTTGGACACTGAAGTATATATCTGTGGTAACAAACTGGCAACAACCCTTTTTAGAAAATCTACTGCTGGCAATGCCATATTACATGCTTCAAGCTCACATCCACAACACCTCATACATAGCATCCCCTATGGGGAAATGCTTAGGATTCGGAGAATATGTAGTGAGGATTTGGATGCTCAGGAAAAACAACAGGAATGTAAAAATAGATTTCTAAATAGGGGTTACAAGGAACAGACAATTGAGACTGCAATAGCCAAATCAAGAAGTAAAGCAAGGCAGGATCTGATAAAACACCGAGTCAGGTCTGGTCACGTATCATACAATGTACCAGACAATACAGCGAGACTAATACTGGGGTACTCCAGACAGGAGGGTCAGATTAGATCCATTATACGCCGTAACTGGCACACGGTATTGGGTGATCCAGTTATTGGAAGTTCTTTACCTAAACAACCAGCTATTACTTTCCGTAGGGCACCAACGATGGGTAATGTTTTGGTAAATAACAATCCAGAGGACATTGAACCTAGCTCATGGCTTAAGCAAAGGAAAGGTTTTTTAAATGTCCTTCTTGCAAAGCCTGTCAATTTGGTGTGAATACCAAAACATATCAGACACCATTTAGTGATAGGGTCTACCCAATAAATAAATACCTGTCGTGTAAAACTGAATTTGCAGTCTATGCTTTGCAATGTAGTTGTAATTTGCTCTATATTGGGAGCACAAAGCTGTCTGTTCATAAGAGGGTTTTACAGCATACTCGAGCTATAGTGAACTGTGACCCGAGTTACCCGGTAGCCAGGCATTTTAAAGATGTACATAACAGCAGCCTTAAGCATTTTAAGTACTTTGTATTGGATTCTATACCATTATCTAAACGTGGTGGGAATAGGGAATCCAAACTTAGGCGCCTAGAAACAAGATATATTCTGGAACTTAACACTAAACAGCCAAATGGGCTGAACACGAGTGAAGATTTATATACTTATCTTTAAAATGTCAAAAAACTTTTTTCTTGAGTAAGAGCTTCCTGTTGAGCAGGAGTGTTATATGCACTTCTGCTTCAAATTAGGTTGAGCTATCTATGTGTGTATGAATAATACAAAGAAATCTCTCAGCATATATGAGTTGTTTATGAAACGTTGGGTGTTTCTATAAATCTTCATATCATCAAATGTAAATGTTTTTTATACATTTTTTATACATTTTACACCTTTTTAACTTTTCTAGTGGAGTGTTTTAAGGTTGAAATGTATTTTATATTGAGGATATGTAAAAACATTTGTGGGAATCAACCTTGCTGCTCTTGATCAGTTGTATTTTATATCTTTTTCTTCTTCTCTGTGTATATAATTATTTAAAAATATCATTTTAGATGGTATAATGTCGTTTGGCAGCTAGTTCAGAAATTTGCACATTGTGGTTAATTATTGACACGTTCTCATTGCACTATATTGTATATTTGCACAAACTGGTGGTTTTAGCATATAGGACCTAAAACATTTTTTAAGATCTCTTTTTTTAGGTGGGTTTTAGGTGGTATTATCTTCTTTTTTAACCTTTGGTATCCATTTTAACATGCAATTATTTGTAATAATGTGTACTTGTATTATACAATAGATTATATATTCTCCCTGTTTTATCGATTTGCCAGGTTGAGATAGTACTTTACCAGCATACTTTGGAGCTACTGTAATCACTACATTTTTATTACTGTATTTATACAGGGATATAGATTTGAGTAGTATTTTTACTATGTCTATATGGATTGCCATTGGTCACCTCCACTTTAAAAATTCACCTATCCCTCCTAAGCGCTGTCATGTGATCAAGGCCGCTCGTACGGCCGAAACGCGTAATGGCAACATGGTGATGGTTGGAAGAAAATAAAAGCAACTTGCACTATATTGGGTCTGCTCTTGCCGTTTGTTCTTGGAGTACTGGAGTACTGGGCTTGTTTGTAGCTATATATATATATATATATATATATATATATATATATATATATATATATATATATATATGTATATATATATATATATATATATATATATATATATATATATATATATATATAGACGTACCGGTATTGCAATGCACTCACGGAGAAAATAGTGGCGATTGGGACTTAAAACAACACCGTATAAGAAGGGAAAAAGAATACAAATATATTGAATTTCAAAGAAAATTATATACAAATATTGTTGAATTCTATGTAACTTTTAACACTTTGGGGCCGATTACAATGCCGTAGGAAACGGCATCGACCCTTGGTCGGAGCCGTTCCTACAGCATCGTAATCTCCTGTTTGGATTCATTTCCGACCGACCCATTTTGATGGAGTCGGTCGGAAATGAATCCAAACAGGATTTCCGAATGGCTTACGACAGGCTCGGAGAGCCAGTCTGCCATTCGGAAAGCATCTTGTAATCCCAAGTGTGGCTCTTTCCGCTTGAGGGATTACAATGTCAGATTCCGATAGCCTTTCTGTGCCAGCCTTTCTGACACAGAAAGGCTGTGGGAAGTCAACTTTGGGGGCCCACAGCTGGGCCCCCATGGGTGCAAGGCCCCCGGATGATGGCCAAGGGGGGCACCATAGTGCCCCCTGTTGATCCCAGAACCCGGTGGCAGGTACCTTGAGGTGCCTGCCACGAGGTGCAGGGATGAACTGCACCTCAGCTCTTTACAATGAGAGCATGCATTCTGTTCGGAATGCATGCTCCCATTGTCAAGAATAGGAGTGCGACTGAACACTGTTCGGTCGCATCCTAATTGCTGGTTTGGGACCGACCACAGGAGGTCGGTCGGTCCCAGTTCCAGATCGATGTCGGACGTATTCAGGTCCGCCCTCATCGAAATTGCCCCCCTAGTGTGTATATATATATATGCATATGTCTTTGCATCATACATATATATTCACTGGAAAAAATCAAAGGTGATATATATGTTCATTGAAAAAGCCAAAGATTACAGGGACGTTATAGTTAGGCTCACATTTCACTCATACAAAACCAGAGAAATTCAGCAGTTATAGTTAGCCGAGCTAACTATAACTTATACCCCCTCAATGCACTGCTTATGACCTAACATATTACATCACTCATAACATGGTAAGTGACATCACTCATGACATCACTGATGACATCTGAAATGACATCTGAAATAACATCACTGATGACATCTGAAATGACATCATCCAGTGATTCTGAGTGTTTTCTAAAAGTTACTGAGAATCGAAAATTACAGTGACCAAATGGTTTCTGAAGATGTTCCCAGCATGCAGCAGATAAAGATACAAATAAACCAAAGTTTAAAAGCCTTGAAGGAGGTGAAATATAAACATTTTGAAATAGTTCATGATTAGTTATATTTATACAGATATAAAAAAAAGATTGTATATGTCTGTACAGCATCAAAAAGAGCAGGTGAAGGAGATATTGGCCAAGAAGGCAGGGAAGCAGCTGGCCACTGTGTTTCGGTTGGTGAAACATCAGACACCGATGGACACAGTGGAATGGATGGTGAGGGGACTGGAACGGGGGGACTGTAATGGAGGCCACCACATCGTCATCTTCATCGGACGCATCGACAAGTGACCAGTCCGTAGTGGTGGTGGACTCTACCAGAACTGTAACAGCCTCATCCTTGTCCACCACCCAGAGACATATCTCCACCCTTCCTCCTGCTCTCCCCAGTTGGCCAAACCCCAACCCCTAAAAGAGCTGGAATTTCCTTTGCCACAGGCACCTCACCTCATGCCCTGTCACCCTGGCTGTGCTGAGTGAGAAGGCTATTGACCTATTACGCCGCATCTCTGTAGGCCAGACTGCGATAGTGAATGGCATCCAGAGGCTAACCTGCCAAATGCAACAAATGGTTGCATTTCTGCATGCCATTCACAGTTCAATGTCTGGCATAAAGAGATTGCTTGCCAAAATAGCAGCCTCCACACTCATCCCCCTCACTCACCCCAGCCTCCCACCGGCTCAACCTTCTGCCCCAACTCAGGTCTCTTCCTCAACTCAAATCCAAACTCCCATCCCAATCCCAAGCACACTCACTTCTTTGCAGGTACCTACTCCAACAGACACAAGCAGCGCAATTGCACACATGTAAAAACACAAACACACAAAGAAACACATAAACAACAACACACACTATTGAAAATATACCCACAACCACCACCACACCCACAACCACCACCACACCCACAACCACCACAACCACCGCCACACACACCACAATCATCACCACACCCACAAGCACATACCCACTCCAGCTCCCTCTACCTCCAAAAGCCAATCCTCTACCACCCCTCCTCCCTTTACTTCTCCTTCAAAATTCACCTCTTATCTGTCCTTAACCCCTACCAAACCTATACCCACCCCTCCCAAGAAAAATCCTTGAGGTGCCTGCTCTATGCCCAATAGATGCCCCTTCCTGAGGAGGTTACCCTTTGGACTATGTTTTGGGGGCAAGTTATGGGCAACAAAGACATAAGGTGTTGTTGTGGAAATCCTTTTTTAATTGAAAAAAAGTTAATGAGAGAATTTTCTCAATTATAAATAAAAGAATTTGATTTTGAAACGTTTGTCCTAACATGTTTATTCATTTACAATTCATTGATTATTACAATTGTTAATGATGAAAAGGTGAAATACATATTCTTACATTTATAACAGAAAATGCAAAAGATTTTTTAAATCACATATTTGTAAAGTCCAAACATTAGGAAAAAAAATGTAACAGACATTATAAATTTGGTGCAAGCATTCATCATAATAATGGACACTTACGCCCAAAAAACAATTGAAATGTTTAATTTTTAAGTGTTAATACAAGTGTGTTTATTTTAACTTAAGTGAAAAAATAAACATGTGCATTACACCTTTAAAATACAATTAATAAAATACAGAAAATGCACTAGACAAGGGGAAATGTTACATAAATAATTTAAAAAATTATTTAAGTTTAGAACTAACATTGATTTTACATTTAATTTTTGAAATATGGTTTACCTTGTCTAGTGCAAATACTGAATTATATTAAATTATTCAAAAAATGTGCAATGCATATATAAATAATTTGATAGTTTACGAAAAATAATTAAACACATCCTGTATGAACCCATCATGAATTTTGATTAATGTCAAATTTTGTGTAAGAGTTCATAATCATGATGGAAGCTTGCACCAAATGTGAAGAAAAAAAAGTAAATACAGGTGTGTTTCTTTAAATGTCTTAAACAGCAACATTACACACATACGCATTACACATTAGAAACGAATTCCTTGTAAGAGAAATTTAAAAATGCACGAGTCCAGAGCAAATGTAAACAGACAATTCATGGTCAATTAGCAGAAAAGGAAGGACTTGTCCGATCGGGTTCATTATGAAAAGGGAAGTGGAAAAAAGAAAAAAAGGTAAGTTTCTTTCTTATATCCCTTCAAAACCACCAACTCAGGTGTGGAGGTTCACCAGCGCACTTACGTCGATGGGAAGGCACATTGTAATTGGTCCAGCGGAAATATTGTCCGAACTCCCTCTGACAGCCGCTTTTGCCTATGACGCCGTCAACGTGGGAGGAAAATTCTGGTGGAGACGGTGGGACTCGGACGGACTATCATCCAGAGAAACGCTAGCATCTAAATTGAGGGGGCAGACTGCCTAGTAGGCGGACAAATTAACTGACGGAAAAGTGGTGGTGGGACCAGATCCATCAAGAGCTTAGTGTGCAGCACGTTGCCCCACAGTTTGAGTTTAACATCCTACTGCAAGCCAATGTCTTGGTGTGGTTAAACAAATGAATACTCTGACGTCACTTGAGCACACTTGATGATTGGACCAAGATCTACAGTAGTGGCCATCATGCCTTCTCTATTGCACTTTTCAAGCACTTACACTTTAACCTCGTGCATCATTGCACTATTATGGACAAATGCTGAAATAGATCAATGGCATTGGTGTCCATTATTTGAATGAACAATCAGCAGGCACAGTAGTTATTACTAATTAACCTTTTGCTCTTCTATAGCCCGCAATTTTTAACCATTTTGTGCAACTTGAAGAGGGTTAATTTGAGACACACCGGGCATTGGACGGCACTAATACTACAAGTTTTTAAATATGTTTATAAAAGGGTCCTTTAATTGAGTACATGTTTTTATCTGTTTTCTTTTTGCTACTTGCATTCTTCTATCATGTAAAGGTTTTAATTAATCTGTATTATGATCAATAAAATTCTAAATACAAAATTACAAATTCTTACAGAGGATGATTGGCCTCCATTTTTTGTAGGGAAAGCATGTCAAGATGAGGAAGTTATATGGCAAACATTTTCCTCCTTATTACCTGGAGAACTCAGGAAAAAATATGCATGTGAGTGGGCTGTGAAACAGGTTCCTGTGCTGTACAGAAAAGAAAATGGGGTGGGAAAAAGAATCTGTTTCACATGTGATTCCTGTATGGAGTGATCCCCTGGAACAGGCTCAATATTCTTTGAATCTAGAAGCTAAACATGATGTAAAAGGTATATTAGATCAGCTCAATATCCAGGCATACTAGTGCCTTGTCATTCCATTATGAACACTCCCCTTTTCCAGGTTTTGAAACCTGATAATTCATTTAGAATAGTCTTAGATTATTGAAATTTAAATGCATATACAGCACACATGCTGAACAAATGTGGTACTGGACTAATGATGAACATGAGGACAAAAAATATTAAACAACTGTAGACATATGGAATTGCTTCTTAGTTGAAAAAATAGCCCCTGAGACCCAGAATCTAACCATTTTTACTAACTGCTTTTTCATTCGGTGGTATTCAATCTGTGTATAGGCGTTTGCCCCAAGAGTATAGAAATAACCCTGGGCTTCTTGCAGCAAGATTTATGGTGATCTTACAAGATCCTGAGGCGCTATCAAACATTGATGATATCTACATTACAGATGATGGCTAGAATGAACATCTGGCTAGGGTGGATTGAATAGTGACTTTTTTGGCCTGACATGGTTATAAAATCAATTTTAAGAAATCTAAAACTGCATATTCTAATGTGACTTTTCTTGGATAGTAGTTTGCCAGTGAGGGTAAAGGATTACCACTTGACTTTCTACATAAGTGTGCCACTTTACAACCTCAAAACATATTAAGAAAGTTACAAGCCCTGATGGGGTATAATAACTTTGGGAGAGCTTACTTGCCACATTATGCTGAGTGAGTGAAGCCCTTGTCTGAATTAATCACGCCTATGTTGTCTGAAAAACACTGGCCGAAAACACCCAAAGCTATCTTACATAGACTGAAAGTTGACATGTTAGAGACTAAATATTTACAGACACAGGACAACAAAACAAATCTAGGACCTGATTACAATAGCGGTCAGACCGACCATCCGACCGTCATGGCCATGGTCCAATTCTGACAGCCAAGGCCGCAAAGTTACCCCTGCTGTATTATGATGCATGCAGGCCAAGTCGCCGACTGCTGCAGGTGGAGTGTTCTCCATATGGGACGTGGTGGTCAGAGTAGCCTTTGCATGGGCCGTGGTGGTCGGAAATTTTGCCAATAGGGACTCCGACACCGTCAGGGCTGTGCTACTACCGCCGAGCAGATTACGATGAAAGCCCATGTACTGGTGGTCACGATGGTGCTAGACAGCTGCGCAACTGCTACCGCGAAGCACCATAACAGTGCTCATTGGATGCACACAAAAGAACACAACTGATGGCCATTGCCAAAGTGGACACACCTACAAATCACACTATAAAACACACCTCATCCCAGATCATGATCCTTTGCCTCTATACTGCAGCACAGCGGGTCAGAGCAGCATTATTGGTCACGTAAGGCAAACCTTTTCACACAATCCCATCACACACACTCCACACTCTTTTTTCACTGTTTTCTACATATTTCCTTGGTGGAAAGGCATTTTTCGTTTTCTTCACTCTCACTCACTTTATTTAATTAACATGCCACTGGCCAAAAATCCACGTTTTTCTGACACCGAGTTGTCAGTGATAGTGGATGAAATCATTAGAGTAGAGCCACACATTTTTGGAGCCCAAGTCCAACAAACTTCTCTCGCTAGGACAAATGAAATGTTGGATAGGATAGTCAACAAAGTGAATACTGTAGGTGCCACCCTGTGCACAAAGCTGGACATCAGGAAGAGGTGGCATGACCTGAGGACGAGGGTGAAGAACCTGGACTCCAGCCACCTTGCAGCCCAGAAGACTGGCAGTGGTCCTCCTGGCCCACCATTAGAACCCACACCCTGGGAGGAGAATTTGCACACCATCCTGCATTCTGAGGGCTTGACAGGAATACCTGGAGGAATGGAGACTGGCAAGTAACACCACACCACCTGCCACAACATATCAATGTTCTGTTTGCACACATCTCAGCTCTTGCTATTGTGTTTCTCATCTACCTTTCCTATATTCAGTAGCCAAGGTATCAGAGATGTGTGATTGCCAGTTACAAACAATAGCACTGTACATAAGTTCACATGTATCAACCTCCATGTGGTAATGCTGTCTGTAAGTGCATTACCATCAAATCATCATCCAAGGACCCATTGCATGTGCAAATGTCTAATGGTATGGCTCACCACAACTGCATTTTGCAAACAGGTATGTAACACAAACCAGTTTTGCTAGTGTTGGCAAGTTAAAATTGAAATGACTACAGCTACCATGAGGCCCTGTTGCTTGAACACTTAACAGGATGCACCAGTGTTGTTTGTCCTTACTCACTTGTCAGCCATGTGACTACTGACGTTCACCTCACAGGCAATTAGCCGTTGGTCAAGTGTGGGGTAAGAGAGATTGAAATGACTACATCTACCATGAGGCCATGTTGCTTGAACACTTAACAGGAGGCACCAGTGTTGTTTGTCCTTACTCATTTGTCAGCCATATGACTATTGAGGGGTCACCTTACATGCATTTAACCATTGGTCAAGTATGGGGTAGGAGAGATTGAAATGACTACAGCTACCATGAGTCCTGCTAGCTCTAATTCTGAACAGGAGGCACCAGTGTTGTTTGTCCTTACTCTCATGTCAGTCATGTCAACACTGATCTGCCTCTCAGCCTGAACTTACCCTGGTCTCCATAAATGAAAAGAATGAGGCCATGAGTGACTCCATATCAAGTGTGTACCTGATATATCAGTAACGCATGAAGGTACCCGAGCAGATTTTAAATGGCTGGTGCACAGCGTGCATGATTACCAATGCTAAATCTACTACCAAGTAGTGTGTATATGCTTGTATTGTATACACCTGGGACTTGGAATTTACTAGTACACATGTAACTTCGACACTGTGTTGGATTCAAGTTATTGGGAGATGCCATTGCCATCCCTCTTGTCAACATGAAGCATATCCGTCAAGCAAATGGCCAGTACCACTTCATATAATGGATGTCTCCCAATGCCTTGCAAACCCGTCAAAAACAACGGGGATAGTTCACAATGTCAGCCTCCACCCCTTTTGTCCCTCCCAATCCTGAACTCACTATGTAGCAAATGTTGTGGATGTACATACCACACTTACAACAATAACAATGTACTCTATGAATAGGTCGATCCGGCACAACATCTGGCCGGACTCACGACACCATCCAGACTCCACCTCCCCCCCAAATCACGCCTCCAGTGATGCAGAATCTCCTGGACCCATGGACGAGGAGGACCTATCTGGCCCATCTGGACAGCCTGGGCAGACAGCAACAGTGAGTCTCACTTTGCCCACAACCACACCTCCCACTCCAGATGCAACCTCTCAGCTGACCTCTGCCCCAACAACCAGTGGACCTAGCATGGGCAGCAACATCTCCTGCACCCCAGTCCCACTTCTGGAGGTGAGGATTAACAACACTTTCACTGAGGATGGAGGAGCCAGTGGGAGGGGGCAGGCTGGCCCAAGGTCATAGACCCGTGGGGGCAGGGGTGGTGGGAGGATAACTGTGGGCCTGCAAAGTGAGGCCACTGGTGCCCATGACGCCCAGGCAAGCATTGCCCGAGTACTGGGAGCCTATGCGGACTCCCAAGGAGTGATGGGCCAGGTACTTGAGAAACTCCAGGAGATGAAGCAGCTGCAGAGGTCCATAGACCAGAGGCTGGACACCCAAAATGACAACATGGGACATTAACACCACACTCTGTGGGGCTTTTTCCTGCCACCTACCCCTTCCTGTGGTCCATCTACATCTGGCCCTTCTACATCTGTGACAGCCACAGGAAGGAAGGTCCTGGTAGAGAACATCTCCTCAGACACCCCTGACCCTACAGCAGCCCCCCGTGGTCCGTGACATCCAGAAAACATCCAGGAGGGTCGGTTGGCAAGGCACCCACCACCGCCAGGAAGAGACGTCACACCTGATGTCCTCCTTTGTGTGCAACACGTTCACTTTGTTGACTGTTCCTGTACACTTTTCCATTTCTGATGGGAGGAGTATGTTGGGCTTTGGACTTCAGACAATGTGGCTCCTACAAAAATTGTTTCATCCACCAACACTGACTACTACACTCCTGTTTTGTCACTATTGGTCTGTATATTTTTTGTTTATTTTCTTCACATTGTGCACTACAATAAATTCACTTTTCACAAAATCATTACCTCTTGTAGTATCATTCACATCTAGCAAGTTATGAGTTATCCTGTTGTGAATTACCAAATGTAAGTAGAAGCTGCTTGTTTAAGCATGGACATGTGGAATGTCAAAAATGTGCAACTGAGTATCACAACCATGTGACCCCAACACAGACATACAAGTGTGCAGTCTCATGACATCTATATTTCATCGTTCCAACCTTAGGCTGGCATAATGTCAAAAACAGAGCTAAATAGTACATCATGAAATGATCTGTGTCAGTGGCCACAAATGTCATGTGCAGACCTCAACAACATGGTCAGAGGGGATACATGCCAAATAGAACCGACAAATGACAATTTGCTCATTGAATCAACTGGAGCCATATCGACAACCTCATAAAAGGAATCCCACTTCATTGAAAACAAGAAACTAAAACATGGCTGTTCAACTGTTTCTGAGCACAGGTTCATTCCAATCCAGTGTTGCTGCATCTGGTGGAATGTCACAAACATATGTCAGTGGTGTGCCACAAGCACTGTGGCATACAATGATGAGACACACCAACAGCTACATCCAGTTCATACACATTGAGGACTTAGCCAATGTGAAGGGAGACTAGTGCGATTTGGCCCAACAACAACATTGCGTTGAAGAACATGATGGCACACATATAGCAAAAGGACCACCACATGACAGGGAACAAGCCCAATGGAGTCTTATTCCATCTGTGCAAGCTGGCTTGGTACCGGAGTTGTACACCCAAAGTCTATGACAGACATTTCCAGGAACAACACATGTCCACTTTGTACTTCAAAACAGCATCATATACCTGCTGATGTCACAACTCTGGAATGTCCAAATGAGGATGACATGGTGAAGTTACCTACAACAAAGAGATTAGCTAGGAAGTCATACATACGACACTAATCATAGTCCACTTCTGGAGTACACAGTACATGGGTAAATGTCACCTACACAAAGCAAAATCAACAACGTGTGCATGTGTCATGACCTTCATCCACAAACAGCCGTGTACAGAGTTCCACACAGTTCTACATACCTAATATGAAGTGGAGAAGTGTGGCTCAATGGTTAGAGCGGCAGACCCTGATGCAGAGATCTGGCCTGGGACCAGGGTTCAATTCCCGCCTCGGCGGGTCTTGGGCTCAATTTCCTCGGACCTGATAATTCTCACCTCGGTGCCTATTCTAATCATGGGTCCCACTCTGCAACTCTGGGCAATAGCTTACTTAATCTCCACAACGGCCCCAACAGCGCTGGGATGCCTGGCTTCACCCTGGGGGTGCCCAGGAGTGGACATTTCACAGGGAAAAGCCAGGAAGGGTTCCACAGCGGTATGCGTACAGCGCCAGGACACCCCTTTGGGGGTATAAGTGCGCTTTACAAGTACAAATTTCATTTCATTCATTTCATAATATGTAACCATGAACAACAGCATCACAACAACAGTCACTGTAGCAGTCAAAGTCATAACATCCCACAGCATACTTACACTCATGAGAAGAAGTTGTTGATGAGCTTTAGATGCATGTCAACTCCTTCCTCTTCGCCACTATCATCATCATTTGGCATTTCAGGATCCTCACCCAGAGGCTCCTACTGGTCTCCATCCTTTGCGATGACCATCCTTTGCGATGAGAGGACTGTTCCGTCACCGTGCGAGGATGAGGAGCATGCAGCAGGCTGCAGTGATCGACACACCTTCCTGGTTGAGTGGAGGAGGGCTCCCCGAGTCCTGTCCAGACATCTGAATCTAGCCTTCAGGAGCCCAAAAGCCCGATCCACTGGCCGCCATGTTTTTCCGTGGGCCTCATTGAAGCGGACTTCCCCTGGCATTGTCGAATCCCTCAGCGGTGTCAATAACCATGTGTGGCTGGGAAACACTAAGGGGCCGATTCCGATCTCGCTTGGTAAGCCCTCCGTACGAATCGGACCTGGAGGGCTTTCCAAACGAGACGCGCTGTGCGAGTCCAACCGAGCGAGTACGATACAGCCGCATGGTTACGGACTCGGTTCGTCCGGACTCCCATAGCACTCTACAGGAGCTTGTGTACAGACGCGTACACAGGCTCCCATAGCAAAAAGGGGGTGGGTGGGAAAAGCGTACACACCGTGGCGGGCACCCCATTTTGCATGCCACACTGTGCATGCTTGGATCGGGGGGACACATGCACACCCCCCTGTGATCGATTCGGAGTACTCTGGGTGAAGGGGGGCCTGCTCTGGCCCCCGAAGTCCGATTCCGACAGTTGCTTACACTCGCTGAGACCGAGTCGATACAGCTGTCCGAATCGTGCCTCATACTCACCCGTTCGGAATCTGGCTCCATTGCGCGGCACGATTTGGCTCCGTACGAGACGGATGGATAGATTTGGGTTTGTAAACGATTCGGTCGGCGTGGATGCGATCTTGGCATTGTACTTGGTCGTTTGTAACAGGGGACGATTCGGACGGAAAGATAAGCTTCGAATTGGATTTGCTCTTTACGAATCCCGTTTGGAGGCCTTCCTTACGAGATCGGAATCGGCCCCTAAGTCTCCTAGATGAAAGACAGACAGAAGTGCAAAATTGAGTCACACCCTTTCAGAAGATACGACCTGAAATCAAACGAACAAAGGTTGAACACATCATACTCACCAACAAGCCAGGCCCTCTCCGGTTGTAATTGTGACATCAGCTGGGGTATGGTGCTGTTCGTCAGTATGAAGCAGTCATGGGCAGATCCTGGGAATCTGGTACAGATGTGTGAGATGTATAAATCCATTAAACAAACCACTTGCACGTTGATAGAATGGAAATGCTTCCTTTTCCTATAAACCTGCTCTCTGACTTGCGGTGCTACTAAGGCAATATATGTGCCATCAACAGCTCCAACTACATGTGGGATGGGATAAAATCTATAGAAGTCACTCTTCATTTTGGCCAAATCTTCACATCTGGGGAACTGGATGTAGCTGTCCATCTGTCTCATCATTGCTGAAAGCACATCACGTAGTAAGCCACTGAACATAGGTTGTGACATTCCACCAGATATAGCCACAGTGTACTGAAAGGAACCTGGGGCCAGGAAATGCACTGCTGCTTGGGTTTCTCCATTGGTGTCAAAGTTTCTTTGAGGAAGTAAATGAGGCTCCAACTGGTCACATAAATCTTGTATTGTCTGCCTATTACGACGAAACTTCCTGATTACGTCTCTTTCTTCCACAGTTTGAAGGTCTGGAAATGGCAGGTATACTGGAGGCTGTTGACTCCTCCCTCAGCCAGGGAACCTATGTGTGCCGTGTACAGACATATGGATATTGGTGACAGTGTCCACAGCAATTCCCATCATGCTTGCATAAGATACAATTGCATACATATCAACATTTGGGATGAGGCAAGTCGGATAGATGCCGGACAATGATCTGGAGGATGGATTTCACCCTTTGACCACTGTTGTAGGAGAGGCCAATCCAACCAGAAGACAGCCTCAAGTAAGACACTGATTGTCCGGAGAAATACAGGAGTCACCCGCATGAATCAGATCCATTGCCATTACTGCAAGTTCCACCTATCATCCCCAATCACATGTGTCTTTAACAGCACTGCGCACATCATTTAAACTTCTATTGTATGGTAGACACCGTCGTATTGTGGAGTCTGCATTGCACACATAACTACCATCACCACCGGTGTACAGTGCAGCGGGGTAATCGTGTGTTCATGCACAGTAATGTACAACACTGACATTTGATTACTGGAATAGGCAGAGAAATGGTGTCACATATCAGGTGACATATTCCAACATAATTGTACTGGTGGAGATGCACTTAGAAGATCGTTTTCTATGTGATTTTTCAACACTGACATGGTGGATGCCTGACCTCACTAATGGGACATGCTGAATCGCCGACCGCCTTCGGATTTATACCGCACGGTAGGTGGCTTCCTCCATGGCGGTCACAGCCATAGGCTAACATTGGATAATGCAACCGCTGCTGTCCAAGGGTTGTGTCCGTGTACATAGAAGACCGCCTATGTGGATGCCTGGCCTCGCTATTGGTACATGTAGATTCGCCAACTGCCGGCTGATTTAAACCACACGGTAGGTGGTTTCCTCCACAGTGGTCACAGCCATAGGCTAACGGTGGATAATGAGACCGCCGCTGTCCAATGGCTGTGACCGTCTACACAGAAGACCGCCTATGTGGCGTAAGTGTTCGTTGTGGTTTGAATATCAAATCACTTGCCTCCAGATACTGCTGCTTGCAACACCTCGTCAACATTAGCTGCTGTTTGCCATCACTGGGAGCTGTCATGGCATGCTGTACAGGGAGTAGGGTCCCTGCCTTTACTCCCGAGGAGCTGGAGACCCTGGTGAAGGAGGTCCTTCCCCTGTATCACCAGCTCTATGGCTCACCAGAGGGGCAGGGGTTTACTGCTAATACAGTCTGTACTCTGTAACAAATATCCTATCCTATCCCATGGTCCACAATGTGGCTCAGAGTCCCAGACTGACATCAGGGTTTAGTAAGTCAGATACTGTGTCTCCTACATAGGACAATCATGTCATGGTTCATGTGGCACTGTTCCCAGTTTGCCGTACTCTATCTTTGAGGCAACTAAAGGAGATCGTCAGAATTTTAAAATGTGATACTGCATCTTGGCTAGTGTTTGCTGTGTCAAGATATTTATTATATGCCTGGCGGATGAGAAGTAAAAATAGTTCCTCTGTATTAGGGACATAAGTGCACATTGGGATACATACTTTGTAACATTGATTGTCCATCTGTTTATAATGAAATTAATATTTTTAGGGCCCGTTTTAGATATAGAATCGGAACATTTAGGCACTTGCACTTTATAGAAATAGATAGACATTGCAGCAGGTTGACAGGTTGATAATTCCCAGAAGAATATATATATTTTTTACTGCATGATAGTTTTGAATACTGCACAAGTGTTGGGTTGATCATCAATTGTTCTTATGTAATAAGATGTATGATCTGAGGGTACCCTGCATCTTAGAGTTTTTATCTCCTTTTATTGATGTTTTTTTATGATTGTATTTTTAATGTACTTCTATGGTTTTTAATCAAAATTGAATTGATACTGGCTTGCCCCTTAGTACATTTTGATAACTGGAAGTGACACATAGGTAGGCGGGAGTGCATAGCGAACCCTTAGTTGAGGGTTTTGCCCTCCTCCCTTTCCCCTGGATTTCAATTGAAAAATGTAACATCGTTATTTGGACGTCATAGACAGGGGTATGATAAGATATGATAGTGTTTTTTATGGACTGTTCTTATAATGTGCTGTAAAAGACACTGTTGAATATTAATTGTACTGTAATGTTTTTCTTTTATTGTACTTTTATGGTCTTTTTATTTAGATCGAATAAAGTTACTATATATATATATATATATAATTGTTATGTTGCCTATGATGAATTTGCTATTCAGTACATGGCAGATGTGTATGTTTCCTGTAAGTAGCATGTGTGGATGATGTGAGATATGTGTACAGTCCTACATATCACTCAATACACATGAGCCCTCACCAAATTGTTGCCTGGGAGATACCAACACCGCACAGACCCCTTCAGAGTGACCCACAACGGTCATGCTTAAATAGGATGGCCACAAGATGTACTGTTGGATATGGAAAATGTGGGCATATGATGTCCATGTGGGAACAGTATGCTCGGGCTGCAGAGAGCAAACCATGACAATGACTTGTGCCCTATATGGTCCATGGCCCAGGCTGAGCAGAGATAATGTGGCTTTGGAACTGTAGAATTACTGATCCTCAGATGTGGCCTCAAGTAGTGTAACTGGACCATGAGTTGGCCGAAATGCACCTAGTATTACTACAGTTGGTATGGTGCATGATGAGATCCCCTGACCCGAGACTACTGTCCATGGACCCATATTGTCACTGTGTGTCATTGCCTTAGGACAGGCCCCTTACCCCCACGTCTCTGGGATTTTACTGTCCTATGAGTGATGTTAGCATTGTACAGGAACATTGCTCATGTGACACATGTACACTGTAGATAGTTGGTTACATCTGCAGTGCAGTTCAGAAGTGCATCACCAGCTGTGTTAGAATGAGCAATCATGCAGTATGTACAATGGTATGTTGATGTCGTTCCATCCTCACTGCCACATATGACATATGGTGTGTTCCGTGATGCTAGGACTTCCCACACATGCAAATGTAGTATGATGTCCAAATGAGTAAATCACATGTCCACTGATCATGAGAGTGGGAGCTCTCAGTGACACACATGCCAGCCCTTTCATTGTGACCCAAATCTTGAAATGTAGTCAATGCAATGGTAGCAGTAATGGCTTGGACTGTTTGAATAAAGTAATTTGTCCAGACTGTTCAGGTGTCTGTCCAGTGATGCATCTGGTACTGTACCCTTCAGGAGGACACAATGGTGTGCTGTGTTACATGTTAACTCATTTCAGAGCGCATGTTGTGTGGGCCACGGCTACGGGATGTCAGTGGACTGGCCTAAACAGTATAGGCATAATCAGGCTTGACAGTAGTCCTCAGATGACTTAAATAGTGTGTAGTAATGCTTTTTGTGGTGCTCAGCATGTGTGCCTTATACATGTAGTGTATGCAATATAGATCGATGGTTATGCTAGCTGTCTACAACCTCTGTGTCACCCTAGCAGATAACCTATATCTTGCATGTCTACTCATTAGCTTCATCTATTGCATCCATACAGATCAAAGCCCATCAGAAGGTGTCCATGTGGAAGGCCATCGCCCGGAAGGTGCAGGCCCTTGGGGGTCGCTCATCAGTGAAGTGTTCTCCGCAGAAAAAGATGGGAGGACCTGAGACGCTGGACCTGTGAGATTGGGGAGGTCCAGCTGGGGCTGTTCTCCCAAGGCAGAAGGGGCACGCGCCGGACCCTAACCACCCTAATGGCCCGCATACTGGCGGTGGCATACCCGGACCTTGATGGGCAGTTGAGAGCCCAAAAGCAGCTGGGAGGGAGTGAGTATTGGCCTGAGTGAAAAATTCTGCATGACCATCTATTTTTTGTTACAGGCAACTATTTTCCCATAAAGCTTGAAGGTGACTCATGTTCCACGCAATGGGAGAGTTGTTGCATGTGTAGGTCTGGTAGTAGGTGCATGGTGATAACCGTAGACTATTGTCCATGTGACCAGGAACTAAGCAGGGTGCAGTCAAATCTCAGTTTCCAGAGTTGAACAGTCACATGGCTACCTAATGTCACAGATCACCAACTTTATTTTTTGCTGTTGTTTGTGACAGTGGTCCCAAATAGGCCACTTGCCATCCTTGTGTCTGGAGTGATGCTCCCTCACTACTGTGTCTCATGTGATGGTGGACCACTTACTTGTGGCATGGCATACAATGCACTCCAGATGCAGGCACTGAGCACTACTTCCCCTTGGTAAGTGGGGATTGTACAGTATTGTGAGGTGGCTAACACCACTGGTGCCATCTGTATTGATGCCTACATGCTGGCATGTGTACCTTTATGTGTTGTACTGTCATATGTACAACTGTTCCGTACATGATCTGAGGCTCTACAAGGTTTTCATTATGATTTCATCACATTTGTATGTGTTGGTCAATGTGTAAATGACAATAGTATTCCGTGATGCGTGTACAGAGTAGATGTAACCACATACAGGGGTGTGTAGACATAAGTGGGTGAGTCACACATAGCCAATGACATTGATGGATGTCATTAGCCGGTTTATATTGTTGAGGCAATGAACCACATTGTTGGAAGACATTCAGTACTATCCAGTAATGTGAGTTTGCATGTCATTGAGAAGTGTGTATTCAGTTAGGTGTGATGCACATGTGCATTTGTGGAGGGTCATTCTGTGACTGGTGACATGCATCAGGGAGTGACATGCTGACATGCTGGGGTCATATGTGTGTGTCATCACTCAGTAGTACATTGGTATTTGTGTTTGCGAGACAAGGATGGTGCAGTGTATTCCCTTTCCTTTTGGACACGAGTAAGACCTCTTTATGGACTGGATATTTCCTAACGCTCATGTACTTTCAATGTTCTAATGGCTTTGACAATTGCAATGTGAAAACTGTGCTCACATGAATCAATCTTGACTGGGAATGTTCCTAGGCAGACTAATGTAGACTGTTTCTTTGTGCTGAAATCGCACACCACTTGGAGCTATATTCTCTCCATTCAACTCTGCTGTACTACATGTGACACCTAGCTACGCTACTCATGTGCAGCTTTCAACTGCGTCATCTGGCAGTGGACAGATGTGAATGTGTCACTTGGGAAGTGTGAACAGTGTGGAATGGGCACTTCCATGTCACCTTCTTCTTGGTAGTCACATATTGCTGCAACTTAGCTGTAGCAGGTGCCCAGTAGTTCTACATGTTGTGGATTAAGGACACCTGACCATTTGCTGTTTGCATGGCCTTGTGTGGATAGGTAGTGATGCATTCCATGTGAACATCCCATTTGATGACATCAGGTAACTATGGTATGCTACATGAGTCTAGGCTGACAGGGTGATGATGAATCACTGACAGAATATCGACGTCAAAAATATCGGAGCCGAAATATCGATGTCAAGAATATCGAAGTCCTATCTACATTATGGTAAGTACAAAAATATCGAAAAAAAATATCGTTGTCAAAAATATCGTTGTTAAAAATATCGTTTTTTTTTAATGTTAAAAAATAATGTAAAATAAAGTAAATGATACATATATTTAAAATAAACATAGTTAAAAATATGTTTAAAATTATAAGTAATACATATAATGTAAAAAATTTTTTTAACATATACATAGAAAATATAATATATATACTTACTTAATAATATTTACAATTAATTATTGTAATAACTAATAAATTGTTAAAAAACATTTTATAAATTATAAATACATACATACACATACAACAATAATATAAATAAAAATATATATAATTTTTTTTAAAAAAAAATTGTTAAATAAATTATACACTACATTAACTAAAACAGTAAATATTGGATAGCGTAGGGGTAAAAATTACTATTCCCACTCCAGAGAGTGCAAAAATAGGGAAAGTGTTGGATAGCGTAGGGGTAAAAATTACTATTCCAACTCCAGAGAGTGCAACAGTAGGGAAAGTGTTGGATAGCGTAGAGGTTAAAATTACTATTCCAACTCCAGAGAGTGCAACAGTAGGGAAAGTGTTGGATAGCGTAGGGATTAAAATTACTATTCCAACTCCAGAGAGTGCAACAGTAGGGAAAGTGTTGGCTAGCGTAGAGGTTAAAATTACTATTCCAACTCCAGAGAGTGCAACAGTAGGGAAAGTGTTGGATAGCGTAGGGGTTAAAATTACTATTCCAACTCCAGAGAGTGCAACAGTAGGGAAAGTGTTGGATAGCGTAGGGGTTAAAATTACTATTCCAACTCCAGAGAGTGCAACAGTAGGGAAAGTGTTGGATAGCGTAGGGGTAAAAATTACTATTCCAACTCCAGAGAGTGCAACAGTAGGGAAAGTGTTGGATACCGTAGGGGTAAAAATTACTATTCCAACTCCAGAGAGTGCAACAGGAGGGAAAGTGTTGGATAGCGTAGGGGTAAAAATTACTATTCCAACTCCAGAGAGTGCAACAGGAGGGAAAGTGTTGGTTAGCGTAGGGATTAAAATGACTATTCCAACTCCAGAGAGTGCAACAGTAGGGAAAGTGTTGGATACCTTAGGGATTAAAATTACTATTCCAACTCCAGAGAGGGCAACAGTAGGGAAAGTGTTGGATAGCGTAGAGTTTAAAATTACTATTCCAACTCCAGAGAGTGCAACAGTAGGGAAAGTGTTGGATAGCGTAGAGGTTAAAATTACTATTCCAACTCCAGAGAGTGCAACAGTAGGGAAAGTGTTGGATAGCGTAGGGGTAAAAATAACTTACTAATAATTAAAATATATATTTTTTAAAATAAATAATAATTTAATTATTAAATAACAATAAATTAATTAACAATACCAATAAATAAGTACTTAAAAATAATTACCAATTAATTATTAATTAACAATTAAACAGATGATCAATACAATTAAATAATAATTATTGACAATTAATTACCAAATAATAATAAAATAAAAAATAATTCATTTTCAATACCAAAAAACAATAATTATTTAAAACCTTTTAGCAATTAATAATTAATTAACAATAAATTATTGATAAATACCAATAAATAATAATTAATGGCAATTAATTACCAATTATTAATTAATGAACACATTAATTTCCAAAACATAAACATATCTATTATTAAAAAGTTATTACCAATTAATAATTAATTAACAATAAATTAATTAATACTAAACAATAAAATAAATAATCACTTAATTACAATTAAATTACTTCCCACCCTATTGCCCTATAAACTCACAACACACTTCAATAATAAATGAATACACTTAATATAATTACCAAATAATGAATTAATAAAAATTAATTACCAATTAATAATTATTTAACATAAAATTAATTATCAATACCAATAAATAAAAATAAATAATTACTTAATTACAATTAAATTACTTCCCACCCTATTGCCCTATAAACCCACAACACACTTCAATAATAAATTAATACACTTAATATAATTACCAATTAATCAATTAATAAAAATTAATTACCAATTAATAATTAATTAACATAAAATTATTTATCAATACCAATAAATAATTACTTAATTACAATTAAATTACTTCCCACCCTATTCCCCTATAAACCCACAACCCGCTACAGAACTAAAACGCAAAATTTACTTAAAATAATTACTAATTCCTAAAATTTTTAAATTAATTTAATATAATAACATTTCTTCCCACCCTATTCCCCTATAAACCCACAACACTCTACGGTACTAAAACGCATAATTTACTTTAAAAAAAATTACTAACTTCTAAAAAATGTTATACATATATTCTAAAACTAGTACAATAATTAACAAAAAATATGAACACAAACATATAAAATACATAATAAAATACATAACACTAATATAAATATCGATATTAGTAACATCGAAATTTTTGCTATCGATATTACTAACTTCGATATTAACAAAAACGATAGTTCTTACCTTCAGGTCGATATTCTGGTCGTCGATATTCTTGACTTCGATATTGTGTCCCTACGATATTTCAAACTCGATATTATTGTAGGTCGAAATTAAAAACTCGATATTTAGACTGTTTACCGGTGATGATATCTCCTGCTACCCACATGAGGCTAGATTTGGGACAAGGTCACACATGCAGCTGGAGCAGACTGTGGTTATGACACCATTATGTGTGACTGTGCACAGGTCATGTAGCATTCATGCATGTGCTCATGCCAATGTTGGAGGCAATGTAGTCATCCTTGTATGTGTTGTGATCCGTGCAATTGTGTAATATGTTGTGTTAGGATCTGTTTGCCCTGTATGTTCACGCAATTGCAATTGACCTATTTCTACTAATATTTCAGCATCAACCCACGGCAGTGGAGGAGATGGGGCTGAGACCACTGGGAAGCAGCTGGCCACAGTGGTTCCCACCGCACCAGTGACACAGAGGGAACCAGTGGTCCAGAGGGTGATTGGAGTGCCATGGAGGAGTCAGACAACACATCAGCATCGTCATCATCTGAGTCGAGCTCCAGTGGCCACTTCCTGGTGGTGGCAGACCCCCCTGGACCTGCGTCTGCAACATCCATATCCGCCACCCCATTCCATCTCCACCCTCCCTGCTGTTCCCCAGCCAGCTGTCCGGGCCTGCTCCCCTAAGATGGGAGGAGTCTCCTTTGCACCAGGCACCTCACCCACTGCCACAGTCTCCCCTGCTGCCCTGAGTGTGGTGTGGGTCAGACTGCAGTTGCAAAGGCAACAGCTGACGCAGATGGTGTCGTACCTGGAAGGCATTCACGCTGACATGTCTGTCCTACAGAGATCTTTTCAGGCTCTAGCTTCTACATTCACGGTAGCCTTTCACCAATTCCAGATTTCCACCCCACCTCCTGCCTCTACCCCATCCACAATCCCTATTCCTGTACCTACCCAAAGCACACATAAACACTCATTCACCTCAACATCCGCACGCACCAGACACACAACCACTCACCAGACAGTCGACCCCCTCACCACTGCATCCAGTGACATACACCCAGACACCACACCCACTGCACCACATACATCCACAACACACATAGATCCAGACACCACACCAGCAGACACAGCCACTCCACACATATAGGCAGACACCACACAACCATACACAGTCACTACACACACAGGCAGACACCACATCAGCAGACACAGCCACTCCCGATATCACACATCCAGATACTATATCCACACCACCAGCCACAGACACATCGCACATTGGCAAGGGACAGGAGCATTCACCACCCAAACAGAAACAGATACATGCACAAACAGCACGTACATCCACTCCTCAGACTTCACATCCCTCTACCTCCAACACCCAATGCGTTGGCTTACCTCCTCCCCAGTCTCCCAAAGAACTTACCCTATTTGCCCTTGACCTCTTCCCTGCCACAGCTGCCCCCCTCCCAAAGTCAAAAGATCTTCTTTCCCACCCCTACCCTACCTTCCACCCCAAAAACACCAGCCCCCCTACTAAACCCTTTCCCTCCCCACAAGGCCGTTAAAAAAAGAAACCCACCTGTCCAGAAACTGCCCCCCCCCCCAAAACCCAAAGGACCTCTTTCTCACCCCACCGCTGATCTTCTAAGGCCAAACAAAAAAACTAAAATAACTACTCCCACCCTCCCTATACTCATCACTACTCTTCATGCTTACCGAATCCCCTGTATGGTGAAACCCAGCCCTCCCAAACCCGAGCCTAGCCCTCCCACAGATCAACCCAACCCAACCCTCCCAATTCTGAGCCCAGCCCTCCGAAGGATCAACCCAGCCCTCCCGATCCCAACCCCAGCCCACCCAAATAACATCATAGAGGTGCCTGGACTGCCCACTAGATGCCCCTTCCTGGGAATGGTTTCCCTGGCATTGTTCTGGTAGGCAAGCTAGGTGGCACGGCACTGTGCTGGGCCACATCCTGGATTTGGGACTGGCCATTGGCCTTTGTTTTTGGATCCCAATTTGTACTCAATAATAAACAAATTGCTTTGCTTGGAACACCTTTGTCCATCCTTTGCTACTAATGCTACTTGTTGTTATTGACTAATTTGGGATGAGTGACTAAGGTTGTGTTTGTTTGACTGATAGCTGATCCATTTGCAGTGGTAAGTATGGTCAGACCTTGGGACAAGTTATGGTGTTACAGAGGGTGAGGGTCAATGTCCAATGGATGTATGTGTGGGATGAGTTTCAATTGGGGCTGACATTGCATTGGGTGGTATCTGCTATGGTAAACTTCACTTGGCCAATTTCCATGTCTTTCAGCTTGGTGTACTACCTGAGATGGAGGGTGGATATGTGTTTAATGTGTGCAAAGTAGGTATTTATTTCTCCACTCATGAGGGGCGTTGTATTGTCATACCTAATTGGTACTTTGGATGCACATGTACCCTTTTTCATGTGTGTTCCTTCCACATACTTTTACTAGATGTTTGACAACTGCTGTTGCTGCAGTGTTTTTTTCAGGACTTGCACTTACACATTAGCTGCATCTGCTTGCCACTTTGTGACAATATTGATTGTCCCTGATATACTTCATGCCACAGGTCCTGTGCACATGGAGACATTGAAACAGGTGCAATATAGACTGTGGCCTTGGCCCGTAGCATTCCAGGAGTCCCCCTGGTTTGGGTAACCCAAATCTGCAGGGAGTCTTTACATTGTGACCTTTAAATGTATGAGACTGTGGTTTGTGGTAATCCTTTTCCAGACTTTCCTTTTTCATGTGGGTGATGTGTGAAGGCTCATTACATTGCTTCAGCAGTGGAAGTGTGTTTTATTTTCCTGAGACATCCATACTGATGAATGTTTGATGTCACAACAGGACCTAGCTTATGAGCAATGTGAGGGTATCACAGAAGATGATTGCTACGTTATTCATGAGGAGGTGCTGTTAAGTGGCACTGTTTATTGCACACATCAGTACACCAGCTTCTGAGATGTGCACACATGTAGAGTTTGCAAGAGTGTTCTTGTACATTGTCGCTGACCTGGACATAGAGGGCATCATGCAGATGTGATGGAAACATACATTCTGTAATGTTGCGTACAGGGGCCCACAAAATATGTGCGGAAGAGGGACACAATGCCCCTAGCCTTATCCAATGTGTTGTGGCTCCAGGGGGGGGGCGTATGTATTGTCACAACCCCATGATTTATGTATCTCGTGGTACAAAGTTGGCTAGGAGTGCTTTCAGTCAGGTGATGTGCAGTGTCTGTAGATTTTCACCAGGGATGTTTGACCTGCCGACACTGACACATACACATGCTCTCTGTCTTCTATGTTGTGGTGGACTTGTACAGGTTGGTGAATTTTGTGTTTCATTGTGTTTTTCGTCTTCTCCACAAGAGGACTTTGAGTGGAATGGCTGTACTGGTGGGGGGGGGGGGGTCTCTCACAGGGGTGTGGCTGATGTACATGAAGGCGTGGCTTACAAGCATGTAAGCTGTACATCTGTGATTGGCATATTTGCCCTGCACAAACAATATATTCCTACTTCTGTCATTGCACAGCATCAAGCTATCTGATACAATGAGTTACATTGCACCTACAAGAAGCCAGGATTATTGGATTTGCCAATGGCTGATAGTTTCATTAATTACTGGAGCAACAACTGTGACATCATTGCATAATATTATAATAATGCTTCAGTTATGACCTGACCACACTGGGAATGGAGTATTATGAGTCTCTATGCAGTTACATCAATGGCAGTGGAAGGTGGTACTGCTGCAGAGTTGAATTTTATTTGCACATTGATGGTGAGTGAAAATATGGAGAGTCCGATGGAACATGTCTCTGCATCTGGTTTTTCGACCTGCCGCTACTAAGCACCAGCAGATGCCAGATCACTTCAAGCCCTGCTACACAACTCTCAAATACTCGCTTTTTCCACTGTCCCTTCAGGCCCCCTCATTTCCTGCTTCTCATGAAATATGTATTGGCAAGATGTCCCAGCGTGATGACTTGGAAACATGTTGCTCACACACTGCCACTCATACTGGGCAAGCTATGTCCCAGCTTTTCCATGGCAGTGCATCGATTTGCTGAGGACTCCATGTACACGGGTAGGTGTCAGACTTACCGGCGGTTGCGTCCACAATGATGTTGATTTTGGGTGTCATCAAGCATGTACAGCAGCGGCAGGACATGCCCGACAGGCTCCATTTCGGCACAGGATGTGAGAAGCTGTGTAGAGGTGAGTGTTGGCCTTCTATCCCTCCCTTTCTGCCAGCTCAGATGAGATAGTTGGACTGCCGCAGTCGGCTCGTCAGAAAGGCGCATCGTAATTGGGTGGGCAGTTTGTAAGGCGGTCCGCCCTTGAACTGGCTTGCTCCATTGGACCTTTCCGATGCACCGCGGTCGAAATTTCCTGGTGGAGTCGTTAGGACAGTGCCGGTCAGATATCTGTGTATTCGAAAGCATTGTGATCCGGCAGTCGGAGAGACAGCTTCTGACGAGTCCGTGATGGTGCGACCGCCTCTGACAGGACCGCGGAAGCCGGTCCGACCGGCATTGTAATGAGCCCCCTAGTGATTAGGGTTGTTTCCAGCACTTCAGGCTATTCATAAACAGTATACAACAAAGGACAGACAAACCCCATAGCATACAGATCACATCTGTATTCCTCTGCTGAGGAACACTTTACTCCTACTGAGAAAATTCTCACTGCAGTACAAACAGCTATGCTGAAGGAAAACCCTGTGGGGCACAGAAAATAAATCATTATAGTTTTTCCCATTCCTACAATATAAACATCAACAGAAGCTAGTATTCCTAATGGTCATGCTCTAAACCTGCTTTGGGTGCAGTGGGCAGCTTCTTTAAATGCTACGGATGAAATCTGAATATGACCCTATATTTCACAGGCAGGAATTTTTGCAATACATGGAAAATATTCCACAAACTTTGAATGTTCTACCCATATATGACTACAGGAGCATGATCTACACTGATGGCTCTACATAAACAGTATTCAACAAAGGACAGACAAACCCCATAGCATACAGATCACATCTGTATTCCTCTGCTGAGGAACACTTTACTCCTACTGAGAAAATTTTCACTGCAGTACAAACAGCTATGCTGAAGGAAAACCCTTTGGGGCACAGAAAATAAATCATTATAGTTTTTCCCATTCCTACAATATAAACATCAACAGAAGCTAGTATTCCTAATGGTCATGCTCTAAACCTGCTTTGGGTGCAGTGGGCAGCTTCTTTAAATGCTACGAATGAAATCTGAATATGACCCTATATTTCACATGCAGGAATTTTTGCAATACATAGAAAATATTCCACAAACTTTGAATGTTCTACCCATATATGACTACAGGAGCATGATCTACACTGATGGCTCTGCAAAGTTCTGGGTCATTCCACTGCAAAGCTTTCGGAAATACATCCCCTGCTACTTCCCCTGCAGAAGGCTGATCCATGAGTGCCTACATTTATAGTGTTGCATTCAACATTCTGGGGTCGATTCCGATTCGGGCCGGAAAAAGCACCGACCGACTCGGATCCGGAAAAAATACCGACCGACACGTACCCGTGGCGCCCGACACGCCAAGTACGATGCAAGGCGCGAAAAATCCGACCGACACGTAACGAAACCAAGTCGACCGACCGAGCCGCAGGGAAAACAGCAATCCGGCCGGAAAAACACGCGAATCCAACCGACCGACACGCACCCGGAACAAATCCGACCGAAACGTACACGCTAACTCCAAACCGCTAAGTACGATGCAAGGCGCGAAAACCACGAGCGAGTCGGACGGAGGACAAGCCGTACGACCGACATGCATACAAAACCGAGCCGAAGCAACACAATACACCGCGACCGACGCGTACGCAGCATAGAAAACTGCACAAACACAGCGTGAACGAAACGGAGAACACCGTACGAGACAAATGCAGGGTCCGACTCGGTCACAAGAACGTTTCCAACATACACAAACAGCACAAAGGAAAAATCACCCAAAAAAGGCCAAACAAGCAATTAACAAGCCAATAAATACTGGGGGGGTGGGGACAGAGAACAAAGACACACCCACAACTCCACCTATATAAAGGACACAAATCACTACCATGAGCCTTTGCAAATGCCATTCCACTGCCAGCACCCAAGAGAAAGCAACCACACACCCACAGCTCATCCCTCACACAAGCCACACACCATCAGCACACCAACAAATACCTACCTCACATACACCCAGCAAAACACACACTCACACACCCCCACCTGCACACCAACACACACATCACCCACCATCACCACCCATCACCATGCCCCCCAAGAAGAATCCCAAGTTCCTAGATAGTGAATTGGAAGTCATGGTAGACGAGATCCTCAGGGTGGAGCCACAGCTGTTTGGCACACTGGTCCAACAGACCCCCATGTCGCAGAAAACCAAGATGTGGGAGAGGATCATCAACAGGGTGAACGCACAATCACCATGTCGGCGCACAAAGACCGACATCCAGAACAGGTGGTATGACGTGCGCAGGAGGGTACGGGACATGCTGAAGAAAGACTACATCAACAGCCAATACACCGGCAGTGGCCCTCCTGCCAAGCCAATATACCTCAGGCCCTGGGAGGAGAAGGTGCGGGCCATCCTTCCGCCAGTGAGCGTATATGGACTAGAGGACATCCCAGAGCCTGGTGAGTACACAACAAATGTACACAATATACTGCCACAAAACACACACATCACTGTCAAGGGAGAGTCAAACCATGCACTCATAGCAATTACACAGCAACCAGAACAGAATCATCCCAAAATGTGTATGTCAGTCAGATAAACACAACACATGCCATCAAAAAAGTCACATCCAACTGTGCCAACACATGTACAAACACAACTACAACTACAGCTAGGCAGTGGCACAAATAGAACTAACAAACACATCCACACATGTAGCCACCACAACAACACCAACACACAGTGAAGACCACTCAAAGGAAGGAATTCTGTGTATGCTGGCCAAGTCAGTGTAGCCAATAGCATCATGGGAGTCGCAGTCACACATATTGCCCGCCCCAAAACTGTCCCATCAACACCACCATGAACCATGCGCACATCACAGGGAGTGGAGAAGGACTCACAAGATGGCTGACACTGGCTACTGCTGTGGGGAGCACAAGGCCCTGCTGGCAACTGTGCACCAACAAACAGCAGGACACCACTGACTGACATCCTGAGAGACAACTTACACTCCCTGCAATGCAAGCACGTTCCATGGTGGGATATCTGGCTGGCTGGGTGGGAAGGGGGACTTGCAGCACTGACTATAGTCACCAGCACCTCCCCTCACACCCCCCAACACAAACTCCACAGTACCCACCTGGTAGAATGCAATGCCCTCCATCCTAACACAAGATCCCACAAAGCACCACCACCCTGGGTTATGTTGTGTGAAGCACAGGGACACTCTTGGAACTCTTAGCCAAACAACTGCCAGGACAACACTCCCAGCCATCCTGTCAGCACCGCCAGCCCACCCCACAGGGAAGCAGAGTCAAAAGGAAGGAAGCATGGGCATGCTGGGAAGGGGGTGGAGGCAATAGCATGATGGGAGTCGTAGTCACAGACATTGCTCAGCCTCACAACTGGCCCATCAACACCACCCTGAACCATGCTCACATCACAGGGAGTGGAGAAGGACTCACAAGATGGCTGACACTGGCTACTGCTGTGGGGAGCACAAGGCCCTGCTGGCAACTGTGCACCAACAAACAGCAGGACACCACTGACTGACATCCTGAGAGACAACTTACACTCCCTGCAATGCAAGCACGTTCCATGGTGGGATATCTGGCTGGCTGGGTGGGAAGGGGGACTTGCAGCACTGACTATAGTCACCAGCACCTCCCCTCACACCCCCAACACAAACTCCACAGTACCCACCTGGTAGAATGCAATGCCCTCCATCCTAACACAAGATCCCACAAAGCACCACCACCCTGGGTTATGTTGTGTGAAGCACAGGGACACTCTTGGGACTCTTAGCCAAACAACTGCCAGGACAACACTCCCAGCCATCCTGTCAGCACAGCCAGCCCACCCCACAGGGAAGCAGAGTCAAAAGGAAGGAAGCATGGGCATGCTGGGAAGGGGGTGGAGGCAATAGCATGATGGGAGTCGTAGTCACAGACATTGCTCAGCCTCACAACTGGCCCATCAACACCACCCTGAACCATGCTCACATCACAGGGAGTGGAGAAGGACTCACAAGATGGCTGACACTGGCTACTGCTGTGGGGAGCACAAGGCCCTGCTGCCAACTGTGCACCAACAAACAGCAGGACACCACTGACTGACATCCTGAGAGACAACTTACACTCCCTGCAATGCAAGCACGTTCCATGGTGGGATATCTGGCTGGCTGGGTGGGAAGGGGGACTTGCAGCACTGACTATAGTCACCAGCACCTCCCCTCACACCCCCCAACACAAACTCCGCAGTACCCACCTGGTAGAATGCAATGCCCTCCATCCTAACACAAGATCCCACAAAGCACCACCACCCTGGGTTATGTTGTGTGAAGCACAGGGACACTCTTGGGACTCTTAGCCAAACAACTGCCAGGACAACACTCCCAGCCATCCTGTCAGCACCGCCAGCCCAACCCACAGGGAAGCAGAGTCAAAAGGAAGGAAGCATGGGCATGCTGGGAAGGGGGGAGGAGGCAATAGCATGATGGGAGTCGTAGTCACAGCCCTACATCCCCCACCACATGGCCCAGCAAGCTCACACTCACGCATGCACATCCCACAGAGAGTGGAAAGGCCCATCAAAGATGTCTGACACTGTTGCTGTGTCGTGGGGAGCACAAGGGCATGCTGGGTACTGCACACCAACCAACAGCAGGACACCACTGTCAGCCATCTTGTCATTGCCCTCACACCCACACCCACACCCACTGAACTCCACACAAAAGCAAGTAAGTATGGGAATGCTGGCAAGTGGGGTGGAGGCAATGGCATGATGGGAGTCGTAGTCACAGACATAGCTCACCCCCACAACTGTCCCATCAACACCACCCTGAACCATGCTCACATCACAGGGAGTGGAGAAGGACTCACAAGATGGCTGACACTGGCTACTGCTGTGGGGAGCACAAGGCCCTGCTGGCAACTGTGCACCAACAAACAGCAGGACACCACTGACTGACATCCTGAGAGACAACTTCCACTCCCTGCAATGCAAGCACGTTCCATGGTGGGATATCTGGCTGGCTGGGTGGGAAGGGGGACTTGCAGCACTGACTATAGTCACCAGCACCTCCCCTCACACCCCCCAACACAAACTCCACAGTACCCACCTGGTAGAATGCAATGCCCTCCATCCTAACACAAGATCCCACAAAGCACCACCACCCTGGGTTATGTTGTGTGAAGCACAGGGACACTCTTGGAACTCTTAGCCAAACAACTGCCAGGACAACACTCCCAGCCATCCTGTCAGCACCGCCAGCCCACCCCACAGGGAAGCAGAGTCAAAAGGAAGGAAGCATGGGCATGCTGGGAAGGGGGGTGGAGGCAATAGCATGATGGGAGTCGTAGTCACAGACATTGCTCAGCCTCACAACTGGCCCATCAACACCACCCTGAACCATGCTCACATCACAGGGAGTGGAGAAGGACTCACAAGATGGCTGACACTGGCTACTGCTGTGGGGAGCACAAGGCCCTGCTGCCAACTGTGCACCAACAAACAGCAGGACACCACTGACTGACATCCTGAGAGACAACTTCCACTCCCTGCAATGCAAGCACGTTCCATGGTGGGATAACTGACTGGCTGGGTGGGTGGGAAGGAGGTCCGGCTGTCAACCAAACACAAGCAATGCAGACCATGTTCACACCCCAGAAAATACATAGAAATGCCCAAATAATGCAGGACAATGTGCCACACCAATATCAACCCCTGACTGTGACGACTTAGGACAATGCAATGTACAGGCCCGCACCCAGAGGCACAGTCACAACTGTCATGTGTGTCAACCATTGATGCCTGCAGAAACATGACATACATTATTTGTGTCTCCCAAAAACAGGTGATGATGGGGACACAGCAGCAGACGCTGAGGAGTCCCAGTCCCAGGCTCAAGAGGATGCCGAGCTCACTGGCGTCGTACAGCCTCTGTCCTCCTCGGACGATGAAGAACAACCTGGCACATCCGGTGCAAGTCAACATGCAGCACCAGCAGGACCACCAGCTGCAGCACCAGCAGGACCACCAGCTGCACCCCCTGCACCCACCCCTACAACGACTGTCACCACGAATACCATCCCTGCCGACATGGACAGAATAAGGAGCAACACCAGCACAGTGACCCTGGACCAACCTGGGGCCATGGACACCACCACCACCACCAACCCCCAAGGTGGACCAGGGTTATCTGTGCGTGCCACTGCACACACTGCACATGTCAGCAGGGGTGGTGGGAGGGGTGGGAGACAGAGGTCGCTGCTTGCAGACGTTGCTGGTGTGCATGACGACCCACAACTGGTACGCATAGCTGATGCGTACCAGTCCAGCACCGGAGAGATCAGCCAGGTAGTGGGGCTCCTCAGAGACATTAAACAGCAGCAGGCTGCCCATCATGCCCGCTTGGACTCCCACATGTCCCACGTGGAGTCACACATGTCCCGTGTGGACTCACACATGTCCCGCGTGGAGTCCAAGTGGGATGCACTGCATGAGATGACGGCGGTGCACAGGGACATTTTACAATGCCTCCGCCAGATGAACAGCAACCAGTCCACACCTCCCTGTGTGCCAACAACATCTGGTGCCGAACAAACTGCAACTGCCACAGGGAGGGAGGAGGACTCTGGCGGAGAGTCCCCTGCACCGCAGCAGCCTGCACTTGAGGGCCCCCCCCCAAGAAGAGGGGTCGTCCGAGGAGGGAAAAGTGAGAGGCCGATGGCCAAGCGCAACTCCCAGGAAGCCTGAACCTGTTCTGGATGTTCGCCTTTGTGCACAGACTGTTCACCCTGTTGACGGCAACACTATTCCCACACATTGAATGGGGAGTACAAGTTGGACCAATGTGTCAGACAACTGTGGCCCCGATACTGGGGATCCTGTCTACCCGGACTTTCAATTCATCTAGGAACTTGGGATTGCAAGATTCATGTACAGCACAACCCATCCTATGCACTATTAACACAAATGTATCACAATAAACACACTAATAAACCATACTTGCCTCTGTCGTGATTCCAACGTGGGTGCTGTTATGGGGATGATGAACTGCAAAATTACACTGTGTATGCGAACTGCAACAGCAAGGACAACACAGGCATGTGAGTACAGGCAACGTGACACACATGAGGGAGACACACCACCAGGGCTACACGACACATACACACCTAGGCCATCTGACTCATTGCCTACACTGATGTTGCCAGGGAAGACGGTGCAATGCACAGACACCACACCCATTCCCAGTTGGAGTCAAGTAGCCCACAGGTGCAGTAAGCAAATGGCAGTCAAATGTGTGACCACAGACAACGCACATCACAAAGTGAAGCACAGGTTTATTACACAGTTGCAACATGCCGTAACCACTACAGATGCAAGGTAACCCCACCTGGTAGCGGGCACACAGTCAACAACTGTAGACGGAAGGAAGTCCATGGGTGTGGCGCACATCACCTGTAGGGACACAACAGCTACCAGCCTGGATGTGCGATCACGTCGTCGGTGGACACAGTTGACCAAACGAATCTGAAAGTACCCTGTGAAGGACAGAAATGACACACAGTCAAAAGCAATGGAGTACAGGACAGAACAGCAAAACTCATGCACAATACATGTTACAAGATACCCACCCAGAACCAAGTTAGCATGTCAACACTGTTGGGGAGTACAGCCCACCTGTCACCACACATCGCAACACACATCCAGTCAAGTAGCCCATGGACACACTCCAACAGCACCAGAGCACCACCCACACATCATGCCAACTCACATCATTGACATGACACCTCAGGATACTCACATTCAGCTAAAGAAGTTGGTGATGAGCTGTGTGCGGACATCACCATCACCATCATCATCATCATCATCGTCACTGGCATCGTGGTCCAGGCCAGGATCCTCCACAGGTGGCGGATGTTGGTCATTGTCATCCTGGATGAGAGGCAACTCCTTCCGCACTGCCAGGTTGTGGAGCATGCAGCAGACGATGATAATCTTGCACACTTTCGCAGGGGCATATGGGAGGGACCCTCCGGTCTTGTCCAGGCAGCGGAAGCGGCTCTTCAGGAGACCAAAGGTCCGCTCAATCACTCTCCCGGTCCGACCATGTGCCTCATTGTAGCGCATCTGGGCAGGTGTCACAGGGTTCCTGAGGGGTGTCAGCAACCACGGCATGTTGGGGTATCCCGAGTCACCTACGGACAGACAAGTGCACATTAGCTGACTTGGAAAAGTGGGCGGAATACTACAGATCAGATCACACACAATGGCACAAAGTCAGTACACACCGACAAGCCAGGCACGCTGGTTCTGCATCTGTGCCATCATCCTGGGGATGCGACTACTCCTCATCACAAAGGCATCGTGTGCTGAACCAGGGAAACGGGCACACACGTGTGTGATGGTCATGTCTGCAAGACACACCACCAGTGCATTGACCGAGTGGTAGTGCTTGCGGTTCCTGTAGGCCTGCTCCTGGGCCTGTGGTGGTACCAAAGCCACATGTGTCCCATCAATGGAGCCAATTACATGCGGCATCCTCCCCAGGGCATAAAAGTCACTCTTCACGTCAGTGAGTCGTCGCAGTCTAGGGAAATAGATGTACCGGTTCAGGAAGAGCAACATTGCCGCCAAAACATCGCGGAGCACACGGCTGAACATGGTCTGTGACATCCCACCAGCAGTCGCCACAGTATGTTGGAAGGTACCGGTGGCAAAGAAGTGTAGGGCTGCCATCACCTTCAACTTGGGGGTCAGCGCTGTAGGATACGGCCGGCCAGGCTGCAAATGTGGGGACAACTGCACTGCCAAATCCTCAATCAGCTGCCTGGTGAAGCGGTACCGTCGGATGCTGTCCCGTTCCACCATCGTTGCCAGGTCTGGGAATGGCCGATGGACAGCAGGAGCCCTGCAGTGCAGAGGAGAAGTAAGCAAGATTGTCAGTCACCCCACATATGCGGCATTGAACACACTCAAGATCCCAACATACATCATTATGAGGCACAACTACATGAAGTGTGCAGTACCAGAAGGACATGTATGGTACATACATGGCCAACATCTGTCAACACGGTCCTACAGGTGGCATCAATTTGTCCCAGGTTGGCCCATTGGATATCATGATGCCATGTCACTGTTCCCATCTCCTGCTGCCGTGTCACAATCACCCCCCACAGTGACATGTGAGGACAGATGTGCCCCAGGCACCACAGCTCAACGACAGGTACATTCCCAGGGACCCTGTAATGCCACATGGACACTGGCATCACATGGAGTATCATGTGTACACCACAGCAAAACAAACATGACCCCCACAGGTAGTGGCCCCACTTGCCACGGCAGGACAGACATGGACGTCTGTGACACACACGCACAACATCAGAGTCCATGCACACACAACGTGGATGTGGAGACTGTCTCCCATTGTGCACATGAAATCAGAGACATTGTAAACACTACATGCACAAAGACTGTGGAGGTCCATCACTATTGTGCCACTGGGACACCCTGGCTCAAACATACCGTCCCACATGGGACTCACGGGGTATGTGACATGACATACACAAACACCACTGTGAAATGTGACCATGGCACATGCACAGATATGAACAGTTGCACATCACAGTGGTCACGTACACGTAACACCCAGGATCCTGTCCCCATGAACACGTGCACAGCCACAGGACAACATGTACACCAACATACACACAATAGGAAATGCAGCCTTACATGCCTTATGATAAGGTTTGGACAGGCTGTCGTGATGTAGGTGTGCCCCTCACTCCCTGGGAGCTATCTGTGGCTGGCATCTGTCCATCTGAGACAGGCATGCTGACATATGCCAGTCACATGTACAGTGATGCGTTGTACTGCAATGGACCGATCGGTGCCTCCGGCCGGCCCATTGCTTTCAATGTGTGCGGGTACGCGTTGTACCCCTGTGCGCGTTGAACTGCAATGGACCGATCGGTGCCTCCGGCCGGCCCATTGCTTTCAATGTGTGCGGGTACGCGTTGTACCCCTGTGCGCGTTGAACTGCAATGGACCGATCGGTGCCTCCGGCCGGCCCCTTGCTTTCAATGTGTGCGGGTACGCGTTGTACCCCTGTGCGCGTTGAACTGCAATGGACCGATCGGTGCCTCCGGCCGGCCCATTGCTTTCAATGTGTGCGGGTACGCGTTGTACCCCTGTGCCCGTTGAACTGCAATGGACCGATCGGTGCGCACCCATTGACAATGGGCTTGCCTGGCAACGGACGCGTTTTCGAATTTCGAACGAGTCGGTTGCTGGAAAATCAGTTGGTCACCCACAACAATGTTGCAAAATCATGTATGTCATGAAGTTGAAGATTTGAAGGATGCTGTGGGCGTGTTTTGGTGCTGCTATTCCATGGATTGGCCAGATTCAGAAGATGCAAACGACTTGGACCTATCACTTTGGACACAAGGGACAGTATCTGCCTCTCCAGCACATATATATTGCTGGCTGTTCCCCTGAGAGCCCACTTGCCTGCACTACATGCTCCAGGACGACATCTGCCACTGCACTGCTGCTGTCTCTGCCCCTCTGGACCCTGCAATGGCACGTACTGTGGAGAGAGCCCCAGCCTTCAGCCTTGAAGAGAACCAGGCCCTGCTGGACAGCCTACTTCCACAGTACAGCAAGCTGTATGGGACACCAGGGGAGCAGGTGAGTGTCCTGTGCACTGCCTTTCTGAATGTGCATTTTGTCTGACTAGCAAGGCTGAGAGTCTGCACGCCACTGGCTAGCAGGCTCACTGAGTAGTTGTCACCCCCCATAGTGTGTAGTGACTTGCACTGGACAGGTGTGGTGCAGTGACAGTGCTTCTGAACAGGGTTTTACTCCCCATGCAATGATACCATGTAGTGACTTCTGGAAAACTGTCCATGGGCAGCCGTGCACTGCCTGTGTACACCATGTGCCCCTGTGATTGCGACATGTATATGCAACTGTGTCATGCACGGATATGTTGCATGTGTAGTAATGGCCTTATCACTTTGTCATCCTGACAGGCTTCTGCCCATCGGAAGCAGGAGATCTGGAAGGACATCGTCCGGGCTGTCCGGTCCGTGGGGGTCTACAAGCGCCGGATCCGCAACTGCCAAAAGAGGTGGCAGGACCTTCGGGGCTGGACCCGGAGGATTGCACGGGTCCAGCTGAAGCTGTCGCCTCCTCGCAGGAGGGGCGGAACACGGACCCTGACCCCCCACATGCTCAGGATCCTGGCGGTGGTCTTTCCAGACCTGGATGGGCAGCTGAAGGCCAGAGAGCAGCAAGGAGGGGTGAGTCAAAGACTGCACTGTGAACTCTGTCTAACATGCTATGTGCCCTCCTCGGGCCTGGTTAAACTGCCACAGTACAGCAGTCATGTTGTCCAGGAGCCATGTCCCTCTATTGTGCACTGCCCACTCCTCATCTGATACCCAGGTGTGGCCCTTACATGCAGGGAATTCTGTCACTTAGGACTGTGTCCTTGCAGTTTGCTTGACTCAAGGTGGGAGACAGCATCTGTTTCCCTGACTCTGTGGTGGGCATCATGGGTGGGTCCATTGCTTACACAATGCCTGTATTCTGACATGTATTCAGCGTGTTACTTTGATCTGTGGTCCAATTGCTGAGCTGATCCACCACATGTGGCTGGGGTATCTGGCACACACCCATGCTGCGGGTGGGAACAATGTTTGGGCCCCAGGAGTATGTATATGACGTGTGTCACACATACTTAGCCAGCTGCCTACAGTCCAGGGCTCATCCCTCATTCATGTGGGGCTGGACAGTCATGCCTACTCCAGGCCATACAATACACTCTGTACTCCCACTCCCGTGTATCAGCTGACACATTGTGCGCAGTGATTTGACCCCTCAGGTGTCTGCCTCTGTGTCAGTGTGCTGTGGATTAGTCGCCAGGACTGCTGTGGAGTTTCTTGGTAGGGGCTCAGCATGCCACTGGAGATGTGACCATAGGAGACGATACTTGTGTGTCACATAGGTGTCTGATCAGCTGCCCATGCAGACTGGGGCATGTGAATGTGAAGTTCAGGCAGCTGTTCCCCATTCACTGCAGAGTGTGAGGGGCTCAGGTTCAGAGGGTAGTGTCACAGGTCTCCCATATGTCCAATAGGTATGACCTGGACAGATGAGGGTTGAGAGGATGTGTTGTGGGGGGATGTACATGTGCACTTGTGCAGCTCCAGGACTTGCATTCCCCATGACCTACTATTGTGACACAGTGCAGAGTGTTGTTGTCTGGCTGCAAAGTCATACATCACTGAGACAGTGATGTATGACTTTGCAGTCATGCCTCCGCCATGGCATGTGTCTACTGATTGGTGAGCCTGCAGGGGAGTGACATGTGCTACATGCACACCATAGTGGCGCTGGCTATCAGGACATGGGTGCATCATGGTGTCTGTCGCTGGTATGCATCACATGCATTTCCTATTTGACTCTGGGCATCCCTTTCATCCGGAAACCTGTACTGACTCAGTGGCAAGAGCTGTGATGTGTGCATGTCCACATGCCACACCGTGTCCTCTGCACTGTCCAACTACTGTGTACTTGGTGCATGTGTCCACACTGGGGTGTTGCAATCCAACAGACACCAGACAGATGGGTGCAAGGCCATGTGGGATGTGAGTGCCATGCTTGGCATCAGACTGACAATTGGCTTCTCCTGTTCAGTTAGGGCACTTTTAGCAATGTACAACTAATGATGCCAGGGCTTGCTCTGTGATGTGCTGTGCTCACAGTGGTGTGTGCGTTTTGTGCAGGTGACTGATGTCTGTCTGTTTCCCCATTGTTTGCAGATACATCCACGGCCACGGAAGGGGACAGCTCCACGGACCAGGAGGAGCCAGAGAGCCAGACTGGGTCAGCAGCCGAGGAGTGGTCGGAGGGACCCAGTGGCACGGAGGGCGAGGGAGCCACACCGAGGAGTCCTCAGCAGCATCCACCTCAGCTGAGGACCAGAGCAACTCGGAGGATGACTCCCTTGTGGAGGCAGGTGTCAGCAGCCACCACACCCCAGCTAGTGTTGCTGTCCCCGCCACCACCAGCACCACCACCACCCTCCCATCGGCTCCCATTCCCCAGGTCCGTGGAGGCTCCCATGTCCGGGAGCGTGTCTCCTTTGGGCCAGGCACCGCAGCCCCTGCCCCTGTGTCCCCTGCTGCCCTGAGTGAGGAGTCTGTGTACCTCCTTCGCCAGCTCCATGTAGGCCAGACAGCCATGCTGAGTGTCCTCCATGCGCACACCGCGCTGTTAACTCAGCTGGTGTCGTTCATGGAGGGCATCTCATCGGGCATGTCTGACCTACAGAGGGGCAATAGGTCCATGGACTCCTCCCTGACGGCAGCAGTGTCCCTCCTCAAACGGTCCCTCACCCCTCCTGCCTCTGCTCCATCCACACTCCCCAGCACCTTACCCATCCCAAGCACACACACACCGGCACAGGCACACACCAGCACACACACATCCAGCACACTGACACACACGCCAATGACAAAACGCACACGCACGCACATTCAGGGGACTGAAGCCAGACTCACAGGGGATGGGGCCCTGGAACACACACACGCATCCACATGCACTGCGCAGTCCTCAGTTCCCTCTCCCTCCAAAGCACCCTCCCTTGCCTCACCTGCAACCCCAAAGTCACAGCAGCTCTTCCTCTGTGACCTCGGCCTCTTCCCCACCGATGAAGCTGCTCCAGCATCCCGGGGGAAGAGGAAGCCCACCCACACGGAGCAGAGTGCCCCTCGCCCCCGGACACCCTCCCCCAGGCGCAGACGGACTGAGGCCCCCACCCGCAAGTCCCCCCAGAGTCCTAAGAGCAAGACCCGGCCACCGCCCTGCAGCTCAGGCACAAGGTCCCCGTCCTCCATCCCTCAGGCCCCCACTGCACAGGTGCCCCCACCACACCCTGCCCCAGGTTCCCCCACCCACAGATATACCATCCCCAAGAGGATCAGGCCTTCTCCCCCTGCCACTTGCTCTCCCAGCACCACACCCCCGCTGCGCTTGTCTGTGCCACTGATGTGGTGAGGGTGTCCTCCCCCTCTGTCCAACCCACCTTGCCTGTTCCCCATTCTCCTCCCCTGGAGGTAGGCACTGCAGTGGAGTCCACTACCGCCCTGTCTGACTTGGGCACTGCAGTGGCGGACCTGTCCACTCCATCTGCAGGGTCCACTGCAGTTGTGCCGGCACCCACGACATCTGAGTCATGCCCCCCAGTTGTGCCGGCACACACCATGTCAGACACCTCCACTGCAGTTGTCAGTGGCTCTCCAGCACCCACCACCCCTTCCCTGACTCCCCCTGGTGAGCCCTGATCCTGTCCCTGCGGTGCCTGGCCTGCCCCCGGTTGCCCCTCCTAGTGGATTGTCCCTGGTTTTGTGCAGGCATGCGTAGGGTGACATCTGCCAGTGTCACCCTGTTTGAACTTTGACAATGGACTGGCCATTGGCCTTTGCTCTTTTTTTCTGGACGTTGTTTTCATTCAACACATATGCTGAATAAAGCAACTTTCTTTTCTCTAGTGCTCATGCTTCAGATGTACATGTTGTTGGTGCTGCTAACCATGCCCTTGCTGCAGTGATGGTGATATCTGGTCTCATGATTATGAAGTGTTACTGTGCAGGAACCCATGTGGTCCAGGGGGAATGTGTCCTATCATGTGGTGTATCCATGTCATCCATAGCAGCATCTGAGGGTGTCATGTGTTCAGTATTTGGCAATGGGATTTCCTACTTACATTAGCAATTTCATATCTGTGGCTTCCACCCCTGCACATCTGTTGTGCCTGCCATTGTTGGATTTGTCTACTTCCCTGACCGTGTTGCCATCTCCACTGGACATGCAGGTTTGGGCATCAATGGGGAAGGACTCATCCGTGTAGTCAGTGCAACATTGCTATACAAGTGTGTTGGATCTGTGCTGATGATTCCGTTGGCACATCCATGACCAGGCTGATGTGACGGGAGCCCTCATTTGGTGCTAATTGTTGATTGTGTGACCAAGTGCTCAGCTGACATGATGGGGCCCTACTGAGGCAACATATGGCACAGCTTTCCTCACACAGGAGTGGAGTCCCCTCATGGCAGTGTGTACACGTGTGACATTGCCTGCGCCCAAGGTGTGTGTTGTATGTGCATGCCTGTGTGTTCACTTCCATTTATCTGCGCATGCTGTGATCCCTAGTGTTGTACCTGTTTGTGATGCTTGCTGAGTTGACCTATGTTCCCCCAAAGTCTTCTCCCTGGGTTCTCTGTGATGTGGGTGTATGGCACATTACTGGTCATCAGGGTGTCACCCATAGGTGTGTTTGCTGTCAGGGCTGAGTTTGTGTGCAGACGCAGATGGGTCACAGTCAGGTTTCCCCTTGGCACTTGTTGTTTGCCCCTGTCATGTGATTTTCAGTTCGGGTTATCTTTAAGTTATTGTGACACGTTGTGTGTGTGACTGCTGGCACTCCTCAGGGTCCGGGCTGCGATGTTGGTTGTTGTCTATGTGTGTTCTTTGTGGGTGACCTTGGCTTCTTCATTGGTGTGTGACTGTGGCTGGGATCCCATTGGTTGGTGTGGTATCGCCGTCATGTCCATGTACAGCGTAGTGTGCAGTGTGTCAGACATTCAGGAGTCTTGTTGAGTGGCCATGTGTGATGTGTTTCTGCACCTTGGTTCCCACCCACCACCCTGGAATAGTCATGGGTGCATGTGCAATGTCACCAGTGCATGTGTACTTCACTGCTGCACATTGTTGGAGGTCGAGGGGTGTGGTCTTGAGTGTGTGCAGATGGGAGTTGTTGCCCAGCTAGACCCCTGCCTCCATGTTGGCCTTGGCTTACTGGCCATGCTGATTGATTTGTGCTTGTGTCGGTGTGATGGTAGTTTGTTGCTCAGGACACATGACTGTGGTTCACAGTGTGAACCACATTCAGCTTTGTCATCAGAGTGGGATTTTTATGCAGCCAAGGGTCACCACATTGTGGGGGCCCTGGGGGTGGTGCTGTGGTGTGTCTGTGTCTTGCTGTGTCAGTTGTTGTTCCTACGTGCCTGTGTGACATGTGTGTTTTGTGCTCCCTCTCATCTGACAATGCCTGCTTGCCCACATAGGGGATTTGGATCCATGAGTTACCTTAGTGTGGCAGTGTATGCACATCTGTATGATTGGTATTCAGCTCTCCTCATGTGTTGTGTGGTTACCTGGGGACACTGGCACCCCCCTCACCTGCTGTGTATGATGACAGTGTTGGTCTGCCTGTTTGTGTTTGTGCATCTGCACCACTGCATTGGCATATCTTGGGTGTGCCATTGGCTGTATGTTGTTTGGTGTGTTTCCCCTGCTGTCCCTGGGACTCCTAGGTCATCGGTCAGCACAGTGATCATGGTTTGTGTGTCCCATTGCTGCCATGGTATGGTATCTGTTCACCTCACATCTGCTGTCTCCACAGGATATCTGCATTTGTGTGCCCATTGGTGCAAATATGTGGTTCTGCATTCTGATGGTCACTTCTGTCATTGTGTCATTGATGAATGTTGACGGTGTCAGCCCCCATGGGTGTTGTTTGTCTGCACATGGCCAAAGGAATGTCTCATTTGCACTGCAGTATTTGGCTCACCCAATTTATGTTGCAATGGGACACATACACTACTTTGCCACAGATGAGTTTTTGGTTCTGTGACCAGGAATGATCCATGCAGTTTGGCAGTTGCAGCTCTTTCTTTGTCAACACTTACCTTTTGGTCACTGTGATGATGGGGGTGTAGACCCCATTGCCACAATGGTCAAAATGTGCTTCAGCTATGGACCCCACACTTGCCTTTTGGTCACTGTGATGATGGGGGTTTAGGCCCCATTGCCACAATGGTCATGGGCTGCTTGCATTGTGGGTGCCACACACATATATGTGTGGCACATGTGCTAGGGGGTCACATTGTATGTTCAAAGTCATGTTCGGTGTTGTAGGCATTTGACACAGCCTACACACGCTTGTCATGGTGGTGGGGGGATGTCTTTATCTTGCATTCCCTAGGTTGTGGTGTGCTGGTTGTGTCATGCATTGTCTATCCTATGAGTGGGGGTGGTAGTAGTGGTAGGCATCCAGCCCCCCCTGGCTAAGGGTGGTAGTAGTGGTAGGCATCCAGCCCCCCCTGGCTAAGGGTGGTAGTAGTGGTAGGCATCCAGCCCCCCTGGCTAAGGGTGGTAGTAGTGGTAGGCATCCAGCCCCCCTGGCTAAGGGTGGTAGTAGTGGTAGGCATCCAGCCCCCCTGGGTGAGGGTGGTAGTAGTGGTAGGCATCCAGCCCCCTGGCTAAGGGTGGTAGTAGTGGTAGGCATCCAGCCCCCCTGGCTAAGGGTGGTAGTAGTGGTAGGCATCCAGCCCCCCTGGCTAAGGGTGGTAGTAGTGGTAGGCATCCAGCCCCCCTGGGTGAGGGTGGTAGTAGTGGTAGGCATCCAGCCCCCCTGGCTAAGGGTGGTAGTAGTGGTAGGCATCCAGCCCCCCTGGGTGAGGGTGGTAGTAGTGGTAGGCATCCAGCCCCCTGGCTAAGGGTGGTAGTAGTGGTAGGCATCCTGCCCCCCTGGGTGAGGGTGGTAGTGGTGGTAGGCATCCAGCCCCCCTGGGTGAGGGTGGTAGTAGTGGTAGGCATCCAGCCCCCCTGGCTAAGGGTGGTAGTAGTGGTAGGCATCCAGCCCCCCTGGCTAAGGGTGGTAGTAGTGGTAGGCATCCAGCCCCCCTGGGTGAGGGTGGTAGTAGTGGTAGGCATCCAGCCCCCCTGGCTAAGGGTGGTAGTAGTGGTAGGCATCCAGCCCCCTGGCTAAGGGTGGTAGTAGTGGTAGGCATCCTGCCCCCCTGGGTGAGGGTGGTAGTGGTGGTAGGCATCCAGCCCCCCTGGGTGAGGGTGGTAGTAGTGGTAGGCATCCAGCCCCCCCTGGCTAAGGGTGGTAGTAGTGGTAGGCATCCAGCCCCCCCTGGCTAAGGGTGGTAGTAGTGGTAGGCATCCAGCCCCCCCTGGGTGAGGGTGGTAGTAGTGGTAGGCATCCAGCCCCCCCTGGCTAAGGGTGGTAGTAGTGGTAGGCATCCAGCCCCCCCTGGCTAAGGGTGGTAGTAGTGGTAGGCATCCTGCCCCCCCTGGGTGAGGGTGGTAGTGGTGGTAGGCATCCAGCCCCCCTGGGTGAGGGTGGTAGTAGTGGTAGGCATCCAGCCCCCCTGGCTAAGGGTGGTAGTAGTGGTAGGCATCCAGCCCCCTGGCTAAGGGTGGTAGTAGTGGTAGGCATCCAGCCCCCCTGGGTGAGGGTGGTAGTAGTGGTAGGCATCCAGCCCCCCCTGGCTAAGGGTGGTAGTAGTGGTAGGCATCCTGCCCCCCCTGGGTGAGGGTGGTAGTGGTGGTAGGCATCCAGACCCCCCTGGGTGAGGGTGGTAGTAGTGGTAGGCATCCAGCCCCCCCTGGCTAAGGGTGGTAGTAGTGGTAGGCATCCAGCCCCCCTGGCTAAGGGTGGTAGTAGTGGTAGGCATCCAGCCCCCCTGGGTGAGGGTGGTAGTAGTGGTAGGCATCCAGCCCCCCTGGCTAAGGGTGTTAGTAGTGGTAGGCATCCAGCCCCCCTGGCTAAGGGTGGTAGTAGTGGTAGGCATCCAGCCCCCCTGGGTGAGGGTGGTAGTAGTGGTAGGCATCCAGCCCCCCTGGCTAAGGGTGGTAGTAGTGGTAGGCATCCAGCCCCCTGGCTAAGGGTGGTAGTAGTGGTAGGCATCCTGCCCCCCTGGGTGAGGGTGGTAGTGGTGGTAGGCATCCAGCCCCCCTGGGTGAGGGTGGTAGTAGTGGTAGGCATCCAGCCCCCCTGGCTAAGGGTGGTAGTAGTGGTAGGCATCCAGCCCCCCTGGCTAAGGGTGGTAGTAGTGGTAGGCATCCAGCCCCCCTGGGTGAGGGTGGTAGTAGTGGTAGGCATCCAGCCCCCTGGCTAAGGGTGGTAGTAGTGGTAGGCATCCAGCCCCCCTGGCTAAGGGTGGTAGTAGTGGTAGGCATCCTGCCCCCTGGGTGAGGGTGGTAGTGGTGGTAGGCATCCAGCCCCCTGGGTGAGGGTGGTAGTAGTGGTAGGCATCCAGCCCCCCTGGCTAAGGGTGGTAGTAGTGGTAGGCATCCAGCCCCCCTGGCTAAGGGTGGTAGTAGTGGTAGGCATCCAGCCCCCCTGGGTGAGGGTGGTAGTAGTGGTAGGCATCCAGCCCCCCTGGCTAAGGGTGGTAGTAGTGGTAGGCATCCTGCCCCCCTGGGTGAGGGTGGTAGTGGTGGTAGGCATCCAGCCCCCCTGGGTGAGGGTGGTAGTAGTGGTAGGCATCCAGCCCCCCTGGCTAAGGGTGGTAGTAGTGGTAGGCATCCAGCCCCCCTGGCTAAGGGTGGTAGTAGTGGTAGGCATCCAGCCCCCCTGGGTGAGGGTGGTAGTAGTGGTAGGCATCCAGCCCCCTGGCTAAGGGTGGTAGTAGTGGTAGGCATCCAGCCCCCTGGCTAAGGGTGGTAGTAGTGGTAGGCATCCAGCCCCCCTGGCTAAGGGTGGTAGTAGTGGTAGGCATCCAGCCCCCCTGGCTAAGGGTGGTAGTAGTGGTAGGCATCCAGCCCCCCTGGGTGAGGGTGGTAGTAGTGGTAGGCATCCAGCCCCCCTGGCTAAGGGTGGTAGTAGTGGTAGGCATCCAGCCCCCTGGCTAAGGGTGGTAGTAGTGGTAGGCATCCTGCCCCCCTGGGTGAGGGTGGTAGTGGTGGTAGGCATCCAGCCCCCCTGGGTGAGGGTGGTAGTAGTGGTAGGCATCCAGCCCCCCCTGGCTAAGGGTGGTAGTAGTGGTAGGCATCCAGCCCCCCCTGGCTAAGGGTGGTAGTAGTGGTAGGCATCCAGCCCCCCATGGCTAAGGGTGGTAGTAGTGGTAGGCATCCAGCCCCCCCCTGGGTAGGGGTGGTGGTGCGCATTCAGGCCACTGTGTGCATATGTGGCATTGGTGATGGGCATCCCGCCCCTATGGTGCTGCTGTTGCTGGTGTAAGTATATTTAGCATCCCCGTGTATGTGTGTGATGTGTCGTGTACGTGTTGTATGTGTTTTGTGGTTGGTGTCTGGCTTACCTTCTGCGCCGTACGCGTCCGTGCCTGTTCCGGTAGTAAATGTAGAATATTGGTATGATCGGGACGAAGGGATTCATGGTTGGTTCGTGTCGTTCGTCCTTCTCGTTGCTTGGCGTCGTCCTCGTCGCTTCGCCTCGTCCTCGTCGCTTCGCGTCGTCCTCGTCGGTGCCGTGTTCGTCTCGGAGCCGTGGATCGTGTCGTGGCGCGAATCGGAGCTTATGTGCGCCTCTCCCGGATGCTTTGACGTGCCGTGCGTAGCGACGGGTTCGGAGCGTACGGAAAGCACATTGTACTTGTCCGGCCGGACGGGGCTGCATTTTCCCTTCCGTGCGACTCGATTCGGCGTTTCCGGATTCGCCTCGGTCGGAGAACAGGACCTGGTTTGGGTGAGTACGGTTCGCCCGGATTTTTTGCTGTTGTGCGCATCGTACTTGCTCGTTCGGTGTACTGTACGGATCGGTCGGGAAACAGGCTTTCGCATGGCTTTTTTCCCGACCGAATGGTATTGGGTGCGCCTCCGACCGAGATCGGAATCGGCACCTCTGTGTTCAAGGATACAATGTTGATTTATCACATTGGCGCTCAAATGGATTCAGAGTTTCAAAAGGAAAGTCAATAAAAAGTAAACAATTTGGGGAAAGTTAGACGTCCAACAAGATAAGTTTCCTTTGGTTCATGTACTGCACGCCATAAAAATGAAGGATTTAACGCTAAATTGAACTGTACAGCAGTTTTGGCTTCACAAACAGCAGTGCAAACCGTTAAGGTGGCTGCTATAACTCAATCTCAAACTAAGATTGATGAAGATATTTTAGTAGCAATGCAAGCAAAGTTGAAAGAGGAAATAGCTCCTGTGGGTTCGCCTCTAAATATTCCTTTACCTTCATTAAAGACAATGTTCCAGTGTTTTTTGTACCCAAATTAGGACATAGACATATTCCTAATGAGAGAGCTAGGTTAGATTTAATCAGGGTAGCTCATGAGGGGACAGCCTTATCTTTGCTAGCATCATCACATATCATACTGTATCAATGCGACAGCAACAATACTGATGGTCATATTTACCAAAGTTTGCAAAAAATATGTGTAGTGTAGAAATTGGGTTATTTGTTGCAAAGGATGTGAATCCTTCACAAGTAGTAGGCCCCCAATTGTGTTATTGCTAGTAACCAAATACCCCATTGAAGCACTTGTTCTCTCTGGGTAGCGAAGCAGAGCAGACCAAGGCCTACCTAGGGGAGGTGGTGTGGGGTAGCAATCCCAGTATCTGGCATGAAACAACAATACTCAATAAACCATTTTCCAGTCAGTACTTAAAAATTAGAAGTACTTGTATAAACACATACACACACACACAAACACACACACACTATTTTAAACTATGCATTAAATTAAAAATATATACATTCAGGTATATGGAAGTACCTTTGGTGACACTCTCATGTTACATGTCTCCCCCAGTGGGTTCTTAACCCCATAGTCACAATACCCCCCCAAACTACACCAGACACAGCATCACAATATAAGGGGGTGTCATTTTAAATAAGAGAGGCTTACTGGCTTTGTCATGGGGGTCCCATGAATAACAATTACTATATTTTATATTTTATCAATATTACACATCATAAGGGGTGTCAGTATGTAGAAGGCTGGCCTATTGGCTTTGTCAAGGTGCCACCACATTAATAGATTCAGCCACATGTCAGGACTCAACTTTGCATCACCATTTAAATCAATGGAACCAATACTAATAATCTTAGGTATTCATTATAATGGCAAATGATTCATTGTTGAATCACCATGTTGTCACTAAAGCTTTCAAAATCAAAATTATATGTGCCTCTGAGTCTTATTTCACTTGCTACAGGCCACAAAATGCAGCCATAGGACCAACCACAAGGCGCTGCTGCACTTCAGAGTCCAAGAACATAACGTTTCAGCTTAGAGAGCTTAAAAAGATATGCAATCCTCTCCTTGGGCCATACTTTTTATGCCCAAAGAGACTTATAGTGAGGGTTAACTATAACTTCTGAGGGGCTGCAGCACTCCTACAGAATGCCCACAGCCACCACCCGTAATATTCTGTGGAGTTCAGAGTCATCATCTCTGTCCCTTCAGGTCCACCTCCTGTTTGTTCCTTAGAGGCATTTCACAGCTTGTTCACAACTATTTAAGGCTGAGCATAGGCAAGGAGAAGCTGCAGAGCTAATGCAAATTAGCCTTCAGGAACTTCAGGTAGGGAAAATGTGCCTTTTTAAAAGTTATTTTTCCTTAATATTTATTAATCTGACTTCACCATTGAATTGGAGTTATAATAACTATTAGAAATAGTAGTTTAATTAATCTTTCTAGCTGGCCTCTTTCCTTGGTTAGCAGTGTTAGTAATTTAATCTGCACTCTGGTTTTCTATATAGGACAGCTAGACCTGCTACAGTGAAAATAGGTTTTTGGGTCTTGTCAATGTAGGGTCATGATGATATTAATTTTCCACATGTCCCACTTTTAAGGACCATGCACTCTACCTTGTGGGCTACGAGGCCTACATAGAGGTGACTTCCTAATATTAAAAAGAGAGGTTTTTACCTGTAAAAAATGGTTATTTTGACAGGCCATTCTTCAGGTTTCCACCGCAACAGTCAGGTTCCAATGGTAGGCCTAAAACCATGTTTTCTTTTGTCACACTAGTAGATGGCACAATAAGTGCTGCAATCCCCAGGTGACAGTTATCTTTTCATGCCATGGGTGTATTTCCACACCATATACTATGGGCCTATAGAAAAGTTAAATACGCTAATCAGAGATTAGCCAATTTCCCCATGTTTTAGGGGTCAGAGTGCATACATTGGGCACTGGACAGCAGTGCCCTAGTGTGCAGAGTCTATAAAGTAGCAACAAAAATAGGCTCAGCAAAAGGAGAAAAATTTGGGGTGACCATGCAGAAAAGGTGAATTTCCTACAATTGGTTGCAATGAATAGCTCCCAATTATGAATTTGTCTGAAATAATGGGGAATGACATGCGGTTTTTGGTGCTTGCAGCTCCAAAATCTGCATGTCCTAGTAATGATCATACAATTTTCATGCACTAAATTTCAGCAGGTTTGAACTCCCAAACTTTATCTGGGGAAAACTGCAGAGTGCGATTTTAGCTATCAAGCTCAGATTTCTGGAATATGTGGTAACAATAGTTACCATGCATACTGGAATTATGCAGGCCACTCGTAATGAAGACCTAAACTGTTCACCTTTTGGAAGTCCCGTTTTAAGAAGACTTGAGCTTCTTTGATTTGGTCTACTAAAACTGATTTGCAGGGGAGTAGATACCTATGTCTAATAGTGTTTCTCACCATAGTCAATTCACAGTCATTTGGTTTTGGTGTGAGGAATATTGGTGTCCATATAGGGGAGGTGGAATGAGGAAAGAAACCTTATTTTAGGTTCTCTTTGATATACTGTTTTAAGACTGCACCCTCCTTGACTGTTAATGGATATAGCCTCATAGGAGGAATATGACCCTCCTGTATCAGGTGAATTATGCAGTTGTTAGAAATTGGTTTTCTGTTTGGCGGAGGTATGCACCCTGTCCAAGCAGAAGCTACAATCCTAGTCAGGGTAAGCTAGAAATACACTAAAAGATAACCTGTGCTCACCCTCTGGTAGCTTGGCACAGAGCAGTCAGGCTTATCTAAAGAGGCAATGTGTAAAGTATTTGTGTAACACACACACGCATAGTAACACAATGAATACACCACAAACAGACTCAACACAAGTTTATAAAAATAGGTTATTATATTATAAACAAAACAAGACCAACACGACAAAAGTCCAATGTATAGAAGTTGAGATATTGAATTTTAAAATAATAAATGCAGTAAAGCGCTTAGAACAAGTAGCGCTAAAAAGGTTACTTTAGGTCGCGCTGGACCAGGGCAAAGTCAAAGTTTGGGCCAACCACAATGGAGCACCGTCTGGCTACAAGAACCACACAGGCCCCGGTGAACAATGTACCTTTCTTGGGCGCAAACAATGGGATGGGTCGATCTTCTCCATGCAATGAAGGCAAAGCGTCCGTTCCGAAGACGGGTGCCGGAGTCAAGAGGAATCGGGGGGATGCGTCGATCTCACCCAGCTGCAGCGGCGGTGATACGCTGTCAGATGCTTGGATCTCTGGAGGCAAAGTGCTGGTTCCGATGAGATGCGCCGGTTTGGCTCCCCAGCCAGGTTGATGCAGCGGTTCTGCTTAACTCAGACGTGCCGAAATCTGTGTTGCAAGTATCTGGGCCGCTTCCAGTGAGCCAGGCACAGGAGCTGGGGTAGAGAAGTTGATATCCCTGAGTCTCAAGCAACAGGAGGCAAGCCAACAAGCTCTTGGAGATCACGTAAAGGGAAGGCAGAGTCCAGCTCTCCTTCAGCAGAGTCAGAGAGCAGCAGGCAGCATGGCAACACAAGAGAAAAGCAGGCCTTCCAGGTCTGCAGTCCAAAGACGAGTCCTTTAAGCGGCATAGCAGTCCTTCTGACAGAGGTTAAGTTCAAGTTCCAGAAGTGTCTGATTTTAGGGGTCAGAACCTAGTACTTATACCCAAAAGTGCCTTTGATGTGGGGGGTGACTTCAAAGGAGCTCTCTGAAGTTCACAGGTCCCTCTGTCAGTCCAGTCCTGTCTGCCAGGCTATCTATGGGGGGGGTAAATCAGCCCTTTGTGTGGAGATAGGACACTACCTATTCAAGTGAAGTGTTAGCCCCTCCCTTGCATCCTACCCTGGCAAGGCCATCAGAATGTAGATGCATGTAGATGGGTACTCAGACACACCTATCCTTCCTGTGTTGTGGCTGTCTAGAGGGAATGCAAAAGAGTAGCTGTCACCCACCCCAGACGTGTACTGGAGACAGTCTGTCAGGCATACAGAGCAGTAAGTGCAGAGAAATGTCCACTTTCTAAAAGTAGCATTTCTAAAATAGTAATGTTAAATCCAACTTCACCTGTAAGTAGGATTTATCAATGCCATTCCAAACATATGAGTGTTACAGCAAACAAATGATGGACGGAATGCTGACAATGCAAACATTTTCCCCCAGTCAAAAGATCTGGGTTAAATCCATCGTTCTTTTGCCCACTGCGCCACCCCAGTTTGGACCCAGCCATATGCAAATCAGTCTTGACCCTGTGCCCCATGGGAACAGTCCAGACCGAACTGCCAGGCCAGGTCCTCCCTGGACCAGAAACAAGCATCCTGGGACCGGTTTCAGGGTATGTCACCCTTCTTCAGCCAGGCTAGCTTGAATCCAGTGGCACAGTGAGCAAGGGTCCCACGTCTGGGCATACCCATCCCACTTAGGGCGAAAAGTGTTACAGCAAACAAATGATGGACGGAATGCTGACAAAGCAAACATTCTTCCCCAGTCAAAAGATCTGGGTTAAATCCATCGTTCTTTTGCCCACTGCGCCACCCCAGTTTGGACCCAGCCATATGCAAATCAGTCTTGACCCTGTGCCCCATGGGAACAGTCCAGACCGAACTGCCAGGCCAGGTCCTCCCTGGACCAGAAACAAGCATCCTGGGACCGGTTTCAGGGTATGTCACCCTTCTTCAGCCAGGCTAGCTTGAATCCAGTGGCACAGTGAGCAAGGGACCCACGTCTGGGCATACCCATCCCACTTAGGGCGAAAAGTGTTACAGCAAACAAATGATGGACGGAATGCTGACAATTCAAACATTCTCCCCCAGTCAAAAGATCTGGGTTAAATCCATCGTTCTTTTGCCCACTGCACCACCCCAGTTTAGACCCAGCCATATGCAAATCAGTCTTGACCCTGTGCCCCATGGGAACAGTCCAGACCGAACTGCCAGGCCAGGTCCTCCCTGGACCAGAAACAAGCATCCTGGGACCGGTTTCAGGGTATGTCACCCTTCTTCAGCCAGGCTAGCTTGAATCCAGTGGCCTGGCAGTTCGGGCTGGACTGTTCCCATTGGGCGCAGCGTCAAGACTGATTTGCATATGGCTGGGTCCAAACTGGAATGGCATGGTGAGCAAAAAAACGATGGATTTAGGCCCAGATCTCTGTACTGGGGTGAATGTATGACATTGTTCTGCATTCTGTCCATCAATTGTTCTTTTTGCATTCCAAACATATGAAACATGAAAAGCTGCTCCTCTCTGATCAGGAATTACAGCTTAAAAATGTATTAAGGAATTCCCAATGTTAATCTATGAGAGGAGTAGGCCTAACAGTAGTGAAAATTGAAATAGGCTGTTTGTCACTACCAGGACATGCAAAATATGAAAGTACATGTCCTTCCTTTTGCTTACATAGCACCCTGCCCGCTATGTTTGGGGCAATTTATATGTTATAAAAGGGGATGTTAAGGCTTGGCAAGTAGTTTTAAATGCCAAGTCAAAGTAGCAGTAAACAGCGCACACACGCACTGCAGTGGCAGGCCTGAGACAGGTTTGAAAGGCTACTTCTGTGGGTGACACAATCAGTGATGCAGCCCACTAATAGTATTCAACTAACAGGCCCTGGGTATACGGTATACCACATTACAAGGGACTTACACATAAATTAAACAGGCCAATCAGGTATACAGCAATTACACACATGTTTAGGGAAGAAGCGCATACACTTTAGCACTGATTAGCAGTGGTAAAGTGCTCAGAGTCCTAAGGCCAACACAAATATTCAGCAAAACGTGGAGGCAAACAGCAAAATGTTTTGGCGACGACCACCCTAAGGCTGACATGTCTAACAGCAGTCATACTGACGATGGGGGGAAGAGTGACCGCCCCTTTGCAGCTAAATACATTTGGAAAATCTTTATAGGCTGCAGGAATCTTTGCATCTTCAAGTTTTCCTACTGTTGATGATATGCTGAGTTGTCTTTTTTTTACAGCGTGACAAGTTATTGCTGTGTATCTGCCATATCGTTCTGAGGGCAATTATTTGCTTGACAATACACAGAAAAGGGAACTAATAGCTGGGTCTTACCAATGAATCTTAGGGTTATGTCAGTGGAGACATGAGATTCCTAAAACAATGTAGAAAACTAGAGCATACATGATAGTAAACTTTATGGACTTTTCATGTCCCAATTGAGTAGACATTATTAAGGTCTTGGATTCTTTGCACACCGATCCAGAAGTAAGGAATGTTCCATTAAGTTCCATGGATTTCTTTTGGTCATTTGTTATTTTGTGTCATGATGTTTGTCTCTTGTTGAAACTTAGGGACTCATTTCGAGTTTGCTCCATCACAAATGTAATGGATGTCCAGTTCCCCTTATTACAAGTGCATTATATCCTATAGCACTTGTAATGAAGCAAATTGGATATTCATTACGTTTGTGACAGAGTAACCTGTCGGCTAAACTCTTAATCAAGCCCTTACTGTCCATGAAAATGGCAGTTGCACCAGAATTGATTATGGTGTAGATTTCTACCAGTCCTTCATCTAAGGAAAGAACTACAGCCATGCAAATTTGTGCCTACATACTGACAAACAAATTGGATACATTTAAGCTCGACCTCCATCTGTCCTTTAAGGATGAGCTTTCTTGTTTCTTGACAGGGTGGGACAGTTCAAAATAAAATGTCCTTGCTTTCCACAATTAAGACAGAGGGCCTGATTTAGATCTTGGCGGATGGGTTACTCCATCACAACAGTGACGGATATCCCGTCCACTGAAATATAAATCCCATAGGATATAATGGTATTTATATTTTGGCGGACGGGATATCCGTCACCGTTGTGACGGAGTAACCCGTTCCACCAAGATCTAAATCAGACCCAGAGTGGTCCTTGCCCTTTAGTTTTCCTTCATAAGGGGAAAAGGCTTTTTGGCACCCTCAATTTGCATTGATTCTTCTCCTGGAGTCTTTCTCTTAGTTTCATTCAGCCAATTCTACTTAAAGTTCTTCTCTTCTCATGTTTGCAATTTACATGCTGGGCATTGATCAGTAAGGTTAATTGGAGCTGCCTAGATACAGGTTGATTTATGATTATGAACATGGCATCTTTTAATTCCTCTTTTAAACTATAGGACTCAGTGAGGTGCTTCTTCATCTGTTCATAAGACCTTCACGGATAACTTTTGGAAATGGTTAATGTTGGTAATTGGATCTTGATTTCTTTGTTGGAGCATTAGAAGTCATATGTGCGTGGCATGTTTATTCTGTCTTTATCCAAATACTGCTTAGAACTGCTGAATAAATTTTGCATAAATATGTTGCTAAGGACTTTGATCCAAAATGAGTATCGTGGTATCTTTTGGTAAATATGCTGACATGAAAGACACTCTGGAGGTGTCTTTAGGAAAGCTGTGAGCCTTGCGTGACTAACAAAATGTAGCTGCCATTAGTCTATGAAGGTTTGAAACAAACAGAGTTCTCCTGGAAACTTATCTGGTGGTGGCAAAACATTCAGAGCTCCACTTGCCTTGCCTGGTTCTCTTTGAGGAGCTGCAGCTGTACTCGCTCTACTGGTCACAGCTTACGTAGACATACTCGGATCATTAAGATGCACCAAAGATGTACTCTCGGAGCACGCAATGTTAATTGGTTACTCCAAGTCAACAAGAACACTTGCACTCTTTGAGCGGTCTCTTGATGATTTTAAATCTTCTTGTGCCATTTCTTGTAAGGGATTGTCAGCGGAAACCATTTTAGGGTGGATAATGGGCCTAGGAAACTGTCAGTATTTTAAGGATTAAACCTCCAAGGGATGCAGTTGATAATCCCAATCACCCATCTGTTCCTAAAAAGGCACTGGATGATAATGCCTCACTTAGGAACCCCGGAAAAAATGGGGACGAGCCGTGCAGACATAGGTGCAAGGAGCAGTGAACTTAAAGTTACACTAGTGACCTCATTGGTCTACCGTCCACGGCCTCCTATGGGGTCAGTAGATTCCCCACAAGGGTTTGGAATTTTTACCTCCTGAAGGTTGAGGGTGATAATTTTTTCACCCCACCCAGTGGATTGCCTTTTTCCGTAGATTTGGTAAGGGTGGAGCCTTTAGTTATTTATAAGTCCTGATGAATGCCATGGACCCGATCGGGCCGGTGGGCAGAAACATGTCGACTTTACACACAGCGGTGGGAGGATAATAATTTCCTCATATACACCGCAGTTCTGGTTTTAATGACCATACAGATGCCATCTAAATTAAAATACAATTTGCCATCTGTAATGGTATTTTAATCACACACTTTCTTTTTGTAAGGGCCCCCACTTAGTTTTAGAAGTGCATCCCTGTCGTCAGGTGTATGCCCGCCCCTTATCAAACCAAGTTTTTAAGGGGCGAGGATTGGTCAATGATGAAGCATGACACCAGGTGGTGTGTGAGACCAGTCCTTCACTTTTTGTGAGATGCCAGATCCCACATCTAGAGACATTTAGGTCATTTCACTAGGAGCGGCTTAGTGTGGTAAACGATAAGATACTGGAGACATTGGTTCAGAATGGAGCCAACATCAGCCTTGGATCACAACTACTCGCTAATCATGATAGAAAACAAATACAGGATAAAGACTATTAGAACTTTTGTGATCAAACAAATAATGGAATACAACACATTAATTAATTTACTTCACAGCTTACCCCTCACTCAGTTGAGGAAGACTGTAACTAACTCAGGTCCTACCAGTATACAGGCCTAAAGCCGAAGGTGACGCGAGAGAACAGCATGCTGTCCAGGTAGTGAGGAGTTAGGACCTCGTTAAAGGAACCTTGACTCAGGGTCAAATGATCACATAAGAAGGGGGAGAGGTGGTTAGAAGTCTGTAGCAGTCTGAATATGCAGATATCTGAGGGAATCAAGAACCTACTAGTAAGAATGGTCAGAGCGGAAATCAAACCAAAAACGGAGGAAAACAATAAAGTGTAAGGATGCAAAGCCAAAACAATAAGGGATGTTGGCAGGCACTTACCTAGTGCCTGTAAGAGTTGTACATATTGATGCTGACCTAATTGTCCTGTATGTATCACTCCTAACCTAAATGTGGAGCCATGCTACCTCTCATGCTAGTTTCAATGTCCATGTCTTCCGCAGTCCCCTTGCCTGCCCCCTTCTGATCTTATATGATGCTCTAAACAGCGGATATGGGTCCGTCTGTACTACATCCCATACTCTTGACTCTCGATGTTTCTTATCTTTCATGACATTGTCAGTTTCTCAAAGGTAGCAGTGAGTTGGGAGATTCCACAGTTGAGAGCTGAACATTACATTCTAAATTTAACCTATCTGCTTAGGTATGGCCATCAAATTTATAAGAGATCACTTTGGAACATTTTATTGACTCAAAAACCACCTAAGACAGAGTTCGGAACCTAAGCGACTTGCTTACTCATAGAACTGAACCAGACAGACACGCTGCGCACGGCCAACCCGTACTTACACTAGTACGCGGCGGGTGTCTGGTGTGCCGGTGGTGGTGCCGTTGAATAGGGGAAGCCGTCCCCGGAGGGGTTGACAGCGAGAGCGGCGGAGGAGGCAGTGAGCCGCACCCCGTGGAGGGTGTGATCTTACACCCCGGTCAACGGTCGTCGCCCGGCTTCCCGTGCTGGAACTGGCGTAGCTAGTGTCGGGCAAGGCATCGGGCGTCCATGTATTGTGTTGTATTGTAATTGCATTTATATAGCGCTTACTACCCCATACGAGGCGTTGAAGTGCTTTTCGGCAAGTAGCACGCTACTCCGGAACCCATAAAGGATTAGTGTTGAATTAGTATAGTGAAATATGAAAGTAATTTGAGTGGTGGATATTAGTCAGTTATTTGGATTGAGAAGGATAGCGGAGGGATAGAAGAGGGAAAATGGTTTGCATTTATATAGCGCTTGTTACCCCTGACGGGGTGTTGAAGCGCTTTATTGGCGAGTAGCACGCTACTCCGGAACCCATAAAGATTAGTGTTGAATTAGTATAGTGAAATATGAAAGTAATTTGAGTGGTGGATATGTTAGTCAGTTATTTGGATTGAGAAGGGTAGTGGAGGGATAGAAGAGGGAAAAAGGTTTGCATTTATATAGTGCTTGCTACCCCTGATGAGGTGTTGAAGCGCTTTTTCGGCGAGTAGAATGCTACTACGGAAAAGGATTAGCGGTGAATTAGTATAGTGAAATATGAAATTCATTTGAGAAGTGGACATGTTAGTCTGTTATTTTGATTGAAAAAGATAGTGGAGGGATAGAAGAGGGAAGGATTTAGACTTTTTTTGCTTTGGAGGTCATAGCAGTAGGAGGAGGCTTGGGATGAGTAAAAAGGGATGTGGAGGGGAAGAGTCAGAGGGAAGAGTTTAGAAAGGCTTGTTTTGGGGGCTCGCTATAGTAAAAGAGATGTCAGATGATGCAAGCAGGGGTAGAGTAGGGAAGAGTCTAGAGAGGGTTATTTTGGGGATCATAGTAGTGGTATAGGGTTTGGGATGAATGAAAGAATGGAGGTATAGGATATATTGAGAGAGGTATAGGCTGAGAAATAGGGTAGTGCATTGGATATGCTGAATTAGAAGAAAGTAATAAATATATAGATCCATAAGTACATGGAAAATATAGAGATGCATAAAGGAAGTAAGTATATGTAGATTAAAGATATTGATAGAGGTATAGGGTGAAAAATAGGGTAGTGCATTGGAAAGAGTAGTAGATAGAGGTTTGAGATGAGTCAGAGATTTGAGGTAGAGGATATATTGAAAGAGGTATAGGGTGAGAAATAGGGTAGTGAATTGGATATGCTTTTTTAGCAGAAAAGTAATAAATATATAGATCTAAGTACATTGAAGGTATATAGATGTATAAAGGAAGTAAGTATATGTAGATTAAAGATGCATTAAATAAACTCTGGTTTTCAAGGGTTGTACTTAAAAATTTTATTTTATTTATTTGTTTAAAAACATAATTATTATACATGTTTATACAAAGTAATACACATATATAGGTACATATCTATAGTACAAATAAATGCTTATATACAGAGGGATATGCTATATATTTCTGTTTGCGTATGGTGCTTATGTGGGGAAGAACCAATTCTTGAGTAGTTTTCTGAAGATAAGGTGGTTGTCTGTGGCTCTTATGTTGGGTGTAAAGAGTTCCATAGTTTGGCTGCTTTAACAGAGAAGGATGTGCCACCCATGGTTTTTTTCTTGTATCTTGGAATTTTGAGGCGATGTGCCACTCTAGAGCGGAGGTTCCTTTGTTGAATGTGTTTGATGATTTTATTCCTGATGAAGAGCGGTCCCGTTCCATGTATCGCTTTGTGGGTGATACAAAGCAGCTTGAACGTGGATCTTCTGGCAACCGGTAACCAATGCAGGGCTTTCAAGGTAGGGAGATGTGGTCTCGCAGATTGATATGTAAGAGTAGTCTGACAGCCGAGTTCTGAATCCGTGGTAGTCTTTTCTTGGTCATTAAAGGTTATCCATGGTAGAGGCTATTGGCGTAATCGAGTTTGGACAGAACAAGGGAGATGGTAGCTTGCACCTTGTGTGGAAATCCCAAATGGAGGAAGATTCGTCGCAGAGGTTTTATAGTAACAAAGCTTGATCTTGCTAGTTTGTCCACTTGGGCATTCATCGATAGCTTGGATGCCATGGTCATTTCGAGGTTTCTTACTTCCTTCGATACTTTAGGCGGTGATCCCAGTTCATCAGGCCATGTGGCATGCGGGTCATAATGTTTCCAATCGCCACACGTGAGTATTTCCGTTTTGGAAGCATTCAATTTGAGATGGCTCCACGTCATCTATTGATCCACGGCTGTGAGACAACTGAAAATTGCTGAGTTTCCAATGTCTTTGGGGTATTCCAGTTGAAGGAGTATTTGCATGTCATCTGCATAGTTATAGCACGTGAGGTGAAATTGATTGATCAATACCGGTAATGACTTCATGTAGATGTTGAAAAGCATGGGTGAGATGATAGAGCTTTGAAGGACCCCTGCTTTTGTGGAGTACGGTTTGGACAAAAAAGGTGGGGTATGGATGACATTAGTTCTGTTTCGAAGGTAGGACGTGATACAGTCTAGAGCAGTCTCCTCTATGCCAGCTTGGCCAATGTTATGGACTGCCAGTGGGGTAGGTGAAGGCAAATTCTGCTGCCAACTGGATGCCCACAGAGGTAAAGGGGCAGATTAGGAAGGATTGGAGGACTGACCAGACCGCTGGCCACCTTGCCCATAGAGTCTGTGGGTACTGCGCCCTCGTCCCGGCAGAAGCTGGGGAGCATGTGCGGCTCAGTGGCTGGGAGGGAACTGGTGCGGCTTGAAGCCCCTTCGTAACCGTGAAAGGCAAATTGGGGTGTGATGTGGGGCCACAGAAAGGCCCAAGAACTTGGCCGTAGCCAGACTGTCCTTGAAGCGCTTTAGCACCGAATCTGGCTTCCATGAGGGAAGCCTGGACATCCAAAGAAAAGCCAGTTGTCCTCAACCAGGCATGACGCCTCATGGCCACCGTCGACGAAACCGCTCTGCCCAGTGAGTCAGTTGTGTTAAGTCCGCATCGTATTGCGAACTTTGCTGCACCTCTCCTGTCGGCAACAGCCTGGGAAAGTATGGCCCGGGCCTCCTCTGGGACCTGTGACAGCACTTACGCAACCGTGTCCCACAGTGTGTGAGAGTAATGGCCAAAAAGGCATGCAGTGTTCACGGACCGCAATTGCGGGCCGGCGGAAGAAAAAAATATTCTTCCCTAGAGATTCAAGCCTCTTGGATTCCCTATCTGGGGGACCAGTAGGGAATATACTGTGGGACGTTGAGGCCTGGACCACCAAGCTCTCTGGGGTAGGATGTTGGGTGAGGAAGTTTTATGTGAGCGGGGTAATAACAGTCCTAAGAACAGGAGCCGGTGTTGGGTTTGTACCAGGTCCCCAAAAGGACATCAATGAGGGCACCATTGAACGGGGGTAACGGTTCTGATGTGAAGACTCCCGGCTGCAGCACCTCTGTCAAGATATTAGTTTTGACTGCCAACGAGCACAGCTGAAGGTCAAGGACTTGAGCTGCCCTCCGCACCACCACTGCATATGAAGCTCCCTCCTCCATAGCCACGTAAGGGGGAGAAAGCATACCAGTATCTGGAGAGGTATCCAGTCCACTGGCTTCACCCAGTTCCTCACCAGTCCATGCTAGGGTCTTCCTCATATGGCTGGTATTCTCCAGGATCCAACAACCCCTCCCATTCCTCCCCGAGTGCTAGCCCAAGGGAATAGGGCTCAGGTTCCAATCTTGGAGGCAAGGCTACTGTTGGTGCCAGAGACAGCGTCTGGTGATACACATCCGGCTCCATGTCCGAGTAGGGGATCACGATGGGGATGGCACCACTGGGCGCAATTGGGTGCCGGTGTTGGGGGATGGTTGAGTTGGTACAACCGGTGCCGGTCCGGAGCTGCCTGTGCATAACCAGATGGCGTCCCTCTCTGACACCGCAGGGCCTGAAAGCACGCCGTAGAGGTTGGGCCGCCTAAATAGGAGGTGCATGGCCTCACAGAACTCTTCAAGTTGGGCGGGGTCGCTCCGTCTCCCCGAAAATCCGGGAGGCGCAGAGTCGGCCCAGGTGCAGGCTCTACCGCAGAGCCAGGCCTTGAATGTCGACGCTCCCTCATCTCATCGACAGATGGACGAGGAGAAGTCAAAGACCTCTTAGACGACTTCTTCTTGTACCTCGACTTACCCGAGTGTCCCGAGGACTTGGAATGGGACGATGACCTCAGACTCCGCAAACACTCCTGGGACCTTTCTCTCGACTGGGAACTCAATTTACGCGGAGTCGCATGACACGCCACCATGCGCTTTAGGGGCTGCTCCCTCAAAGCTTTTGGATTCTTGGCACGGCAATCGGAGAACAACTTCGGGTCGTGGTCGCGCTCCAAATACCAAAGACAGACACGGTGCGGTTCAGTCACCGACATCGGCCGATGACGGACTCCGCAGGGCTTGAATCCTGTTTTCCTAGATGACATTTCCTAACACACTAGGAGGAAAATCCTCAACAGAAGACGACTCATGGAAAAAATCCAGTCAAAAAGTGACTGAGGGGTACCTCTTCTCAGGACCAGCTCTGGTTGGCTCAGAAAGAAAAGAACTGACGTCAGTGCGCCTGGGTGGCACCTATATAGGTACCGCTATGTCACTTTCGGCCCGGACGACGCACGTGGAGCCGATTCACACCACCTACCGGTGCGCAGGGGTACTGCTCATGATGCCTGGGAAATTCAAAGGTAAGGAATCTGCAGCTAGAAGTCTCTTTCAGGTAAGGAAAATACATGCCTTTACGAACTTAACCATCACTCCCCTCATCCAACAAAAATATATTTAAATTCAGAAAGCCAAACATAGAAGACTCAAGTAATGGTAAGTAACATCATTGCACTATGATTATAGAAAATATTGTTGCAAAGTAGAAAGTGTCCCAACTCTACTATATCTAAAACAGTTGCTTCAGTGCGACATTCCTACACAATAGACACACAAAAGTGACTAACCTGCATGAGGAGCACGGATGAGGTGTATGTTTTGCTTGACTTCTTTGATGTCCTGTGCTTTTTCCAATTCTTTCCCCTTCTTTAGTCTGTTCATGATAAATGTGGATTAGGAAGTTTGGCTGACAGCGGTCGCGAAGGCTGGGAGAGTCCTGGGTTGAGCTGAGTCTGCGTCTGGGTCCACGGCCGGTGCTCTCGCTTGCCGTCATCGTGGACTCTGCTGGAGCGGACTCTGCTTGCCCTGGTTGCGGAAGTGTGCTCGGCTGCAATCCTGGGCTGCGACCTGGAAAAAAGAAGAGAGCTGCCGGCTTGGTGGCAGGAGGCGAGTGCTTCAAGGCGAGTGCTCAGAGGAGTCAAGCATTGCCGCAGAGGAGGCAAGCCAGTGATCAGTGGTTTAGACACCGCGCAACACCAGGAGCGACAACTGAAACCAGTTCAAGGTACGTAAACCCCCCCCCCACCCCCAAGTGACTGTTTTGGCCGAGTGCCTGAACACGGACCCAGAGCAGATGGTACTATTGGCCCTAGTTGGGCGACTGCAATATATCAGGGAATTGGAGAACTAGCTGGAGGGGGGAGGATTGGACAGACCACACATGCAACAACTTAGAGTGGAAACAACAGCAACTGTTTGACCTGGTGGTGTGTGTCCCGGGTGTGACACCGGTCACTACATGATTATATGAGTCTAAAATAAAAACCTCTAAGTATACTCATAATATCCATAAAAGCAGCAACCTGGCAGATCATGGGGAATAGAAGATTGAGCTTAGCCCATAACATTAGGAGGGGCTACATGTCTAGCTAGCTTGCAGTAGATCTCGCCTGGAAAGGGGCCAGGCAGTAGGTAATAGTCAATCTTCTTGGCTTCCTGTGCTCAACAGTCCTAACAGGGAGGAAACCCCATAGGAGACTGCAAGAGATCAAGAGAATGTAGTCTTTAACTTGAGGAGTGAGACGCCGTAGGATTCTAACTGCCACACTGCTGCAGATCCCGTCTAGTGGCAGCCACGCAGCAGTCACCTTGTTCAGGTAGCACTGCAGGTGTGCTCCCACCCCTAAAATCCTTTAGGAGAAATCAGCAACAGCAGCCCGTTCGATATCAAACCTCTTCAGGGAACTCTTCTCCACCCAAATAGCAACATCAATTACACAGGATACAAATGAATCTCTTACAAAGTAACCATTGGTAACCGGACGGCAAAGCACTTGCAAGCAAGTGGAGCAAAGTCCACTGCATCGGGATCAGGAAAAATAGCAAGGAGGACGTAAGGACACAAGGACGCGTGTAAAGTGTAGTTTAAATAGCACCTTTTAAGTAACATCTGAAGGTCCAACTTATTGGCAACTTATTGGCAAAAAGATGCCTCCCTTGAAGAAAAAAAACGCAGTAAAAAGAAAGAATGAAGGAACAAAGAGAGAGCTGAAGTTGAGTAAAGGAGAACCTGTGCCTTCCTTCTCTCTTGACGGAGCCCAAGTAGGGTCCTTGGGAACTCCAGGGACAGACAAGGCTCTTCCATCAGCCAAATCACTGGCAGTCTCAATCAAAGACTTTGTGGGGAAGCACTTTAAGTCTGTTGTAGTAGAGGGTACAAATACGGGACAAGCGGCTGCATTGGGGGATAGTCCTCTGGAGGCTTTAGCCACTTGTGAGGAAGAGTCTCAGGTCCTAATTGGGTCCCTAGGAGTGATCCATACGAGGCTCTCCTCCTCGCCCTGCTTGTTTCGGCCTTCAGAGCTGAGTTTTGCGTGCTCTGGAGAGGAGTCAGGGTCAGGAGTGGAGGGCACCATAGAAGGTCTAACATCAGATGGTCACTTGAGGAGGGCGCTTCCAGGTGGCCCCAAGACAGCAGAGGGTGGTTCTTGTGGTGGAAATCAAGGGACTTCGGAGATCTCTGGGGCAAATCTAGGCTCTCTGCTGTCAGGTCCATCCCCGATGTTGGATGTTCTACTCCTGATCATTACACAGTTTATTTGAAGCATCTCTTGCAACAAATGAGACTTTGAGAATGGAGGCCGGAGTTTTAAAGGACCTCCTATTCGAACTAAAAGAAATTAATGCTTGTATGCCCTCATTAGTAAGACCAGTAATTGCCCAGTCAGCGTCTAATGAGGGGTTGTTAGTTCAAGAGGAACCTGAACATACAACAGTTTATGTGTCTAAAAGGCCAATGTTGGTGAGGAGAAGGAACATTGGGTGGGCAATGTGCTGGCCCTTGGAAAAATTGAAAGGGAGGAAACGGAGTAGGGTCTTAAAAGTAAAATTATTAGCCCAAAAGCGCAGGCAAAATTAAGCTAGTGTGCCAGCTGTACCATCTCCGCCCACCCCGATAAAGAGGCAGCAAGGTTTAAAAGGGGCCGGATCCGAGAAGATGGGGATGTTAAAAATGAGTAAAGGTGAGGGTCTAGTTGGTCCTGTTAATTCACAGGAGGGCACTAGGCCAAGGAGAAGCACATACCCCAACAAAAAAATCCCAAGGAAAAGAGCCCCTGTGTGGGAAGAACAAAGAACTCTGAGGTCCCAAGGGTGCCAGGATCAGTGTCAACTCCAGACCAGGCAAATACTATGCGTAGATCGTCACGAGTAAAATATGAGTATCTGGAGGTGACCCGGAGGGGGAAAAATGCAAACAAATGGAAGCCCCTAAACAGATCAAGTATCCTGACAATATTCTCATACTGCAAGGTACTGGGGGAGGTCGAATCTAGAGACATCGAATACATAGCCTTCATACAGTCCAAAGCAGATAGAGAGGTAACGAAAGTTTGCTTTACTTCTCCAGTGTTTGCTGATTTGGGACTAGAAGCAAGGGATGTGGTTGAATAAATTAAGACTAAGAATAGTGCAGGTATCCAAGGTGGAAACGTCCCACTTAAAGCCACCTATGTTGTCAAATCATGCGGGCTTAAGTCAAGCACAGATATACTCAGTGATTGGGAGAGATGTAAATCCACCCCGGTTGGTGGGGATGAATTGCGGAACCCTGAAGGTCACTATCCCTTCCCAGGAAAGGGAGTGTTTGAGAGATCTGTTCCCTGTACACAATAGGTTTGCGCGTTTAAGCACTGATGGGGAGACTGCTTTTTCAAGGGGGGGACAGATAGATTAGGGAATCGACGCACCTGCCGGTTTGGGGGATGTCTCCTGGAATGTACATGGATTATAAAATTTAATAAGAACAACAGAGCTTTCACACATATGGGAGGGGAATCAGATAATTTGCTTCCAGGAGACATGGTTGGCGGGTGAGGATTTTCATCAAGACGGTTTTATGCATTTTATGAAAGATGGAACCAAATTGGGCTCGGGGCGGGTGAAGGCGGATTATTGACATTGGTATCGACCAAAAGTAGCAAGGGGGCAAACATAATTGAAACAAGTAGCGATTGGGTTTTAGCTTGTTCACTTAATCTTTATGAGGGCTGTCTGAGACAAAAAAAGCTCATAGTTGTGAATGTCTATATAAATCAGGAGGACTCTTGGAATGAGTCGTGGGAAGTGTTTCAATTACAATTACAATTAACCGAGCTCTCGGTGGAATATCCGACTCTCCTATTAGGGGAGTTTAACCTAGCTTAGATCCAAGGAAGGCTGATGCACTGGTTCTAGACATGTTAGATGGTTACGGTAGCCCTAATGCAAATTTTCCAAAATGTGACCAGTCAAAGTTTGATAGGAAGATGGTAAACTTTCTGGCAGAATTAGGGTTCGTATGCCTAAATGACCGCTTTAAAAAGGATGACCCAGCAGGTCAAACGTTTTTATATGGGAAACAGCAGTGCCCTATTGACTATATGTTTATACAGGCATGGTTTTTTGACCTCTGTAGAGAATTTGAGGTGTTAAGACAAAGGGAAGTGATCATTGGGGGCTAAAACTAGCCTTAGTGTCAGCTCAAATATTGAGGGAGCAAGCTATTCCAATGGCAATAGATTTTCCAAAACGTCTAATAACAAGAATTGATGGGAAATATATTGAACAGTTAATGCAGTATCAACTAATCCATGATATGGCCCAGAATAGGACCGTAGGAGAGCCAATGGTGTATGGTATGCAAAGACCATTACAGAGGTAGTAAAGTGATTGATACCATTAGTAAGGGTATGTAATAAGCAAATAAAAAAGGTTAAGCCGTGCCAAATCTCTAAACAACAGTGGTTTGATAAGGAGTGTGTACTTGCTAGGAAGGTGTTAAGAAAAATAGGAAGGGCAAGGCGATCAGACGGTCATGTAAACTTAATCGATACCTACCGCTGTAAGAAAAGGGAGTATGAAGCTCTGGTGGCGAGAAAGAAGCAGGCTTTATTTCAGTCAAATTGGGATCTGATGATTAGGACACTTCAGGAAAAGGACATGAGGAAGTTCTGGAAGTTGGTCCAGAAGGGATGCTGTATGGTTGCACCGCCGGCAAGATGCATGGTGTCAGAATCAGATTAGGTAGCTTATTTAACTAACTTTTACAAGCCAAGGGAGCCAGAGGTGAGAAAGCGCTGGCCAATTCTGGGGGTGGAAGCTTTGGAGTCTTTCTCGATCCAATCCATCGCCAAGTTGATAACCTCCCTAAATTTAACTAAGGCAGCAGGACCTGATAACTTGCCAGCAATTGTAATTGAGTCAAACCCTTTGTGGTGGGCAGGATTCTTCTCCAAAGCTTTTATACACATAACCAAAACTGGGATAATCCCGCTGAGTTTGAAGGGCGCTATAATTAACCCGATACACAAAAAAGGTGCTATGAATGACCCAGGTAATTATTGGCTGATAAGTTTGTTGGATGTAGGTGCAAAACTGTACTTGAAAGTAATATTAAGGGCTTTAAAGAACTGGATAGAGGAAAACTGAATTATTTCCATGGAGCAGGGGGGCTTTGAAGCTGGACATTCAACAATAGATCATTGTTTCAGTTTATGGACTTTGGGGCAGAAGGCAAAAGAAACAAAGGGGAATTTATTCTGCTGTTTTGTTGATTTTAGCTCAGCGTTCAATCTGGTTAACATGGTATACTTTGGGCTACACTAAGACGTCAAAGTATTCCAAATTGCTTAATAGCAATTCTGTTGGAATTGCATACCGGGAACTCGGCCCAAGTGGAGCTAGATCTAGATGGGGCCCTCTAGGGGAGAATCCTGTTGGGAAATGGGTTAAGGCAGGGCTGTGTTCTACCGCCCACACTGTTTTCTTTGTTTTTAGCCGACCTTCCAGGAGGGTTGGCATCGACTCATTCATTTTCCCCGAAAAGGGGGGGTAGACATGTGTCATGCCTACTCTATGCAGACGATTTGGCAATTCTGGACATGACTCAAGTAGGACTGCAGAGGAAGTTGATTAAATGTAAGCATTATTGCGAGGCTAATAAATTGAAGGTAAACACGGGAAAAACAAAAATAGTCACGTTTGGGAAAAAAATTAAACCGTATAAGTGGCAGTTAGGTAATAGCAGGTTAGAGGTCGTGTCCTCTTACAAGTATCTGGGTATGACGTTCACCAGTCAGCTGTGTTGGACCTTGCATAAAGAATTGGTGGAGACGAGGGCACTAGCTACGATAGGGAGACTTGTTCGTTTTAAAAAGACTTATGGTGGTCCTTCTTGGACTCCCCTTTTAACAGCCTATAATGCAATGGTCCCCACGCAATGCCTCTACGGGACTGAGTTACTAGCCATAAGTATGGAGGGAAGCTGGGAGAGGTGTGAAAGTAAATGTTTGAAAAAATTGTTGGCTCTCCCCAAAGGTGCAATGTCCCAGGCGATAAGATTAGAAGGAAATTTGCAGGCCTGGAACTTCTTAGCCTATAAAACAACTTTGCGATTTTGGGATAAACTTTGGGTCCCAAATTCGCACACAGAAGATATCAGCCCTCTGTCCTGTTGAAATAGGAAAGAGTGAATTACAGTGGGCTAAGAAGGTAAAGAAAAGACGAGCAGCCATCGCAGGAACCCTAAAAGTAGAATTAAAAATAGCGGACGCCTCACAACTTTCGAAAGCAGAATTAAAAATTTCCTGTAAAAAAGAATCTAGGTTAGCTGATTTGAAGCATGTAAGGAACAGACCCTCAGCAAAGTATATGGTAGATGTATGGGAAAATATGAACGTATTACCGTATTTATCTGCACTTCCAGACGCCTCGCTACGTTTAGTACTATTAAAATTCCAGGTGGCATTAAATGTGCGTTATGTGAGAGCTGAGAAATTTGAAGTTTTTTAGACCGAGAGAATAATTGTACATGTGGATTGCCTTCTCAAAACTTCAATGTTCATGTTTTAATTGATTGCCGTCATTTTAATAGGCTTCGTTGCTTGATTTTAAAACCTCTTTTTAAAAGGTATAACATAAATTGCCGCAATGATGCACTTGCACTTTTGTTAAAAATGGAATCCTTTGATGTGGCATGTGCGCTGGCAAGATTTCTTAAAATATGTTTGAATTAGTGTCCCAATGTGTTAGGTGGTAGGGGTTGGAGATTTTAGTTTGAATACTGATGAAATGGTATTTATATGGTTGTATAAAATGTTATTTGGTTTTAAATATATGTTTTAAAGGCTGTGTCTAAACATTAATAAAGTATGAACTGAACTTGATTCAAGACTTTTGTGACGAAGTAATATTGAGAGCCCGTGATAATATTGTAGTTCTTTCATTGGAAAAGTCATACATACTAGAGAGTGATAACCCTCCTAATCCATCTTGGAGTAAGACTGTTCGGAGTGGGTTTGATTTTGAGATACCATTGAATTGAACGGTGGTTAAGAAAAAGATGAGAAGAACCTAAATACACCAATAGCTCTGCATCATTTGTAAATCAAGCAGAAGTAAGAAACAAATCAATTTGTTAAAAATGTTTATAAATATAAAACTCAGTCCTCTCATTTGTGTCTATGGCAAAAGATGATCACCATATTGAAAGGTAGGGATATGAGAAAAGTCTGGAAGATTGTGGGTGCATATACTAAGAGGAGTAGTGCTATTAATCAAGAGAACTGAGGTAAACATTAGCCCCCAGTTATATTATACTTGTTTAAATGCTCTAATTACAGAAATAACCAGTGGTACTGACCTATACTTTCCATTGAATATGGACTTCTTTGAAGTCATTACATCAATGAAAAGCTCTAGACCCCATTGCCTAGACAACCGTAGCTCTGAGAGAATTTAGAATGGTGGGCAATGGTGCTCAAGCCAGTGTGCATTGCTGTTGTTAGAAATGTTGTTATATCTGAGTCTTTGAAAGGATCTTATCTGGATCCACTGTTCAAACATGGGTGACCAAGGGGATTGCTGGCTCAGTTATTGCCTGGTATTAAGGCATCAGCAAAGCCAATGCACTGACACCTCATAAAGTCTTTGGACGATAATAAGGTCTTGACCTTGACTAAAACATGGTTCAAGGCGAAATGTTTGATAATGCATAGAAGTTCAATCCTGTTAACCTTTTGTGAATTAGCCCTAAATAAATATGTATTCCACTTTTGGGGATTTTATATGTTAGCCCTACATAAATATGTATTCCACATTTGAGGATTTTATATCTTCCTTCGATAATATTGATAATCAACTCCTTATGGACCAAGGTGAAGTTTGTGGAAATTCTAGGACCTTTGCTAGATGCAGTCTGTCTGAAACTGCTAACCTTGTACTCTGGATCTAACGCAAGTGATGACCTCTTCCATCCTTCACAGCAACCCCCACTGACCACACACAATATATTATGTTGAACAGTAGTAGAAAAAGGGGCAGGGGAATTTGATAAGAGAAAAATTTGAGACACTGGGCCTTATTTATGAAGGCTTTAAGCCGCCGTTGAGCCGCTTTTCTGTGACGCTGCGGCGGTGTAATCAATGCGCCATACTGCGCCCTATTTACAAAGTGATGCATCTAGGCAGATGCATCACTGTGTAAATGCCTGCGCTACATTACACCTTTGTCAGGTATAATGTATGAAGGGTGGGCATTCCCACGTAAAAAAGGCTTGTAGAAGTGGCGCAGTGAAATCTCTGAGATTTCACTGCGCCACTTCTACGACTTGACTGCGTCAAATCCTAATGCCTGCTTCAAGCAGGCGTAAGGAGTGATGCAGGGCCTTTCACATGGGATTCGGCCATGTGTAATGACACCATTGCTGGAGCTGCGTCAGTTGACCGACCCACTCCAGCAATGTGTCATTCCTGCGCCACCAGATATGTCAGGATTCCTGGCGTATCTGGTCAATCCTTGCGACATGGACCGCTGTAGTGTAAATACGGCGCATGCATGGTGTCGCAAGGAGGGAGCAATGAAAAGTGTTGCATCGCTGTTTTTCCCCAGCGATGCAACACTTTTCATAAATGAGGCCTACAGGCTTTTACCACTCTGGCTCGTCACTCTACCGGCCACTGACAACTGCAGGTCGCAATGGGTATCTGAAGACAATAAAAGATATGTTTGTGATCAGTCACAAACATTCTGCATCTAACCTTAGCAGTTAAAGATATCTCTGTGTAACCAACTTTCTGTGTTCTTATTATGATGATAACTTCCTGAAACTGAAGCATAGGAGAATTTAAGTAACTACCATCAAGCTCACAAAACGTACTTCTTGATTAGCTAGATAACTACCTTAGGCTTTACAGATATGTGCCTTCTTATTGGCTTAGATTCTAACTTATCACTTGTGCAACTAAAAAGTAGTTAACATCCATTCATATACAGTGAACACCGCAGCCCGAACCATGCATAGATGGATCTCGGACAGCACCAACACCATAGCCCCCCTCAAGAAAAACAACAATACCCGCGCCAAGAAAGCCAGATGGTTTACCACCGAACTTCGAGAGTCCAGAAGCACATGCCGCCGCCTCGAAAAGGCCTGGAGGAACACCAAATCCACAGAAGCCCACGACAACTTCAGAGCCGCCACCAACGCCCACCATCAACTCATCAGAGAAACGAGGAAAAAGCGATTGAAGACAGAATCTCCACCCACGCGCACAACAGCAAGGAACTCTTCAGCATCATCAAGGAGTTCACCCAACCCACTAGCGAGTCTACCGACATCCCTCCCTCACAAGACCTCTGCGACAAACTCAGCACCTTTTTCCACCACAAAATCAAGAGCATCAACGACAACTTCGACGAAGACAACCAACACACTTAACCCTCACCAACCACCCCCGACACCCGGAAACCAGTGATTGACGACTGGACAGCCCTCACCACCGAAGACACACTGAAGACAATGAAGTCAATCCACTCAGGGGCCCCCACGGACCCCTGCCCCCACCACATCTTCAACAGAGCCGCCAACACCATCGCACCCATGCTACGCCACACCATCAACCGCTCCCTGGCGACCGCCTCATTCCCCGACGACTGGAAACACGCCGAGGTCAAACCCTCCTAAAGAAACCCTCAGCGGACCCCACCGACCTCAAAAACTACAGACCCATCTCCCTGCTCCCATTCCCAGCGAAAGTCATCGAGAAAGCGATCAACAGCCAACTCGCCACATTCATTGAAGAACACAACATCCTCGACTCCTCCCAATCCGGCTTCAGAAAAACCACAGTACGGAAACCGCCCTCCTCGCCGCAACAGACGACATCCGCACCCTACTGGACAAAGGAGAAACAGTAGCCCTCATCCTCCTCGACCTATCAGCGGCGTTCGACACAGTCTCCCACCGCACCCTAATACGCAGACTCTACGACGCAGGAATCCAGGACAAGGCCCTCGACTGGATCCGCTCCTTCCTCTCCGGCAGGACGCAGCGGGTCAGACTCCCCCCTTTCCTCTCGGACCCCACACCTACCACCTGCAGAGTCCCCCAGGGCTCCGCCCTCAGCCCGACGCTCTTCAACATCTACATGGCTCCACTCGCCCCCATTGTCAGAACCTACGGACTCAACATCGTGTCATACGCAGACGACACCCAGCTCATCCTCTCCCTATCCAACGAGCCCAACACCGCCAGACGCAACTTTCGAGAAGGCATGGAAGCCGTCGCCAAATGGATGAAAAACAGCTGCCTACAACTAAACACCAACAAAACAGAAGTACTCATCATGGGCCCAAACCCCGATGCCTGGAGCGACACCTGGTGGCCCCCGCCTCGGAAACCCGCCAACCCCCACGGACCACGCACGCAACCTGGGAATCATCCTGGACTCCGAGCTCAAAATGGACCGCCAGATCAACTCTGTCTCGTCTTCCTGCTTCCACACCCTCCGCCTCCTTCGTAAGACCTTCAAATGGATCCCCTCGAACACCGAAAGACCGTCACTCACGCCCTGGTCACCAGCAGACTCGACTACGGCAACGCACTCTACGCCGGAATAAACAAAAACCTCACCCGCAAGCTACAGAACATCCAGAACGCCGCCGCAAGACTGGTCCTCAACCTGCCAAAACACTGCCACATCTCCCAGCACCTGCACACACTCCACTGGCTCCCTGTCGAGGTGAGAATCACCTTCAAGGTGCTCACCCACGCACACAAGGCCCTCCACGGCACCGGACCAGCATACCTGAACAGCCGACTCAAATTCCACGCACCCCAAAGGACCCTACGATCAGCCCAGCTCTCCTACGCCGTCGTCCCCCGCACCAGAAAGACCAGATCGGGAGGCTGCTCCTTCTCCTTCCTCGCGGCCAAAGCATGGAACGCCCTTCCGCTCCACCTCAGACAGACAACATCGCTCCCCATCTTTGCAAGAAACCTCAAAACCTGGCTCTTCGACAGACCCCCTCCTTGATGGATGGAACCTGCAACCCCCCCCACCCCTAGCGCCTTGAGACCCTTACGGGTGAGTAGTCGCGCTTTAACAAACCCCTGATTGATTGAGTGATACCTATTCTTAAAAACACGTGCATCACTTACTAAGTATCACTTGTACCTCGTATGAACAGTCATATATACATGACATAAGTAATAATAATCTTGAAATGGTAGACAACTTCCCATTGCTTCAAGGTAAAAGTTCAAAATTATAAGCAACTTGAAAAGTCCTAAGGCCACATGTTCAACAAATAGTTCAGAGTTTGTTTTCCAAGTCAACTTGATCTCGCAAATAATTATCTGTATTCAAACTGTCCTTTAGCAAGCTCTTAAAGTAACTGTGCAGCCAAGATAAATAACAAATTAAAAAAGCAGGGCCCTGACTACAGCAACATTGTAGCACGATTGCCTACCAAGGATGCGGTGAAACATGAAGACAGTTTTACTAGATAATACAAGATGGCTGCCACTATTTCCAAACATCGTGGGAGTTTAATGATTCGTGGGCATTGTAGTTTCATTGTTGGGTACTGATTACGCTAAATTGCACACCTAAGTTCCCTACTAAGTATAGCGTAAGCGATCGATCTTTTATTTACCTAAAGTGGTTGAGGGAGGAAACAACTCAGACAGACATCAGCAAAGTCGTTATGCCCAAAAAGATCACCAACTCCAAAGTGCAGTTTGAATATTTATTATAAGGCCAAAAACAATTGGATATAAATACATCTCAATATCAAAGTATAGAGATACAGAAAAATTAATACAGAGCTGATTTTACGAATATAAGTAATGCGGCCCAAAAGACAGATGATTATAAATTCCAAAATCACAATGCAACACAAAATAGATGCAATATTCAGTTCTCGACTCATTGAAAGAAATCAAAATCTTTCCCTACACTGCTCTACATAAGGGCCCTTCCTGTCTCTCTTCTATCATTCCCCAATAGTGTCAGCACGTGTTGACTTCCTAAGAAGTACTCACGTCAAATGGGTCGTTTAGCTTATGGCTATGGAGCTTGCTCTAAGATGCTCCTTCTCCTCCGAAAGCTAGCAGAAGTCTGGTCTCGCTGTCCCTGCGCATCATACAAAAGATGGGATTCAACCCACACTGCGTCATTCTTCTTAAAACTTTCCATTACACCTCTATGCAGTAGCTTTTTCTTTCATGAAACAAATTTAATTAATGATATCTTTTTTCCAGTGACCATGGCTTTCAGACAGACCAGATACGCAAGGCATCCTCCCTTCTCGCTTCCCAGCCATCTTCAAAGACATTCCGGGTCTCTCCTTAACTCTGAAAAATAACGATGTGTATTCTTCCACCTGCAGTAGGATGAGAACATTCTAATTTCGAACACAATAACAATTAATTATTTAATTCTCGAGAACAAGGAGAATCGAAATCTGTGACTTTGGGCCTATAATTCAGGCAACTTAAACTAACCACAATTACGGTGTATAGAAATAATATCGTCCTGCACATTATAAATGAAGGAATCATAATACATACAAAGTTCTACTTAAATGCGTTCACTAGTTTCAACATCAAATGATTCAAATAAATGTTCTTAATAATCATAAAACACTGCAAACAATACAAATACATGAGAGTGCGTTTAAACCATGAGTATAGTGCACTCATACAAAATAGAGTGCTATCAGCGCTCTATCAGTTCCCCCCTCCTATGACTAGTGTCATAACACCAACTTTCTATTCTTCTGTAGTTTTTCTCCTTGTAGAAGAGACCGACCTAAACAGAAGCAGTAGCTTGCCGTCCCTGTCTGAATCGTTATAACCCATTAAGGTGCTGGTAATGACTGTCCTGCAGTCGTTCAAGTTGGAGCTCTCGCTTTTTTCAAAACAGTCTTCTGATGTCGTGCCCTTTGCCATTTGTAAGCCTTGATGGCTCCTAGTAGGACAATTATACAAATGACAGCTATTATAATAGGCTTCAAGATATATCCCATTATTCCATGGGACGCCTGTAAGTTCTGTCATACCAAAGGGGATGATGGACGGAGCGTTAGAGCAAATCAAACACTCACCCCAGTCAACTGATCTGGGTTTAATCCATCATCATTCTTTAGCTCACTCCACCACCCCAGTTCAGACATGGCCATATGCAAATCAGTCTGACCATGTGCCTCATGGGAACAGTCCAGCCCGAACTGCCAAGCCATGTCTTCCCTGGACCGGAAACAAGCATCCTGGGACCGGTTTCGGGTTCAAAACCCTCATCAGCCAGGCTAGCTTGAATCCATCATCCCCTTTGGTATCGCTTTGTAAGTTCTGTCAAGCATATTGGACAGCGCTTTAAACTTGTGTTTTTTGTTGTTTTAATCTTTCCCCTCACTTTGTTTTTTAAACGTAGTACTTTGAGGAATTAGGTCGCTTTACTTACGTGACTTACGCTCCGACCCCAGTCCACCGCAGCTGTTGCTGTTTGTGTGGAGGGCGGACCTGTACAGCACGACACACCCCCTGCTACGTCATACGCAAGGCGGCAGGCGGGGACTATTTAGGTGCCGATGCCACGGACGTGCAGCGGACGCCTGTAAGTTCTGTCAAGCATATTGGGCAGCGCTTTAAACTTGTGTTTTTTGTTGTTTTAATCTTTCCCCTCACTTTGGTTTTTAAACTTAGTACTTTGAGGCATTAGGTCGCTTTACTTACGTGACTTACGCTCCGACCCCGGTCCACCGCAGCTGTTGCTGTTTGTGTGGAGGGCGGACCTGTACAGCATGACACACCCCCTGCTACATCATACGCAAGGCGGCAGGCGGGGACTATTTAGGTGCCGATGCCACAGACGCGCAGCGGACGTGCGCAGCGGGCGCGCCTTAGGCAAGCCCGTCTGCGCCCGTCCACGCCTGGCCCGGGCCTAGGGCCAGAATCCCTGGCCCTTCCCCCATCCATTGGCAGCATTACTCTAAAGAAGACTTGCTTAACCTAAACCGTAATGGAGCTAACCCTCATTTGCGTATGCTTAGCGGCATCTGAAAACAGTCTAGCTTGCCCATGTGGCTTTAAACTTCCACCAGTACAGAAGATCAGGGTACTTCACCGTACACAAGAAGTCAGGAACAAAGAGCCCCAGCTTAATGATAGAAATCAGGAGGCCATGACCCCAGGCTCAAATAGGGCACTTAGACTTCAATATTCCTCTAGCCAACTAATGGCTTACTGCAATCCATCGCTCCCCGATTGTACCCTATTACATTTAGAAAACAGGGAGAAAAAATGTTTATGTTGCGGCTTCTCTTTAGAGACAACCCAGGGACATACAACTACTCCTAAGGGCAACAAAAATTATAATACTAATCATGTCGCCCCAATTAGCAAGGAATTTTCCTTCCTCAACACAAATTGATCTTTTGGTTAACGAACAACCGGATGCTGTATTTCTCACGGAGACTTGGTTGCATGAGAGTTCAGGCCCTGATGTTGCTGCCGCCTTACCACCAAACTACGCTATAGTTAGGAAAGATAGGAGCTTAAAAATTGGCGGGGGCATTGCCATTATTTTTAAAAAGGATTATCAGTACAAATTCGAAAACTTACCGTTCATGAATTGTGAGGCAGCTTTATTTAAGCTGGCCCTGACCCCGAAATTCACCCTCTCTGGCATACTTGTGTATCGCCCTCCTGGAACTCCCGCTCCCTGGGCATCATCTCTTCCCGGCCTGATAACCCCTCTGCTTATGAGCACTGCCAATTTCTCAATTTTGGGTGATTTTAACTTACACCTGGATGATCCGACATGTAAAATCAGCACTAATCTCATCTCTGATTTGGCAGCATTAAACATTAATTTACATAATTCTGGCCCCACGCATGAGGCGGGCCACTTACTGGATCCTATTTTCTCCAGTCTATCTAGCATTTACTGTTCCCCAGCACTCCCTCTATTCTGGTCTGACCACTTTATTACTAGGTTCTGTCTGAAACCCCCAGACAATTCTGTAACTACTATTCTCACCTTAAGGACATTATCTAGAGATTGGAAAAAACTAGACACAACTGCCTTAAACAATATTTTGTGTTCTCACGTGCCCATCTCTAAACAAATGGTGAATACGCTCTCTGTCTCTGTGCAAAAATGGCTTCTCAATGCCATTGATACCTGTCTCCCTCTTTCCCAAAAAAGGGTTATTAATCACCGTCTTCCAGCGCCCTGGTTTACTGAAACTCTGAAAACAGAGAAGGCCAAATGTAAGGCAATGGAACGAAGGTGCGGAAGGATCTATGCATCCGACTCCAAAATTATTTATAAAAAGGCAAAAAAAGTGTCTCATAATCTCTGCAGGTCAGCCCGCGCTGAATATGTATCAACTACCATCTCTGATGCTCTGAACTGCTCAAAAACACTTTTTAGCATGGTCAAGGAGCTCGCTGGATCTAAAACCCAATCTAGGCCCCCCTCACTTAATAAATGGCAATGCGAGGACCTGACTATCTTTTTTGACCAGAAAGTTGAGAAAATATACTCGGAAATAGTGAGCTTGCAGTGTGATAACCCTCCCCCACTGCAACTTACTAAATCCCTCCAATTAATATTTGCACCAACCTCAACGGACAATATCCATTCTGATCAGGATAAGGCGCTTCGCGCACCTTCTAACTATCTGGACACATGGCCCTTATTAAACGCTGCTTCCTTTAAAGGACTTTCAGATAGTGTCAAATCAGGATCACCCAGGGACCCTTTGCCTATCTCCGTGCTCCAGCAGCTTGAGCCGCCATCTCTGCTTGTCATTATGGACCTTTTAAATGCCTCCTTACAGGAAGCTACAGTTCCACCAGATTGGAAGCACGCCATGGTGCTCCCTCTTCTCAAAAAGGCCAACGCTGACCCCGACTTACCCTCCAACTATCGGCCTATTTCTTTGCTACCGGCCTTTTCAAAAATCTTAGAGAAACACATCCACGCTCAGCTCTCTAATTTTGTTGAAACCCAAGGGTTCCTTCATCCCTCTCAATCGGGCTTTAGAGCTGGCTTTTCAACGGAAACAACTCTATTGGGGGTAACGGAAAGATTGCGTCGTTATCTGGATGCTGGAGACACAGTGGCCCTTATTTTGCTGGACTTAAGCGCAGCATTTGACACGGTGTCTCACACCGTGTTCGCAAAAACGTTAAGATCATTAGGCATCTGTGGCTCAGCTCTAAACTGGCTCATTTCTTTTCTTGCCAATCGCACTTTCCACGTTTTTTCCCCAATAGCTAGCTCCGATATCCATTCATTACCCTATGGGGTACCTCAGGGCTCCATTCTTAGCCCTTTGCTCTTCAATTTATACGTCAGACCTCTAGCTGATGTTGCGGAAGATGCTGGGTTGTCCCTGTTTTCTTACGCGGACGACTCCCAGATTATCTTCTCTCTCTCTATGGAAAGTGCGGCCGGGTCGTACCCCCTCCAGCTGGGATTGAGTAAAATTGCATCATGGATGCAGTCAAATTATCTCAAGCTCAACGGAGAGAAAACCGAGGTCTTGATACTTGGTAAAAATAAGGATCTCTGGGGCCCACAACATTGGCCCAGTGAGATGGGTGCACTTCCTTTACCCTCCTGCCAAGCCTGTAACTTGGGTGTCATCATCGATGACTCGCTAACTATGCATCATCAAGCTGTCAAGGTGGCCGCCACATGTTTTACCATCCTGGAGTGGCTAAAAAAGATCATCTGGATGCTACCTGAGTCTACCCAGAGAACCGTAGTCCAGGCATTAATCACCTCAAGACTGGACTACGGTAATGTTCTCTACCTAGGATCCAACTAGGAGGTGACTCGTAGGCTGCAGATGGTTCAGAACTCTGCTGCAAGACTACTTTGCTGGGTTCCTAGGGCCACCTCTGTCTCTGGTCACCTACGGGACCTGCATTGGCTCAGGGTGGAGAACCGAATCAAGTTCAAAGCCCTGAGCTACATGTTCAAAATTAAAATAGGGGCTGCCCCTCAGTACCTGCAGTCTCTGGTTTGCCCCTATGTCCCTCCCCGATGTCTTCGCTCAGCCACTCAAGGGAAGTTCTCTATGCCCAGAATTAGACTATCCCGGACGGGTGGTAGATCATTTGCATATCTTGGTCCCTCACTTTAGAATGCCCTTCCCACAGCTATTCGGAATGAAACGGTGTATGCCCAATTTCGCAAATCATTGAAGACTTGGCTTTTTAACCAGTAATCCTGTAAGCTGTTACACAGTCTCTGATCTGCCTCGGCGCCGGGAAACCCTTTTTGGGTAGCTGCCGCGCCTTATAAATTCAATAAATAAATAAATAAATAAAATTAATTCCTTGTCCCAAACTTCCAAACCAACTGCCTATCTTGCCAAATCCTTTTCCCACTTGTTCCCCGAGTCCTTCAGCAGCCATCTCACGTAACTCTTGGTGTATATCTGAAATATTATTGATATACTTCCTTATATCCCGACTGTTGTCAGGAATATAAGTGCAGCACTGTTGAACTTTCAACAATTTGCAGACTCCTCCGGCTTTTGCTAGCAACACATCTAGGGCAAGACGGTTTTGCAAAACCATAGCCCTTATCGAAACCATCTCCCCATCTACAAGTAATAAAATCTGAGCTGTATTTATTGAGAGCTTATCCACTAATGTTGCCAGCTTTCTGATTTTCAAATCATTCAGAATCACACCCATACTCGGTATCATAGCTCCAAATATGTCTCCAATCACTTCTCCTGCACTCACACCACGTTTTCCTCTTTGAGGTCTTTTTCCTTCTAGGGGCCATAAATCATTCACATGAAAAATCTTGGGAAATACCACAGCCAAATAACAAGTGCCATACCAATTTTTGGGCAACTTCACGTAAGCATTCTTTCCACACACAAAATACACATTGGGCACTATTGTTATTTTGTCCAATAATGCTTTTCTAATTGATTCTTCGATCAAGAAGAGGTGCTCACAATCACTCTCACCCACAAATATCTTATCATAGGATGTGGTCGGGTGTCTAATACACAACTTCCCTTTCTGCTGGAAATCTAATGCTATGGGTCCAAAACTCCCCTTTGCTTTATGATCTAATTCTTCTTTAGTCCATGGGGTAACCTTGTGCTTTGGATCTGGTCTAAATAGAGTTTGTCTATGCCGATCTTCTATCTGATCTATAAATTTATTTTCAATGTCAGTTAACATGCAGGTCAAATTGTGTCTATGGGCATAGGACGTATCTAAAGTAATAGTAGGCACGAAATACTTTGACATTCGCTCTATTTCCTTATAATAATCATATTTATTCATGTATTTAAGAACTGGGACTTCCGAGAGTACCACATCATAATTTGAGAAATAGTACTCAAAGTGTGCCTTGCTATAAAACATACTCAACAACACACTACATGTAATGCCATACGTCAAAGGCAAATGATGGTATCGAATGCCTTCTTCTACTGAGGCTGGTAATTGCATACACACATAGCAATCCTTCGCTTCCATGGTATCCACATACTCATACAATAATCGAGCATACGCATTCAAAGTGAAATCACCCTTTGACAAATCAACATGTAATCTACGACTGGTTTCCTTGATCATTTCTAGACCCCTTGCGGATGCATCCTCATCTATCTCAGAGATTGGTGTAGTAAGTGTTGCATGTACCCTATTCTGTCCGACATTCTGAGATCCAACTAGAGATGTAACGATCACCACAGTTATAACAATAAGCACCACTACATGAGGGTGCCAATAATGCACTTCTGCTTGCGTGTTGATTTTTCGGACACCGTGGTTTCTACTGATCCTTTCCGAAGCACAAAAGGGAAACACAGTCTCTTTCTGTTTTCTTTGTTTAACAATGTCTTTTCTCACTTCTCTCCTCCCATGCAATTAATGTCAAAGTTCCTTCGATTGATACTAAACCTATTGAAGAGATGTAGTCAGCCCTATTCCTCACGCCATCATCTATGAGAAAGTCCCTAAATTTAAATCTTCTTAAACTGGGGTCTAAGTTATCTTCTTTCTAAGGTCTAATGCTTTCTTTGATTATAATTCAAGCTTCATCGTTAATGATATTTGATCCAAGTATTTCGAGGACAAGTTGCAGAATCTCCGCACGAATTTCTCCTAATTCTTGCGCGGTGAGCTGTCGGCCAAATGAAGGGAAGACAACCTGATTGACGATCAGGTAACGCAATGCACTCAACCATGGGGGATTCGGAACTTGCAGAGTTAGTGTTCCAAATGCTTCTACGCCTGGGACCAGCAACTGTATTTTAATCGAGAGGGTGTTCCCTCCATAACTCACTGTACTAGCTCCCAACCTCCTGGACTTCGCTGGTTTCTGCATCTGCAGCCAGGTACGTCCACTCAGGAGATGCGTATCTTCGAGACGCTATTCTTTCTCTTCTGGAGCGTCTCAGACCCTCTGGTCTTTCTTCAGCATCACTTTGATCTGATTCAGATGTTTCAGGAATCGGAGCGAGATCTTTCTCGGATGCGAGCTTTATATTCAGCCTTTCTTTTCTTGCTGGCCACTTTTCCGCTCTGGCATCTGCTCTCCTCTCTTCCTCTTGATCTGATCCTTCTGCAATAGACTGCTCACCTTGATCTGGTGCACAGTTCACATCTGCAACATCCTCTATTTCAGGATCTGGACTCAATTCAGACGCACTCAGCTCCCGTCTCTCGTGCTCACTTGGCTGTTCCGTTTCATCCGAAACTCTTACAGCTGGGTCTGTGCCTTCGTCGTTGTCTGTGGCAGGTTCACACATGCTTCTCGGAACCAGGGGACTCTCTTCCTCCGCAGGCGCTTGAACTCGGCGAGTGTGGGAAGTGTGGATCCAGTTCGGCAATCCTCCACAATTCACAGCGGTACTTGTGACCAGTATCACCTGATATGGTCCTCGTCAGCGAGCATCAAGACAGCTCTTCCTCACGTGCTTGCGAACTAGTACCCAATCACCTGAATTAAGATCATGCAGCAGGTCTCTCGAGGTGGATGCAGTCGCAGCCTCGACCTAGTGGAATACAGAAGTAACCACATCAGCCAGTCCCTTACAATAATCCAACACTAAATCATCAGTGATGTTTAACAATGCTGTAGCTGGCACCATAGGCAAACGCATAGCTCTTCCGGTCAAAATTTCGTGGGGAGAAAGCCCTGTTCTCCTATCAGGGGTGCTACGCAGACTCATAAGCACCAGGGGCAACGCATCTGGCCATTTCAATGAAGTTGACGAACACACTTTTGCCACTCTTGACTTGATGGTGCCATTAACCTGCTCTACAAGACCTGAAGCCTCCGGCCTGTAGCTACAATGCAGTCTCTGATCAATGTTCAAAGCAGAGCACAACAATTTCATGATTTCACTGTGGAAATGAGTTCCTCTATCTGTCTCCACTGATGTCGGAAATCCATATCTCGGGATCAATTCTCTTAACAACAACTTGGCTACTGTCAGACTGTCACATCGTCTAGTTGGATACGCTTCCACCCAACGCGAAAAAATACACACCACCACCAAAACATATCTCAACCTATTGCACCTCGGCATTTCAAATAAAATCCAATTGTATCCTATTGAAGGGACCTCCAGATCTTCCAATGTGACTCATTGCAACCACAGTTCTCTTTCCAACATTCATTTGTTGACAAATAACACACCTGTGACATACCGCTTCAGCCCACACACGAAAGCATGGATTAAACCACGTCTGCCTGAACACTCGCACCATAGCATCTCTTCCTAGATTAACTGCTCCGTGAATTTGCCTTGCCATTGGGCTCAGTAGACAATTGGGTAATACTGCTCTCTCATCTGTGGACACCCAAATACCATCGTCCCTTTTTGTGCAACCTGCTCTGACCCATGAAGCAGCTTCTTCTTCTGGGACTTCATCCTGCAACTGCTTCACCTCATCCCAAGTATCGGCTATAGCTAACATCATGCTGAGCTCGGTCTCTTCTGTGCTCTCGCCTATATATTCTCCATTAAAAATACAAGCATGTTCAGCGCAAAATCGTGCTACTTCATCTGCATAATTGTTGCCCTTAGTGACAAAGTCTTCTCCCTTTCCATGAGCTGCACATTTAACAACTGCTATCTCTTTGGGCTTCTGTAAAGCTTCCAATAGTTGGCGCACATACTCGCCGTTACGTATAGGTGACCCTGAGGACGTTAGAAACCCCCTCTGTGACCATAACTGCCCAAAGTCATGAACTACACCAAATCCGTATTGACTGTCTGTATACACAGTCACTCGAATATCAGCTGCAATGAGACAGGCACGTGTCAAAGCGACAATTTCGGCCACCTGAGCAGAGAATACTCTATTTAAACAGGCAGCTTCCACTACTCCCATGATGGTGCACACAGCAAACGCTGCTCTCAAATACCCTTCATTGTCTCTTAGACATGAACCACCAACAAAAAGGATCAAATCAGATTGGGGAAAAGGTTCATCGACAATGTCGACAATGTCAGGTATGGGTTTGGTAGATAGGTCAGTAACATCTAGGCAGTCATGCTCTTCACAATCCTCATCTCCTTCCTCTATCGGTACAGGTAACAATGTAGCAGGGTTCAGAGTGGTACAACGTCTCAGGGTAACATTTTCAGCGGCCAAGATAACCTGCTCATACTTGGTGGGTCTGTTGTTGGTCAGATACTGTGTTTTCGTTCGAGTCATCAATAATTCTACTGAATGGGGTACATAAACAATGAGCGGATGACCCATCACTATGCTTTCACATCTTTCAATGCTGACACCGGTTGCAGCAACGGATTTCAGACATCCGGGCAACGCAGAAGCTACAGGATCTAATGTAGCTGAGAAGTAAGCCACTGGTCTACGGGCACCCCCATGTGTCTGTACAAGGACTGCTAACGCACATCCCTCCTTTTCACAGCAAAAGAGCGAAAACGCTTTGTTATAATCTGGCATTCCGAGAGCTGGAGCTCGACAGATACTCTCCTTCAGCTCACGGAAGGCTTTCAAGCACTCGTCATCCCATGGTACCGGATCACTAACATCCTTTCAAGTCAGTTTCAACAGAGGCTTTGCTTGCAAGGAAAAATTTGGGACCCACTGTCGACAATAGCCGACCATTCCCAAAAACATGCGGACTTCTTTTTGTGTTTTCGGAGTTCCCACTTGCAGAATTGCCTCTATGCAATCTGGTGACACCCTTCGTTTTCCTTTCTCAATCCGGTGACCTAGGTACTGGACTTCAGACAAACAATACTGCAATTTGTTTGGAGACACTTTGTGTCCATTCTCTGCCCAATGATTCAGCAACGCCACAGTGTCAATCATGCAAGCATCCTCAGTCTCTGAGGCGACCAAAAGGTTGTCTATATATTGCACTAAGACTGAGTTGTGGGCCATCACCAGTCCTTCAAGATTCTTTTTCAGACATTGACTAAAAATGGAGGGGCTTTCTGTATACCCCTGAGGAATTCTTTCCCATGTTAAGACACAATCGTCTATCCTAAACGCAAATAAAAACTGACTTTCTTCATGCAATGGTATGGAGAAAAATGCATGACACAAATCTATCACTGTAAACCATTCTGCTTTGTATGGTATCTGGAATAAAATAACAGCTGGATTCGGTACCACAGGACAACATGGGATCACAATTTAATTAACCCGACGCAGATCCTGCACTATTCTGTACTTGCCACTTGGCTTTTGCAGTCCCATGATAGGTGAGTTGCAGGGACTTCCTCTTATCTCCTTAAGAATACCTTGGGCAATCATAGTCTCAATCACAGGTCTTATTCCGGCCACAGTTTCTGGAGTCAATTTATATTGTGGCGTTCGTGGGAATTCAGCATTGGGTTTGACCTGTATCTTAACTGGTTCAACCCCTCTCATCAGACCTACATCCTCGCCCGTAAAATCCCACACTTTCGGATCAACTGAGTCTCTCAAGTCATGTGGCAATTCTGCTATGGTAAGCACCACAAACATTTCTGCACACAGACTCATGTTAGCCATTTTAAAATCAGCATCGTCATCACATGTTTGCAATTCCACACCTCTCGGAGTGCACGATATAGTACAATTGAGCTTGGATAGAAGGTCTCGTCCCAAAAGACAGACTGGACTTGAATTACACACTACAAATTGATGTTTATCTCGAAATAGTGCTATTCTCACGGGTAATTCGGTTGTCAACGGATTAGTCATTTTCTGATTGCTAACCCCCACTACTTGAATCGATCGTCCCGAAAGAGTTAAATTTGGGACTACTTCAGTTCTCACCATGGAGCGAGAAGCTCCAGTGTCTAATAAGAAGGTCACAGGATATCCATTCACATCTGCATCTACAAACGGCCCACTCTGATCTACTTCTAGGATCGCATCTAAGGTGCATTCCTCGTGCACCCCCCTCTGACACTCTTGTAAATCTTGATTTTGATCAAATCTATCTCGTATTTCAAAGTAAGGCATCTGATGGTATAACTCCTCCTCCTAGGAGGTTGAGGTACTTGCACTTGCGGCTCATATCCTCCTCCATACATAGACCTGGGTCTTGTCACAGTATTGACAGTCTCGGACAGCTGTCCCTCTCCTTCCATCTGTATCTGATTTGCTGGATTTAATCTACACTCGTGCTTCCAATGCCCGATTTTGTGACAATAGTGACAAGCAGTGACCCTTTTCTGTTGGGCCACCCAGTCACTTGCACCTGGATCCATTCCTCTTCCTCTACCCTGACCCGGTTGGGTCACTGTTAGAACTGGGGGTCTCTAGTTGGCAATGGTTTGCACCTTTGTCCAAATAGGGACCCTTGCTTCTAGTCAGGATAAGGGGGAAACACTCCTAAAATAACCCCTGCTCACCCCCTGGTAGCTTGGCACGAGCAGACAGGCTTATCTCAGAGGCAGTGTGTAAAGCATTTGTGACCACATACAGTAATACAGTGAAAACACTACAGATGGACACCACACAGGTTGTTTATGTAAAAATAAGTAATCTTTATATAGACTTATCACAAGACCCAATAGCAAAAATCCACAATACTGTAATCAAAAATAGACTTAAAAATGATAGAGACAGTTCACGTTATCTTCAAAAATAGGATAGTCAATCAAATAAAGCTTGTAGCAACAAATAACTCCACTTGGAGTTATCACGACGTCGTGACCGGTGGAAATCCCAAAGTACGGCGCCGACCGCGAGGTGCGCGGCGTCGGGCCTGGAGTCGAGCAGACCCACAAAGAACAGTACCTGGAATTCGATGAAAACAAAGACGGTGCACGGCGTCGGGGAGGTGATGCTTCGTTGGCGCCGGCGGCGTCGGTTCCTTACGACCCCAGGGGAGGTGATGTCTCGGTTCCTTACTGCAGCGCAGGGGAGGTGAGGCGTCGGTTCCTTACTGTGTCGGGAGGTGACGCCACGGATGGCGGCGAGGCGTCGGTTCCTTACGATGGTGCGGCGTCGATGGATTCGGGGTCACCCACGCCGAGGATCGGCTCCGCGATGATGAAGCCCTGGCGTCGGTGAAGTCGGGGCTGCGGTGCGAGTCGGGACGGTGCGCCGTGAGCGCCACGAGCGGTGTCCTCGGCTCCGGTGCAGGCAGCGGCCTCGATGACGGCTTCGGAGTCGATGTCGCACGGCGTCGGCAGGCGTCGGGCCTACGGTGCAAGTCGGGCGGTGCGTCGTGCTCTTCACGAGCGGTGCCCACGGCTTCGGTGCAGGTTACGGCGTCGCTCGCCGGCGTCGGTGTTGCAATTTCCCTCTGTTAGCAGCTAAAACAGCAGTTCCAGATGCAGGCAAACAGAAGGGGTGAAGTCTTTGTGTCCCTGTGACTTCAGGCAGGAGGCAAGCTCAGTTCAAGCCCTTGGAGATTCCCTTCTTCAAGATGACAAAGCACAGCAAAGTCTTTTCTCCTGTCCTTGGCAGAAAGCAACCACTGCAGGCCAACCCCAATCAGCAAAACAGCACAGGGGCAGTACTCCTCCTTCAGCTTCTCCGGTTCTTCTCCTTGGCAACAGGTTTCTTGATTTCCCAGAAGTGATCTAATTTCCTAGGGGTCTGGGTCCCCTTTTATACACCTTTTCCCTTTGTTCTCTGAAGGCAGAGAGGCCTTTGCCTAGTCCAAACCAGTTCTGGTCAGTCCTGGAGCACTTTGTTTTTCTGACTCCTTCTTTCCTTTGAGAGTGAGGGGCAGAGCCATCAGACGCCCGGCAGGAGGTGGAGCCAGCATTGTGGAAGGCAGGCACAGCCCTATTCAGACCCAGGTGCAACTCCTCCCACCCATCCTCCTTCAGGCAGACCTATTCAGCCTAGTGCTGACTCACCCTGCCTCCTGGAATCCCCCAGCCCCTGTCACTCACAAACCCAGACACACAATACACAACCTGAGCAGAGGCAGCTGGATGAGTTTAGGCAAGAAAATACCTACTTTCTAAAAGTGGTATTTTCAAACAAAGAATGTTAAAACCAACTTCACTAAAAGATGTATTTTATCATCCTGAGTTCAGGCATACTAAATTCGTTTTTCTACCATGTTCTCTGGGTCAGTTAGGATTATAAGGTGTAATAATCAAACTGCCCATTCTGGCCTATGGAGAACAGGTAGCCTTGCAATAGTGAAAAACGAAAATGGCTGTAATTCACTATTAGGACATGCCACACACACCAGGGCATGTCCTACCTTATACTTACAATGCACCCTGCCCTTGGGCCTACCTTAGGGGTGTCTGATATGAAGATAAGGGAAGGTTTAGGGACTGGCAAGTGGGTGCACTTGCCAAGTCGACATGGCAGTCACAGACTGCACACAGGCTCTGCAATGGCAGGCCTGAGACACATTTTACAAGCCGCTTCTGTGGGTGGCACAACCAGTGCTGCAATCCCACCAGCGGCATTGGATTTACAAGCCCTGGGCACACTCCGTGCACTGTACTAGGGACTGACAAGTAAACCAATCATCCAATCATGGAGTCACTAATCCATACATCACTTTACAGTAGGGAGCACTTGCACTGTGGCACTGAACAGCAGTGGCACAGTGCCCAAAAGCATCTAAAACCAGCAAAACATAAGAGGCAACAGCAAAAAAATGGAAGGGAGACCCACGCCAATGGTGCCAAGTCTAACACGTGTCCCCTCCAGCTGAAATGTGGGGAGAACTACCCTTCCTCCTGGGAGTTCTCATCACTAAGGCGGAAAAATCTGGACAGACCATCAGCATTGGCGTGTTCTGTACCAGGGCGGTGTTCCACCGTAAAGTCCATCCCCTGTAGGGAAATGGACCACCTCAACAGTTTTGGATTCTCACCCCTCATCTGCATTAACCATCTGAGGGGCCTGTGGTCTGTCTGAACCCGGAAGTGAGTCCCAAACAAGTATGGTCTCAACTTCTTCAGTGCCCAGACCACAGCAAATGCTTCACGTTCAATCGCACTCCACCTCTGTTCCCGTGGGAGTAACCTCCTACTAATAAAGGCTACAGGTTGGTCTAGGCCCTCCTCATTCATCTGTGAAAGCACAGCCCCAACACCATGCTCTGAAGCATCTGTCTGCACAATGAATTCCCTTGAGAAGTTGGGCGCCTGAAGCACGGGCGCCGTGCACATGGCAGATTTCAGGGCATCAAAAGCCTTTTGGCAGGCCTCAGTCCAGTTCACTTTCCTGGGCTGCTTCCTGGAAGTCAGCTCAGTCAAGGGTGCAACAATGTTGCCATACCCCTTGACAAACCTCCTGTAATACCCGGTGAGTCCTAAGAAGGCCCTCACCTCTGTCTGGGTTTTGGGGGTTCCCAAGCCAGGATGGTATCTATCTTGGGCTGTAGGGGCGCCACCTGGCCGCTCCCTACCTGGTGTCCCAAGTACACCACAGAACCCTGCCCGATCTGGCACTTACTCGCCTTGATCGTGAGGCCTGCCCTCCGCAGCGCCTTCAACACTTCCCAGAGGTGGTGCAGATGTTCCTCCCAAGTGGCGCTGAACACTGCAATGTCATCCAGGTAGGCGGCACTGAAATCCTCCAGCCCAGCCAACACCTGGTTGACCAACCTCTGAAAGGTGGCAGGGGCATTCTTCATCCCAAAGGGCATCACCCGGAATTGGTAGTGCCCATCTGGTGTGGAGAATGCTGACCTCTCTTTGGCCCCATCAGTTAAGGCGATCTGCCAGTATCCAGACGTTAGATCAAACGTGCTGAGGTACTGGGCAGCCCCTAACCGATCAATGAGCTCATCAGCTCTGGGGATGGGGTGCGCGTCAGTCCTGGTGACTGAATTGAGTCCTCGGTAGTCCACACAGAACCGGAGTTCAGGTGTGGCACCAGGCGCGGCAGCCTTTGGGACCAAGACCACTGGGCTGGCCCAAGGACTGTTAGAGGACTCAATCACCCCTAAGGCAAACATCTTGGAGACCTCCTCCTTGATGCAAGCTCTCACCCTGTCAGTCACTCTGTAAGTTTTGTGCTTTACAGGAGGACTGTCCCCAGTGTCCACATCATGGATGCACCATTCAGTGATACTGGGAGTCAGGGAGAACAGATCAGAAAACTGTCCCAACAGTTGGCGACAGTCATTCTGCTGCTCCGGGGTCAGGGTGGGAGAGAGGTTCACACCATCCACTGACCCATCTTGCTCTTTTGCATACAGGAGATCAGGAAGAGGTTCAGTCTCCTCTTCCATCCCAGCATCTGTTGCTAAGAGCATGCCCACTTCAGACCTCTCAAAGTGGGGCTTCAGGCGGTTCACATGTAGGACCCGCAAGGGGTTCCTGGGAGACTGCAAGTCCACCAAGTAGGTGACATCACTCTTGCGCTCCACCACCTCAAATGGTCCGGTCCACTTATCCTGGAGCGCACAGGGCTCCACTGGGGCCATGACCCAAACCTTTGTCCAGGCTGAAACTCGATCAGAGTGGCATTCTGATCATGCCAACGTTTCATCTCTTCCTGGCTGGCTTCCAGATTCGCCTCAGCGAGTTGTCTGAAACGCCGAGTCTGGTTCCTGAAGGCCAGCATGTAACTAAATACATCCTGGGGAGTTTTCCTGGGAGCTTTCTCCCAGCCTTCCTTGACCAGACTCAGAGGTCCTCTTACAGGATGGCCGTACAGCAGTTCAAAGGGACTGAACCCTAAGGACTTCTGGGGCACCTCTCTGTAAGCAAAGAGCAGGCATGGCAAGAGGACGTCCCACTTACGCCTCATGGGTTCTTCAAGACCCATAATCATGCTCCTTAAGGGTCCGGTTGAATCTCTCAACCAGCCCATTACCTTGGGGGTGGTAAGGAGTGGTGAACTTATAGGTTACACCACACTCCTGCCACAGGGACTTCATATACTTGGAAATGAAGTTGGTACCACGGTCAGACACCACCTCCTTGGGGAACCCCACACGGGAGAAAATCCCCATCAGTGCACGTCCCACCACGGGGGCCGTCACTGTCCGAAGAGGGATGGCTTCCGGGTACCGGGTGGCATGGTCCACCAAGACCAGGATGAACCTGTTGCCCATGGCTGTCTTGGGATCCAGAGGCCCCACAATGTCAATACCCACCCTCTCAAAGGGGGTACTGACAACAGGGAAAGGTTGGAGAGGAGCCTTGTGCTTCCTCCCACTCTTACCACTTGCCTGGCAAGTCTGACAGGTCCTGCAATGAGTATCTGAACTCTTGCGCATTTGGGGCCAATGAAAGTGGGTGACAAGCCTTTGAAAGGTCTTGTCTTGCCCCAAATGTCCTGCTAAAGGCACATCATGAGCCAGACCCAGTAGGAAGGCTCTGAAGCGCTGGGGTACCACCAGCACACGGGCTGACCCAGGCTCAGCAACCTTAGGCTCACTATACAGGAGACCATTCTCCCAGTAGATCCAGTGTGATCCAGACTGATCACCTGCTGCCTGGCTTACAGCCTGTTGCCGCAAGCCCTCAAGAGAAGGGCACTTCTTCTGCTCCTCGCAGAATTCTTCCCTGGAGGGGCCTCCTTCCTGCTGCCAATGGGTCAGCTCAGGCAGGTCCCCCAGTTCAGCCACTTGTTCCCCTGTAGGTTCCAGGGCATCCCCCTCAAGGTCTGCCTCCTCCTGGACCGTGGGAACTTCGGGGCCGGTTTCCCGCGCCCCTGCCTCCTCTCTTTAAGGCAGGCACCTGGGCCCTTCTTCCAGGCTCCAGGTCCTCTTGAATACCCTTACCGGCTGCCATTGACCGAGTGGTCACACACGCCCACTCTGGCAGACCCAACATCTCCAAATGAGACCTCCGCTCCACCTTCGCCCAAGGGGAGCTCTCCAAATCATTGCCTAGCAGACAGTCAACAGGCATGGCTGGCCTCACAGCTACTTGAAGGATACCTGAGACCCCCCCACTCAAAGGGAACCTGGGCCACCTTGCAGTGGCTCTCTGAGTTGTCAGCGGCAACTACAGGGTAGAATACATTGGGGACCACCTGCTCCTCAGACACCAGCCGACAACTGACAGCTGTCACACTGGCCCCGGTGTCTCTCAGAGCCTCCACCCTATGGCCATTGATGGTCACCCACTGCCTGTATTTTTTAGTGTTATCAGGCAGCTGGGTCCTAGGGACCATCTCACTGTCTCCTAAAGAGACCAGGGACATCTCTGCGGGACCCCACCCACCTTGGGCACCCAACTCCTCCCCCAGGGCTACACTAGCCATCTGCCGGGGTGGTGCACCAGTGGGTGCAGTGGTCACGGTATTGGGGCACTTGGGACTTCCTACAAAGTGACCCACCTGACCACAACTAAAACATGCTTTGGGCCCCTTCTGAACAGAATTATCTGTTGGGACCCTTGGTCTTTTCTCAGTGGGAGGCTGGGAACCCTTACCTTGGTTCCCTTGGGGTTTACTTTGGGGCCCTTTTGGAACTCCTTCTGTTTACCCTTGTCCCCCCACTCTTCTGCTGGGGACCCTGCCCACCTTTGGCGGAGTCTCCCACAAGACCCTTGTGGACCCGGGTACTGACCCAGCGGTCCGCCTCCTCAGCAAGCTTCCTAGGATTAGTCAGCTTACTGTCAACAAGGTGCTGGCGTAGCTCTGGAAAACAACTACTGGACAAGTGCTCCCATGCAATTAAATCATAGAACTCCTGCAAGTCATTTACTTTGCTACCCTTCACCCATCCATCCAATGCTCTGCAAAAATAAGACACATACTCCACCCAGGTACTAGGCTCCAGCTTTTTGCAGTTCCTAAACTTCTGTCTATAAAGCTCTGGAGTTAACCCATACCTTGCCACTAAAGCTTCCTTCAGGTGGGCATAGGACATCTGATCCACTGTGGGCAAGGCTAGCAAGGTTTCCCTTCCCTCACCTGCAAAGCGGCCCCACAACCCCGCTCCCCAATCCTTCTCAGGGACCCGGTGTGATGTCATGGCGATCTCATAAGCTTTAAACCATTGCCCAATGTCCTCCCCTTCATGAAATCCTTAATAACCTCCTTGGGGATGTACACTCTACTTTCTACAGGCACTGGAGGTGTGCTGCCACCAGAGGGAGTGATTTCTAGGCTCCTAGCCTTTAGCTCTAGCTCCTCACCACTCTCTCATGCTCTAAAAGCATCTTCTTTTCTTCCATGGCCAACCTCTTACTTTCTAACTCCAATTTCTTATGCTCAAGGCTATCATGGCTTCCCTGTTTCAGTTTGGCCATTTCCATTTCATGCATCCTGCTTTTGTCCCTGTCCTCCAGCTCCTCTGGAGACAGGCCCTTTGAGAAACACTGCTGCCCTCCCTGGAAGGCACTCCCTCCCAGGTAAGCCCAATGGCCCCTCAAGCTGCCCATCTAAATTCTCTGCCTCCTCCACAGGCTCCTCGGACTGCCCACTGGCATTCCGTGCTTCCAACCAGGCCCTTAGCGCCTTGTGAAACTCCTCCTTCCTGGTGAGGCCTCTCATAGAGATTTTAAACTTTTTGCAAACAGCTTTGAGTTCTGGCACAGTGTAGGTATCAACCCTATCTTCTTCAAATTCAATATCTGCAGGTGCAATGGATCCTTTTTGCTCATGGTGAAAATTGGCAGTTCTCAACAAAAATAAAGGTTCCAAAGAAAAAAAGTCCTATCAAAAAGGTATGTGGTCGCGTATTGGTCTGCACTCACTAGTAGTGTACACCAATCACTGTATATGAATCACAAATGCAAGTCCAAATCCTCACCGCTGACCACCAATGTTAGAACTGGGGGTCTCTAGTTGGCAATGGTTTGCACCTTTGTCCAAATAGGGACCCTTGCTTCTAGTCAGGATAAGGGGGAAACACTCCTAAAATAACCCCTGCTCACCCCCTGGTAGCTTGGCACGAGCAGACAGGCTTATCTCAGAGGCAGTGTGTAAAGCATTTGTGACCACATACAGTAATACAGTGAAAACACTACAGATGGACACCACACAGGTTGTTTATGTAAAAATAAGTAATCTTTATATAGACTTATCACAAGACCCAATAGCAAAAATCCACAATACTGTAATCAAAAATAGACTTAAAAATGATAGAGACAGTTCACGTTATCTTCAAAAATAGGATAGTCAATCAAATAAAGCTTGTAGCAACAAATAACTCCACTTGGAGTTATCACGACGTCGTGACCGGTGGAAATCCCAAAGTACGGCGCCGACCGCGAGGTGCGCGGCGTCGGGCCTGGAGTCGAGCAGACCCACAAAGAACAGTACCTGGAATTCGATGAAAACAAAGACGGTGCACGGCGTCGGGGAGGTGATGCTTCGTTGGCGCCGGCGGCGTCGGTTCCTTACGACCCCAGGGGAGGTGATGTCTCGGTTCCTTACTGCAGCGCAGGGGAGGTGAGGCGTCGGTTCCTTACTGTGTCGGGGAGGTGACGTCACGGATGGCGGCGAGGCGTCGGTTCCTTACGATGGTGCGGCGCCGATGGATTCGGGGGTCACCCACGCCGAGGATCGGCTCCGCGATGATGAAGCCCTGGCGTCGGTGAAGTCGGGGCTGCGGTGCGAGTCGGGACGGTGCGTCGTGAGCGTCACGAGCGGTGTCCTCGGCTCCGGTGCAGGCAGCGGCCTCGATGACGGCTTCGGAGTCGATGTCGCACGGCGTCGGCAGGCGTCGGGCCTACGGTGCAAGTCGGGGCGGTGCGTCGTGCTCTTCACGAGCGGTGCCCACGGCTTCGGTGCAGGTTACGGCGTCGCTCGCCGGCGTCGGTGTTGCAATTTCCTCTGTTAGCAGCTAAAACAGCAGTTCCAGATGCAGGCAAACAGAAGGGGTGAAGTCTTTGTGTCCCTGTGACTTCAGGCAGGAGGCAAGCTCAGTTCAAGCCCTTGGAGATTCCCTTCTTCAAGATGACAAAGCACAGCAAAGTCTTTTCTCCTGTCCTTGGCAGAAAGCAACCACTGCAGGCCAACCCCAATCAGCAAAACAGCACAGGGGCAGTACTCCTCCTTCAGCTTCTCCAGTTCTTCTCCTTGGCAACAGGTTTCTTGATTTCCCAGAAGTGATCTAATTTCCTAGGGGTCTGGGTCCCCTTTTTATACACCTTTTCCCTTTGTTCTCTGAAGGCAGAGAGGCCTTTGCCTAGTCCAAACCAGTTCTGGTCAGTCCTGGAGCACTTTGTTTTTCTGACTCCTTCTTTCCTTTGAGAGTGAGGGGCAGAGCCATCAGACGCCCGGCAGGAGGTGGAGCCAGCATTGTGGAAGGCAGGCACAGCCCTATTCAGACCCAGGTGCAACTCCTCCCACCCATCCTCCTTCAGGCAGACCTATTCAGCCTAGTGCTGACTCACCCTGCCTCCTGGAATCCCCCAGCCCCTGTCACTCACAAACCCAGACACACAATACACAACCTGAGCAGAGGCAGCTGGATGGTTTAGGCAAGAAAATACCTACTTTCTAAAAGTGGTATTTTCAAACAAAGAATGTTAAAACCAACTTCACTAAAAGATGTATTTTATCATCCTGAGTTCAGGCATACTAAATTCGTTTTTCTACCATGTTCTCTGGGTCAGTTAGGATTATAAGGTGTAATAATCAAACTGCCCATTCTGGCCTATGGAGAACAGGTAGCCTTGCAATAGTGAAAACGAAAATGGCTGTAATTCACTATTAGGACATGCCACACACACCAGGGCATGTCCTACCTTATACTTACAATGCACCCTGCCCTTGGGCCTACCTTAGGGGTGTCTGATATGAAGATAAGGGAAGGTTTAGGGACTGGCAAGTGGGTGCACTTGCCAAGTCGACATGGCAGTCACAGACTGCACACAGGCTCTGCAATGGCAGGCCTGAGACACATTTTACAAGCCGCTTCTGTGGGTGGCACAACCAGTGCTGCAATCCCACCAGCGGCATTGGATTTACAAGCCCTGGGCACACTCCGTGCACTGTACTAGGGACTGACAAGTAAACCAATCATCCAATCATGGAGTCACTAATCCATACATCACTTTACAGTAGGGAGCACTTGCACTGTGGCACTGAACAGCAGTGGCACAGTGCCCAAAAGCATCTAAAACCAGCAAAACATAAGAGGCAACAGCAAAAAAAATGGAAGGGAGACCCACGCCAATGGTGCCAAGTCTAACAGTCACCATCTGTTGTCCCATTCCTCTTCCGCCTCCTCTACCTCTACCTTGACCTCCTCCAAACCCTTGCGTCATATCAGCGTTTCTCAACTGCACCAACATCAACTTGTCCTTCAATTTCTTCTGTGTCGACTCCACGTGATCACTACAATATTTAGCATAACGCAGGATCTCATCCACCGACTTATTCTGCCAACATATCAAATGATGCTGTATCATCAAACTAATATCAGATTTCAGTCCCAACACAAACTTCGAGACAAATTGTCCCATATCTTTCTGTTCAATTGTATCCAATCCACTATGCTGCTTAAAAGCTAACAATAATCTTTCGTAATAATCATGTACTGATTCCTTAGAGTCTTGAGTGGTGCGATCAATTTTCAACCAATCAACAATCTGAGGAGCTACTTTCGATTGCAACCATGTAATCACTTGCTCGTATTTTCTCATTACATCAGGAGAAGGACCATGAGTCAATGAATCTCTAGGCGGCTCTGCAGTAGGCCACTCAATGGCAATCTTACATGCCGCCCACAAATCCGCTGGCACTACTATATCAAACAAGGTGTTTAAATCAATCCACAATACTTTCAAAATCTTTACAAACTGATCTATTTGCTTGTACCACTCAGCAGGTTTTTCCCTCAGCCGAGGAAAATCATTCGTAAATGCCGCTAAATCACCCCTGCTCCACGGCACGTGTACATATCCTCCATTCTGTACCTCCCTGAGGGGGAAATTGCCTGCAGCTCCCGTCCCTCCACCCGGAGGCGGAGTATTTCCTATTCCAGTCTGGAAGCTTTTCTTTTTGGCCCATCTTTCTTTCCATCTGTCTAATTCTTTCCATGTCCGCATCCCTATCACTAGTTCTTTAATGTGTGCTTTTAATCCACTCGTTTGCTTCTCTTCCAAATCCTTATCTGTGTAATTTAATCTACAAGAACCCTGTGTCAGCTTGGTCTTTGACAAATCAACCTCATACCTTTGTGCCAAAAGCAACAATGCATCATAAGCTCGTTTGGCCTTTCTTGTCATGTCCTTTGCTACGAACAATAGTTCGCTCGAGTCATACGTATTGTTGTAAAGTCATCCTGTGCCCTGGGCACCCCCAACTTTTTGCTGACTGGAACTGGTGGTAACTGACTCTGACTGACCCTGGGCTCTGTCTAACCAGGCCCAGGGCCAGTGCCAAGCTGAAAGGAACACATTAGAATACAGTTAAGACACCCAACATACACTAGGGTACACTCTGGTATGGTGGGGTACCCCTGTAATTGGCATGACCTACCCCATAAGCCCCTAGTATATAGTAGGGCAGGGGATTGAAACTACCTAGAAGTCCCCAGTATCCTGGGGCATGGCAGTTTAGAGGCCAGCAGCTTTTCTGCACATGCATGGGTGCACTGCTGAAGCCAGGGGTCAGTTTAAAAGCAGCCCTGGGTGCCAGGACTGCTTTTAAAAAGCAAATTGTGCTCAAATTCGACTTTGGGATTTGGGGCACTTAAAAATGGATAACCTACAATGTTTTGGCATTTTAGGGGCCCCCAGGGTCTTCCCTAGGTATCCCAGGGGTGGGGGGTCAGTTATCTATAATGTACACCCTTATAAAATGAGTTTTTATATGCCTGGGTAAAGTGAAATTTCACATTTCACTCCCCACATTGTGTTAAAGTGCTGCCCAAATTCGACTTTGAGGCTAGGAGCACAGGGAATTGAGGATCTGCAATATTTTTACAGATTCAGAACCCCTAAAGTCTCCCTAAGTGCACAAGGGTTGGGGGTCCTGTAGAAATTAGGGAAATACTTATAAAATATGTTTTTATAAGCCCTGGTGCTAGAAAACTGGCCCAAGTCATTTCCCCCATTGCAAACCACATGGCCCATAGGTTAACATGGTAGGAAGTTATTGATTAATAAATATTGATAGGAGAGGACTAGCCGGACCATTCAAAGACTTCCCAGAATGGTAGTAGTAAATCCAACAATATTATATTGTTGAATTTCTCCTAAAGTGTACATACAAGAAGTTATAAGACTTTCTTGTTTGTAGGTCCAAATTCAGCCTTCCAGTGGTCTGCCCTGATTGGTCAGAGTTAAGGGGATTAGCCAGGCTGCGTTGAAGAGGTGATAAAGATCCCCTGGGGTTACCAACTGTCCTGGGAGGGCAGTGTGCTGGTCTATAGGAATGCCAGGCCAGGGGGTGGAGTCGTAAACCATGCTCTTCAAAGGCAGAGGGGAGGCCTGGGTTTCAGTTTCACTCTGACACTCTTGACCCAGAGTCAGGGCTAGGCTTAAGGAAGGTATGTGCAGATGGTAGGGGGAGAGGCCAGGGATATAAGCCATCCCAGGGGGTATGTTTAGCCAGCTCTTACCTCCTTGCTGGAAAATCAGCCATTATGGATTTGGAAGATTTGATGCACTCTGGGATAGAATAATGCCACACTCTGCAGGAAGGAGTCACTCAAGTGGGAGGGTACCCTACTCCTATTGGTGAAGCTTGACCTCCTGGATGACCCAGAGACGGTGGAATAAGTATCTGAGAGAGGCCCTGCCCCTCAGATCTGCTGCTTGAAACTGAAGAAAGCAAGACTGGCCCTGCTGAAACTTCTGCTGTGCAAAGACTTCTAAGGCCTGACCTCTGGAGACTGCACCACCTGAAACTACAGCTTTGTGGACTAACTGTGCTGAGTAAAAGAAGTCAAGAGTGGACTCCCTGCAAGCTACAGGTTAACAGAGCTCACCTGGACATCCCCACAAAGAATTCCTAGCCTGGAGTACCAGTGGATTTGTAAGGGTTTTGTTCAAGTGGATTGCGGAATTGAAGTTTCACACTTTCAAGGACCCTCTTTGAGATCCCAGAACCTTGGATTGTGTGTTGGATACTTTGGGACCCGCAAGCAGAACTTCAGGAAGGAGTTCTAACTGGACCCCGCTTGCTGAAGAAGGCGGCACAACACAGTGGTGAGAATTCTTCAGAACAATTTCTAAAGGTGTGTCCCTGTCAGAGAAAACGAAATGACTAAAAGGGGCACTGTTGGTTTCTAAGCACTAGAAAGTGACTAATCTTTAAAAATTCATATCTCTGGTTCCCTACAGTGGATTTTTTTCGTTTTGGTGTCATTTAAAAGATAAATATATTACCTATTTTTATAAATTGGTGTTTTTGAATGCTTTACATACCTGTCTTTGAAGTTAAGCCTGTCTGCTCGCAGCCACGTTACCAAGGGTTGAGCATAGGAATAATTTTCTAAGACCTATGCTGAGTCCTATCATGTGTTAGTGGCCTTATTGCCAGTGGCAGACCTACATTTGCCCCTACCAATAACCCACTTTCCAACATTTGGTGGCAGCGGTGGGATGAGGACTTGTGTTTAAAAAATACACCTTTCAGTGAATGAATTAACATTATAAAAATCCTCTAAATTGCCTTAGAACAAAACTTTTGAGTTTGATTTTTGGAATTTGGACTAAACTGTTTTTAATCCATTGTTTTGATTTTTCCAAATTGTTCTAAGTCTATTGTGCCTAGTGTTGTGACCCAAAACTAGGGAACCATGGAGTTGGACCTGGCTAAACTGTCCCAGTGTAAGTTGGCTTAGCTTAGGGAACAGTGTAGGCTTAGGGGGCTGCCTGCTTCCAAGAGGTATAGGAAGGTAGGGTTGTTTCAGTTTATACAAGCCCATGACCAGGCAGCTGAGGAGAATCAAGGGGGGTAGAGGGTGTCCCCCCAACATCATCCCAGGAGAGGAGGATGATGCCTCTTCCATTATAACTAGTGTAAGCCAACAGAATCCTGATGGTGGGAGTGGGGAAGGGTCCCTTACTCAGGAACCACTACAGTCCCTTGCAGAGAGACAGCTTCAGGCTCAATTAGCTTTGATAGCTTTAGAGCAAAGGAAACTGGATTTGGCTGAGAAGAGATGGGAGAAGGAGGAAAAGAGAAATGGTGGCAGCGAAAGCGAAGAAGATGCTGAGATGTCCAGGGGTGGCAGATTGGAGCCTAAACTTCCAAAGGGTATTGTGCCCAAGTACACTGAGGGGGATGACATTGACAAATGGCTTGCAGCTTTTGAGAGGGCCCTTAAGATGAGTAGGGTCCACTCTAGGTATTGGGGTGCACTCCTGTGGGAGTTGATTCCAGTAGCTGGGAGGGATAGGCTCCTGACCCTGAAGGGAGAGGATGCAGAATCATACCAGCAGATGAAAGCCTGCTTAGTCAAGAGGTTTGGTCTGACTCCAGAGCAGTACAGGGTGAAGTTTAGGAACACCCAGAAATTGAATTCCAAGTCTTGGATAGACTTTGTGGATGTTTCAGTGAAGGCACTGGAAGGCTGGATTTGTGGTAACAAAGTGAGCACTTATGAGGGATTGTATAATTTGTTTTTGAAAGAACACATTTTGACTCATTGTGCAGAAGAGAAGTTACGCCAGTATCTAGTGGACTCTAAGCTGACAGACCCCAGAGAGTTGGGGGAGTCAGCTGATGAGTGGGTGAGAACCCGGGTTTCCATTCAGCACCAGGGGGTGACCAGAAGAAAGGAGGACAGGTCCCTCCCCAGGGGAAAGCCCCGGGAAAAGAAGGTCAAAACCAGGAGTCCTCCAAAGACCCACAAAAACCTGCACAAGGAGGGGGGCCCCGAGCCAACCCAAATTCAAAGGGAGGGGGTATCAGGGAAAGAATGGTAGGTTCTTTGATCCCTCAAAGGTGGGTAAGTGCTTTGACTGTAACCAGCCAGGGCACAAACAGGGAGATGCTGTCTGCGCCAAGAAGCTCCCCCCTAAGGGGGCATCCACAGGGATTGCCAGTGTAAGTGTAGGGGTGGAGAGTGCTGTCCCAGAGAGGGGTAATCAGGTGGGGCAAGCAACCTTAGTGTCCCTGGGTGGGGTGAATATTGCAACCCTTACTGCCTTACCTCCAAACATGGATAAGTACAGGCAGAGGCCTAAAGTGAATGGGACTGAGGTTGATGCTATCAGAGACACTGGGGCGAGTGTAACTATGGTCCTGGATGAGCTGGTGCCCCCAGAGAGTTTGTTACCTGGTGAGTTTCACCAGGTGACTTATGCAGACAGCACCACCAAACTCCATCCTATGGCTGTGTTGGATTTGGAATGGGGAGGTGTGACAGGCCCTATGAAGGTAGCTGTGTCAAAGGTGCTCCCAGTCCAGTGTTTACTGGGCAATGACCTTGAAGCCTCTGCGTGGTCAGAGGTGGAGAGAGGACTCCATATGAAAATATTGGAGCTCCCTGAGTGGGTATGTGCTGTGACTAGGTCACAGACTAGCCAGAAGGGAGGGGCTGGACACTTGGACCCTGGAACAAAGGGCCAAGCATCCATGGACAAGGGTACTGGGCCTGGTGAGCCAGCCCAGGGAACTCCAGAGGTGCAGGCAGAATCTAACCCTGATGGGGAGGATCTGGCCTCGGAGGGAGGGACTCCATCCCTGCCAGAACTGTCAGATTTGGCAGAACTGACAGGAGCCGGTGGACCCTCCAGAGAGGAGTTCAGTGAGGGACAGCGTGACTGTCCCACCCTTGAGAGCTTAAGGCGGATTGCCTCTAAGCAAGAGGAAGGGGATGACAGTGGGTTTCATAGAATCTACTGGGAAGATGGACTGCTTTATACTGAGGCCAGAAACCTCAAGGAGGGGGCCACCAGGAGGTTGGTGGTGCCCCAGAAGTACAGAGAGTTCATCCTGACTTTGGGTCATGATATCCCCTTGGCAGGACATTTGGGACAGACAAAGACATGGAACCGATTGGTGAACCATTTCTACTGGCCCCATATGTCTGAAAAGGTAAAGGAGTTTTGCAGCTCCTGTGTCACCTGTCAGGCCAGTGGCAAGGCAGGGGGCAAGACAAAGGCTCCCCTAATACCACTGCCAGTGGTTGGGGTTCCTTTTGAAAGGGTGGGGATGGACATTGTTGGTCCCCTGGACCCACCCACTGCATCAGGGAATAGGTATATCTTAGTGGTAGTTGAGCATGCCACTAGATACCCTGAAGCAATACCTCTTAGAACCATTGATGCTCCTGCGGTGGCTAGAGCACTGCTTGGTGTGTTCCCAGAGTGGGGTTTCCAAAAGAGGTGGTGTCCGATAGGGGCACGAACTTCCTGTCCAGCTATCTGACTGCTATGTGGGATGAGTGTGGTGTCAACTACAAGTTCACCACCCCCTATCACCCACAAGCAAATGGTCTTGTTGAGAGATTCAACAAAACCCTGAAGGGCATGATAAATGGGTTGTCAGAGAAACTCAGGAGGAGATGGGATGTTCTCCTCCCATGCTTACTGTTTGCCTACAGGGAGGTGCCACAGAAAGGGGTTGGTTTCAGTCCCTTTGAGTTGGTGTTTGGACACCCTGTGAGGGGGCCATTGAGCCTGCTAAGAGAGTCTTTAGAGAAGCCTCTTAAAGAAGCTAAGGACAATGTGCTTGATTATGTGCTAGGCCTGAGATCTAGAATGGCAGAGTACATGTACAAGGCAAACAGGAAACTGGAGGCCAGCCAGGAGCTCATGAAGCACTGGTATGATCAAAAGGCTACCATGCCTGAGTATACTCCAGGACAATTGGTGTGGGTGTTGGAGCCTGTGGCTCCCAGGGCCCTCCATGACAAGTGGAGTGGGCCCTATCCAATCTTAGAAAAGAAGGGTGAGGTTACCTATTTGGTTGACCTTGGCACCCCCAGGAACCCTCATAGGGGCCTGCATGAAACCCCACCATGACAGGGCAGACATGACCATGTTACTGGTCACTGATGAGGGGGTGGAGGAGGAAACTGAGCCTGTGCCCGACCTCCTCTCCACTAATGTGCAAGATGGGTCCGTGGAAGGAGTTGTGCTCTCTCCCAAATTGACAGACCAGCAGCACAGAGACTGTAAGCAAGTGCTGGAGCAGTTTGCTGGCCTGTTCTCTTTGACCCCAGGCATCACTGAGTGGTGCGTGCACCACATTGACACTGATGACAGCTTACCTGTCAAAAATAAACTGTACAGGTTGTCTGACCATGTCAGAGCCAGCATTAAAGCTGAGGTTGCTAAGATGCTAGAACTGGGGGTAATTGAACCGTCTAAGAGTCCATGGGCCAGTCCAGTGGTGCTGGTACCCAAACCTAATCCTCAGGGGGGACCCAAGGAGTTAAGGTTCTGTGTGGACTACAGAGGATTGAATGCAGTCACAAAGACTGATGCTCACCCTATACCTAGAGCTGATGAGCTCATTGACAGGTTAGGGGCTGCTAAGTACCTGAGTACTTTTGATTTGACTTCAGGTTACTGGCAGATTGCCCTCACTGATGGAGCAAAGGAGAGGTCAGCATTCTCCACACCAGAGGGACATTATCAGTTCAAGGTAATGCCCTTTGGATTAAAGAATGCACCTGCCACCTTCCAACGGTTGGTGAACAGGGTCTTGTCTGGGTTGGAACAGTTCAGTGCAGCTTACCTGGATGATATAGCTGTATACAGTTCTACCTGGGGGGATCACTTAAGCCACCTAAGGGAAGTGCTTCAGGCCATGCAGCAGGCAGGCCTGACTATTAAGGCAAGCAAGTGCCAAATAGGGCAGAGTTCTGTGGTGTACCTGGGCCACCTGGTAGGTGGGGGCCATGTACAGCCTCTCCAAGCTAAAATCCAAACTATTTTGGATTGGACAGCACCTGTTACCCAGACTCAGGTCAGGGCATTCCTTGGACTGACAGGGTATTATAGAAGATTTGTTTAAAATTATGGGACCATTGTGGGGCCCCTAACAGAACTGACTTCTAAAAAGAGGCCCAAGAAGGTGATTTGGACCCCAGAGTGTCAGACGGCTTTTGACACTCTGAAAGCTGCTATGTGTTCAGCACCAGTGCTACTGGCCCCTGACTACACAAAAGAATTTGTAGTTCAGACAGATGCTTCAGAGCAAGGGATTGGGGCAGTGTTGTCACAGCTAAATGAAGGGGGCCTTGATCAGCCAGTTGCCTTTATTAGCAGGAGGCTTCTTCCCAGAGAGCAGAGGTGGAGTGCCATTGAGAGAGAGGCTTTTGCTGTGGTGTGGTCCCTGAAAAAGTTGAGACCATATTTGTTTGGGACTCACTTTCGTGTTCAAACTGACCACAGGCCTCTCAGATGGCTCATGCAGATGAGAGGGAGAATCCTAAGTTGTTAAGGTGGTCCATTTCCCTACAGGGAATGGACTTTACAGTGGAACACAGACCTGGGGTTGCCCATGCAAATGCAGATGGACTTTCCAGGTTTTTCCACTTAGCTGAGGAGGACTACCAGGGTGTAGGTTAGTAACCCCTCACCTTTCGTTTGGGGGGCTATGTTGTAAAGTCATCCTATGCCCTGGGCACCCCCAACTTTTTGCTGACTGGAACTGGTGGTAACTGACTCTGACTGACCCTGGGCTCTGTCTAACCAGGCCCAGGGCCAGTGCCAAGCTGAAAGGAACACATTAGAATACAGTTAAGACACCCAACATACACTAGGGTACACTCTGGTATGGTAGGGTACCCCTGTAATTGGCATGACCTACTCCCATAAGCCCCTAGTATATACTAGGGCAGGGGATTGAAACTACCTAGAAGTCCCCAGTATCCTGGGGCATGGCAGTTTAGAGGCCAGCAGCTTTTCTGCACATGCATGGGTGCACTGCTGAAGCCAGGGGTCAGTTTAAAAGCAGCCCTGGGTGCCTGGACTGCTTTTAAAAAGCAAATTGTGCTCAAATTCGACTTTGGGATTTGGGGCACTTAAAAATGGATAACCTACAATGTTTTGGCATTTTAGGGGCCCCCAGGGTCTTCCCTAGGTATCCCAGGGGTGGGGGGTCAGTTATCTATAATGTACACCCTTATAAAATGAGTTTTTATATGCCTGGGTAAAGTGAAATTTCACATTTCACTCCCCACATTGTGTTAAAGTGCTGCCCAAATTCGACTTTGAGGCTAGGAGCACAGGGAATTGAGGATCTGCAATATTTTTACAGATTCAGAACCCCTAAAGTCTCCCCTAAGTGCACAAGGGTTGGGGGTCCTGTAGAAATTAGGGAAGTACTTATAAAATATGTTTTTATAAGCCCTGGTGCTAGAAAACTGGCCCAAGTCATTTTCCCCATTGCAAACCACATGGCCCATAGGTTAACATGGTAGGAAGATATTGATTAATAAATATTGATAGGAGAGGACTAGCCGGACCATTCAAAGACTTCCCAGAATGGTAGTAGTAAATCCAACAATATTATATTGTTGAATTTCTCCTAAAGTGTACATACAAGAAGTTATAAGACTTTCTTGTTTGTAGGTCCAAATTCAGCCTTCCAGTGGTCTGCCCTGATTGGTCAGAGTTAAGGGGATTAGCCAGGCTGCGTTGAAGAGGTGATAAAGATCCCCTGGGGTTACCAACTGTCCTGGGAGGGCAGTGTGCTGGTCTATAGGAATGCCAGGACAGGGGGTGGAGTCGTAAACCATGCTCTTCAAAGGCAGAGGGGAGGCCTGGGTTTCAGTTTCACTCTGACACTCTTGACCCAGAGTCAGGGCTAGGCTTAAGGAAGGTATGTGCAGATGGTAGGGGGAGAGGCCAGGGATATAAGCCATCCCAGGGGGTGTGTTTAGCCAGCTCTTACCTCCTTGCTGGAAAATCAGCCATTATGGATTTGGAAGATTTGATGCACTCTGGGATAGAATAATGCCACACTCTGCAGGAAGGAGTCACTCAAGTGGGAGGGTACCCTACTCCTATTGGTGAAGCTTGACCTCCTGGATGACCCAGAGACTGTGGAATAAGTATCTGAGAGAGGCCCTGCGCCTCAGATCTGCTGCTTGAAACTGAAGAAAGCAAGACTGGCCCTGCTGAAACTTCTGCTGTGCAAAGACTTCTAAGGCCTGACCTCTGGAGACTGCACCACCTGAAACTACAGCTTTGTGGACTAACTGTGCTGAGTAAAAGAAGTCAAGAGTGGACTCCCTGCAAGCTACAAGTTAACAGAGCTCACCTGGACATCCCCACAAAGAATTCCCAGCCTGGAGTACCAGTGGATTTGTAAGGGTTTTGTTCAAGTGGATTGCGGAATTGAAGTTTCACACTTTCAAGGACCCTCTTTGAGATCCCAGAACCTTGGATTGTGTGTTGGATACTTTGGGACCCGCAAGCAGAACTTCAGGAAGGAGTTCTAACTGGACCCCGCTTGCTGAAGAAGGCGGCACAACACAGTGGTGAGAATTCTTCAGAACAATTTCTAAAGGTGTGTCCCTGTCAGAGAAAACGAAATGACTAAAAGGGGCACTGTTGGTTTCTAAGCACTAGAAAGTGACTAATCTTTAAAAATTCATATCTCTGGTTCCCTACAGTGGATTTTTTTCGTTTTGGTGTCATTTAAAAGATAAATATATTACCTATTTTTATAAATTGGTGTTGGATTTTTATTTTGTGTTGTGTCTTAATTATTTACTGAAATTGTGTTTTTTGAATGCTTTACATACCTGTCTTTGAAGTTAAGCCTGTCTGCTCGCAGCCACGTTACCAAGGGTTGAGCATAGGAATAATTTTCTAAGACCTATGCTGAGTCCTATCATGTGTTAGTGGCCTTATTGCCAGTGGCAGACCTACATTTGCCTCTACCAATAACCCACTTTCCAACACGTATCAATTCTGATCAGGGGTAGATTACCTTCAATCACCTCATCTAGTTCTGCCTTTAATCGTACCACATCTAGCATTGGTGCTTTTATTGCACTTTTTAACACTTTCTGAATTTCCTCGTTCCTTGTATCTTCCCTGTCATAACTTTGGGTTCTCTTAGGAACTGCACCCTCTTCTATCTTCGAAGCTGAGCGTCTATCTCCTTCCCAGCTTCGACTTCTCCAATGGTCACCTGCACAAATAACCTGTGGCCCAAACAGTACTCTAGGCGCTTCTTATCTCTTGCTTGCCTCTTCCCTCGGCATCATTGACTCTCTCACTGGTTGAACCCACATTCGAAGATCAGACCTAGAATTCGCTAGAGCTCCTGTCCGTCCTCGTTCTGTCCCACTATCCATTCTTGATGGATCAGCTGTAGCTGGCAGTGGAGTGCTAAATTCCACTGGCATCCGACTTAGACCTGTCCTACTCATTGCAAGGCTCCCTCCGGACATTGTGTCTTCCCCTTCACTTATTTGCTGTTGACTGTCATCGGTTCTTTCCCTAGGGGTATATATCGGAACCACTGGCCCTATTGTGACTGGTACCGACAAAGCATCTGGTAACTGCATGTTTTCTGCAGGTTGTACTGGCTCAGAGTTTGGATAACTCATTCCTCCAGACCCTCCCGGAATGCGTACCATTGTATTCTTGCCTCTTACTCCTGCAGATTGTTCCTTTGCACTTGGTTGTCCCACACCTACAAGCACTTCTGGTGGGCGCAACCTCTCTGTCTCTGATCTAGAGTCGCACAGTGGAGGACGTTCCGCTAGCAATCTATCAAGGAAGCTGTCATCTGTATCACTGTCCTCCTCTGTCATCTTTTTCCCTTCAGCCCCCTCTCCTAACGTAAGAAATGGGTACAAGCGTTCTCCCTCTATGGTGTCTACTCTCCATCTTTTCAACTGGGCATCCCATCTAGCATCATGATATGCCTTCATTGCTTTTCGCATTCTTCCTTGTGAAGCCTCTCTCCTTTTTGCTAGGGCAGCTCTCATCCATGCATCTAATGCCTCAAATTGTGTGGGTCTAGGGGGAGGTTTCAGTGCATTCATCACCCCCCTCAGCTGGGTCAGCACTTCCATACGAAAAGACCCATAATGAGGGAAAGCCAATTCACCCTCTTTCTCTGTAATTTTATGCCAATTCTGAAGCCACACTATAGTATGAAGTCCTACATTCGTTGCCATGTAATGTGCTGGTGTGTCTTCTGGCGGAGCTTCTTCTCCTACCTGAGTCACTACCCCTGTGTCGCCTCTACACAAATCTCGCAATACCCTGAAGCATCTCATTGTGAAATCGATCAATTGCTAGCCCAAAATACGCTATTCCACTGCAAACGAACGTCCACCAATCCCAGCGCGGCGTTACACCAACCAACCTATCACAGCGCGGCGCACCCTGACATCACTTCTCACTCCTTGCAGCGGCTCACCCGCCTTTACAATTTCACCGCAAACTCACTTACACACATTCATACCACAAGTAACTGTAGATCCAAAAGTTATTAAACCAAGTAACTGTTCCTACACAATTACAATAACTTACAGTCACATAAAACAAATAATTGTCTGTCACTAAAGATCGATAGAACACTCTCACAAGAACATTCAGCCGTTGTGACCCCGACCTGCGTTGGTCACTCAATCGCCATAGTCCACCCCCGGTACCTGAGGCTTTCTCCCGCGACCTATTCCTCATTCACACAAAGTTCCCTAACACAAGTGGATCGTCGATAGCACTTCACAACACCCACATTTGATCAGACAATTACAATACAAAACTATCCCGGGATCTTGGACTTATCATGAGTCCGCTCACCAAAACTTCCTGCTCCGCACGTGTCCGGACCAGTAAACCAAAAACCACATTCACTCAACATACATCCCAACTCCGCAAGACATCACACACTTACTCATCACCGCAATCTAACACCACAATTCCTTTCATACTCACGCCACCACTGTTTCCGCCGCACCATCAACGTCCGCCGGTCTCCACCGTCTTCCGCTCCACTTCAGGGCTCTCCGACCTTCAACCCTACTCCTGATTACTCCCCTCACCTTAGAGGTAAACCACTTTAAAGGTAAACCATCCTCTGCTACCATTTGATTACGCTAAATTGCACACCTAAGTTCCCTACTAAGTATAGCGTAAGCGATCGATCTTTTATTTACCTAAAGTGGTTGAGGGGAGGAAACAACTCAGACAGACATCAGCAAAGTCGTTATGCCCGAAAAGATCACCAACTCCAAAGTGCAGTTTGAATATTTATTATAAGGCCAAAAACAATTGGATGTAAATACATCTCAATATCAAAGTATAGAGGTACAGAAAAATTAATACACAGCTGATTTTACGAATATAAGTAATGCGGCCCAAAAGACAGATGATTATAAATTCCAAAATCACAATGCAACACAAAATAGATGCAATATTCAGTTCTCGACTCATTGAAAAAAATCAAAATCTTTCCCTACACTGCTCTACATAAGGGCCCTTCCTGTCTCTCTTCTATCATTCCCCAATGGTGTCAGCACGTGTTGACTTCCTAAGAAGTACTCACGTCAAATGGGTCATTTAGCTTATGGCTATGGAGCTTGCTCTAAGATGCTCCTTCTCCTCCGAAAGCTAGCAGAAGTCTGGTCTCGCTGTCCCTGCGCATCATACAAAAGATGGGATTCAACCCACACTGCGTCATTCTTCTTAAAACTTTCCATTACACCTCTATGCAGTAGCTTTTTCTTTCATGAAACAAATTTAATTAATGATATCTTCTTTCCAGTGACCTTGGCTTTCAGACAGACCAGATACGCAAGGCATCCTCCCTTCTCGCTTCCCAGCCATCTTCAAAGACATTCCGGGTCTCTCCTTAACTCTGAAAATAACGATGTGTATTCTTCCACCTGCAGTAGGATGAGAACATTCTAATTTCGAACACAACAACAATTAATTATTTAATTCTCGAGAGCAAGGAGAATCGAAATCTGTGACTTTGGGCCTATAATTCAGGCAACTTAAACTAACCACAATTACGGTGTATAGAAATAATATCGTCCTGCACATTATAAATGAAGGAATCATAATTCATACAAAGTTCTACTTAAATGCGTTCACTAGTTTCAACATCAAATGATTCAAATAAATGTTCTTAATAATCATAAAACACTGCAAACAATACAAATACATGAGAGTGCGTTTAAACCATGAGTATAGTGCACTCATACAAAATAGAGTGCTATCAGCGCTCTATCAATACCATCAGGCAGAGTGTTATCCATACCCGCAAATCCTTTCTCCAAGCTGCAGACACTCTAAACACAACTACCCTTTCTGTGCTTGAAATAAACTCAAAGTGAACATGTTTGGAGTATTGGGCCCCCACACTCACTGAGCCATTAGGTATAAACCCTGCCTCCTAATTTGCTTTGTGACACTATCCAACTTGTATATGTATACTCTTGGCTTATGAACGATCTGAGGTATTGAGGATGAGGGACCTTGTTGAAGAATTCAAATAAATTGAGGAGTAATTGAGGATGGTGTGTTAGCAACGCTAACATTTAACAACTTCTATACTGATCTATGCCTTTTACTCAGGTTGGTAAACAATCATCCCCCTGAAATTGGAGCCATAGGGCTACCGGAGCTACTCTATTATGATGACTAGGTGATGTGATAGTTAAGTTAGGATGAAGGGCAGTACTGGTGCGCTTGCGATATGTTACAAGGATACAACTTGTTAATAAATTGTAGCAAAGCTAAATCCATGAGGTTTTTGAGGTGTGATAGACCACAGGGGAGGATGGCTTGAGAGTAAGTGTCTTGACGCACTTCATATTTCATGCTTAACTTGGCCTGTTTAAAAAATGAATACTTCATTAGAAAATTACATATGGCATAGCCTATCTAGCAAGCAAGTCCCATATTAAGATATGGATCACCCATGTGGTGGGACCAGAGGTGGGGAGATCTAAATGGTACTGAGGGGACTTTATTCAAAAGTTTTTTTTTGGGGGGGGGGGGTTGAACAAAGAATACAGTTCAAGTTTGGCATATTAATGCCCTGGTTCTACAGTAAGTATTACTTGCATGGTATGATTTAGCACTCGCCGATCATGACAGTCTTCTTGCCATGTTACCCAAAAAAGTAGCTAAAGATTAGAAATTGAGAAATTAGTTTTAGTTTGGAGCTAAAAACATTATTTGGGCAGAATAAAAGACTTACCCAAATTAGCTTGAAAAGAACACTGAAGGAACAGAAAAGTGACATTGAACACTTGACCCAGCCCATCCCTGCTTCTTGAAGCCATATGTTAGTTGTGTGCAATATTTAAATATTGAGTTGAATAGTAAGTGTGATCATTTGACGATTAAAGAAAACAAATATATCCTCTATTTCTCTTAGGCCAGCTGCCATTACTGGAATAGGGTTCTCTATTTCTGAGCAGACGTTGCTTTTGCGGAAGAGTAGTAGATACAGTAAATTTCATATGTGTTCGCAGCCATTTTCTTATTTCTAGACGTGGTAGGATATTACTAGTTCTAAAGGAATAAATACGAATTTACGTAATAATCCTATGTTTAACCTAAAGAATTTGTTGGATGTTGTTTTCAGAGATAAACGTATATGCTTTAAAAAAGTGTTCTAGAACAAATTAAGAACTAGTAAGAAATGTGCTTTTTTCAACCGGTATAAACAATGAAAACAAATTTAAAATATGTTAAAAGGAGAAACTATTGGGCTAGTGCTGCAAATTTACATGCAGGGGGCAAACACGTTCGGAGGTTCATTAATATGACAGTCCAAAAACTAAAGCTCCCTTTGCACCCACATTTCAAGACGAGGTGCACCTGGTGTAGATTCTTCTCAGATAACACCCCTACAATTTGAAATGTTCTTCCAGTGCGTGTCCGAAACGGTCCCCTCTTTTTCACTGCCTACAATTATCTAATAAAAACATTTTCATTGAGAAACATCTTCACATGACTGAAGGGTCCCCTTGCTTTCAGCTGTCTGTAGTAGTCTCCATTACGTTGGCCTACTAACTAGGTTTTACTTGGCCCCATCGTTCACAGGTATCCTCAGCGTTATAGAATAACTATTCTTAATTAGTAACTAATAGACAGTTATTATCCTTGACGTTTGGTACATCTTTTTCGGCCTACTATGCCATGCAGAAACAATGGTTACCTCAGTATACCAACTTACTCATCTAATTTTTTTTATTTCAATGTTATATCTACCCATTTTTTATAATCGATTTGAAAAGAATTCTGAAATGGAATTGTTACACTAAATGCTTCTTTTACCCCTTTTATTGTAAACACGTTCGTACACTTTTCCAAAATTGTTTCACTCAATGCTTTTTGCACTCTTATTTTTCTAAATGTTTGGTGTCCCGCTCTGAAACTGTTTCACTATATGCGTCCTCTACTCATGCTGTTACTACGCCTTGTTCAGGGCTCTAAAGGAATTTTTTTTATCCCACTTAACGCCATGCATATAAGATAAAGGGGCATATTAACAACGGCCAGCGATAATTATCGCTGGCCGTGCGTAGCGATAATTATATTATCGCTGGCTATCTCTGGCATTTATCGCCCTGGTAGCGCGTTATTAACAACGCGTTACTCCAGGGCGATAAAAATACCAGAGATAGCGATATTATCGCCTTTTGCAGGGAACATCGCTGGTTTTCCAGCGATGTTCCCTGCAAAAGGGCGATAACTCTTGCTGATACGACCCACAGGGTCGTATCAGCAGAATCCACCTCCTATGGCTAACATAGGTAAGTCGGGATTATAGCAGACGTTAGATTTTGGCGAAAACGGCCGTTTTCGCCAAAATCTAACGTCTGCTATAATCCTGTGGGCTGCCTTGTAAATATCGCGATGTGCACATCGGCGATATTTACAACGTAGCCCATCTGGGGTACGCTCAGTAACGCCACTTTGCATCTCATTAGAGATGCAAGGATGGGCGTTGGGGGAAAGGGCGATAGTGCAGGGATTCACGCGATAGCGTGATCCTGCTGATTAGGGCGATAGAATTATCGCCGCTTTCCGTCCGAAAACGGACGCTAAAGCGGCGATAATTGTCTATCGCCTCGTTGTTGATATGCCCCTAAATCTTTATTGTGCAGTTAATGAAAACCATTGCAATTATAGAATAGAAGAAAAAAAGACCACGGTTTTGCGTCAATTCTTCCAGACAATTGTTACAACCACAAATAAGAACACTAGTGTTCGTCAATGAATCCATATGTGTTAAGCATAGTTTCATGAGTGTTTTTTTTAATGCAGATTTATATAGCATGAACTCGACCTGAAGGTATTGGAGCGCTTTACATGAGCACCGGTTACGTTACATAGGGACACGTTCATTTTTTTTTGGTAGGCATGGGGAGATTAAGTGATTTGCCCAGAATCACAGGATGTGGACGCGACCCGAGGCTCGAACCTTGGTTTCCCAATTCCAAAGTCGGCAATCTAGCCGTCAGACCACATCCTCTCCCCTAGTGTTCTTTGTGGACGTGCCTGCTAATGTGCTTCCATTGCCGCCACAGGCCTGCAATTTAACCCATCAATGCAGCTGCCAGGGGTGCCCGTCTCGGGTAGCCTTCCAGCTTTTGCAATGCCCCCTGCATTGGATCTCGTCAGGGCGGCCTCCTGACCAGCTCTAGAGATGATCACACGGCTGGCTCCTGGTCTCAGCGTCTGCTGCCGGTTCACTCTGCAGCCGCCAGGGGGCGCCGAGGGGTCGAACCTCCGCGGCGGAGACAGATCCCCGTACCTGCGGCATCAGCAGAGGAGCTGGGGACTGAGCCCAACCTCCCGCAGCGCTGAGAGGAGAGCTCCGCACAGCCCCCTCTCCCGCCTCTCCACGAGCCGAGGGGCCAGAGCGGCGAACCTGCGGCAGAGGCGGCTGGGGATCCTGCCGCGGGCCCTTGTCACCGAACCCTTCCTTCTCCGAAGAGACGGTCCACCTCCTACCCCTGTAGTGCCAGGGCTCGTTCCCGCGGCTTCCTCGACTGCACCAGGAGGAGTGCGGCTCCCACCGAGGCACCCGGCCGGCACAGAGAGCGCCACCGGCGGAGCAGCCCCCAGTCATGGCCGAGGGGGCCGACGGCGGCGAGGACGAGATTCAGTTCCTTCGGACAGTGAGTCTGCACTTTGTCACCTTTCTCTGGAGATGTGTGTGGGGTGCTGTTGTTGTGATTGGCTCTGGTGGGGCACTCACTGTTGGCATGAGGTGCAGTGCCTGCGAGAAGTGTCAAGGGATACTCTAGTGCCAGGGGCTAGTGGCAGCACCGGGGCGTGGCTTTTCGGCCATGGGTTTGTGACCCGGGGGTAAGGTGCCAGATGTTGGGGTCTAGTGGCACAGGTGCGTGTGTAGTGCGATGCCACAGGGGCAAGGTGTAGTAATGTGAGGCATGGTATGAAGCGCCAAATGATGAGGTGCCTTGGCAGGAGTGAGGGTATTGTGTCAGGGGATGTGATGCAGTGCCAGTGGTTAGGCACAGCGCTACCGGTGGGCTGCAGTGCAGAAGGTTGGCTTCCTCATCACCCCTGCCGCACTATGCACTCATTGCCACCCCGGGGTTGACTTTGGCTGCCCCAGCGCCAGTCCGGTGGTTCGGGTTGGTTGCACAGCGGCGGGAGGCTGCGTGGCATCTCTAGAACCGATTGGCACGTGCTCTGAAGGCGCTGCTATACCCAGCCGGTGGCAGCACGAGGGGAGAGTGGTAACCCCCCCCCCCCCACGCGGCGACATATATCCCCTGATGCTGCTTCCCCAACAGAAACGGTGTCATTTTCTTTTTATTTGGGGTGTTCCGGGCAAGGAGAGACAGGCCTCGCGGCGCACTCTGCCCCCTGTACACTTTGACGGTCCCCAGGGCACCGGTTTGCTGCAGTTTCTCCGCCTCCTTTTTTATGAGGAGGAGGTGGAGATCCTGTGCCTCCGGACACCACCAGGCAACAGCCAGTGTGCAGCTGGCACGGAAAGTTTCAGAGCCCTGCACCGTGGGTCAGGAGACTACAGGGTGGCACGGTGAGGGGACAGGCGCTGGCGAGGCTTCGGACGTGCACTCACACCACTGTGCGCATTTGTTTGCACTCCTAGGCGGGCACATACTGTTGCGTCATTTTTGTAGAAACAAATAAATAAATATAAATATATATTCTTCCGTCTGTCTACCTGTCCTCCGTGCTACCGTTCTTCTGCACAAGGTGCAACAGCACGTGCCCGAATAGTGCAAACGGATGCGTACAGTGAACACGCGGTGTGCGTGCGCGTCCCAATGATATATATATATGGGTATCTGGGGATTGCGGGCATGCCGAGGTATTGGTATTCCGGTACTGCCTTACCGTGTTGTGTTGCAGTTTAGACGTGGATCGCACACAACGCGTCTTCTTGGAAGCACAACGGTCTTTGTTGTGAGCCATTGTTTTCGCGCGCGGGTCGTCGTCCCTCGTTGAAGCATTTCACGACTGCGCCGTTCCCTCTGTCGGGGGAAGAGTCATTGCTCCCAGTTTTGTTTATTTTACAGAGACTACTAAAATATGCGTGAAAGGTGTTATCGTTGCTATGCTCATTGTGGTCCAGGTTTGCAAGCGCTGTCTGCAAAGAGAGTGAGGGGATACGGGGGGAGGGGCTGTGCGCACACACACGGACACGGAGGCGAAATTGCCTTCTTGTGCTTTGTTTTCTGACTCTTCAATTAGAAAAAAACTGGGTTTGAATTTGGGCTTCCAAACAGAAAGCGGTGGGTGGTAGTTAGTAGTCAGTTCCCACTAGCTCATTATGTTATCTGTTAACACGACGAGCGCCCCGACTCCCAGTATTAAGAGCTATGTTGAAAACAGGTGTTTGACTGGGCAGATATGTGATTGGGCGCACGCACAGCGGCGGGACCCCGGGGCTCTTCCTAGCGTCACCGTGAAGTCGGGCGGATCACGCTCAGACAACGCTAGGCTCGGATTATCCTCTGAAACCCCGCGCGCGTGCTTGTGCTGCTGCTCAGAAATGACCTTGGAGGAGAAGCGAGGCAGGTAGCTGTGCAAAGAGGATGCATGGGCATGCGTAGTAACCACGCGCCTGGGGCTAGCACACGCAGCCTGGGAGTAAAGTTTGGAACTTCCTCTTCATCTGTCCCGGGTTTCCCAAAGCACACGCGCCTTCTTTAGCGAGGAAGCTAAAAAGCCTGACTGCCAGCTGTCTACTAATACAACCTAGCAGTCACCAGCAGCACTCCCGTCACAGGCAGCCTTCCCCTAATGTTATTAGATTGTGACTGGGGCCCAGTGCTTTAAATGGCGAGGTACTGAGTACCTGCACTTCTTTAATTTGAAAGGGAGAGTACCTGCACTTCTCAGCACAGGTGCAATAGTTTTAATGAGAGCACCTGCACTTCTCAGCACTGGTGCAATCATTTTAATAAGAGAGCACCTGCACTTCTCAGCACTGGTGCAATAGCTTTAATGAGAGAGCACCTGCACTTCTCAGCACTGGTGCAATAGTTTTAATGAGAGCAACTGCACTTCTCAGCACTGGTGCAATCATTTTAATAAGAGAGCACCTGCACTTCTCAGCACTGGTGCAATCATTTTAATAAGAGAGCACCTGCACTTCTCAGCACTGGTGCAATCATTTTAATAAGAGAGCACCTGCACTTCTCAGCACTGGTGCAATAGCTTTAATGAGAGAGCACCTGCACTTCTCAGCACTGGTGCAATAGTTTTAATGAGAGCAACTGCACTTCCCAACACCGGTGCAATCATTTTAATAAGAGAGCACCTGCACTTCTCAGCACTGGTGCAATAATTTTAATAAGAGAGCACCTGCACTTCTCAGCACTGGTGCAATAGCTTTAATGAGAGAGCACCTGCACTTCTCAGCACTGGTGCAATAGCTTTAATGAGAGCACCTGCACTTCTCAGCACTGGTGCAATAGCTTTAATGAGAGAGCACCTGCACTTCTCAACACCGGTGCAATAGCTTTAATGGGAGGGCACCTGCACTTCTCAGCACTGGTGAAATAGATTTAATGATAGAGCACCTGCACTTCTCAGCACCGGTGCAATAGCTTTAATGAGAGAGCAACTGCACTTCTCAACACCGGTGCAATAGCTTTAATGAGAGAGCACCTGCACTTCTCAGCACTGGTGCAATAGCTTTAATGAGAGAGTACATGCACTTCTCAGCAGTGGTGCAAAAGCTTTAATGGGAGGGCACCAGCACTTCTCAGCACTGGTGAAATAGATTTAATGAGAGAGCACCTGCACTTCTCAGCACTTGTGCAATAGCTTTAATGGGAGGGCACCTTCACTTCTCAGCACTGGTGAAATAGCTTTAATGGGAGGGCACCTGCACTTCTCAGCACTGGTGCAATATCTTTAATGAGAGAGCACCTGCACTTCCCAGCACCGGTGCAATAGCTTTAATGAGAGCACCTGCACTTCCCAGCACTGGTGCAATAGCTTTAATGAGCGAGCACCTGCACTTCTCAGCACTGGTGCAATAGCTTTAATGGGAGGGCACCTGCACTTCTCAGCACTGGTGCAATCATTTTAATAAGAGAGCACCTGCACTTCTCAGCACTGGTGCAATAGCTTTAATGAGAGAGCACCTGCACTTCTCAGCACTCGTGCAATAGCTTTAATGAGAGCACCTGCACTTCTCAGCACTGGTGCAATAGCTTTAATGAGAGAGCACCTGCACTTCTCAACACCGGTGCAATAGCTTTAATGGGAGGGCACCTGCACTTCTCAGCACTGGTGAAATAGATTTAATGATAGAGCACCTGCACTTCTCAGCACCGGTGCAATAGCTTTAATGAGAGAGCAACTGCACTTCTCAACACCGGTGCAATAGCTTTAATGAGAGAGCACCTGCACTTCTCAGCACTGGTGCAATAGCTTTAATGAGAGAGTACCTGCACTTCTCAGCACTGGTGCAATAGCTTTAATGGGAGGGCACCTGCACTTCTCAGCACTGGTGAAATAGATTTAATGAGAGAGCACCTGCACTTCTCAGCACTTGTGCAATAGCTTTAATGGGAGGGCACCTTCACTTCTCAGCACTGGTGAAATAGCTTTAATGGGAGGGCACCTGCACTTCTCAGCACTGGTGCAATATCTTTAATGAGAGAGCACCTGCACTTCCCAGCACTGGTGCAATAGCTTTAATGAGAGCACCTGCACTTCCCAGCACTGGTGCAATAGCTTTAATGAGAGAGCACCTGCACTTCTCAGCACTGGTGCAATAGCTTTAATGGGAGGGCACCTGCACTTCTCAGCACTGGTGAAATAGATTTAATGAGAGAGCACCTGCACTTCTCAGCACTGGTGCAATAATTTAAATGAGAGCGCCCCTGTACTCCTCAGCACTAGTGCAATAGCTTTAATGAGAGAGCACGTGCACTTCTCAGCACTGGTCCAATAGTTTTAATGAGAGAGTACTGACACTACTCAGTAGTAAGCTGGTACTCTGGTGTAGCGAGTACCTGCACTTTTCTGTTTACATTTAAAGCACTGGTGGAGCCTCATTCCACTACCAGGACCAATGTTTACTGTTGGGGGCCAATTAATTCTCACCACTAACTATTAGCTTGTGTCTGATTTTCTGCACATAAATGTGTGTAGGCCTAGAATGATTGTATTTGGCCAGACTCTCATGAACGCCAATTCACCAAAATACCAGGGGCAGCAGAAGTGGCATCACACACCCTTTGACCTTCAGTTTCACTGACACACACATGCTTGCAATGCACACACATTCACACTTACACAAACTATCTGTTTCACTTAAACACACACTCACCATCACGCATGCACACAACATACATTTAAAAGTATTTTTTACTTACCTCAGTTGCCAGGAAAGGTCATATTGCAATTAATTATACTCCATTTTGTTATTACACTAATAGTGAATAATGGAAAACTAGTGTAATAAAAAACAAAGAGAGTGGAGCCCAAACCGACTTCCATAAGGACGAGCTTCTACTGTGTTCCTGGCATTGATTTCGCCACTTCCGAAGCTGCAAAGTCAGTGCCAGGGGTGGCAAGGGGCAAGCCGGGAGTTTCAGCTGCCACCACTGGCAATCCCTAAATGATGTCCATGCAGGCCTTGACATTCTTTTTATGTTTGTGTCCCATTACTAAGGCCACTGCAATTATGCCTCAGTGGAGGACCAAATTATATGGCAGGGGTGACTAAATTATAAGGCAATAAAAGGCAAATTATGCAACGTAATGTGGAAAATTTTGTGATATTATTACTTAATTATTTTGCCATTTTTGCATGTTAACACCGCCTGGGCAAAGGTTTCACTTCATTAGTAGCAATTTAATACCCAAATACAGCAATTTGCAACTAAAAGCTGACCGGTCAACCTTTGAAGTTCCTTCCTCTACACAACAACATGTGTTGCCATGTATTTAGTAACTTTTGATCTGTTTGAGCTAGAAACTTTTTTTTTGTTAAAGTATGCAAATTATGCAGTTGATCATTGACTACGTGGCAAATGCAACAAATACATAATCATGCAGAAAGTGCCACGGCCGCAGAGTTGCATATTTCTAGTGGCCCTGCCTGTTACCCACTTTCTCTACATACCAGGAAAGCTGAGCTGAATCTCACTAAATACCCATGCCATACTAAATATGAAAAAATACAAACACACAGACACATATATATATATATATATATATATATATATATATATATATATATATATATATATATATATATATATATATATATATTATCTACTGGCGGTCGCCAGTAGATAGTTATAGTTAGGACCTATTATCCATAGGAAATCCGCGACATTCTATTTGAAATAACGTTGGCGCCGGTTGACGAATCTTCGCGAAAGTTTCCAACTTGTTGGGGCGCTCCGCTCCGCTCCTACCCTGAAAGTCTCGGGTTGATTCGTCAAGCGGGGGCCGAGAAAAAGGGGGTCCCAAAACGCGTTTTCCCCATTCATTTTTCCATAGGAACCTTTAGTCGCAGCTACAGCCCGAACTGCTGAACGGAATTACACCAAATTTGGCAAAGAGGTAGCGCTTGGTTCAGACTGGTGCCTTTTGCTTAAATGGTGTAAATCCGTTCAGTAGTTCCTGAGAAAATCAAAAGTAAAGTCACATATATATCTATGGCCGAGTAGGGTCCGCGTACCCTCAGCGCACCCTGCGCGCACCGTCCCGATCACGAGCTGCATGCTAATTGGCTGTCAGCTGGCTGTCAACACTCCAAACCAGGAAGTGTTGGCAGCCATTTTGTCCCTCGGTAGAACCGAGGCACAAAAACAAGTGCGCAAAACGCACAAAGGGGGCAGGGTAGAAACACCCTGACCCCTAGGCCTGCTCAGGGGTCCCACAAGGACCCCCTGGGCAGAAAAAAGCATTTTTTTTTAAAAAATCGGCAGGATGCGCTCAGGGTGCGCGGATCCGCCGAGAAAAAAAAAGAAACAAGTGCGCAAAACGCACAAAGGGGGCAGGGTAGAAACACCCTGACCCCCTAGGTCTGCTCAGGGGGTCCCACAAAGACTCCCTGGGCTTAAAAAAGCATTTTTTTTTTTCAAAATCGGCGGGATGCGCTTAGGGTGCGCGAATCCCAGTGATTTAAAAAAAAAAACACAAGAAACAAGTGCGCAAAAAGCACAAAGGGGGCAGGGTAGAAACACCCTGACCCCCTAGGTCTGCCCAGGGGGTCCCACAAGGACCCCCTGGGCAGAAATAAGCAAAAAAAAACGACATCGTGCCGAGGCCACGCCCCCTCCCTGCAGCAGTCTGCAAACGCGGCCCCTGGCGCGTTTTAAGAAGGGGAAGTAATTCCCCTTGAATACTGGGGGTCCCTGGGGGCCAACTAGCCCACCAGGAACCTCCGGTATGCGCCAGGAGCTGCGTTGCAGAGAGGTGTACAGAGGCCACGCCCCTTTTTACACCTCTCTGCAACGCAGCTCTGTGGCGCTTTTGGAGGTACATGGTGGGCTAGTTGGACTCCAGGGACCCTCAGTATTCAAGGGGACTTAATCCCCCAACTTAAAACGCGCCACGGGCGCGTTTGCACAGTGGTGAAGGGAGGGCGGGGCTTCAGGTGACATGTGTGCAAACAGGCCCCGTGGCACGTTTTAAGATGGGGAATTAAATCCCCTTCAATCCTGAGGGTCCCTGAGGGCCAACTAGCCCAACAGATACGTCCAGAAAGCGCCACAGAGCTGCATTGCAGAGAGGTGCAAAAGGGGCGTGGCCTCTGAACACCTCTCTGCAACGCAGCTCCTGGCGCATACTGGAGGTACAGGGTGGGCTAGTTGGACCCCAGGGACCCTCATGATTCAAGGGGACTTAATCCCCCAACTTAAAACGCGCCACGGGGCGCGTTTGCACAGATGTCACCTCAGGCCCCGCCCCTCCCTTCACCATTGTGCAAATATTCCTCTAAAATCAGCCGAACTACGAATTCCTATTTACTCACCTGTTATCAGGAGAGACCTCAGTGCTGCATCTTTCAGCCCAGTACTGATCCTGAAAAGTAATTTTAACCGTACTTACCAGTAACTTGAATTTCCTTCCATAGGCTAACATTGACTGGTTTCACTTGGAAATTCTTCTAAGTGTGAAGTTTTGGAACTTTATAATATTCCTCTAAAATCAGCCGAAATACGAATTCAGATTTACTCACCTGTTATCAGGAGAGACCTCAGTGCTGCATCTTTCAGCCCAGTACTGATCCTGAAAAGTAATTTTAACCGTACTTACCAATAACTTGAATTTCCTTCCATAGGATATCATTGTCTGCTTTTTGCTGAAAAATTTTCTAAGTGTCGATTTTTGAAACATACAAATATTCCTCTAAAATCAGCCGAACTACGAATTCCGATTTACTCACCTGTTATCAGGAGAGACCTCAGTGCTGCATCTTTCAGCCCAGTACTGATCCTGAAAAGTAATTTTAACCGTACTTACCAGTAACTTGAATTTCCTTCCATAGGATATCATTGACTGGTTTCACTTGGAAATTCTTCTAAGTGTGGAGTTTTGGAACTTTATAATATTCCTCTAAAATCAGCCGAAATACGAATTCCGATTTACTCACCTGTTATCAGGAGAGACCTCAGTGCTGCATCTTTCAGCCCAGTACTGATCCTGAAAAGTAATTTTAACCGTACTTACCAGTAACTTGAATTTCCTTCCATAGGATATCATTGTCTGCTTTTTGCTGAAAAAGTTTCTAAGTGTCGATTTTTGAAACATACAAATATTCCTCTAAAATCAGCCAAAATACGAATTCCGATTTACTCACCTGTTATCAGGAGAGACCTCAGTGCTGCATCTTTCAGCCCAGTACTGATCCTGAAAAGTAATTTTAACCGTACTTACCAGTAACTTATATTTCCTTCCATAGGAATCCATTGTCTGGTTTTCAGCAGAAAAGTTTGTGTTGATTTTCACAAACTACAAATATTCCTTAAAAATCGCCTGTATGACTTAAACGCATTCTTTCAACTGTTTACAGGAGATGCACCAGTGCTGGATCCAGGATCCACCACTGAGTAAGAAAAAGTAACGATAACACTACTTACCTGCTAAGTGAATTTCCTCCCATAGGATAACATTGGTGATTCTATGTGAAAAAGTTTCTAAGTGTCAACTTTTAAAATACAATAATATTCCTTAAAAATCACTACTGTAACCAAAACGCTTTTACTCAACTGTTTACAGGAGATGTCCCAGGACTGAATCTAGGATCCAGTCCTGTGGTTAGAAAAGTAATCCATAAAGTAACTAATTGCATTTAGCTAGAAATTCACATTGAGCTCAATGTTGCATTGTGTTTGAAATTGTGTTGCCCATTGCAACAACTGTAACTACTGTACTTAAAAGTCTATTGCCTATTTGCAAAGTATTTAAACTAAAGTAATTCATTCTGAGAAAGTATATTTTGTAATGTAATGTATAATGTAATTACAATGTAAATTAAAAAATAAAATATCTAAAAATAAATAGTTTAAAAAAATGTAGTAAATCAGTATAAAAAAAATAAATATAACAATTAATACATTTAAAAATTGTCATTTACAAAACCTTTGAAATTCACTGAAAAAAACCATAGGTTTCAGACATGTTATAGTTAGGAATTAGCATTTAAAAAACCTTTGAAATTCACTGAAAAAACCATAGGTTTCAGGCTTGTTATAGTTAGGAATTAGCATTTTAAAAACATTTGAAATTCACTGAAAAAACCATAGGTTTCAGGCCTGTTATAGTTAGGGTTTAGCATTTAAAAAACCTTTGAAATTCACTGAAAAAACCATAGGTTTTAGGCAAAGTTATAGTTAGTTGGACATTGCACTCGTACAAAACCCGTGAAATTCCCCCGTTATAGTTAGTTCAGCTAACTATAACTCGCGCCCGCAATGCACTGCTGATGACGTCACATATTACATCACTCATGACATGGTCAGTGACATCACTGATGACATCACTTATGACATCTCAAATGACATCACTGATGACATCATCCATGTGAGAATTTAATGCATCTTCTCACACCCTAATATAACTTTTGATACACCCACTCTAAATTACAGACTGCCATTCTCAAAACCATACACACTCCAATACCAATAAGTACATACCCACTCACTGATTCTTAGGTCTACACACACACATCTACTCACTCACCAGTACAGTCACTCATACTTACAGTCACTCAGTACAGGACTATCATATGCACTCATACACCTATATAAACACTCACACAACGCAACTCATCCATAGAGGTACTCACACACCTAGTCAGTCATGCAAATAATTAATCACACTCCAATTTACTCACCTATACAGTTATACACACCAGCTCACTTACTCATAAAAATACTAGCACATTCTTACGCTCCTATGCAATCACTGATGCAAGCACACACTCATCCATATAGCCACTCTCACAATCACACACTCTCACTTATAGCCATTTATATACTCCAACACACATATATACTGCCTTTCACATATGTAGTTACTCACACATGTACCACTGAGATATACATTCAATCACTAACACATCCATACACACACTCACCCACCCATACAGTCCATCACAGACACACTCTTGAAACCATGCACCCAGTGAATCACCCACTCACACATCTATGCACAGAGTCACACACACCCCACCCACACAAACACTGAGGCACCCATACAGATACTCAGAGAACCAATCCATAACCCATATAGACACTCATTTAGCTAGTCAGAAACCCATGCAGCTGCTTACACAACAACAGACAGACGGATACAGACATTCACACAGTTTAGTCACTCACCCATGCATCCAGTAAGATACGTTTAATCACTCACTTATAGACTCAGTCACGCACCTACTAAATCATCCATTCAGACGCTTATACACCCACTCATTCTTCAATACGCCTTTCCCTATATATATTAAACATATTTAAACTTTACAGAAACACACAGTGACTGGATGATGTTATCAGTGATGTCATCAGTGATGTCACTGACCATGTCATGAGTGATGTAATATGTGACGTCATCAGCAGTGCATTGCGGGGGCGCGAGTTATAGTTAGCTGAACTAACTATAACGGGGGAATTTCACGGGTTTTGTAGGAGTGCAATGTCCAACTAACTATAACTTTGCCTAAAACCTATGGTTTTTTCAGTGAATATATATATATATATATATATGCAAAAAAAAAAAAGAAGCAGAGAACTCTGGGTAGTTCTCAAGTTTAGGTGGAAAGCAGCTCCTGTATAGAGCACTCTCAACACCAGCGACACTCTAGATCTGCTCACCTCAAATGTCTGCTTTTCTATCAAAGTCTTTAAGCATAGGATTGGCACAATGCCGTCCACGCCGAGGTAGAAAAGGACAAAGTCTTTTGCCATTTCTACAGCAAAGTCTTTAAGCATATGACTAGTACAGTGCTGTCCATGCCGAGCTGTAAAATGACAAAAGCCATTTACCACTCCAGGCACAGTATTACAGCTTTGAATTGGTAAAATACCAACCAAGCCAACCTGAAATGAGTAAAAGCAACCCCTGACACAGTGTTTGGCTCTACTTAGAGCTCTTCAGAGAGATATAGCTTTGTCCAGACACAAGGGAGCACCCAGTATAATTCAAAACAATACCCTTTCAGGCATAGAGCGACGCATAAATTATGCAAAAAAGAACCAGAGAACTCTGGGTAGTTCTCAAGTTTAGGTGGAAAGCAGCTCCTGTATATGTATGTATATGTGTATATATATATATATATATATATATATATCACAATACAGTCAGGTATATTGTACATATGTCCATAACGAAATGAAAACATTTAGACATGGGGGCTCGCACTATTATTTTTCAATAGATTCAGTTGACTTATTTGGATTGTAGAATGTTTTTGCAAAATTAATAACTGACACAAATTTCACTATTTCTCTAGGCTTCACAATAATACGAAACAGTGAGGACCCAAGTATCGATTATGGTGCCTCTCTTGATGGGGTATTCTCTGCTATACCTGTGTACCCTAAAATGACTTTGCCTATGGACCACAGATGGTCCATAGAAGTAGTGTATTGTTACTTTAGCTGGCTCTGTCCTTTGTCCATGTGGGCAACCCACAGGCGCTCATGAAAGTACAGGCCCCTTGACATCAAGGGAGATTGAAGGGAGTTACTCTCCTAGGCATAGCAGATGGAAGGAGACTCCTAACAAACAGTGGCGTAGCTAGGCCTTAGGCTGCCCGTAGCGGCCCCTGCGTTTGCCGCCCACGGCAGACTGATCAAAGAGTGGGGGGGGCGTGCTGGCGATTCATTAGGCCGCGACAGCCACAGGTAATAATGGGGGGGGTTAGGGTTAGGGGGTGCTGCCGAAACTGTTTATGAACTATATACAGATAATACACATATATATATGTGTGTGTGTGTATATATATATATCTGTTATACGGTTTAATTTAAGTTAAATACATCTATCTATCTATCTATCTATCTATCTATCTATCTATCTATCTATCTATCTATCTATCTATCTATCTATCTATATATGCCGAGTGCGCTCCTAAGCTCCAGGGCGTTTGTATAACAATATTATTCGCGGCGGCCCCCGTCGTAGAGGAGAAGCACCACCTCGTCATCAGAGGGGCTGAGGGGAGAAACCATTCTTTACCGGACAGCGCTGGAAGCCTAAAGAAATTGACTTTTTTCATTGTGCCAAGCCTACTAAGGTATTTAAATGTATAATTACAGTGAAGGAGACAGGAGCCTACAAAGGGAATAACTAATGCTCGTGAAGGACTACATATCCCATAAAGCATTGAACAAGGGAATGCACTTTGCCAAGCCCACTATGGGCGTGTGAGTGATGATGAAATTAAAAATAAAAGAGAGCACTTCCTGCAACCTCACATTACAAGCCTATGATTAAGATGCTGTGCATCGAAACGCGTAAGGCGCAGAAGAATGTTTGTTGGCACGATGGAAGAAGCGGAAACTAACAGCCGAAAGGCAGGCATCCTGCCGAGTGCGCTCCTAAGCTCCAGGGCGTTTGTATAACAATATTATTCGCGGCGGCCCCGTCGTAGAGGAGAAGCACCACCTCGTCATCAGAGGGGCTGAGGGGAGAAACCATTCTTTACCGGACAGCGCTGGAAGCCTAAAGAAATTGACTTTTTTCATTGTGCCAAGCCTACTAAGGTATTTAAATGTATAATTACAGTGAAGGAGACAGGAGCCTACAAAGGGAATAACTAATGCTCGTGAAATACTACATATCCCATAAAGCATTGAACAAGGGAATGCACTTTGCCAAGCCCACTATGGGCGTGTGAGTGATGATGAAATTAAAAATAAAAGAGAGCACTTCCTGCAACCTCACATCACAAGCCTATGATTAAGATGCTGTGCATCGAAACGCGTAAGGCGCAGAAGAATGTTTGTTGGCACGATGGAAGAATCGGAAACTAACAGCCGAAAGGCAGGCATCCTGCCGAGTGCGCTCCTAAGCTCCAGGGCGTTTGTATAACAATATTATTCGCGGCGGCCCCCGTAGTAGAGGAGAAGCACCACCTCGTCATCAGAGGGGCTGAGGGGAGAAACCATTCTTTACCGGACAGCGCTGGAAGCCTAAAGAAATTGACTTTTTCATTGTGCCAAGCCTACTAAGGTATTTAAATGTATAATTACAGTGAAGGAGACAGGAGCCTACAAAGGGAATAACTAATGCTTGTGAAGGACTACATATCCCATAAAGCATTGAACAAGGGAATGCACTTTGCCAAGCCCACTATGGGCGTGTGAGTGATGATGAAATTAAAAATAAAGAGAGCACTTCCTGCAACCTCACATTACAAGCCTATGATTAAGATGCTGTGCATCGAAACGCGTAAGGCGCAGAAGAATGTTTGTTGGCACGATGGAAGAAGCGGAAACTAACAGCCGAAAGGCAGGCATCCTGCCGAGTGCGCTCCTAAGCTCCAGGGCGTTTGTATAACACTATCTATATATCTATCTATCTATTATATCTATCTCTGTCTAATCTGTCTAATCTGTCTGTCTATCTATTACACAGTTTACTGTATTTTAATTTGATTTTAGGGATCGTTATCCACAGTAAACCTATTACTACAAAAGTGATTAAATAACAACAGTATTTAGGTGTTTATAAAAAATGTGAAAGCAGCCTTTATATCCTAGATGGTTCACAACTTTTTGTTTAAAATTTGTTTATTGTTTTATACATAACATGACAGCTGTACTTCGACATCGTATACTTTTGCACCCCGTACATCCCCAAATCATCCCCAGACCTCCTGCACCCAACGATTAAGTAAAGCAATTGTAATACAAATACATACTCATGCCCCTATTAGTGTTCCTAGCTGCCACTCCACTGTCCGGACTCTGAACAAGTTGAACCAAGCAGAGTGTCTTTGTCTAATCCCTCATGTGTGCCCCAACCTCCCTAGATTTTTTCAAATTTCCGCTGGCAGCCCCGCCCCTTGTACACCTCCCTATCTACCAGTTTACAGTGGTCCATGCCCATTTCCCGGTCGCGGTGCAGGGGGTAGTCCCGCTACCCCACTTCTGGGCAATGTCCCTTTTTGCCACGATACATCCCAGGTTCACTAGTATCCTCTGGTACCGTGACATATCTGTCTGCCTCCATATTCCCAGTATCGCCAAGCTGGGCTTTAGCTCTAAGAGGACCCACAGTGGCTTCTTTCAGCAAACCCGTACCTTCCCCCAGAAGCCTCGCAGACATGGGCAACTCCATAATGTATGTAATAGTGTGCCTTCCATCCCACATCCCCTGAAACAGTCTGCGCTCTCCGCCCTGCCAATTCTGTGCAATGAGGGTCTTGTATAATTTGTTAAATGGAGGATATTGAGTTGGACCAGGCAGTAGCTTGCCTTTATTGACACCTCTGCTGGGAATCCCAGTGCTTCCTGCCAGTCTTCATCACCTATCTCCCCCAGATCCTGTTCCCATCTATTCCTGCAGTTTCAGAAGAGGGGCTTGTGTATCCCTCATTATAGTGCCGTACATCAATAAGATTAGTTTATTGTCCATCCATTCATCCAACAGTCTCCCTTCCAATCGGGAGTCTTCCTGAGTCTCCTCCTTCAGCGACACACATTATCTAAGGGCATTTCTCAACTGGCTATATTTTAGCCATTGCGACTCTAACATCTGGTATTCCTTCCTCAGGAAGTCAAATGGTACTTACTACCCCATTGGCATCCCAAACATACGCCAATGTGGAGAGGCCAATGTTATCCCAGCCCCGGAAGCCTGACAATGCTGCTACTGGTCTCAATCTGGATCCTTACCACAGTGGAGTTTTTGGGGTCAATCTAGTGCCCCAGCCCATCACCCTGGTCAGCCTTTTCCAGGCGTCCTACTGACCTAGTGACAGAAACGGCCCCAGAGCCAGTCTTCTCCCGTACAACGCATGCAGATAGAACACCCATACCCATGTCCTGGCAGAAGGCAGAGTCCTCCCAGTTTGCAAATGCCCCATCATCAACCATGCCCACCTGTGCTGCATCGTAGTATTCTCGGATGTATGGTAGGGCAATACCCCCTTTTTCCTTGGATCTTTGGAGAACCTTCAAGGCTATGCAGGGTTGCCCTCTTGCCCAGAGAAGTGTTCTCACAAGCACGTCTGCCTTGGCAAACAGAGCTTCCGGGATCTTATATGGATTGTTCTGGAGGGTATACAGCAGTCGGGGAAAGGCCACCATCTTGAACATTGCTGCCTTTTCCGGTAACGAGAGGGGCAACGTATGCCAGTGTTTGATGTCCCGTTCTAGTCCCTTTAGCATTGGTACTAGATTTGCCTCTTAGTGCAAATCGGAATTCTGAATTATCTAAAACCTGAGGTACTTAAACTGCTTCGTTTCCACTCTGAGGGTTCACAACTTTCTTGAGTAGAATGTGCAGTGCTAAGTTAAGAACATTTGTAATATCTGTTCAAAGCTGACTCTTTGGCAATGCTTTTCAAATTACGTTTTTTAAGTTAAGAAAGACAGCAACATGTTTCATCTAAGAAGTGCCACAGGACATGTTGATATTGTATTATTACATGGCGTTATCTTCCCTTTACCTTCTGTCTGCATTGTTTTAGACCATATTTGAAATGTGTATGATCTATGAGCCACCTCCAATATGGCAAGACATTTTTGCCCGAGCACCTTATTAAACCGATAATCGAATGCTAAACTTTAGCATAGAAAGCGATTGTAATGCAGTTTTATTGCTATATTTCACTGTCGTGGTACATCTCTGACATCATTTTCCTTTCTCTGAGGGTGTTTGTGATGTAATTTACCCAGCGACTGTGGTGTCGTAACTAGATTTTAGAACTCTTAGATGCTACTTTTTAGTTTAACCAAGATCTCTGCTTTGCGTGGATAAGCTATAGATCTGTTTTGATAGAAATTACATTAATTTTAACTACTAACCATTAAATGGTCACTGAACTCCTTTGTGATTTGCAACAAGGTGTGTGGGCGGGACTGCATTATGCGAGCTATGCTAGTATACTGGGTCGCACAACAAATGACACTGTTACATATAGTCCATTCCTATGCCTTTTATTCATAGCCATGCAAAGGTTACCTGCACCACTGCTTCTGTTCAAGGGTGGACAAGGTACGCCAGATCTACCTTTCTTTTTGCCAGGTGCTTCAAATGCAAGGAGCAGGAGGATCCCAAAAAATTGGATTTGGCAGAATGTTCAATAAAAATGTGTGCAGTTGGAGAAATACAGCGATATTTACAAACATATCCTCCATGTGGCTGCACACAAAACGGGACTAGCACTCACCAATAACCTTTAGCTGTGGGCTTCAAGTGAAACATGACTCAGTAGCCCTCCCAGTGCATTCTGGTCAATGTGGTCCATGTCTGCAATTGTGCAGTTCTTCCAGTGAAACAAAGCATGATATCCATTAACTTCTTCCAATATTTAATTCTCTTAGCACATACATATGTGCTTTGCTGTTCATGAGCTCTTTGGTGGAGTACAGCAGGTACAGAGTGCCAATTCTGTTTGCAGCTTAACATGTAAAGGCCAGCGCCTTCTTAAATGGACTCTTTGGGCTGGCTGTGGGCTTAGACACAGCCATGGTTAGCAGAAACAGGTGGGCATGCCAGGAGAGCTTCAGCAGGGAGATTCAGAGCGAGTCCTAGTCTGGGGGAAGTGAACCACGTTCAGCTCACTCTCTGGGATCACCAACTGCAGCAGGTCTGTGCAGGTCCAATCTAAGTGGTGTTTACTGCGCTGGAGAGTCATTTCAACTTATGTTTTTAAAGTCAGGCAGTTTAGAAGCTGCCCACTGCCAATCATTGTCCAGTACTTATCACAAATTCAGATGGTCATCCAATCAGAGTGTTCCAGAGTATCTCTTTTAAGAAAGGAGCCATGGGTCATAGTCCCGCAGTTCCCTATAGTGGCCATTCATTGCATGTGTGCAGATCACCAGGAACATCCTTCAAGGGGCTTCTGTGGTGAGAATCTTTGTTTATTCCTAGTCAGAAAACCCTTCAACAAAGAACAACAGGGGAAGAAATGGGGTATAGTGCAGTCTCTATAGGTAGCATCTCAATTCACTAATCTTCCCAAAGGGTAAATGCTCTTCAGTGACGAAGGCTAACTCTAATGACAGATGCACTGGCAGTGTTTGTGAACTCTTTACTGTGCACACTTGTTCCAGTGTAAGGCAGCGCTGCTGCATGTTATGTTAGCAACCTTTGTATTAAAAAAAACCCTATAATAAATGAAGGGCTCTCCTTCTGTCATAAACCTCTAGACATCATTTACACTGGAGGATAGTAGTTAGCATTTGTGTAACACAAAATGATGGAGCTCCCTGCAGAATGTGAAGAGGGGCCCCTTAGGCTCCCAAATCGAGGGCCACCGGAATTCTAGATTTCTGAAGCTGCAGCGTTTTCCGCATAGTTATTGATTTGCTGCATTCGCCACATAACCCACCATCTACCGCATAATCTGCAGACTTTAACAAAATAAAATATTTGTAGCTCAAGTGGATCAAAAGTTATTAATGGCGCTCTGTGGAAGGCCCTATGCAAAGGTTGACTGATCATCTTTCAGTCGATTATTAGTGTATTTGGATGTTATACTGGTATTAATGAGGTGGAACCCTTTGCCCAGACAGCGTTAAAATGGAAAAAAAGATGAAAACATTATGAAGTAATACTATCCCAAAATGTGCAACATTACGTTGCATAATTTGCCTTTTGTTGCTGCATAATTTAGTCAACCACACCACTTAATTTGGTCCTCCACTGCTGCATAATTCCAGTGACCCTGCCCATATCCCGCAGATTTTCATTGGCCTTCGGCTGAATGGAGGGGCTCCTGAAGGGTCAGGGGGCTGAAAGGTTGGGTTACCCCCTGACCCCCCGGGGCTGCAGGGGCCTGCGTTACACCCCTGATGGGCACCCAGCCTGGGGACAACTATTCACCACAAAAACTGTGACATGCTGATGCCAGCAAAAGCTTGTGCAAAGGGTGTCGATGGGAGAAGGGGAGGGGGGTGCTACTTCCCTTGTGACTGTGGGGTAGGAGGAACCACATTACTGGCTCTGGATCTGTGGCCCCAAAAAATGCTGCCATAAATTAAAAAGGCAGAGGAACTTTTAAGAACAAAGAACAAATGTCACGGTTGGCACAGCTGACCAGGATGATTGGGGATGTTTTCGTCCTTAAACTGCAATATTTATTTCATATTTTTTATGCATTTGCGTTATTGACGTATCCGAGTTTCATCATAAAGATTCCCATTTGCTTAACAAAGAGACAAGGAGGTAAAACTCTACAAAAATAACTAGAGTAATATTCATTTTCTTGATAAAATCCAAGTGTTTTCTCCTGCAGCCATTTGTCAGGATTTTTTCCTTCAAATCAATGCAGAAAATGCTGCAGTATAATGTCTGCAGTTGTCGAGCAGTGACTGCAAGACGCTGATGTGAGATGTAAAAACGAGTGAATATTTCTGTATAATAATTATACATAACTATAAAAACTAAGTGCTGATTTAAATTTTCATTTTGTTAACCACTTCCTTAGGGAGGTCTAGTGGAGTTTAAATCAGGGACTACATGATTGAGTGGATTTTATAATAAAACGATTGCTTCCTTTTAAGAATTAATAATATTCAATTAGGTTCTGTTAGTTTTGTATGAAATTCATTACTTGATTGCGCAAAGTCTCCCTCACCGAAGCTCCTAAAACGCACTTTATTGATCTGTTAATTTAGGCGCTTTATTCACCAAGACCATCATCCGAGGAGTTAGTGGCACACCCATCTAGCCAAAGAATCGTGGAAGGAATTAGAGTCGAGCTGCTAAATTTTGGACTGCAATTCCTCTTGTGAAAACTGACAAATATTTAGTGTTTTGTTTGGCTCTCAAACCCTGGTTGTTCCATAGTGCTCTGATTCTTACAACTTTTTGCACCCCTAACTGAAATATTAGGTGTACAAAAGTTTGCCTCTTCTCCCAAAAACATCACACCCTGAAGCCAGTGCTTAATTTGTAAAAAAAATAAGTGCCGGGGCCCTTATCAGGATGCCACCGCAGTTTGCAGCACACATTGCCACTGTACTGACACAACTACTAATCATCACACTGAAGTGTGACAAATCAGACTGTTCCAGGCCACCAAAGCTTCAATAATGGCTTGGGTGGTAGGTATTAGTAGTTTTTAATGTATATTAAATTAACAAACAGTTTCTCTGCTCAGCTTTAAGTTACACAAACAGCGCCACCATGTGGCAGCTGTCATAAGTGCAGGTTCCGGCAATTAAGTGCCGGTACCGAGCACCGGAAACCACTGGCTCATTTTCAGCACTGCCTGAAGCACTAAAACACGGTGTGGCCCCAGAATATTGGACACAATATTGATGCGACACAATATCGAGGAAAGAATATCAAAAATAAAAGATCTACAGCTATGTAAGTCTAGATTTTCTACCTGACTCCACATATATGAACCTAGGTGGTACATATATCTTCAAGGTACATAGATGTGGAGTTAGGAACAGTAAATCCATACTTCCCTATATGCACTTACCTTTAGGTATTTTGTCCCTCGGTAATCTGTCCTCAATATCCTTGTACCATTATATTTATAGTGTCAATATTCAGTGGTACAACCCTAAATCAACATCTATAGATTCTTATGACAAAAATGGTGCTACGTACTGGGGAAAATCCATCATGTGTGCAGATTTTCTGCAGTTCTGGGTGTCGGTTGGGAATGGGAAACTTGGTGGTCCCCTGCATTGCTTGCGTCTACTTGAAGTGGACCTATGGTTAGATGTGCAGTTGGTATGGGAAAGGCTTTGCCCATGTGTTGAACACCCACAGAACCTTACTCACAAACATTGGCAATGCCTTTTCTCATACTCATTTTTTCTAAACCTAGGTCTACTTAACGTGGACGTAAGTAAGACAAAGAATGTGAGAAAGTCCTAAAAATGTTGGGTTTTTGGGGGCTAGAGTTGATTGCTCCACAAGAGAAAATATTTTTCAAGTGGAAAACTAAAAGAGGGAACTTGCAACACCTATCCTAACACTACACCCACAGATTGTTCACTCTGTAAATAATCCCCAGCCAGTGTTACAGCTAGCAGGGGAATGCAAGGCAGACACCAAGAGTTCTAGTTTTCCCCTGAGTACAACAAACACTTTGTGAATCAGGAGACATTTTGAAATCAAAACAAGTCGTTTGAATACACCTATGATTACCTAGATTTGCAATTGTTTTCATGAAACCGTCCCTAAGTAAACTAAACTGCATGGTGAATCTATATCACAGACATAGATTCACTATACCTATATCCAAGAGACCTCTGCCATAGCAAACATGCTCTCTAGAAAATACATGCCGTACGTAATACTATAACATAGTGTAGCCTGTTGCATGGTAAAGTGTTGTGACTGAAATGCTGTCCACTTCATATATCTTCTAACATATGCAGCAGGTCCACTTCCCTGAAGGTTGAATATTGCCCGATGATTCTGAAGTTAGAGGGAACCATTTTCAATTTTTATTTTAAGCCTTTCACTGCAGTGGCCATTGATTGGTGTTCTTCTGTCCTATGCAACATTGCAGGCTTGGCATTTCTCTTTATTTGTAGCCCCTCATGCCGTTCAAGCTGAAGTCTGTTGACCTTTGGTGTATTTTATTCTTCTTGGGGCTCAATACTTGCCACACATTGTTGTCGTATTTTTACTCCTTTCTGTTGTACCCTAAGTTTCAGACTGTCTTCTTTTTTTTAAGGCACTTCTGTTCTGCTTGGGTTCTGGAACATGTCACAGAACATCTCATATTTAAAAAAACCGAGGCCCAGATTCACAAAAAGTAGCTGAAAAGTGTCTCCCATAGGTTTCTTCCTGTGTTAAATTAGAGGTCAAATTACACCAGAGCTGTCTAATCTTTGGCCTGTTGTGTCATTGGACAGGTCACAAACTAGAATGTGCAAATTGTACACTGAATAGCTGCAACCTGATCAGCATTTTGTGATGTGACTAATGTACTCATCAGAGGCATCCATGTGGGACACAGTCACGAAATTATTCATGGGACCTGGGTCACTTTATCCAATTTTTTAATATAGATTGGGAAGAATTGCAGTTAGGATGGGAGAGGGTCACACTTATCCACTTGTGAAACGTAAACAATTTTACCCATTTTAAGATTTAACACCCCTTCTAATTTCATTGTCAAATCACTGCTTGTCAGACCCGGTTGAGATGTCGTGGCACACACAGAGGTTACTGGGCCCCAACTGTGGGACTAGGGACATTTACCACTGATGTTCCAGAGCTGGACCTACTGAGGTTCTGCAAACAGAGCACCAATTACACCCCTTTAGTACTTGACTCTCACGGTGGTTGTGGGCGAGCAGTCTAAGGCTTATTAAGGGAGGTGGTGTGGGGTTAGAGACTAAGGGCTTGAATTAGAGTTTGGCGGACAGGGTACACCATACTCAAGCGGACGGAAAACCTTCTTTTTTCCAGCCACTTTTGGCTCCGTTGACTGAAAACCTCACAGTAGAGGCCATTCAAGGAAGGGCATTACACTGCCCGCCCTATTTAGGGTGGACAGTCGAATATCTTTTTTTTCCTGTCCATCACCACTAGGAAAAACCTGGAAGTGAGGGACAGAAAAAAAATAATGAATCCCCTTTGCCCCCCACTCCCTGGGAGAAAACTCCCACGGTGTGAGGGCTTATTAGTTTTTTGTTTTTCTGAAACAAACTCTTGCTTTGGGAGTTTGTTTCAGAAAAACAAAAACTTTGGTGAATGCCTATCAAAAGTGACAGCAGCCGTCCAGCAAACATTTTGTACATTGAAAGGAACCGCCGTGATAGCGGTTCCTTTCAGTGTACAGAGATGATCGCTGGGCCAGCCGTCATCTCTTCATTTGACAGATGGTAGTCCATCGAGATGGCAGATGTAATGTCCTTGCCACCCTGATGGACAGAGTACTGTCTGTCAAATGCTAAATTAAAACCTAAGAGCCCAACAGTGCACCCAATAACCACTCAATAGATGAAATGTCTAGAGACTGCATTATCTTGTAAAAAGCAAATACTTTGTTTTCATCACAACACAATACTGCAGAAACATTACCAAATGACAATTACCAAAGTACAGTGTTTCTAAAAAGTGGCATCATTAGTGACTAGGCCTTTACACCCTCAGAGTATACTAGTGAAAATGGGGAATAAGCGGACTGGTGCTAATCATGGGTACACTTGTATCAACTGCTCTCCCCTCCCACCAATGACCTCTCTAGTCAGCCTCTCAAGAGTTCAGTTGCTCGTGTGTTGCAATGTTTCTGCCCACTGCCCTTCAGCCGGCTGTGCTGGGTGGAGCAAATCTGTGTTACATTGATTGCTAAAATGATTCCTTCAGGGTTAGCACTTCTGCTGATGAACACTGGCTCTTCCCATGGTTTCTCCTGCTCTGCCGTCCCCAATTCTCAGGCATCTTTGCAGTGGTACCGTGAAAGGCCACAGTACTGGCCAGGGAGCTGAGAAGTACAATCCGGTAACCAGCAATCAGGCACCAAGAAATTGAACACCCCCAATCAGGTGTGTAGTAGACGGTGAGTCCTATTCAGGCACACCAGGGTGGTGAAAGTGAAGTTCATCACATGCTAACACAGTAAGTCAAACTTATAGGAGCGCCTTGGAGATGTCTTTAACACACAACGATCTTTACTCTGGCATGTGGGGCACACAGTAGGTGGCACATCTTTGCTGGGCACAAACTGAGTGGTTCAGCTGAGCTGGGCATCGGATGAGTAGAAAAGCCACACTGGGATGAGCAGCACAGCTGGGCTGGACACGATGAGAGGCGCGTTACTACCCTGAGGACATAATAAGTGGCTCAGCCACTCTGGATACAATGGGCACAGATCTTGCTCTAATTCTGGCATCTGCTCCGGCCAGTCTCCTACAGCATCCTTCTTCATAGCATTCATGCTAGCACCTCAGGCAGGAAACTCCTTCTGGATTCCCCTCCTAGCAGACTCCTCTTTTGTAGGGTCGCCCCATTGTCCCTTATGGTGCATCAGCAGTCCCCTCTTCCAAGAAAGATAATCATCAGCAAAATGTAGACTTCTGAGGTAAGGTCCCCTTAATGCCTCTGGAAGCTGGCATTTTGAGACGACAAACCTGGATCACAGACACTTTTCCTGTACCTGCTCCACTGGTCATTGAGAAGTCCTGGAACACTGAGTGAAAGTTCCAACCACTTCTTATTCTACCTTACCTGATGTAATTTGTTGATTCCCGACCTCAGCTCCGGACCAACTTCTAGGCAGCTGCATCAGTTGGTGTATTGGTTTCCAGACTAGTGAGACACATTTTTTATCTTCCACGTGTGGTAGGAAGGTGGGGTGGGCTCAGAAGCTTTCCCCCAAAGCAACCCAAAACAGAGGCACGAAAAGGGAAGCATCCTCTGTTGTATTCCGCTTTAGGTGTCCGTATATAGGTTTTCCTGAAATATGTCCTTATATAGGCACAATTCGCATTGCCCTTATATAGGCATAAGATCCCAGTCCTTATTTAGGCATTAGCCATGCTATCCAAATACAGTCATGGTCACTTACATCCGTCCACCCTAACGTCACAACGAGTTCTTAGAAACCAGACCCTTAAGCTCTTGGGAGTTCCCCTAGCACAGGATTATTGATTTCTCCAAGAACTCATTTATTATGCATGAACCGCTATACCTTAAGGGTTCATTCCTGACGTCTTCCTCTGGCCGACTTTACATCAATGCTAACATTCCAAGGCACCTACCAGGTATAAATATACCTTCCCTTGCCCAAGCAAGTAGGAGGAGACCTCGACTTTAGAGGAGCCCGTGTCCCAGCCTAACGCACTGACAAGAGACGCTGTCATCCCTGCTCGCAGAGAATCCAGCTTCCAGTGTTCTGACTCCACTCGCAGTTTTAGCTTATGTTATTTATGTATATGAATATATGTGTCATAGCTAAAAGATAATGCTAGCGCAGTATTATTTCTTTCTACTGCTTACGCTGTACATTATATATCTTTCATACTGTCTTGTGATCATAACAGCTCATATCTCTTACACGAGAAACAAGACTGTTCAATAAATCCTTTTATTGAAACGCCCGTCTATTCTTTCTGTGTAACTCTGAAGAAACTAAGCATGCACGATTAGCTGAGTGAAACTGTTATCTATTGTTTCCACGATTCTGAGAGTGTTCCGATTCTAAAGGGAAACAAAGTTGTCATGTTTATGCGGTTGCCAGAAACTACTCCCTTCTTGTTTACAAGGAGTTTCTAGTGGCCTCTGAGTTAGCTGGCACAAGGTAATTAAGTTTAATATATTCGATAGGGACATACTAACCTCAGTCCTATGTCAAATCTATAGGGAATATTATTCCAATGCACAGAGCCTATTAGGGAAATAGGAACTACACTACATGGCGCCCAACGGTTTGGTAAGGCACTAATTTAACGCTAGATACTGAGTAACTCAGTCGTGCTTTTCTCAGTGACCCCTACTCACATACTCCATAAGACGTCTGGAGTGGGTAGGGTTAAGTATCCGCCAAAGCTAAATAGGACAAAAACCCTAAATATTAGCTGTTTGGTTTGTTCAACGTTGAAGGATACAGTGTTCCAAAATATTGTGCACCTTATCTTTTGTTTCCTTGAAACTTGTTCTACATTTTTCAAAAAACAAATGTCCCTACACATGGATAATGGCACCGAGAACGGTGTAGCTGCGGCTGACCCAGTCGTAACAGCTTTTAATTTTACAGGTTTAAATGAAGCCGATGAGGGTGTTATAAACATCCATCCAAACTTAAGGAGAGCCATCACTCTAAAACTTATAAAACACGGCCTACCACCAAGAGGTGGTAGAGCAGTTTTCGTGATAGAGGCACACGAATCCTTTCAGACAGAGGTATTCTATTCATGGATAGTATTCCCAGAATCAAATCCAGTAACAAAACTGTTTCACTTCTTTAAAGAAGATGAACCACCAGAGGAATATATTCCTTACGAGGATATTGAAATTCCACTCACATACCAGGAGCATAATCTCTGGTTTAAAGGCGCCCTAAAACATCACAAAAACATTACCAGGCTCGGTCCACTAGGTAGACCAGGAGCAACATGGCCGATTCTAGCCGGCTACACACCTCATGCTGACATCGATGAGATGTCAGACGAGGAATTACTTACTCAACTACAAGAGTTAATAAAAATTTACAGACAATTAGTCCAATATGTCATGCGGACTTTCACAGTCCAACCACCAATGACCATTCCAAATCAAACCCCTCAACAGGGGAATACACTAAAAATTACTCCACAGACTTTACACGCAGTCATGGGTAAAATGCCCACAAAACGTGAACAAATTCCATTCTGGATAGCTCAAAAAATTACTCAAATCGAAGCAGTATTTCCTAATACTAGCCCTTATGAGAAACACAGAATTCTAACAATCTGTTTACCAATGGGGATCACACCACAACTGGAAGATTGCACCACTTGGGGCGCAGTCTTTGCTGCCATCTATACTAAAACACATGGTGTTCCGTCAATTGCAGTAATACCAGATGTCCTGAAACAAATTCAAAACGAATACGGGGCAGAACCTGCTCAGAATTTAGGTATGAAATTACTGAAAAACTTCGACCAGGTCTCAACAATAATATTATCTAATATTAAAGGGGAGGCAGCATCAGTGGCGATCCGCCAACGCTTAAGGGAATTTGATGTAACAGAACATCAACATGAACTACCAAGAATAATAGAACAATCTTTTGCAGAATTAGGCAGAGATAGTTTGGGTGGAAAACCTTTAAAGCCAAAACTATCTGAAAGTCCTGAGAAGGACTCTATTAAACAAACTCCTACATCTTCTAAAAAGAAGTGGGAAACTAATAAACAAAATTCAAACGAGACACGTTCTCAATCCCGAAGTAGGTCTCCTCAAAAGGAGCCCTCTGAAAGGAGGTATAACCTCAGGAATAGGGATAATTTAAGAAAACCTGACAGATATCATGATACTGATACATGTTCCTCTCGTACCTTTTAGATATCGTCACAGACATCAGAAAGAAGAGGACGGTCAGAACACAGAGAAGAACGCGTGAAATCCAAAGACGATAAACACGTTCAGAAAAATAAATCAAAACCTCAATTCACAAAAAAGAAGGTAGCAGGTCTGAAAATCAGACATGCCGAGAATACTGAGAACACAGCTCAAGAACGGAGAATGGGCTCAGACAATGCTGGACAGTGCAGCAGAAGTCACAATAGCTTGCCAGAACCTGAAGGAACTTCTGGAGATAGTGGACTTGAATGAGTACATCACAGTAGAGACTGTAGACACCAGGGTTAGTACTCCACAAAAGTTATATGAAATAACACTCCGAATGGAGGGAGACATACCAAGAAAAGTGAAAATACTCTTTTGGGAAAAACTTTCAAGGGGTTATGATATACTTCTAGCAGAAAAAGACTGGCCACCACACTTTGTCAGGGAGTGCCCACATGGCGAGGACATCATTATGCCAGCCTTCTCCAACCATATTCCAATTCACCTAAAATATACTTATGCCAGGAAATGGGCAGTTGCCCAGGCCCCAGCATTATACAAAAATCATGTAGGATGGGACGAGGATTCACCTCACCATAAAATACAGCTAAAAAATCAACCTACTGCACAAAGGCAGTACCCAATAAAGCAAGAAGCTAAAAAACAGGTCAGGGAGATCTTAGATCAACTTGAATACCAAGGGGTGATTGAAACATGCACCTCCTCAATGAACAATCCTTTGTTTCCTGTATCCAAACCAGACAATACATATCGTCTATTTTTGGATTACAGACACTTGAATACTTGTTACAAAACATTTGCAGTGCAAAATGCACATAGTACAGCATTAATGAATAACATTGTGCGTAAAAAATATAAAACCACATTGGACATTTCAAATGGTTTCTTTTGTCAAAACATAGCACCTGAAAGCAGGTACTTAACAGCTTTCTCAATAATGGGGACCCAGCGTCAATTTTGTAGACTCCCACAAGGGTTCAAAAACAGCCCGGGGTTATTCTCAGCAAGAGTAACAGAGTTACTACAAATTTATGATAATGAGGCATTGTCATATGTCGATGACATCTATCTGACAGACGATGACCTAGATAGGCACTTGAACAGGGTGAGTACCATTATATTGGGCTTCGCCTCTGAGGGCTATAAATTCAACTTTAAAAAATCCAGAATTGCCCATCTCAATGTCCTTTTTCTAGGATATGAGCTTTCAAGTGAAGGCAAGAGCCTGGCAGCTAACTTTTTAGAAACGTGTGCGCTGCTCCAACCTCCAAGAACACTGAAAAATTTACAATCTATCTTGGGTTTCCTAAATTTTGGAAGAACTTACATTCTAAATTACGCAGAAAGGGTTAAACCTCTCTACGAATTAATCAAACCTGATTTTTCAACAAAACATTGGACACAGGAACACACAGAAATCCTGCGTTCGCTCCAAGCTAACATGTTAGCAACAAATCACTTACAAACAAGCGTAAATACACGCAATTTAGTGATCCGAATAATTTCGGGTCAATGCGGATTCACCTATTTAACATTTAATGAGGGTGAAAAAGTACCAAAAGCATACAAATCACATTTGTATACACAAGCAGAAATGCGCTTCACTTCAACAGAAAAAATACTGACAGCAGTTCAAACCGCTGTAGCAAAAGAAAGAGCTATAGCTCAAGGAAAACGCATTATTGTCGTAACCCCAGTACCAGCCTTAGAGGCGGTCACAAAAGCGAGCATTCCAAATGCAAAAGCTTTACATCCTAGATGGATACAATGGGTTAATTCTCTTGCTGCAACAGATGTTGAATATGTTTTTGATCCTGATTTAAAAACACAAGCATTCCTGCAATATGAACATGAATGTCCTCTGCCCACTGAAATTTTGCCTCTAGATCAGTACGAATTTATAATTTACACTGATGGATCAGCACAACCCGCTACAGGGAGTAAGCAAGCTTACAGTGCAGCATGCGCAATCGTTAAAGGTCGCATGCAAGATGGTAACTTCAGACCAATGGTCACTAGAACTCAATCTCTAGGAGATTGTACAGATCAGCGAGCTGAACTACAAGCATTCAAACTGGCACTTGAAAATACAGATCGCGAATTCCCCACACTCATAGTGTGCGATTCTTTTTACTGTGTTCAGTCGTATAATGAATATATACAGAATTGGCTTGAAAATGGGTTCAAAGATGCAAAAGGTGGCACAATAAAGCATAAAACGCTTTGGGAACAAGTAGTTCAGTTGAGAGACGAACTACCAAAAGCTCACATGATACACACGCTGAGTCATCAACGTGATGGCGTCACGTTGCAGGGAATTCATTGGCTGATGAATCCGCAAAGGGGGCTGTTCAGACGGCTTCCGTAGCTGCGATCACTTGTTCAAAAACGAGAATAGACAGTGAGATATTGTTGGCTGTCAATGCAGCGTTACCAAAGAAATTTCCACTCAAGTACTCTTATGTAATTGATGCGAACAACGTTCCTTTTGCTCGAATCCCTGGAGTGGGGATAGGGTAATTCCAAACATGGAACGTAGATTAGGACTGATCCTAGCAGCACATGAAGGGATAGCCTCTGCCCATGCAGGTGTTTCTGCAACAGTATCTTTACTAAAACAAAGATATTGGTGGCCTGGCATTAGGAAACAGACCAAGAACTATGTTTTGAAATGTGAAATATGCCAACAGATGAGTCTCCACAGTGAAACGTCCTGCGCAGACACCCCTGTTGATTTCAGACAAACCATTAGCTTGTGTTTACCTGGACCACTGCGGTCCCTTGCAAAGGGACAGTAACTATAAATATATAATGGTCGCAGTGGATTTGTGCTCAAAGTTCCTATGGATAGGGCCTCAGCGCTCGGCTGACGCTCAAACTGTTATAAAAGATTTGCGAGTCTTTATCGGCACATACGCAATAGGCACACTACATTCTGACCAGGGCCCTGCGTTTAGCTCTTGGGCTTACAAAGAAGCCATGGCCAGTTTGGGCGTTGCATTGCGGTACTCCTCTCCGTTTCATCCTGAGGGAAATTCTGTTGTGGAAAGGAAAAACCGGGACATAAAGCAGTCTATAACAGCTAGAGTATTAATTTCGGGTGATGGGTGGGTCAAACATCTTTATGGGGTCCAACGCTCATTAAATAATTTGCCAAGAAGTTCTCTAGGGGGGGTCACTCCATATGAGGTCCTATTTGGGACAAGAATGTGGGTTCCTGATCTCGAATGTAAAGGCACAGTGGTGGAAAATAAACCCTTTGACATCAAAGATCGTTTGGCTGTTTTACAGGATCTAAATGAACTAAGATCGAAACAAAGCAACGTGTTCCTGAAGCCAACCACCACTGGGGAAACACCGGCAGTCCCAGCAAGGCCTGTCTGGATCCCAAAAGTTGGGGATCTAGTCAGAGAGAAGATTGCGGACAAGAAGGAATTTGGACCTTCTTACAGACAACCGGTACCTGTCCTAGCCGTCCACGGAACAAGAACAGTACTTCTGCCGCCCCATGCTGGAAAAAAGGAGAAAAGATTTGTGTCAATCGACCTCATCAAACCACAGTAGGTGGCCAATACTAAATAGTAGGCCTCGTGGACTCCGACCTAGTAGCAGACGCACTCCTCTCGCTACTATCCAAGAGACTCATAACCATCGAGAATTCAGCAGTAACAGATGAAGGACTAAGCAACAATGCTATGGAACTCATCCCTCTTGAAACTCAAGTAACAGTTCGTCCAAATACACCTGTCTACACCAACGTAACAAGTGATCAACTGGTTCCAGCGATTTCAACAAATCCTGATGCAATTCCAACAATTGACCGAACTGCTTCTGGCTATTTCATTAACTTTGATACGTTTTCTGAGGATCTGAGTGAGCCTGAAACGACGCCAGCATCAAAAACTTTCAAGCAACAAGTACAAGACCTTTTTCATTTCCTGAAAGAGACCTATCTGGTTTCACCATGGATTGAAATATGGATTATTTCTGGAATATTTTTCTTTCTGTTTTGGCTAGCTTTGGTTATGACTCTTAGCGTGCTTATAAATGGCAGATACATCCGTATGGACACTGAAAGTAAAAATGTGAACTTACTTTTAAAACCACACAAATCTTCCCATCGTGAAACAAGAGACTTGTCAGCAGTGAACATCACAGCCGTTCCTATACAGGATGGTATAGTGTGGGACAAAACCGATTTCGACATATTCGGCCCGACGGAACTTTTGAAGATTCCACATTTATTTAAAATTTCATTAAGTGATTTTATTACCTCCAATACCTATTCTGATGATTGGGACTTTGAGACTGTTAATGATATGATGTCTGGTCTAGAAAGGTCTGCTGCGTTCTCTAACAATGAATACTTAGAGGGTTCATCAGACTACGAACAGCTTTATTGTTACAACCACTATGGTCATCATTTTTTGCATAAATCCGCAACACCTAGAAATGTGTTTATGTTTAACCAATGGGAACATTGTCCTACACCACCAAAAGGTAGTTCAAAAACGTTTGCTAATAAGTTTCCATATTTTTCAGGGTACAATACATCTGATCCAGAAACATTTTTCTATAAAAACGTAAACAAAACAGGACAGAAAATTATGTTAACTAATACAAAACAGATTTATTCTGCAGCCTTTATTACCCAACTGTCTAGACAAGGATTTGACTTTTGGAAAGACACAATCGACACAAAATCTGTCTGGGGTTCTAAAGATTGGCAAGTGCAGGGGATAGAAGCTTTGTTTAGAGCCTGTATCATCCCACATCAAATAATGTTTTTGAATGACACTGTGCAACAAACGTCTTGCCTTGGTTTAGCCAAGATCAAAGACATGAACACACCTTCTGTACCAACACCTGCAAGTAATAGCACTACACAGGGAGCGGTCACAGTAGACACTATACTACAAAACAACAGATCAGATCCTGATTGGAAAAAATGGTTACTCTGGCCCAAAGACACAAACATCTGTCAAGAAAGATTCCTGAATAGAATACAGGGCTTTAATATCCATAGGCCAGACCCACGATATGTTCAACGACAACATCCAGGGGTAGTAACAACATACAGTGTAGGAAAATTGTACCTCGACTGGTTACAAAAATTTACACTCGAGGATGTGAAACAACACTTATCTTTACTTAAAGAAGACGCAGACCTTAGGGAATTCTTGCTAGGACCAAGAAAACCGCGTCAAAAACGTTTCATATATGCCGGCATTTATGCTGCTTATAATGAAGTATGGAAGGTTTCACAGGCAGAGGCCGCAGAAAGAATACGTGAACTTGAACGTATTAACTTAGAGAAATCTCTCACTGTGGTCGACAATGGGTTAACAACCTTGTCATCCAGAATTTATTCATTGGACAACATTGTATCCTCTGCTATTGACATACTGGAACAAGATTTAGCCATGTTACAACAAGGCCAATCTCAGTTACGTTCTATTATGTTATTAGGCTGGAACCTGCAATCTTTGCGTGTAGGCTATGTGCCTTGGCGTTTTATCAACACGTCGTCTCTGTTTGCAGAATACAATCTAACGGATAAACAGATCGAACTGGCACAAAGGGGAGCAAAGTATACAGTGCTGAGCATTGAAAAACTGGAAAAATTACCATTTACGGTAGCAGAAAAACCAGCTAGAGAATGGCTTATTCATGGCAAAATAACTCTGCCTGTCACTACTTTTCATTTTCAGTATTACCTCAAACAAATGCAAGCAGGCAAATATGAAATGTTGGGTAAAGAATACATTAAGACATCCTGGGATTTACCTTACGAATACAGATGTTGGAGTGGGGATCGTGAAGTGTTTCTAAGCGGTACACACTGTAAAAATGCACTAAGCGGTTCACTCATATGTCAGGACATTTCTTTACACGGAGCTTGTAATGGTTCTGTGGCAAACTTGTCCTGCCACCAGCAGGGTACACCAGCTACTGTGATTAATCCAACGTTTGGCCAACTTTCTAACGGGAGTTACCTCATGTTGAATGATCAGAGTTGCTGTGGCATGTTGCCAGGCATCCCATATCTGGTAACGGTCGGCTCCAGGGTTACTTGTTGTATGCAAGTATTGTTCCCCCCAATACACACAGTCAGGGAGTCGCCTCTATGGCCTTCATTGAATGTTTCTTTTATACGTTTTGATACTTTAAGCAGAATGAAAGCCATGCTTTTGCAACAGACCGTGCCTTTGACCTCGGCCAAAGAAATCTATGATTTACAAATTCCAAGGACTTCGGCTGAGATACAGTCCTTAATTCGTACAAACTGCCCTATACATTTCGTAGAAATGATGGGACGTATCTTAAACATGTCTGATGCGAGCGGAATTGTACATGTATTTAAGACCATCTGTTCAGGACTGTTAATACCTTTTCAGGCAGTCCTCGGAATCATTCCAAACTTCGCACATTCGGTGTTTGGTGGTGTGTCATTAATTCTAGCACTGGTTGCAGGAATCCTGTTTTTATTCCTACTGCTACGCTATGGTAAGCCTATCCACCAGCGTCACTCCCAGCAATTTGGAGAAAGCTCTCCTAGAACGGAAGTGCCGTGAGGGCATAGTGCAACTTTTGGGCATACCTCATCTACGGGAACTTAATACAACATGGTTCCTGTCATTTAGACCAATCTGGCAAGATTGCATCTTACCTGTTCTACGCTGCCTGCTTTGCGGTGAAGAATGCGTGCTAGACACCTGTCTAACACTCCTATCAGTCATGCCAACGGATATCGATACTCTGCTGGACCCGATAACGGCCCATGCTCTGTGTTGTCCCCAAAGGCTACCAATCCTGATGACGGCATTCCTTGAGATCTCACAGACGCTTCCTGCTGCTGCTGAGGTACGAGATGGATCAACAGGCACACAGGTAACAACGGACGCGAACGTTGCTGCGGCATCCGATGCTGAAGGCAATGCTTCACATCTCTGTGCAGTTAACCTTCTAAATGAGGTATTCCAACTGTCATCGACATCGGTAGACGATCTTTTGTCTACAGAAATAGATGATTTCATGTTTACACCAGACCCATACACTGACTTTGATTCGGCACATAGTGTACCAGGGAAGCAATGAAATTTGGCCTCCATATTTTCAAAACAGAACAAAACTTGGAACTCTTCCTAAAAATTGAACTTTTTCTCTTTCTCTATTTTTGAAAATACATGGCAACTAAATCTGCTTACAGTAGAACTATTCATATAAAACGGACTTCTTTGAATACTTCCAGGGACACATTGTCACCTTATTCTTCTATAATTTCATTTTAGCCCCATGTTATGAAATGGCTTTGATTTTTGAAAACTTGTCAACCATTTCGTCATATGTATATATTTCTGTTTATTCATTCATGTTGCATTTTCCAATATATGCTTAGAATGAAATAATGCTTTAAAATGTACAGTACCTATTGCATTCAACAGTTTATTTTAAACTTCTTTTAATATGCTTTTAGAAATGTTTTTAGCAACATGTGGTACTCAGTTTAATGTTTAGCATTTAATGTTTAGCATTTAGTATTATCGTTCATTCAAAAGTGGAGTGGGTGTTGTATTCCACTTTAGGTGTCCGTATATAGGTTTTCCTGAAACATGTCCATATATAGGCACAATTCGCATTGCCCTTATATAGGCATAAGATCCCAGTCCTTATTTAGGCATTAGCCATGCTATCCAAATACAGGCATGGTCACTTACATCCGTCCACCCTAACGTCACAACGAGTTCTTAGAAACCAGACCCTTAAGCTCTTGGGAGTTCCCCTAGCACAGGATTATTGATTTCTCCAAGAACTCATTTATTATGCATGAACCGCTATACCTTAAGGGTTCATTCCTGACGTCTTCCTCTGCCCGACTTTACGTCAATGCTAACATTCCAAGTCACCTACCAGGTATAAATATACCTTCCCTTGCCCAAGCAAGTAGGAGGAGACCTCGACTTTAGAGGAGCCCGTGTCCCGGCCTGACGCACTGACAAGAGACGCTGTCATCCCTGCTCGCAGAGAATCCAGCTTCCAGTGTTCTGACTCCCTTCGCTGGGTGTTAAGAGTTCGAGACTCGGAAGGAGATTCCCACCTCTTTCATTCTCAAGGTATGGAGCTGACTAGAACCTAGAGGGACTCTTGGCATACCAGACTCTTAATATACCATACTATAGAAATACTTCACCTACTTCTTACCTTGCACTACACTTAGGTTAGGTACACTTGGGTAGAACTAGCTTAGAGAAGCATCTTATGAGTACTCGCATTTTTAGCTTATGTTATTTATGTATATGAATATATGTGTCATAGCTAAAAGATAATGCTAGCGCAGTATTATTTCTTTCTACTGCTTACGCTGTACATTATATATCTTGCATACTGTCTTGTGATCATAACAGCTCATATCTCTTACACAAGAAACAAGACTGTTCAATAAATCCTTTTTTGAAACGCCCGTCTATTCTTTCTGTGTAACTCTGAAGAAACTAAGCATGCATGATTAGCTGAGTGAAACTGTTATCTATTGTTTCCACGATTCTGAGAGTGTTCCGATTCTAAAGGGAAACAAAGTTGTCATGTTTATGCGGTTGCCAGAAACTACTCCCTTCTTGTTTACAAGGAGTTTCTAGTGGCCTCTGAGTTAGCTGGCACAAAGTAATTAAGTTTAATATACTCGATAGGGACATACTAACCTCAGTTCTATGTCAAATCTGTAGGGTATATTATTCCAATGCGCAGAGCCTATTAGGGAAATAGGAACTCCTCCACACTCCCACCTATTGTGGGTAGCAACTCTGGGGAGGTGAAAGGCAGTGGATTTGATGAAAGGGCCAGCGATACATTACTTTGCAGACTGCCGTGTTCAATCCTTTCAACTCCTATATAAACTAATAACAGTGCTGCTGTTAGGAACAAAAGCAAACACAAGGAGATGATGGATGGAGCACTGAAACTTTTGAGACACTCACCCCCAGTCACAGATCTGGGTTTAATCCATCATCGTTCTTAACTCACTTTGCCACCCCAGTTCAGACACAGCTATATGCAAATCAGTCTTGACCCTGTGCCTCATTGGAACAGTCCAGCCCGAACTGCCAAGCTATGTCTTCCCTGGACCGGAAACAAGCATCCTGGGACCGGTTTCGGGCTAACAGCCCTCATCAGCCAGGCTAGCTTGAATCCATGGCAAAGTGAGCAAGGGACCCACGTCTGGGCATACCCTGCCAACTTAGGGTGAACAAAGCAAACACAAGGAGATGATGGACGGAGCAGGGTATGCCCAGATGGGGGTCCCTTGCTCACTTTGCCACTGGACTCAAGCTAGCCTGGCTGATGAGGGCTGTTAGCCCGAAACCGGTCCCAGGATGCTTGTTTCCAGTCCAGGGAAGACATGGCTTGGCAGTTCGGGCTGGACTGTTCCCATGAGGCACAGGGTCAAGACTGATTTGCATATAGCTGTGTCTGAACTGTCACCACATGCTAGGAGTACCCTCACTGATAAGCCAAGAATCACTTCCAGGGTGCCAGGGTCATCATCACCTTCAAGCATAAGAGACACACATAGACTTTGACACACAGTTTTAGCCTCACTCTCACAGACGCCTACTCGCTCTCACTCTCAATTTTTTTTATCCATTTATAATTCCACTGCAGGCCCCTCAATTCAGGAGCCCAGCCCAGGCTTTGTTGTGCTTCTACAAGCCTCTCAGCTGAATTATTGGATGGGCTCGAACCCTAGTGCCGCAGAGAAATTGGCACCTATGGATTTATCGCAAAATTAAATTTCGTAGGAGGTGTCAAAACCTCCTGCCTCGTGATTATTAATGAAGCAGGAGGCATTTTGTGACAACTAGCACATGCCTGTCAATGCAGGGATGGAGGCCTGCACAGGACAGAAGAACTCCACACATGGTTTTGCATTCCTTCCATGTGAACATTTTTTTTTAAAGTATCCTGTGCCCCTTAAGAGGACACAGGATGTTAAAAAAAAGTCACATTGAAGGCGAGTCATTCATTGGGAGGGAGCATGCCGTGAGCCCCAAGAATACTGTCTGCTCCCGCCAAGGCTGTCCAACACCAGTCCCAAAGGGGAAACAGAAGCCGTCCCACAGAGATAACTTCCCCTTTGCAAATGAATTACTACACCAAGTCGGATGCTACTAACTTAAATTGCAATCTTCAACAACGAATAAATACCATTACAACGATCAAAGAGGATGCCTCCCCCCTATACCACCTCCTATTTGTAATTAATAATGATTCTTAAAAACCCTTCAAAGATTGAGAAAAATATTCGACTCACAAAATAGCTTTTGTTCATTGCTCAAAGGTGTTTTCTGGTCGCAACCCACCTGGTTTGCAACTGAGAGGCCTTGTAACCGTATAAAACCTTCATGTATGAGGCCCATTGTAAGCAAATTGTATTGGGAGTGTAAATTCACATTTTGTGAATACACAACGTGAATTTATGCTGCTAACACAATCCATTTGTGCCCTTAAGTACAACACAGGGGCCCAAAAGCCTTTGTGCTTCAAACGCGTGGATTTTACGGCAAACGTGTTCAAAATCCTTCCCGCAGCTTTTGGCATTTTGGCATGCCTGGATATACAGAAATACTATTTATCCTGTATGCATTTGTGATTAAACCTCTCAAAAAAGACTGCTTTGAGCTTGAAATATTTGAAAAAATAATCTATGCACCTTCTTTAAAGCACTTTGTATCAGCATTTAGCCGATTTCTATGCTTTCACTCAGAGGTGAAGTTTTTGTCACAGAATGCGGGAATTTCGTCAATTGATGGAGAAAGGATTACAACTTGCATATATCCAGGGCGCACAGTTGACATTTAAGACACCAGACCATAGCTGCTATCACTGAACATTTTCAATGTAAATTTAATATTTTAATTAGAAAAATACATTTTCTTGCCATTTTAAGGTATGTTCCTCATTTCACAGCTTGTAATACATTTTTATCACCTCTGAAGATCTCCTATGCCTTCTCACGAGTTCCTTTTAGAAATATTCATACTCTTGTGTTTCTCCTGACCCAACCGCGGCCTACAAACCATTCCACTTATTGCTGCTTCCAGCTCACGAAAGAAAGGTTTTCGAAATGCATGAGCCAAAACATACACAACACAAAACGTTCTCTGGAATCTTCTTTGGAATCGTTATGTTATCTGCGTTTTATTCTTAAACCTGCCCGGAAGTGGAAGACCAGGTTTAAAAAAAATGCTGCACAAAGCAAACATTATATCTAAATTGTTGAATGCAGATAGAAAAGCATTTTTCATGCTGACAAAAGGGTATATTACATTATAGAGATCTATATTAATCAAAGGTTTCATCAGCAGTTCACGTTCGTAATCCGTTTTCTATGGATTTGGGTGATACGGGTACTGCGCATGTGCTCGAGTTTGAAGGGACGGATACCACGTCTGTGGCTGGTGAGGCAGGCAGCGATGGCTGACGCTGCATGCATGAAGTTCACTTGCTCTCTTGAGAACATGGCGCCAGGCGGAAGTCTGTGGACAGTAATGGAGAGCCGGGGTCAAGAGTTCATCCGCGCTGTCATTCGCTGATCTCGAGCGGGCCTACTGAGACTGAGAAGCGAGCTGCACATTTTTTTTCCCAGAAAAGAGGCGATTGTGTGAGATAATGAGATAGCTGGATGTTGCAACTGACTGACCACAACCGACCATTTTCAAAGCCTAAAGGGTTTTTTTTCTCTGTTTTTGGTTGCACTTTTTTTGTTTGTGGGATGCAATGTACTTATCAGCAATTGAGCAATGGACTTGGAAGCCATACCTTCTCTAAGCTACACAATGAGGCCTATTATTTTAAAACACTGCTCCTTTGATTGTGTTTTCGGGTACCATGCCTTTTTGGAATACGAGGGGTCATCTTTTCATGTACGCCACTTATAGTACACAACCACAGAACTTACTCGACTCAAGGAGCCTTTCCGCGCATCACTGCATGGGCACTGGAAGCATGAGTGGAAAAGTAAGGCAGAGGGAGAAAGAAAACAAACATAGAGGGGTAAGGCAGAGAGAGAAAGGATGCATGGATGGAAGAGTAACACATAGGGAGAGCTGCCAGTGAGCTGTAGTGAAAGTAGGTGGCAGGTGGGAGCTGTTTGAAGAGGTTGGCAGGCCCAGTTGTATAGGCCGAGGAAAAGTACCAAGAACTCGTGGCCTAAGGGCAGGCGATGATGAATATGGTCAGAGTTGTAGGAGAGGCGCGTGGCAAATCTCAAAGTAGTTTAAAAAGATGGCGGTTCTTGATGCCAATAGTAAGTAGAAGGTGCTTTCTCAAGTCTGAGTATGATGTAGTGTGACACAACACAGAACATGGGTTGGGCTGTAAGAGTGGGCCTTTACAGCTCAGCTGTTCACAGTTTTTGCTAGGTTTTCGCTATTAAAGTGAGATTAGTGGACTAATACAGTAGTCCAGGGGTGGTTTCGATTTGGTTTAAACTCTCATTTTCTGTAAGGTAAATCATTGTGCTGGGTGCCTACCCAGAGGCCTGTAGGTACTATTTTAGTTCTAGAAGGGCCAACGTGACATTTGTACTTTCCAGGTCAAAAACATAAGTTATACTGGGTTGTATAATGTTGACATCTAATATTTAGTTGCCCATAGAGCAATAACTAGGTGTTGTGAGCCATATAAATAGTCATCGTTATTGTGCTATATATAGAGAAGGCGAAGTGATCACAGCTTTTGAAGTCTCCCAGGATGGGCACATGAAGCGCCTCTATGCAAACTGGGGAACCGCAGTGGAAGATGACCATGGCAGCTTCAACCACCCTAAATATATCTTTGACTTTGGACTGTGTGAAGTTGTAATTTTTTTTCTTGCGCCCTTCATGTGTTTCTCACAACAAGTCTGAAAACAGGTTAAAGTCATCAAGTTCCATATGAGTTGGGCTTTAATGAGAAAATTGGGACGTTCTCAATATTTTTTTATTGCGCACTCCTCATTTTCAACATTTTGTACGATTATGCTATTTGATGTACCTTTCCCTCAGGAATATTGAAGCACCTTCGAGGAAAAACTAAGTATGATATAATATTGGGTAGAGAATGCTTGTGAGTTACCGGCGCCACAAATCCGGTTTTCAAGCTGAAATACATTTTTTCACTGAAGAACTACACTTGGGGGTAGTTAAAATTAAAGTTGAAAACTCTATGAATTACATTAAAAAATAATTGGGAGCTGCGCGAAACTTAGAGCAATAAAAACTTCCTAACTCTCTACTATGGTGAGGTCGGAAACATCCATTTTTCACTGGGAGCATCTGTGGCGGGCTGAAACCGCCTGCAGCACAAGCTCCCATTGAAAAAGTTTTTATTTAAGCATCCTGCACCCTGTCACGGTGAAGGGATGTTTAGGGGGGCACCATGGGTGCCCCCTGGGTGCCCCCTGGGGCCAAATGTGGAGGGCCAGGGGGTAAGGGGCCCTGATAGGGGCCCCCAAAGTCAGTTTCCGACAGCCAATCCATGTCGGAAAGTCCGACATGGATTGGCTGTCGGAAACCGACATCATAATCCTGACGGCGGAAATGCCGTCCTTAAGGGATTATGAGGGCTTTCCGACTGGCTGGCGGTCTCCTTGAGCCCATCGGAACTGCGTCGGATTCCCCATCCAGTTTAAATTCCGACCGCCGTCATCATAATACGGTGGTCGGATTTTAAACCTACAATGTCGTTCGGAAAGCCTCCGTCCAGCGGACGGAGGCTTTCCGACCAACATTGTAATTAGGCCCTCTGTGTGTTTACCATTACCCCAGTTTTTCAAAAGGTCAAAACATGGTTCATTAATGCCTCCAAAACAAAATAAGAGAAGGAGTGTTTTTTGTACAGAGTGCATAGAGATTGCATCTTGGTCTTTGTGTGAAATGTGGATGCACCCATTGATCTTAGTTCTTCAACAAATGAGTAAATGTGTACAGGGATATTTATTATCTTGCGCAGGTAAAGATTTACTAATTTCAGGAATTTACAAAACTCCAGGTTATGTCTGGAAACCGGTGCCAATCACTGCTCTGTACGCATATTCCTGAAAATGTGTTGTGAATTTGTAATGCAACAATATACACAACTATGATTTTTCATTTGAAAAAGTCAGAGCAAATGCACTTGGTAACTTTTTTTGTTTGATGTTCATGGAGAAATCCCTTCTCTTATTTCCCTACCACCCTGGACTGTTTTATTCCCCCTTCCACCCTGCCGATGTATTTACTCCTGCCCTTAATACGAGTAAATCTCTAAGCCTTCCTGCGCTAGAAGAGTTCAGAGCATTGTTTGTAAATACTCACAAATGTGTAATATTATCAGAGGTGCACAAACTTTGTCGACATTCGTATCCAAGAGTCTCCACTCCTCATCCACAGAGTAGATTTACTCACATGGAAACCTCTGTGGTAGTAAATCCATTAAGGAGTGCAAAAACAAGTTTAAAGAGTTGGAAAAATGGCCTTGCCCTCATAAATCAGAGCATTTGATGGTGTAATTCTGTCTCCCACGTGCAAATAGTTTTAAGAATGATTCAATAAAACAATTTGTACCCCGGCACTCCTAATGTTTGTCCTCCCATTATTTTACTGCGTCTGAGGCGTGAAATCCATATACATTTAAAGTAGCTCCAATCACAGGAAACACCAATTTATAACGTAGTACTGGAATTTTCCTAAGTTTAATAGTTCATGATACAGCATAAATATATACATGCATTTGTTGTTTACAAAGTACACTTTAGCAGTGATAGTCCAATCCTTGTCAGTAGAAGACCGACACAGCCTGATGATGAAGACACATAGCAGCCAACACGTGTTTCATTACCACCATAACTTTTTCAAGGCTTAACACACAAACGTGTAGGTCTTCAGGGTAGTCTACATATGCTGGAAACTCCAGTGGTGTGTGTAATCATTGCCGTATTGTGGGGCGGAATCGTAGCACCCTAGTATGTATTGCTTCTCAGCGTGGATCAATTGTCAAAGATCCCCAAAGATGGCGAACCAGTCGAAAGAAAAGCGTGTTGCCAATTATACAGTGATACAAAAGGGGATGATGGACGGAACGTTTGAGCCAATCAAACACTCACCCCCAGTCAACTGATCTGGGTTTAATCCATCATCATTCTTTAGCTCACTCCACCACCCCAGTTCAGACATGGCCATATGCAAATCAGTCTGACCCTGTGCCTCATGGGAACAGTCCAGCCCGAACTGCCAAGCCATGTCTTCCCTGGACCGGAAACAAGCATCCTAGGACCAGTTTCTGGCATTTCAGCCGTCATCAGCCAGGCTTGCTTGAATCCAGTGGCAAAGTGAGCAAGGGACCCACGTCTGGGCATACCCCCGCCAACTTAGGGCGACCAATGCGATACAAAGGGGATGATGGACGGAACGTTTGAGCCAATCAAACACTCACCCCCAGTCAACTGATCTGGGTTTAATCCATCATCATTCTTTAGCTCACTCCACCACTCCAGTTCAGACATGGCCATATGCAAATCAGTCTGACCCTGTGCCTCATGGGAACAGTCCAGCCCGAACTGCCAAGCCATGTCTTCCCTGGACCGGAAACAAGCATCCTAGGACCAGTTTCTGGCATTTCAGCCGTCATCAGCCAGGCTTGCTTGAATCCAGTGGCAAAGTGAGCAAGGGACCCACGTCTGGGCATACCCCCGCCAACTTAGGGCGACCAAAGCGATACAAAGGGGATGATGGACGGAACGTTTGAGCCAATCAAACACTCACCCCCAGTCAACTGATCTGGGTTTAATCCATCATCATTCTTTAGCTCACTCCACCACCCCAGTTCAGACATGGCCATATGCAAATCAGTCTGACCCTGTGCCTCATGGGAACAGTCCAGCCCGAACTGCCAAGCCATGTCTTCCCTGGACCGGAAACAAGCATCCTAGGACCGGTTTCTGGCATTTCAGCCGTCATCAGCCAGGCCTGCTTGAATCCAGTGGCAAAGTGAGCAAGGGACCCACGTCTGGGCATACCCCGCCAACTTAGGGCGTACCAAAGCGATACAAAAGGGGATGATGGACGGAACGTTTGAGCCAATCAAACACTCGCCCCCAGTCAACTGATCTGGGTTTAATCCATCATCATCATTCTTTAGCTCACTCCACCAACCCAGTTCAGACATGGCCATATGCAAATCAGTCTGACCCTGTGCCTCATGGGAACAGTCCAGCCCGAACTGCCAAGCCATGTCTTCCCTGGACCGGAAACAAGCATCCTAGGACCGGTTTCTGGCATTCCAGCCGTCATCAGCCAGGCTTGCTTGAATCCAGTGGCAAAGTGAGCAAGGGACCCACGTCTGGGCATACCCCGCCAACTTAGGGCGACCAAAGCGATACAAAAGGGGATGATGGACGGAACGTTTGAGCCAATCAAACACTCACCCCCAGTCAACAGATCTGGGTTTAATCCATCATCATTCTTTAGCTCACTCCACCACCCCAGTTCAGACATGGCCATATGCAAATCAGTCTGACCCTGTGCCTCATGGGAACAGTCCAGCCCGAACTGCCAAGCCATGTCTTCCCTGGACCGGAAACAAGCATCCTAGGACCGGTTTCTGGCATTCCAGCCGTCATCAGCCAGGCTTGCTTGAATCCAGTGGCAAAGCCGCTTTGTTCGCCCTAAGTTGGCGGGGGTATGCCCAGACGTGGGTCCCTTGCTCACTTTGCCACTGGATTCAAGCAAGCCTGGCTGATGACGGCTGGAATGCCAGAAACCGGTCCTAGGATGCTTGTTTCCGGTCCAGGGAAGACATGGCTTGGCAGTTCGGGCTGGACTGTTCCCATGAGGCACAGGGTCAGACTGATTTGCATATGGCCATGTCTGAACTGGGGTGGTGGAGTGAGCTAAAGAATGATGATGGATTAAACCCAGATCAGTTGACTGGGGGTGAGTGTTTGATTGGCTCAAACGTTCTGTCCATCATCCCCTTTGTATCGCTTGTTCGCCCTAAGTTGGCGGGGTATGCCCAGACGTGGGTCCCTTGCTCACTTTGCCACTGGATTCAAGCAAGCCTGGCTGATGACGGCTGGAATGCCAGAAACCGGTCCTAGGATGCTTGTTTCCGGTCCAGGGAAGACATGGCTTGGCAGTTCGGGCTGGACTGTTCCCATGAGGCACAGGGTCAGACTGATTTGCATATGGCCATGTCTGAACTGGGGTGGTGGAGTGAGCTAAAGAATGATGATGGATTAAACCCACATCAGTTGACTGGGGGTGAGTGTTTGATTGGCTCAAACGTTCCGTCCATCATCCCCTTTGTATTGCTTTGTTCAGCCCTAAGTTGGCGGGAGTATGCCCAGACGTGGGTCCCTTGCTCACTTTGCCACTGGATTCAAGCAAGCCTGGCTGATGACGGCTGGAATGCCAGAAACCGGTCCTAGGATGCTTGTTTCCGGTCCAGGGAAGACATGGCTTGGCAGTTCGGGCTGGACTGTTCCCATGAGGCACAGGGTCAGACTGATTTGCATATGGCCATGTCTGAACTGGGGTGGTGGAGTGAGCTAAAGAATGATGATGGATTAAACCCAGATCAGTTGACTGGGGGTGAGTGTTTGATTGGCTCAAACGTTCCGTCCATCATCCCCTTTGTATCGCTTTGTTCGCCCTAAGTTGGCGGGGTATGCCCAGACGTGGGTCCCTTGCTCACTTTGCCACTGGATTCAAGCAAGCCTGGCTGATGACGGCTGGAATGCCAGAAACCGGTCCTAGGATGCTTGTTTCCGGTCCAGGGAAGACATGGCTTGGCAGTTCGGGCTTGACTGTTCCCATGAGGCACAGGGTCAGACTGATTTGCATATGGCCATGTCTGAACTGGGGTGGTGGAGTGAGCTAAAGAATGATTATGGATTAAACCCAGATCAGTTGACTGGGGTGAGTCTTTGATTGGCTCAAACGTTCCGTCCATCATCCCCTTTGTATCGCTTGTTCGCCCTAAGTTGGCGGGGTATGCCCAGACGTGGGTCCCTTGCTCACTTTGCCACTGGATTCAAGCAAGCCTGGCTGATGACGGCTGGAATGCCAGAAACCGGTCCTAGGATGCTTGTTTCCGGTCCAGGGAAGACATGGCTTGGCAGTTCGGGCTGGACTGTTCCCATGAGGCACAGGGTCAGACTGATTTGCATATGGCCATGTCTGAACTGGGGTGGTGGAGTGAGCTAAAGAATGATGATGGATTAAACCCAGATCAGTTGACTGGGGGTGAGTGTTTGATTGGCTCAAACGTTCCGTCCATCATCCCCTTTTGTATCGCTTTGTTCGCCCTAAGTTGGCGGGGTATGCCCAGACGTGGGTCCCTTGCTCACTTTGCCACTGGATTCAAGCAAGCCTGGCTGATGACGGCTGGAATGCCAGAAACCGGTCCTAGGATGCTTGTTTCCGGTCCAGGGAAGACATGGCTTGGCAGTTCGGGCTGGACTGTTCCCATGAGGCACAGGGTCAGACTGATTTGCATATGGCCATGTCTGAACTGGGGTGGTGGAGTGAGCTAAAGAATGATGATGGATTAAACCCAGATCAGTTGACTGGGGGTGAGTGTTTGATTGGCTCAAACGTTCTGTCCATCATCCCCTTTTGTATCGCTTTGTTCGCCCTAAGTTGGCGGGGGTATGCCCAGACGTGGGTCCCTTGCTCACTTTGCCACTGGATTCAAGCAAGCCTGGGTGATGACGGCTGGAATGCCAGAAACCGGTCCTAGGATGCTTGTTTCCGGTCCAGGGAAGACATGGCTTGGCAGTTCGGGCTGGACTGTTCCCATGAGGCACAGGGTCAGACTGATTTGCATATGGCCATGTCTGAACTGGGGTGGTGGAGTGAGCTAAAGAATGATGATGGATTAAACCCAGATCAGTTGACTGGGGGTGAGTGTTTGATTGGCTCAAACGTTCAGTCCATCATCCCCTTTTGTATCGCTTTGTTCGCCCTAAGTTGGCGGGGGTATGCCCAGACGTGGGTCCCTTGCTCACTTTGCCACTGGATTCAAGCAAGCCTGGCTGATGACGGCTGGAATGCCAGAAACCGGTCCTAGGATGCTTGTTTCCGGTCCAGGGAAGACATGGCTTGGCAGATCGGGCTGGACTGTTCCCATGAGGCACAGGGTCAGACTGATTTGCATATGGCCATGTCTGAACTGGGGTGGTGGAGTGAGCTAAAGAATGATGATGGATTAAACCCAGATCAGTTGACTGGGGGTGAGTGTTTGATTGGCTCAAGCGTTCCGGTCCATCATCCCCTTTGTATCGCTTTGTTCGCCCTAAGTTGGCGGGGGTATGCCCAGACGTGGGTCCCTTGCTCACTTTGCCACTGGATTCAAGCAAGCCTGGCTGATGACAGCTGGAATGCCAGAAACCGGTCCTAGGATGCTTGTTTCCGGTCCAGGGAAGACATGGCTTGGCAGTTCGGGCTGGACTGTTCCCATGAGGCACATGGTCAGACTGATTTGCATATGGCCATGTCTGAACTGGGGTGGTGGAGTGAGCTAAAGAATGATGATGGATTAAACCCAGATCAGTTGACTGGGGGTGAGTGTTTGATTGGCTCAAACGTTCCGTCCATCATCCCCTTTTGTATTGCTTTGTTCGCCCTAAGTTGGCGGGGGTATGCCAGACGTGGGTCCCTTGCTCACTTTGCCACTGGATTCAAGCAAGCCTGGCTGATGACGGCTGGAATGCCAGAAACCGGTCCTAGGATGCTTGTTTCCGGTCCAGGGAAGACATGGCTTGGCAGTTCGGGCTGGACTGTTCCCATGAGGCACAGGGTCAGACTGATTTGTATATGGCCATGTCTGAACTGGGGTGGTGGAGTGAGCTAAAGAATGATGATGGATTAAACCCAGATCAGTTGACTGGGGGTGAGTGTTTGATTGGCTCAAAAGTTCCGTCCATCATCCCCTTTTGTATCGCTTTGTTCGCCCTAAGTTGGCGGGGGTATGCCCAGACGTGGGTCCCTTGCTCACTTTGCCACTGGATTCAAGCAAGCCTGGCTGATGACGGCTGGAATGCCAGAAACCGGTCCTAGGATGCTTGTTTCCGGTCCAGGGAAGACATGGCTTGGCAGTTCGGGCTGGACTGTTCCCATGAGGCACAGGGTCAGACTGATTTGCATATGGCCATGTCTGAACTGGGGTGGTGGAGTGAGCTAAAGAATGATGATGGATTAAACCCAGATCAGTTGACTGGGGGTGAGTGTTTGATTGGCTCAAACGTTCCGTCCATCATCCCCTTTTGTATCGCTTTGTTCGCCCTAAGTTGGCGGGGGTATGCCCAGACGTGGGTCCCTTGCTCACTTTGCCACTGGATTCAAGCAAGCCTGGCTGATGACGGCTGGAATGCCAGAAACCGGTCCTAGGATGCTTGTTTCCGGTCCAGGGAAGACATGGCTTGGCAGTTCGGGCTGGACTGTTCCCATGAGGCACAGGGTCAGACTGATTTGCATATGGCCATGTCTGAACTGGGGTGGTGGAGTGAGCTAAAGAATGATGATGGATTAAACCCAGATCAGTTGACTGGGGGTGAGTGTTTGATTGGCTCAAACGTTCCGTCCATCATGCCTTTTGTATCGCTTTGTTCGCCCTAAGTTGGCGGGGGTATGCCCAGACGTGGGTCCCTTGCTCACTTTGCCACTGGATTCAAGCAAGCCTGGCTGTTGACGGCTGGAATTCCAGAAACCGGTCCTAGGATGCTTGTTTCCGGTCCAGGGAAGACATGGCTTGGCAGTTCGGGCTGGACTGTTCCCATGAGGCACAGGGTCAGACTGATTTGCATATGGCCATGTCTGAACTGGGGTGGTGGAGTGAGCTAAAGAATGATGATGGATTAAACCCAGATCAGTTGACTGGGGGTGAGTGTTTGATTGGCTCAAACGTTCCGTCCATCATCCCCTTTTGTATCGCTTTGTTCGCCCTAAGTTGGCGGGGGTATGCCCAGACGTGGGTCCCTTGCTCACTTTGCCACTGGATTCAAGCAAGCCTGGCTGATGACGGCTGGAATGCCAGAAACCGGTCCTAGGATGCTTGTTTCCCGGTCCAGGGAAGACATGGCTTGGCAGTTCGGGCTGGACTGTTCCCATGAGGCACAGGGTCAGACTGATTTGCATATGGCCATGTCTGAACTGGGGTGGTGGAGTGAGCTAAAGAATGATGATGGATTAAACCCAGATCAGTTGACTGGGGGTGAGTGTTTGATTGGCTCAAACGTTCCGTCCATCATCCCCTTTTGTATCGCTTTGTTCGCCCTAAGTTGGCGGGGGTATGCCCAGACTTGGGTCCCTTGCTCACTTTGCCACTGGATTCAAGCAAGCCTGGCTGATGACGGCTGGAATGCCAGAAACGGGTCCTAGGATGCTTGTTTCCGGTCCAGGGAAGACATGGCTTGGCAGTTCGGGCTGGACTGTTCCCATGAGGCACAGGGTCAGACTGATTTGCATATGGCCATGTCTGAACTGGGGTGGTGGAGTGAGCTAAAGAATGATGATGGATTAAACCCAGATCAGTTGACTGGGGGTGAGTGTTTGATTGGCTCAAACGTTCCGTCCATCATCCCCTTTTGTATCGCTTTGTTCGCCCTAAGTTGGCGGGGGTATGCCCAGACGTGGGTCCCTTGCTCACTTTGCCACTGGATTCAAGCAAGCCTGGCTGATGACGGCTGGAATGCCAGAAACCGGTCCTAGGATGCTTGTTTCCGGTCCAGGGAAGACATGGCTTGGCAGTTCGGGCTGGACTGTTCACATGAGGCACAGGGTCAGACTGATTTGCATATGGCCATGTCTGAACTGGGGTGGTGGAGTGAGCTAAAGAATGATGATGGATTAAACCCAGACCAGTTGACTGGGGGTGAGTGTTTGATTGGCTCAAACGTTCCGTCCATCATCCCCTTTTGTATCGCTTTGTTCGCCCTAAGTTGGCGGGGGTATGCCCAGACGTGGGTCCCTTGCTCACTTTGCCACTGGATTCAAGCAAGCCTGGCTGATGACGGCTGGAATGCCAGAAACCGGTCCTAGGATGCTTGTTTCCGGTCCAGGGAAGACATGGCTTGGCAGTTCGGGCTGGACTGTTCCCATGAGGCACAGGGTCAGACTGATTTGCATATGGCCATGTCTGAACTGGGGTGGTGGAGTGAGCTAAAGAATGATGATGGATTAAACCCAGATCAGTTGACTGGGGGTGAGTGTTTGATTGGCTCAAATGTTCCGTCCATCATCCCCTTTTGTATCGCTTTGTTCGCCCTAAGTTGGCGGGGGTATGCCCAGACGTGGGTCCCTTGCTCACTTTGCCACTGGATTCAAGCAAGCCTGGCTGATGACGGCTGGAATGCCAGAAACCGGTCCTAGGATGCTTGTTTCCGGTCCAGGGAAGACATGGCTTGGCAGTTCGGGCTGGACTGTTCCCATGAGGCACAGGGTCAGACTGATTTGCATATGGCCATGTCTGAACTGGGGTGGTGGAGTGAGCTAAAGAATGATGATGGATTAAACCCAGATCAGTTGACTGGGGGTGAGTGTTTGATTGGCTCAAACGTTCCGTCCATCATCCCCTTTGTATCGCTTTGTTCGCCCTAAGTTGGCGGGGGTATGCCCAGACGTGGGTCCCTTGCTCACTTTGCCACTGGATTCAAGCAAGCCTGGCTGATGACGGCTGGAATGCCAGAAACCGGTCCTAGGATGCTTGTTTCCGGTCCAGGGAAGACATGGCTTGGCAGTTCGGGCTGGACTGTTCCCATGAGGCACAGGGTCAGACTGATTTGCATATGGCCATGTCTGAACTGGGGTGGTGGAGTGAGCTAAAGAATGATGATGGATTAAACCCAGATCAGTTGACTGGGGGTGAGTGTTTGATTGGCTCAAACGTTCCGTCCATCATCCCTTTTGTATTGCTTTGTTCGCCCTAAGTTGGCGGGGGTATGCCCAGACGTGGGTCCCTTGCTCACTTTGCCACTGGATTCAAGCAAGCCTGGCTGATGACGGCTGGAATGCCAGAAACCAGTCCTAGGATGCTTGTTTCCGGTTCAGGGAAGACATGGCTTGGCAGTTCGGGCTGGACTGTTCCCATGAGGCACAGGGTCAGACTGATTTGCATATGGCCATGTCTGAACTGGGGTGGTGGAGTGAGCTAAAGAATGATGATGGATTAAACCCAGATCAGTTGACTGGGGGTGAGTGTTTGATTGGCTCAAACGTTCCGTCCATCTTCCCCTTTTGTATCGCTTTGTTCACCCTAAGTTGGCGGGGGTATGCCCAGACGTGGGTCCCTTGCTCACTTTGCCACTGGATTCAAGCAAGCCTGGCTGATGACGGCTGGAATGCCAGAAACCGGTCCTAGGATGCTTGTTTCCGGTCCAGGGAAGACATGGCTTGGCAGTTCGGGCTGGACTGTTCCCATGAGGCACAGGGTCAGACTGATTTGCATATGGCCATGTCTGAACTGGGGTGGTGGAGTGAGCTAAAGAATGATGATGGATTATACCCAGATCAGTTGACTGGGGGTGAGTGTTTGATTGGCTCAAACGTTCCGTCCATCATCCCCTTTTGTATCGCTTTGTTCGCCCTAAGTTGGCGGGGGTATGCCCAGACGTGGGTCCCTTGCTCACTTTGCCACTGGATTCAAGCAAGCCTGGCTGATGACGGCTGGAATGCCAGAAACCGGTCCTAGGATGCTTGTTTCCGGTCCAGGGAAGACATGGCTTGGCAGTTCGGGCTGGACTGTTCCCATGAGGCACAGGGTCAGACTGATTTGCATATGGCCATGTCTGAACTGGGGTGGTGGAGTGAGCTAAAGAATGATGATGGATTAAACCCAGATCAGTTGACTGGGGGTGAGTGTTTGATTGGCTCAAACGTTCCGTCCATCATCCCCTTTTGTATCGCTTTGTTCGCCCTAAGTTGGCGGGGTATGCCCAGACGTGGGTCCCTTGCTCACTTTGCCACTGGATTCAAGCAAGCCTGGCTGATGACGGCTGGAATGCCAGAAACCGGTCCTAGGATGCTTGTTTCCGGTCCAGGGAAGACATGGCTTGGCAGTTCGGGCTGGACTGTTCCCATGAGGCACAGGGTCAGACTGATTTGCATATGGCCATGTCTGAACTGGGGTGGTGGAGTGAGCTAAAGAATGATGATGGATTAAACCCAGATCAGTTGACTGGGGGTGAGTGTTTGATTGGCTCAAACGTTCCGTCCATCATCCCCTTTTGTATCGCTTTGTTCGCCCTAAGTTGGCGGGGGTATGCCCAGACGTGGGTCCCTTGCTCACTTTGCCACTGGATTCAAGCAAGCCTGGCTGATGACGGCTGGAATGCCAGAAACCAGTCCTAAGATGCTTGTTTCCGGTCCAGGGAAGACATGGCTTGGCAGTTCGGGCTGGACTGTTCCCATGAGGCACAGGGTCAGACTGATTTGCATATGGCCATGTCTGAACTGGGGTGGTGGAGTGAGCTAAAGAATGATGATGGATTAAACCCAGATCAGTTGACTGGGGGTGAGTGTTTGATTGGCTCAAACGTTCCGTCCATCATCCCCTTTTGTATCGCTTTGTTCGCCCCTAAGTTGGCGGGGGTATGGCCAGACGTGGGTCCCTTGCTCACTTTGCCACTGGATTCAAGCAAGCCTGGCTGATGACGGCTGGAATGCCAGAAACCGGTCCTAGGATGCTTGTTTCCGGTCCAGGTAAGACATGGCTTGGCAGTTCGGGCTGGACTGTTCCCATGAGGCACAGGGTCAGACTAATTTGCATATGGCCATGTCTGAACTGGGGTGGTGGAGTGAGCTAAAGAATGATGATGGATTAAACCCAGATCAGTTGACTGGGGGTGAGTGTTTGATTGGCTCAAACGTTCCGTCCATCATCCCCTTTTGTATCGCTTTGTTCGCCCTAAGTTGGCGGGGTATGCCCAGACATGGGTCCCTTGCTCACTTTGCCACTGGATTCAAGCAAGCCTGGCTGATGACGGCTGGAATGCCAGAAACCGGTCCTAGGATGCTTGTTTCCGGTCCAGGGAAGACATGGCTTGGCAGTTCGGGCTGGACTGTTCCCATGAGGCACAGGGTCAGACTGATTTGCATATGGCCATGTCTGAACTGGGGTGGTGGAGTGAGCTAAAGAATGATGATGGATTAAACCCAGATCAGTTGACTGGGGGTGAGTGTTTGATTGGCTCAAACGTTCCGTCCATCATCCCCTTTTGTATCGCTTTGTTCGCCCTAAGTTGGCGGGGGTATGCCCAGACGTGGGTCCCTTGCTCACTTTGCCACTGGATTCAAGCAAGCCTGGCTGATGACAGCTGGAATGCCAGAAACCGGTCCTAGGATGCTTGTTTCCGGTCCAGGGAAGACATGGCTTGGCAGTTCGGGCTGAACTGTTCCCATGAGGCACAGGGTCAGACTGATTTGCATATGGCCATGTCTGAACTGGGGTGGTGGAGTGAGCTAAAGAATGATGATGGATTAAACCCAGATCAGTTGACTGGGGATGAGTGTTTGATTGGCTCAAACGTTCCGTCCATCATCCCCTTTTGTATCGCTTTGTTCGCCCTAAGTTGGCGGGGGTATGCCCAGACGTGGGTCCCTTGCTCACTTTGCCACTGGATTCAAGCAAGCCTGGCTGATGACGGCTGGAATGCCAGAAAACGGTCCTAGGATGCTTGTTTCCGGTCCAGGGGAGACATGGCTTGGCAGTTCGGGCTGGACTGTTCCCATGAGGCACAGGGTCGGACTGATTTGCATATGGCCATGTCTGAACTGGGGTGGTGGAGTGAGCTAAAGAATGATGATGGATTAAACCCAGATCAGTTGACTGGGGGTGAGTGTTTGATTGGCTCAAACGTTCCGTCCATCATCCCCTTTTGTATCGCCAATTATACAGTGGGCATGTTTCTTGATAAATAATTCTCAGCAGGGACACCGTATCAGTCATGTAAAAGGAGGAAGAACCCGGAAATTGGTTCTTCTAGTACTGTGGAATGCCCTTAAGACAAGAAAGACTGGTTGGAATCCGTGGTCTACTCCGGTCCCGCTGAGACCTCTCAGCGGGACCGGAGTAGACCACCGATTCGGGGTGATAACTACACGAAACAGGGGCAGACTATAGCCCAAATTACACCAACGCCGCTACTAAGGAGCACTGGACTGGGGACGTTTTTAGTGATTCCAACCAGTCTTTCTTGTCTTAAGGGCATTCCACAGTACTAGAAGAACCGATTTCCGGGTTCTTTCTCCTTTTACATGACTGATACGGTGTCCCTGCTGAGAATTATTTATCAAGAAACATGCCCACTGTATAATTAGCAACACGCTTTTCTTTCGACCAGTTCGCCATCTTTGGGGATCTTTGACAGTTGATCCACGCTGAGAAACAATACATCTGTTGCTTATTGCTGTATTTGAGTGTTAAACTGGTATTACTGAGGCAAAACCTTTGCCCAGACAGTGTTAACGTGTAAAAATGTCAAAATAAGCAAGTAATAATATCACATTATGTTCCTCTTTACTTTGCATAGTTTAGTCAACTCTGCTGCATAATTTGGTCCTCCCCTGCCGCGTGATGAGAAAGACTAATAAAACATGACCTGTTTGCAGCTCTAACAGGCCTGAGATGGGGCTAACACGACGATGTTGGAAGGTTGCCACCCATGCTGTTAATGGCAATAACGTTAAAGGCTTTCAGGTAGTTCCAGCCTGATGTATCTCTCTCAGGGTTTGTTTTTTTTCCTTGCAGCTTTGCATCCTGGTACTTGTAGTACTGCGTTTATTACGGGAAAACCCACATAGAAAGAGAAAATCAGGAGTCGACGAAGTACTCCATGCAGACGTGTGCCAGTATGAGATTTCTTATATTTAATGCATCCATGCTACCCTATCTGGTATTTCTGCTTCCACCCCGTGCTAAGCTCACAAACACCACTGCCGTTTACATCATGGCGTTTAATAATATTGATCATCCTGCAATCAGGCTTAATTCACTTTGAATTGAGCGAGACAGCGGAGAAAATTGCCTAGAGATTCCGGAGGAAGCGATAATTGAGTGGCTGCCTTCTCGAGCGCGGCGTGCGCCTCTGCAGCTTGCGCCCCGGCAGAAAGAGCGGGTAATGTGGCCTTCAGCACCGAGGCCAGCTGCCAACACCACAGCCTTCCCTGCTCAGCCCAGCCCAGCCTCTGCGGGCGGGCGGGCAGCCGGCTCAAGCTGCCTTCAGCACCGAGGACAGCTCCACAGGAAGCGGGCTGGTTGTTGCACTCGGCGCTGAAGGCGCATTCTGAACGTCAGTCCCTGCCTCCACTCCTCACACACGAAGCACTGCACCAGCCGCAAGTTTACAGTCACTAGCAACCCTTCCTGTGAAGAACGTGTACCATGCCAGATAGAGACAGATACGTGTTTTCCCTGTTTTTTCCCCATTGTTCTCGGGGTAATGAGCTTTGATTTGTGCGGAGTCTGCTTTCTGGAGGCGAGGGGCGCTTTCCCCGACGGCGGCCGCTGGGTAATTGGATGCAGCCTGGGGGATTTTTCCAGATGCCGGAGTTTCCCTGGCATGCGGAAAACCCCTTCAGATGCGGTGTTTTCTGCTCAGTCCCTCCTCCCGAGCCAGTTAGTTACAGGGGAAACCGGCACTGCGGAGTTCCTAACGTGCAGATGCATTATTTCTGGCTGTTAGATGTATCTGGTACCAGGGGCTTAAGGGATTTCTTTTTTATTTGGCAGTTGAATGCGGCCAGAATATTCCACACACATTTACACATAAGGGACCATCCTTGCTGTACTGGATCTTTTATAATGTGATGGAACACACATGCAGGAACATAATACTTTATTTCACGGGCATGACATATTCCTCGACTTGCCACAAATTTGGAAGATGAACAAAACAGACGACAGCTGACTGTAATCAGCAGGGCCCCGGCCTGGTGCTCATAAGCAAGTTAGCTTCCTTGTGTACTCCTTTATTATTTTCCTGCAGTTTTATATAGAAGAACTCAGCCCGAGGAGAGGGCACTTGAGCGCTTTGCATGAGTACCAGTTACATTACACAAGGTAAAAAGTACTATTTTTTATTTTATTCTTTAGGCACGAGAAGATCAAGCAATTTTCCCAGAATGTTGAGCAGATCCGTCTCGAACCTCGTTCCAAAGTCGGGAGATTTGTTCATAACGCCACATCCTCGTGGTATATTCCAACTTTCCTGCAACTATTATTCACCAACAAATTCCTATTTTATCCTGCATGGAAGCACAGGAATACAATGCTATTAAAAATGCCCCCTTCTAAATCCCAAAATAAAATATTTTGGGGCAGATCTACAAGAAAGTGCCGCAGCGTGGCGCTGCAAGCCCTTTGGCTGCGCCACGCTGCGGCACTTTCAGAGCACAGGAATGCGACATATTTACAAGAATATGTCGCATTCCTGTGCTCTCCCCTGCGCTGGCGCACAAACAGTTGCCAAGCGCCGGCGCAGGCACCCTTGCACCATGGTGCAAGGATGCCTGCGCCATGGGGAGATTGTTTCTGTGCAAGAAGGGGCACCTTTCTGCACAAAAACAATCAGTACAGGCTTTTCCTCTTTCAATGCGTGCTGCAGAATGCAGCACGCATTGAAAGAGGAAAACGAGGAGAAATGAAAACATTTCTCCTCGGTGCGTCTCGCTACGCCACCTCTAGGGTGGCGTAGCTTTCAGACGCATCTCCAGAGTTACGATTTCTCGTAATTCTGGAGATGTGTCTTGTTCCATGGGTGTTGCGTGGGAACACCCACAGCAACACCCATGGAACGCCCCTTCACCGCAAAGTGCTGCGTGTGAAGGGACGGTATTTACAAGGAGAGGAAAAGTCACGCATGGTGGCTTTTCCTCTCCTTGTAAATATCGAGAGCCCCTGCGCCACCAGTACGTCACGAAAAGTGACGTACTGGTGGCGCAGGAGGCTTGTAAATCTGCCCCTATGTGTAAAACATACAAGGCTGCACTCAGCATACATCAAGTCTGCACGTGCGCCCTTCCTGTAATATTAGGCGTGCCTGGTTCAGGGCTTGAGGTGGAGCGGGTCCTGTCAGCTCTAAGCACCAGCAGTAGTTAAAAAGAGAGAGTGAAACAGGTCTCTTTTGGGCTCTGTATGAAGCCCAATAATTTACCAAGCTGAAAGAACGAACTTGTCACATCAGCAGCACTACATCCTATACGGAGATGACTAATGGAAATCGATGTCATTTTTTTTCTCGATAGTATGGTTTCTCTCCCACTCCCTGTAGCAGGACTGTGGCTGATCTGAATGGTTCTCAAGTGGCAGAAGGACATTTTATCCCTCACCCACCCCCTCCCCGGCTGGATTTTCTTTCAGCCTTGTGCCAGCTGTAGGTTTACATAGAAACTAGCCTGGCCTCCGCCTTGCACCTTCTAGGGTCTCAGGAAGCTATTTTTGAGGCACAGGATTCTAAATCCATTTGATTTTTTAGGCCACACTGTTAATTACATAGGCCACATCCCATATAAAGGACTCCTGGCCACATCTTTTTTGACCACGCCCCTTTAGAGACCCAGCTCCCCCCCCCACCCCTCCAGTTTTTTTTAAATTCCACTTAAAGCCCCGGCCTCATTTCTTTATTCTTTGTATTTCTGTTAAGTTGTAAACTCGGCCTTCAGTTTTAGAATTAATTTATTGCTACAACATGTCCATGTTATGAACATATTTCCACCAAGAACAGCCTTCCAAAATAGTACTGCACCGTAGATATATAGATATAGAGATACTGTAAGAGTCAATACATCAGAATGTAAAAAGGGAAGGGAGTTTTCTGGCTCTAAGTGCCTTCATGAAATAACGTCTGTGTGGTATCTTGACGGGGACATGGAATAAACAACTACTTAAAATCAAGGTATTGCCTACGACTCTACTTCTCTATAGTCTGCTTTGAGGACAGTGTCTGTTGAGTAGCACGAATTTGCACTGCTGATGGAAAAAAAAATCCTTGATAAAAAAGAAAGTTATCTTATTTCCATATTACATTTAAGTATGTATGGATTTTATTCATGCTTCAGGAAAAGCATTCCTGAGTTCATCAGCTGGGCGGAATTATATTGACTGGAGACATGCTTTGCCTCATTAGTACCAATATAAGACTTGAACACAGCAATCAAGGAATAAAAAGCGACCAGTTAATTTTTGCACAGAGTCTGCCACTGCTGTGAACCACTTGCTCTGTATTTATTTGGTAAGTTTTTGAGCCTTTTGAGCTTGAATGTTTTTTTGTTGGAATTCTGCAAATTATTTACCATACGTGGAATATGGCAAGTGCTGTAAATACGTAAATAGATGGAAATAGTAGAGATGGACAGTGACAAAATTCCCGTGGCCCTGATATTGGGAAATAGAGAAAATTGGATTTGCTGCAGTTCATATAAAAAACATGTTTTTTTCCCCCTGGACAAAAATATAGAACCATCTGAATCTTAACTTTTTTGTGCTATGTTTAGATGCTAAGCAATGAAACAAATACATTTGTAACCATTTGTAAATATGAAACATGAAATTAAGGGGCATATTTACAATATTTTGGCATAAGGCAGTGGCGCAAGCCTAGCTGCACTGCCTTACGTTGAACTAAAGGGCAGGAATGTGCTGTATCTACAAGATATGGCACATTCCTGTCCTTTCTGCCAGCGCTGGTGCACAAAATGCAGCCGAACGCCAACGCAGGCAGCCTTGCACCATGGTGAAAGGGTGTTTGTGTTGTTGGCATGATTATTTTTGTGCAGGAAGGTACACCTTCTTGCCCAAAAACAATCAAAGGAGGCGATTTCCCCGTTATATCTGTGCTGCAGAATGCAGCACTAGTGGAAAGAGGAAAAAACAAGGAGTAATGTAAACATTTCTCCTCGTTACACACGCTTTGGGAAGGTGTTACCTTTGGCGCTGCCCCAGATTTACACTATGTTGTGAATCTGGGGCAGTGTAAAAAACCATGGGTGTTGCGTGGGAACACCCACAGCAACACCCATGGAACGCCCCTTTCACGCAGAGCAATGCGTGAAAGGGGGCCATAATTTCAAAGCTATGAAAAGCCACGCAGGGTGGCTTTGCGTGGCCTTGTAAATATGGGCCAGCACACTGCCCCACCGGCGTGTCAAAAAAAGTGACGCTGTAGTGTCGCAAGGGGCTTGTAAATATGCCCTAAGTTTGAGGAAAAATAATTTTGCATTCATTCTTATTACACGGGAAGTGTATCAGAGGCATAACACAGGCCCCCACTGACCCTGCGGTGCGCGGGGGGTGGAGGGGTCACCCAGCCCTTCAAGGGAAGCCCATTTAATCCAAAGCCAATGAATATTTGTGAGATATGGTGGGCTTGGGTGCCTCTTACACAGTGGAGATGGTGTGGGGGCGGCTTCTTTTTTTGCATTACACTGCTGAAGGATGTATAGTACAACTCTGATTGCTGTGCTTATTGTTATGCAAGCAACAGCTAGATGGAAAAGAGTATTCCCTCTATGTGTGCACCAGCGCAAAAATTAAGTAGCCTGACCCCTTAACTTCATGGATCGTCAATGAATGTTCAAATAACCAGTCAAAACGATGATGTGCTTAAGTGGGAAATTAATTTATTGAAAAAGAACAAGGCTGTCGACAAGAAAACTTGCAAAGGGATACTCAGAGCGTTTGAAAAATGGGGAAGTATCTTCCAGAATATCCCTTTCTAGATGTGTACATTAAGCAGAAGGAAAATACAGCTAATTCGTTAGAATAACAGAAATGCCATCTGTCTATGTGTCTATGTGCATGCCTGGATTCAACTCTGTGTGCGTGTGTTGTGCATGCGCATGTCTGGCATATCTGTGTGTGTGGGTATAAGGCTGCCTTTTGTTTGTTTATGCATGCCTAAGTTTGTGAGGGTGTTTGAGTGTGTATAACGTGCATAAGATGATACATGAGGTGTTGCATGCTACTGGATACATAAAAAAGACAATGTATACATTTTAGTTGTTTGTAAAGCGTTGCATGCTACTGCACAACCACCGCAGATAGCTTTGTGGTTTGGCAAACAGTGAAGGTTTAAATGTACAAAAGGCAATGTTATTTGTGCGAAAATGGAGTGTGTCTGTATCAAAGTTCAAATCAACCACCTTGATGAGCAGAGTTGATGATAAAGATTTAAAAATGGGAAGCTCCACTAAAATCCATCAATGACAGTTAGAAATGGGGTATAGGGCGTTTTATACGCATATCAATCAAACAGCATTTGTAAAGCACAACACTGTCACCCCTAGGGGTATCTGGGCGCTAGACGCATGTGACCTGCTTATAGCTATTACTAAGCACTTGGCTATGACAATGACTACTGCGCATGTTGAGTCTCACTCTTTTGCTAATTACTTTACGAAGGTTGAAACTACATGTAACAGCTCATAAGGAGAGTACTAGTACCTTTTATTTTGTATTTGGCATCTGACAATATTGTGTGTCTGAACTGGTGAAGGCTTGCATTACAATGACCTGACATGTGGAAACTGGTTTTACTTAATGTGTGGGTCATGAGTAGACTGACAATAACTGTTACAGGGTAAGTGAAAGCTGTGAGAGCAGAAGACTCAGGAGCAGCTGGTAGTACACTCCCTCTGTTTTCATGACACCTCCTGCTCCTGGCTATGGCAGCCATTGCCCTAGAAGGCATGGAGCTGACCGTCCTGAGCTGGGAACTGGGAGTGAATGTCTCTTTTAGGAACCTGTAACCTGCCTTCAGAAACCTTTGGTTATATATCAGACATAGGTAAAAAAAGAAGACTCCTGAGGTCACCAAAGCGTCTGATCGTCTGGCGCAACACTCAACACCACTCCAGAAATGAGGCCTGTGGGATGGCATGGGAATTCTATAGCAGCAGCGAAGGGAATATTCGATATGAGAGGTTGGGTGAGGTGTAAACACCAGCTTCCTCTTATGACCAGGTTTAGCACACAGGGGGTATGGCTGACTGGTGCCAAAACCTTAGGGCCGAACATCAGTCTCTTCCCTCCTTATGCTGCCAACCCAATGTGCTCCCACATTTGTACCCATTTCCCAATTTCTCCCCGCCCCTGGGAGTGGTGGGAGATGCGAATTAATGATATAGTTTACAGTGCTGCTCATAGAAGGAACCCAGGCGAAGGCACCATGAGGTTACAAACATTTGGAGGCCCAGGCAGGATCGTGGAGGTTTAGAGGACTGGGTCTACCAAGGTGGTGGTTATTGGGGTTCCCCATTGTCTACTCCCATCCTTGCACATGGCACCTAGCTAGTGCTGTCTTCATAGTGCAGCTACATAGGCTCCATTTGTATTCCATCTACAACAGTACTGGAAGTGGAAAAAGGTCACTTTAGGACCCTCATAAATTGAGTGCGGCAGAAAGGGGACAGAGTGATGTTGTGTGGTGACAATGCAAGTCAGTGAATGCATTATTTTTGACAAACTCTGCCCCAAAGAACTTTGCAATGAGGAAGAATGTGTCAAAAAAATTGTGCAAGAAACACAAGTGCTGCAAACAGCATCAACTAGCGTTCTGGTAATTTATGTTGTTCCCATGCAATTATACCTAATTTATGCCATGAAAAGCATGTAAGTAAGGGATGTGGCCTAACAGCATAATTTTAGGAATTTCGCTTAACAAGCAGTGTGAAATTGTGCAAGATAAGGTTCGCTTAAATAAAATTGCACCCTTCCCTACTTGTGAATTGACATGCTGCTTGTTTCTTAGTTTCTCTTGATGACCAGGCATTAGGCTCCAGCTGTCCTCAGCCATGGCACAACTCAAACAAAGGGAGCTGATCGTCCATTAAGGGAGGCATTTACATGAACCCTATAAGGTTCTGATCCTCACAGTAAGACACACAGGGAATGTGTGTTGCTACCTCTATTGCATCTCAGAATGGACACACTTCAGTGGGACCTAGATGGGATGATTCACTAGTACCTGCCCAGATCTCAGATCAGGTTCAAGAACAGCTGCTGGATTCTTGACAAAGACCCCTCCAACAAGGTGTGCAATTCACTGAGCTGGGCAGACACAAACACCAAACCTACAGCACTAGACATGGGACAGAAGGAACATTTTAGCCATTGCACTATGAGTCTTGCCATTTAATCTTAGCTTGACCACTGTGCTAAAATATGCTGGTTTTGGACTCTGTATTTAAAGTATGGGCAGGTTCCACAGCACAGTGGTATTTCTTGGTGAGAGTAGTTCCTGAGTCTCACAATTGGAACCACTCACACCCCAGTTATTGTGTAATGAGCAAGATGGAAACTATGGAACTAGAAGGCCTGTTTTGATTAATCTCGGCCTCCTCTTGTGACAAATTGTGTGCGCCCCAGTAATCACTTTCTGAACATATTTCTCTGCTCCTTTATTAAACATAGATAGGAAAAACCTAAATCAAACTAAACACTGGTAGTAAGTATATGATAAGAAAACAGACTGTAACCCACCTAATATTTTATTTTACCCATGGGAGAGAGAAAACCCAGTCTCATAGTCCACTCACTGAAACATAATGTGCTGAATAACTTATCAATCTTGAAAACAGAGTCATGAACCGTAGTGTTGGTACTCCTACTTCACCATTTGATGGTAATCAAATCATATTGTTCATATTCCTGTGTCCCCTTCATTATGTGAAAGAGGTGGGTGAGCCACTGAAAGCACGAGCCAGGCCTGAGCCAGATGCCTGACTCTGGCTCACCTCAAGGTTCTCTTGGATCCCCGAGACCCAAAAGTAGCCAAACCTTCATGTGGCTTCAGTCTGCCACTGATGATGTAACCTCATGCGCCATAGACAAAGCATTAACCTTTGGTATAAAATGAGAGAAGGAATGAGCTACCCATCTGGTGGCTGAATTGCATAATGTGAAAACGGAATATCTGGGATTAATCCCTGCTTCTCCACTTGACCAAATTGTGCTATTTAATTTGCTTACTTTTCCTTCCTGTTAGGTCTGACATCGTTGGCATGGTTTCCCCTGACTTTTTGCCTCTGCCTCCTGTATTTTTGCTGCATGCTGGACTTCGGTTTTGCTGGTTTAGGTGCTCCGCGCACTTTGCCACTGCTGATCAGTGCCAAAGTGCAAGTGCTCTAGGTGCAAATTGTGATTCTGATTGGTTATCCATGATTGGTGTATTTGATTTACTGGTAAGTCCCTAGTAAAGTGTGCTGAGTGTGCCAGGGCCTGTAAACCAAATGCTACTAGTGGGCTTGCAGCACTGGTTGTGCCACCCACATGAGTAGCCCTGTAAATGTGCCCCAGACCTGCCACTGCAGTGTCTGCGTGCGCAGTTTGTAACTGTCATGTTGACCTGGCAAGTGCACCCACATGCCAGGCCCTAGCCACCCCTCTCCTTACATGTAAGGCACCCCTCAGGTAGGCTCAAGCTATCCCCATGGGCAGGGTGCCGTCTCTGTGACAGGTAGGACATGTGCTGGTGTGTTTTACATGTCCTGATAGTGAAATACTGCCAATGTCGTTTTTCACGATTGAAGGGCTATCTGTCCCATAGGTTTATTTATTTATTTATTTGTTGGTTTTGTAGAGCGCCTGAATCACCCCCGGAGGGGTATCTCTGCGCTATGGGCGAAGCTGCTGGCGGGCTGATGAAAAATGTTAAAACAGGGTGGACTTAAGAAGTTTCCTGAAGCGTAGATAGTCAGGGCATTGCCTCAGGTGTGTGGGAAGCTGGTTCCAGTACAGGGGAGCGAGGTAGGAAAAGGATTTCCCACCTAGTCTTGCTTTCCTAACCCTGGGGACTTGGAGAAGTGATTTGTTGCCTGACCTAAGCGTCCTGGAGGTTAACATGGAAGCTGCTTTGTAACATCTTAAAAGTGTAACTTTCCATTGGGACAAGATAGAAAAATGGAGTTTAGGCTCTCTGAACTCAGAATTTAATAACACATCTTTTAGTAAATATGGTTTTGAAATTGTGCGTTTGAAAATGCCACTTCTAGAACGTGATGAAAATGGACAACTCAAGAGTAAATGGTTTAGAGTGAGGGATGTTTTCCCACGCCGCAGTGCGACAGACGGGTGCGCGATTTATGTGCCCTGAAGTGTACTTTTGTATGCGCTGTGATCTGGGGCGGTTCACAGTGTCTGATCGCACGCATCTACAGATGACAGTATTTTCCAATAATGAATTTACCAAGGGAAGGAGTGCATTCTTATTAAATATTTCTCTTACTTCGTAATTCACCGCCCAACCTAGGTTGCGCCCCATGGACAAAGTTGAACATTGAGAAATTTCAGATAATGAATGGTTTTCCACTACGGAGACAGCGAAAAACTGGAGTGGATCTCATGAAGTTATGATCGCATACAGGATATGTGAACAACTGCAGCTTATTTACAGGACAGTTGATCTGTGATTGTTCCACTGTTTTCCTTACCAGCATCTTCAGTTACAGTGAATTTATCAATTAATTATTTGATGCACCTGTTAGTTAACGTAATGTCACTTACTTACTTTCACAGATAACATCGTGATTTTGTTTTGAACCAGAGAGGGTGATAGGAGGGTGGAGGAAGAGTCAAAGGGTGTGTTTGTTTTCCTTTATTTCGTTTTATTCAGTTTAGTTATGTTGTGGCACTGGGGAGTGCATTATGGGGTTTGTAGTTTTTGTTACACTTTTTTTAACTACGTAGTATAGTCATAGGGTGAACAGGTCACAGGGTTAGAGTTGGGAAGCACTCAGCTTGATTGAATGCACATGGGTGAGCTATTTTCTTCCTTTTTAAAAAAATAACGGACTGTCAGGCAACGAGAACAAACAGCTTTTAAGTAGGTGTTTGAAGAGGTCAGGCTGCCGGTTGCAGTTTTTGTAAGGCTTTTTGAAAGGTAATTTGTTATTATTTTGACAGGAAGGGACACAGGGAGTTTTTGAATGGGTTAAGATCTCAGTTAGATGGGGAGAATCGACAGTTGGGAGAGGGGTTTGGATTTAGCGCATTGGAAGTTGCACATTTGTTTTTATGTGTTTATTTAGCAGCCTTGTTTGAGTGAGTGGGTGGAAGGGGTTGAGTATTGGGAGGGGAAGGGATTTGTTTGGTGTTTGAGCACAAGGGTTTTCTAAAGAGGGAGTGGTGGGGTAATGAGGGTGGCGTTGGCATACATTGCTTTGTACAGTGAAGGTGAAGCAGTGAGTAGCTAGCTGAGCTGTCGTTTTTTCTGTTGCAGAGTCCCCTGATGAAGAGCCTTTTAGGCTCGAAATGCATTGGGCATAAAATAATGAGCCTACTTTGTTCCACGTTTCACCTTGATTTTTACGTGTTGCTGTGTAATGTCTGGATGGGCACGCAGGATACATATGAAAATGTCAAATAAAGAAACAGGGTGGAACTACGCTGTCTCCGCAGTGACTTAATAAGTTTGGAAGAGTCTACGAAAAAGGAATTGTTTAATCACTGGTATCAAGTGATGAAAATGGACAACTCAAGAGTAAATGGTTTAGAGTGAGGGATGTTTTCCCACGCCGCAGTGCGACAGACGGGTGCGCGATTTATGTGCCCTGAAGTGTACTTCTAGAACGTGGGCATTTTCTTGCTTTAGCATCCTGTGTGCCTCTGCCTGTTTGTGTATTCCCCATCTGGTTTTGGAGTGACAGGAGCTGGGGATGTGCATTCACACTAGACAGACACAAGGGAGTTTGAGGTGTGCCCTGCCTTTCCTGGGTGACTTATAGCCAGGCTGAATATACCTTGTCTACATTTAGAGTGGTGGGAGGAGCTGCATCTGCATATAGATAAATAAAACGAATTTCGTAGCGCGCGCTGCATCGCATTTGGCGATGCAGCGCGAGAAACGAAATTCGTTTTATTTATTTATATGTGTACTTACCTGTAATCGGCCGTAATCCATAGTTTACTACCCCCCACCCTGCCCATCCCCCGCCCCACGTCAGCACCCGGCGGCACTCCCACCACCGACCGCTACTGGGTTTATGTGTGCAAGGGGTACTTTGTTTGTGCTAACTTCAAAGAAAAATGTAGAATAAATATTGAGGCCCTGACCCCAGAATTTTAGTTTACTTTTGGACTCAATGGGAACCTCTGCCAAGGAGAAGAGCTGGAGAGCTGTGAGGAGGAGACTGCCCCTTTGCTGTGTGTGCTTTACTGGGTTGGCCTGCAGTTGCTGCTTCTGCCAAGGAGAGGACAAAGACTGGAACTTTGCTGTGAACCTGCTTGAGAAGAATCTCCAAGGGCTTGTGTGTGCTTGCCTCCTGTTTTGAAGTCTCTGGGGCACAAAGACTTCACCCACAGCTTCCTTGAACTCCACTGCTGGGAGGTCTGACCTGCCAGGAGGGGCCTATTCCAGTTCTGGCCCTCTGGAGGTTGTTCCTGCAACAGGAAGCTACGAAGAGCTAAAGATTTGGAGAAAATCGACGCTTCATCCTCCTTGCACCTGTTTTTTCCAACATAACACCGCTGTGCGGAAAGAATTTCCATTCACTGCTGCTGTGCAGCCAAAAAACGGATGCAGCGCCTGCCACCGGGCTGACAAACCGTCGCACGCCGAGTCACGTGCACCAACCTCCAACACCGAAAATCACCACAACGACTATAATGTAGGCCCTGCTGGTCAACAAGAAGAATCGACGCATCGCCGGTCCGCGGCTGGAGAATTCGGTACAGCACCTGGTTCGCCGTCGCCGCATCGCCTTCACCGTGTCCGGATTTTCCACTCAGCGCATGTGTGCGCCGAAACTACAACAACGTTGGGGGCCGCAGTAAGAAATCAACGCATCACCTCCCTGCACAGTAAGAAACCGCCTCATCACCTCCTCTCCAGTAAGGAACCGATGCATCACCTCCACTGCAACAAGGAACTGACGCATCACCTTCCCTGCGCATAAGGAACCGCTGCATCACCTTCCCTGCGGCTGTTTTTGCTTGCAATTTTGACACATCCCAGGTGCTCTATGTTGAAAGTGATGCATCCATAGTTTTCTATAGATAGAACTGTTTTTACCTTTTAAAAGTTGTATTTTGATAACTGTGTGTTGGATTATTGTCGTTTTGGTCTTGTTTGGTTTATATAAAGATACTTTAGTTTTCTAAACTGGCGTGGTGTCCATTTGTGGTGTTTTCACTGTGTTACTGTTGGTTATATACAAATGCTTTACACATTGCCTCTGTAGTTAAGCCTGACTGCTCTGAGCCAAGCTACCAGAGGGTGAGCACTGTCAAACTTAGGTGTATACTTTACTCATCCTGACTAGAAGGAAGGGTCCTTACTTGGACATGGTGTATACCACTGCCAACTAGAGACCTCCATTTCTAACATTTCCCTTTTCTTCAATATCACATGTCAGAGGACCTTGAAATACAAGAGTTTAAGATATGCATTGCACATACCATTCTCTTGTGCTTGATTTAATAAACTATAATGTTGTTCCATGTATAATGACAATCTAGGCCACCCAGAGGGTTCACAGGACAAATGACTTGCCTCTTGGTTCTCTAATAGCATTGTTGCCTGGCCGGGTGGAGACAAGAAACTTTCTAGTTCCATGTTTGAAAACTATCACTTTCTATAAATGCCTTTCAATGTAGTGATATAATTGAATGTACTAATGTAATGTAATAGTTCTGCATTTTTGAAATATACTTTTTTGAATTTGAAAGAGACTTTATCATAGTTTTACATGTTTGTTGCACAATGTCTTTAAAAGTTAAAGTGTTCCTGAAGATAAGTAGTCTTTGCTTCTTTTCCTTGTCCTCAGTTAACATGTAAATAAATGTTTGCCTGTTTAACAGCTTTCTAAACATGAGTTCTCAATCAAGTAAACAGCAGCCTAGTGCTGCTGTTCACCAGGGGGTCACATAAAAAGGGCAGGGGGACAGCAATCCTACTTTGAGTATCCTGGATTAAGGTAAAGCCCTGTTTTAACATTTATCCCAAATTCCGAGAACTTTTTTTGATTTGCATGTTATGGATTGAAAAAAAGCAGTGCTCCTGTGTCCAGAATATATCAAATCTGGCATGGTGCAAAAAACAGAACAAATGCTCTTTTGCACCGTTTTCTCAAGGCATAGTGTGGGAAAGAAAAAACTGTTTTTGCTCCAGTTCATATTACATTCAGGCTTTTTTCCACAGGAACCTAAAAATAAAGTAATCAGAATTTGAACCATTTTGCATGTTGCTATACTAAGCAATAGAGCAAATATACTGCTCTCCATTTTTAAAATGAGCTAGTTGAAAATAAGTTTGAGGCAAAATCTGTTTGCAACCTTTCTATTACAAAGTAATGTAGTGCATAATCACTTTCCTGTATTTATTAATACCCAAGAATCAAACCCAGAACAAAAGAGTGTTTGCTCCATTTTTGTACCAGTGCAAATCTTATGTAGTTGTTGAGAACGTTACCAAAATTAATTAGGTTTTGGAGGAGGATCACCTTAAGAATTTTCCACCCTAATAAAGAAACAAATAAGGTTCCAATATTGAACGCAATTGAGTGTCACCTCTTCTCATTCCGAAATGGAAGCCTGTTACACTGCCACACGTGGAACTGGATAAGCATGTACGGGAACCTGTGACAGTCGCACATTGCCAGGAGTACTCCTGGGATTCTTTGAGAGTTCCTAAAAATTCAGAAATGTACTCCAAACCTAGGTTTAGGCTGCAGGAGGAAATTTCTGTCTTCCGGAAAGGCATTTTAGTGAATTTGTCTTAGCAGGTCATGGTGCATTTTTACAAAAGACTAAGGGCCCGATTCACAAAGGCAATCTGAGACAAAAGTTTAACTTTAAGACTTTTAGTATTCACAGAGGTCATTTGCGAGTCATATCTTTACGTCCGCAGCTGGGCTGGAATCTCTGGCTCGGGACGGAATCTTGGCACCCAGGTTGGAATCTCCGGCCGGAATCTCCGCACCTGGGCCGGAATCTTTGGCTCAGGCCGAATGAAGTGTAATCAATGGGCCGGATGCAATTTTTACAAAATGGAACATTAGGAACGTGAGACAAATGGTAGAAGAGGTCATGAAAATCAGTTTGGGTAGAGAAAATGGTGTGGCCAGACACTACATCACATCCCAGAAAAGTTTGCTCCTTTGCATCATGGTACATGCAGTCCACAATTTGCGCTCCCCTCAGTGTTGGCTGTGGTACACCAAAGTTTAATTAAAGATGACTAAATCAAATGTTATTTTCCTTCCTTTATGGAAAGTTTTCATTAAGTTTTTTTCCCTATGATTATACTATGCAGAATGTAGTTATTTCTCGTATCGATGCAAGTAATCAATAAGATATGGTCGGATTTTGCGCACTTAAGTCATAGGCATAGCTTGGTCAGTAACATTAGGGGTATGAGCTTCAGTTTTTCCAACAATCAGACTGGCACATAAAATGTTAAAATACATTATACGAAAAGCATAGTGCATGAGAGGGGACCAATGGGCAGTGGAAATGGAGAGGAAGGTGGATTGGTAGAAGTACTAAGAGAGAAAATACAATATTTTGTAAAATAACCAACATTGTTTAGGACTTTCAAAACAGAGAGGTAGAGAGTGTGTTTGCGTTTTTGTCTGTGTGTGTGTGTAAAAATTCCTGGAGCAATCAGACAGACATCTCACCATACCCAACTGAAAGCACCTGTACCCAACTATTTATCAGAAAATAAATTTATTAGGGGAGTGTAATACCCCAAATACCCTTCCTGAAGCTACGCCCCTGACTTAAGTGTAGCTTCAACAGGCAAGAAACTGATCTGCGGAAGAAATTCCATGATCCACAGAATCAGAGACGTCTTTCACTGCAGAGTACACTCGCAGTTGTTGACAATCTGCCAGTAGTTTTTGTCACTGAGGCGGGATGGGGATTGTTTCCTTGGGGTAGGGCAGCGAGGGCAGTCACAGGTGACACCTCAATAGGTATTGAACACCGAGAAATTCATTAGTCTATGGTTATACACAAATGTTTTGCAGGCGATGACCAAAGTTGTAAACGCAGATAAACTTCCGTAAAAGGCACGAGTAAATTCCTTTCCAGGATGGAAAGTGAAATGTCACATCTCTACATTTTAAGAGGATTTAAAAAAAGGATGGTAAATAATATCAAGAAAAAATGTTTTTCAATTATATATGTGCCTATCCTTTAGGTTTTGGTGAACCACCAAAATAGCATTGTTCTCTCTTTACATTTGTGATGCGTAGTATTTTTTTTTAATGGGCCTATTGACGTTACTGTGCAGAAAAATACTGGTGAAAAATATTAAACAAACCCCACCTATATGTGAAAATAATTCCTGCCTTATTTGTGGGGTTACTGTGTTAAATAACTTCAAGTTTTCAGGTCGGATGAAACAGGTGGAGGCTCTAAACGGGGTGTTGCTAAGAAGCATACCTAAGAAACTTCTACAAGAGGCATCCCCTATGTAACTAAGGATGAAACCTGAGATAGTTATAGAATCCTATGATTAACTAGAGTCGTATTGCACAACTACCTGAAATCAGCAGACAACAAGATCTTTATTTATCTGTTTAAATAGCATCCTCTACCACAGACCATAAGCCGTAAAACTTTTGGCATGGCTAATAGACTGCTCCTTGACTGCTTGCTATCAGTGGCATTGCATGGGGGTCCACAGGAGCGGTTGCCCTGGGCGCAAAATTATAAAAGAAAGTATTGCGCCCCCTAACCCGTGGACCGTTAGCACTGCCTAAGCTAACGGGCCCACGGGTTAGGGGGCGCAATACTTTTTCTAAACATTTTGCCCTGGGCCCTGGCAACCCATGCTACGCCACTGCTTGCTGTTGCTACCCTTGCATAGTCAAGTGTATGTACAAAGGGGATAATTGGTTATTCAACTGGAATTAAATAGTATCTAAGGCCATAGAACAGCAGTGTTAAACTGCGGTATCCAATGTGTTGCTTCGTCCCCGTGCCACTAGGGGACTTTGCGTACTTTGGCAATTGTGTTGCAAGTCTGACATATGATAGGCAGGCAGGCACAGTTGTTTTTTCATCTGATGTAGCACAGAAATACAGGGTTCAATAGGGCTCCGGTTCAAGGTCTTTATGCTTTGCCAGGGCTCAGCTTTGGCAGTCCCATGCCCACTCAGAGCACTAACACCTCTGTCAAAGGGTGACAGCTTCAGGGCCTCTAGAAGAACTGCAAGGCCCATGTCCTGTGTGGATGTGTGTTATCATCATTGACAAATTACAGGCGGGTAATGATGTACTAGGTTAACTGATGCACATCCGCAAGGATAACAGGAAAAACTGGTTGTTAATAACATTGATTTCATTGTTCTTTAAAATCAGACACAATCCCTACCTATCCAGTGCCTTGTCACAAAGATCCAGTTTAATCGGCACCAGTGGCAAACACTCACACACTGGAAAATGACATTTTAGGGAAAAATGCTTTAGTTTTTAGACTGAAGGACAGGGCGGGAAATAAGGGGAAGTATTATTACTGCCGGCAAAATGCTTTTGATGAAGAGAGAGATCACATCAGCGACACGCAAGACGGGTTTCTCGCTTCATAGCTGAAACCTCAATGGTGGCGCAAAGCGCACTGGATCAAAGATGTTCTTTCTATGAGATGGCTGTCTTCATGCAGAAAGCCTTCCCCGAGCATAGTTGGCATTGCCTTTGTATCACAGACTGTGTTTGAGGTAGGTCAGCTGCTCATGTAAATTGTAAAACAAAATGTGATTATGACCCACTGCTTGCAATGTCTGTTTCAGTGGGGCTAATGCCAGTGCTGTGCACTGAGAACAGCTTCAATTGAAAATGCTAAGTCTTCCAGTCAAATGCTGATCTTCCTCTCTTTATTTCTCATCTCCTTTATGATCCCAAAAATTTTGAAAACATTTGACTCATTTGAACCATTAGCTGGGTACCTTCAAATCTGGAAAATGCCTTTGTGTTCCCTTAATTAATGTTTAATTCTTTAGCACTTAATTAGCTGGTGGCACACTATGTATACGAAAGCAAGCAAGGCGGAATCTTTTAACGCTGGTTTTTATTTGTATGCTTGTGATACTTGTGAATCTATAAGACGATCCTGGAGACGAGCAGCGGGTTAAATCTTGTCGGGTGAAGATTCAAGTCTAGGTGTACCAAAACAAGCTTTGCTTCAACACCTCAATCTAAATTTGAAGTCATACTACTAACTTCTGCTCCTGGTACCCTGCTCACCTAGCTGATCACCTTTGGGATCATCGCTTCAGCCTTTAGATAAAGTGCAAAATCCCGGGTGTGGATTTTTCTCTGTCCTGACTATTGTCACTCAAACGAATGTGTCAAAAGTGTTTTCATCAATGGGGGATGCTTGATTCTATCTTTCCCGTCATACCTCTTTATCACCTGATCACTTTTCTTCTCTTGGAACCAGTATCTAGGCTGGATTGCTCAAAGGCTGCCTGCATCAGGCCTGGTATGGTAGAGGTCAACCTATATCACCAAGCTCTTCCGGAATTTCCAGTCATCTAGTTGCCTACCAGTATCTGTTGGTTGCCCAAATTTGCCAATCATGAGGGGTTTGGAGGAACAGCTCCCCCTGTCAAAGTTCCATGTTTTGGAGCTAACTCCCTTCTCCTCTACATCAAACTTGAACAGGATTCCTGAAATTCAGAAAAGGAATGAAACATAATTGTTGCTTAATGCATTTGGCTGAAGTACACCTGCCACACAGGTCTCACTTTGAACTCTTATAAACTGATTGTCTATGACTGGAACCTTTCTTATGTATTTCTATTGATATATTTGCCGTTTTGTACAGTGCATAACAGACCCAGGCTTGTCATTATGCTTTTAGAGTGAAAAATGACAAAACTAGTTGTTAATCAACAGATGTCACATGAGTGAATATCACTGAGAGACACAAACAAGTCCCTAAAGACATGACAGCAAATTGTTGATACATTTCAAATTCTTGTATGCACTCGAACAGATGTAATAAAAAAATTAAAAGACAAAGTTGTGAATGCGCCAATATAAAAGATGAAGAATATACATTGTCATGAACAAAGTCATCCATGGAGGTACCTTTGGAGAGGTAGGTCCTTATGTTCATTTTTGAATATCTCAAAAGAGGGATTTGTGCTTATCTCTGCGGAATCATATTCTGACTATTTGGAGCAGTTTCTGAACCTGACTGTAACATGGGTCATGGTTTCTGGAACTGGGGAAGTTCTAGAAGCATTGATTTAGATCTTCACAGCCAGCAGCTTCCCCGATGGGAATAATTTGTGTGTCAGGTATTTCGGGGTAGAAAGGTACGCGTCTCTGTGGATGATGCATGCAATTTCTGAGTATCCATCACAGCTCAAAGCTCAAGCATTTGAGACTAATGATGACTGAGGTTATGTTGCCAAAGCTTGTTACTTCCGGCACCACCTCGGTGCAGTGTGTAGGGCGGCCCTCAGCGCTGTCAGGAGCAGCCTGGTTTTCCAGTGACGTTCAGTACATTTATAGACGTTCTGTCCTTGAGTGTACAGATTATGGCGCTGTGAGTCACTGTTAGCAGCACTACTGATATGTAAAGGAGGATGAGCAGAAGTGATATACCATCAATCAGTAAATGTAGTGCATCATCAACTATTTGAAGGATAGCAGCTTATGTGCCACAGATTTAAATCTAAACTGTAGATCGTGAAATAGGTTAAAATAGTCAATGTATTGCTTGAGATGTTATGCTTTGAAGGTTTCTAGGAATTTTACTAAAAATGAATGGAAGGTTTATCACAAGATTAAAAGAAATCAGATAGTTCTCCACTCTTGTCTTCTGTAATTTTGTCATTTAGGGTAGGAGTGTGATATATAGCATGTTATTTCGGAATGTGAAAAAAGTTTTTTTTTTACGGTTTATTGCTGAAGTGGTACCTGAAAAAAAGATCCCTTTCGTCGAAGATTAGTTTAAAAAAAAACAACAATTTTTTTTAGTTTTTAAATACTTTTTTGTACTTTTTCAATTCATTGTGCCACTAGGTTCAACTTGATGGCTCATTTTGCCGTGTACCGTCTATCGCTCTGTGCATCTTCCTATCTTTTTCAAATATTTCGAGTATTGATATGCAAAAATCATTTCAGTCTATTTAGTTTCATAGTGGCTAATTCATCTACAAAATCATTCATGGCTGCGCCGTGGTGTGCTGCCATGTAGTCCAATGTTTAATTCCTGGCTAGGGGGTCTTAACATAGACTGAATACTCAAAGCCAAGGGAAAGGTATTCAAAGGCTTCGTGTCCCTGATCCACTGCGTGGGTTTACTTACCTGACCATTCGTGACTACTTTTTCTGAGAAGAGCGAGAAATGAATCAGGTGATGGTCTAATTAGTCCACAGATGGCGATTTTTCTTTTTTTTACTCAGAGCACCTTTTTTTGCAATAAGAAGGTCCAGGAAACACCCTCTCACCCGCACGGGTGCTCTACAGAGTTAAGTCAGGTTATAGAAAAGTGTGCAGTTGAAAGATGCGGGAGTCTTTTGGGTCACCTCGGAGTAGGTTAAATCCCCTTAAAGATGTTAGTTGAGGATGAAAGTGTTTTATTAGTTCCATCACGTGTTGAATGAATTTACCTCACTATTGCTAAGTGGGTGATAGATAATGTGTATTTTAGTAGAGGTCTTATTGCTGTCTTGAGTTGGACATCTACACATTAGAATGTGGGGTAGTTTCATAGATGTCGGTTCCCCAAAATGCCTGGTGTTTCAGAAGTGCCAATACGCACCCTTTAACCTTAATGATGTCATGGGTAGTGACATCATATGATCTTTGACCATGAATTTTGCCAGGAATTCCTGTCACATGACGGTAACCCTGATGACATCCCAATAAGTGACAATGCTGAAGTTCCATAATATCTGCATGATTAATATAACATCTCAACATGGAGAAATGTCTGTTTCAGATACCGCCTACATTAGGGTGTTGGCATGATCTTTGAAAGTTCTGCGGTGTAATATTAGTCCTGAATTGTAGCCAGTGAGGGAAGTGAATAAGCCAGACCTCTTCTACAATGACTCAGGGGTCCACCACCTGAGAAATCTTTGAAAAAAGGGGTTAAATAGTACATTTTAAAGCACAGCTTTCACATAAATGTGATAAAAAGCCACATGCTCTGGAAGGACACATTAAATAGTCAAGTCCTTCATGATGTGCCAAGCCAATGAAACCTGACACTCTCAAGGGTTCGATCCACTTTTTTTTCAAAATGTGCTATGAGTGACCCCCATATGCCATAAATCACCTCAGCTGTGTCAGGGCTTGCATTTTCTCATGGGTGCCCCACAAATGCCATTGGTGCCTTCATAGGCCAAAGTGACATATATACCAGAGCCAGAATTTTGCCATTAATGCCAACCATATACGTGGATGACCCTTATGTATGTCAAAACCTACCTCAGAATGTCAGGGCGAGCATTTTGTCATAGTTGCCCACCTTTCATATGCTATGGTTGTCCTCCATCATGCCAGCAATTAACTCCAATATGCTTATGCCAGTATTTTTCCACGAGTGTCCCAATGGCAAGAATTTCTTCAAGTATGCCAGCTCCAGCATTTTCCACAGGTGGCAATAATTATCTTCAGTGTGCAACTGCCAGTATTTTGTCACTAGTGCCTGCCAGGTTACGAATTGCCTCCAATATGCCAGCACTAGTATTTTGCCATGGGTGCCTCTATAAGACAAGAATTACCTTCAGTATGTCAGGCCAAATGACAGACTCACAAGCATAATACTACATTCTAATTGACACTCACTCACATTCAATCACACTTATTCTCACTCACTCTCACTTATTCATTTTCACTCACTAGCATTCACTTGTTCATTGTTACTCTCTCGCCATCACTTTACTCTCAGTCACTCATTTGCTCAGTCTAACTAACTTATTCTTTCTCATGCACACTCACTCTTATTCTCTCATTTGCACTAATGTTCACTTATTATCACTCACGCTGACTGTTAGACCTGCATCCTTGCCATGGTTTTCCCCCTAACCTTTTGCCTTCAACCCTCCTGTTTGTTTTGCTGGCTCTAGGATTCTGCACACTTTACCACTGCTAACCAGTGCTAAAGTGCTTGTGCTCTCTACCTAAAATATGGTAGAATTGGCTTATACCCAAATGGCATATTTAATTTACTTGTAAGCCCCTTGTAATGTGACACTACCTGTGCCCCGAGCCGGTAAATTAAATTCTACTAGTGGGCCTGCAACACCACCTAAGTAGCACTTCAAACATGTCTCAGGTTTTCATTGCAGCCTGTGTGTGAAGTTTTTGAATAGCCATGTGGACCTGGCAAAAGAAACCTTTTGCCAGGCCCAAACCTTCCTTTTTAATACATGTAAGTCACCCCTCATGTAGGCCCTGGACAGCCCAGAGGGCAGGGTGAAGTGTATTTAAAAAGTGGGCCATATACTTTTTCAGTTTTACATATCCTTTTTAGTTTTACATGTCCTGGTAGTGAAAAACGTTTACATTAGTTTTTCTCTACTGCAAGGCCTACCTCTCCTAGAGGAGATTGGAGTTACCTTATTACATTTATTAGTCTGTAATTTCCAAATGGGAACAGACAACTATTTTATGTTCAGTGTCTTTGGAAATATAATGAACAATCCTAACTTATGGTGAAGTCGGATTTTACCTTACAGTTTAGAAAATGTCACTTTTAGAAAGTTAGTGTATTGGGGGGTTGGCATTTTCCTGCCTCAGCCATTTGGTGCCTGCAGCCTGTCTCTGGGTCACATGACTGGGTGTAGTTGACAGTTTGGCTTTGTGTATGCCTCATAGACAGTCTCACGAAATAGGGAGCTTAGGTGTGCATGGATGGGCCATCACTGGCAGGATGGGAGGGAGAAGCTGGGCACAGCCCACTTACACTTAAATAGGCTGTGTCCTGCCTTCACACAAACGACTGCATGTCCCCTGTAGTTAGTTTGGAATCAAGGCAAGGAAGGCAGGGCACCTATATTTCAAAGGCAAGCCTCTAGAAGCTTCTCTGACTTCAAAGACACAACTGGGCATAAACATTGGACCTCAGGCACCAACTCTTCAGTATACTTCTGGACCTGTGGATACTCCACCTTGAAGAAGGACTGCTGTGCTTCTAAAAGGACTGTCACTCTGATGGACTGCTGCTCTGAGGGACTGCTGCCCTGCTGCCTGCTGCCCTCCTGCATGGGTGAGAAGGATCTGCATCTGTAAGACTCAGGACCACCAGAGTGACTCCAAGGGCTAGTTCGCTGGCCTCCTGACTAGAGCCTCAGGGACAGAAAGCTCCAACAAACTCAACCCCAACACCTGGTCTCTGCAGTCTGTGAATCTACCCTGCCAAGTGGTGCCACCCCAGTCCTGGATCCTTAGAAGTGGGCCTAAGGTGCTCTGCCACTCTCTGTGGACCCAGTGGGACCTACGCATCTCCTCTGCTGTATGGCGCAACCCTTATCAGAACTGATGCATTGCTGCTGCTGCGTGGATCTTCCCTTTGCAGTCGGCAACCTCCACAAAACCACCACTCTGCAACGCATCCTCAGTGCAGGCCCTCGTATCACTCGTTGATAGCAGCCTAGATGGCGATGCTGGATTCAGCATTGCAGCCTTGCTGCTCCTCGGCCCCAACGCACTGCCCCAACTGCGCAACTCAACCTCGATGCTGGACTTCGCATTTCAAGCCTTCATCGACGGGATCCTCAACGATGATGCAGGACCTCGCACTGCAGCCTTGCTGCATCTCGGAACTGACGCATTTCTTCGACTGTGGGATGCATCTTTGATGGATGCCCTAGCAACGCTCAGCAAACTAGGATTTAAGGTACTTTTTTTAGCGGGCCTAACAGGATCCCTGTAGCCAGCCTGTGCTCCATCGCGGTGGGCCTGAACTTGTGACTTTTTCTCAGTCAGGCGCGACCAGATTTCCACAGTTGGCGCATATGCTTTTTGGCGTTATTTTCAGCGACATTTTTTAACTCGCATATCTTCGGTTCTACTGATTGGATTTTTGTCGTTTGGTCTTGTTTTATTTATTAAAAGTTACTCTATTTGTCTAACCTGGTGTGGGATCCTTTTTGTTTGGTGTTTTTACTTTATTACTTCTTCAAGTGTTGTAAAAATACACATTGCCTCTCTACGTTAAGCCTGACTGATCTGTGCCAGGCTACCAGAGGGTTGAGCACAGGTTAATTTAGGGTTGGCTTGTGGCTCACCCTGAAAAGGATTGTGATTGCTGCTTGACTGGGGTTCTCATCCCAGTCAACGAATAACCTAATTTCTTGCACTGACTCACTCATTATTATTCATTTACACAGACTCTCAATCACATTCACTCTTATTCTCACTTACTCATACTTTCTCAGTCACACTAAATTGCACACACATCTACTCTCACTAACTCTCTTTTTTCTCTCTCTCTGACTCACTCACCATCACTTAGTTACACTCACTCACTCACTGTCACTTACACTCATTCTCGCTCACATTGATTGTCACTCACAAGCATCAACACTCCTCACACTTATTCATTCTCGCTCACTTGCACTGAATCTTAATCTTACTCAGTCACGCTCAGTCAGTTACTGGCACTCAGTCTCATTCATTATCCCTTACTAACTCACTGGCTCGCTTACTTTCACGCACACTGACATGCTTACACATACAGACACACACATACACACACTCTCTCACATAAATACATTTTCATCTTCAAGTACACACACAACATACATTTAAAAGCATTTTTTGTGCTGACCTCAGCCGTCAGGGAAGGTCCCATTCCAGCTGATTGTACTGCATTTTATATTACATTAATATTGGATAATAGAGTATTTTTCACTATTGGTATAACAAAAATTGACAGAACAGAAGGAGAATGAAGCTCCAACCTTCGCCCATAAGGGCAAACAGCCCATGTATTCTTGGTGCTGATTTTGCAACCTTCAAGTCCAGGGTCGCAAAGGCAGTGCCGGGGTCAAAAAGGGCAAGCCAAGAGTCGCAACTGTGACCATTGGCAACTCATAAATAACGTCCATGAGTCGTTTATAACACGTAATATTTTGAGCTGGCTAGATGACCGAACCCCTCCACCTGTTTTATCCTCTCAGTCTAAATGCTTGATCCTGTAGTGTGGCTGGATCAGGTCTTATAGAGCTGGCTGAGGGGATTTGTGATATTTCATTCAAAAACAGAAGATCCGGGTTGTACATTTGTATAGTGTCTATCTAATAGTTTAAAGCTTACAGTTTTGCAGAAGGCATTTTTAGGAAGAATGCAATATGATTTATGTATAAGTTGAGGGGACAGAGGTCTTTATAAAATAGTTAAAATCGGGTCCTTATTTGGGAGAATAAACCATGTGATTTCTGCTGCCCATAATTGGAAGGATGTTCGAGAAGCTTGCAGAAGAACTAACTAGCTGGGTTTGGACACTGTAATAAGATACTAACTTCTTGATGTCCTCCCTTGAGAGTTTGTTGTGCTTTTTTGTGGGGTTCTCTGTTGTTCCCAGGAGGTGAGACTGTGGAGGTGCAGGTTAAGGCCCAATGAGATGTAACCTGGAGAACTGAACATGTTTATCTTATTTTCAATAGCACCTGTAAACTGAGTGTTATTATGCATAATGGCATGTATGAAGGGTATAGGAATTTATGGTGATGGGTTAGTGGGATTCATCGAGGTAGTATGTAACATTTGAGGTGACAAGCAGATGGGCAGATTATTTCTAGTACTTCTGATTCCCAGTGTTTTTGGTATTGTATTTCCAGGAACTAGTAGGTAGTCTCTTGCTCATTATTTTGATTTCACGTATGGTCTGGAGGGGAGGAGTAAATCGACTGCTCGAGGAAGGATTGTGAAGGGATAGGAAGAGTGAAGAGTCTACTGTGCCATGCTGTGATGTGTTGTACTTGTTGGTAAGGCCAGGTCTAAAGTAGAATCAGAGGCTAGGGTCATAGTATTGCCATTTCTATATCTATAAGTAGCCAATTCTGCCTTGAGTGCCCATAAGGGATTTTTGTGGTGTAGTCTAGTCATAGTGAATTGCTGAAGACCTCTGCTCTGTGAGTCGGCTTGTTATAAAATACTATCAGATTTGATTTCAGGCATCCTAGCCATATACAGTAACTGCAGTTGTTGATAATGGATTCAGGAAATTATATGAGTAGCATGTTTGTTCTTTGCTGCATTTTACGAATGTTTTGGTGGTTAGTTGATTCTGAATGAATCTGGACTTGCTTTTGTAACAATAAAAGTGGGAAGCAGCCTCTTTCTTCTAGCATACATTTAGTGAAAAACTATGGACAAGAAATGTGTTAAAGGATTTTTAATTAGGATGAAGGGATTTGAGAGCTTAGACTCAGAAAATTAACTTGGATAGACTACATATAGAAACTTTCGCATTGAAAAAGAGCATGCTGTGTCTTGAATTCTATGGATGGGGAGGAAATGAACAGAATCCTATATAACCCTATGAATTATACATATATGTAAACATTCTACCTATCATACATTTCAGGAAGTATCTTTCATACAATTCAGTTGCATTTCGTATAACTCATCACCATCAAAAACAGTGTCATTTCAACAATCCTTGTTTAGCAGTTTTTTCAGTTTTTGAAAAATAAGTAAATTTCACTTTTGTTTAATAGGTTCCTTAATTATGTCTTTGTTCTCTTTGCTACTTATTGAAATGTACTCTTCATGATCCCAATATATTTAGTGCACTGTTAAATGATGTTCCATTTACTTGTCTTCATATAAAGGACATTCCTTGGCCTTGGCTCCTGCCAGGAATGTTTTGATACAGTGTCAGCAATTCTGATTTCTCAAACCCAGGTTGAAATGAAAAGCTGGCACTTGGGAGGAAAATATGTGTGTTTTCAGAATAATTGAAGCTGATGTTTGAGAACAAAACTATTGTATTTTCATGCTATATCCTTGATGCCATAACAATGACTTTTATTTCATAGCTGACACAGACAATTCATCAATTTTATTGATATACATTTTAATGACATTATTATTAGTAATTTTAAGTCTGGGGCCTTAAAGATTGGTGTAACCTAAAGTATATAAATGGAGTCTGAACCTGTAAGGTCTCTGTAACCTCGGTGGTACGGCTTGTATCTCAACCTGTGAAATAGCCTGAGATATAGTTCTGATGTCTATGAAGCAAGATTGTGTGATCTGCGTAACATTTTCTTTACACATCCAATCCCTCCAAGTAGGTTCTTAGACATAACTGATTGAGAATCTGTTTAGAAGGAGCAGGATGAGGAATAGAAAGGAAATGGAAGATGCACATGAAATAAGACACTATATAGCTTGAAAAGTAATAGGCGGCAATCACAAATTTCATATCCGAGGTTTATGAACTGCCTGTGGAATTTTTTGCTTTTGTAGTCATTATTGTGGAATACAGTGAAAAATACACCACTTCCTGTATTCTTTTCAAGATTTCTGTATGGTAGGGAGTGAACACCAGCTGAACCTCCGCTCCCAAGCCCTCCCCCCCCCCCCCCGATGACCATCAAGTTAGCTTGCTTCGCTCTCTTCAGTATTCTGGGAGGTTATTTATGCCCCACTACTTATAAAATTCACCAAGTGCCACTGGTCCACACTGGGGCAGAGTGCTTCAATAGCTGCCTACAACAGACCATTATGTTCAACCAGCCTGGTCTCTAAAGAATGACTTTCCTTTCCTTTGTATTCACATAATCTGTATTCTTCTACAGTACCAGCCTGCACAGGCTGGTAGTTATAATAATCGCCCCCTCATTATAATAATAGTTGTAACAATGCCAGTGAAGCTGGGAATACATTTTCCTTGTCTGTGTTCTACGGGCAGGTAATTTCAGCGTCCTCAACGTTAGGGGGTTGGGTGAAGTGTCCTCAGAGTGGAGCCCCGCTGTTGTCATCATTGCACTCTGTGATTTGCAGAGATATGAAATTAGCACATGGAAGGAGGGGATTTGGGAAGCTCACGATCCAAGTGTTTTTCCAGCTAATATAACTTAAAGTATCATTCATGACTCCATGTGTTTTTGTTTTCAAGTTAGGTTCAGCTCCTTTTAGTAGCTCTTTTAATTGTTTTCCTAAATAAATGAATTTTATCTAAAAATATAAGGTCTAAGCAAAGCTAGATGGTTGGTATTTCAAAGCTATGGTTTACTTTGGTGGATATACGGAGAAAGAGCTCCCTGTCACTCTCTCTATGATATTGTTTATTTATCAGAAAATTAGCATTTTAATTAATTGAGAATACATAGCACATGCCTCTCATGTTTGTTGTTACTCTGAGAACGATTTACCTGTAAGAGATGAATCTGTTTTTCTGCAGATGATAAATTCTTAGACCCTCACTACGAGTCGCCTATAGTGGTATCCCCATGGGAATTCTGCTCCGGGCGGTTCTGAGTGGCCTGGTGTTCCTGCACCCGCGTTTACCGGGAACGGGACACTGGTCGTGGTTTGACCCGGTGTAGAAATGCACCTGGTTAAACCACAGAGGATTCTGCAGACCTTTTTTACTTGCTGAGAGCAGGTGAAAATGTAAAATGTCATAGGAAAAGGCCCTGGAATCAAGGAAAACCTGTGGGGTTTCATTCCCCCTAATCCTGTGTCCCAAAAGTTAGTTCCCATTTTGGGACTGAAACAGGTGATGGCCGGAAAGTAGTGCCGAGATACTGACCGGAATCATTAATTCCATTTTCAATATCTCCCCAGGCAGTTTCCGGCCGCCTTAAAATGAGGGTGTCTTGGTATACACATTCCTTCTTCATAACCCTACCAGAAACGTTTCAACAATCATTTACATACTGCCTTTTTAAATTAGATATTATTATTTGTGTGCAGTGGCTCCTGGCATTGTCTTAATATATTCACTTTTACCCCGCCTCCCCGCATGTACCATATCCTTAAAGCATTTTATTGGGACATGGAGTGGTATAAAGCAATGTGAGCACGGTAGCGTAAATATTAATATAGATTGTTATCTTTGACCCAAAATCCTTGCTACAAATGAGAAAGATGACAAAGCACAACCATGTTCTAAAGTGTGTTGCCTTGAAAAAAGTTTTGGATATATAGCTGTACTTTAAGATGTACTGTGTGGATAGCAGTGGTCGGGAAAGTTGGCATACTTCACTTTTGATAACTTTGCTAAGCGTTTTTTTCAAATATTGCCAACTTTGTGAACATTATAAAGTTGGCAAAGCTTTTTAAAAAGTCGATGAAAAATCTTGCACAGGTAGATTATGCAGGAAAATCCCCTTTCAAAACTTATAGTTTGCAGAGAAACTCACCAGGAAAAAAGTTTTTGGGGTGAAAAAATCCCGTGCAAAAAACGTTTTAATGTGCAGTCAAAGTTGTCTGAACTCACTTCTCACTGTAACAGCGTTGCAAATTTCTCAATTTCTCACAACCTATCTGGGAGAGATTTCACACAATCTGAGTGCTAAGTTCAATTAAACATAACATTTGTTTCTTCCTGCACTGTAATTGTAAGTTATGAATCTTTGAAAATACTTACCGAATTACCTGCAGGCATAATGAACCCAAGAGACAGGGACAGATCCTGGGTGCCTGACCAGCCAGACACACTTATTAAAATTCATAGACTTTTAGGACTTTCAAGCAATTTAGGAGGTGGGAACTGTCCTGGCAATGAGGGGGAGCTGATGCTAGAGTTCGTTGCAGAAACAGCGAAACAGTGGTTGCCCATTACATAAAAGCAGTGTTTAATTTGAGCCCGTGGTTGCAGGTGGTGCCCACTGGTGCTCATTTTTGGGCTCCGGCACTTATCTTTTCTCATCAGACTTTCACCCACAGTGAGAAGGAAAAACACAAAAGGGGGAATGCAGTGGCGGCTGGTGACATTTGAAAGTAGTGAGCCATAAAAGTTCGGGATTAGTGCCCTTTGCTGAGTAAGCATAGCGAGCGAGCCCGACTGGCATAAGGAGGGTTGCCCCTTTTAAATATTTGGAAAAAAGAGTTGGTAAATGGTGCATGTTCAAGCACATTTGAGAAAGCAAGAAGGCTAATAAACCACCTCTGCGTTTCCGCTCTTCCTCAGCCTTTGTCTCATCCACCTCAATACCTCCGTTCTCCCTGAGCCTCTCTCTCCTCCACCTCCAAGCCTCTGCGCTCTCTCCTCCACCTTCAAGTTTCAGCTGTCCCTCGGAATCTCTCTCCTCCACCTCCAAGGCTCCAATCCCTCAGTCTTTCCCTTCTCCACCTTCAAGTTATTAATCCCCCTCAGCCAGGAACGGACTGGGAACGCAAACCGGCCCTGGCAAGTTTCTGTTCTCACCAAGCCTCTCCCTCCTCTGTGCGCAACAGACCCCATCAAAATGTTATATCCTGTGGGAACCAAGTGCTAAACATGCTTGTTGACATCGCCCGGTCACGTGAAAAATTGGCCAAGATATGAATATGGTCAAGTGCGGAAGTGCTGATTTCAGAATGAAAACACACACATCCATCTTTCGATCTATACAAAATGTGTGATCCTGGACGATTCATGTTATAAACCCATTCTCTAGTCACTTATCTGTCAAAACAATGAGCTAGTAGTGACATGCAGAAAGCGAGAAACGCGGGCTTAAAAATAACTAGAACGGCCTCCTGACCGTGATCAGCGGCACAACTGGCCTCACTTGGTGGCTGTGCCTGGTGTTCTAAGGCAAGTGGGGCACAGAGGTTCTGAGTCAGCACAGAAACGCTCTCTTGAGGTACACGTGTTTCCAAGTAGGCACTGCCAAAAGGAAGCCGCCATTTCTGCACCGTGCTTGCAAAGCATTAACATGCGCAGCACTTACTGAATTACTGGTAAATAGCAACAGCAGGAGTTACGAATAATGGCATGAGACATTTCTAAATATTGCTAATGGGTCCTAAGCGAAACTATATAAGGATAGTGCATGTACTGAAGTGGTTACTTAATTGTAATACTGGTTTCATTTATGGACAAAGCAATATGTTGTTTATGTTCACTTAAAATGTTTACTCAGGTAAAGGAGGAACACACTGCCTGAAATGACTGGAAGTGAACTGAGTTCCTATCTGGTGCCGGCATGACTCACCGGTGGGGGGGGTCGTGCGGGGGTTCGCGGAGGGAAAAGGGGGTTTGACCCGGGTCCCGCACCGCCTCTGCTCCTGGCCAGGTCCCGCATTTTCCTGCTGCGCCTGCATTCTAGTCTCCTGCCTCCGGCAGAAACAGGAAGCAGGCAGCCTCCCTCCCCTCCCCTCCCCTCCCCTAAGCCAATCACAACGCTGCAATGGCAGCATTGGGATTGGTGGGGACCTATGGGGAGGCCATTTTCTCTATGTAGGCTGCATGCAGCCTACATAGAGAAAAGGGGGAGTGCGCATGACTGCTTTGGTCGGCCGCAGAGGGCCGACCAAACAGTCAGGGCCCACAACAGTGGGCAAGCCACTCCGCCCCTGCCCTCGAGCAGGACCGCCCGCCCCCAGCCAAACCTTTCTGCTTTCTCGCAGTGCGAGAAGCAGAAACTAAAATGGTAGTTTTACCATTTTATGTCCACCCTAATGGAGGAGCCGCCAATAAGGGAAAAATGGAAAAATAGTGACAAAGGGAGGCATTAGGGATGAAAAAGAACCTGCAAGAGTGAGAAACGGGCCAGTGAGTGTCTGGTACTCGATAAAAGAGGCATGAGGTGGAATCAAGACTACGCAGCCTTGGTATTCAGCACTCCCAATATTCGTAGCACCAGCCGTGGGCGTTTTTGAGAAAAAATGTGTGCCCCAGCACTTATTGTTTTACAAATTAAGCACTGCATAAATGTGACATAAGGGTCTGCTGACAGAGTCCAGACTTCTGTAGGTTTTCTAGAGAACGATTTTATTTTGGCGTGAAGTGCCCTGATGGGTCTTTGCATGGTATGCACATAAGATTTAACCTGATTCTATCTCTGATTAAGAGACTTCGGAAGATTAAAGGACAACAAGGGACGGGAGCACTTAGTGAGGTGCAATGTTATACCTAATTATCTTCGATAAAATGAAACCTTCACATAAATCTGGAGGGGCAAAAAGAGTTTTAAACAAGTTCAGCTATTTATGAATGTTTCTTTCACATCTAACTTGTAGTCTTATTAGGAATGTCCTCTGTGTTCTACTCTAGGGAAAGAAAACCACCACCGCCCATTGCTGGAATGCCTCTAAAAATGCAAAAAGAGCGAACAGAGCAGGAGGAGAATGTTTATCTAGTGATGGGAATATGAGGGGGGTTCACTTTGGCTAATCCACAAATTCCATCAATTCCAGAATGCGCATCCGTTGGATATCAGTGTTACATAATGAGGCCTGTTTGAGACTGGTTTGGGGAAGTGAATCATTAGGTTAGATAGCCTTTCAAAGAGCAGTCTGATGAAACATGAAGCATCAACATTCTAACCATAGGATTAGAGAAGAAGTCTCCTATGTTCTATGTGTTGATTGGCTCAAACGTTCCGTCCGTCATCCCCTTTGTGTCGCTTGTTCGCCCTAAGTTGGCGGGGGTATGCCCAGACGTGGGTCCCTTGCTCGCTTTGCCACTGGATTCAAGCAAGCCTGGCTGATGACGGCTGGAATGCCAGAAACCGGTCCTAGGATGCTTGTTTCCGGTCCAGGGAAGACATGGCTTGGCAGTTCGTGCTGGACTGTTCCCATGAGGCACAGGGTCAGACTGATTTGCATATGGCCATGTCTGAAATGGGGTGGTGGAGTGAGCTAAAGAATGATGATGGATTAAACCCAGATCGGTTGACTGGGGGTGAGTGTTTGATTGGCTCAAACGTTCCGTCCGTCATCCCCTTTTGTGTCGCTTTGTTCGCCCTAAGTTGGCGGGGGTATGCCCAGACGTGGGTCCCTTGCTCGCTTTGCCACTGGATTCAAGCAAGCCTGGCTGATGACGGCTGGAATGCCAGAAACCGGTCCTAGGATGCTTGTTTCCGGTCCAGGGAAGACATGGCTTGGCAGTTCGTGCTGGACTGTTCCCATGAGGCACAGGGTCAGACTGATTTGCATATGGCCATGTCTGAACTGGGGTGGTGGAGTGAGCTAAAGAATGATGATGGATTAAACCCAGATCGGTTGACTGGGGGTGAGTGTTTGATTGGCTCAAACGTTCCGTCCGTCATCCCCTTTTGTGTCGCTTTGTTCGCCCTAAGTTGGCGGGGGTATGCCCAGACGTGGGTCCCTTGCTCGCTTTGCCACTGGATTCAAGCAAGCCTGGCTGATGACGGCTGGAATGCCAGAAACCGGTCCTAGGATGCTTGTTTCCGGTCCAGGGAAGACATGGCTTGGCAGTTCGTGCTGGACTGTTCCCATGAGGCACAGGGTCAGACTGATTTGCATATGGCCATGTCTGAACTGGGGTGGTGGAGTGAGCTAAAGAATGATGATGGATTAAACCCAGATCGGTTGACTGGGGGTGAGTGTTTGATTGGCTCAAACGTTCCGTCCGTCATCCCCTTTTGTGTCGCTTTGTTCGCCCTAAGTTGGCGGGGTATGCCCAGACGTGGGTCCCTTGCTCGCTTTGCCACTGGATTCAAGCAAGCCTGGCTGATGACGGCTGGAATGCCAGAAACCGGTCCTAGGATGCTTGTTTCCGGTCCAGGGAAGACATGGCTTGGCAGTTCGTGCTGGACTGTTCCCATGAGGCACAGGGTCAGACTGATTTGCATATGGCCATGTCTGAACTGGGGTGGTGGAGTGAGCTAAAGAATGATGATGGATTAAACCCAGATCGGTTGACTGGGGGTGAGTGTTTGATTGGCTCAAACGTTCCGTCCGTCATCCCCTTTTGTGTCGCTTTGTTCCTATGTTCTATGTATCAGAACTCTATATTCCACCACATGTGGGCCATTTCTTGCTCACAACCCCCTCTCGGCTATATAAATTAGTTATATCACATTTAAAGCAAAATCTGCTAGCCAACAATCTAGCCCTCATAGCTCAAATAGAAACACTCTCTAAATCCCACATCTAGCTCAACATCCTGAAGCGACTGCTGACCTGCTTCCCAATGACCTCATACAATGTCTGGGGTTGTCACTGCACGGTTGGTCCTTACTTTCGCCTCCAAAGGTCTAGTTCTGCTGTGAAGAAGACTCATTCAAACCTTTGCAGCCGCACTTGCGACTGACATGGACTTGCTTGTACATATTTCCCCAGTGCTACCGAATGTGCCGTGTTCACAGGTTCTACGGATAACTCACCAAGAATTGTGCAACGCAGGACCCTTCTTTCTGGTATCAAACAGTATCTACAAACCTGGCCTTTGTGTTCTTCTGCCACATATCCACTAAGACACATAGGTTCAGTATGTGTGATCTTAAGGCAACCCCTTTCTGGTGCTGGCTAGTAGGTAGATAACTCCCTTCCCCACTCCATAACTTCTGTTGAGGATCATTTGTCATTTTGGAGAGAACTAAAGCCATGACTGTTCCCCAAACTATCACATTTTTTCTGTATAGATTGAAGAAACCACTTGCAGCAAATAAGCCCCTAGAGGGCAATCAGGCAGTTCCCGAAAGGCTGGTGAGACAGATCAGCGAATGGGCTGGCTTTGTGGCTGTTTGTGGGCGGGTTTTATAGTCTGGTGGGCCGATTTTTACTGTTGATTTCTCTGACATTACCACAAGCATTGCCTGCAGCAAGAACACATGCACACAGTCTCCAAAACCTTGGAAGACACCTATACAGCTTGTCTTTACAAGTTTAAAAGTGCCCTAATATGAAAATGTGGGACACTTTTTTAGCTATCTGATTCGCTAATGCAGGCCACTTTTATTTTGTTGCCCAGCCCTATTTTATGAACCAGTCCGACCCTGCAAGCCAATATTTTTCTTGCGTATTTTTATCAGATGATTACAGCCCCAAAGAACAGGAAAGAGATTTACATAGTGTTTAGAATATGTTCTGCACCATTTTAGTTACTGAAGCATGAGCAGGCATTGAGCGGGTAATGGGCAAGCGTTTAGCGGGTTAGGTGGGAGTGGGATAGGAGTAAATGTAGGCACATGCATTTACAAACACATCAGCTAGTCAGAGTGAGTGGTTACTTTTAAGGCGGGCGATGGGAGAAGAGGAGGATTTTGAGCTCTTTCAGAGGGCCAGGAGTACAGCTTGTGCAAAAACTGCACCCTCCTCTTCAGCGAGTACCTAGTACTTTTTTCAGCAGCAGCTTGACATGACCAAGCAGCTTGGCTATTTTAGAGAGCCGAGCTACGTCTGCACAGCTTTATTACTTGGCACCATAATGACGCCTCAACGGAGGGAAAACCCTCTGGAGAAGGAAATAATATTAATTAAGAGTTTTTTCCTCTAATTATTTTGTGACACAGCTTCTCTAAAGCACTGTTTCGGTATTTCCTTCTCGTTAAGTTTCAGTGGACTATCTTTAGTGGGTTTCGCAGTTAAAGGAGAGTTGTTAAGTTTCATCTTTACTTTAAAGGTCAAATGTGATATGTCAGTAGTTTCAGCAATGAAGAAGACTTGAGTACATGCCTATTGCACGTAGTACGTAAATAACTGGAGTTAAAAACGTTCCTCAGTAAGTCTATGGGTAATTGATTGGTCATTCATCACTACTGATGTTCCCTTTGGCATGATTTAGGCCTTGACTATTTAGACCGCCCACTGCCATGATCCGGATGGTACCTGATGTTGAGGAGAGGCGAGAGTGAGGTGTAGAAATCCATCCATTCATGCAACTCTGCCATATGTCTTCATTTTGTTTCATAGAGAGCTTTGGTTTACTGGATGGAACCTCTCTCATTTAGAAATAGTTACAAGGATTCCTCCTCTGCGCAATGATTTTCATGGATAAATACTACATTTTAGCTGAGATAGTTACAACAATATCCTTCGCGCACAGGATTAATTTTTATTGAATTCCTCTGAGTATTCTATTTGGTAAATCCTGCCTCTCTGCCAAGGGCTCTGGTTTGCGTGTGGAAGGAAGTAGGGCAGATGTAAGCACTTCTGCTATTGATATTCCACTCTTCTCACTTTGCCCTCTGGACTTTGTTTCTCAGTTGATGCTAACTAAGGATTTTAAGAGGATTGCATTTAGTGGATCCCATATTAACCAGAGTGGATTTTTTTGAGCCTCCTCTTCTTCCTTGCAATCTTATTTTGTTTAAGTCGAGATGGAAGACTGGGGTAGGATAAAACACTGTGTGACACAACAAAATAAACACAAGGAGATGATGGACGGAGTGCTGAAACTTTTCAAACACTCACCCCCAGTCACCGGTCAACCGATCCTAGGATGCTTGTTTCCAGTCCAGGGAGGACCTGGCCTGGCAGTTCGGGCTGGACTGTTCCCATTGGGCGCAGGGTCAAGACTGATTTGCATATGGCTGGGTCCAAACTGGAATGGCATGGTGAGCAAAAAAACGATGGATTTAGGCCCAGATCTCTGTACTGGGGTGAATGTACGACATTGTTCTGCATTCTGTCCATCAATTGTTGTTTTTGCATTTGACACAACAAAATGTCATTCTTTCTCGTATCGTCCAAGTTCCCTGATCCAGAAAAGATGAATTCTTGATGGGTGCTTTCAGTGTCTTATGGGACAACTCAATCGCATTTTCCCATTTTTCTGGGAGACAACTTGCCAAGTTGCCTTGAATTTGCGAAAGACTTGAATGAACAGCCACCTCCACTAGTGCTTGAAAGACAGGACCAAGACCTTCTCTGGACTGATTCTGATGGCACGTCTACTGTGTTTGGCTCATCTGTTGCTTCTCTAGACCCAAAAGGAGCCTTCACCTGCTGTGTGCATTATACAACAAACTGAGAGGCGTTGGCTTCCTACTGGGCCGGAACCATGAATAGAATGATGTTCACATCTGAAAGCGGGGTAAACGACATTGTTTCATTTGCAGTCATAGGTCACTTGGACTACCTTAATCCTGCAGTTTACAAGGTTTTGTGTTAGTTATCCTAAGCATGACATTTTTGGAAACACTAAAAACTCCATCACCCATTTGCTTTAGACAGGTCAGTTGGTCTGGCTACTAGCAACCTATGAGAATCCTCTGAGTAAGCTTCTTAGTGGATCGACGCATACATGAAACTGATACCATCATTCCCTGCTCGTATGAAGATCTGGGACTAGGTAGTTCACAGAAATCCCCCCCCAAAAATGCCAAGCACCTGTGTGTGGACCATTGGAAATGGACACCGATCACCTTTCAGCTTTGGTGAATTGTGAGTTGTATTCATCTAACCAGAGCTGCACCTTCCCACTTTGCACCCACATGCTCCTGTGACTAAGTTGGAATTGGGATTTGATAACAAAGAATTCCACCATATATACTGTTGACTTCCATGTTAGATGTTTTACTAAAGGGATTCCTCCGAGAGGCAGGATCTGTTGACTGATTAATTGCTGTGTTTGAGTTCAAATATAGTCACTTAGCAGGAGAAACCACTGCCCAGTGGCAGGCTACAGACATTGTGAATAGGGTGAAATATAGTATAGATTAACTTCTTGCGTGTTTAATGGGTTTGCTCCAAAATTAAATCCCAAAAGTAGCGCGAATCGCAATGAAAATCTCAAATGCATATCTGATGATGATGTTGCTATAGGTGGATTGAAACTAGGTGATGGTCAGCATTTTAGTTTCTCACATAAACAGTAACTCAACACTATGGACCTCATTACGAGTCCAATTTTAATCTAGATTCTGGTGGAAACAGAAGTTTAGGATTACCAGTGGTGCAAAAATAGCTCATCTTTAGATTACACATGGAACATCTGATAGTATTTAAATGGGGAAGTACCACAACATTCTGGGTTTTGCAGCATGTCACAGGCACAACATGCAGTCTTACTGCATTATCTATTTTAGTAATATTTCAATGCTGCTTGAAATTATTAAAATGTCATTGCTTTTTTAAGTTCTTAAGGCAATGAATTGTTATTTTGGAATGTACATGACTGATTTTTGAATATTTAATTTTTCTTCTACTTATAAAGGTGGCATTTCATTACTATCCTATTTCTGGCAAAGGGCAGCTTTGAGCTTAGACTGCTACCTCCAGTGCGAGCACTGGCAGCTTTGACAGAGGCACTGTTCTTTGTGCATGGTGAATCGGAACCTGATATTGCCTTGGCTTAGGCTTACGCTGAACCCAGTGCAAGAAAATTGGAAACACAGCAAAGAGATGGGTTTTGCTAAAATGCCAAATCATCTCAGATGACCACTGTGGTTTTTTTAAGCTGCTCAAAGACTGTCTTTCTTACCTGATGATCTTGGTCCGATGATAATAGGTGCTTTGAGTGACTTGAAGAAAAGCATAACTACATAAATACCATTTATGACAGACAGACACTACCAAGTGAAATGGCTACAGTCTTTTGCAAATACTGTGGTTTATCTAAGATTCATCTTGAAGAAAAGGTGCCCATCTGTCATAATAAATAATCCTTTTTCCCTACCAGTTGACCATAGAGGATCATTCAAGTTGCCATGTATAGTTTCTAACTCCCAATATGCTCTTTTTTATTATTTCCTCAGTAAGAGGTGATCCTACCTAATGTGGAAGAAGAAGTCCTCTGAAATGCAAATGAGATATTGTTGAGTGCATCCCCTGTCCAACATTACTACAGAGACGATCATATGTTCCCTGCGCTGGTCTTCAAACTTTTCAACTTGTTACCACTGATCTCTGCAAACTCTGATCACTCTCAGAAAGCCAGTCAATTCTTTTTATTTCAATTGATGCTTTTTGGTTTGCAAAAAAGGCTCTACTCTGTTTCTATGAATAGTTGTAAATCAGTTTGCAACGTTTTTCGAACAATAGACTGATACAGGAAGAATACAATAGAAATTAGTAGTTCACCAATCCTATTACAGTGAATATGTTGGATATTAATGTCCTTCAAAGGGATGAGTAAATTTAGGCAAGGATGAGTGGATAGGCGTTTCATTCGTAGATGTCCCATATAAACATATCCCAATGAATCATCCTGTAAGTGTAGTATGTCTGATTAAATCCAACGAGGATTTTATCTTCATCTTTCCTCAATGGAAGGCAGACCACTTCAACGTTTTCTGTGTCTGTGTGTGTGTTTACTGGCCAAATAAGTCTCATTCTTAATTGCATCATTTAGCCTTTTTTCATGGCACTCCTGCAGATCTCTTTATTTTACACCTGCTATTGGAGCAAACGTTATGGATTTTTCCTGAGCTTTTTTCAACAACAAAGAATCCTCTGAACTTGTCAGTGGCCAAGTCATGACCCCGGATAGTTTAGGAATAATAGCTTAAAATCTCAGGTAATTGATAAAATATGAAATAGAGGTTCTTAAATCTTAGTGACAATCATGCAAATATTCAGTAAATTGAAGCCTTGACTTCTTTATCTGACATCCTCCATTTTCAGTCTAATTACAACCGGCCACATTCAATGTTCCCAATATTGTTTAATTTTTTGAAAATTATTTTAGTAAGCAATATTACAAATATACAGCAAATGTCTCATGATATTGATCCACTTTTGTACCAGCCAGAAAAATGCGAATATTCTTAAGGAATCTCTGTTTTTTGCATGTCATGAAATGCAACCTAACATACCACTGCACACGCATGCTTGCAAGTCTACGTTTATTGGTTTAGGGTTTCCTTAGTCTCAAAGACTTGATGGCAAGGCTTCAAAGCACTTACAGAAGCATCATTATCAATGTTAATCCTTTAGCTCCAGCATCAAGAGTGCCCTAAAAGCCGAGCATGTACGTCAACGCAGATTATCAATAGACTCCTCTTCAAGTTTCTTCTGAGCTTTGTGTTAGAGCCACAATTTACAACAGTTGTGAAAAACAAAGTGGAAAAGTTGTCTTGTCTTAGCTTATCAAGAAGCCATGCCCATACACTTTATAGAAAATTGTCATGAGAGCAATTTAGATCACTGTGTGTGGGCTCATTAAAAGCATTGTTCTCCAGATACATGTTCCTATTTCTATTGGATGTAGTCAGAGTTGTTCTGTGATTCACCAGGTATGAAATATGCCATAGGCATACAGAAAAGTCAGTGAAGGAAGCAAGGTAACAGTGGACTGCCTAAGTCCAAATAGAGCTCTTAATGTCACCTATCAAACTGTGTATACAAACATGCCCTTAAGTTGGAAGCCATTTATATCATCGCCATGTGAGCCAATGAGGCTTCAGCCTGCTGTGAATTTTTCATCGCACTACATCAGAATCGCAAAATGCATCCATGTCAATCCTAAGCAGGGGCAGACCTGCCGGCAAGTTGTGCTGCTGGTTGTTGTGGAAACATGGCTGATCACTTCAAGTGGATCGGTAGAAACATTTACTGACAGTGATCTTAGGCTGCATTCAACTTTGTGACTGAGGGGCAAATTGTTCCTCTTCACATGCTGTTTAATATAACAACTTTTTAGGAGTTGCTGTCAACCCACGTTTAATATTGATAAGTGGCATGTTGTAATAATGTGATAAACCATGAGCCCTAATAACTTGAAATGAGACAGCGTGGTTTGGAAACAGAGAGATGTAACAACTGTTCGCTGGTGCCAAGTATGGTGGTCAAAAGATCTGTATTTTGCAGGTTTGTCCTGCACTCATGGTTCTTGTCCCATTGCCCGCACAGAGGCACTTGCGGGACGCACATTGTCCTTGCATGCTGGTTCATCTTCACCAGTAACACTCTCAAAAGACCAGAAACACTCACTCTTTCAGCCTTTTATGAGCTGTAAAGTAGGTATCTGTCGGTGGCTAGGAGGGAGGAGCTGCAGAACAGGAGGGCTACTGACCAATGTAGTATCAGAAGCATATTAATCTATTGAGATACAAATCCAGTCGCCTGCCGACAAACATCCCTGAATATGTTAATAAATGCCATGCAGGGGACCTGTCCTGGAAGTATGTTGTTGATGTTTATTTCTTCCATTAATCCTTTGTTAAAGTGCTGACATATTGTTAGATCAGTGCACAGCGGCACAGAGAAAGTATGATTCGCCCAGGATCAAACAGTGTGTTATGCAATAGATTTGAGAATGCTGCACAATGCTACTTGCTGCAAAGGCTATACAATTACCAACATATTGCATTTTTGCGAATCTACCATGAGACTGGGCACTTCTCTCCTCCCCCCATGTAATATTCAGTCTTTTTTTTAAATTCTTTTTTTTAATTACACTATTACTAGTAACTTTTACATTGATTCTATATACTCTGAATTTCAACAAAAAGGTAGCAGAGGAAAAAGTTCAAAAAGCGATTGTCCAAGAGCACATATTTGGCCATATAAGAGGCCAGCATCAAAAACAAGAGGCCTGATTACAACTTGAGGCATTTTTTATCGCCCCTGATAAATAAGAATACCACGGATATCAGGTGCGATAAATAACATCTATTATGAGTTTATGGGGAATAACATGCATATTTTGGTGTTTAAGGCACCAAAACCCACCAACTACGGTAAATATCGCTTGTTTTACCGTGTTAAATTTTTGCAGGTTTGACCTGCCGAAGTTTAACTAATGTTGGGCTATTTAACACTTCCAATAATGATCAGATGTGTTAAATAAAACCAAACTCGTAATTCCATCCCGTCCGTAAACAGGGGATTACACACTGGATGGAATTAACCACCCAACTTGTAATCAGGCCCAATGTCTCCTGTTTCCACATTTCCAACTAGTCCAACAGAATACAACTGGGGTGGCCGTGATTCTGATGGCAAGGCCAAGGGATTTCCCTTCCCAGTGAAGAGTTACTTTGTTGTGGGCCCTCCCCAGCTTTAGAGTAAATGTTTATTGCCAGAATATTTAGGTGAAGTGGTAATGATGAGATTAGATGTCAAGTTGTCATAGTTCCATGGATAAAACTGCACCAGAACCTGTGGCAGTAGGTGGTTGCTGAGCAGTATGCATAGTAGATACTGATATTTTCCATTGGTGTTTCAAAGTTTAAGACTATTTCATTCCATTTGGACCCCAGAGCTGTTCATTTACTAAATTTGTTTATCCAAAGTTGCAATTGTATGCAGTCAATGCATAATCCAGCAGGTGGTAAAGGAACTAGAACTAAAATACAGTATGAAAAATAATTACACATCATAAATGTAATGTCCGGCTGAGTTATTTCTTTTAAGATGGCTTGATATAGCGGAGGGGATTCAGAAAGAAACCCTTAAATACGCTCTACACAACTCATAGTTCCCCCGGTCATCAGTAAACGCCTTCTAATGTCTACACCTAAACAAAGGGTCACTCTTGGCCACTCTAGTACCGAGCAGTGCTGTCAGACGCACATTCAGTAACTTGGAGAAATACTGAGTTAAATTTATGCACACAGATGTCCCCGGTGCCAAGGCCATAGGTGCCAATATTATAGCAAGTGCAGTGGCACCGGGACCCAGGGCTGAGTGGCTCACTGCACCCAAATAGTGGGTTAGGGCCACTGCTTAATTTGTAAACAAATAAGTGCCAGGGCCTTCGTAAGGAGGCCACTTCAGCAGGCACCATACATAGCCCCTGCCAATGCTGCCAATGACAATACAAACATAACTACTAACTATCACACTCATACAAGTGTAACAATTCGACTATACGAGGCCCCCAAAGTTATTAGAATTGCTTGGACGGCGGGTATTAGTCATTTTTAATGTATATTGAATTTATAAACAACTGTTGTTGTGCTGATCTCTAACTAAAATAAACAGCGCCATCATGTGACAGATTGTCATAGGTGCCGGTGTTCACAATTTAGTGCCGGTGCCAAGCACCGGAAACCACCAGCTCAAATTAAGCACTGGTTGGGACACATTTTCCTGTTTATGCCCCTGCCATGACATGACCCCAGATGAGTGTGTAAGGTTTGCACAATGTTATTGGCTACCAGGCATCAGAGATATTTTAGTTCATGTGACGTCGACACCTGTGTCCATCGAAAGAGACAAAAGACACAAATGCAGCCTAATGACATAAGGAGTACAAGAAAGCAAAACAATAAATAATAATAAAATAAAGTGCAATTCAGGTAATAATAATATTAATCATTGTCATTATCATTGTTGGGATGGATAAGTCCTCTGCATGGTAAGAGACATGTACTGCTGCCTTGAGTGCCCTATTGTACTATTGTCTGGATCCCTAATGCTGATTTTGTGTAATAGGTGAACATGGATCATTTGTGTGCGCCATGACATAGGCCTGTCCCACAGACTGTGAAATTGTTGGAGCGGGAGGGGTGCCCAAAGCACTGCTTCTATAGTGGTGGAAGGCTACCCCCTTCACCAGCAGTTAAGCAGCACAAGCGCGGTGGTGGCACCATAGTGTGCAGTGATCATTAGTACTAAACAGGTCCTTTTTATGCTGTGTCACTGGAGTGAGGCCCACAGGCTCACTCACCTTTTTAAGAGTTCCGCTGCTGTGTGCTTAACTCGCTTCTGGCCTACATCAAGTTGCTGTGGAAGTGCGTGCATGATGGAAACGTGCTTAGTGCATATATGCTCGCAAGAAATACACTACGCAAGGGGTGAAGTGAGGTACAGTGTACACATGATAAATGTGTGTGTGTGCTGGCAGTGCGTGTTTTTAAAATAACACACTCTGGTACAGTACAGAAAGACTCCAGTACTGAACAGTGTGCGCAGATTGAATGTGTTAGCTGCATTTAGTTATGCTTGTTGTGGCAAAATACATGAAGATAATAGTGCTGTGCAGTACGTGTGATGTGGACACTGAGTGCAAGTGTGCCTGCACTGGTACATTACATGGAGGACCTTGGGTTCCAATTTGGGGCGGCCAGGTCTGCCTGGTGAAAACATGACGAGTAGAGGAATCCCTCCAAACTGATTTGTGTGTTGCTGCATTCCTGTAAGCTGGGGGGGACATGCACTGGAGGATGGGAGAGACAGGATCTCTCTGTGCATTTCAAGGGGCTCTTTGATTCAGTGATAGACCACAAGGAGGGGGCCTGGATACATCTCGGGAAGAGACGATTGGGCTGATAAGGGAATTATAAAGAGTCGGGCTGAGGGCCCAGGATTAACCTATTTATGCACATATCACTGTTGCTGACATCCAGGTGTGAACTTGTTGTGGGTTAATCAGCTTCAGAGTCCTGCCTTCTGTGACAGACGTCCTTCAGGAGGAAGAAGGAAGGGGAAAAATGGCCATTTCAAAGAAGCAGAATCCCAACATAAAACTTCAAAGACTCAGACACTAAATTACATTTTTTGTCTGGAAAAGGACTATAAGTAAGAGAGTTTGAGACCACAAACTCTGTCATCTGCCGAGCAGCCAAACGGGCTGTTTGAGGAGGGGAAGCTGTTCAAGACTACTGCTTGTGACCGGGATTAGGGGCCCAAACCTGCGAGTCTCCCTGCTGGGTGAGGGGACGTCACCCAGAGAAACCAAGACCACCTGCACTAGAGCCTGGAGCACCAACGCCTGCATGCCCGCCAAGACCAGTGTGCCCTGTGAGGGAGAGGAGAGCGTCAGAAGGAGTGAGGTCCACAGGGGAGCCCTGATGTGAGGATTCCCTGTGTGATATGTGAGGAATCCGCTGCTGCACCGATCGTGCTGTAGCCAGTGTGCCGGATTGGTTTGGCCATATGCCAGATGGGGTCGCTGTGGACTGAGCCATGTAGTGAAGTGTGAAGAGCTTGCTCCTGCACCAATCAGGGTGTAGCTGGTGAGTCAGATTGTGCCGCGACCACGTAAGCCAGGAGGGGCCCCTGCGAACTGAGCTGAGGAACGAGGATTGCGTGGTGGGCGCCAGGCCTGCACGACCTTGTGGTGTATGATCTTGAGTGCCACAGATAGGGCAACCATGAATTCCAATGCGAGGTCAGCATGACTGGACTTGTGAGTGCCGTGGCTACCACCCCGTGTGCCAGGAGAGGCCAAAATGAGACACTAAGGCCAAGGGTTTGGGCCCTTGCCCAAGATCGAAAATCTGCTCCTGCGACCAAGACGGGACCAGCCCATATGCTGTGGACTGCACCGAAAGAGGCCCAAGGATCAAAAGGACACCGCTGGAGCCCCGTCCGATTAAGAAAACCAAGCACGCCTTTGGAGGGAAGTGTGACTTACCATGCTATCACTGGAGCGGGAGCAACCCCGATTGCCGTACCAGTTAGTAGTGTGGCGTAAAGGAGATATCCTGTGTCTGCCAGGTGCACCGCACGCAGCCCAGCTTAGCCGATCCAGGGCAGGACTTTGCTGCACTGCTGAAGGATTCCATTCTGCCGGAGCGGGTAAGCCAATAACTGGGGCTTTGGAGCCCCAGGGGACATACTGCCATTGGTGCTGCAACCCCATAATACTCTAGTGACTGAACTTACGAAAAGAGTCAGAGGGGAGAACTCTTGAGTACGGCCTAACAGTTTACATTCCCTGGATGCAGTCATCAATAAATGGGGAATAACTTCAACCTGTTGCACGAGAGGTGAGGGGACAGGAAGTGACCTAACAACTACTACAGCCCCACCCTCAAGGGGGATTGTGTTATTGCTTTTGAATGTTGTTTACCTTTGTATGTTTAGAGTTAGAATTAAAACACTTCTTTTTATATGAAAACAAGTATTGGAATGGACATTGATTTATTGTTTGCACTGCTCACATGTTGAATTATGAATCGTGTTCACTGAGCTGTATCTGCGCTTCCCCCCGAAGGAGCGATGACTGCTCGTTCTACGCTACCCAACTAAGAGTGAGGTGCAGAAAGGGGTGCTTGGCCCAGTTGAGCGGGCTCCATAGTAGGGCGAGCCCCTAGACATCGGGAGTAAGAGGCCTCAACCAGCACGGTTGGGCCCAGTAACTCCTGCTTGCCCCGTGGCCCTCTGAACGGGGTTATGACAATCATCTTTTCCACCACTGCACTATTCCCACTGTGTCCATGTAAATTAAAACAATCATTGATATTATATCTGTGATTCCCACCTTTCTCATACCCACTTTTTGATTATGTTGTGTCATTGTGGTCACAAAGAAAACATCCCCATGTTAGACTATCATTTTTAATAAACCTAAATTGAAAATAACCCTAAAATACAATGTGATTTTAAAACAATGGCTGAACAAGAGTCTACACCAGAGTGTCCAGTTAACCATGTTTTTCCAACTGAAAGATGCTCCAGTTTAAACCCTCCAATCAGCAAAAGCATGGTTAGTACATATGTGAGAAACTCAATAGCAAAGCAGAGGTGGAAGGAAACGTACATATGTAATGGACTCTGAGCGTCCACGCCATCATGATACATCTATTCAAAAACAGAGGTAGGCCAAAGGCTCCTTCAGGTATTCTGGCTCTCTTTTATCTAGCGTTGGCCAGACTTAAGACATAGGACTGTGCTGGGTGACAGAGGAATCAGCAAACAAAAACTCACACAGTGAAGAGCTAAAGATTTCATGTTCCAGGCAAAGTTTGTCATGAAAGCTGTAAATTTCAGTGGCCACCAAAAGTGGAGGGTTGACTTGGAAGGAATAGAAATATGAATATGCCACTCTTTTATTATAGGGTTTTCTGAGAGCCTTTATTTAAGGTGGGATCGATGGGGTTTTATTAACAGCATATGAGAGGAAAGAAATATTCAGAATTTTTTCTAGGTGTACTTCGGAGTGTTTTAGTGGTGCAGGGATCAGTTGGCAAGCCTGGCCATTGGTGAACCTTGTTGGCTTACATATTGCGGGTTGGTCCTGTGGAAAAGTTACCTTCAGACTTTGAGAACTTCTTGGAGCCCAGTTTACTTAAGTGAGCACTAGTCACAGAATAGATTCAGGGCAGATTCAACAGTCTATCGTCAGATTAGTGAGTGCCCTCAGGGAAAACTGCTTGATCAGAATAAAAAAACTTCAGAAGGCAGAGGATATCTCTGAAATCGGAATGAGTGGATCCACTCGGTATTTTTGTGCCAGTTAGCTCCATAAGTAGTGTTCTGAAGGGATCACCATACCTTTGGACCAACTAAGGAATCTTCCTAACGGATGGTCTCTGAAATGAAAAGAATGTTTGCAGAATGCTGTTGGATTAAATAGGACTCAAGTCCCCTGGATCAACCTTGGGGTTGCCCTCGGTAGGTTCTCCAATATGTTGCATCCTACAGTTGGACTTTTAAGCGGGCTTTAATTGCACATTAGGGTAAAGCAGCACAGTTTTCAGAATGGCCAACAAATATGCAGTCTCCCATGATCTTCATTACATGTGAATCTTTCCCCAGCATACTCATTGTGGCTGACCTGAGAACCTGCATGGATTTTACTAATTGGTGTGAAGATTAGGGTGTGTTAATTTTTTAGGTAATGCAATGAGCTTTTTAAAAGAGTATAGAATACTATGGAAAATTGATCCCAGCAAAGAAAAATCAGAGTTGCCAATGATCATAGTCCGAGCAGGTGTACCTACATTGCAGCAGATTCACAAAGCCATTGTGCACCGAGGTTGAAATAAAGTGCACAACGGCATGATGTGCATTATTTTTTTTTTTACATCCTGTTGTAAAGCATGAACCGTGGCCCTTGGGCTTGCAATTGACTACCAGAATGGCATCTATGTAACACTGCGTCAATTTACATGGTGCAACAAGGGTGCCAGAGGACAGTCATCAAGTAAAGTACAAATTACCATAATGAGCACAGAGCTGCCATTTATGTTCAATACATGTAGGAATCCCTGTAGGACATGGTGTGGATTTACATAGCACAATAAGGGAACAGTAGTACATTAATTAGTTTTAAGGGCAGTTTAAGCAAATCAGTAAAGAGTTTGTTTGCCACACAAGATAATAGGTGTGCCATAACAATTCTTTATTCATATCTGAGCTTGTGATTTTAGAAAGCAATGCATTGATTTACAATTTATACTACGGCAGGGATATAAACAATTGTAAAATTACATATACGCATGGTGGGACCTCTGAAGACCCATGTAAAGGGAACGAGTGGTGTACGGAGGGACCCACTGCGCCAATTCACGTATTGCATTCACAATACTTGAATGTACACTCACAAATTAACAGGGAAAAGGACAGGACAGGCTAATAACTGGAATGTTGTATTGGGGTAATTTTGGAATAGTACCGCGCTGCATACGCCATCGTCAGAGTAGATCCTCGAGGAACAGACGCGATGCGCGAGCAAGATTTACCCGGCTGGTCCTGCCGAGGACCCGTACGTTGCATTGCAGGCTCCCACTGCACCCCGCGGCAGGCGCGAGCCGCTCGCCTCAGTCTGCAGAGCTCGCCTCTGCAGCAGCGTTGCGTAATTTAATTGATTCAGTGGAAACCGTAAAGCTTGTACCTGAGAGAGGCTGGAATGACTGCTGCGGGTGTTTATTGCACTGCAGAACAACTGAAATTTCGAGTCAACATTTGTCTCCGGGAGGGTTTTTAAGTAGAATTTAAGCGATACCGTTTGTAACTCAATAGGGCAAAGTGTTTTCGTTGAACAGATGGACCATGATGTGCGTGAGGCATAATGAGGTTGATGTGACTATGGTGGCATCTTTTAGACGCACCGTGGACAATCTAAAATATTCACGTTCAAGTTTATTAAAATATTTCCCCAGAAATAGTTCCTCTGAACAGCATCCCTAAATGGCATACACATCACCGTAATAAAAGATATAAAAAAATGCACACAATCGATAACGAACACCTACGGATTTGAAGCAAGTGCAGGTGAATTTCTGGTCGGAACGTGGCTATCGTTATTGCAGAAGGAGCAGTGCCACGGGGGCCCTGAAGTGTGGGAGTTAATCTTGCCTATAATTAATTACACAGCCGGGTGCTTAGAGACCCAGGGGCCCTCAGTTATGGTTCTCTATTATTACTCAGCCAGGGGCTTGGAGGCCCAATGTCCCTCAGTTATGGTTCTCTGTTATTCCTCAGCCTGGTGCTTAGAGACCCAGGGCCCCTCAGTTATGGTTCTCTATTATTACTCAGCCAGGGGCTTGGAGGACCAATGTACCTCAGTTATGGTTCTCTGTTATTCCTCAGCCTGGTGCTTAGAGACCCAGGGCCCCTCAGTTATGGTTCTCTATTATTACTCAGCCAGGGGCTTAGAGGCCCAGTTTCCTTGCTTGCCGAGGGACCATGGCTTCTTGGCAATGCCACAGGGTCTATCTCGGTAAATGAAATGAATATATTTTTAAAGTTTCCTCTACAGCACCCTGTGGCTAGCTGCCATCTAGCCTTCTGCCTGCAAATAAAATACATTAAGCGCTTCAGATCAAATGTAGCTAAAATAAGGGCCCACAATCTCCATAGTTGTTTGTGAAATATCATTTGTTGCCCACCTACATCTACAGATTTATTCCTCCACACGGTAGTCAGCAGCCCTGCTTTGATAACAGCTTGAAGGGTTGCCACATACATAGGCTGTTTCCCCACCAGACACGCATTCCCCTGGGGGGGGGTTTGCACTTTAGTTACTGTAAGCCACTTACTGAGACATATTTGTGTATCAGACATTGGCCTTGATTTGAGTGGGCTGGCAAAATGATGCCCCCCCAGGGTAAACAATACCAGAATACTAATAACTCTGGCGGCAAAGTTACAGATCGAACCTTGAAGGTCCCCTTAGAAATGAGGAATAACCGATGGAATTGGTTATTCTGGGTCTGATTCCCCAGCTAATTCCTCATTTTGCCTCAGAGTTTCACCCTGAGGGGCATATGTACAAAGAAGTGGCGGAGTGTGGCGTTAGCCGTCATGGCTTAACGCCTCACTATGCCACTTCAGAAAGGCAGGGCTGCACCATATTTACAAGAATATGATGCAGCCTTGCGTTTCCTCCTGCGCTGGCGCTACACTTAGCAGTATAGCGCCAACGCAGGCACCCTTTCACCATAGTGCAAGGGTGTTTGCGTGCAGGGGAAGATTGTTTATGTGTAGGAATGTGTCCCTTCCTGCAAATAAACAATCTTGAAATGCCATTTTGTCACTTCTATGTGTGCTGCTTAATGCAGCACACATGGAAGTTACAAAATGTCATTTTTTTTAACGGATTGTTTATGTGCAGGAAGGGTCACCTTCCTACACGCAAACAATCCAAGGCGTTTTGCTTTTTCCATGTGTGCTGCACAAAGCAGCACACATGGAATAGCAAAAACGAGGAGAAATAAAGCATTTCTCCTCGTTTCACCAACTTAAGACCAGGTTTTTCTTGGTCTTAATTTTGGCGCTGCCACCTATTTACGCTGCCCTTGTAAATAGGGAGCGGCGTCAAAAACAATAGGTGTTGCAGTGGAACGCCCACAGGACTGGACTGGCTACCGGGCTTTCCTTAACCCCTTCCCTGCGCATGACGGAACCACGCCGTCATGAGCCACGGGCGGCTTGTGCTCATGACGGCGTGGTTCCGTCATGCTGCGGCCGCTCCGCCCACGCGGGACTGATTCCCCGCCTGTGCGGGCGAATTAGTGAGTGGGCGGGGTCGTGACGGAACCACGCCGTCATGAGCACAGCTCGCCCGTGACTCATGACGGCGTGGTTCCGTCACGAGCATGGCGGCGCTGCGCTCACCCCCGCACCCCCAGCGCGCGGCGGAATTACCGCCGCGGCCAAGGGGTTAATAAACAATGCAAAACAAATGTTTTAAAGAGTATGCTTTAAAGCTATTTGTTTTGCATTGTTCATTAAGAAGCCCCGGCAGCTCCCCAGAAACACAATCTGCCCCTCAGTAGTAAACCTGGACCCCACCCTGCCACTCCAGCAAAAAACGCCCGGTAACCAGTCCGGCCCTGAACGCCCACCGCAACACCCACTGCCCACCCCTTTCACGCTAAGCATAGCTGAAAGGGGGGCTTATTTACAAAGCAGCGTTAAGCCACGTTAAGTGGCTTAACGCTGCCTTGTAAATAAGGTGAGGCCCCTATCGCCACCACAACGTCACTAAAAGTGAAGTTGTGGTGGCGATAGGGGCTTGTACATATGCCCCTGAGTTTTTTGTTTGCTTGGAGCAGCCCGAAATCTCTGTGTGAGACAAAACAGAACCTTTGTGTTCCTGTGGATCAAGTGCAGCTACTGGCCTCAAAAGAATTTAAAGGAACTTCGTAATGTCTCTGGTATCAACGTAAAGCCAGTGCAGTTCACAGCGAGCATCCTTCATGTGGTCCTTCCGAAAAAGGCCTGCTGCCTAACAGCCTCCAGCATCCTGGGATTTTCTTGCTGGTGCCAGGGGCAGACGATTCATAGTCTATACCAGATAGGACCATTGACCCAATATTGATCAGTCTTAAGTTTGGGGCTTGACATCTATTGCATGCTGTAACCAACATGTTTTTAGACATGTTAGCCAGTGATGCCATTGTTGCCTGCACACAGCTTCCCCTTTGCTTACTCCTAGAATGATCTTCACAGTGCATTGTGCCCTGACCCTGGTCTTCTGGTCATACAAGTAAACATCATCTGCATCTTCTTACTGCTGACACCTGCACAGTGAGTGAAGTGAAAATTACACAAGACAATGCAAGCCTCATTAGTCAGTTACTGCAGTACTTTCAGTGGGACCCTTCACGTTCTGGATTACATGAGCTTCCCAGGGTGTTGCTACTTTTCAGGTTTGTGTTAATTTACACACAAGTTCTATTTAACAGCATAAAACAACTTCGGTGAATAGGGCACTATTTTGCTCCATTTCTGCTTGTGACAGCCGTGTTAGTTTTTTTCTATCAGAAATCATTTTTTTATGATTTAATACCTCACTAAGTTTTGGATGGATAATGTTGCATTTAACCGTGCCACTGATTCACGTAGACGAAAACCGATCAGGAGTTGCTTGTGTTGCTGTCCGGCAAGGAACTGGCCTGGCAGTTTGGTCCGGAGGAGGACCAAGTCTAATTTTCATGTGGCTGGTCTCTGTCTAGAGTGGCATAGTAGGCAAAAAAGGTGGACTGAAATGTAGCTAGTGTGTTTATGAATGGCTGAGATTAATTTAAATATTCAACACATGACTTTTTTTTTGATTTTCCTGATGCATCTAGTGGTACCAAAGGGTTAACTGTTGATTCATTAAGTATCAGTGACGAGATGTAATTGCATTGCCTGAGTGGGACGCATCCATAAGTACACAATAACCAGGGATCCAAGTTAATTCTGGAATTTTGAGAATTAGTCCGAAACCTAGATAGTGTATGAAATTCCGGTCACTGAATATGTAGGCTAGGCATCTGTGAGTCCTAGTTTTAGAAGACTGTATGAGAGACTTCCTTAAAAATAAATGTTTATATTTAGTCTTCATTACAAAAACTAAACACAACTTGCAGCTCACTGGAGTTGAACTAGATCTCTGAGTATAGAGATCAAGAGAATGGACGGATATGTGGGTGTGAAGTACCCATGATCAGCATTTTACTTTTAATCCATTCAGCATCCAGCTTAGCAACCCATCTGGAACCCTAGATCATGCTGATGGCCCACATTAGTCAGTAGGCAAATATAAATCTTAAAGCACTGTGATACTGTTGGCTTTACAAATCACCTTTTAAAAATAAATAAATGCTTGTTTCCCACTCAGAGAGGAAGGGTAGCAGGCTGAACTCTGTTGCAACTCTGGACTGAGTGATTTCTTTTGAGAGGAGAGCATAGATTCCTCGACCGGATATGTTGGATCTCACAAAATGGAGGTGATCCAATTTTCCATTCTAGACAGAAGCATCATTCACATTCAGTTGGAGAGATACATACAGGAGCACTGTGCAGGATGATTTAAAGCGAAGCTTAAACCCCTGGCCTACATTTCTCCGCACCATGATGGAAATGAAATGCATGTTTACGTTTTAGGCCTAAAGCCCGTACCTATAACCAAGCTCTGTCTGGTGCAAAGTGTACGCTTCCACTCACTAATAACACATTATCCGGGAAGCCCTGAAGCATAAGGCATCCATATATATTTCTTTGGTCCTGACGAAGGGTGCAGACCTGTAGGGGCTGTTTCAGGCCGCAACATGTCGACCTGACCACTAGTTGTCGTGGACTAGTGACTTTTTCACTAAACACCGCTTTGTTTTTAGACATCCTACTCTTTCCCCCCAATAAAGATTCACCTAAAGGATAGGAGATAATTTTAATCCACTAATCACTGTCAACATTCAGACAGTCTCCCTCCTGGTGGAGGTTTTGATGTCACTTGTACGTAGAAAGGACACTCAAGTGACAAGACTTGATGATGATGCTATCCACTGTACCACACTAAGCGGAGATTACATACACCGTAGTCTGTGAACATGTGGTTGAGGGTCTCTGAGACAAAAAGTTCTGAGATGCTGGTATTGAGACTTATGTGGTATATTCCCCCTCAACCCCTTTTCTGATAGATAACTAGACAAAAGCATCATCTGCATGTTAACAGCTGGAGAGATAAAGCAACTAACCAGCATTTCCATCTTCTTATGCCTTCATTTAGACCTCCGGTGGGCCCCAGGTGACAAAAGGACATTTTATTCAGTAGAATTAGGCAGTTTGCTCCAAGGTGAACATCATGTGATTACGCTCTGTGTTCACACTAAGAAGACCTCGACTACAATTTCTTCTGAGATCTTCTGTATGGAAAGAAGAACCAGAAAATCAGTCTCTTTTAATCAAGGTTCTATTTTAAAGGGCGACAGCCCTCATTTTAAGCAAGACTGAGCTTGATGGGCTCAGTTCAAGGTCTGAATAAAGCCTGCAGAAGCTGTGATTACAAATTTCTGGATTGGAATTTGGCATTGTAAGTGCTTCATTTGCTAAAAAAAAAAAGCACAGGGGCACATAATTTTTTGTTGGTATTCTGCTGCTGGTGCTGCACAATGCTGGGCTCACGGGATATCAGGGCTGCTTGGTTTTGTTGATAACTCATGTCTTTTTCTTCCATCACGTGACACTTCCTGTGTGTCTCTCCTTCTCACTTTTGAAGGTTTTATTTCATCCCTGTCTTCTACCTTTGTCACTGTTTTCCTATATTTTTCTTACTCTTTTTTTTGCTTTGCTCTGGGTCCAAGTTTGATTGAAAAAATGAGGTAGGATCCAAAAATGAGTGCCTGCAACCACTGGCACAAAGTAAGTAGTGGGGGCAACAGTGCAGTCAGAATAAATTATATCTATTTTTCCTTCATTTCCGGTGCTTGTATATTGCGTTCATGTCAATTCACGGCGCCTCAGAGACACCACCTCCTGATATGGACATGGGAAGATGGCGCATGCAGTTTCTTTCATTTGTTTCTAGGTTACACAATGATTCACATACAGAATCAAGAAGATATTTCTGGAGGCTGTCCATATGTAATGTATACAGCACATAAATGGATCTCAAATCCGTTCATGGGCCACATTACAGTGGTGCACATATTATTCCTGTGCTAAGAATCTCTATCAAATTTTGTGCTCCAAAAATTTCTCTGAATCTTGCTATTTATAGCCTAATATTTTGGTGTGCAGTAGCACTTTGGCAGTCAAATTATATATTTTCATGCTGAAGTGAAATTCTTTCTATGGATTTAACACTGAAAACTCCTAGCCCAAAATGTCTACATTTTCAGTTAAAGTCGTATAGGAACTCGCACATCGAGCGCGAAATTACGATATGAAGGGCCGAATTGAGAATATTTTGCGAATTTCAATCTAAAAATGACAACTTCAACAATATTTGTTTTGCACAAAATATTTGGATGCCTGGTTATGCAGTCACATGCACAATTAATGTGGAGTGCGGAAAGGTTGAAGATCCAATCAGATGTTGCTCACGAACACGTGCATGGCATGTAATCCAGTAGTGGGAATGAGCAGGATTGAGGTGACCAGATTTTGAGAAACAAGAACTGTAAATATTCCACAAACATAAAAGTAGGGCTACAATTTTGCATCCACCCAAGGGCACAGAATATGTTAAAAACTGTGCTCACCAACACAGGGGACGCAGAAAATAAGTCACTAAAGGGAATTAAAAGAAACGTCTATGCACAGTACTATGTGGGCTAACTTAATTGCTTTCTGTTAGGATCTTCTAACTAATGCTTCACCGTCACATATTAAAACTTGACTGCCTCTGTATTCAGTTGACCTTCTCTGAAAACCAGTGCTACATTTACTGAAATTTGCCAGGACACACAGTGAAAAACCAAGACAATCCTGGCAAATCCGGTCATCCATAATAGGGTGGTCTCACATGCACGTTGCTAGTCTAGAGCTAGAACAGAGTAGACACAAGGCGGATGGTGCTTATAAAGATCTAAAAATCAAATTGTAATTCTACTGGGACCTTTCAGGAAGTGCATCATGATGAAGACAGTGGAAGGCCACAAGTAAGTGCCATTATGCCCACTGTGGAATACCTTTGGTATCACAGAAGGAGAATGTTCCCCTTTTTTATTAGCATGTGCACAGCACGCAAGTTGTGTGAGGTATATTTTTGTTGGGTTGAGTTCATTCAAATGGGGCAAGTGTTAGACCCTCTTTGCACTTGCATAGCAAGTATTTTGTAAAGCACCCGTTCACCCTTTGAGGTGTATTTGTACTGAATAATACAATGTGATTGTTCTCCAACTCAATGGTGCTCACAATATTGACCTTAGAAGCATGAAATCTGAGAGTAGGTACCAGGATTCAAACCTATGACCATCAGATCAAACACAGGTTTCTGGAATAGATGGATTGGTGCACTGAGCCACTAGGCCTGGGTAGAACATGGTGGGCCTGATTCACAAAGGGTCTCCGCACTCGTGGCGGAGACTCCACAGTCATGGCGGTGGCCCCACACTTGTTTCGGGACCTCCGTACTGCAATTACCCGTTGTGGACGTCCTGCCACAAGTGTGGGCCCCCCGCCACGATTGGGGGCCCCCCGCAAGGCCGGCTGTAGGGTGGTGCGACCAATGTGGCTGCACTGGGTGCTGACCTGGAAGGGGGGGCACTGACCTCAGGGGGCGCTGTCTTTAGCGATATTGTAGAATTAAAAAGCACCTGTTGCAGAGTTCCTTGTGCATCCGCCTTTTGGGCAGCAATAAAAATGTTATCATAACTGGTGTGATTAATGTTCCTGCTAGAGAGAGAGTGATTGGAGTTTTGTCTAGTGATAGTTTTGAGTTGCCATAAAGTAGCGTAGAGGGTTAATATGCCTGCTGCAAAGAACAGATCTGTATTTTATGTGGATAACTGAGTGGATTAGTAAAGCCACCCTTTACCAGCACTTTAAAACGAGTCGAACGTATTTAAGAGAGGGGCTATGGAGAGATGAGGGGCGCTTTTGCAGGGTGGTAGTGAGAGAATCCGAGAAGGAGGTCATATGGTGGGGGGTGCCAAAAAGATTGTCGTACCAGACGCCGCCAGCGCTAAAGCCGGCCCTGCCCCCCGCCACGACTGCGAGGACTCCACCACGAGTGCGGAGGTCCTTTGTGAATTGGGCCCAATCTCCTTAGAATTACATCTTATGCACGATAACTGCATGCCCATTAACTCTGCACAAAAATTAAGACAATCATTATAATGGTTTTAATGTTGTGCCGTACTCGCAAGGGCACTGCACTGTTCTGAGCAATTTGGATTCTCCTACCGACCCCCTCTGCCCTCCATGTGTGCCAGTGTAAAAACAGGGAATGCATTTTTCTTGTTTGTGCCCCAGGTGCATACCAAAATTATCAATGGGCACTGCTCCTTAGGAGTAAGGTTATGTATATTGCCTGTCTGGCACACATACAACTAGACTGGCAGCAACCAGGAAGTGCGCCAGCGCATAATGCATGTCATTAATATTAATGTGCCAGGCCTCAGGCCATTGTTTACGCACCCTGTGCATGAATATTAATTGCATTTATGTTAGAGGCTCTAATGATCACAATGTATTTGCCCTAGTGGCAGCGACCCTAATCCCTTTAAAAAAACGCAACATCAAACAGGCTCGTAAAAGTCCTGAAAGTGCATCCTTCTCTCTACCACCTTTCCCCAGGGGAGGGAGGGCACTTTTGCGACTATGAACAAAAATACTTACTGATTGTTGGATTAATTATACATATCTGTTTTTCATTTGGATGCACCAAAGTGTGTTATCTTCTGGGATTGAGAAGCAATTAAGTGAACATCAGCAAACATGTATTGAACTAAGGGAGCTAATGTGCCGTAACAGCCAGAGCTGCCGACATTGGAACTGGGGACCGGCTTCGAGTCTCGGCGCGGGCTCAGCATCCTGTAATTCTGGCCAAATCCCTTAGGGCCAGATGTACAAAGCATTTTACCGGTCGTAAACGGCCGGTTTCCTACTGGTAAAATGCATTTTGCAGGCCACTATCCCTGTTATTGTAGCCATTGACAATGAGTCGCAGATTGCGACCTGCCTCATGAATATTGTTGAAGCAGGTCCAGTTACAACCCACTGCGAATTGCTAACAGTCTCAAACACACTGTTGTATGTCGCAGTTTGCGAATTCGCTATTAGGAAATCGCGAACACGCGATTTCGTACATCTGACTCTTAATTCCCTCATGCCTACAAAACATAAATGTGTCCTTGCGTAATGTAACTGGAGCTCACGTAAAGTGCTCCATTACCTTTGGGTCGAGTTCGGTCTATATAGAACTTCAAAATATACAAAAACTAAGGCAATGGAAAATGCCATTAATTTCAAATCCCATCCAAACTATGGAGGAAATGCAACACTGCTACTACCGGAGTGAATGCCCACATACTCCTAACTTCCTGGCACTCGCTGTGTCATCGACATGGCTGCAAATAGTGTTTTATAATTTGGGATTTTCTTTTTTGTTTTTGTATTATACATACACTGTCTGACGTCCTTTTCAGAGCAATGTGTACATTAGGTCAGCCGAACTGTTCAAAATCTAGCAGATTTTAAAGCCTGATTTACCTGCATATGGGAGACATTTTAAGTACATTGTGCATTCAGCACTGCACATGCCTTTTGAGGAAGGAGAATTACCAGACCCCTTTCAAGTCAGAAGGCAGCGTGACCCGTATTCCTCCTGCAAAAAATGCATCACTGGCATAAAAAAAAAGAATGTGATGCAGCGAGTAACCATCGAGTAAAAAATAAACATCAAAAGTGTATCCGTTGCACGTGACTATGTATCTTAATTGTTTTGTACAGCACTTCTCTGCACTCCGTGCTTTTTGAAAAACCCCACTAAAGTAAAGTAAAATCATTGTCACGCACAACCTCTGAGCAGAATAGGAATTCACTGCTCAAAAAGGAAATGAAACTATGGACATGTAGGAAAATACGTATGTACTTTCATTCCCCATACACTGTCAGCGGAGCCATGCATGTCACATATTTATCGTTTACATTTTGGAAATATGTACCCATCCCATTTTCAAAGCAAAAATCCTCATTTTAAAAAAGAAAAATGACCTACATTTCTGAAGTTTTGGAAACTTCAGATCTGTAAGTATTTCTTTGGCAATTATAAATTTGTAATTCGAATTATTTAATTTCTGTTTTTCTGCAAAGTTCTTTTACAGGCACAGTCCAAAACAGTAACACCTTCAAAAGAAAACCCTTTAGTACTATAATGGAGAATGGAATTAAAACAATTAAGCTTTAAAAATGAACTTATATTTCTGAAATTTGGTACAATTCAAAAACTGTAGGTCCTTTACTGTGTGTGGCATGTTTTAAAATGTACTGTTTGTGTGCGGGTCAAGTGCATACACAACAGGTGTGCGAAGTGCACAAAAATCCCAGTGTGCATGAATACTGAATAAAATTATATGCATTGCACTGGTGAAAGTTAAATTACATTATTTCAAAAGTTTTTGCTTACCAAAGGAATAGCAATACATCATTATCTGATAAAGTAAATTAGCTACAGTAAAGAAAGGAAGTACACCTAATGTACTAATTCTATGTACAGCTGTGTTAGAGAGTATCATAACACGCAGATTAGATTAAATTGTGTTATATTAAAATTGATTTAGTTATTTCAAACACAGTAAGATGAAGTAAAACAAATTGACTTACAAAAAAGCGGTGTTGTATTAAGTAGCATTCAATGGAAATACAATTACTTTGAATAAGTTAAAGTACCTGCATCCAAATTACATTATATGTGGCAAGGTTGTTCTAAATTAAATGAAAATGAATTACAGTGCACTGTTACTTTCCATGTCTGTGGCAAATTGTTGAATTGTTGTATGGGACTAGCGAACACTGTCAGTGGCTGTGGCTTGCGGCTGGTGATGCGCTGAGTGAGACACACCTTGGCGGTCGAATGCAGGAAATACGAGCTGTGCCTGCTCGCTCCTGTCGGTCATGCTAGGTGATCTGGACAAGCAAGGATGGTCTATGGTAGCCGGTGACGGTCACTCTATATAGTGGTGTAGTCCAAGAATACATGTAGTTGACATTTGTGGCCAGGGTCCATGTCTGATGAATTGGTTTGTTAAACCAGGAAAGTGAGTCAATAGTGGCCGCCATCCACATTTCACAAATAATTAAAATAATCATAGGATTAATTGAAAAAGAAACCTTGTGGAGCAGTGTTAAGGCTGCTGTCTACAAAATGTTAGGAGATGATGAGATTAAAATTATCACTCAACCTTAGCCCCATATCCCCCAAACGCAGTAGCCATCATACGGCAGAAAACGAAGCTAAGTATATTACTCACTGATATCCCATTTTATGATATTGATGACATCATTGATGAATTGTATTTCACATCCTAAATGACGTTACCCACATACATTCAAGCAATCCATGTGTGTAAAGCACTTGTATACTATTCACACATTTCTGGTATCTATATTTGCTTGACTCACTTATTACATATGAACTATGTGTCTCTCCAGTATCACATGTTCTGCTACAGCACTTTGTCACCCGCTTTGTGAAAATGTCACAATAGACGGAGGAGGGCATATGAAGGAAACACAGAACTGAAGGTAGGAAACTAAAAACAGAAAAAGGATTCAGGGAGAACACATTACTTCAAGAAATGTGTGTGAAAGAAAATTATAGCCAGCAATTTTATTGGATGCAAATTGTCTGTGGACGTCAATCATTGGGCAGGAGTCTATTTTGAGGTCTCATTAGATTAGGATTATGCCAGACGGTCATATCAGCACTAGGGCGATGTATTTAGTGGCCTGTGGTGCTTAAAATGGATGAGAGTGTTGCCCATCACTTTGGCAATACAACTTTGTGTAGCTTTATGGGGGTAAGAGTGTGATTTTGGACACAAGAGTGTCATGAATATACAGAGATAGCACAGAGGTAATAGCTGTATTTGCATATGACAAATGGGTGCCAGGAATAAAAGTAGAAACCTTATGGGCAGGAAGTAAGTGTCTGAATGCCAAGGGTGGTACATGAGTAGCAGCAGTGATTTCAGGACCGTTGACGGTGATGGGTATGTTTGGGGCATGGCAAATGAAAGGACCTTTGCCACACATGGCGGAGTTTTATTGTTGTGTCTCCATTGCCCTGTAAAAGGCCATACTTGAGGCTTCTACCTGTAATTTGGCCCATCTACACTGTGCACCTCCCTGGTATCGCCCTGATCCAGCACCACCTCTGATAATATCTGTTTTTTCATTTGTTTTTAATTTTGCATGCTGTCTGTGAGAGCTATACGGCAGCCATAGAAATGTATGGAAAGCGTATGGGTACCACTGGTGTCTGTTATAGGTGAATTTTTGATGTATGCAGACAGACACAGGAAATTTGACATTGTGAATGGTGTAATCAGTGTCTTTGGCGAGTTCATATGAAATTTTTCACTAATTATGCACACATGCCGGCACATGTGAGCTAATGAACATCGTCCTGGGCTCATTTATAATTATATGGCAAACTTAACTGCATCATGTAGGAACATTTTGAATAGGAAAAAAGCGACATTCTTTTACACAGTTTTGTATTCTATACAGTTTCAATGTAAATTTTGAAATGTTTTTAATCGTAGAAGAAAGAGAGGATATGTATTTCCGAGAGGCGTAGTTGCAATTAGGTATGGAAGCCCTCGCCCTACACTCATTTGTTACATCCTTTGGTCCACACTTTGAAAGAGGCACGGAGACAAATTTCTCTCTCTATATTTTTTTATTAGCTTATTCACGGTATGATTTTTCATTTAAATCCCGCAAAAAGGCAGTAGAGTGGGTGACGTGTTTTCCTTCAGCCTGCTTTCTATCTGTGCTGTCACATTGATTGACAGGCTTTCGCAGCTGCAGAGAAAACTGACAGGACATTTTTGTATTGCATTAAACCTTTAACCTCAAGCCCGGGGCCTTGTCAAACCCATGATATCTAAGAGAACTGCTCATCAATGTGTACGGCATGATATGCAAAAATTTACATATTTTGGGCCCTCCAAGGAAGTTGCTGCTCTCGGCATAATAGAAATAATAGGTTACGCGTTATCACATATCATTTGTTCTTACTTCGAAATGAGTCACTTTTCAGCACAGAAGAGAACGCAGACTGATAGAAGAATCTTGTGGTCACTCGTTAGGTTAGTGCTGGGAAGGAGGCCAAGGACAGGCTGGTGTAATTATTTTAGGCTTGCCTTTTGTACATTTATTACTTCAATGCAAGCATTACGTAGTCTATCATTATTAAGGCTCCCTGTTTTCCGTTTTTAATGATTTTTGCAGATAAATACAGACAGAAAACCATTTATTTTCCTATCGGTATTTACTTGTAAAAGTGGATAAAAACAAAGTTTGGGGTATTTTTTAAGTGATTCTAAATGCTGTCAATCATGACTACCAGGCCAATAGCTGTGTCGATTAAAACGTAAAGGAGTTAAAAAAATAAAGGAATTTTAGTAAAGAGTCTTAAACAACAATAGATAGGCACAACGTTGATACTAAAAATTGCATGTTTTTGTATAAGTGCATATTTTATCATCTAAGTATGTTTTATAACAATGAAACCTGTCAGGTGTTCAGGCATGAGTGCATATTTATTGGTTAAATAAATGTAGAAATATACTCGTTTCAGAATCCTTTTTTCACAAAACCCCAAATAAATATGGATAAATACAGATAAAATTAGCAAAAAATAAATATGGATAAATACAGACGTAAATGTAAAAAAAATGAATGCAATAAAACTGGGAGCCCTAATCATTAATTGACCTACACGCCAATAGGAATTGGGCCGCGGTCTCAAGCATATGGATGTGGCAGTAGTTAGGCCTCATACTTGCGTCTTCATCCAGTAAGGCCGGTTGCCCTCTCTAGGCGAGGTTGCTGTAATTCTGAGTAGATGCAATTACTTTGGAAAACTATTAGACCCAGATTTGTCAATATCAAGAATATATAAGGCAACTTGCTGTGGGGCCTCAAATATAGAGGGCAGGAATGTGCCATATTTACTGAGATATGGCTCATTCCCACTCTCTCACTGCGCAGGTGTACTATATGCTGCCTAGCGTAAATGCAGGCACCCTTGCACCGGGTGCCTGTGTTACAAGAAGGATTGTTTTTGTGCAGGAAGGGACATCTTCCTGCACAAAAACAATACGAAGAGGCGTTTTTCTCTTTCTAAGCATTCTGCAGCACACGTAGAAAGAGGTAAAAACAAGGAGAAATAAAGATATTTCTCCTTGTTGCACCTCTATTAGAAAGGCGTACAATTTTGTTGCATAGCTAGGTTTACTTGTCTTGCTGAATTTGAGAATGTGCCAAAATACATGGGTGGATGCGTGGGAACCTCCACTCTCCACACATAAAACCTTCCTGGCACAGAGTAACACAAGCCAGCGTCGTGCACTGCCTTGTGTTACTCCTGACTTACCAACACATGCAGGGCCACACGAGGTGGCCTTGCGTGGCTTGGTAAATCTGACTTAAGGATTGCGTTGTTCTTGTGTCACCCTGCCAGGGGCGTAACACAGGCCCCCGCAGCCCCCGCGGTGCGGGGGGGCCCCAAGCTCCAGGGGGCCCCCTCAGCACAGTACTTCCGCCGGAGAGCTCCTGATTGAGCTCGGAGGGGGCCCCTCCGCTTACCTTGCAGGGGAGCCCCCTCAAGTTTCGTTACACCACTGCACCCTGCATGGCGCAAGGGCAATGCAATTGTTTGATAAATCTGGGCCTAAGTGTCACAAAATCAGGGACTGATATTCAAAGTGTTTTTTTCTGTAAGTATGACTTATTTCCAGAATTCATGAGTAAGTCGCTTCTAGGGCGGGAGAAAGCCACTCTTACGTAGAAAATTTTTATGAACTGGGCCTATAGTGAGATTATTACAAAAACCAATGTGCCAATTCACGAAACCTTCTCAAATTACCACAAGCATAGCTTACACAAACATTTGTAACCTATTATGTAATCGGCACACTGTCCCTTTTTCAGTGCATATCCTTGTTGGGTGTGCAAAGTACAGATCAGTATTCTGTGAGTAGTTACATAAAAGATGTATATGATAGCTATATGACTTAGTGCATGCACTAGAGAGAATAGTTTTTAAAGAGTGGTGGTTCAAACCGCCATCTGTTTTACTGAAGGCAGAGCATAGTTTGACTTTGGAGGGGGTCAAAGACTTACTCCGCAGGTGGTGAAATCTGTGACTGCACCTCCTGTGGGTACCTTCTGTGAACCCTCCCAAGGGATGCCAAACTGTGCACCTTCTCAGTGGGCAGCGCACCATAGTTGTGTCCTATTCGGGCCAATTTTCCCATCCACTGGAGTCGCCAATATGATGCACACATACGGCCAAAGGCATTCTCTCATTGATAAAGGGTCTTACTTCATGTTAATTCGGGAACAACTGCTTCTGATTGCAAGGGGTGATATGCGCACCCTCACAATGTTTATTACAGAAAGGGCTTCACAAGCGTCTGCAGTCCCCTCTCCAACATGGACGTGTTTGAGGAGCACAAAAGTGGTACAAATGCTTGAAATATTACAGAGGCACTTCGATAACACAGGCTTTTCTGAGTGGTTGCAGATTCACAGATATTTACCAAGTGCATATTATTCACTTATGCAGTTGCCTGATCATATTTTCTGAAACATAGCTGTGCTCATGTACAGTATGCACATTTAAGGTGACGCAAATTGTGTAAATTCGCTTTTTTCTTGTACGTTTTTTACTGGCACCTCTTTCTATATCTTCTTTGTAATTTGTACACTATTTGATGCCTTTCTCATACATTGTTCTACATTATTTTTGTTGTACAGATTAGTGTAGGATTATATTCCAAAATGCTTGTGAATACCCATAAAGTTATGACTATGTCGGTGTTGGGCTCATTTGCTATGCATTTCCCATACCATTTCTGTAGTATTTCTATGGAAATGCCCACTGGTCTAAGAGAAACACTAATGGACTTGCTCACGAAGCTGAGGCTGAAGACGTCAGACACTCGTTTACTGCTAAATTTGAAATATATTTCAGACTTTTATGGGATTCAAAAATCTACAATGGTTATAGATTTCCAAAAAGGTACTCATAAAGATGTTACTTTGGTGTAAAGCTGCAGTCAGTGATATGTTGAAGCATTTTAGGATTTATGTTCAAATGCACAAGTTGTAAGGCATGCCAGTTCGGAGTCAATAAATCTTTATACTGCACAGTGATAGTCCTCGGACCATCAATCGATATTTGACCTGCAGAACAGAGTATGCGGTCTACGTTTTAGAATGCAGCTGTGATTTAAAATACATTGGAAGTACAAAATTGGCAGGACATAAAAGGATCCTACAACACACAAGGGCAATCACCAACAATGACCCTAGCTACCCTGTGGCGAGACACTTTAAAGAACAACATGAAAGTAATCTCAAGCATCTAAGATATTATGTATTAGATGCTATTCCCGTAGAAAAGAGAGGGGGAAACAGGGAAGCAAAACTTAGACGCCTGGAAACTCAATATATCTTAGAGTTGTACACCAAGCATCCGGGGGGTCTTAATACAAGCGAGGACCTTTACACATATTTATGAAACCTCTACAATAAATCCCCTTATTTCTATAAGTCCAGCAGAAATAGGACCTCAAGCCCAAACTGAACCTGTTCGTTTATTTAATTGATTTTATTGTATTTCATATTATTCTTAAAATTGGTGTCTAAATAATTGTCCATCGAATTGCAATCTGCAATATACTTACATAGATCATAAACTAAGGAATTTTATATAGTAGTGACAAAATGGAATAGAGTTTTAGCAGTTGAGTTGTATATTTATTGATATTTATATGTATTTATTTATTTAACTACATATTTTATGTATATGTTTACAACTGTGGGAATCAATTGCATATGAAATGATGATTATCAGGTTTAATCAATTCCCCCGTATATACTTGCTTAGTTTGCACATGTCATGTTTTGCACTAGAAATCTTTTGCCAGGGCATGCCTAGTAGTACACAAAAAGATATTATGTCAATACATGCTGCCTCTGACATATGTGGATACACATAATTTGAAAATTCGTTTTTTATTAGTTTTAGCACTAGCACGATTTATAGGTTTTAGCACTTCTTTAGGGTATTTATAATGATAGGCACTTTTATATTATTTTAATCAGTTATGTGATGAGATTTGGAAATAAGTGAAGTATTGGTGATGGTCCAGAGTAGCATTTGTGCCAATGAAATTTTAGTAATATGTATTAATACTAAACCTGGTTAGTTGTGTTTATATTTTGTATTTAAAGAAATTTATAAGTACATTTTAGGAATTTACAAAATGCATTTAAGCCAATAACTGTATCACCAATGATCGCATAGCAATTGAAGCATTCAAGCGTATATTTCTTCCATTTCTATTAACTAACTGATATGCACTGTCACTTTAAAAATGGCGATCAGACTTCCTAACGCTGTCATGTGATCAAGGCAGGTAACTGCCGAAACGCATAATGGCGAGGCTGTTTGTGCGTGAATAAACAGAAAATATGCACAATACCTGGGTCCACTCTCGTTTGTTTGGAGCAGCAGATGTGAGCGAGGAATCGTCATATATATATATATATTAGATATAAAATGAATAAATAATAGATCATTAAATATATAAAGGAACATAATGATCCGCAGGTTTCTAGAAAACATCTTATAAATATCATTTTTTAACTTTCTTTTTTATTATGTAGTACTCTCGGTGATACACAATATATAATCACACATTTCCCATGTACATTTACAATAAAAACATCATGTCCATCATTATATGTGGAATCACATCAGCTAAAGCAGAGTGCCCCTAGTGGACGACTTGTAACAGTTTGGCACTGTCCTGCCCCAATGATGAGTCTAGCTGATCCCTGTTACCTATAGCCCACCATTGCAGGATCTCCACCCAGTCATATAGAACCAATATCTTGTCTCGTCACTGGGATCCCTCTTCAGGGTTTGTTGTTCGTAAATAGTCCCTTAGGGGTTGCCAGATATCTTTAGATCTAGATGTGGGGGGCTGCATCGCAGCATAAAATTCACTGTTAGTATTGCAATACATGAGACTGTTAATCCACTGCCCTGCTTTTGGAGTGCATTTGCGTCCCCAGTGTATAGCCAGTTCCCTCTTCGCCAGGAGCAAGGCAAAATTAACAAACCTACGCGCCACCCTGAGGATATCAGCAATGTAGCCTTGTAATGCCAGAAGGAGGGATGGTTTGATCTGTAATTGCATCGTTCGTTCTAGTTCTACGAATATTTGTCTCCAATACTCTGCTATCTTACTAAAGGTCCAGGTTATATGTAAAAAGTCCACAGCAGGGATCTGAAATTTAGGGCACTGTGAGGAGTGGGATGGGTCTATGCGAGCCACTACTGTCGGTGTAATGTAGATTCCACGTAGAAATTTGTAGTGAATCAGTTTCTGTCGGTGGTTGCAGGACACCAATCGATTTTGTTTACAGCAATCATACCAAGTTTTGTCTGTGATTGGGTGCCCCAAGTCGGCCTCCCATGCAGTTCTCAGCTTGGTATCTCATGTAGGCAGTATTTCCCCACTCATATGATACAATTTGAAGACCAGCTTATCTCCCTCCGCATCCGTAATAAGCAGCATGAGCGGTGTAAAGTTATTCGGCTCTATAGGGTATGTCGATATTGTACTTTGAAGTGAATTCTGGAATCGAGCCAATACAAAGTGGTCAAGGTGTGTGGCATCTGTAGAACGGGCGTCTTCGGTGTGCGAGAAAATGTGGCCTCCAGGAAAGACATCCCCAAACGTATGGAGTGCGTATCGCCTAAGGGTGTGCTTCACTATTGGTTATTTTGTGTTTGGCAACCATTGGTTGTCTATTAAGGGAAGTGCCGGTGCGTACAGTACTGCCCCCTGCATCCGTAGCAGTCTCTTCCAGTACCAGCATGTGGTAGACACAGTTTGGATATCAGTTCTGTCTTTCGGCAGTCCCGCTGGCAACAGGGCCCGCAGTGGCACCGGGGTCGCCAGCTCTATCTCAGGTTTGGAGTATGGTATACGTGCATCCGGATGATACCAGTGCCGCGCAATAGCTACATTGCACTACTAAGGAGTATAACTGTATATTCGGGACTCCAAACCCTCCCTTTTCATGTGGAAGAACCAGGGTGCTACAGCCAATGTGTGGCTGCCGCCCACCCCAAATGAGATTGTGTACGCACTTGGGCAAAAAAAGCATTCGTTAGGGAAATAGGGATATTATTAAATCAATAGAGCAACTGTGTTAGAACCAACATTTTAATAATGGCTATGCGGCCAGCTATGGAAAGTGGAAGTTTAATCCACCTGTCTATTTTGGTACTCAGTTTGTCCATTACTGGTCCATAGTTGAGCTGTATCTGATCTTTGTTCCTATGCAGGGTGACCCCCAAATCTCGTGTGTCTGACTCACACCATGTCAGTGGAAATTCCCCACAGGTACGGTCTCTGACCTCCGTGAGTGGGAACACCTCAGATTTTTGCCATTTAATATGTAGCCCAGACATCGTCCCAGAGCGGGTGATCTCGCGCAACAATGGTGCCAAGTTGTCAGCAGGATGCCTGACATACAGTATAATGTCATCCGCGTATAACATTATTAGTAAGGTGCCAGCTTTAAACTGCAACCCCGATGGAGGTGGTTTTTGTGCAACGGTCTCACCAGGGGGTCCACTGTTATAATGAAAAGGAGCGGTGACAGCGGATAGCCCTGCCGAGTGCCGTGAGAAATAGAAAATGGTCTTGTTATCGTGCCGTTAACTCTGATGCGTGCAGTTGGTTGTGTATATAATAAAGTGATGAGAGATATGAAGCCTACTGAGAAACCCAGTTTTCACAACACAGCTTGTAGGAAGGGCCATTCCAAGGAGTCAAAGGCCTTTTCAGCATCTAATAGCGCCGTCACGGCCGGGACTGTTGGCGCTATCCTGTGGAGGACTGCAAAGAACGTCCGGCGATTCAGTGCGGTGGACCTATGTGGGACAAATCCCGACTGCGCAGGCGATATAATCTGCCCCAATAGTAGTGCGAGATGAGTCGGCACCATCTTGGCCAGTATTTTAGTATGAAAGTTTAACAATGATAGCGGCCTATATGAACATTGGGTCCTTTCCAGGTTTTAGGAGCAATATACTGATGTTCGTATTATATCGATCAATGTAAATGGTATCGCGAATAAGCGAAAGTATGGCGGCCTGATAAGATGGCTGGCAGCACTCTCCCCTCAAGTCTTGTTTTTACAGGAGACCCATCTTAAATCCAATCAACCTAACTTGTTTATCCCAAAGAATTTTTCAAAGGCTTATTTTGCCTCAGCTCAGGCAGCAATAAGGGGGGGTGCGATTTATTTTGGAAGAGGATTACATTGGGAAATTATTCAGATCGATAGAGATTTATATGGTAGATGGATCTGGCTTGTGGTAAGAGTAAACAGCAATCTGCTAAATTTGGTGAATTATTATGCACTTGTAGTAGATGATTCTGCCGCGCTTAAAAATATTAATGAGAAAGCCAGAACAGCGTTAGGCCCAATCATTCTCGGAGGTGATTTTAATTATATACAGGATCTTCAATTAGACACCTCTAATAAAGCCAAAAGGCAGATGAAACCTGGGACCAAGAAGCTGATAGATGTTATTAAACAGGATCATCAATTGGTTGACCCTTGGAGAAGGGCTCATGGTGTAGCCAAACAGTATACTTATTATTCTAGCCAATTCAGGTCCGCTTCTCGCATCGATTTCTTTTTAGTGTCTCGTTCTCTTAGCTGTATAAAGACCGAGATTATGGCCAATTCTTTCTCAGACCATTCGTTGGTTAGATTAGAAATAGATTTAAGGCTGGGGGTTAGAGAAAAATCCAGGTGGCAGATGGATCGGCTTCTCTTAACTAATCAACAATGGCTTGGGAATATGCAAGAATGGATCAGGGAATTTTTTGAGATTAATAGAGGAACTGCAAGTCTTTTCTCAGTCTGGGGGTATTTAAAGCAGCAGTACGCGGGCAAATGATAGCCTTCATGGCAGGCCAAACTAGAGAACGTAAAGTTCGAATTGGGGAACTTCAAAAAATCAGTTGATATGGCTTTGATTAATAAAAAGAGAAGCTCTGCTGAAAGGGGTCAGGCTGCTGTAAGGGAACTTAATAGGGCCAAGCAGGAATTGAGGGATTTCTTTATCAGGGAAGAGATATGTAGTACAAAAGCATACCAGCAGAGAACCTATGAAGAAAGTCAGATGGTAGGCAAATAATTGGCATGGTCAACGAGAGCCAAACAAGAGGCAGCGGTGATCGATGAACTGCTAATCCCTGGGACACAGAATTCAATTTCTGGACAAGATAATATCTCAAAAATCTTTTTGGATCACTATAGGGATCTCTACTCAACTGACTACCAGATATCTAAACAAGCCATTCAATCTTATTTTGATGATTTAATCCTTACTCAATTCTCTATAGGACAAAAAGAGGCTTTAATGAAGGATATTTCGATAGAAGAAATCACCCTGGCTCTAGCCACGATGCCCGGAGGCAAGGCTTGTGGAAATGATGGTATTCCGGCCGAATTTTATAAAGCTTTCTCAGCAGAATTACTTCCTTTTTTGCTTGAGCTTTTTCATTTTGTTAGAGCAGGAGGGGAAATCCCAGCGTCTTTTAAGGAGTCATCAATAGTGAGCTTTGTTAAAAAAGGAAAAAATCCCAGGGAAGTTGGCTCTTATAGACCAATTAGTCTTTTAAATATAGATTACAAAATCCTGATGAAAATCTGGGCAAATCGATTTACTTCTCTGGCTCAATATGCTATTCACAAGGATCAATCGGGCTTTATAGCAGGTCGGTCAATGTCGTCCAACACAGCTTTTCTTATTCAAGCAATTGATTATTTTAACACCCACCAAACCCCTGCTATAATATTAATGGTTGATGCCGAAAAGGCATTCGACCTAGTGAATTGGGGAGCATTGTTTTATGGCCTTGAAAAGTTTGGCTTCCCAGAGCAAATTATTAATATGCTTCAAAATTTATATCAAGGAGCACAGGCCCAGATCAGGATTAATTCTAAATCAATAGGTCTAATTGATATAAAGCGTGGGACTCGACAGGGTTGTCCCCTGTCTCCGGTTTTATTTACTTTCTTCATAGAGCCTCTAGCTTTGAGGATTAGGGATAATATAGATATAAAAACTCCAATTGGGGGGATGTCCAAAATCAAATTATTTGCTGAAGACGTGATACTCTACCTTAAACCTGAAAAACAAAATGTTGATTTAATACTAAAGGAGTTCGCTCAGTTTGAGGCAATCGGAGGATATAAAATCAATCATAAAAAACGGAAGTATTGGCATTAAATGTATTCTGCAATTTTCATCCAGAAATGCTAAAACAGCAAGCATATTCCCCTGAACCGATCCGTTATCTAGGAATTTATGTGTCAAATAACTATTCAGATTTATTTAGGCTAAATTACGAAGCAGTATTAAGTAAGATTAAAGACTTATTGGGAAAGTGGGGATTTCTTCCTCTCTCGTTGATAGGGCGTGTTGCCTTGATCAAGATGTCAGTACTACCCCTATTAATTTTCCTTTTTTCTAATGTTCTGATTAAAGTCGGTGCAGCGTATTTTAGAGAATTGGACAAACTTTTCCGCCAGTTTATTTGGAATAAAAAAGTATCAAGAGTCAAATTATCAATTTTACAACTAGATACAAGCTGGGGGGGGCTGGCACTCCCCCATATCCGAACTTACTATGAAGCTGCATTTATGGATATTTTAGTTCGTCTGCTTGATAACAGGGGGACTTTGGATGGTTTTTTTATGAGAAAAATGGCTGATGAAGCTGGGACTCAGCTCCCGGTTTTCCTAAAAACATCAAAACTGCCTAAAAAAGTAAGATATAAGACATATCAAGAATTCTCCATTAGACTTCGGTACTTTTTTCGCAAAAAGCTAAATCTTCGGGATTCGAATATTTGGGGCTGTCTGAGCTTAGAAGTTTGGGCCTTTTTATTCGTCAGAACTACATTAAACTGTGGGAATCAAAAGGCTTTAAAGAGTTAGGCCATTTTATAATAAGAGGCAGATGTGTCACCTGGGAGGAGGTTCATTCTAGATGTGGCACCCGGAGTAGGGTCCTTTTCCTTAGTTTCCTCCAGATAAGATCTTTGATATATAAAAATGTACTTTTAGGCAACATAGGCGCCCCTTTGTTCCTTTCGTCTGTGTTTAGAACTAAAGTGACAGGTATAGGGAATTGGTATAGACTCTTTCAAAATCAAGGGGAGCCTTCTGCTGTCACCAACTTTCTGGAAAAAATAAAACATGAATTGTCCTGCAACCTCTCAATTAGAGAATGGCAAGCGATTTCGCAGCATGGTAATCAGGCACTTAGGGCTGCAAATTTCAAAAGGATGGCTTTTCTGTCTCGATAGTCGGCTTACCATACTCCATATGCTCTTCATAAAATCTATCCCGAGATTGAAAATACTTGTTTTCGCTGTCAACAAGCTGGTGAGGGCAGCTGGCTCCATATTGCTTGTACATGCTCTAAGCTGAGTCTGTTTTGAATCAAATTATGCGCTGGGCTTAGTCACACTCTGGGAAGTAATATACCATTAGAACCAGAGCTGGCACTGTTCGGTCTATTAAAACTAAGCCCAAACCAGGTTATAACAAAAGGAGGGGAGATGTTTCTATCAATCTCCTTTCTGGTGGCACGCTCTTTGATTCTGCAGAACTGGAAGACAACAAAAATTCCAACTTTTTTGGAATGGTATAAAAAAATGAAACGAGTTAGAGCATACGAAGAAGTATATGCGAAAAGGGTTGGAGCCTCTAAAAAATTTGTCTCGGTGTGGAAACTTTTTGATCAAATGGAGAGGGATCTGCAGGGATAACTTTATTATGTTTGTGGTACTGCTGGTTTAATTTTACTCCAGCGATATTAATCTGTTGTGTACTTCAGCTGAAGAGAATGGTTGTTTTCTCTTAAGTATTATTTTCTAGGTGATGCCTTCCATTTGTATTTTTATTTCTAGTATTAGTCTTCGAGTTGTATGTACGCCTTTTTTGAAGGAAAGAATCGTAAAGTATATTTGAATCTGCACTTGCACTTTAATCAACGGTATCAATTCTCTCTGAATAATTGTATTTCTCTGACCTCAATTGAATCTGCATTCGCACTTTTATCTAGGAGTAAGGCCCTCTTTTGAATATTTATGATTTAGGTGACGACTCCTGCTAATGTTCAAAATAAGTTTGCTGAGTCTGTAGCATGTTACTAAATGCACTTCTATTCTGATCATTGGATTATTCCTACGTTTATATAAAAAACTGGCGATTTTATGTATTGAACAACATTAACTGTATTAAGATGTATATATATGCTTATTTATGTCTGCTCTAACTCATATTTTGCTACTCTGCTCAATAAAAAAACAAAAACAAAAAATACAATGATAGCGGCCTATATGAACATTGGGTCCTTTCCAGGTTTTAGGAGCAATATTATGACTGCTTCCCGAAGTGTGGGAGGGAGAACTCCCTCTTTCAATACCTCTGCGTATACTTCTAGGCGGTGCACTGCCAGTAGGTTCTTGTATGCCTTATAAAAGGCTCCAGTAAACCCATCCAGGCCCTGTGCCTTGGTGCCATCCATTGTATCTATAGCCTGCATGAGCTCCTCAGTAGTGAAGGGCTCACTTAAGAATTGTTGTTGCGCAGTCTTGAGCCATACCATTGCCATTCCAGATAGCTAGTAATTTCACTAGTGTCCTTTGTCTGCTTTGTTGAGTACATGTCAATGTAATACCGCGGCAGATTCTTCTGAACTCCAATTGTGTCTGCCACATATATGTCGTCAGGACCCTGCAACCCAGATATGTAAGATTGACCCTGTGGCAGCTCTAGCAGCCGAGCTAACGTGCGTCCTGGTCTCTCCCCTTCTCCGTATTTCCGGGATTTCACATATTTACCCAAGAAGTGAGCCTCCCTTTCCGCCGTCTCCTGATATTCAGCCATCAAAGTCGCTCGCCTAGACAGATAGCCTGCGGTCCTCTGGTGGCATGATCACGGTCTAATAATAGTAACTCATCCTCCACCCTGGACAGTGTTCATTTGAGGTCCCCCATTATCCCAGAACCTTTGGCGATGCATACCCCCCTCATGTATGCTTTAAAGGCCTCCCACAGGACGGCCTGTGATGATACTAGCCTTTTATTTAACTCAAAGTACTCAACTAGCGCCTCCCGAAGTTCATCCTTAAACACTGTGCCATGTAGCGCCATTGCAGGAAATCGCCACTGCCGTTCGACCCCTCCCACCCCAGGGATTTGCATGGTCAGGATCACCGGGGAGTGGTCCAATAGTGTACGGAGGAGGTGGTTGACATCTTAGAGCCATGGGAGCATAGTACGAGATAGTAGCCAATAGTCCATGTATTGTATTGTGCCGAGTGGTGTGTGTATGCTGGCTCTTGTCGGTGCATTTGACGCCATGCATCATGCAACATATATGACTCACATATGTCCTGCCGGACCATATGAGAACGGGGCTTATTTAGGGGAGCTGTTGCTGTGCCATCGAACGTCGGGTCTAAAAGGATGTTGAGGTCACCTCCTAATAAAGTATGGTCAGTGTGCACCGAATCTATCTGTGTTTGCAGGTGCTGATAAAACTCCGGGATGTCCACAGTTGGGGAATATACATTGACCATCAGTATGCGTTGCCCTAGGAGACGACCCAGCACCAATAAATAGTGTCCCTCCACGTCAGCAGTCGTGGACAAATGTTTAATTGGCAAGGATTTGCGTATTAGTATGGACACCCTCAGAGAGTAAGAGCTATAGTTGGAGAAGTAACGGTGGGAGCCCCAGGTAGAGGCGAATGTGGGCGGGCCCGTGGGTGTTAAATGCGTTTCTTGCAAAAATACTATGTCAATCGAATGCCTGCGCACATATTACAACACCTGTCTGCATTTACGCTGATTATTTAGTCCCCTGACATTCCAGGACATGAACGCGATGCTCGCATGTGTTCGGACATTAGCCTGCATTGCTATAGCATGTGTATAGTCCTTGTTGCATCGTATAGGAATTTATTTGAAATAGTATCTCACCGAAAGGGTCAGTTACCAGTTGCCCACAGTAAGAAAACATCCTACCATTCCCTTCCCTCTCCCCCCTCCCATACTTGGCGGCTGTCCGCCAAGCACAACCCCCAAATATCAAAAACCTCAAGTGCAGTACTTTCCATAGCCAAAAACGACTACCAGTTATCTGGAAAGTGAACATCACTGGGGGGTGGCAACGCCACATCGATTCCCTGCGGCCTGAAGGAGTAAATACATTTAACAAGGCAACTTCAGCTGTATCCCCATACCTTTCAACCTATTCTACAATCAAAAGCAAAAAATAGTCTTATACATGTACTGCCAATTACTCCAGTGAATGCGGCAGGCATTTTCAGACAGCTAACGATCAGCCATAATTTCTTAAAGATTTTCGAAGGAACGTGATCTAGTAAAAAGAGTTAAACACAATTCTAGTAAATAGATTTAAACACAATTTAGTTTCAGGAATTTTAGTGATCAGTAAAGCATTAGGAAAATAATGTAATATAAAGGTACATTGTATTTCATATCTACTATATTCAGAATTTGACAACGTATACTTTCTTTGGAAGATAAAAAGGCATTTCCTTGACTAACATCAATTATATAAAACATTCCAGGGTCAATCCGGGGTTTCCAATATGTAACATTACAAGATAATTTGATTAAAGTATTTGACCATAAGGAAGTTTTCTTAGAATATTTGAGACCTGTTTGATATAATGTATCATAATATAAAAGAGCTTTTTTGTGTCATTAATAATTGAGGTTTTTCTCAATATAGTTTTGTTATTATAGATAGTTAGTAATGCAGATAGTAGCAAAGGGTATGTGATATTTTCTTCAATTCTGAGCCATGCAGGGATAGTAGTATTTGAACTGGAATGAAACCATAAGAACCTTTGTAGGACAATGAAGGCAATATGATAATATAAAACTATGAAAAAGCTAATCCACCACAATCTTTAGAGCTTTTGAGTTTGAAATAGCTAATTCAATGAGTTTTATGATTCCATAAGAAAGTGAAAATAGCAGATTGTAATTATTTGTAAAGTGAGCTGGAAAAAGTATTGTTAACATGGAAAGGAAATATAAAACCAGAGGTACAGTAGCCATTTTTATAGATCTAGCTCAACCCACCAATTTAAACGAAGAGGGAACCATTTCTCATATTGTTTTCTAATTGTAGGGATAAAATAGTTGCTAATAAGTTTCATTGTGAGTTGGGTAGTATTAGTAAAAAGTATACCTAAATATTTTAGTTTGTTTTGGTACAAAATAATGTTATATGGATGGATCAAAGTTGGTGTACAATGAACATTTAACAGGAAAAATTGTTTTAGATAACTTTATAGTATACCTTTAAACCACTGAGCATTCATTCTGTTCAAAATAGCACGAAAAGAGGTAACAGTATCAGAAATAATAACACATCATCAGCATATACAGATATTTTAACAACAGTCTTTCCAATATTAATGCCTTTATAAAGTTGGGAAGATCTGAGAAGGTTGAGGAGGGGTTCAATAGCTAATAGGAAAATGAGGGAGTCTTGCACCTCTGAGTAAATGGGAGACATCCGAGGAGTACCCATTAATAAACATTTTTGCAGAAGGGTGTGTATATAAGGCATTAACCATGGTAATACAATTGGGACCAAAATTACAACAAGTCATAACGTGTAATAAAAACCTTGTCAAATGCTGTTTCTGCATCTAATGCAAATAGACCCGAAGGTGGATCAGCATTAGAAATAGAAGACAAAACATGAAAAATAAGCCTAATATTATGATCTGAAAAATGGCCTTTCATAAAACCTACACAATCTGGATTATTAATACTCAAAGTACGGCCCGGGGGCCGCATGCGGCCCTCCTGACCTTTACAGGCTGCCCCCTGGTGTACAGCAGCACTCGGCTGCTGTTTACTAGAAAGATCCTCACAAAAAAAAAAGATGTTAAATAAACAGGCAAGCATTTCTTTAAAGGTTAATTGGTGTTATAGAAAGGAAGTAACTATTGAGTCCTACACAACTTAACTTTAGGAGCACCTTAATTTTAAAGCCATCTCACAGCAAAAGTGTAAACACATAATAAGGTTTCTTCAAAATTCGAAAAGTGTATTTAATTAACATACAGAACTTTTTCACTTTAGTACATTAGATTATATCAGTGCATTGAGAAGAATTATTTTAAAAGTGATAGTTCTCAAACATGAATTTAGAAACATTAATTCTTCCCCCCACTTTGGAAACAATGCCAATAGTAAACTAAAGAGGCAATGTGGTTGTTATGTGCACTCTTTGGTTGACCTGGGTTCCTATTATACAAGTAAAACATTATAGTTTATTAAATCAAACACATAAGAAACCCCTTTTGACAGCCCCGCCACTGGCTCTAACGCACCCTGCTGGAATCAACGCGGCCCTCGGTCACATCACTGACCACACCTTTTGGCCCCTAGGAAAATATTAGCGAGTACCCATGATCTGGGTGAATTAAGGAATCAATAACCTTAGAAAGTCTATTAGCAAGAATCTTCACATATGTTGGGCCGAAAAAGTTCTCTGCATGGTAAAAGACGTGCACTCTTGCCGTGAGTACCCAACGGTACTGTTTTCTGGATCCCTAATGCTGATTTTTGGTGTCATAGGCCAGGCAAAATTGATCATGCATGTGCACCATGACATAGACCTGTCTCATGGATTTCAGTCTTTTTGGTCTAGAAGGGGCGCCTAGAGCGTTGCCCTCATAGTGGTGGAAAGCTACCGCCTTCACCTAGAGTTAAGCAGCACGGGCACAGTGGTGGAAACATACTGTGTAGTGATCAGTAGGAGTAAACATGTCATTTTTACTCTGTGTTAATGGAGTGAGGTCTACAGGCTCACTCACCATTTTTTAAAGTTCCGCTGCTGTGTGTAACTCACCCTTGGCTACATCAGTTGGATGTAGAGTGCTGTGCAGCGCAGCAGTGGAGACTCTGTGCTGGATGTATGTGTTCCTGTGAAGGGTACGTTACAGTGCTAGAGCAGTGCTGTGCAGTACAAGCAGTGCTAGTGCATGTACTGAATGTATGTATGCCTGCGAGGAATACATTACATGAGAAATGTAGTGCTGTTCAGGGTGTGCCCAATGAAAGCATGTGCTGGGTGTATGTTTGCTTGCAAGAAGTACAATACATTAAGGAAGCAGTGTTGCGCAGCACGAGATAGTGAGTGTGTGTACTGGCATTGTGTGTATTTGCAAATAGCACACCATGGCACAATACAGAAAGGAAACAGTACTGAGCAGTGTGCACAGAGGGATTGTGTGTGTTGGATGTATGTGCGCCTGGGGTGGCACAATAAATGGAGGTGATAGTACTGGACAGTATGTGTGTTGTGTATGTACACCGAGTGCAAGTGTGTCTGCAATGGTACATTACATATTGGACCCTGGGTTCTATTTTGGGAAGCCCAGGCCTGCCTGGTGAAGACATGATGAGTAGAGGAATCCTTCCAGACTAATTTATGTATTGCTGTATTCCTGTGAGCTGGGTGGGGCACACGGGAGGAAGGGAGAGAGAGAATCCCCCTGTACTCTTCTTCAAAAAGGGTGCTCTTTGATTCAGTGATAGATCACAAGGAAGGGGCCTGGACATAACTCAGGATGCTGTGCACCCAACGAGAAGGCTTTCACTCTTGGGCATTCCCAAAGCGTGTGCACCAGCGTACCCCGCTGACCACATCCCCTCAGGCAGCGATCTATGTCACAAATCCCCATCGCGCAGAGCCTTGTGCATTTGAAATATGCTTGGTGCAGCAGTTTCAATTGTATCAACCGGAACCCCGCCCAGATGATGACCTCCTCGGGGTATTTACAGGCCACCCCCTCACACACCATCCTCCAGTCTACCCAGGTCTCCCTCCCATTTCTCTTGTAGGTTTGTAGTGGGGCTATTGACTATAAGGATGGGCTCTCTTCCTCCAAGACTTGTAGGCGGGTGATTCGTCATAGCAAGATTGACTGAATCTGCAAGTATCGTAGGAATTGTCCCCCTGGCATGTCATATTGACTCTGTAAGTCCGGAAACGTCAGCCACCCCATGTCTCCCTATAGGTCCCCCACCTTCAAGATGCCAATCTAAACCCATTGCTAGTGACCTGACATCCGCGTAACTCCGCCAATGCACTCAAATTCTGCAGCAGTGTCTCCAGTGTCAGTCTGCCCACCCAGCCTAGCCTCTGTGTCGCATGTCTCCAGGTTTAAACCCCTGATACCGTTGGCTCCGGGGAGGGTAGTCATTTTTCCTGTACTGTAGAACGATAACGTGAAGATGTGGGGCTCCAGTGCCCATCTTCCGGCCATCAGGGCCAACTCCCTCTGGTTTACGAAGGACCAGTCATTAACTATCAGTACGCTGGCCGTCCAATAGTACAACTGTAGATCTGGAAAGGTGATACCCCTGTCCATCGTCCGTCTGATCAACGTTCTAAGAGCAATCCGTGGTGTGTCTCGGTTCTAATCTCTGCCTCATTGCCCAAAAAAGTGGTTGGGACCTCGAACATTGAATTATGCAATGAATAAAGGAACTTATGGAGGTAGATCATTTTATATAGTGGCGCCCTTCCCAGTAGAGAGAGGGAGAGCTGATGTTAATGTTCCACATCTCTACAGAAGTTCTTAGAATTCCCCTGCATTCTTGTCATAAAACAGTTTAATATCAGTGGTCACGTATATTCCTAAATAGGTAAACTCGATGGCATCCCTCACTAGTTGGACAGGCCATCCACTCCACGGAGTCCACTGACACAACAGGTATGCTATGCATTTTTCCCAGTTGATTATTATGCCGGTGAAGAGCCCGAAGATAAGTAGGTTCTCCAGAGTTCTCGGCAGGGATTGGTCCGTGTCTGCATAGTATAAGAGGACGTCATCCACATATAGGGAGACCACATCCTCCCAGTCTCCATCCCAGTGGAGGCCTTGCAGCATTGTGTCCTGCTGCACCCAGTTTGCCAATGGCTCCATTGCCACCATGAAGAGTAGCGGGGAAAGGGAACACCCCTGCCTGGTGTCCCTGCCCAGTTCTAATTCCTCTGACAATGTGCCATTTAGACGTACCCTCACCATTGGCCCGTGATAGAGAAGGCTCGCCCATACCTGGTATATGGGACGAAGCCCATATGTTCTAGAAGGGCCATCAGGTAGGGACATTCCAAAGAGTCAAACGCCTTCTCTGCCTCCAATGCCAGGAGCAGCGCTGGTTCCTGCACATGAAATCATCTGGCAAGGCAACGAAGAGCCATCAAAGATTGTGTTTTGTGGACCTATATGGCATAAACCCAGATTGATCCAGAGTCGCTATGCCATCTATCACTAGCAATGAGCGGTTCACCAACACTTTCTCAAATAATTTAGTTTCCATATTCAGGAGGGATATAGGTCTATATCAGGCAGACACCTCCGGAGGCTTCCCTGGTTTGTTAATTAACACAGTCATTGCATGCCTAAGATCCCAAGGGAGCTCACCCCGTACCTGTACCTCAGGATACATGTCATAAAAAGGTTTGATCACCTTGCTCTTGACACATTAAAAAAAATCAGGATGGGAAGCTATTAGGACCCGGGGCCTTCCCACTCCTGATTTGAACCAGGGCTTCTGCCATTTCTCTCTCTGTGATATCAGCCTCTAGCAAGCTTCTGGCCTTCCTACCTAGTTGTGACACCGGGAGATTGCGCACAAAATTGTACATGTCCTTCTCTGCCTGACAAGAGAGGCATAAGGTATTTAAGCCCTTTTGGTATCTGGCAACCGAGATTAACCTTTTGATGCACATATCACTGTGGCTAAATTCCAGGTGTGACCTCTAGTCACTCCCATGGCCTGTGTTGTGGGACTATCAGCTTTGGAGCTTCTTCTGCTCTGACAGACAGCCTTTCAACAAGAAGAAGAGAGAGAAAAGTGTACATGTCAAAAGAGGCAGAAATCCCACATAAAACTTCAAAGACTCAGACCCTGAATCACATTTTGTGTTTGGAAATGAACTATAAGAAGGGGAGGTTGAGATCTCAAAATGTGTCATCTGCCAAACAGCCAGATGGGCTGTGTAAGAAGGCGAAGCTGTGCAAGACTTCTGTCTGTGACCAGGACTGGAGGTCAAGGCCTTCTTGTCTCCCTGCAGGGTGAGAGGACATCACCCAGGGAAACCAAGACCTTGGAGCACCAGCACCTGCCTGCTTACCAAGACCAGTGTGCGCTGTGAAGAAGAGTAGAGCGTTGGAGGGAGCGAGGTCCAGTGGGTAGCCTTAGAGAGAGGACTCCCGATGCGAGGTGTGCGGAGACAGATAAGCACTGATTGGGTTGTTGCCCATGGTCAAGAATGATTTGAGCCCAGTATGCCTGGAGAGGGCTGCCATGAACTGAGCCATGCATCGAGTGCAGTGCGGGGAGCACCAAGCCCGTACCACCTTGTTGCGGTGACCCTGTATGCCAGAGGGGCCACCGTAGAAGTTACTGTGCTGACAAAGCACCAAGATGTGTGTGTACCTTAGCAGCATCCCCCTGTGCCAGGAGGGGCCCCTGTATTGTGACTGCACAGGAGAAGTCTATGCCTTGAAAGCAAGTATCGCTGCAACCCAGTATGCTGGGGGTGGGGGGCTGTCGGTACTGAATTTTGCCAGGGTCAGGCCTTCACCCGGGAAAATTTAAGCTGTGACCAGCAAGTTAAAATGTTGCATCAAGACCTGCCCCCTGACGGACTTCGTGGACTCTGGAGGATGCTGAGAGGACTTCGCTCCATGGCTGGGTTCCTGTCGGGAGCACCAAGATCAACTCCCTCCCCTTGTGTGGGTAAAACTAAACTTACCACACAGACGGAGGCTGGAAGCATCTCTGATCACTGTAGAGGCCAGCAGCACTGTTTGGGAGAAAGCCTGTGTCTGCTGGCTCTTACTGCTTGTACTGCAAGCAGTCCGACTCCTCCGAACAGGACCAGAGCTTGCAATTGCCTGCTATTGGGCCACCCGCTGATACGCTGAATGCTTCCTTCCTGCTGGAACGGGTAAAACTTGAAACGGGCCTGTCGGGCCCCCAGGGGGTCTCACTGTTGAAGGTATTGTGGCACCATTGAAACTTTTGACTATTTTCCAAAGTGTGAAAGTAGACTCTTGAGTAAAGTCTACTAGTACGCATTCCCTGGAGGCCGCCACCAGTGTAAGGGGAATAACCCCAACCACATTGCAAGGAGGAGGGTGGGAGAAAGATTTGCCAGATAAACACTAGAGCCCTGACCTCAAGGGGATTGTGTTGTTGCTTACAAGTGTTGTGATATCTTTCAGTGTGCAGAGTTAGAAATAAAATACTTCTTTTTAATATAAAGCAAGTATTTGACTGGACATTGATTTATTGACATTACTGAGTGCACTTTAAGTTATGAGTCATGTTCACTAACCTGTATCTACACTCCCCCCCAAAGAAGCTTTTAACTGCTCGTCCACAGCTACCACTGAGAGCCAGGTGCAGAAGGGGCAGTTGACCTACTTGTTCAGGATACAAATTAGGTTGAGCCCCGGAACATCATGAGTAAAAGGCCTCAAACACCACGATTGGGCCCAGTGGCCTCTGTGCGCCACGTGGGCCTCTGACAGGGGTTCTGACAAAATCCTGATTAATTAAAGAGATTGGTCTATAATTTGAAACAGTGATGGGATCTTTATCTTTTTCTGGGAAAACAAAAATAAGCACATCATGAAAGGAGCATTGAACAGTGGATTTATGAGCAAAGTGATGAAACAGTGATAATAAATATGGGGCTAACGGCACAGAAAATACATTTTAGAATTCCGCTTATTTACCATCCGGACCAGAAGCATTTTCAGAATTGAGTGAAGCTATGGTTGAATGCATTTCAGTTAATGAAATAGGAGATTCTAGCATCAGTTTGTTGTCAAAGGATAAAGAATGCATGTTACATTTTAATAAGAAATCGTCTAACACCTTGGGTTCAATAACATGAGGTTTATTATATAGATTAGAGTAGTATTGTCTGCACGTATATCTTTAAAGGTAGTTAATAGCTGACCACAACTAAAAAGAATAGCATGAATTTGCTTCTTATATTTTTTGATGTGAAAATGATTGACAAGTAGTCTTCCTGGTCTATTAGTTTGAAAGTGGAGTTTAGCCCTATTATTTGATAATTATAGGCCAGCTCTTTTGCGTAGTAATGAATTGTATTCATATCTAAGTTTTTGTAAATGTGTTTTATAGTTAAGATTAGTAGAGGTGATATAAAGTCTTTCACATTTAGAAATATCTTTCTCTAGTTCTGAAGTCTGAGAGGTAAATTGTTTATTTTCAAGTGCCATCATAGACGTATCATTTTAGGTCTTAATATGGCCCTTGCATGAGGTAACTCTCATTGGAATCTTGTGGCTGTCCTATTTTTAGGCTTGATGCCTGCATTCGTAAATGCTGGCCATGGATGTCTTCTGCCTGGCAATCTGTCATAAGTTGGGCATCCCCGACTTCTGGTGGCTACTATTAGCATTTGAGGGGCATCCCTGATGTGTGATTGTGATCCAATACTTTGTGAGACGTATTTTTTCTTTGATTACACTACACATCTCTTTCTTTTACCCTCTACACATCCTCTCTCATGATTTCACTCTTTTTTATCTCTGCGTTCCCCCTTTGTCACTGTTTTCCTATTTATTTCTTCCTCCTTTCTCAAGTTTCTGCCAAAAATCAGTGCTGGTGCTCACCCCCTGGACAAATGATGAACTCTGGGCCTCATTTATGAAAAGTGATGCATCGCTGGGCAAAAACAGCGATGCATCACTTTTCATAGCGCCATCCTTACAACACCATGGATGTGCCGTATTTACAATATGGCTCCATGGCGCAAGGATTTACAAATACGTCAGGAATTCTGTCGTATCTAGTGGTCCAAAAATGATGCATTGCTGGAGTGTGTCTGAAAACAGATGCAACTCCAGCAATGTGTCATAACCCATGGGTGAGTGAAAAGTCGTATAAATAGCGTAGTGAAATCTCATAGATTTTACTGTGCCACTTCTACGAGGTTTTTTTTACGGGGGAACGCCGACCCTGCATACATTATACCTGACGCAGGTATAATGTAGTGCACGCCTTTACAAAGTGATGCATCTGCCTAGATCTATCACTTTGTAAATAGGGCGCAGTGTGGCGCATTGATTACGCTGCTGCAGCGTCACAAAACAGTGACGCAACGGTGGCGCAAGTCCTTCATAAATAAGGTCCTCGATCCGGGCCTCTTGGACCTGTGTTGGACGCCTCTGATCTAGGTGGCCGAATCTCTGAGTCACAGCTACGCAGTGATTTGTCTGTGAGAAGTTAGTTCTAAGTACAACAGGTCATATATATATATAAATCAGAAAAAGGGGAAGGAGGAGGATTGGGCTAGGTTCACCCTCCTGTGTGATCAGAATACATCAAAAAGAATCCGTAGGTGACGGATCAAAAGAACCTAGCCAAGAAACAAGGGTGGGTTCACCAATTGGGGTGAAGGCCACCTCTGCTGGTAGAAAAGAAAAATTTCTTTTCTTGTGTCCCCTCACTCACCCAGGGTTGCCCCTAGGTGACATGCTTCATCATTGGGGCCATCCCAAACATCTACTGATTGGGGCGTGCTGCGACTTGCGGATTTACATAGGAGCACTTACCTTGTGAGGCTATGTGTCGTGCAGTGTAGGGGGGAGTGGTGTTATCAGGAACCACTCTATCTACAATACAACTAGCTGTTTTGGAGAAAGGATTGGGTTTCGTGCCTACCCCAACATTGGACAAATTCCTACTAAACTGTGAGCTGAACGAATTCATCAGGAAAATAAAATTGCGTTTTTTTTCGAAAATAAAGAAACAAATGATATACAAAAAGGAGACACTGGCCTATACCGAAAGTCAACATTCACACCACCTTCGGCCACCCTACCAGTGGAATTACTGGCTTTTGAGAAGGCGGTCTTGAGGGAAGTTGGAGAGATGGACCCAACCACCATGAGAACATTCCATAATACGACGAAAGAGGAACAGGAAGCCATTAAAATTCTGGCTAATAATAAGGACATAACCATAAAACCGGCAGACAAGGGCGGAGGGATTGTCTTACAGAGTACAGGAGCATACCGCCAAGAATGCCTCATACTCCTGTCGGATGAAAGAAACTACAGACGCATCAGAGAGGATCCTACAGAACGGATCAGGATTGGAATTACAAGCATGATAGAGGAAGCACTCGCCCATGATTGGGTAACCAAGAAGGAAGAGGAATTTATGATCAACACCCACCCGACAGTACCCGACAGTAGTGAGGGGACACAAGAAAAGAAATTTTTCTTTTCTACCAGCAGAGGTGGCCTTCACCCCAATTGGTGAACCCACCCTTGTTTCTTGGCTAGGTTCTTTTGATCCGTCACCTACGGATTCTTTTTGATGTATTCTGATCACACAGGAGGGTGAACCTAGCCCAATCCTCCTCCTCCCCCTTTTTCTGATTGATATCTAACAGCGCAAGCTGTGGGAGTTTCTCTCAAAAACGCTTTTACACTTGCACAACTGGACAACACACACATATAACACCATGGCAGAAGTAACTGGCCTGACATTCACTGAGGAGGAAGTGGAAAGGATTATAGCCTCTATGACCCCTCTTGTTGATATACCAAACAGAGACAGTAATGAAGCAGCCCAATGTTGGGATGAGTTAACAGAACTCAAGAGAAATCAGGTAAAAACGATCATCCATGGAGTCATGATGACCGAGTACCTAAGGATAAATGCAGCGCCAAGGGGATTGATCGTGCGTAATGAGCCATTTATTTTTCAAACGGATAAGGCTTTCAAAAAAGATTGGTCGCTAATCTCTTGGCATTGCAAAAGAGATTGGCTGGTTCTCATTATAAAAACCGCAACACGCCTGGCACAAGACATGAAGGAAGAAATACACACCTTAGAGGTCAAACTTAAGACTTTCCAGACACCAGCAGAATTAAAAAAACGATTAGATGAGCTTAACAAGACCATGACAGAATTTGAGATGACACTGAAAGAGACTAAATATGAAAAGTTTAAGAAAGATGGTAAAAACTTCAGCCACAAGAAGGCCTACCCTTACATCAGGGATGACTATCACCTGTCAGGGAGGAACCCTGGATATAACACAGACACAGATGGGTCAGACACTAGCTCAAATGACTCTGACAGTAGTTATGGGCATAGAAACAACACAAGAGGCCGCCGAAATTTCAGAGGGAGGTTGAGAAATAGAGGAGGACAAGGAGGCTACGGTTGGCCCCCTTACCAACCACCACCTTTCCCAGCACCACCTTACTTCTACGGCCCTCCACAATACCAACCTCAACCGTATTCCTACTGGGAGACAGCCCCCCAAGCAGAATATCCACCGGTTCCTTTTTTAGGACGAGGCAGAGGGGCTCAAAGAAGCAAGACGAAAAGAGGGCAGCAGGTACAATGGGCACAACCTTTGGAGTCAGCACGGAGTCACACAAGGAGTATGGGCCCACCGACTCTACCGAGCACCAGCAACAACCGAGTATAGTTGTAAACTTATCAGGAACCACTCTATCTACAATACAACTAGCTGTTTTGGAGAAAGGATTGGGTTTCGTGCCTACCCCAACATTGGACAAATTCCTACTAAACTGTGAGCTGAACGAATTCATCAGGAAAATAAAATTGCGGGTTTTTTCCGAAAATAAAGAAACAAGTGATATACAAAAAGGAGACACTGGCCTATACCGAAAGTCAACATTCACACCACCTTCGGACCCTACCAGTGGAATTACTGGCTTTTGAGAAGGCGGTCTTGAGGGAAGTTGGAGAGATGGACCCAACCACCATGAGAACATTCCATAATACGACGAAAGAGGAACAGGAAGCCATTAAAATTCTGGCTAACAATAAGGACATAACCATAAAACAGGCAGACAAGGGCGGAGGGATTGTCTTACAGAGTACAGGAGCATACCGCCAAGAATGCCTCAGACTCCTGTCGGATGAAAGAAACTACAGACGCATCAGAGAGGATCCTACAGAACGGATCAGGATTGGAATTACAAGCATGATAGAGGAAGCACTCGCCCATGATTGGGTAACCAAGAAGGAAGGGGAATTTATGATCAACACCCACCCGACAGTACCCTACTTCTACACAATCCCGAAGATTCATAAGTCAGTAGTAAAACCACCAGGACGACCCATTGTTTCCGGGATCGGATCCATCCTGGAACCACTTTCTAAATTTGCAGATGCCTTCCTACGTCCACTGATACAGAACACTAACACCTACCTGAAGGACTTCATTTTGATCCTACATGCAACATCCTGCTTGGCCTAGATGTGAAAAGCCTTTATACAAGCTTACCACACAAAGCAACTATGGACATTCTAGAGGAAGTTCAGCATGGCCCTACCACACACCACAACATGTGGTCCTAGAATGTTGTAAATGGGCTCTAACAGAGAACTACTTCCGTTTTGAAGAATCCCTTTTCCAACAACAACACGGTACCAGCATGGGCAGTACTTTCGCGCCGAGTGTGGCAGGCTTGTACGTTCGTCATTTAGAGGAACAAAAGATCCTATCAGACCAAAACCCACATCGCCAAAAGATTGTGATATGGAAGAGATACATTGACGATATCTTCGTGATATGGAAAGGTGACGAAACAGAGGCTAACATCTGCCTGGAATGGCTCAACCTACAAGACCCTTTCCTTAAATTCACCCACACAATGAGCAGGTCTGAGTTAGTCTTCCTTGACCTCAACATCTATGCAGTAGATGGCACTCAAAACCACAACACATTTTAAACCAACTGCAAAAAACTGCCTCTTACTGTACGATAGTTTCCACCCACGACATCTGAAAGAAAATTTACCATTTGGACAGTTTCTTAGACTTAGGAGAAACTGCACGGAAACATCGGATTATGACAAGCAGGCAAAAGACCTAGCAGAGAAACTGAAAAAACAGAAATACCCTTCTAAAATCATTGCAAAGGCAAAGAAAAGAGCACGAAATAATCATAGAGATGCCCTTCTAGAAACATATGAAAGACAGGAGAATGAGAAAGAGAAAAGACCCATCTGTATTACAACTTTCAGTGTAGCATCAGACAAAGTCGCAAAGGTAGTGAAGAAACATTGGCGGATTTTAAACAGCGGTACCTTGAACATACCAACACCGATGTTCTCACATAAGAGGGGTAAAAATTTGAAGGATATACTGGTACACACCCGCCCAAAGCCCCAAAACAAAAGTAGCCAACAAATACTCAGTACTTTACCAACGGGCCACCACCCATGTGGTAACTGCAGTGTGTGCCATCTCACAACAACCACCAAAAGGGTCATTTTCAATACAGGAAAATCATGGGATTTGCGAAAATTCACCACTTGCAACACTATAGGAGTTGTGTATCTAATTACGTGCCACTGTGACCTACATTATGTGGGTATGACCACCAGGAAGGTGAGCACAAGAATCTGCGAACATCGGAGCAACATCCGATGCCACAGAGCAAGTACCAGAATGACGGCACACTTCAACAAGAAACAACACACCCCAAATGACATGCGGTGGGTAGTGTTGGAACATATAAAACCCTGTGAAAATTTAGAACAGATACTACTAGAGAAAGAGCAAAGATGGGTTTTCAAATTACGCACGGATATTAGAGGTTTGAACGAGAATATACCATGGGGCCAATTCACTAGATGAATTAACCCTGATATCTGGAAACCCCACCTGGCATGTTTTTTAACGGCATGTTATGAAAATCATAATCAAGAACAAAGGCACTGAAATCCTCTACCCCGTTTTTTTGATAAAATTGAAGGCAGTATGACAAAAAACATCCCTAGCCTTTTCCCTTTTTCCTTTTTCCTTTTCTGTTTATTGGTTTTTTGACCATTCCAATATGGCCGCCATTTAAGAAACTCATGGAGTCCCTTTGAACAGGGTTCGATACTGACCCAACCTATTTTTTGACAAAATACCGGGCGTCCTCTTATTTTAGTACGAGGTACTCTTGCACTCAAATTATTAATTTAGACTTTCTAAAAACACAACCCCTTTTTCATAAAATTAGAGGTTCGAACAAGAATATACCATCGGGCCATTTCACTAGATAAATTAACCCCGATATCTGAGAATAAATAAATAAAAAAACTCCGTCTGGCATGTTTCTTAACGGCATTTTATGAAAATCTAAATCAAGAACAAAGGCAATGAAATCCTCTACCTCGTTTTTTGATAAAATTGAAGGCAGTATGACAAAACATCCCTAGCCTTTTTCCTTTTCTTTTTCTATTTATAGTTTTTTTGACCATTCCAATATGGGCGCTATTTAAGAAACTCACGGTGTCCCTGTGACCAGGGTTCGATACTGACCCCAACCTATTTTGACTAAATACCGGGCGTCCTTCTCTTTTTTCGTATAAGGTACTCCTGCACTCTAATTAGTAATTTAGACTTTCAAAAATCACACCCCCATTTCATAAAATACCAACAACATGGTGGACCGTTTATACCACAACACGAGACTACGCTTTACACGCTCTAGTCTCTAACAGCACGAGGGAATGACTCGGCTGTTTTTCAGACTACTTATACCGGCACTAAGGCAAAGACACGCTAAGATGCGGTCTGCCTTGGGACTGAATAGGTCGTATTGACGGAGGGTTGCTGAGCACAGTAAGACATTTTTTTGGGTTTTTTTTCTCCCTACAGGATATCATCAATTTTTTTCTCCCTACAGGAATTTACATAACTTTACTTGCTTTTTTTACTAAATTCCATTTGCTCTTTCTAAACCAGTCATAGGAAGGCACAAGCAATGAGTGGCTTATAACAAATCCTCATTATCTCATTCCTTTGTCTATTATAATAATATAGGGTTTCTACAGGCCCCTCCACCCAGACAGACCATGAGGCGCAATTTTGCCAAAAAATAAGTATGTTTCAAAAAGAAATCGATTTTATGTTACATGTTGTGTGTGTCCTTTTTGTCCTTGACTACAAGTGTTTTTAAATTATGTCTTTTCAACCTTGCCTGCTCACAATTAAGGTATCATGTGTAGTATTAACCACACAAGATCTGAGCACTAACTAAGTTTGCTTTCAAGGGCACTTACACCATAGTATGAAGTACCTTCTTTTACGCGCAGCGTAACGCCTTTACCTGCCCACAAGAACGGTGGGCAGGCAGTATGTATTAATTTGCATTTTGCTTTTTCTTCCCAATGACAGTTACTAAGTGTTCAGAAGCAACCGTATGTATATATTTTTCCCAATACTCACACAATAGGTGTGCATTAATAATTTTTCACTTCACTTTATTATAGGTCCGGCACGGAGTGGTACACAAAGGGCTGGTCCCTTTGTTGTCCTGAAGAAAAGGTTTAGGGGATACCTTGAAACATGTTGACATAATATAAGGGATTATAATTACATAACAGTTACATTTCCCTTTTATTAACCCCCTGTTAGACTTGGCACCATTGGCGTGGGTCTCCCTTCCATTTTTTTGCTGTTGCCTCTTATGTTTTGCTGGTTTTAGATGCTTTTGGGCACTGTGCCACTGCTGTTCAGTGCCACAGTGCAAGTGCTCCCTACTGTAAAGTGATGTATGGATTAGTGACTCCATGATTGGATGATTGGTTTACTTGTCAGTCCCTAGTACAGTGCACGGAGTGTGCCCAGGGCTTGTAAATCCAATGCCGCTGGTGGGATTGCAGCACTGGTTGTGCCACCCACAGAAGCGGCTTGTAAAATGTGTCTCAGGCCTGCCATTGCAGAGCCTGTGTGCAGTCTGTGACTGCCATGTCGACTTGGCAAGTGCACCCACTTGCCAGTCCCTAAACCTTCCCTTATCTTCATATCAGACACCCCTAAGGTAGGCCCAAGGGCAGGGTGCATTGTAAGTATAAGGTAGGACATGCCCTGGTGTGTGTGGCATGTCCTAATAGTGAATTACAGCCATTTTCGTTTTTCACTATTGCAAGGCTACCTGTTCTCCATAGGCCAGAATGGGCAGTTTGATTATTACACCTTATAATCCTAACTGACCCAGAGAACATGGTAGAAAAACGAATTTAGTATGCCTGAACTCAGGATGATAAAATACATCTTTTAGTGAAGTTGGTTTTAACATTCTTTGTTTGAAAATACCACTTTTAGAAAGTAGGTATTTTCTTGCCTAAACCATCCAGCTGCCTCTGCTCAGGTTGTGTATTGTGTGTCTGGGTTTGTGAGTGACAGGGGCTGGGGGATTCCAGGAGGCAGGGTGAGTCAGCACTAGGCTGAATAGGTCTGCCTGAAGGAGGATGGGTGGGAGGAGTTGCACCTGGGTCTGAATAGGGCTGTGCCTGCCTTCCACAATGCTGGCTCCACCTCCTGCCGGGCGTCTGATGGCTCTGCCCCTCACTCTCAAAGGAAAGAAGGAGTCAGAAAAACAAAGTGCTCCAGGACTGACCAGAACTGGTTTGGACTAGGCAAAGGCCTCTCTGCCTTCAGAGAACAAAGGGAAAAGGTGTATAAAAGGGGACCCAGACCCCTAGGAAATTAGATCACTTCTGGGAAATCAAGAAACCTGTGGCCAAGGAGAAGAACCGGAGAAGCTGAAGGAGGAGTACTGCCCCTGTGCTGTTTTGCTGATTGGGGTTGGCCTGCAGTGGTTGCTTTCTGCCAAGGACAGGAGAAAAGACTTTGCTGTGCTTTGTCATCTTGAAGAAGGGAATCTCCAAGGGCTTGAACTGAGCTTGCCTCCTGCCTGAAGTCACAGGGACACAAAGACTTCACCCCTTCTGTTTGCCTGCATCTGGAACTGCTGTTTTAGCTGCTAACAGAGGGAAATTGCAACACCGACGCCGGCGAGCGACGCCGTAACCTGCACCGAAGCCGTGGGCACCGCTCGTGAAGAGCACGACGCACCGCCCCGACTTGCACCGTAGGCCCGACGCCTGCCGACGCCGTGCGACATCGACTCCGAAGCCGTCATCGAGGCCGCTGCCTGCACCGGAGCCGAGGACACCGCTCGTGACGCTCACGACGCACCGTCCCGACTCGCACCGCAGCCCCGACTTCACCGACGCCAGGGCTTCATCATCGCGGAGCCGATCCTCGACGTGGGTGACCCCCGAATCCATCGACGCCGCACCATCGTAAGGAACCGACGCCTCGCCGCCATCCGTGACGTCACCTCCCCGACACAGTAAGGAACCGACGCCTCACCTCCCCTGCGCTGCAGTAAGGAACCGAGACATCACCTCCCCTGGGGTCGTAAGGAACCGACGCCGCCGGCGCCAACGAAGCATCACCTCCCCGACGCCGTGCACCGTCTTTGTTTTCATCGAATTCCAGGTACTGTTCTTTGTGGGTCTGCTCGACTCCAGGCCCGACGCCGCGCACCTCGCGGTCGGCGCCGTACTTTGGGATTTCCACCGGTCACGACGTCGTGATAACTCCAAGTGGAGTTATTTGTTGCTACAAGCTTTATTTGATTGACTATCCTATTTTTGAAGATAACGTGAACTGTCTCTATCATTTTAAGTCTATTTTTGATTACAGTATTGTGGATTTTTGCTATTGGGTCTTGTGATAAGTCTATATAAAGATTACTTATTTTTACATAAACAACCTGTGTGGTGTCCATCTGTAGTGTTTTCACTGTATTACTGTATGTGGTCACAAATGCTTTACACACTGCCTCTGAGATAAGCCTGTCTGCTCGTGCCAAGCTACCAGGGGGTGAGCAGGGGTTATTTTAGGAGTGTTTCCCCCTTATCCTGACTAGAAGCAAGGGTCCCTATTTGGACAAAGGTGCAAACCATTGCCAACTAGAGACCCCCAGTTCTAACATTGGTGGTCAGCGGTGAGGATTTGGACTTGCATTTGTGATTCATATACAGTGATTGGTGTACACTACTAGTGAGTGCAGACCAATACGCGACCACATACATTTTGATAGGACTTTTTTTCCTTGGAACCTTTAATTTTTGTTGAGAACTGCCAATTTTCACCATGAGCAAAAAAGGATCCATTGCACCTACAGATATTGAATTTGAAGAAGATAGGGTTGATACCTACACTGTGCCAGAACTCAAAGCTGTTTGTAAAAAGTTTAAAATCTCTATGAAAGGCCTCACCAGGAAGGAGGAGCTTCAAAAGGCGCTGAGGGCCTGGTTGGAAGCACGGAATGCCAGTGGGCAGTCCGAGGAGCCTGTGGAGGAGGCAGAGAATTTAGATGAGCAGCTTGAGGGGCCATTGGGCTTACCTGGGAGGAGAGTGCCTTCCAGGGAGGGCAGCAGTGTTTCTCAAAGGGCCTGTCTCCAGAGGAGCTGGAGGACAGGGATAAAAGCAGGATGCATGAAATGGAGATGGCCAAACTGAAACAGGGAAGCCATGATAGCCTTGAGCATAAGAAATTGGAGTTAGAAAGTAAGAGGTTGGCCATGGAAGAAAAGAAGATGCTTTTAGAGCATGAGAGAGTGGTGAGGGAGCTAGAGCTAAAGGCTAGGAGCCTAGAAATCACTCCCTCTGGTGGCAGCACACCTCCAGTGCCTGTAGAAAGTAGAGTGTACATCCCCAAGGAGGTTATTAAGGATTTCATGAAGGGGGAGGACATTGGGCAATGGTTTAAAGCTTATGAGATCGCCATGACATCACACCGGGTCCCTGAGAAGGATTGGGGAGCGGGGTTGTGGGGCCGCTTTGCAGGTGAGGGAAGGGAAACCTTGCTAGCCTTGCCCACAGTGGATCAGATGTCCTATGCCCACCTGAAGGAAGCTTTAGTGGCAAGGTATGGGTTAACTCCAGAGCTTTATAGACAGAAGTTTAGGAACTGCAAAAAGCTGGAGTCTAGTACCTGGGTGGAGTATGTGTCTTATTTTTGCAGAGCATTGGATGGATGGGTGAAGGGTAGCAAAGTAAATGGCTTGCAGGAGTTCTATGATTTAATTGCATGGGAGCACTTGTCCAGTAGTTGTTTTCCAGAGCTACGCCAGCACCTTGTTGACAGTAAGCTGACTAATCCTAGGAAGCTTGCTGAGGAGGCGGACCGCTGGGTCAGTACCCGGGTCCACAAGGGTCTTGTGGGAGACTCCGCCAAAGGTGGGCAGGGTCCCCAGCAGAAGAGTGGGGGGACAAGGGTAAACAGAAGGAGTTCCAAAAAGGGCCCCAAAGTAAACCCCAAGGGAACCAAGGTAAGGGTTCCCAGCCTCCCACTGAGAAAAGACCATGGGTCCCAACAGATAAGTCTGTTCAGAAGGGGCCCAAAGCATGTTTTAGTTGTGGTCAGGTGGGTCACTTTGTAGGAAGTCCCAAGTGCCCCAATACCGTGACCACTGCACCCACTGGTGCACCACCCCGGCAGATGGCTAGTGTAGCCCTGGGGGAGGAGTTGGGTGCCCAAGGTGGGTGGGGTCCCGCAGAGATGTCCCTGGTCTCTTTAGGAGACAGAGAGATGGTCCCTAGGACCCAGCTGCCTGATAACACTAAAAAATACAGGCAGTGGGTGACCATCAATGGCCATAGGGTGGAGGCTCTCCGAGACACCGGGGCCAGTGTGACAGCTGTCAGTTGTCGGCTGGTGTCTGAGGAGCAGGTGGTCCCCAACGTATTCTACCCTGTAGTTGCCGCTGACAACTCAGAGAGCCACTGCAAGGTGGCCCAGGTTCCCTTTGAGTGGGGGGTCTCAGGTATCCTTCAAGTAGCTGTGAGGCCAGCCATGCCTGTTGACTGTCTGCTAGGCAATGATTTGGAGAGCTCCCCTTGGGCGAAGGTGGAGCGGAGGTCTCATTTGGAGATGTTGGGTCTGCCAGAGTGGGCGTGTGTGACCACTCGGTCAATGGCAGCCGGTAAGGGTATTCAGGAGAACCTGGAGCCTGGAAGAAAGGCCCAGGTGCCTGCCTTAAAGAGAGGAGGCGGGGGCACGGGAAACCGGCCCCCGAAGTTCCCACGGTCCAGGAGGAGGCAGACCTTGAGGGGGATGCCCTGGAACCTACAGGGGAACAAGTGGCTGAACTGGGGGACCTGCCTGAGCTGACCCATTGGCAGCAGGAAGGAGGCCCCTCCAGGGAAGAGTTCTGCGAGGAGCAGAAGAAGTGCCCTTCTCTTGAGGGCTTGCGGCAACAGGCTGCAAGCCAGGCAGCAGGTGATCAGTCTGGATCACACTGGATCTACTGGGAGAATGGTCTCCTGTATAGTGAGCCTAAGGTTGCTGAGCCTGGGTCAGCCCGTGTGCTGGTGGTACCCCAGCGCTTCAGAGCCTTCCTACTGGGTCTGGCTCATGATGTGCCTTTAGCAGGACATTTGGGGCAAGACAAGACCTTTCAAAGGCTTGTCACCCACTTTCATTGGCCCCAAATGCGCAAGAGTTCAGATACTCATTGCAGGACCTGTCAGACTTGCCAGGCAAGTGGTAAGAGTGGGAGGAAGCACAAGGCTCCTCTCCAACCTTTCCCTGTTGTCAGTACCCCCTTTGAGAGGGTGGGTATTGACATTGTGGGGCCTCTGGATCCCAAGACAGCCATGGGCAACAGGTTCATCCTGGTCTTGGTGGACCATGCCACCCGGTACCCGGAAGCCATCCCTCTTCGGACAGTGACGGCCCCCGTGGTGGGACGTGCACTGATGGGGATTTTCTCCCGTGTGGGGTTCCCCAAGGAGGTGGTGTCTGACCGTGGTACCAACTTCATTTCCAAGTATATGAAGTCCCTGTGGCAGGAGTGTGGTGTAACCTATAAGTTCACCACTCCTTACCACCCCCAAGGTAATGGGCTGGTTGAGAGATTCAACCGGACCCTTAAGGGCATGATTATGGGTCTTGAAGAACCCATGAGGCGTAAGTGGGACGTCCTCTTGCCATGCCTGCTCTTTGCTTACAGAGAGGTGCCCCAGAAGTCCTTAGGGTTCAGTCCCTTTGAACTGCTGTACGGCCATCCTGTAAGAGGACCTCTGAGTCTGGTCAAGGAAGGCTGGGAGAAAGCTCCCAGGAAAACTCCCCAGGATGTATTTAGTTACATGCTGGCCTTCAGAAACCAGACTCGGCGTTTCAGACAACTCGCTGAGGCGAATCTGGAAGCCAGCCAGGAAGAGATGAAACGTTGGCATGATCAGAACGCCACTCTGATCGAGTTTCAGCCTGGACAAAAGGTTTGGGTCATGGCCCCAGTGGAGCCCTGTGCGCTCCAGGATAAGTGGACCGGACCATTTGAGGTGGTGGAGCGCAAGAGTGATGTCACCTACTTGGTGGACTTGCAGTCTCCCAGGAACCCCTTGCGGGTCCTGCATGTGAACCGCCTGAAGCCCCACTTTGAGAGGTCTGAAGTGGGCATGCTCTTAGCAACAGATGCTGGGATGGAAGAGGAGACTGAACCTCTTCCTGACCTCCTGTATGCAAAAGAGCAAGATGGGTCAGTGGATGGTGTGAACCTCTCTCCCACCCTGACCCCGGAGCAGCAGAATGACTGTCGCCAACTGTTGGGGCAGTTTTCTGATCTGTTCTCCCTGGCTCCCAGTATCACTGAATGGTGCATCCATGATGTGGACACTGGGGACAGTCCTCCTGTGAAGCACAAAACTTACAGAGTGACTGACAGGGTGAGAGCTTGCATCAAAGAGGAGGTCTCCAAGATGTTTGCCTTAGGGGTGATTGAGTCCTCTAACAGCCCTTGGGCCAGCCCAGTAGTCTTGGTCCCAAAGGCTGCCGCGCCTGGTGCCACACCTGAACTCCGGTTCTGTGTGGACTACCGAGGACTCAATTCAGTCACCAGGACTGACGCGCACCCCATCCCCAGAGCTGATGAGCTCATTGATCGGTTAGGGGCTGCCCAGTACCTCAGCACGTTTGATCTAACGTCTGGATACTGGCAGATCGCCTTAACTGATGGGGCCAAAGAGAGGTCAGCATTCTCCACACCAGATGGGCACTACCAATTCCGGGTGATGCCCTTTGGGATGAAGAATGCCCCTGCCACCTTTCAGAGGTTGGTCAACCAGGTGTTGGCTGGGCTGGAGGATTTCAGTGCCGCCTACCTGGATGACATTGCAGTGTTCAGCGCCACTTGGGAGGAACATCTGCACCACCTCTGGGAAGTGTTGAAGGCGCTGCGGAGGGCAGGCCTCACGATCAAGGCGAGTAAGTGCCAGATCGGGCAGGGTTCTGTGGTGTACTTGGGACACCAGGTAGGGAGCGGCCAGGTGGCGCCCCTACAGCCCAAGATAGATACCATCCTGGCTTGGGAACCCCCAAAACCCAGACAGAGGTGAGGGCCTTCTTAGGACTCACCGGGTATTACAGGAGGTTTGTCAAGGGGTATGGCAACATTGTTGCACCCTTGACTGAGCTGACTTCCAGGAAGCAGCCCAGGAAAGTGAACTGGACTGAGGCCTGCCAAAAGGCTTTTGATGCCCTGAAATCTGCCATGTGCACGGCGCCCGTGCTTCAGGCGCCCAACTTCTCAAGGGAATTCATTGTGCAGACAGATGCTTCAGAGCATGGTGTTGGGGCTGTGCTTTCACAGATGAATGAGGAGGGCCTAGACCAACCTGTAGCCTTTATTAGTAGGAGGTTACTCCCACGGGAACAGAGGTGGAGTGCGATTGAACGTGAAGCATTTGCTGTGGTCTGGGCACTGAAGAAGTTGAGACCATACTTGTTTGGGACTCACTTCCGGGTTCAGACAGACCACAGGCCCCTCAGATGGTTAATGCAGATGAGGGGTGAGAATCCAAAACTGTTGAGGTGGTCCATTTCCCTACAGGGGATGGACTTTACGGTGGAACACCGCCCTGGTACAGAACACGCCAATGCTGATGGTCTGTCCAGATTTTTCCGCCTTAGTGATGAGAACTCCCAGGAGGAAGGGTAGTTCTCCCCACATTTCAGCTGGAGGGGACACGTGTTAGACTTGGCACCATTGGCGTGGGTCTCCCTTCCATTTTTTTGCTGTTGCCTCTTATGTTTTGCTGGTTTTAGATGCTTTTGGGCACTGTGCCACTGCTGTTCAGTGCCACAGTGCAAGTGCTCCCTACTGTAAAGTGATGTATGGATTAGTGACTCCATGATTGGATGATTGGTTTACTTGTCAGTCCCTAGTACAGTGCACGGAGTGTGCCCAGGGCTTGTAAATCCAATGCCGCTGGTGGGATTGCAGCACTGGTTGTGCCACCCACAGAAGCGGCTTGTAAAATGTGTCTCAGGCCTGCCATTGCAGAGCCTGTGTGCAGTCTGTGACTGCCATGTCGACTTGGCAAGTGCACCCACTTGCCAGTCCCTAAACCTTCCCTTATCTTCATATCAGACACCCCTAAGGTAGGCCCAAGGGCAGGGTGCATTGTAAGTATAAGGTAGGACATGCCCTGGTGTGTGTGGCATGTCCTAATAGTGAATTACAGCCATTTTCGTTTTTCACTATTGCAAGGCTACCTGTTCTCCATAGGCCAGAATGGGCAGTTTGATTATTACACCTTATAATCCTAACTGACCCAGAGAACATGGTAGAAAAACGAATTTAGTATGCCTGAACTCAGGATGATAAAATACATCTTTTAGTGAAGTTGGTTTTAACATTCTTTGTTTGAAAATACCACTTTTAGAAAGTAGGTATTTTCTTGCCTAAACCATCCAGCTGCCTCTGCTCAGGTTGTGTATTGTGTGTCTGGGTTTGTGAGTGACAGGGGCTGGGGGATTCCAGGAGGCAGGGTGAGTCAGCACTAGGCTGAATAGGTCTGCCTGAAGGAGGATGGGTGGGAGGAGTTGCACCTGGGTCTGAATAGGGCTGTGCCTGCCTTCCACAATGCTGGCTCCACCTCCTGCCGGGCGTCTGATGGCTCTGCCCTCACTCTCAAAGGAAAGAAGGAGTCAGAAAAACAAAGTGCTCCAGGACTGACCAGAACTGGTTTGGACTAGGCAAAGGCCTCTCTGCCTTCAGAGAACAAAGGGAAAAGGTGTATAAAAGGGGACCCAGACCCCTAGGAAATTAGATCACTTCTGGGAAATCAAGAAACCTGTTGCCAAGGAGAAGAACCGGAGAAGCTGAAGGAGGAGTACTGCCCCTGTGCTGTTTTGCTGATTGGGGTTGGCCTGCAGTGGTTGCTTTCTGCCAAGGACAGGAGAAAAGACTTTGCTGTGCTTTGTCATCTTGAAGAAGGGAATCTCCAAGGGCTTGAACTGAGCTTGCCTCCTGCCTGAAGTCACAGGGACACAAAGACTTCACCCCTTCTGTTTGCCTGCATCTGGAACTGCTGTTTTAGCTGCTAACAGAGGGAAATTGCAACACCGACGCCGGCGAGCGACGCCGTAACCTGCACCGAAGCCGTGGGCACCGCTCGTGAAGAGCACGACGCACCGCCCCGACTTGCACCGTAGGCCCGACGCCTGCCGACGCCGTGCGACATCGACTCCGAAGCCGTCATCGAGGCCGCTGCCTGCACCGGAGCCGAGGACACCGCTCGTGACGCTCACGACGCACCGTCCCGACTCGCACCGCAGCCCCGACTTCACCGACGCCAGGGCTTCATCATCGCGGAGCCGATCCTCGACGTGGGTGACCCCCGAATCCATCGACGCCGCACCATCGTAAGGAACCGACGCCTCGCCGCCATCCGTGACGTCACCTCCCCGACACAGTAAGGAACCGACGCCTCACCTCCCCTGCGCTGCAGTAAGGAACCGAGACATCACCTCCCCTGGGGTCGTAAGGAACCGACGCCGCCGGCGCCAACGAAGCATCACCTCCCCGACGCCGTGCACCGTCTTTGTTTTCATCGAATTCCAGGTACTGTTCTTTGTGGGTCTGCTCGACTCCAGGCCCGACGCCGCGCACCTCGCGGTCGGCGCCGTACTTTGGGATTTCCACCGGTCACGACGTCGTGATAACTCCAAGTGGAGTTATTTGTTGCTACAAGCTTTATTTGATTGACTATCCTATTTTTGAAGATAACGTGAACTGTCTCTATCATTTTAAGTCTATTTTTGATTACAGTATTGTGGATTTTTGCTATTGGGTCTTGTGATAAGTCTATATAAAGATTACTTATTTTTACATAAACAACCTGTGTGGTGTCCATCTGTAGTGTTTTCACTGTATTACTGTATGTGGTCACAAATGCTTTACACACTGCCTCTGAGATAAGCCTGTCTGCTCGTGCCAAGCTACCAGGGGGTGAGCAGGGGTTATTTTAGGAGTGTTTCCCCCTTATCCTGACTAGAAGCAAGGGTCCCTATTTGGACAAAGGTGCAAACCATTGCCAACTAGAGACCCCCAGTTCTAACACCCCCCTTTTTATCCCTACCAACTAGGAGCAGGAATAAAACAATAGCTCACTAGTTAGGTAATTTTTTTTTAAACATCACTTACACCACTCCCCCCTACACTGCACGACACATAGCCTCACAAGGTAAGTGCTCCTACGTAAATCCGCAAATCGCAGCACGCCCCAATCAGTAGATGTTTGGGATGGCCCCAATGATGAAGCATGTCACCTAGGGGCAACCCTGGGTGAGTGAGGGGACACAAGAAAAGACATTGTTCTTTTCTACCAGCAGAGGTGGCCTTCACCCCAATTGGTGAACCCACCCTTGTTTCTTGGCTAGGTTCTTTTGATCCGTCACCTACGGATTCTTTTTGATGTATTTATATATATATATATATATATATATATATATATATGTTTTTTAATTGAAAGGTCAAGTTGCCTTTTTTCAGGACATTTCCCTTTTCTTGTTATGGCTGTGACGTGGAAGAGCTACGCATATACTTTGTCCATTCTCCTTTTCGCTTCATTAATTGTGTAGCATCTTGGATGTGAGTTTAATGCTTCCGGACAGTCGAGTTACTTTCCCTGATTATTGGATATTAACGTGAAATCCTAATATTACAGCCATCTCTCGCTAGAGGACAGCATCAGGTTCAGCTGCAGGGAAAGCTTTGCTCACAGCTCTCGTGAGTTCCTCGTCACACGTCACACTGGCATCCTTTCATTAGGGAGGTCTGACCTCTGCCAAATTACCCCAGTGCAGGAGCACTTTGAGGAGCAGCGGCCACGCTGCCAAGTCATGTAAATGATTAGGCTTTACAAAACGGCAGCACTTGGCGCCAAGATTTGACAGGACCTGATATTACGCAATTTGAGTCATGCAGGCCTGCGTGTTGGAAGAGTGATGCTGCTGCCTAATGATAGGGCTGTAGATGGTATTCACCATACATTGATAGGGCAACGCCCCACCCCCACCATTTAATGCTATGGTGCATCCGAGAGAGTAGCTGTCTGGGGCAGACTTTATAATTGCGAATTGTTAAAAAATAAACAAGGCTGTTTTTCAGTTTAAAAAAAAGATGTTTAGGATCCAATTATATAGAGCAGCGGAGGCCAATTTTGGTCCAGGATGGTCGTATACATCATGGTTTTTAAGATAGCCTCTATGTCAAACAGTCTCATTTAATTTCATTGTAGGTAAATCTAGATTATGCCTTTTATAGGTATCCCGAAAATATGGCATAGATCAGGCCTTCGTGGACCTATGCTGAATACCCTAGATTTAGAGATGAAGCAAAACTTCACTCAGAGCTAGTTGGGAAAAGAGATATATTTTAGAGAGCTGCAAGGAGTTAGAGTACACTGTGCTTATTTTTTGGGTCATTAAATGATCATGCTGGTGAATTTCTTATTAGATGCAAAGGAGGCCATTTTGGAAAAGAATACTGTAAGTGTTCTCAGCGGCAACTGCTGCCAATCCGACGTGGGGGTGCGGAAATAATAAATAATAATAAAAAAATAATAATAAAAATATAAACTTACCTCCCTCGCCGCGCCTCACTGCTCCTCTGCGTCACTGCAAAACCTTCCCTCTGGTCAATACCAGCATAATGAATGATATGAGGTTTCTAACAATGGGGGGGTCGGCTGATCAGCAGATCGAAGCCACGCAGAAGTTTAGTCTTTGGAACGTATACTTGAGATTTGCTGGCATTCACCTAGTCTTCTATCCTCTTTGAAGTGACATGAAGAAAAAAGAGATCTTAAACCTCTGTAGTTTGCAGACCTTGTTGAGTCAAAAGTTAGGCACAATATGGTAAATAGCTATGAAGGTATTGACTTGCTTGTTCCATCTGAAAGAAGGTACGGTTGTCTAAGTTGTAGTGTAGGGCCTACACGAGGATCTCTCCATTTGTAAATCCTCGTCTTAATTTTTCCCTCGTATCAATCATTTCCCTTGCTCTTAATAAATTGTTTATATGCGATATTACTACTTTTTGGTTCTCTAGTCTGCCTGATCCCCTTCTCTCCTCTCCCCTACTTGCTCCATAGTGTCATCAAAATTCAGTGTCCTTCGTCTTGCTCACTGAATTTTACAGGTAGCAGGACTAGGGAAAAAAAACGAGGAGGTCCTACTTTAAAAAGTAATCCAGTGCAAATAATTCATAAGAGTAAATCACAAATACCCTGCAAATACTTGAAGTCAGTTGTGTTTATGGTTAGCAAAGCCTTGAGCTACATCATTACTTTACACTTGTAATTGGAGTAAAAATTATAAGTACCAGTCCAGATGCTTCCTCAACATTGTAATCTGGTAGAAGAACGACTTCACCGCTACCCAAATCACAGAATCGCTTGAGAAATCAGCATCCCAAATAAAGATTCTTATTTTTACTGTTGGCAGGCATTTCAAGTGAAAAATACAGAGGCACTTCTGTGGCAAGGTGCTCAATTCACATACATTTATGACCCTAAGTGGCTCAATTTACGACTGCTAGATATTCCACAAAAAGACACCTAGCAGCAGGAGCGGGCCCGTGCAGGTAAGAGCGGTGTGGCGGGGTGGGATTCGACAGACAGCGACAAGGGAAAATTATTTATTTATTTAATTTTACCTCTGCGTCGACTGTCGAATACCTCCACCCTGCCCCACCGCTCTTACCTGCATGGGCCGCTCCTGCCTAGCGGGCATAAGTGCTTGTACTCCGGCATAATTCCAGACCATGACTGCAAACAACAACAGAGTAGTGTAGACCATGCAAGAGTTGGAAGTGGGCAGATCAAGGCGTGTTTAGACTTGAGAGTTTATGGACGTGGACAAATCCTTTCCCACCCTGGAAATGGTCAGAGATTTGCATCCCCTTCAAGAGTGGAAAGGTGACCGGAACCCCGCTCCCCCACCAAACCTTTGTGGGGTGTAAGGGACGGGGTCTCTCCATCATGGAGTAAAAAAAAAAGAACTAAAAAATGTGCTTTTGCATTGTAGGCTGCAGATCCCCAATGCAGAGGTTTATCGTGCCTGTAATTTCACATTGGTGAAAAGGCACCTCGAAAAAAATACCACATTCCCAGTCATATGCTTGGAAACCTGTAACTAGCGCAACCTTCCAGGCATGTTACTGGCAATGTATGTGAATTCTTGAAATTCATAAACCCGTGACAGTGGAGTTTGTGTCTTGTGAAGGTGAAAGGTCATTTGAACCCAGCATCTGCTTTGGTGGCAATCAGCTTTAGTCTGCTCTCATTCTGATACTAAAATTATATGGAAGTCCCTGCACTAAAAGCAAATTCTTCAGCCGGTTTGGGTATGATGACCCTTTCACAGGTGTGGTTAATGTTCACACGTTGCACCGCCCCTTCAGCAATGCATTATGGGTAATGGCGGTTCCAACTATTCACAATTGTATTATTTTACAGTCAGTTCTCTCACATTTCAATTATTTTAACAGTCAGGTACTTGCTGGTAGTAGTGAAATTCTGGTGACACGTTTAATATTGTCTGCATTTCATAAGAGAAGAGTATGCCTACCCTTCATGGGTTTCCATGCTCTTTACATATCACTGCGGTGGAATACCAAATAAACCTTTCCCACTAACTCCCACAACTGACTTCCCTCCAGCTCAGGGGCCTACATTAACATTTTTCATATGATATACCTCAGTTAAATGAGATATTTTATTAGATGGGGCCAGGTTTATTAAAGCGATTTCCTGGTCTGCGCGGGTGCAGTTTGGGAAAATTTCATTTTGCGCATGGAATAATTCACAAAATGAATTCACACACAGGCAAAATGGGCTTCATGTGAGCTGATTGCCTGGTGCATAGGAATGAGCCCCCAGTGAAAAATATGCAATCAGGGGCGTGCAGGGGGGTCTGGCAGATGCAGATCTCAGAGCATCTCTCATTCTGAGTTTTGTGCTTAGTGCACGTCATATTCACGTACAGCAGCTCTGAACAGTGTGGGGTGGGGTGGGGTGGCCACAGTGAAAGGTCTGCTGCAGCCAGTGCATGGAAATGTGAACTGCCAACATTGCTAGCCTCACTGCCCACGACTCGTGTGCTCCTGTAACCCACAAACTGTGAAATACAGAATTGCATTTCTAATCCTAGCATGAAGAAACCCATGTAATTCAATGTGCATTGATATGAACTCCTAAGACTTTTACATGTCAATGTCACAGTACTTATTTTGAGCCGGTGGTTCCCGGTGCTTGGGACCGCACTTTAAATGTCAACACCGGCACTTATGACAGCTGCCACGTGGTGGCGCTGTTTGTGAAATTTAGAGATGAGCAGAAAAACAGTTGTTTATAAATTCAATATACATTAAAAACAACTAATACCTGCTGCCCATGCCATTCTTATATCTTTGGGGGTCTCGAACAGTCTCAATTGTCACACTTTAGCAGTGTGATGGTTCGTAGTTGTGTAGGAACTGTCATTGGCCTCGCTGGCAGTGGCAATGGGTGGTATAAGCTGTGGTGGCCTCCTCACGAGGGCCCTGGCACTTATTTTTTCACAAATTAAGCACTGCAATGCCAACTATGATGTGAGTGAAGTTACAAAAGCCTGCTGACACCATAAGGCCCTGCCCTCTGCTCACATGACTCATGAAAGCCAATGCATATCCCATCAGTAGAGCTTAAGCTCTGCTCCTATAGTCACAGAGGTCCGTGCTCCTGCCTGAACCTTCCTCAGCCACTAGGTGCTGTCTGTGAATCTGGACTGCGATCTCACTAAACGTGACCCCCACATTGACTGGGAACTTTTATCCCTAGCACATTTGCAACTGAATTTACATGAACCGGTCCTGTGCTATGCAGATTTGGATTAGGAGTTTTGCAGTGATTTTCATCATTCCATGATAAATGCGGTTTTACAAGGTGGAGCGCTCAATCACAAAGACAACCCTAGAATCTCATTTCTAAGCCTTTTCAAATGAATTCAGCCTATGCTCATCCTGACCCCATTGAGAAAGATAGGCAGGGAAGCCATGAATCATGTTAATGGTAGAATGTCCTGCAGTTTGTGGGATGACTTTAGAGTGTACCTCCTTCACCAGGGTTTGTTGCAGGGACATACCTTGTTGGCAGGAAAAGGCATGAGCTAGCATCATTTTGGTGGTAGTGCACACTCAACGTGTTGGAAACCTCTGAATCATCCAAGTGCCAAGGCAGTCTCCATAGAGCTTGTGTTCAAGTCAGTCACTTCCAGCTAGTGTCATATGGAGCCTAACACTTCGAGCCACCCGCAATTGGGTTCGATGAACAGCACCTCCAAGTTTCGACTCACATTCAACACTGTTTTGCCTGGTTTCAGGGCTTTTGCAGCCTCTTAAAGCTCAAAACCCGTCAACTCTAACAGGCCTTTTTCATCAGTTGTCCTCCAACTACTTGACATCTTCGAATAGGCCCTCTTTCCTACTCATATTTTAGGGGATTGGTTTAGGGATGGAAGGTAATGGGTATGTCTCATATTTTTTGGGGAAGTGCTAAATCTGTAACAGGTACTGCTAGTGGATTTACCCACGCATAAAGTACAATTGATGGACAGAATGCAGAACAATGTCATACATTCACGCCAGTATTGAGATCTGGGCCTAAATCCATCGTTTTTTTGCTTACCATGCCATTCCAGTTTGAACTCAGCCATATGCAAATCAGTCTTGACCCTGTGCCCAATGGGAACAGTCCAGCCCGAACTGCCAAGCCAGGTCCTCTCTGGACTGGAAACAAGCATCCTAGGACCGGTTTCGGGGTTTCACCCCTCATCAGCCAGGATAGCTTGACTCCAGTGGCATGGAGAGCACGGGACCCACGTCTGGGCATACCCGTCCCACTCGGGGTGACAAATGCAAAAAGAACAATTGATGGACAGAATGCAGAACAATGTCATACATTCACCCCAGTACAGAGATCTGGGCCTAAATCCATCGTTTTTTTGCTCACCATGCCATTCCAGTTTGAACCCAGCCAGTGGATTTACCCACAGTACAGATATGCTATGGGGGAGAAAATTCATCTAAGGGACCCACCTCCAGATTTAGAATTTCCTGCAGAATTCTGAGGATATGACTCAACTCTATATCATGTCTGTAAGAAAGTGAATTATTATTTGAGGTGAGCAGTCATCATTTGTTAGACCTGGCATCCTTGGTGTGGTCTTCCACCGACGTTTTGCCTTCAGACCTTCTGTTTTTGCTGACTATGTTTTTGATGGCCTTAGGACTTTGCTCACTTTACCACTGATAACCAGTGCTAAAGTGCTTGTGCTCTCTCCTTAAAACATGTTGAATTGGCTTATACCCAACTGGCATATTACTTCTTAGTCCCTAGTAAAGTGGCACTACATGTGTAAATTAAATGCTACTAGTGAGCCTGCAGCACTGATTGTGCTACCCACTTAAGTAGCACGTTAAACATGTCTCAGACCTGCTATTGCAACCTGTGTGTGTGCAGTTGTAAACTGCCATTTCGACCTGGCAAAATAAACCTTTTGCCAGGCCATACCTTCCATTTTAATACATATAAGCCACCCCTAGGGTAGGCTCTGAACAGCCCAGACGGCAATGTATATGGAAAGTAGGACATGTACTTTTAAGTTCTACGTAGCCTGTTAATGAAAAACTCCTAAAGTCATTTTTCACTACTGCGAGGGCTACCTCTCCCATAGGATAACATTGAAATGAACTTATTACATTTTATATGTGTAACTTCCAAATGGTAACAAGTCACCCCTTCATGTCAGTGTTTCTGGAATCGCAATTTAAAATCCTAACTTATGGTGAAGTCGGATTTTAAATTGCAATTCTGAAAATGCCACTTTTAGAAAGTTACAGAAAAAAAGAGATATCTAGCTGACTGTTTATTGTGCTGTCAACTATTTAACAGACTGAGACCAAAATCACTAATAAGATGGTCTACATCATTTAATTATTCTTTTTTCTGAAAGATTCTTATGCATTTAAGAACTACACAGAGCAGAGATGGACAACACTTCATAATTTACATAATGTGAAAATTAGGCTCAAAAAGAGATCAAAACAACAAATGCAATTATAACTTAATCAACAAGTGATTTCACAGGATAACAATTCACAAGTGACAAATAAAGTGAAAACATCGGGACTGAAACACATACAAATCAATTGTAAAGCTACTACCAGTCAAAAAAGAGAGCAATAATGACCCATCAACACTGTTTAAATGGAACACATTCGGGATACCATCCAACCGGGGATTTACATTTCATGCAAAAGAGGATATATAGTTTGCTAAAAGCAGACGGGAGCCATGCTGACTAAAGGACAGCTGTTTGAGAAATAAACATAATTACGGCACGCGAGCCACGCGCATGAAAATCATTTGACTTCACGGCCACATTAATTAATCTTTGATGCTGGGAGCAGGTTCCCTAATGTGAAAGCTAAACAAATTCTAAAATCATGGTTGACACAGACAGAAGTTTCTCCAGTGCAGCCCCGGAAAAAGAAAGAAGATAACGGATGTTTAAGCACTTGTGCCTTCTAAACAACAAAGCCTGCCTCATCCAATACTCCCCTAACTCTGCTCACATTATCAAGAGCCACAAGCCTATGGTCAACAACGTGAAAAACCGGGCCCTCAACGATCTTGACGTGATTTCTAGAAACAATAACAGAATCCAGTCACAGCCCTGAGGAGAATCCCTTAAAATAGAAAGGGTTTCAAAACGCGTTGGCATAACTTTAACCAACAGGGGATCAGCCAGTGTTATAAATAGTATAGCAATTGAGGGAAAAACTTTTTCCAAACTATATATCCTCTTTTGCATGAAATGTAAATACCCCGGTTGGATGGTATCCCGAATGTGTTCCATTTAAACAGTGTTGATGGGTATATGGGTTACCTCATTATTGCTCTCTTTTGTTGACTGGTAGTAGCTTTACAATTGATTTGTATGTGTTTCGGTCCTGATGTTTTCACTTTATTTGTCACTTGTGAATTGTTATCCTGTGAAATCACTTGTTGATTGAGTTATAATTGTATTTGTTGTTTTGATCTCTTTTTGAGCCTAATTTTCACATTATGTAAATTATTAAGTGTTGTCCATCTCTACTCTGTGTAGTTCTTAAATGCATAAGAATCTTTCAGAAAAAAGAATAATTAAATGGTGTAGACCATCTTATTAGTGATTTTGGTCTCAGTCTGTTAAATAGTTGACAGCACAATAAACAGTCAGCTAGATATCTCTTTTTTTCTGTAGTTTACTGGCCCAATCTAGCTGTATGGAATAGGGCCCACCCCTGCTTTATTGTACTTTTAGAAAGTTGGCATTTTCTTGCCTTAGCCTATTGGTGCCTGCAGCCTGTCTTTGGGACACATGACTGGGTGTAGTTGGTAGTTGGACTTTGTGTATTCCTCCTAAACAGCCACACATAATGGGGAACTTAGGTGTGACTAGATGGGCCATAACTGGCAGGATGGGAGAAAGGATCTGGATCCAGCCCCCTTACACTTGAATAGGCTGTTTCCTGTCCTCACACAAAGGGCTGTATACCCCCTGTAGTTAGTCTGGAGCTGGGGCCAGGAAGGCAGGGCATCTGTGCAGTTCAAAGGCATGCTTCTAGAAGCTTCTCCTCACTTCAAAGGCACAACTGGGTATAAATACTGAACCTCAGACACCACGTCTTCAGTTCACTTCAGAACCTGTGGATACTCTGCCAGGAAGAAGGACTAATGTGCTGCTGAATGGATTGCCACTCTGCTGGACTTCTGCTCTAAAGGAAAAGGAACTGCTGCCCTGCTGTGCTGTCCTACTGCCCACTGCCCTCTTGCCTGGGTAAGTAGGACTGGACCTGCATCTCTTGAACCCAGAGCACTGAGTGACTCCAAGAGCTATTTGGCTGGCTTCCAGATCTGAAGCCTCAGGGACATAACAGGCTTCCAACAACCTTGCATCTGCACCTGGATTCTGCCATCTATATGTGCCACCCCAGTCCTGGACCATTGTATGTGGGCTAAAGCGAAACTGATGCATCTCCTCTGGCATGCGTTGCAACCTCAAGCAGAACTGCATCTCCGCTGCTACATGGATTGGACCTGTAACAAAGACCCGTTTTGCCACTGCAACGAGCAATGCCTTCGGAACCGCCACTGTGCAAAGCATCCTTTGTGCAGGCCCTCGCATCCCTGGTTGACGGCAGCCTTGAGGACTGCACCGGACTCTGCATCGCACCCTCGCTGCTCCTCCAAACCGATGTATCGCCCTGCTCTGGCACGAGTGCGTAGGCCCTTTGTGAATTGGGCCCTTTAAAATTGCATATCTCCTGTCCTACTGATTGAGCGTTTTTTGTTTTGGTCTTGTATTATTTATTAAAGAAAGCTCTATTTTCCTAACTTGGTGTGGGATCCTGTTTGTGTGGTGCTTTCACTTTATTACTCTTTGAAGTGTTGCACAAATACTTTACATATTGCCTCTAAGTGAAGCCTGATTGCTCTGTGCCAAGCTATCAGAGGGTTGAGCACAGGTTAATTTGGGGTTGGCTTGTGCCTCATCCTGACGAGGATTGTGGTTGCTGCTAGACCAGGGCTCACACCCCAGTCAACCAACAACCCAATTTTTCACACCATTCTCAAGGAATAATAGCACAGACTTGTCAAGGTGACCCCCACGTCACTAAATTTACCAGAGCTGGATCCCCTGGTAGCTATGGTACAGCGCAAACAGGCTTAACTTAATGCAATATGTAAAGCATTTCTGCAGTATTCCTGGAGCGCAGGTCAGATGCATATAGCATGGGCATCTCGGTCAAAGATTTGAAAGTTCACAATTCTCCAGTGGGGCAAGCCTGAAGCTGTACCCCATGAAGTTGCATCAAAATCATAGACCTTTGCCGTGAGGTCCAGCTGATAGCTTTGGAGGTCTTGGAAGTCCAAACATTTTCAAGTCCCAATTTTAGGGTTTCAGGAGCTGCTGCCTAGGTCACTTCTAAGGCTTCTAGAACCTCAGGGACAGCATTTAGAATCCTGGACTAACTCCAGCAGAGGCAAGCAGCAAGGTAAAGTCCACATTCAGTTGGTACTGGTTAAACTGGTCACAGGAAAAACACCTCTTGCAGCTTGTTGTGTCTTTGTAGCCACAAAGGAGGTCAGTCACTGACCCTTGGAGTTCACTTCTTTTTCCGGGTACATAAGGGAGCAGGTCCAGTCCTTCAGGGCTTCTCCCAGGTCACAGACTTCTAACCTTCTGGAGGTCCAGAAAGTTATCTGAAGAGTGTTACTTGGAGTGTCACATTTATGATTTGACCTAGTCAACTAGTCAATGATTGGGGGGACTCCTGGACACTTCTTAACCAATGAGGGAAAAGATCAAGGGGGCAACCCTACCGACTTTTTCAGCACATCCTTTTTGCCTTACTGAAAACTATCCCACATTGCACAAGTCTATAGGAAATCCAACATAGCACAGGCCTCTACCCTTGGAGGGAGTTGGTGTATCAGTCAGGGGTGTGTTTAGGGAAAAGAATTGTCCCCTCCACTGTGCTCAGTCACAACGGGTCCTGGGGCAGCTTCACTCCCAGTGGGTTCAGAGCCAGCCTGGCTGGTATGGGTGCTGGGAACAAAGGCTTTCCCTTCTTCAGCTTCCCCCCCTACATTAAACTATGAATAGACATGCTTCACATCTGTCCTATTTAAGTTCCTGGGCCCAATTCCACTGTCTTTCCTAATCAGATAAGGATCACATGCCCAACAGCAAGTTTATCCTGTCACCAGGCCTAAGCCAGTGTTCTTCTCTAGGAGCAGTTTTCACATCTCATTTAGGTCAAACATGGGCTGGGAAGCTGCTGCCAGGTTAGTGCCGATTAGCCTCCGGGTGCTTCAGGAAGGGAAAAGGCCACTTCCTAATTTTTCCCATTAATTTGGACTTTTACGAAATATGAAAAATAGACTTTGGAGACTATTTTAGCAGTTTCTTGTCAAAGGTTACAGAATAAAGTTTGTGAGCTATACTTTGACATTTTCTAGGATCCAGCTACATTCCTGTTAGTGAAAGTTGCTTTTGAGTTCTAGTCACTGCGAGAACAAGCAAACTTTAATTCTGCACATGTTCTACTTTTAAATATCAGACAGCCTGCCTTGTGGGTGACAAGATGTACTTAAGGGTATTCTATACATTTTTTAAAGCTGGGTTTCCCACCTGTCACAATGGGTATCTCAATTCGTTTGACAGTAAGTTTTTAGGCTGCTGCAGTCAGACTACACTTGATAGGCCTGAAGCCATGTTTTACGGGCCAACCCTACGGATGGCACAATAGGCACTGCAGACCACAGGTAACATTTAACTTCCAAGCCTCTGGGTGCATTTGGTAAACCAAATACCAAGGACCTATACACAAGTTAAATATGTCAAATAGAGGTAAGCCCATTTAACCATGTTTTAAGGGTGAGCATAGAGACTTGACTCCTGTTTAGCAGGGGAAAAGTGTACAAAGATCTAAAGCCAGTAAAATCGGTTCTAGAAAAAGTAAAAAATCTGGGGTGACCATGCAGAGAAGGCATATTTGCTACAATGCGCTTACCTACTAGAACAGTGCAAATCTTGGTCAGCAGTATGATAGATGTTCTGAAAGCAGTGACCATGTTCAGGCAGTCTACCTGGTAAAGGATTTTGATTCTGCTTCTAGCAAGAAAGATTTACTGAGTAGTTGATACCCATTGATGTGATGTCACATCAGTAGAGCATTAAGTTTTTGTGCACCAAAGTGAGGTCACACCATTGAGAAATGATTGTGCGGGCTACTGTGTGATCAAAAGCCTCTACAGAATAACTATGTCCCTGTTCACCACCTACTGTCACAATACTCCAAAGTGGAAAACTCTTTGCTAATCAGTAATAAAAAATAAAATAACATGTTTAAATCATTTATATGTGTGTAATATACCTTTCCATGTTATAAAAATATAGAATTCTTGATTTTGGAATCTAAACTGAATCTGTAATTTCGGATTAGTAATGAACATATACATATTCATGACACCCTCTTTCCCTCCCTCTTTCTGGACATTTTACCTACTATTCACATGTTTGGTAAATGCGAAAAGCGTGCTCGGTGGCACAGTGAATTCTGCGTCATTGATAACATTCAAATCTAGGAAGGAAATCATTTGTACATGGACCTTTGTGCCACCATCACTTTCATGCCTAACTAAGTTAATGGCAGTTCTGTTATTTTAAATGAAAACTTACATTGTACTTCTACGTACATATATGCCTTTTCTTCCAGTGATGGCTTGGGGCAAACACACCATAATGCATTTTAATCTGTACTGAGAAAAGGTCGGGCTGTGAGGGCACATCTAGATCCGCGAGGGTCCCCTTAAGTAGTTGCCGAGACTGTGACACGAAAGGCTTTTACATAGGAAAAAATCCAATACAATGGCGCGGGGGTTGCTATGGAAATTAATGATATATTGCCACATTAACGCCGTAGAAGGCCGCAAATGGTGCATGCAGCTCCTTGAATTCTAAATATCGCACGAGTTTTGTTTAGAAAAATAGTTGTGCAGGATCAAAATTTCAATTTCTTAATGAGCAATCCCTATTCGAATTATCATATTATTGTAGACTTAAAAGGTAGTTCATTTTTGAAGTGATACAATAGAGTCATATGCACACGGTGGCAAACAGGATTAATGTTTAGGAGCCGATGCACAAAGATTCTGGCAAATGTCAGAAATCTACACATCGTCCATTCCTTTGTGTGGTTTACATAGATGTTCCGTCGATTCTCAAGATCTCCAGATATAAGTACTTAATTCTGTACGAGTCATACATTTCCATGCAAACTCCTGGATACGTAGGAGGTGATTTAGAGGGGTTGGCAGACACAGGACACCCGCCCTAAACCGGTGGATGTTTAGTGCCACCATACTCACTGTTCCCCCGCCATATTTGGAGGTGGGGTAGTCCCCACCGTGAAGCTTCAGTTGACTCCACTGTTGAAAATAACCTGCTCGAGGCCTGTACGTCACAGGCTTCACACCTCCGGACGACCTGTCCTACCTAGGAGAGACCTTTCAATGATGATTCCTCTTCACAACTGCCATGACAGGCATTGTGGCTGCAAACAGAAAAAAAACAATGTTCTTCCTGTGCAGGGAGAAAATACTTTGGAGGTTTGTTTCTGTAAAAGTTGATGAATGTAGGGAGAGCTGTCTGCTATAGTGGCCCAACAAGCAATACTTTTATGCTGAAAGTGCTACTCCGGTATCGGGAGGCGAACTCTTGGAAAACATGTCTCGCCAAACAGATGGGAAACTGTAGATTTGGCAAGCCGGCTGCCACCAGGGTTTTTTTTTGTTGTTGCTCTTTTATAGAGCGCTAGCTCAACCGAAGGAATTGGAGTGCTTTACATGAGCAACAGTTACATTACACAACGTCACATTTTTAGGTCGAGCCCTGATCCAGCGCGCGAGCGCTGCTCTGGGGATGATCTGTGGTAGTTCACTACGCCCACTCCTCCACCTATATTTTTCATTGGCTTGTGTCTTTGTCCTTCATAAATGCTGCCTTCGGATTCGTTTGTAGGCTTGTTAGTCCCTCCTTATTACGGCCATGTAGTCATTTGTACCCTCCCATGGCTACTCGCCCCTTTACTTCGAGTGTTGCAAAGTAAGTGTTATTTAGACTGTGAGCACTATTTTCTTTAATGAGGTTCTCCTACTGCCTTCTCTACTCCCCCCTCCCTCCCGTTGTTCATGCGTTCTCACCCCCTCCTCCCGCCTGCACTCCCGTTGTCCGTGCCTTCTCCCCCCTCCAGCACTCCCGTTGTCCGTGCCCCCGTCCTCCCTCCCGTTTGCAATGCAATAGGTCTCGCGTAAATGCAAGTCCTATTGCATTGCCAATGCTTGTTTTTGTTGGCACGTGGAGATTAAACGATTTGCTACAATCACAGGATGCTGAGTCGATGCCAAGACTCAGACCGGTTCCCCAGTTCCAAAGTCGGCAGCTCTGGCCCTAACACCACATCCTCTCGCAGGCTGCTTCCACTACCCTAGCAGTTTGGTGGCCTGATCAACACAACCCAAATGAGCCCTTTACTCCGGAAGATTGTCAGTAAATCTTTTTTCCGAGTGGACAAATGCTCTACCCCTACACCCTTGTCAGTGCTTAATTTGTGAAAAAAATAAGAGCCACACACACAGTTACTAACCATCACACTCCTACAAATGCGACAATTCAGACTATTCCAGGCAACAAAGCTATAAAAATGGCTTGGACATCAGGTATTAGAAATGTGTAATGTATATTGCATAATACAGAACTGCTGTTGTGCTCATCTCAAAATTAGACAAACAGCGCCACCATGAAGCAGACTGTCATAAGTGCCGGTGTTGACAATTTGGTGCCGGTGCTGAGCACAGGGAAACCACCAGCTCAAATTAAGCCTTGTGAAGTATGGAGGTGTAGCATTCCCTTTTCCACCGTGAACACATAATTTCACTTACATTTGGTGGGAGTAAGTGTACATGTTCCCACGGAGGGGATGGTTTGCTGAATGTTTGTGAAGTCCTGCTTTATGGGTATCAAAGCCCTACCCCTCCTGTGGACAACCCTGTTCTTAAGCATTGCAGAAACCCTACCATATTAGCAGATTTTCCAGTAGGAAGTGGAATTTGTATTTTCAATAACATCTGTGAATTTTGCTGCCATGATTCAAGATTCAGAAATGCTGATTGCAAAATAAATCATGGCCTTATGGTAGGAGGCAACATGTGCATTCCCATTCCATTCAGATTGAGATTTAAACAACAGACATACAGGTGATTCTTGGCTTTAGTCAAAGAGGAGTTGTATTTGACCACATACCCAGGTCAAATGTAATTCAATGAATCGGACTTCTATTCACCCATAACTGTAATCTCTGCTTCGTTCAATTCAACCTAATTGTGTTGGGCAGAGTGGGTCAAAGTCTTTGTCTACAACCATTAATCCCTATGAATGCTGACGATAACTCAGTGGGTTTTGTGCCCACTGCAGAGATGTGTCTGTAACCTGCAATTTTCTGCTTCAAATCCTGGGGGCTCACTCAATGTTTTATCTTCTTGAGGTCAATATAACGAGGTCCTTTGCCATGAGTAGTAATGATAATTATTATCAATATTGCTGTAAACTGCGGTAAGTGAACATCTTTAAAAAGCACAACTTGTAATTACTTAGTGTTAAAGCTGGGTACCAAGGGCTTTACCGGTTGTTAAAGGCCCTCTACCCAGATATAGTCCCGAGCCACAGTAGAGGGCCTATAACGAGGGTCTGGATCTTGTACGACAAGCATAATAAGAGGCAGAAGGGCCTAAAATATATCAAAACATTCTATCTACAGAGGGTGGAATGTTCTAAATTAAAATGACATTAGAATGTTGAGCTGAAGGTCTATAACAGCAAATATTTTCCCTCTGCAATTCTGCTGTTTTCAATGGAAAACCCAAGGTTCCAATGTTGTAATATAAAATTATGCTACAAGCCCAAATTAGTGCAATGGTATTTATGAGCAGGGTATTCACGTCTGCATAAGGACATTTTTTTTTTTTGTTGCCAAGTGTAAGCAGGTATCAGTGCCCTGTGGCAGGGTATCCATAGGTCCTGATATGCCCTGTATACATTATGCTGAAATGTCGAAGGAGCAATACATTTATCACACAGAGGAAACAATTATGCTATAGACAGATTACATTATGATGACCTTAAACTTGCTCAACATGGACTTTAATAATGGGGGTGAACACCATTGTCACTACTTCAGTTTTCTACTTAATTCTACCCTCTGTCTAATCACACACATTAAACATCTGGTGTAATCAGCACTGTCGATGTGGAGAGGATGTGGCATAACTGCCAGAGCTGCCGACTTTGGAACTGGGGCACCAGGTTCAGGTGTCTGCTCAACATCCTCTGATTCTGGGCGAAACACTTAATCTACCCGTGCCTAAAAAAATTTTTTTAAAAAGCAGACCTTGTGTAATGTAACTATTGCTCTTGTAACGCGCTTCAATGCCCTTGGGCCAAGTTTGCGCTATATAAATCTGCAAAAATTAAAGAAATTGCGGGGTTTACATTTATTATTAAGAATAAATCTGTAGTTGAATTTGACTTTTGAATGGTGGTTTAGGCATTGGTACTCTGGGAATGATTGTAGCTAATTCACTGGAATTCCAAAAGAATCCTTGGCACCTTTAAAAGCCATATTGTGTGGACTTGTGTTTTCAAATATAAGTAGTTACAATAAACTTAAGGAATCTTCACTGCTGGGTGATGCATTGTTTGCTGAATGAGAGGCTCCCCAACCCTGCACTCCTTGTTTTGTTGTTCAGATGAGATCAGGTTTCACCTTGAGAAATGGAGGGGCTAAGCCTACTTCTTTTGGGTCAGACTGCTCTGAATAATGTTAATTGTAACTCACAATATTATTCTTCTATATTTATTTGCTGTAATTAGGCTCATGTGCACATATTGATATATAAAAGAAATATGTATGCTCTATGGCAGGGGTCTCCAACCTTTTTTGCAGCAAGAGCTACTTACGTTCAATGAAAACAATACAGAGCTACTAATATTATTACTGCAGTAACAGTGACCACATCAGACAAAATTACATTAGTGACCCCACAAGCAGTATTACCAGCTCTGATCACCTCAGTGCACCATGGAGTGTTGCCAGCAATAATGGTAAAAAAAGCTTTTAAATTTGGAATGCCTTTACATGGGTAAATCATAACAGCATAGCTTTACTGCCCATGGCACCAAGGTAATAATGTTTGTAATAAGTCTCCATAGCTCCTCTTGATTTATTACTCAAATATCAGCTTAAAATATATTTTTGGAAATGTAACCATTTCCTACAAACAGCAGACTATGAGTTCTTAAAATACACACGTTTGCCTCCAATATACACTTTTCACTTCTGGTATACATATATAACTTCAGCCAAACAAACACTTCAAATTTAGTAGGCTGGACTGCACACGGGAGAGCTACTTACAGGTAGCTGGAGAGCAACCGGTAGCTCACGACCTACTTACTGAAGAAGCCTGTACAGTCACTCTGTGAGTATGGGTCACAAAAGTGTTACTGTCTCTCCAAAATATATCCTAAATAGAAAACATCTGGTGAAAGCGCGCCTGATTCAAATTCATTCACATAATTGTAGTTAACTGTAGGCACCCCAATGTGCCATTCGTGCATTTTACCTTTTAAAACCCTCTTCACTTTGATCTTTACTTAGTCTCAGATTTCATGTCTCCTGATGGCAATTTCAAACTATTTAATTGTGTTCTTATTTTATATTTGTATTCAGATTTCATGATATAAATGGGCTCAGTATACAAAACCTTTGCTGCTTGCAGGTTTTTTTTCTACACAGGTGAATAGAATTCCCAGATCTTGATAGACAATTCAGGACGTGCGATTTTAGGTGTTGAGATGTCTGGTAGAACTACAGAATTTCCATGAGGTGTGTGTACATTTTGCAAGTTCTGCAGTCAAAATGAAATCTGGTAGGTTTCATTGAGAGTACCTGGGGAATGGTGCTTGCAAGAGTTGTGAACAGAGAAAGAGTTGTGGCTGTGTGGGTATTCAAGGTATACATTTGGCTTCCGGTTTTGTCAGAGAGTTGACACTGGGCTTCACATGCACTCGGCGTGTCGCGAGGGCCAATCGCGAACCAATTTCTAAGGACCTTCTTCATTGAAGGGGCCTTAACAATAGCTTAGTGGGTATTTACATACAGATACAATGACTCTTAAAAAGGCTAAGTACTTTTAAACTTCTGCCTAAACGACTTGATAGTGTGTGGTAAGGTAAATGTTGACAAGTGCACAGCAATTCCCCATTTTCACTGGAAGGGGGGGGGCGAATGAAATTTTATGAAAAAATATTTTTCCATGAAAGGAAAAAGGGACCAAAAAAAAATTCTAATTTTTCCTAATCCTATACATTCAGTTTGGCTGACTTGGAACAGCAGATATGCTAGAGGACATGGTTCTTAGATGGTTTTGCACTCCATCCGCACCTGCAAATCACGGTTCATGGCTCATTGATCAGGATCTGTGGATTACCTTTGCAGCTGCAGAGAATCCAGCAGATGGGCACATTTTTCACACATCATGTGAGTTGGTGACCGGAAATGGTGTTCACAGCCACTGTGGTGAACATCCACAAGCTGTGACTATCTGTGTGTCCGTAAACAATGACTATGCCTTTTCCCAAGCCTGTTGTACTTTTAAACTTAAGCCTAACTGAAATAGACTCAAGTAATACAGGCTCAATGATTGTAGTAGAGCACCTTGAACATCAAATTTAGTAGAAGAAAAAAATTGTCCACTTGGAAAAGTGTTTTCCATATAGAGTAAAGTGTGGAAAGTCGTGCAAATAAACAGTTTGTCTAACCCAGCGCCTACAGATTATTTGTCCTTGCAGATCATCAGCTGTCGATGAGTTGTGATAGAGAAACAGTCATCATTTCCCCGAGGAACTTTCAAACTAAGGATGAATTTCAGAACAATATGCAGTGTATATGTGTGTTGCCTCCAATTGCCTATATTTCTGTAATTTTGTGACACTGCCCATAGGGCCACCACTGCCGTGCATATCAGTGTATTAAATGGGCAATTTTAAAATCCCTGTAGTCACGTTCAGCTGCCAAATGTTATCTTGCTGCCTGGATTTAACCCTTCTCCTTCCGTTTTGCCACTAACGCCCTCATTACGAGTGGTCACTTAATCTCGATGGGGCCAATTACTGCAGTTACTGGACCCATCAGAATTATGATATCTTCAGGAACACTATAAACCTGTTCAGTTTCAGCCCGAAATCTCTGGGTTAAAGTCTGGGCGCAAATGAGGAATTAATGGGAATAAGACCCATAATTACTGATTTTCCTGGTAATTTCTCATTTTTTTAGTTGACTCTCAGGGTTCCACTTGTATAGGGGTGGACCCCCCCCTTTCACTCATCCACCCCAACACCCCTCCCATTGTCATCCCATTGTCATCCGTACTCCCAGCATTGGTATCTGCGCAGACGCGGAAATAGTAGCCCATGTTCTTGGGCACTTGTAATGAGGGCCGAAGGGACCACCGCTCAGCGCTGTACCTGACATAGAAGTGGAGTGAACATTTTTTTTAACCTTAGGCACTTTCTTACCCGCATTGCTCTTTTCTATTCGTTAAAACTTTTTCTGATTCAGTAGTCTGGGGTAAATGTGGACCTGCTGCAAAACAAATTCTATTTCTCAAGCCATTAAATATAATCGCATATATTTATTTAAAGCTTATATATCAATGTGACCCTTACCTGAAAGATCATATGTTATGTTATGTTATGTTAAGTAAGCTTGTAAAGCGCACGGCTGCCCCAGCGAAGGGGCGTCCCGGCGCTAATGCAGTGTCAAAGAGGATGAGGACTAGACAGTAGGAAACAAGTAAGTTTTGATGGCCTTACGGAAGGATAACAGGCAGTCTATGCGGCGAGTCTGCACAGGAAGGGAGTTCCAAAGCTTAGCGGCCAGACAGCGGAAGGATCTGCCCCCCGCCCGAATGCGTTTCACTCGGGGGACAATGGCCAGAAATTGCTTAGCGGAACGTAGCTGGCGAGCAGGGACGTAGGGAACCAGCAAATTGGATAAAATCTCAGGGGAAGAAAGTTTTAGAATTTTGAAGGCCAAACACAATGTCTTAAATTCAATCCTCTTGGAGATGGGAAGCCAATGGAGGCGGCGCAAGGCGCCCGACGTAGAACATGTTCTAGGGAGCCTGAGCAAAACTCGAGCGGCTGCGTTCTGGACTCGTTGAAGGCGATTCACTTCCGCCTTATTGGCACCTAGCAATAAAGAGTTGGCATAATCAAGTTTTGATAAAATAGTCGCCCGAACTATCAGCTGACGGGTGGCTGGGTCGAAGAACCCCAATATAGGCCTCAGACCCCGTAGAAGACTGAAGCAAGTGCCAGCGATCTTCTTTGTATGATCCTGAAATCCAAGAGTGGAGTCAAGCCAGATCCCTAGATTCTTTACCACCAACTTAGGGGTTGGGGCGCAACCTAAAGATGCCGGCCACCACTGCGTACTCCAAAGCCCCTTGTCGTTCCCCACCAACAGCACTTCAGACTTATTGGCATTAAGCTGAAGGCAGTTCGTGGTCATCCAGCGTGCAACCGCCTCTAGTCCGTTCCGAAACTGTATGGCGTCCCGAGACTGCTCATCGGAGAGGGCAAATCTGCAGCAGTACACCGTATTTAGTATAATGGGGCCCGATGTTTTGACATCACAAAGAAAATGACATGCTGATTTCATCTGTACACGTATGCATTGGCTCCTAGTGACATTAATAGGTCAGTTTCACATGCTTACATTGATAGATAGGGCCTTTCTTGTCATCGGTCCTGACGGTATGGTAGATGGGATACCCAGTGAGTTCAGCACTCGCTGCTAACCTTGATTTGTTCACAGTTTTGTCTCGTCATGGCCAATGCAGCAATTCATCATTCAAAGGTCAACTAATTTAGTCCTTCTGATTTTTGGTAAATTGAACACTTGCCCTTTACAGTACATGAAGTAGCGCACCCGCGGGACCTAGCGCAATTTAAGTAAGGAGTATTATTATTATCATTGTTATTATTATTATTTTATTGTTGTTGTTGCTATTATTGTTATTATTATAGTTGAAGCACAACGTAACATTCATAGATATCCTCATAACCACAAAGAAACAAGGAAAGCCTTGCTACGCTAAGTGTGAAAAGGGTGGTCCCCAGAGGGTCTGATCCATGTCAAGTCTTCATGATGACAACTGAATATGATATTTGGTTCCATTTCAGTTCACTGGATTTAAAGTCATCTTTTGTGAAAACCATGGAAATCCACCATGGATCTCAGTCCCCTGAGCTTACATTTGTCACTTCTGTGCTGCACCCTTTCCACTACTTTGATTCTTCACCCTCTCCATGCCTGAGGCTGACATGCAACTGGCTCCCTTTGGCATCAGCATGTCAACGTATCTTGTAAAGTTATCTTATGTGGAAATCCTGCAAATCTTCCATGGATATGAGTCCCCTGAGCCTACATTTGACACTTCTTTGCTGCACCGTTCCTGCTATTTTGATCCTTCATCCCTTCTCTATCAGAGGCTGACACAGTATCACTTAGTTGACAATCTTGTTGTGCAACATGAGAGGTAAGGGGAACACTTCTTTTCAATTTCCAAATACAATGTAGCCAATTTGGTAACACAATAAATCAGTTTGACACCAAGTCTCGAGTTAGTAGGTTTTATTCCAGATTCAAATTTAAAAACAAATGAATATAAACTAGTCTGAGCATTATTGTATAGAGATGCAATACAAATAGTATGAAGCCAAATCTTCGAAAGCGATTCACTCTATATAACAAAAAGAAAACAACTAATTCGATTATTGCTATATAAGTAATAAGGAAACAGAACTTTGCATCAGATTTCATCTGAGCCCCCTGTCTGTCCCTGCTCTGCCTTACTTTCAAAGTGGCAACCCTAAACTAGAACAAGATTAAGGTAAGAAAGAAATAGAAAAAGAAAGGTGTCAGACGTCAGAGTCCTCTGTAAAAGAAGCTCCAACATGAGTCAAGTAGCATAAAGCCTCTCTAACAAAATCAGAGGTCTGACCCTCAAGATGTCCTAAGACAGAATGCTAGCTATCCCTCACTGCATTGCATCATAACATCAGTTACATCCAAAGGATGTCCCACAAATTGTACTCAGTAAATTTCCATACTATCAGCACACATTGACTCCTTTACACCATCTTGCTGTTCCCATAAATCGTTACTCCAGCTGTCCTTGGTCTTGTCTCTTTCTCCCATGAGAACTCGCTTCCCATTTTGTTATCGCTCTCCAAGTACCAGTTGCCGCTTCAAATGCCTCACTATCTACTAAGAACAAAAGCCCTTTTCTCTCTACTAGTGAAGTCTGGTCCTCCTGCAGTGGGAACACAAAATACATCCAACATTTCTACTGCAAGGAAAAAACGAATCTAAATGTTAAACTGAAACGTTAGCTTGAATCCAAATGCATCTCAGGCCCACAAGTTAGGCTAAGTTAACAAGTGCATGGGTTACATTTGCGTGCACTATCCTACACACAAGTAAATCAATATTTCTCAACAAGTACCTCTAGAATGAATGCAGTAGTAACACTACTATTTAATTTGAGTTTCTAAGCACATGAACTTTCATTTAGTAAAGCATTACTATTTCTCTTATCTATGAACACGTTCACAAACATTTTCATTAAGCAACACAATTCTATCAGTTACATCTCTAAACACACACTTCATTAGCTTGCGAGGATATTTTAAATGTGCAATACCCCCACTGTCATTTTTAACATTAGTCACACAGAATACATATGAGTGCAGACTACATTTGGCTATAACGCACTCCTAACACATCTCTCGAGGTGGGGTTGATTTTACACTTCTCCACATGCAGCTGGCTCCCTTTGGCATCAGCGCTTAAAAGTATCTTATTCTTGGCTTTATTTCATATGAGCATTTATATTCTTTCACTAGTTCATCTATTGCTTCACTGTTGTCCAATCTAGGTTCGAAAAGACTAGAATCATTCCAAGTTCTCAGGATAACTGCTAACTATGTAAATGAGTTCAGTTATGTGTAGATTAGTTGTATGCATATTTATCTCAAGTGGATATCCTGAAAATCTTCTATCAATCATGTCCTGGGTATCTGCTTTGGATCCCTCTTCCCCCTCCAGTTTACATGTTTGTCCCGATTATAGCAAAACAGCATCTTTTAAACCTTGGTAAAGATTTAATTGACTCATATTTAAGTTAGCTTTGATGAATTGCTCTGATTCCCGATTGTGTTACTACATTAGAACTGAAAAAACAATGCAGTAGTGAGATGCTTGGTTCCGATCAATACCACGCAGCTACAGTGTGCGGTGCAACAAGCAGCTTTCGCAGTCGGTATTGATTGTGGCTGGCAATTTCTAGAGTGCTCGCTTAACTAGCTACAGCACAGAAGAAATTGAATATTTGAAAAAGTCGCTGGACCTGTTATCTTAATCCTGTAAATAAGAAAATATTGCAGGAGACTGTGGATGTAACTACATCAAACACTAAGGGACAATATCCCTGCTTTTATCGCTCACCACCAAGATTGCTTTAGAGCAGCGGAGTCCAACTCAGGCACCAGAGTCTCATACATGCCGTATGTGTAGGATATCCACATTAGATACATCTACATACAGGATCTGATTCACAAAGGGTCTCCGGACTCATGGTGGAGGCCCTGCAGTCGTGGGGAATTCTCCTCACTCGGGGCGGAATCTTTGCAATGAGAATTCTCATTGTGAAGATTCCGCTTCGAGTGCGGAGACTCTGCTATGAGTACAGAGGCACTTTGTGAATCAGGCCCATAGTGAATTGACTTGAAACTACTTTATACAATTTTTAGTTATCTTGAAAATGTGGCATTGATCCAGGCCTGCTGGTCTTACTACAGACATTCTCTTGTTAGCAGACATGGCCATTTCCAAAAGTGGGACTCACGTCTCCAGAGATCTAACATTCAACTGTTATCCCTATTAAATATCAGCTATATGTTATAAAAGATATCTATTCTCATAGGGGCTTGCTCTTGTGAGTAAGGAATTCTATTCAATCGTAGGCTTCCATCAGCATCTGCTTAGTATTAGTCATTTTCTGGGATTCTGAAAACTGATAGGCCTTCACTGTGGTAGCTTTCCTCACTTATTACTGTCAGTTAGTGTCAATTTGTAAATTTTCTTTTTCATGCTCCACTTTGGAAACCTGTTTCTATGTGGATAAACAGCTTCCCTGCACTGTCATAAAGGTGTTTCATGTATTTTGATTTTAACTGCAACACTTACACCTACCTTTTTAAATGAGTCTTTACGTCTACAGTTTGGGTGAAGATTATGTTTTACAGCGTGAACCTATTCTAGATTGACCTGATGTGTATCTTTTTGTCGTCTAATGAGTGGGCGTGAAAAATGTTTTTGGGCCATAGTTCCTTTTGAGAGTCTATAAAATTCATGATGATGTTATAAAAACTGCAATTTTATAACTTAGTGTGCGCATTCCGCATTGTCTTCCGCCTTGTCAACAGGCGCTCCTGTGTCAACCACCAATTTCCTAATCGTCCCCAACCTATACTTAAGAATTTTGAACAATTATCTCTCTCAAATATCCTCTTGGTATTATATTCTGAGACCTTTTAAATCTCTACTTTTTATTTCAAAGTTTGCTTTTACTCAGACTTATTGTTAAATTTGGCATTCTCCATTCCTGCTCTGTATGTTTATGACATATTAAAAAAAAAACTATCAAAAAAATTCTGAAATAGCGTCTCTCTCTGGTGTAAACAACATCTGCACCTATAAATACCTGCAAATCTGCATCTGACATTCCCACGAGTATTTATTCCCCCTTATGTGCTAATGAAATGGTCAAGCATATAATATACTGAAATTGTTGACAAGTGGTGCTTTGCTTATTATCTTTTAACATGCTAATGTTGTTTTTAATGACTTTTTATATTTCTTTTTTGTACCTCTTTTATGGTATACTACCGAAATAAGGAGTATTTGAATGGAATCGCATCTGTCATTGGCACCCTTTTGGACACCTACATACCACTCCTGTGTGCAAAATGGTATGTGAATTGAGTCAATAGCTACTGTTCTCGGCTTCCTAGCAATAGGTAACTACTTGTACTTACACTCTCTTGAGTGTGGGTAGCTTTTGTTCTCCAACCTAAGAGAAGGAACTCCAGCGATTGCATAGGTGAGACATAATGTCCCACATTTACTAACATTTTTTTGCAAGCAATCGCACTATGCAAAATATACCATCTGATTACTTACCATTGTATGGGCCCACATGTGCAGTGCAAAACATCATTGGATCGCACAAGTGCCCACCAAACTTTAAAAAATGTGGGCCACATGTTTTGTAAAGTTGATGTGATCAAATTAGTATTTAAAATGAGCATTGCAAATGGAATTGGCCTTTATCCAAAGATGATTTCTGCTCTTCTCTGACCAAGGCAACTGACCAAGAGGTGAAAATGTTGACAGTATATTTACACCCTATCTATAGGAAGTATTATTTTTTATAGGAGATCAAGCACCTATTGAACAATTTTTGGTATTTCATGAACACAACTAAAAAAGTAGTTGAAGGAGTTGAGCTGGCCATTTATTATTGTGCTGAATGCTTTGCCACAGAGATCTGCAAGGTGGCGCTAGCTAGTATCAGGAGACATACATTGCTTGCTGAGTCCACCGAGAAATCTACTGACCATTAACCATCTTGTGATACCTAGTCAATTGAAGGGAAGCGTATTCTCTACTTGAGGTTTTTCCCCTTGCTTAGCTTTCCTCTCCCCTACTAGACTTCCCTCTTTTCTCATTCTTGTCAATTGCTATGAAAGTGTGTCGCTTGCCTTCACTCGCTGCCTTCAACCCTTTGAATAACAAACAATTCCTACTTTCTCATAATGGGGCAAAGCATTTAAATTTAAAAGAATGGTGTGAAATGACCTTTGGATTTGACATGATAACGTGTATGTCGGTACAAGCCCAAAGATATTTATGTTCTTGCCAGCAAGAAGTTGCAACAAGAATACGAGCATACTGTTGGCCAGTTGGCTCTTCTATTGAAGCACTTCCTGTTGAAGTCTGATGCGGCCTACAGGTCATGAGCAGAAACTTAGGCAGCGCATACTCAACTTTTAATCCCGCAGAGGTTACTTCGGGTAATAGTAACACCTGTTACTTACAGAGCTTAAACATGCATATCTGCAGTCTTAAGCACCATGTAAAAACAAATTGCTATGCATGGCTCTCATAGAGAGTCTCTATCGTTTATTTCAGTTTCTGAAAGTCATAACTCCTTGCTATGACATCACAACAGTTGATAAAACTGGTTATCCCCCTGCACAGTTATATCCCGGCGCAGTAGTCAATGGGGCAGATGATTTTGGGGACCATAAATAACATAAAATTGAAGATGGGTAAAAAGTGAATTATGGGGATGTTTTTCATCTTGGGGTTCTGAGTGACATCATAGACAACTCGAGCTTCGCTCTCATTGTCTATTTGACTTCACTCAGAACCCCTCGGGGAAAAACATCCCCGTAATTCACTGCTACCCATTTATAATTCTATATATTATTGTCATTATTATTATTAAAATGATTATTGCTAGATGAAATGAGAGTGTCTAGGGGAAGGAACAGTCGAGCTGATACATTCATATTGATGTAACAATAATCAGTCTTTCTTCTGACAGTTGCCCTTGAAATATCCACCTGGTGTTTTTTTCATATTTGTTTACTTTATTTGTTTACTTCTATGATAAGTCTTGGTGTGAAGCAAGGAAAGTTAGGTGTAAAATGAAATTGTTCAACCTTAACTGCTAAACTATTATTATTTCTAAAAAAGATCAGGAAGGAGTAGTCGAAAATGATGGACTGACTGTGCTGTCAAATGTAGGCCAGAGACCACCGAATCAATGCCTGTTTTTCAGAATATCCCTATTAGATAATTTTACATACAATGACTCTTACTAGAAATTCTTTACTCTATTTTGAAAATCTGCATGGATTTAGCCTTCCAAGGCCTAAGTAGCAAACCCTGAGGTAGAAGAATATTGAAGTAGAGACCTGGGAAAAAGAACTAGTTGAATAGACTGAAACATGTCCAAAAACATCATTAGATTGATTCATGAAAAGGGGACACTGATAATAGTGATGTATAATTCACACATTGCAACTAAAACTCATTCAGCCAAAAGAAATTATGAGGCTATCAATGCATAAACTGCAGATTAATAGGTAATTTAGCCAAGGACATTTGCTTGTGGTCGATTTGATATTTTAAAGTTTTGTGAATCCGAAGAGAAAATATCTTATTTGATTTTGCACCAAGTCTGAACAAGGTTTTCACCTTTCTAAAGATCTGAAAATTTCCCTCATAAGGTTCTACTCTAAAATAAAGGCCAAGGATGATTCTGGCTTTCTCACTAAATTCAACAAAAACTCTAAAAAGAAAGAATTTGGCTCCTCTTTTCTTCAGGTAGCATATACATCTCTCTTTCCGGTCAATAAGATGGCATAATTTTGACAATTTAACATAGTCTGATGGCGGTTGGGAAGTAAGCTAAAACTGTGACACGGCACACTTTGAACGTTATACACTATCCTGAATATTTACAATGTGAATATATTGTTCACTACTCTCAGTATTCGTTCGAAGGACCTGTGTGATCTTGGCAATGAATGAAGAATGTCATCACTTTATATTGTATGCCACCCCATCACAAATTTCCCAACCATCAAAATATGGAAATGGTCACAGACTTTCTAGGTACAGCCCAAAGCCACTATTCTTGTTTGACTGACATGTTCTTACAGAAAGCCTTGAATTCTATTCCCTTCTATTTGTATTCAGTGATTTCTAGGTTGGTGAGTTACAGGCTGATGGTTCACTGCCTCTATAAACCACATTGCCTTCTTCCAGGTTTCATATGTGAAGTAGCCCACGTCTGTGTCTCTTGGTTGCTTTCCTCTTAGTTTTCATCAGGCAATAGCTTGTCGGTCCATTGGATGGACATGGTAACAATAAAAATGTGCCTTATTTTGATTACCACTCATTTATACCCTTCAGTGTCAGCTCCCCCGCTAAGGCGGAGAAGTGTCGCCCCACTGCTTTTAAGGAGTGTAACTAAAGAAAAAATAAAATGGTAATAACTAAATGTTATTATCATTTTATTTGTTCCTTCTGCTTTGTGGCCGGGGTGGGCAGGGCTGCTCTGCTCTCCGAGCAGGACAGGAGAGGAGTGGTTTGCCCACTCCAAGTGCGCATGAATGTTTGACCGGCCCTCTCGGGCCGGCAAAACAGTCTTGCACACTTTGCATGTTCTCCACGCAGGCTGCATTACAGCCTGGGTGGAGAACCCATTAATTTTTTTACATTCCATTCCACCCCACCCTCCTCCTGCCCCCAATCCATGCCGGCCTCCTCTGATACCCTTGCTATCAGATTTTGCAATTTGTGGTAATACTGCAATGAGTTATTCAAATTCTGTGACAGGTGACCACCTGCCAAAGGCCGGTGGAAACAAAGTACCGAAAATGTCATGAGCTGGTGGCACAGTCTGTTCTCCATGTTATTTCTCATTTTTTAAATAGTAAAAATAATGTCTTACCAACAATTGCCCTTGCAACATTCACAAAGTGTTGTTCAGTTTATTTTTATTCTCATTTTCGTTTTCCATTTTATCTTGACCTGAAAAACGCCCAAGAAAATTGGGTCAATGTGCAGTTGTTTGTTATGTTATGTATTGGAACCTTTTAGAGCGCACGATTACCCGGAGGTGTCCTGGCGCTAGTTACTTCTCCCTAATGCAGAGCTAGAAAAACAGAGAGTTTATTTATCAAAAAGCCAGGTCTTCAACCCTTTCCTGAAAGCTAGAAGATTGGTGGCATTTCTCAGATGGAATGGCAAGTCATTCCAGGCTTTTGCTGCGCATGAAGAGAAGCTTCTGCCACCCCACTGAGCTTTTTTTGTCGGTGGGACTACAACCAGTTTGGCTCCCAGTGATCTAAGAGTTCTTGTCGGTCTATACCATTGAAACTGGCGTCTTAGATGATCTGGTCCCAAGCCTTGAAGTGCTTTAAAGACCATACAGAGAGATTTAAAATGCACCCGGTTCCTCACTGGGAGCCAGTGCAATTTTTTTATCTCTTTGGAAATTGGGGAGAACTTGGATGTGCCCGTAAGTAATCTGGCCGCTGCATTTTGTAGCAGCTGGAGTTTATGCAGGAGTTTTTGTTGTATGTTTAGATAGAGGCTGTTACAGTAGTCCAGCCTCGACAAGACCAATGCTGTAACCACTGTTTGCCGGCTCCCCAAAGGTAGAAGCCGCAATACCTTCTTAACAGTTCTCAGGACATGCGCTGTTTTTGAAGCTACTGCATTTACTTGGGCCCCAAAGGAGAGTTTCTCATCCAGTATTATTCCCAAATTTTTCACCTTTTTAGAGGGTGTAGGGAGTGACCCCAGGGAGGCAGGCCACCAGTTCGGAGTCCAGAAGTTAAGATCATTCCCGAAAACATTACTTCGGTTTTATCTGAATTCAGCTTTAGGCAATTGTCTGCCATCCATCTCCCAACCGATTCCATGCAGGCCTGAAAACGTTTATCTATTCCCAACTCTTGGCCGGGTAATAGAGACACCACAATTTGTGTGTCATCAGCGTAGGACGTGATCCCAAACCCGAATGCACTGATAACGGGAGCCAATGACGAGACATACACATTAAAGAGTGTGGGGCTCAGTGATGACCCCTGCGGTACACCACATGGCAATGCAAAGAGTTAGGACTGAAATTTACCTAAGGATACAATCTGTCCTCTGTCTGATACAAAGGATTTGAGAAGATCCCAAGCTTTACCCTGGACCCCACAGTCCTTGAGACGGTCCATCAGAATATCATGATGGACCGTATCAAATGCAGCGGACAGATCCAATAGGATCAGAGCTGCCCTGCCTCCTTGATCCACTGCTTCCCTGATCTCTTCCGTGGCCTTGGTGAGTGCCGACTCAGTGCTGTGTCCCTCTCTAAAGCCATATTGGGAGGGATCCAATGCTTGGACTTCCCCCAAAAAAGCACTGAGTTGACGATTCATAATTTTCTCAACCATTTTGGCAGGGAGAGGAAGACGAGAGATTGGGCGGAAGTTGTTGGGATCCTTAGAGTCCAGGCTTGGCTTTTTCAGAAGGGGCAATATTGAGGCCACCTTCCAAAGCTTGGGGAACTGTCCTGTTTCAAACATACCATTAAAAATGGATGTGAGAAAAAGAGCGATCGGACCGGGGGCCAGTTTTACAACCGTCACCGGGCATGGATCAAAAGGTGAGCCCGATTTGGCTCCCATTAGGAGCTCAAGAGTATCGTGTACGGTCAGTGGCATAAATTTGTCCAAGGCAAAAGGAGGGATCCTCTTAGGCTCAAAAACATCCTTTGCCATGTTCAGTCCAGCATCATTTGATCCGCTGAAGACTGAGAATATGCTCACCACTTTGTTAAGGAAGAATTTGGCGATCTCCTCACATAATTCCTGACTAGATTGGACATTAACTGGGCTCGGGGAAGCAAGACTGGAGACAGTTCTAAAGAGCTCTTTGGCCGAGTTCTTTGCCAAATCAATTTGCCAAATCAATTTTAACCTGAACTGCCCACTTGTGTCCATTTCCAAAAAAGGGAAGGAAGGATAGGGATGAAATTGTTCTGCGATGTAGCCATCCATCCTGAGGATGTGGTAATGGTTTTATTGCACCCAGGCGTTACCACAGGGTTTAGCACAATGTTCTAAATGGGCCTGTTAGTAGTATGGGTGACTGTTGGACTGAGAATCTGAAAAGGAGTTTGTCCTGCTATATTTTTAGAAATTTGAGCCTTAAACTCTAGTGTGTTCTTGGGCAGAGACATAATGTAGGCCCCTACAACACCTAAGGTGCGGGGGGGCACATTTTGAGCCCCCAACTCTTCAGGGGTAGCCCATTCAACTCAAGGCTAATGAGTATCTGTGAGATACGGGAGACTCAGGGGCCCCTCTTCACATTCTGCAGGGGGTCTCATAATTTTGCGTTACGCCACTGTTATTGAGGCAGCCTATCATAAAGGCATGTCTTGAAACTGGCATTTAGAAATCGTCACAATGGGTCATACTCATAAGTTTAGAATGCTAACTGTAAAGGTGTGGGCAGATAACACAGATTGGGAACAGCAAAGCTAAAGTTACTTAAAATCAATAGAAAAAAATGAAGAAAATGTATTAAGGATTTGACCTTTCAACATTTTTGATATATTAGTTTACATTTTCTCAAGTCTCCTTCCTAATTGGGCCTCTTTCTTTCTTAGGGAAGCCAACAAATGCTGGCTCCATTTTTAACTTTCCTCTGAGAACTGCCTTATTTCGATGGCTGTTCAACTTACCAATTGTGCCACGATGATCTTTTCATGTTCTTATTCAGCAACATTTAGGAGCACATTAAAAAAGCCTGTGCCTCGGCCTATGCCAGTGCAAGTGATCATGTGCAATGCACCACTGGCATCGCGAATTCTTGCAAGCCATTAGGCAAAGGGCCGGCAAGGCTTTGCAACTGGGCAGATGGTCACAAACTACTGAATAGTTACCGCTGAAATGATGCAATGTCCAGTAGTAAAGAGTAAGCTGCCTGTGTGCCTCAACCAGTTTGTGGCATTGCATGTGCATGCAGCAGGCCTTAGATGGCAGTCTGCTCCCCTCCCTACCCTTTCACAAAGTGCCACTGTTTATGGCATTGATCATGCATCAGAATCAGGCCCCCTTTCTTACCCCCTGCAATGGAACTTTCTTGGGTGCCTGAGGAACAAAAGGAGTTAGGATCACTTCTAATTCACAATTACAGTGCAACCCATTTGGTCACACAGTACAGCTCAGAGTCAATAAGCGGATTTAAGTATAGATTTATTACAAATTCAGAGCGAAAGTAATATAAATCAGTCTCAAGAACATAGTATAGAATTAGAGGATTACCAACAGAAAGCCGAATCTGGCACAATGTTTATCCTCAATAACTGAAAGCAAACGAGGAATTCAGTAGCCACAGTACAAATAATAAGGAATACGGTTCTAATAAACTTCCTAATTTCTAGAGATGGCTGTGTCCTGTCTTCCCTAAAGTGGCGATGAGGATGGGATGAGAAGGAGCACAACGTGGAGACAAGGAATCTTTTAAGGAGAGTTGTTGGTGTTACAGAGCCGAGTACGACCTCTGGCCTCAAGCTCTTGAATCTTGGGAGGCTCTTCTATAAAAGGTTGTGACCTGCCAGAAGAGTAGAAACTGACAAGGACGATTTTGGTGAAACCAGTGAGTTTTATCTGGTTTGGCTGACCAGCGCGTGCTGTGTGTTTGGTAATGTGCTAGACTGACCTAGTGTTGCCATTAAATTTAGCGCGTCAGCACAGGGCACGAGTCAGGCTGCGCATGGCGGTACTGATCGAGACTCGGAGTGGAGTGCATCCGTTGGGAGCGCATGTGAAGCGCTGCTCTCTAAGAAGCTTGGTGCACTGATCGAGTCTCAAAGAGGAAGCGCATGTTAGTCAACGTGTGCTGGTCAAGGTGCAGGCTGTGCGGCTGGTCTCAGTTACGAAGTTGCACACGAGCGCTGATCTGAGGGAGCATCGCTCTCTGCCTACGCGGCTGGCGAGTGTGTTATGAACCTGCGAGCCAGGAACACAACAGCGTTGGCGATCTTGTCTAAGAACACAATTTGCCATTATCAATGGGTGACTGAATCAGTGCTGTCTCTTATTGCCCCGAGGACATTCTGAAAATACTGGCACACAATGTGCGGGTAGCCACGCCAATGAATTGGTGTTGTCTTTTTTCCCAAGGACATTCTGAAAAAAAACAGCCAAGCAGCGTGCGGAGAGTCGTGCAACTGGATCTTTGCGGGCGCAAGGTGAAGGCACTTACAGGATCATGGCAGCGGGCCTGATTACAGCTGCACGGTGTGAACAGGGCTGCATTATGGACAAGAGTCACCATGGTCTGAAGCGAGCGTGGATCAGGACGTATCCTCTTGTCCTGCTATGCTGAAAGCGAGGTAGGACTACAGGGCTGACACGTTTGCACTGTGAAGAGTGCACAAGGACTAAATGAATAAGAACTCAAGGGAGTAAGTCATAAGGAAGGTAAACCTAAGAAAAGCCTGAGCAGAGCATTATTTTAATTCTGATTATCCAGTAGAACTGCCACTGTCTGAGCTTCTTGCCAGGGGTTGCGGAGCTTTTGTATATTGGTTAATACATCATAATTTCCAGTGCAAACTTCCATGTGAATTTTCAGAATAGTCTACTGTTCCCTTATCCTTTATTCCATATTTATTTTGCGTGTTTGCGTACTGTTCCCTTATGCATATCCTATTCTGGAGGGGAAGGTTGTTGTATAAGTTGCACTGTGCTGGGAGGGGATTTAAGGGAAGCTAGAGTATTGACCTGCAATGGAAGTGTAGCAATTAATGCTGAGGAAGTTAAGGCATGGACCTACTGTAATAAAGTATTTATAGTTTGAAGTGGAAAATTTCACAGAAGAAAAATATTATCTTGGTTGTTTAGTCATGGCAACACAATCAATACCTGCACCTCCAGTCTTCTTACAAGATCCAGGGCTTCCATGTGTGGGATGGGAAGACTGAAAGGAAATGTTTGAAACCTATTTGGAGGCTATGGGGGATATGTTTTCGTTTTGTTTTCCCGTGCACTGCTGCAGGGGGAAACCATTGAGAAGTATGTAACAGCCCTGAGAAGGTTGGCCGAAAGTATTGGTACTGAAGACCGTACCTTAGATAAGACAATTGAAGTGGCTAGGTGTATGGAGAATACCTCTCGCTATGTCAAGGTGTGGAGAGGTGCTGCTGCTAACGGAGCAGGTGAATCGGAGAATGCATGTGATGTGAATGTGCTGAAGAAATCCTTATGAAGAGGTAATCAGGGAGACAAAAGGAAGTGAAAACACAAAATGTTAAGAAAAAGGGAGTGTGCTATAGGTGTGCTATAGGTGTGGTAGTGATCGACACATGGCTCAGGAGATTAATTGTCCTGCTGCTGAGAGCAGGTGTTTCAAAGAAGTCAAATCTATCTATCTATCTATCTATCTATCTAAATGAAAGCCTTGCGTAATAAAGAATTTCTATTCAATGGAGTTTCTGTCAATCAGAGACCACCAGTGGAATGTGGTACAAATGCCTGTGTTATTGCATGATGCTACACGAGGGGCTCAAAATCAAGTTTATAATGCATGCCATGTGCAGCTGGTTAGATAGGCCAGCCCGCTGTTCTTCCCTTTCAGCTTCCTTTGACCTACGAGTCAATTAAAGGTCTCCAGTTTATCGCGAGACTTTAAACTGGGTACGGAAAGCCCTCAAGAGAGGTGTATTGTTAAAAAAAGAGGGCATTAACGGCTGGCAAAGACTCTGTTTAGCCGCACAAAGAGGCAGAGAAGCCCGAGCTAGCCTCGTGCTTGGCTTTGAAAGCATGGATTTGATGAATATTTGATGAAACAGGCTTCAGCTCTCTGCAGCACACTTGTTGTGTTGTCCCTGCTGCTCCTTTGAGCCCGCCCCCACACAGGCGACCGCTATAGTTGATTCCTCTGCTGTCTGGGAGAGGTAAACTGTGAAGGGCTTGGCAAAGGAAATGCACCCCAGGGAACAACCTCAATGCTTCTGCAATTTAAGTGCTCGTCCTGTCAAATTTTCAACATTTTCACTCGCAATTCTGATCAGAAGCCTTGCTCAGAGTTCAAAATATTTTATTAAATATATATAAACCGTGACACAAACAAAAACATTTACCGAATAAGTATAAAGTAAATGAAATACATGCAAACTAGAATGAATGAGAATTAAATTCAATAAATTAAAATCGGTCTAAAACCTGTTACAGAAAATACTTAGTGAAAAGTGTGCTAAATAAGACATCTGCCTTAACACCTAAGGTTCAATTTCAAAGTAGATTTGCTGCATCAGAGACACCAGTGATTCGCAAAATCATGGCAATGGGGCCTTGTTGTTTTGGAATCGTTTCATAATTGAACGAATTTTACAAAATAAACAGCTTGACGCTAATAACTGCAAGGCAGACGAGTCATCCATGCGAGAACAAATAGCTATTTCATATAATGAGCTTTAGTTTATGCACTAGGGCCCAGATTTAGTAAGGTCTTGAGCCAGCGCTAGCGGGACAGAAAGCAGAGCATGTGATTTACCACACAGCGCAAAAGGTGTTTTGCTCTGGAAATGTAAAATTTTCATAGAATAAAAAACATTGGGGCATATTTACAAGTCCCATTCAGCACTGGACCGCCACTTTTTTTGACGCTTCGGTGGCGTTGCGCCATTTCTCATGTTTACAAGGTGGCGCCACTTTGTAAATATGCCCCTTTCCGCCGTAGTCTTTGGCGGCAAAGGGGTGTGCAATGGGTGTTGCTATAGGCGTTCCTCCGCACCACCCATTGCTTTTTAACGGTGCCCAAGATTTACAAGGCTGAGGCTGCGCCAAAAACAGTGCCATTCTAACGACATTAATTACCAGGCGTTAGAATGGTGAAACGAGGAGAAATTAGAAATGATTAATTTCTCCTCGTAGTTTGCTCTTTCCATGTGTTCTGTATTCTGCAGCACACATATAGAGAGCAAAGCGCCATGAAAAATTGTTTATGTGCAGGAAGGTGTCTCTTCCTGCACATAAACAATCGCAGTGCAGGCACCCTTGTAACAGGGCAGCAGGGTGCCTGCATTGGCGCTAGGCAGCTTTTTTTGTGCCAGCACTAGGGGAAACACAGGGGTACGCTGTATTCTTGTGAATACAGCGCATACCTGCGTTTTAAAAATGTCGAAGTGCAGCACTGCTGAATTTGGCGCAACTCCGCGCTCCATCAGTTTTTTGTAAATATGCCCCACTGTGTGTTGCTTTGCATTGCTATGTGTCATAGGGGGTATTACTCGAGATGATCAATGCGAACTCCGATAGGTTTTGATTCAAAGACAGATCTACTAAGTTATTCAGACTGGACTTAACGTCAAAAAGGGAAATGTGTTCAGTTCAGGAAAAAAAACCAAGAAATGCCCCATTGGGTTTGTGTTACTGTGCACTGCACATATCCAATTTCATCTAACAACGCTTCGGAATTTGTACTGGAAGGGTATATCTTCCGTGTCGGACCCGTCTATAGGGAAATCAGGCACTGCCTGATAGGCTGGTCCAACAGGTCAGTGTGTGGGCTGGTTTGTTGGTTGTATGTGGGCCTGTTTTATGGTCCAGTGGGCCGATTTTGTACTGTTGATTTTCCCTGATATTGCCACAAACATTGCCTATAGCAAGCACAAATGCATACAGTCTTCCATACCTTGCAAAACACCTATACCTCGGGCCTTTACAAGTTCAAAATTGTCCCGATTTGAAAATTTGGGCCACATTTTTTGCTATTTGGTTAACTAAAGGCTGTCATTTTATATTGGTGCCCGGGCCTATTTTCTGTCCCAGTCTGACCGTGTATATCTTCAGTACAAACTCCATGCTAAACAGCACACACTCACATCTGCACCATGGTGTGTGGATGTGCATCACACAATGCTGCTTGTTTGAGCCCAAGGATAGTGGGTGACACCAGCAGCAGTCTAATCTTTGTAGGTCAGTTTCAGTGTAGGAAATTTAGATGCTGTGATGTGAGAACATTCAGTTAATCTGGGCCAAATTTGGAAAAATATAAAGCGAAAAACCTTCTCTATATAATTAATGCCTTTGTTAATTTAACAGACTTCGTAAAACAAGCAGTAGATTTTTGATATCCACACTTTCAACCATTTACCAGAAACACTATTTCCATGCCAATGAATGCCACTGCTTTGTTTATAGAAAATAGTGGATGACATTAAATTAATGGTGTGATAGATTGATGTAATAAATTACTGGATTTTCTGGAAATTGTTTTTGTGAGGAGAGCTGCCACTAACTTCAGCACAATTCTCATTTTCTTCTGATTTGTTTATTATTTGTAACATGCAGATTTGCCAGGAGCTTAGCTTCAAGACGCAGCTAACAGAACATATAAAACATGCATTGAGCAAGATACATGTATAAACATGAGAGAAAACGAAATTTAAAAATAAAAAGTAAAACAATGAATTATGTACAACCAGGTTGATCATTGAAATAAAGAAATTGTTGACCATGAGTTTTGTACCAAAAGTATACAGTAGGAAATGACTAACCTGCTGTAGCGTCTTCAAGAAGGGGAAATATGTAGAGCAGACAAGAGATGGTTTGGTGGAGGGAAGGGAGAAGTGCTGGGAGAGGCGGTCTACAGTGCGCGCAAAGGTCAGAACCAGACCTCATTTTCTAAGCAGGTGCATTCTGAGTTTCCATTTGAAGGAGGTGAGATTTTTTTTCAAGACCAAGGTCATTTAGAAAGTTGTTTCAGAGCTTTGACTGAGCAACATCGATTGCTCTACCTCCAAATTTGGATTCTGTTGGTGACCAGAGCTTAGGAATGTGACCAGGTGTTGTACGGAAAGAGGTCTGTCAGGTACTTGCTACCCAGAAAACGCCTACAGCTATTTTGAGTGTTTAATTTGACTCCAAATGATTAGCAGCTTCTGCCCGCTTCAATTGTGTGCTCTATTGTAGTTGGTAAGTTTTTCCTTCCCATTCGTCTGAATGCAGTTGCTGTGGTGCCATTACTCTTCCTGCTAAGCGGTGACTCTATGTAGTATCCTGCATATGTAGTGTAATGTATTTTACACCTCCTGCTCAGCCAGTGCCTGTGTTCTGATCACGCACCGTTTCATGGGTCACAGTCCCATTTACATTTTCACAGGTACCCTTACACAGGGCACCGTCTCATGGGTCACAGTCCCATTCACATTTACATAGTCACCCTCACACAGGGCGTCTTTTGGGTTACAGTCCCATCTCCACAGGGCAGCACTGTTTTCCTCTACATGGGGGTTGACTTTACACAGCCTGCTATGTCATGGGCTTTTGTCCCATTCACAGTGATCCTCACCCTCCTGCCTGGGAGTAGAGGACGGCCATGGGTCTTAGTCCCATTGGCTGGTATTTCCTTTGTATTCTCTATGATGTTACATTGCTGTTTCATATACGCATAGCTACACTCAATTCTTATTTGTATTATCCATTTGGAAATGGGGAGGAGTATTGTGATACTGTTTGTGCCCATTCGCTTCCTCTGTTTTCTCCGGTTCAGATTTCCTATTGATGTTCACTTCCTCTTCATCTTTGGAATCTGTTCCATACGCATTTCGCTGTTATTCTTCTTGGGTCTTCAGTCTTTCCCTTTCTGCAGTGTTCTTCTCGTTCTTCCTTGTTCAGGAGGAATCTCTTCCTTCTCTTCTCCTTGTGCTTGGGTATGTCTTCTGTTCTGTTCCCGTCGTGCCCTGTCCTTCTTTCCTTGCTTGCCTGCCTGGCCAGTGGGTGTGCATAGGGGTTGCATTTGGTACGTCTGTCTCTCGCTATTTCTTATTTCCTCGCTTACGTCTCACTGTCTCTTACTTTCTATTTCGCTGTTGTTGTGGATGGTTTTTTTCTATTTGCTTCTTACACTTTACCTTCTCCTCCTTGTCTTCTCCCATCTATCTCCTTGCTCTGCTTTGCTTGTTCTGTTCCTTGACTTTCTCTCTGTCACTCCGTTGTTCCTTACTAGCTCTCTGTCCCTTGTTCTCACTCGTTATATTTTATCATATATTGCATTTGTTCTTCTGTTGGAAGGAAAAGGGATATGTAGTATCCTGCATATGTAGTGTAATGTATTTTACACCTCCTGCTCAGCCAGTGCCTGTGTTCTGATCACAATAGAATGTTGGAGTCTGATGAGCCTCGGAATGTTGGGACACAGAGAGGTGAAGGGACAGTTAGGCTTGGGCTGAGCAGCACACAGGCTGCTCCTGGTGGGGCTCTCCTTTATAACTTAACTACTTGTTATACAATATGTTACCTGCTTGAATAAATCATCTTTAAGTTAACCTACCTGCGTGGACCTTCGTTACTACACTCTATTATAGCCATCTTGTTTGAAGGCAGCAGAGCATGCTCGCTTTTTGTAATCACTTGGGTACACTTTCCTCATTAACTTCTATACGTGTTAGTTTCCAAAAGTCTTCAGTATGTTATTGCTTCACTTCTTACTTGAATGTGGTTTGATCTTCCTGTTGCATTGTGGCATTTGGAACGGTATTGCATGCCGAAAAGTTTAGCTGCACCCAAAAACTATTTGTTGGGCCCAGGCTGTGAATGTACACCTACCAGCTGTGCAACACAGATGATAAGGACAGCTGCCCCATGAAACTTCTTTCATGTCATACCTAAAGAAGGCTCATAATGGATAAACAACCCATCCTCTGGGAGCCTAGACAGGGCTGTAGTACAGTGTACTTAAACATTTAGAAAAAATAATAAAATATGTAAAAATTAAAAAAAAACACTGTTCTAGACTAAATTTCCCCTTAAAACCCAGAATGCCGACTATGTGTGGTTTAAACTATATTTCGCACTTTCAAATTTGGAAGGGCGAAATATTGTTTAGACCACACTTAGTCTGTGTTCTGGGTTTTAAGGGCAAATATAGGGTAGTACAGTGCACTTAATAAAATATGTAAAAATTAGAAACAAAAATCTACTACACGATATTTACCATTGAAACCCAGAACGCATACTAAGTGTGGTCGAAACAATTTGGTAGTACTGCAGTACTCAGCAAACGTTTTCTAAAATATGAAAATTAATAAAATAACTTTTACTTACCTTTAATAATAATAATAATAATACAGACACTTATAGAACGCAACAGCTACCTCAAACAGAGGTGTCCCGGCGCTAAAGCGATTAGTAGTGCGTGGATGGCAAGGCCCCCGGCCCAATTATTCTGCCCTAAAGAGCCAGGTCTTGACCAGTTTCCTGAAAAGGGATTCTGTGTCAATATTGCGGAAATCATTTGGCAAGGCGTTCCATAATTTGGCCACCCCGACCGTGAAGGATCTGCCCCCCATGCGAGCCTTCTTGAAACGAGGTGTGCAGAGAAGCATTTGAGAGTTGGATCTTAATGATCTAGACTGCTTATAACCGCGTAATCTTTGTTTTAGGTAGTTGGGGCATTTTCCATGTGTGGCTCGGAAAGCCAGCGTCAGGGCCTTGAACTCAATTCTTTTGGCCACTGGTAGCCAGTGGAGCTCCTTTAAATGCGGAGAGACATGTTCGCGGAAAGGAACCCGCCTAATCAGTCTCGCAGCCGCATTTTGAACCATCTGAAGATGTCTAATTAGATACTTTGGCAGGCCAAGATAAAGACAATTCGCATAGTCCAATCTAGATGTTACTACTGCATGGACTATGGTTTTTCTGCATTCTTCTAGCAGCATATGCAGGAATTTCTTCAAGTTTCTTAGTTTACAGAAACATGTAGCTGTTATCTGCCATATCTGTGCTGAAAATGAGAGATCGGGCTCCCACTTCACACCCAGATTTTTTACACAGTTTGTAGGGGGAGGTCCCATTTCCACTGGCCACCATAGAGCTGGTGCCGGAGGTGGCTCTTTTCCAAAGAACATCACCTCTGTCTTTCCTGCATTGAGCTTGAGCTTATTGTTGTTCATCCACAATGCTATATCTCTCAGGCAGCCCTTGAAACTCCTGAAGGCAACCTCAGTCTGCTCTTTAAAGGTGAAGACCAGCTGGGTGTCGTCGGCATACGAAATGGCTTTGACCCCTTAGTTGGCTATCAGCGAGAACAGTGGAGCCAGATACAAATTAAACAGGAGTGGACTCAGCGCTGACCCCTGAGGGACTCCGCACCAAAGCTCTTTAGGTTTAGACACAAAGGGTTGCAGTGCAACTTTCTGTGAGCGATTATTTAAGTAGGAGATAAGCCAGGCCAGTGCCATACCCCCAATGCCCATCTCCTGAAGTCTTCTTGGCAGCGAGATGTGGTCGACGGTATCGAAAGCCGCCGATAGATCCAGGAGCACCAGCATCGCGGATGCTCCCGAATCCACCGCCAGTCGCACTGACTCCGCCACCTCCAAAAGGGCCGTCTCGGTGCTAGAGCCCGAACGAAAGCCAGATTGGGTATCGTGTAGGATGCCCTTACTTTCGATAAAACTTGACAATTGTCGCTGCACCAGTTTTTCCAGCATCTTAGCTGGTGCTGGTAGCAGAGAGATAGGCCTGTAATTATTCAAGTTCCCAGGCTCCCCATTAGGTTTTTTCCTCAGGGGAAGTAGTGTGGCATGTTTCGAGATTTCTGGGAAGGTGCCCGACGCAACGGATGAGTTCCATATGTGCGTCAGCACGTGTACAAGGGAGTGAGCCATCACTTTCCACAGTTTGGGGGGACCTGGGTCATCCGGTGCCCCTGACTTACACCTCAAAATTTCTGCCAGCGCCTCCTGCTGGGAGATAGGGGTAAAGTCAGTGAATGACTGCTCATGGATGCAACCTTTTCTACTGTCAGATCTCTCTGTCTCCAAAGTCGCTGAGAATGACTTATACACTTTCTGAATTTTATTATAAAAAAAGACGGAGATACTTTCGCACAGAAAGAGGGAGGGTTGCACATCCTTCTCTAAAGCTGTAGGCTTAAGAAAGGAGTTAACTACCTTGAACACCTCCTTGGTAGAGTTAGCCGCCTTGTAAATGCAGCTCGCTAGGTAGTCCCTCCTAGCTACCTTTATCAGGTTGTGCAATTCTTTCAGAGCATTTCTATACGTGATCTTGGCTGCCTCACAATAGTTAGCCCTCCACTACTGTTCCAGACGTTTACAACTGCTTTTGGCAGCTCTAAGTGAGTCCGTAAACCAAGGGGCAGAGGGTGAGAGCCTCGCCGATCTAGCAGACCTGGCCGGGGCCGCGGCTTCGACTGCTGTCAAGATCCACTGATTTAAAGCCAGGGAGTCGGCATTAGGATCGGCTGAGAGTGTGGGTTGACTGGCCTGGAGGATGGGCTCCAGGGAAGCTGCTGTCAGGTTTTTCCAGCTTCTCTTAATATAGGCTTGATTGCCCCCCCTCTGACAGGGCTTATCCACCCTCCAGAAGAAAGGAATCATATAATGGTCCGACCAAACCAATTTGATGGGGACCATTGTGCGCAGGGACCCCAAGTTAGAGAACACAAGGTCCAGAGTGTGCCCTGCTTTATGAGTGGGGGCAGTAACATGCTGCGTCAAATTAACACCCCCGAGAGATAGCACTAACTGAGCTGCCAGCGTGCAGGTCGGGTCATTTACATGCAAGTTGAAGTCACCTAAAACCGTGAAATTTGAATATAATAGCGATTTCTGGGCAATGTAATTGCAGAGCTCGTGTATTGTGTTGGGTGCACAATTCGGGGGTCTATAAATGAGAATGCCTGAGAAGGAGGTTGAAGGGTCTAGTTGCAGACAATAGTTAAGACCCTCTATCCCCTCCAAGTTAAGGGGAGCAGATGATGCTAGGTGCCAGGAGTCCTTAAAGATAATGGCTACCCCTCCACCTCTTTTCCCACTCTCCCTATTGGCGCAGCACATTTTAAAACCTGGTGGGGTGGCCATGGCCACTGCTGCAACCGAATCAGCATTAAGCCAAGTTTCTGTTAGAAACATGGCAGCCCAAGCATTATTTGTTAAAGAGAGCCATATGTCCTCGGCATGTTTCGGCAGGGACCGGCAATTAATCAAGCATGCCTTGAACCTTGCTGAATTGCTACCCTGCCCTAGGCTGGCTTCGGCCTCTTCATTAGTCCTAGCAAGCCCTGTGTGCTCCCCCCGCCCCCATGCGCAGTCAATACAGGGATCAGAGTGCATATCTGTGGCAGGGTTAATAGCAAGGGCCCTAGGGCATATCTTACCCCTGTGCAACAGTAAGGCCTCCCTGGACCAGCGGATCACCGAACCCTTGGGCAGTCGGGCATTATGGCTGGCGCTGGCAGCGGACCGACCGCGGACGAGCGCAGACGGGCTTGCCTTTTGCGCGCCAGCCCCGCCCCCGCTGCGCGCGTCCGCTGCGCGTCCGGGCACCCATGCGTGTTAAATAATGGTGCCGGACCCGGAAGTGCGGAGGTTAGTGGGCGGAGTCACGTCCCTCCGTTCAATCGGCACCTACAAGCCGTGACGGACCAAGGACTCGTGCTCTGAACCCAGGCGCAAGTGAAGCAGCCCCTGATGCCCCCTCCGTGCCCCCTTAAAAGCAGGTACACAGTGCAATGTTTTAAAATCAATCAGGTAGATAAAAACATTTAAGAACAAAGCGCAACACAAATCACTCTTAAATAGCTTAAAAATGAGAGAACCGGTAGCTAAGCCTTTCGACACGCCACTAACCTTTACACACTTATACCTTCGTATACACTTATAAAACAGTGGCGCAGTATACTTACACTTAAAAGCCAGAACACAGCCAAAGTGTGGTCTAAACAATGTGAATGCCTTTTACTTTTGTAAGGGCAGTCATATACTGTTTTGTCATCTGCATCTATCGCGGTATATAGCAAAAGTACCACGGTATACTGTGGCCCTGTATATCAGTACGTTTTTGTGCCTTATGGGCCTGATTCGCAATGATAAACTTGCACTTTTGTGTACCTTTACCACTTTTTGCTATTCATAAAGGCATTTTACCAGCAGTCACATCATTGAATTTTTAAAAAACAGCAAGAATGCAGTGAAATTTACAATAGAAAAAGATAACCATCGCACCAACATGCTAATGCCCATACCTATTGGCTTTGCTGACGCTTGTTTAGGGATTGTTTTCTAATCTTACTCATGCCACAGCAGTAACTACCCCCTGCATGCCGAATGCCAGCATACTACACATATTAATCAAAATATTTGATTATGAAATCACTAGTGTGTGGAGAAGATGACATGTCTCCCAGGCTGGAGCCTCATCAGCTATTCTTTATTCAGGAATTGCTCTCAGCGTGCTATGCTACATAGCGCATCCAGTATTGCAGTGGGGCTCCATTTTGTGGCATGCCTGCAGTCCCCTGGTTGCATCAGGGTTTCCTTCTTCTACTGTGTAATGTGAAGACTAAAAGGAATAGATGCCACTTGTTGATTCTCTTGTATACCGCGCATAGACCTATGATTCTTCAGTAACAGAAGATAGAATAGTAATAGATTTTGTGTAAGGAAGTACTAGATCCCAAGTGGTAATCAATTATTAAATCAGTGTTTTGCTTGCCTAGTCAATCATTCTGATTGTATCACACAAATACCTGAACATATAGGTGCCAGCTCTGCTGTAAATATAGCAGACATTCCATTGAAAATGTTTTAGACCATCTTGAGGCTTTTTTTCTCTGTAAAACAAAAACCAGCAAGTTAAAAAATGTGCATGTTGGGCATCCACAGAAACGCATCTAAGAACTCTCACCAAAATGGAATAGGCTGCATATGAACTCACACAAGCCCTCTAAATCGCATCACTGGACATTGAAATGCATTTACATGGGTTACGAATGACCCATAAGATAAAATAACAAGGCAAAATAACATGACATATCACAACAACATAGCATAACATAACATGACATGGTATAACTGAATAACATATCCACTACTCAAATTACTTCATATTTTACTATACTAATTTTCAACACTAATCCTTAATGGGTTCCGGAGTGGCGTGCTACTCGCCAGAAAAGCGCTTCAACACCCATCAGGGGTAACAAGTGCTATATGAATGCAAACCTTTCTTCCCTTCTTATCCCTCCGCTATCCTTCTCACTCCAAATAACTGACTAATATCCACCACTGAAATTACTTTCATATTTCACCATATTAATTCACCACTAATCCTTTATGGGCTTCCGGAGTAGCGTGCTTCAACACCCCATCAGGGGTAACAAGCGCTATATAAATACAAACCTTTTTTCCTCCTCTGTCCTTCTGCTATCATTCCAAATCCAAATAACTGACTAACCTATCCAACACTTAAAATGTACTTGCATGTTTCACTATACTAATTCAACACTAATCCTCTATGGGTCCCGGAGTAGCGTGCTACTCACCGAAAAGCGCTTCGACGCCTCGTCAGGGGTAGTAAGCGCAATATAAATGCAATTACAATACAATACAATAATGCACTCAGAGCATACAAAGTACTACAACCTACAATGTATACTAGTGTACAAAAAGGAAGTACGCATAAAAACTGGGAAGAGGTTAATGGTTATCTTCTGATGAGACTATGGGTGTCAAGTCAAGTCAACACAGCTTTATTCGATTTCTGTCTTAGAAAATCATAAAAGCACATAAAATTACAGTACATTACACAGTAAGAATAAAGAGTATCAAATATAAAATTAATTCATATTGTTCCGCCACCTAACTCCTCTAAGACATAAATTCATTGCAGTCATGTTTTCCATAATAAGTCAGACATTCATATTACAATGGTTTTCCTGCATTTAAAAACTGTTTTTAAAAACATTGATAATCTCCATACTACATGCTCGTTTTCCAAAAACTGTAATGATATAAGAGCAGGACGACATTGTCTAAAACCCAGTGACTTTAAAATTGGTAAAATCCATATTTTCCTTTGCACATCATAAAATTTGCAAAATAAAACAACATGAAGTGTTGATTGTTCTGAATAATCGTCGCATGGACATAAGTGCATAACTCTTGACCAGTCATTCATTCTTGGGAAGCTTATTAATCTATGTAGTATCCCTAGTCTGAATCTGGTCAATAGAAATCTGTCATGACCACCAGGGACAATGTTTAAGTAAGGTTGAATGCTAAAAGTTGTTAAAATCATTTGATTAGGCAATACAGTAGGCTTTATTATTTCTACTGATAGCCTGAGTGATTCAAGCAAAATTAGGCCCTCTTTTTTAAAATCTTTTCTTGTGATGGTAGTCATAATGCTGGGCTTAGTGTAAAACTCTGGGTGACCCAGGTCGCCCATGAAGTCCCGGATGTACCTTAACCACGGGATAGTTATAACCCCTTCCAATTTATCCTGGTTAAGCGTGGTTTTTGTTGATGACTATATCCTGTGCCATAAAAGAATGGGTTCCATTTTTATAAGATCTGCAATATATGGTACGCCCAGTTCAGAATGGCAAATGTACGAAGATGTACTGTTCGGGACTGCCAGTATATATCTTAGGAACGCATTTTCCACTATTTGTAAAGAGTGCAAATCAGCGTGGCCCCACACCCCCGCACCATACATCGCCGTAGAAACACATTTGGCCTTATAAATCTTTAAAAGCTCCATCGGCGGCCTCCTACTTAGTTTCATCGAGAAATTAGCAAGGGCAGCTGTGGCCTTCATAAATGACAATTTTCTAGCTTGCACCGCCTGGGTCCAGTCATTTTGGTCAAAAAGAATGCTTACATATGAGAATCTTTTTGTAAACTCTACCTTCTGCTTATCAATATACATATCTCTGTACTTTTGACTACCATTACCACATCTCATAATAAAGGTTTTTGATGTGTTAACCCTAAGACCCAGGTTGTGCATAAAGAGTGAAAAACTATTCATCACCCTTTGCAATCCCACTTGGGTGCGCGACATCAAAACGGCGTCGTCCGCGTACAACAGGACTGGTATAGGATGTCCACCTATTTGTGGGAGATGTTGACACTCATTCACCAGTGCTTGCTATGGGTGTCATCCATGATATGATTCATGATATCATATATTATATCATGACATTAAATATGTAATTTATATTGCCATATGTGATGCAATGCTTGGTGTGATTAGAGATATAATTCATGATACTACATTGATGTCAGACCTCATGTCATTAGAAATGTAATTTGTTGTTTCTCATGTGATGTCAAGATGGATCTCTTCAGTGATGTAAATCATGTTAAGCCACGGAAAGACTGATGTCATGAGACTGGCCTTTCAGCCCAGTGTCTGTACCGTGAGGCTGAACAGCGGACAGGGCTGAGTCCTCCCTCACCCGGCCCCTCCATCAGGGCTCTCGTACCCAACACTCGGGAGTGGTACCACCACACAAATGAACTGTGAGGACACCCTGGGCGGCTGCCCCTCCTAGTTCTCCTGACACTAGGGGCAACTCATTTCCCAGAAATAGGTCTATGGACATCTGGGGACAAACTATGACCATCCTCTAGGTCACCTCCCCACCCCCACTATAGGGATAACAGAGCCATGGGGCGAAAAAAGTCCTGCCCCTGGACCTGAGTTAACCTACACACCTGGCCAGTGTACTCCTCTGGGGAAACCAACCTTTCTACTTCCATGGTCTGGCTAGCTCCGGTGTCTCTCAGAGCAGCGACAGGGATCCCATTCACTTCAACCTGGTGGAAGTGATGACTCCAACCCTCAGGGATCACTAGCTTACTCTCTAAGTCTTCCCCCCAGCTAAGTGGGGATCATGGCATGGTCTATGACCTGCCCCTGGGGACAACTTACACCTAAGGCCATATTGCCCACCAGTGTAGAGGTCCCACCAGTGGATGGTTTCTTAGGACAGACCATTTCCCCCTGCTTGTGTCCTAGCTGGGAAAACTCAAAGCAGCGGGTTGGTAATGGGGCGCCCTGGGCCACCGTCAACCAGGGCCTCCCCCGTTTCTCAGAACAAGCTTGGATACCATTTTCCCCACTTTACTCTGGGACTTACATGGGTCACCTTTAACATCCCCCTCACTCTGCTGGGGGGAACCTAAACCACCCTTTTTGTGATCTCTCTCAGCTACCTTATTGTGGACCCTGGTGTGGAGCCAGTGGTCTGCCTCCTTGGAAATCTCTCTGTGGTCATGAGCTTGCTATCATTCAAATAAGACTCAACATCTGCTCTCTTGCCACCAAATTGTACAGCTCTTGGTAATCTTTTACATACCCGCCATCACCCAACCATCCAGTGCCTTGCAAAAGGAATCCACACAATCCACCCAGGCCTGGCAGGGCAGCTTCCTGGGGTCCCTAAACTTCTCCCTATATTTTTCTGGGGTGAGGCCATACTTCCTGAGAAGGGTGTCCTTCATGGGGGATACCTCATCCCGTACCCCATCTCTAGGGCCAGTAGGGCATCCCACCCTTCATTAGGTTTGTGCCTCAAGAGACTCCCCCTCAATCCTCCTGAGGGACCCTATTTATCTCCAGATCAACACCATAGACTCAAACCACTTGCCAATGTCATCTCCCACAGCAGAGCTAGGCACCAGATCCTTTGGAATGTGGACCCTCTTGTCTCCAGAGGGCACTGCTGGTATGCTGCCACGGGTAATGCTGGATTCCACCTGTTTAGCTCTGATGTCCAGCTTTCTGAGACTTAGGTCATGGGCCATTCCCCTCTCTTCCATGGCTAGTCTATTTTCCTCCAAAGCTCTTTCAGCCTCAGCCTTCTCCCTTGCCAAGGCTCTCTCACCCTCAACTTTCCTTTCCTCTGCTTCCAACTTGAGGTTGGCCATTTGTAACCTAATCTCCCTCTCAGTCTTCTTTTCCACCATCTTCTCTGAGGGCAAGTCTTTTGAAGATACACTACTCACCTCTCTGGCAGGGAGTTCCAATTCAGGAGACAAGTCAGCCTCCTCCCCTAAGTGCTGCATCTCAGGGCGTGCATTTAGGCCCTGCTCCTTCAGTTCATCCTCCTGTATTGCTTCGCCCTCCCAAATAATTGAAAATACCACCCTCCCATATGGAGGCGCCATCACGACGAAGCAATAAAAACAAACACCACCAGGAAAGGGATGTCACTTTTATAAAATGAAACACATCAAAAGACTGTTCTCAGAATAAGTCATGGGGTTTTATTTGTGCAACACTCTCTAACAGGAAGGCTTTCCCAGATGTCAAATCAACAACATTCAAATGTATATAGAGATATATATATGTATATATAAGCAAGCAATAATATCACACTTATAAGTAGGCAAATGCAACTGTTAAATGCATGGATAATAATATGAAATGAAATGCAAGCAGATAATAATATAGAATGAAACACAAGTAGATAATACTGGACGTCCGCTGCAAGAAATCAGAAAGATATATACACTAAATACATCAGATGATTACAACCACTGAAGACTTGGATGTGCACACAGACACACACATCACAATGAAAATATCTCAGATGGTTATAACCACTGGAGACTTAAATGTGCACTCAAACACACTCACACATCACAATGTCAATACTCGAAGAAAACACCTCACCGGATACAAACTTCATCTTGGCACACTCCAGACTGGGGGATTCACAGCCGGGGTCGAGACTCAGCAAAGCAAGTTCCTGCACTGAAGACGCGACCGTCGTTCAGGCCCAAATCCCAGTTTCCAAGTCAACAAACCCCAGCTTTATAATCTCAAAACACACTAGAAGTTTCCAAGAGGCCCTCCTCTGCACCAAGGAAACTTACTGGAGTTGGCCATTCTCCATGCAAGCATTCCAAAGGCAAAGGAGTTCTCACGTTCCTTCTGCGCTCTCACGTGTTCCAGCCTTTATCTTAACAAAGCTTGCGAAAGTCTCCAGCAGTACAGTCAACAATCTCAAAAAGCAAAACAACCTTGACCGTGAATAGCCTAAACAACTCGAGTAATCTGGGGGCCTGCCTGTGTGCGCAAAAGCTCAAGCTAGCTGACAGATTTCAAGATGGCATGAGGGCATGAGGGCATGTCAAAGCCAATAGTAAGAACTTCATAAAACTTCCCAGTGTACAACACAATGCACAGTTGTGCACCACTGCCTAAAGCATCACACCTTCATCTCCCAATGTACAACATAATGCACATTTGAGCACCACTGCTTATAACTCTGCACTTCGAGACCAAGAAGTACATTCCACACCTCTCTCTCTCTCTCATGCTTTCAAATGCACATCCCACACGTTCTGTTCTTGGCAAGGCTGTTCTACTCTGTGAAAGCTCTCCCCCCTCCACAGCTACAAGAAGACACGAAAGAAATTTTCAAGGAAAAGTGCACATGCAGGAAAAATGATGTCCTACATTCAAGCTAGAATAAAGTAAAACACCAAAAGTCAATTAAAATAATGGTAGTCAAAGGTCATCACGTGGTTTCAATACATAGGAGTGCCTCTAGCACTACACCTCCTCATCGCCATCGTCTGTTGCTGTCAACTGGTGAAGCTCTGCCCAGGCCCTCAGAGCTTTCCAAAGCACCAATTTCTTGATGCCTTTCCTGGTTGGAAGTCCCCTTTCCTTACAGATCTGCTTGAGCTCAACAACAGTATAGCTCACCGGGTTGATGAGCTCAAATGCCATTCTTGCAGGTGAAGTCACAGACAGTCAGGTAGAATGAGAGTGAATTTGGTAAAGCTTTAGCCAATCAAGGAGAATATTGTTTTTAAAAAAATGAAATGGTACTAAACAATTTTTCTGGGATTTTTAGTGTAACACCAAATTACTGATTGGCACTGCACAAAACACAAGTCCAAATCTCACAGCTGAACACCAATGTTGGAAATTGGGTTACTGGTTGAGGGGGGGGTGAAACCATACTCAATCAGTAACCACAATCTCTGTCATGGTGAAAGACAAGCAAACCCCAAAGCAACCTGTGCTTAATTAACCCCCTGGTAGCTTGGCACAAAAGCAGTCAGGCTTAACTTAGAGGCAATGTGTGAAGTATTTATGCAACACGTTAAACAGTAATGAAGCGAAAACATAACACAAGTAAAACCCCCACACCAATTTAGAAAATAGAATGAAATGTAATAAACATGTAAAAGCAAAAGACACACAGATGATGGACGGAACACATGGGGAGCAAATAAACGATGGATTTAGGCCCAGATCTCTGTAATGGGGTGAATGCATGACATTGTTCTGCATTCTGTCCATCAATTGTTCTTTTTGCATTTGCCAACCCGAGTGGGACGGGTATGCCCAGACGTGGGTCCCGTGCTCTCCATGCCACTGGAGTGAAGCTATCCTGGCTGATGAGGGGTGAAACCCTGAAACCGGTCCAAGGATGCTTGTTCTCAATCCAGGGAGGACCTGGCCTGGCAGTTCGGGCTGGACTGTTCCCATTGGGCGCAGGGTCAAGACTGATTTGCATATGGCTGGGTTCAAACTGAAATGGCATAGGGAGCAAAAAAACGATGGATTTAGGCCCAGATCTCTGGACTGGGGTGAATGTATGACATTGTTCTGCATTCTGTCCATCAATTGTTCTTTTTATGTAATAAATATGTGATACCAAAATGAAAAAAAAACAATCAGTATAACTGGAGATATGCAATTTTAAAGACTTCAGGTAAGTAAAGCGTCTAAAAGAAAAAAGTGCCACCCGCTGCTATCTGGTCATGCAAGACTGGGTGAAAGTCACAAGTTCAGCTTAACCTTAATGGAATGCAAGCTGGATACAGGGACCAGGTTAATCCTGCTAAAAGAGTTACCTTCAAAAGTCCAGCCTGAGAAGTTCCGCTTGCAAACCTTCCCATTTAATTCACGCAAGTCACTCCTATGGTAGGCCCAAGGCAGCCCCCGGGCAGGATGCAGTGTACTTAAAGGGTAGGACGTGTGCTGTTGTGTTTTACATGTCCTAATAGTGAAATACTTCTAATTTCGTTTTTCACTATTGCAATGCCTATCTCTCCCACTGAGTAACATAGGGATTGCCTAGAAATATCTTTTAAGTGTAATTTCCCATTGGGAGTTGATAGAGATTTGAAGTTTTGGGCCTCTGATCTCACAATTTAAAAACACATCTTTAGGCGAAGTTGGTTTTTAAATTGTGTGTTTGAAAATGCCACTTTTAGAAAGTGGGCAGTTTCTTGATTAACCATTCTGTACCTCTGTAGAATCCACATCTGGGTTAGGATGACAGTTAGGCTCTTGTGCATTCACTTTAGAGATTCAGGCAAAGGGAGCTGAGATGCGCCTTGCATATCCTGATTGGCCATCACCAGGCTGATGGGCCATCCTGAGCTAGAGTGGTGGGTGAAGTTGTCACTGACACCTGAATAGGGTTGTGCCTGTCTTCACATAAAGGTGTGTCCACCCTCGTGTAGTGTGTCTGGAGCCAGGCCAGGAAAAGGCAGGGTCTGGTGCACTACAAAGACTTGCCTTTAAAGTTTGCCTACTTCGAAGGCAGAAAGGGAATCAGTATTGGACCTCTGACACTCTCAAATCAGAACACTTCTGGACTGAGGACATTCTGCCAGGAAGAAGAGCTGGATGCTGTAAGAGAAACTGCCACTCTGTCCATTGCTTTGCTCTGCTGGCCTGCTGCTAGCTGCTTCTGTCCTGGAAGTGAAAGGACTGGACTTTGCTTTCTGTATCCTGCTTCCAAGGCTCTCCAAGGCCTTGTGTGTTCTTGTCTCCTGTTAAGAAGTCTCAGGGCCATCAAAGACTTCACCTACCAGTGTCTGGGCTCTTCTGATGAGAGTCCTGACTTGCAAGTGGTGCCAAATCCAGTTCCTGGGCCCTTGGAAGTAGAATCTGGTGAACTGAAGGAGAAAACCTCTGCATCTACTTCCAGTGTCATCAACGCATCACCACTGACAGCACCGGAGCATGGTTCCCGATCAGTGCATCGACCACAGCTTTCACCGCAGCCTCAACTTTCCATCGCAGCGTGTCAGAAGAACCGCCACAGCGTGAGTTTCAAGCACTGCATCACCGAAGTCCGTGACGCACTGCTCCAACTCGGATGCAGCGCCTGCTTCATCGCTATGCAATCAACGCAGCACGTCTAGATTTTCGTCACATCGTCCCTTGGCACCACTTTCTTCATCGACTCTGCCCAGCAGTAAGGAACCGAGGCCGTGTGTTCGGAGATCGACACATCACCTCCCCTTCCAGTAAGGAACTGACTCATCACCTCCCCTGACAATAAGGAACCAACGCATCACCTCCCCTGTGTAGAAGTAAGGAACTGATGCATCACCTCCCCTGGCAGTAAGGAACCGACGTATCATCTCCCCTGGGAGTAAGGAACCGATGCATTGCTTTGCTTTTCCAGCGCCTCCCTTCCCCTGCGCCTGTTTCATCTTTTAATTTTGACGCATCCAAGGTACTTTGTGTTAAAAGAAACGCATCCATAGATTTCTATGGATTTAACTTATTTAACCTTTGTAAAGTGATATCTTTACTTGCTTTTGTTGGATTGTTGTCATTTTGGTCTTGTTTTATTCAGATAAATATTGGCTATTTTCTAAACTGGTGTGGACTAATTTTGTCGTGTTTTCACTGTGTTACTGAATGTGTATGTACAAATGCTTTACACATTGCCTCTGAGATATAAGCCTGACTGCTTGTGCCAAGCTACCAAGGGGGTGAGCAGGAGTTATCCTAGCTGTGTGACTCCCTTACCCTGACTAGAGTGGTGGTCCTTACTTGGACAGGGTGCGAACCACTGCCAACTAGAGACCCCATTTCTAACAACCTCCTTATGGGTTTCTGTCTCCTCTGTCTGGGTTGATACATTGCACAACACTTTTACCTCAGGCCCTTGTAATGGAGCACTATTTTTCTGTAAAGACACACTATTTTAAGATGTCCTACATAATACTGTGTACCTTCCCCATCACCCCAGCCATTGAGATAATGGAATCAGTCCCAGCAATGCCCAAGTTTTCGGGGACCATCTCAGAGGGGCCCCTTTTCTTCAGGGCCAGATCTTTTCATCGCTTGACCTGGTATGCATTAAATCTTGTTTAGTAATAGAGGATATAGCACTAGGGCGGGTTTCAGGCTCACCAGGTATATTTGTCTGTCTTTGCTATGGAGCTTACTAAATGCCAGTAATGATGAATCTTTACTGGTAATCTTCTCATCCATGACTTCAGCTACCCTACTCAGAAAATCCTCAATGAGCGGTTCAGGCAATACTCATTTCTTTGATTTTTTTCTTGAAAGATATTTACAGCTGGAGGGGAGCTTTTCTCTTTACCATTGAACCTTTACTAGCCAAGTTTTTCTAAAGTTTGCAAATTTTTAACAAGACCAGCCTTTTTCTATGAGTTTTTCTTTAAATTTCAAAGAGGATCCCAATTCCGGGAATATAATCCATCTATGACTGCCTGGGAAAACGCCTGACAGCTATAGGGCCACATAGTCTGAGGAGCCCACCCCGGGTCAGTCTCTCCAATACAAACTTTTAGCAGGGGCACATTTGGAAGAGCAAAAAAACCCTGAGTTTTAACTTGCATATAGTATGTTTCTGGTGAGCAGGGCTGCATGTCTTGATTGCTGCTCTCTTGTTCTGGACTAGGCAGATGAGCACGGCCTTGGCAGGGCTTCGCCGGGATCTGCCTGTGTGCATCCCACGCAGTGCAGGTGACTGGCGAGATTTAGATGTCTTTCTGATGAAAGGGTGGGATTTCGAAAATGCAGAGGTATTTGGCTCTCTGTGTCCCCCTTACAGCCCAGACAAAAGTTGGCTCCCTCGCAGTGAGTGAACTTGTTACATATATGCAGTGCTTAATTTGAGCCAGTGGTTTCCGGTGCTCAGCACCAGCACTTAATCATCAACACTGGCGCTATAGTTTCACACACCTTTTTGGTAGGCATGGAGATTAAGTGATTTGCTCTGAATCACAGAATGTTGAGCCAATGCGGAGACTCGAACCTGGTTTCCCAGCTCCAAAGTCGGCAGCTCTGGCCATTAGGCCACCTCCTATCCCCACTTCCTGGTTAGTAGTTGGCTCTGTTTTAGGCAGCATTACAGGAGAAATGTGCTGGTGCAAGCTGCCCCCCGACGAGAGCCCCGGCACTTATTTTTTTACAAATTAACCACTGCATATATGTAACACTAGGACTGAAGTCATTCTAAATGTATTGCATAATATCAGGTGATATCTAGCCTAAAGTCATTAATACTGTTACAGATGACAGATTAAATGTGGGATGTATCTAAATTCTGGCATTTTACCATTTTTTAAAATGTTTGTATTGTTGAATCGTTTTTTTAAATTTTCTAACAGTACGAAAAAAACAGAGGCAGCACCACCCTCCTCCCATCGCGACGATGCCACCATTTTTTACTTTTGAGTCAAACTCAGACATTACCTGTACAACGTTTGAGTCTACAGTAATCGTAAACCAATTGAACTGGAGGTAAAAAACCTTCTTCAGCACAGTATCCTTAAAAGCAGCTCTTCTCCGAGTTCCGTTTTTTTGCATCGTGCATCACAAACGTCTGTTAGATAGAAATGTTCTAGAATGATTACACCCATTCTGCCTTATCTGAGAATTCCACAAGGTTCTCAACTAAAATGCTGGCTTGAGACAGTGCAGTGTGTTCATTCAGGAACGTACAATTCTTTATTTATCTCCCACACGGAAGACATGTTAAATATTTTCAATAAAAGCAGCCTTCTCTTTAAGTAATTAGCTCGACGCCCAGCTCGTGGGAATCCACCAATAGCAATTTGACATTCTCTGGCCCTACACACACGTATGGATTGGTTTTCTCTGACGCAATGACATATTTCTTCCTTTCTGTGTGAAGAAGAGGAGACTTGCAAACTCTGATAACCGTTGGACAGGTTCCAGGCCCACAGAAGAGAGGCAGGAAATGGCGCACTTTATCTGCGTTAAGCAGGGGCACGCTCTGTCGCACTCTCCTTGACACGGGCCGATATCAGGAACCAGACTGGCTGCTGATAAGGAACCCCGAGGAGCAGACAAGATGGCAGCGAACACCTTCCTAATGCCTAAAGATTTCCTAATTCTAATTTAGTTCTCTGCTATCAGAGCATGTGAGGCCCGCTCCATGCTGATTGTAAGCTACTTCAAGCACGCAGCCCGCACAGCTCCCATTTCTCCCACCCCCCTTTCTGGTTGTGTGTTTTTCTGAATGCCACAGCGCCATAATTGACTGCCTAGCAGCCTTGTCTTTTTGTTGTTGTTATATTTTTGCAGATTTATATAGCGCAAACTCGACCCGAAGGTATTGGAGCGCTTTACATGAGCACCAGTTACGTTACACAAGGACACATTCATTTATTTTTGGTAGGCACAGGAGATTAAGTAATTTGCCCAGAATCACAGGATGTGGAGTCGACCCTGAGGCTCGAACCTTGGTTTCCCAGCTCCAAAGTCGGCAGTCTAGCCGTGAGACCACATCCTCTCCCCAACACGGAAGTCTGCAAGGCCTTACGCTAGATTACGCAAATAGCGTAAATGCCGGGCAACTTCCTACTCCTTCCGGGCAATTTTGCACTGGTACTAAAAACTTTGCAGACTCATTTACTCCGACATCTAGTGCAAAAGCGACATATGCGACTCAGGATCAATGTGAAAAAGACATTTTGCATGAGTCGTTCAGAGCAAACATATGTTCAAGACTGGTGCAAAGTTGCCCAGCAAATTTCCTGTAACTAATGCAATTCAAACGATCAGGACCATGGCGCTCCATCAATAATCTTGTCTATTTTTGCCTTGATGCACATCAGTATATTCACTTAAACGTCTTCAATATTCTAGGCAACTAAAGATTAATTTGTTGCAATCCCTTGGGATGTAGGTATGTTTTTTACACATTTAAATCAAGCATTCCTAGATACCTTTGTTACGAAACCATATATTCTATCCCATTTCGCTTCAGTAAAGGTTTTACTTCAGTTTTCTTCCCATTTCATTTTGGAATTTTCTATATTTGCATTGATTGCTGTCCTGAGTGCTCTGCATAACCAAGTGACAGCTGTACGCCCCATCCTCATGATAAGTATTAGTTGCTCCGTCTTGTCTACTGAGGTTTCGTCTGATTTGCATCTCCAAATCTGGCCTAGCCTATATTTTAATTTGTTATTATTGACAAACTGGCCCACTGGTAATCCATATTCACTTCTAACCTCCTTAAATAGTTTCATTTCCCCATTTTTATAGGTCACACATTTTGCTGCTTCCAGCTCCAATCCATGTTTCCTTCACCACTGTCTATCCTATGCCCCTTGTTAGACTTGCCGCTTTTTGCTGGGTTATCCCCAAACTTTTTGCCTTTTGCCTCCGATTTTTCTGACCCTGTTTTTATTGGCTATAGGAGTCTGGACACTTTACCGCTGCTGATCAGTGCTAAAGTGCATATGCTCTCTGTGTAAACTGTGATTCTGATTGGTTATCCACGATTGGCATATTTGATTTACTGGTAAGTCCCTAGTAAAGTGCACTGAGTGTGCCAGGGCATGTAAATCAAATGCTACTAGTGGGCTTTCAGCACTGGTAGTGCCACTCACATGAGTAGCCCTGTAAATGTGTCTCAGACCTACCACAGTAGTGTCTGAGCGCACTGTTTTAAACTGCCATGTCGACCTGGCAAGTGCACCCACTTGCCAGGCCCAAACCTTTCCTTTTCTTACATGTAAGGCACCCCTAAGGTAGGCCCAAGGTACCCCCATGGGCAGGGTGCAGTATAGGTGAAAGGTAGGACATGTACTGGTGTGGTTTACTTGTCCTGATAGTTAAATACTGTGTATTTCGTTTTTCACTATTGAAAGGCTGTCTGTCTCATAGGTTAACATGGGAGCTGCTTTGTAACCTTTTACAAGTGTAACTTTCCATTGGTACAAGATAGAGAAATAGAGTTTGGCCTTCCTGAACTCAGAATTTAGTAAAGGTGGTTTTTAAATTGTGTGTTTGAAAATGCCATTTTTAGAAAGTGGGCATTTTCCTGCTTTACCATTCTGTGTGCTTTTGACTGGTTGTGTATTCACCGTCTGGTTTTGGAAAGACAGGGGCTGGGGATGTGCATTCACTCTAGACCGTCACAAGGGGGGTTGAGGGGTGTCCTGCCTTGGCTGGGTGACGCATCGCTAGGCTGAATAGACCTGGTCTGCATTTAGAGTGGTCAAAGGAGTTTTGCTAGCACCTGAATAGGCTGTGTCTCCATTGCACAATGCTGTCTCCATCCCCTATGGTCATGCTGCACCAGGGAGATCAGAACTGGTTTGGACTGAGCTGAGAGACTCTGAAGCAAAGAGAACAGTAACAAAATGGGGAATAAGTATGAGACCTTAAACCCCAAGTCTTTAGATTACTTCAGGAACCAAGAGGACCCTGCCAAGAAGAAGAGCTGAAGAGCTGTGTGTAGAGTGGTGCCTTTGCTGTGTGAGGGGTGGGCTGGCCTGCAGTTGCTGCTTCTGTCTGTGGTGGGAAAAGGACTGACTCTTTTTGCCCTGCTGTGGTATCCTGCTTGTGAAGAATTTCCAAGGTCTTCTGTGTGCTTGCCTCCTGTTGGAAGTCTCAGGGAGATAAAAGACTTCAGGATCTTTCCTGAAGTCTTTTATCTCCCTGAGACTTCCAACATTGCTGGATCTAAGAGTAACCTTTCTGGGAGGAGAGATGAAAAGCAGTGTGAGGAGCGCTCCCCTGAGGTGTGTGGGGTGGGCTGGCCAGCAGTTGTTGCTCCTGTCGGGATCAGGAGAAAGGACTGGACTGTTCTTTCCCAAATTGCTAAACAGCGCATGGTGAGCACTGTATTCTTCATCTTCAGGAGAAGGAAGCTGCCTGGTGTGCCCAAAAGTGCATAGTCCACTCTTGTGGCAGCATGAGAAGCGTGGTGTGCCTTGTGTGGGGAACTTCAACAACCATATAAAATGTAATAGGATTGCAGGTCTGTTGCCCCCTATGTGCTCTCTGTGTTATTGGGCGATTTATGTACCACTGGTGATATCGAGTGATTTATGTATTTTAGCCCTAACCTAATTACTGCATTTCCATTCCAAATATGCTGTCATTTTATGCTTTGTGATCACAGGATAACAAGTGTCATTTCAGGACCTGCATAATGTGGACATTGATGGTGTAGGATGTGTTTATGACTTGTGCAACTTATGAGTATTTGCTTTATTGCACTAAATGTGGTGTTATGACAGATGTCTAGTTGGCGAAGGGATTTATGTGATTGTTGTCTATGTGTTTTATATACAATATAAGTGATATTTTTGTACAACCAGGTGGGGAGTCCCTTTTGTGGTGTGTGCTGTGTGTCACTGGTGTGTGTGTGTGGGTTGCACAAACACTTTACACATTGCCTCTGAGATAAGCCTGACTCCTCTGCCAAGCTACCAAGGTGGTGAGCAGGGGTTATCTTGGGTGTGTAACTCCCTTACCCTAACTAGAGTGGTGGGGTCTACCTGGCTTAGGTTGTTACAAATGGGGGTCTCTAGTTGGCAGAGGTAGGTACTTTTGTCCAAATAGGGACCCTTGCTTCTAGTCAGTGTAAGGGGAATACACACTTTAGATAACCCCTCCTCACCCCCTTGGTAACTTGGCACGAGCAGACAGGCTTATCCCAAAGGCAATGTGTAAAGTATTTGTACCAACACTCACAGTAACAGTGAAAACACCACTAAAGGACACCACACCAGTTTAGAAAAATAAAGTATCTTTATCTAGACTAAACAAGACTAAAACAACAAAAATCCAACATACACAGTTAAAAATAGAAATTAGAAAGGATATTGCAAAAATCAAGCTTGTAGAAAACAAATAGCACCAACTGGGGCTATTGCGACGTCGTGACAGCAATAAATCCAAAGTACGGCGCCGACCGCGAGGATCGCGGCGTCGGGCATGGAGTCACACAGACCCCCAAACAAACAGTACCTTGGAAACGAAGTCGGTGACGATGCACGGCGTTGAAGAACTGAGGTGTCGGTTCCGTTGACGATGCGAAGTTGCCGAGTTCGTGGAGTCGCCCTCGGCGGTTTTCGGCGCCGCGATAACAGGGTGCAGGCGCAGGCGATGACGGAGTCAGTGCGAGCGCTGGCGTTGGGCACGGCCGATAACTGCAGGCGTCGGCAGGCTTCGTAGGGTGTCGTAGCTGCAGTGCAGGCAGGGTGGCGCGTCGTTCACTTCACGAGCAGTGCCCCGGGCCTCAGTGCAGGTCGCGACGTCACAGCGGCGTCGGTGACGGCATCAGAAACAGGTTTTCTTACTTCTCTTAGGTTTCTTCCAGCTCCCAACAGCAGGAACAACCTCCAGAGGCCCAACACAGTCACAGGCACCTCTTGGCAGGACAGAACTCCCAGCAAGGAAGTTCAGGGGAGCTGGGGGGGTGAAGTCTTTGTGTCCCTGAGACTTCAAAACAGGAGGCAAGCTCTACTCAAGCCCTTGGAGACTTTCCTCAAGCAGGGGACACAGCACACAGCAAAGTCCTTCTCCTTTCCTTGGCAGAAACGTAACTGCAGGCCAACCCCAGACACACAGTAAAAGCAGTACTTCTCCTCAGTTTCTCCAGCTCTTCTCCTTAGCGAAGGTTCCTCTTGATTCCAGAAGTAGTCTAAAGTCTGGGGTTTTGGGTCTGATACTTATACCCCAAAATGTCTTTGTTCTCATTGTGCAGGGGGCTCTGAGCCCAGTTCAAACCAGTTCTGCCTTCACTGGTGCAGCATGACCACAGGAGGTGGAGACAGCATTGTGCAAGGGAGACAGGCTCCATTCAGGTGCAAGGTAAATCTCCTCCCACCACTCTATATGCAGCCAGGGTCTGTTCAGCTCAGGGCTGAGTCATCTAGGAAGGGCCAGGCACACCTCAACCCCCCCAGAGGCTGTCTACAGGGAATGCACATCCTCTGCCTCTGTCACACTGAAACCAGACAGTCAATCCACAAACAGGCAGAGGCACACAGGATGATTGAAGAAGAAAATAGCCACTTTCTAACAGTGGTATTTTCAAACACACAATTTAAAAACCATCTTTACTAAAAGATGTGTTATTAAATCCTGAGTTCAGGGATCCCAAACTCCATTTTTCTATCTTATCCCTATGGGAAGATATGCTTGTCAAATGTTACAGAGCATTCCCCATTCTGTCTATGGGGCAAGATAGCCTTTCAATAGTGAAAAACAAAATTGGCAGTATTTCACTATCAGGACGTCACACACACCAGTACATGTCCTACCTTTCACAGACACTGTACCCTGCCCAGGGGGATACCTTGGGCCTACCAGAGGGGTGCCTTAAATGTAAGAAAAGGAAAGGTTAGAGCCTGGCAAGTGGGTGCACTTGCCAGGTCGACATGGCAGTTTAAAACTGTGCGCAGACACTGCAGTGGCAGGTCTGAGATACCTTTTCAGGACTACCCATGTAGGTGGCACAATCAGTGCTGCAGGCCCACTAGTAGTATTTGATTTACAGGCCTTGGCACACTCAGAGCACTTTACTAGAGGCTTACCAGTAAATCAAATATGTGAATCATGGATAACCAATTATGTTCACAATTTACACAGAGAGCATATGCACTTTAGCACTGATTAGCAGTGGTAAAGTGCCCAGAGTCCTAAAGCCAACAAAAACAGCTCAGGAAAAATAGAAGGAAGAAGCAAAATGTTTGGGGATAACCCTTCAAAAAGGGCTATTTCCAACACCATCAATTATATCTTTAGGGTTTCTGTATATTTTAATGCCAGGTATTTGAATGTGCTGGCAGCCCATTGTTTACCTCGTCCTCGTGATATATGAGATAAAGTACAACCTGGTGTATATTATAAGAATAGAGCACGTCGCCTAGGATTTCCATACCACTATAGAGGAAAGATGCAGAAGGATGAGATCCTATATAATATAATGAAAATTCGAGGTGACTTGCAATATCCTTTTAATATACAGCAGGGAGTATTTTATTCATTATAATTCATAGTCACATCCCCACCCTTTCTACAAACCATTTAAATCACTGGTGTCTTGCTCCTTCTTATGAAAGAGATAATATATTTGCTGCCATGTAGAATAAAAGCGGAATGTGTAGTGCAAAATCGAATACACCAAAAAGCAGTTATTAATTTGTTGCAGAAATGCTTTAGAATTATTTTAATGTAAATCAGATAAAAAAAATTGTGTAACTTAGAATGTGAAGAAGCATGCAGAGAGACTCTGTTATTCTTATAGCAACCAACAGTGTGCAAAAATTAAACTGGTTGCCATAAATATCTCCAGTCTGCTAATCACTGTTTTAAGAAAAACAGATAGAAGAATGAAAACCCAGCTCTGTTTTTGGGTATTTAAAATGCAGCGGTTATTATGCTCTCTGACCTGTCTTTCACCTTGACTGCTAGCTCTGGCAGCTGGCATTATGACATGCTACTCAACTGTAATAAGTTATTACAGTTCAGCATCTTTGCAATTTTATTATTGCAGGTGACTAGAGACATCACAGTTTGGCTGTAATAAGACAATCAGAGAAAGGCTTACAAGGATTGCAGGGTTCTATGTATAACTATATATAGAACAAAGTACCAAACATTCTACAAAAGCAGCTAGGCAACGAAATACAGGACATCCCCATCCGTTCCCACCATTTATATCGGTTCAAACCTGAACAGTAACAGCTGCTCAAGAAACTGCTATCTTAACAGAAAAAGTAAAACAATATCGCTCAGGGAGCACTCAATGGCGCCTGAGTGATATTTATATAATAAAGTACCCTCTTAGGTTGATTGATTGGTGCCCTCTGGTGTGCATTATAAGGATGTCACCAAGGAGGTACGTGGCCATGCAGAGGAATGAGGCTGAAGGCTGAGTTCCTTTATAAGGTCATGTCACTTTTAGATAACTTACAATATCTCTTTAATTTACGACATAGGGTAATTTATTCCTTAGAATACATTGTTACCCTGATAACCTTTGTATTCCCTAGAATACTTTAACACCCCATTAGCCTTCCCCTAGAAAGATTGAATCATTGGTGTTTTGCTCCTTCATATGAATGAGTATGGCTGCAAATATCTTGAGTCAATCAGCATTGGTAGTGCAAAATTAAACCTGTCAATATACATTTAGTATTTTAATTAATATAACTTATTATATGCTGTGCATGCCATGTCCCTTTCGAAAACAGCTGTAATTCATGTGCTGTAACAAACAGGCTGTGCCAGCTATTGTATAATGAACTATAGCCCTGCAAAAAATAAACAAGCTGTCATACATTGCTCGCCTAATCACTGCTCCTTTTAGGAAAAAGCTCAGAAGAGCAGAAAAGCTAGCCCTTCTTTTCATTGTTTACACAGCAGATGTAATTCTGTTATATGACCTGCCTTTCTCCCTGTCTGCTGGCAGAAGCCATTAGAAGTCTCAACTCAACTGTAATATGTTATTACGATTGAGCAGCTTTGTTATGTTCTTTTTACAGGACACTAGTAATGTTACAATTAGACTCATAAGAAAATTAAAGTTATATTCCTATAGAGAGATAGCAAGTCCCCATGTATTATATAGTTAATCAGTATCACATATAACAGTATTTCCTCCAACAACATATCCTAAACAGGCATCAGTGGAGTAACTTGGAGGCTTGAAAATCAAAAGAGAGATTCAGACATTATAATAATCAAACCTCAATATGGTCAGCCCAGCTGCCTTTTTTTGCTAGTTTATAAAGCCTTCCAGTGTGTAAGGGTATGTCGGCCATGGTTCTTGTAATCGAATTATATTATGCTCACCTCGATAGCTAGCCAACTCTGAATCTTTGAGCTTATGATTAATGCCAGCTCATTTCCATGACAACAAAACTAATGAAATAGGAGGTCTTGGCCCAACTAGAATGTGGATTCTTTTGCAGGAGAGCATTCACCCAAGATGTGTTCAGGCCAAGGTCAGATAAGCCAGTGTTATCCCCCTTAGCACCTGATCCAATCATAGGGACAGAAACATAAGAATGGTCACCATAAAATTCAAAATGCCCAGTGCTACCAGTACTTTTAGTGAACATCGGGTAGCACTCAAACTTTTATTTAGGTTGAATATGACTAAGCACGGCTTCCACCCTGTGCAACCCGAGCGACATTTGCATTTGAATGTTTAACAGGTGGAAGGGGATCATAGCTCAGTGTTCTCATTTGATCAATATGCTTGAGGACTAAGGGCCTCCTTTAGAGTTTGGTGGATGGGATACTCCATTAAAACATGCTGTATATCTCATTCGCCGTAGTACAAGTGCTGTAGGCGATAATGCACATGCAGTACGGCGAACGGGATATCATTCGGAGTATATCGTCCACCAAACTTTAAATAAGACACTAAGGGGCATATTTACAAGAAAAGTGACAGAGCACGGCGTTAGCCTTCTTGGCTTAAAGCCGCGCTCTGACACTTTTGAAAGGCAGGACTGCACTGTATTTACAACAGTATGGTGCAGACCTGCGTTTCCCCCTGCGCTGGTGTTAATTACAGCTGCCTAGCGCCAACGGAGGCACCCTTGCACCATAGTGCAAGGGTGCCTGTGTTATGGGGATGATTGTTTATGTGCAGGAAGGTGTCCTTTCCTGCACATAATCAATCTTAAATGGCGATTTGCAACTTCTATGTGTGCTGCTTTGTGCAGCACACATAGAAATTGCCACTCGTAACTTTTAAAATGATTGTTTAAGTCCAGGAAGGGACACCTTCCTGCACAGGGAAACAGCCTTAATCACGAATCTTTAACAACGACGGTACTAAACAACGAATTTTAACAACGACCTTTCCTGAATAACGAATCGTTTAAACCACGGCTTACTTGAACAACGAAATAAACTTACCTGGTTCGATCTGCTGCATGCGGTTTGCACTTCTGTTTCCAAACACATTCTCAACAAAAGCAGATGTCTGGGTGAAGATAGTTATTCATCTTGGATTGTTCTGCCCCCACTATATTTTGTAGTTAGGCAGCCACATTACTGGTTTACTAATTTATTTGAAAAGTGTATGTAGCACTGCCCGTCATGCATACATTTTAACTGGGAAATAAAAAAATGAATTATTATTTCTACAGAATAGGAACTCTTCAAGTATTTGATGAAAAAATACACACTTTTGGCTACAAATCAGTTTTTTGAATTTATTCGAGTCATCTTTCATATTAGGATTTCAGAGCCTGCACCTTTTCTTTACATGCTTCAGGAAATTATGTGGATGTTTTAGCGCCATGCTAGCTACAATAGCATACATTAGTAGGCCTGTGTTGACAGAATGGGCACAGATCAGCTCTCCTGGAATCAGGCTCTGGAAACTTGAGTTACACAGTGACCTTTCAAGCTCCTTGTTTATTTCTAGTTCAAAAACGTGGACCGGGACCAAAAGAACTCAGATATCATCTCACAGGCAAAGTTTCACTAACACGGTTTCGAGTCGAGCGGATTTAATGTAATTTTGTTTACAACGACACCCACCTCAGATGAACTACTTTTCCTATTTGATTGCACTGCTGAATAGACTTCGCTTACACATGCCAGGTCGCACTGGAGACATTTCTTTACAGTTGGGGAAGTCGACTCACTGAAGCACGTCAACGTGTTGTTGTGCCGAGTGAAGGGACAGGTGTGCATTGTAAATAGTACAGGAAAGCACTGGGTGGTATAATCGGGTAATTAGCTAATTGTATATTTTTCGTGGTTCAGGAAGTCGTAGTTAAAAATGTAGTGGTTTAGAATTGTTAGTGGTTCAGCATTCGTGGTTTAGAAATTCGTTGTTTAGGAAGTAGTGGTTTAATCATAGAACCTCCTGCACATAACAATCATGCAAGGCGTTTTGCTGTTTTTATTTGTGCTGCACAATGCAGCACACATAGAAACACTAAAAACGAGGAGAAATTAAGCATTTCTCCTCGCTTCATCATGTTAAGACCAGGTTCTTTTGGTCTTAATTTTGGTTTCCCCAAATTTACGCCACCCTTGTAAATATGGGGCAGTGTCAAAATCAGTGGGTGTTGCGGTGGAACGCCCACCGCAACACCAATTGCCCATCCCTTTCAAGCTAAGTATAGCGTGCAAGGGTGCCTTATTTACAAGCCAGCGTTAAGCCACGTTAAGTGGCTTAACACGGCCTTGTAAATAAGGTGAAGCCCGTATCGCCACAGGAACATCGAAAACAGTGATGTTCCAGTGGCAATAGGGGCTTGTAAATATCCCCCTAGGTTCAAGAACACAGTTGAATAAAGTTTCACTATAGTAGGTTTGACCCTTTTGTGATTATTCCATTTTGCCGAGGGAATCAGTTTGATATCAGCTGCGCTAATGGCACGCAATTCAAGAACAGAAGTGAATAGTGAAGATATGCAGGCCTAGTTCAAAAAGGTAGGGTGAGTATTCGAAAAGACCACCATAATTTCTCGTAAGTCAATATTCTGTGTGCCTCTGCTGGTTTGTGTATTGGCTGTCTGGTTTTGGAGAGACAGGGGCTGGGGATGTGCATTCACTGTAGACAGTCACAAGGGGGGTTGAGGTGTGTCCTGCCTTTTCTGGGTGACTCATAGCTGAGCTGAATAGACCATGGCTGCATTTAGACTGGTGGCAGGAGTTTCACTTAAACCTGAATAGGCAGTGTCTCCTCTGCACAATGCTGTCTCCACCTCCTGTAGTGATGCTGCACTAGAGAGGACAGAACTGGTTTGGACTGGGCTCAGAGACTCTTTGCACAAAGAGAAAATGGGGTATAAGTAGTGGGCCTTAAACCCCAGAGAGCTAGATCACTTCTGGACTCAAGAGGAACCTTTTGCCAAGGAGAAGAGCTGGAGAGCTCTAAGGAGGAGTACTGCCCCTTTGCTGTGGGCTGTTTTTTTTGGGTTGGCCTGCAGTTGCTGCTTCTCTCAAGGAAGAGAACAAAGACTGGAACTTTGCTGAGAACCTGCTTGAAGATGACTCTCCAAGGGTTTGTGTGTGCTGGCCTCCTGTTATGAAGTCTCAGGGACACAAAGACTGCTGGGAGCTCTGAACTGCCAGGAGGTGCCTATTCCAGTTTTGGGCCTCTGGAGGTAGTTTCTGCTGTTGGAAGCTGGAAGAAACATAAAGAAAGCAAGAAAAACATCTCCGATTCCGCCAGCGCCGCCGCCAGTGACGCCGCGACCTGCACAGAGGTCAGGGGCACCACGTGTGAAGAGCATGATGCACCGCCCCAGCTCCGACCCCCGCCGACGCTTGCAGTTATCGGCCTTCCTGACACCAGCACTCGCACCCAAGCTGCCACCACCTTCATCTCGTTATAGCAGAGGCGATATCCATTGAGGGTGACTTCACAAACTCTTTGACTTTGCATCGCCTCACCGGAACCGACGCCTCACTGCTGACGCATCCTAACTTTCCCTGCCCTGGACTCGACATGTCGCCTCCTCACTGACACAACGCCTCGCCTCCCCAGTGGCAATCAGGGAACCGGCCTTGACCTCGGGATCGACGCCCCACCTCCACGATGCCGTGCATCATCCATAGACTTTGTTTTCCAAGGTACTGTTGTTTGGGGGTCCATGTGACTTCGTGCCCTCCCGGTTGGCGCCGTACTTTGGATTTATGCCTCTCACTACTTTGTAATAGCACCAGGTGGAGCTTTTGTTTCTACAAGTGCTATTTCTGAGATAACTGTTCTAAAAGTCATATATTGATAGATGTATGTTGGTTTTTTGTTGCTCTGGTCTTGTTTGGTTTGGATAAAGATACTTTATTTTTCTAAACTGGTTTTCTAAACCCATTTGTGGTGTTTTCACTGTGTCACTGTGTGTTTTGAGTACAAATACTTTACACATAACCTTTGGGATAAGCCTGTCTGCTCGTGCCTAGCTACCAAGGGGGTGAGCAGGGGTTATCTGAAGTGTGTAACTCCCTTACCCTGACGAGAAGCAAGGGTCCCTACTTGGAGAAAGGTACCTACCTCTGCCAATTAGAGACCCCCATTTCTAACACCTGCAAAAAGGGCCATTTCCAACAACATGAAATCAGCAGTGTTAGTGTCTCATTCTCACAGAACAGATACTAAACTGCAGCAGCATTGCAAGCCTCTCCCTCAAATAACAGATACAGTACACCATCAGCACTGGAACAAACCCTCACCAAAAAATGCAGATGGGCTTTAGCAGTGCAGGCTTCCACTCCTCAGATAACAGGTGCAGCATGGACAAAATAAGCTGTGTAAACTTCCTTCATTTGCTGTAGAGAACGGGCAACCGCGATGCAAGCTTTCCTCCCTCACAGAAAAAGTCCAGTATGGTAACAGCAGTATAGGATTTCCTCCCTGACAGAAATGTTCCAGCTCTACATCAGGAATACACGCTTCCTGCCGTCACAGAACATATTAGGCTGTCTGTGTCAACAGTGCAAACACTCTTACCGATTTGATGCATAAATTTCATATGTGTGTGGATTAGTAAGAGCATGGATGGGAGCACTAGTCAATGATTAAATATGGGTGGGCGATTCGAGGGTGAATGGCTGTATTGATGCATGAGTTAGTGGCTGGAGGAATGGGTAGTAGGATGGTGGGGAGAGGTCAGAGACTCTTGGATAAGTGGGAGGCTGGATGGCTCATGGAAGTATGTTTGTATGAATGCTGAATTTGTGTGAAAGGATAGATGAATAGATGAATGGATAATGTCTGTGGCTGGAGAATGAAAATGAAATCACAATGTTTGTTGATGCATTGGTATTTGTGTATAGGTGGGTGATGGTCCTTTTGTGTGTGCATGGGTAGATTAATGGTCGTGGTCATGGTGTGTGTGTGTGTGTGTCTATGCGTACTCGTGAAGGTGAAGTCATGTGTGGATGCGTGTCTGTAATTTACTCTGATGTTGCTGCTGTTGGAATTGCTCTTCTTATGCACATGCTGAGCTGTAAAAAAGGGGCTTGTCACCTTGCAGGGTTAATACGTTTATCTTTTGAGCAACAAAGCCGAGGAAGAGGTGTGGTGCCGCGGCCAGGGCGACTGACGCTGGAATCTGGGGCTCACGGTTCGATCCCCGGCGGCAGATCAGCCCAACACCATGTGACTCTGGGCAATAGCTTGCTGAATCTTCCCGACGGCCCCCAGCACCGGGATGCCTTCGGGTAGCTGATCGCGCTTTACAAATACTGGATTTACATTTACTGTAATAGAGCAGCACCGTCACCAAATACTGTTGAGAATCCTGATGCTGCAAAATGAACCAGGGGTTTGCCATTTGTGCACTTAGGAGTCATACTCCTGTAGCAGAAGATTCTGAAACCAACAAACATGATGGGGCATATGTACAATGAAATGTCTGAGCGCTCAGCTGTGCCAAATTTGGCAGCGCCACGCTCCGACATTTCCAAAACGCAGGGATGTGCCTTATTTACAACAATACGGCGCACCCTTTTGTATCCCTAGCACTCGCGCTAAAATTAGCTGCCTAGCACTAAAACAGGCACCCTTGTACCATAGTGCAAGGGTGCCTGTGTTGCAGGGAATGATTGTTTATGTGAAGGTGGGAGACCTTCCTGCACATCAACAAACATTCATGTTGATTTGTTACTTCTATGTGTGCTGCAGAATTCAGCACACATAGAAGTAGCAAATCATCATTATCTAGTGATTGTTTTTGTGCAGGAAGGGAGACTTTCCTGCACATAAACAATCATTCATGGCGTTTTGCTCTTTCTATGTGTGCTGCAGAATGCAGCACACATAGAAAAAGCAAAAACGAGGAGAAATAAAAGCATTCCTCCTCGTTTCGCCACTGTAATGCCTGATTTTGCATGGTGTTAGTTTTTGGTGCTGAATTAGATTTACACCTCATTGTAAATCTGGGGCAGCGTCAAAAAGCAATGGATGTTGCAGTGGAACGCCCACAGCAACACCCATTGCATGCCCCTTTCACGCAGATACCTGCGTGAAAGGGTACCATATTTACAAATCGGCGTTAAGCCACAAAAAGTGGCTTAACGCCACTTTGTAAATATGGAGCAGGGCATTGCGCCACTGGAACGTCATTAAAAGTGATGTTCCTGTGGCGCAATGCCCTTGTAAATATGCCCGGTGTCTTTCATATGGTTCTGTGTCTCTGCCACTGCGGCTGTAAAACAGACAGAAAAGATCATAACAGAAAGAATAAAAGTGAGCTGCCTCAGAATAAGGCATAACATGTAGTGGCACTGAAAATAAAAGAAGTTGACATGTACATTCCAGTTCTAAGATCACACACTCAACTATGACTCAATCAAGAGTATTAATCATATGACCCGAGTTGTTTGAACATTAATTATTTACAGCTTTTAGGAATGACACAGCATGCAACGCTATAAGAAGTAATCATTCATAAATTATTATTTTTTAAGAGTTTTATATAGCGCGAACTAGACCGGAAGATATCGGGTATCAGAGCGCTTTACATAGCACGAGTTTCGTAACACAAGGACACATTCATTTTTTTTATGCATGGGGAGATGAAGTGATTTTGCCCAGAATCACAGGATGTTGAGCGTCGTTGTCAAGACTCGAACCCGGTTCCCCAGTTTCGATGTCGACCGCTCTAGCCGTAAGGCTACATCCTCTCCCCATATGTTAATGAATTGTGCGTAAAGTGTATCTATGCGTGCTTGTGCTGCTGCAATTCTCAGATTACTTTTGGAACGACCACAGACATGAGTATCTTGGTCGACTTCCACACTGCAGAAAAGGAATCATGATAGTCTACGTAGAACCCTGGGAAAGTGGCTGGTGCAGATCTGGGAGCTGTGAAACCTCGACTTGCCTTGAGAAACTTGTAGACACCTAATCAAGAAATCTAGGCCAGTGTAACAAAAAATACGGCTTCATTGAAGTTAGGTTGGGGAGGGGGGTGGTTTCTGCTGTGTGGAAATAGTTACAAAAGAAATGTCTTTTATCCCAAAAGAGACTGTATAGTGTCCACAGTGCCCAACCAGGAGTCTTCCTAAGCATGTTCCCTTGGGTTGAGAGAGGTCCTCAAGGACTTCCCTAACTATACCATGACTAATCTCAGGGAGAAAGTCTGGTCTTATCCTGGGTGGTCTGTCCCCTTTCTTTTCTAGTTCCACAATGCCAATGTGGCCTTCTGCATTAGGAGAGTGGAAGAGGCAGACTTTATGTTCTTGCGGCGGTAGACTACACCATTCTGTCTTGCATAATGGACGGTAACCTCCTGATGTGTGGTAACTTTGTTTACAGCCTGCCTGATGCATATTCTGTAAATTAAATCTTTCAGTTGAGTAAAGCAGAAGTATTGACAACAGATTTAATTTTATAGAAGTAACAGGAAAATGTTAGTCTTATTAAAAACACATGTACAAAGGAGTGTTACCCTTCTGTAAAGTAGTAACAGTGAGTAGGCTTTGGTCTTATTAGTGACATAGAAGAATTGGTACACTTTTTTTACTTTACTGTTTTCAAATACAAATACTTCACAGAGTTAAGAAAATGATACAGGGTTCAATCGGTAATTGGAATGCTGGCAAGTTAGTTCAGTGGATTACTGAGTTTTGTGTATGACCTGTAGGGCACAGCTTCAAATACTGGCAGTGTCAACTCAACTTCTCATCCTCACTTCGTCGAGAAAACAACTATGGTTGACCTGGGTAATGACACTTATCATTCAAGCGTTTTGAAATTGTTCAATTTGCTGGGCACCTACACTAGGAAAACGCTCAGTATTATTTCTGCTTAACACATCTGGGGCCCAATACACAGTCTGAAACCTGTGATTCACAAAAACACAGTCTTTGCCTCCACAAAACACCTTACCTTTTACAGTGTACCAAAGCCCCTTTCAAAAGGACTTTTCGTACCCTTTCCAAATTGCAGTTAGGAGAGTGTGTTAAAGGAGCTTCCAAAGCTTACTGGAGATTCAAAATGCTATTTATCAATTACTTGTGCCTGCAATTGTGATTGCTCCCCATTGATCACTTGCTAACACTTGGGATAGTAACTGATTTGCAAAGGAGAAGCTGTTCTTTGGCACAGCTACCTTTTTGAGAATAATTGTGGGCTTCGGCGGGGGGGGGGGCGGGGTGGGGTGGACGGGGATCAACTAGAGACCACCGCCAGCTCTCACCAGTATATTCCCTGTATGTCACCATATAAAATAAAAAAATAATGCCTGGCACTTTAAGGGTCAGTGGCTGATCCTAAGATCCCTCGCCAGCCTCCATCCCTGAGTTTGCAGCTATTGGAGGGGTGGGTCACTAATTGCATCCTGCCTCATTAATATTCATATATTGTACATATAAGATGAAGGGCAGTTGGCAAACCAATCAGTGTGTAATTTTCACATCCTGGTTTGCGCACTGCCTATAGTACATCGGGCCCCTTTAATCTGAACATAAATGTTCCTCATTACGTGAAGAAGAATTCTTATTCAAGGATTTGTAAAAAAAAATCAAAGGGTTGTAACAATTTTGCTCAAAATGGGGAATTTCTTTGTAGAGGCTCCTACTTAAAAGAGGAAAAAGGAAACATAATGCTGTCTCTATGAAAGCAAAATGACGGCTGCATTTCTCAGAAGCTCCTCAAAACAAACCTTTTGTGTTCTTAGATATGACAATGAGCCTTTGAATAACGTGCCAAGAAAAACTTGAACCAGCATCTAGACCTGGTGCGAAATCCGTTGAGCGTTCAGACAATAGTAACATGGCGCCTGCGTCGCGTGCACCATGAGCCTTTTATTACTTGTGGCTGGTATTCTTCACTGCGCAGTGTGGTGGAAAGTAGGCCGGGTGCGTTCCATGACCTGCAGGGAAGTCTACTGTAGTGCTGATTGCCTACCTTGTTATGCCTGCGTAGACCACCTATTACCGCAAATGGGAATCTATTGTAATCAACTATTTGATTTTACTGGGCTGCTGTTTTAAAGGTAGCTCTCTGGTAAGCACACGACAAAGAGAACGTACTCCCCTTTGCATCCTGGATACCAATATTCTCTACCCCATGAATTTGCATCGGCTCAAATTATCAGCTGTGCGGTCAGCCAGCGATTAGAAGAATATGCGAGATAAAGATTAAAGCAAAGCTTTGCTTGGGTTTCCTATCTTTTGGTAGAGTGCGATTGCTTTGTACATAAGATGAACAGATTTTGAGGACCAAAAAAACAGGAGGGCCATAGACATTGAAATAGGGTTAAATGTTGGCACCAAACATGGACGCTGAAGGACTACAACATAGTATCACCCAACATAGAAGGACTACACTGCCACATCCCACAAAGATCATACATGAGAAAGGCAATAAGACCAGCATTTTAGGAATTGTACACATTGTTCATTTAAAAACGTATTGAAAAGCTAAGGAAAGAGAATCAGAATTACTTATATTCCACACTAGGAATCGGGGTGAAAACAATCATGACTTGATATGTAAAATTGAGCAACCCTCTGTTAGTTGAAACCAGTCAGATGAAAAGACTTCCTCTCCCATGCTGTGATGAGTCTCAGGGGCGATCAGGTGAGCCTGGGACTTGACTATGAGCTCCTCTGATGCTTACATCCTTCATTAAACCAACTGTGCTGCGTGAATGAAGTGATGCAGCACAGCAGGTGACTCTTTAAAGAAATTAACATCTGTTCTTGGTGCGAAATGTGAGCATGTGCAACAATGTAATAAATGTGCACACTCACCCGAACTTCTCTCAAAAACTAGGAAATGTATTAACTTTATTAAAAAAGTGTCAGGATGCCAGGACAGTCCTTAAAAAACCATGACCGTCCAGGGAAATACGAAATATCTGGTCTCCCTCCTTGTACTTCAACAGAAACTGTGGTTGATTCTTGAAACAATGGGCAGCACAGATGTGTGCTTTCAGTGGACTTGTATCCACAAATAGTCTCTTAGCATTGTAGAGTGGCGGTCTGGGCAGAGCGGAGCTATGCCAATCGCTCACCTCCTGAGCACATAGGAAGAAGTGGTTAAGTCAGAAAATTTGTAGAGAGCAGACCCAATCCGGGGATTTGGCTTAGATCTAGGAGCCGATCCAAGCCAACAAAATTTTTTCTGTGTTAATTACTCAACAGACATCAACTGTCATGGAAGAATATGACAAAGACTTTCAAATTTAAAAAAAAGTGTGTTCCTTTAACATTTGGAAATGTGTCAGTTTAGTACATGAGATTATATCACTGTATTGAGCAATATTTATTAGAAGCAAAAGTTTCTAAACATATACGCATGTGCCCGGAATTATTACAATAGGCGGATATTATAGATATTTGTTAGACATTATAGTCTATTAAACCACATACAAGAAAGGTTTCTGCATAGAGCACATCCCAAACTGAACTGCTTCAAGGTGCTCAAATGTGATCATCAACAAAAATGGACCCGTTGAACTGAAGTGATTTAGGTATGCTGACTCGGCTTGGTAAATGGTTAAGCCGGATTGAAAGCCAGATTTCCTGGTTATAAAGTGTGCAATGTTTAGATGGATTGATATATTCTTTTTTATTGCATTTAACCGAAGGACAGTGGCTTTTCATTCAATTCTATCATGAGCTAAATAGCACAGCGTGTTAAATAAATACACAGAGCGCATTCTATATCCATCTGAGGCAAGATTTCTTTCTAAAAAAAGTATAAAGTGAAGGCACGGTACAATTTGTATGTTAATATCCCTGGCTTCCTCTGACTAAGAGAACGAGTTCAGGAGTAGCTCATCACTGTAGTGAAGGCAATTACACATATTAGCAAAACTAGGAGATGCAGATCCCACAGAGTTGGCCCTCAGTTTACTACAAATTTTCACTGAGATACATGAAAGTTCAAGCTGATACTGCCCTTAGCCGTTGAAAATAAAAACTGCTTTATGGAGAGACAGGGCATATTCTAGGATGCAACTTTGCTCATTTTGTGGATCCAGTTCGCATGGAACCAGACATTCCACCACAGTCAGGCTTAAACACTGCTTCGCCACATATACATGTAAGTATTGACCGTATTCCTGACACATGCATATTTAATACTCCTAGGTCCATAAGAGACTACAAACAGACGCCAGCTCAAGACAGTGTCTACCTATCTGTGGAATCAAGCAGCTGAAATACAGGCAATTGCCTTAAAGGCCCTTGCTTTAAGTGAGAGTTTCTGTAACATTGAAGAGAAAGCTCTTGGTGCTTTATTGTGTGAAAGAAAGTCCTAAACTGCTCGTCTGCACGTACCAGCTGTCCCATTTCACCAGTTCTCTATTGATACCTGTTGGACTTGGCCCTTTTTGCAGGGTCATCCCTGAACTTTTTGCCTTCCTCCTGTACTTTTTATGACCTGTTTTTGTTGGTTTTATGACTCTGGGCACTTTACCACTGCTGATCAGTGCTAAAGTGCATATGCTCTCTGTTATAAATTGATGTATGGATTAGTGACTCCATGTTTGGCCTATTTGATTCACTGTCAGACCCTAGTACAGTGCACTGTTTGTGCCCAGGGCCTGTGTGTCAAATGCTGCTGGTGGGCTTGCAGCACTGGTTGTGCCACCCACAGGAGCAGCTTGGAAAGTGTGTCTCAGGCCTGCCATTGCAGAGCCTGTGTGCAGTCTGGTACTGCCATGCACCCACTTACCAGTCCACAAACCTTCCCTTTCCTGCATATTAGTCACCCCTAAGGTAGGCCCTAGGGCAGGGTGCATTGTATGTGTAAGGTAGGACATGCCCTGGTGTGTGTGGCATGTCCTGATGGTGAATTACAGCCAATTTCGTTTTTTCACTATTGCAAGGCTACCTGTTCCTATAGGCCAGAATGGGCAGTTTGATTATCTTCTTCTTCTTCTTAAGTCTTTATTTCGATTATAAAACCATAAAAGACATACAAACAATTAAAAAATAGGCAGGGTAAAAACGTGGTAACAGAATAGTTGGGTGATGCCAGGGTTACATTGATCTGGGACAGACACAATGAAATATTTAAAAAAGGAACGTTAATCCATCATTTCAGCAGACACTAATGTACTATTAACCCGTTAAGTGCTTCTGTCGGCCAACGGCCGTCGCGAGCACTACCTCGGTAGTGCTGCGCACGTCCGTTGGCCGACGCGGCCCCGCCCGCTTAATAGAACGTTCCGCACTGGCGCGGAACGTTCTAAGCACTTAACCGGTTAAAACATTTCATTAGGAAAAATATGAGAAGAGATTTCTGCTCAATTGTAATTTGTAACGGGAGCGGAGAATGGTAAAACCAAACAACATACAATCTAAAAGATAAAAGCTACCCAGATCTTACACAAAATCAATAGGCCCCACCACAATTCTCGGCAGTGTGGCAGACACAGGCTACCACGCAACCCACATGATAAGGATAGAACAAAATAAAACAGATCAAGTTAATAGGCCCTTGAATTTCTTTGCCCGAATCACCCATGCCCAACTCAGAAATTTTGCCATAGCAATGACAACAGGTTCCTGGGTACATGTCTGTAAGATCCTCAGGGCCTCTATAGTGTCTCTCGTGCCTAGGGTGGAACAGATGGGTTTGAGCCATTTCGTCCTTGGTGGCCCATAGGCCGGACAAGCAAATAGGATATGAGCAATTGATTCAGATTGTGCTAACATCTTATAATCCTAACTGACCCAGGGAACATGGTAGAAAAGCGAATTTAGTATGCCTGAACTCAGAATGATAAAATACATATTTTAGTGAAGTTGGTTTTAACATTCTGTGTTTGAAAATACCACTTTTAGAAAGTAGGTATTTTCTTGCCTAACCATCCAGCCTGCCTCTGCTAGCTTGTGTATTGTATGTCTGGGTTTGTGAGTGACAGGGGCTGGGGGACTCCAGGAGACAGGGTGAGTCAGCACAGGGCTGAATAGACCTATCTGCATGTAGAGTGGTGGGAGGAGTAGCACCTGGCCTGAATAGGGCTGTGCCTGCCTTCCACAATGCTGGCTCCACCTCCTGTGGTGCGTCTGATGTCCCTGGCCCACATTGACAAAGGAAGAAGGTGTGCACTGGCAGAATGCACCCAGAACTGGTTTGGACTAGGTACAGGACCCTCTGCCTTCAGAGGTCAAAGGATTTGCTAGTATAAATATTGGGACCCAGACCCCAAGATTTTAGATCACTTCTGGGAAACAAGAAGAACCTTTGCTGAGGAGAGGAACCAGAGAAACTGAAGGAGGAAACTATCCCTATGCTGTGTGCTGTTTGAGGGATTGGCCTGCAGTGGTTGCCTGATTGCCAAAGAAAGGAGAAAGGAACTTTGTGCTTGCTTTCATCATCTTGCAGAAGATCTCCAAGGACTTGAAGATTGAGCTTGCCTCCTGCTGAAGTCTCAGGGATACAAGACTTCACCAACCAGCTCCCCTGAATTCCCTTGCTGGGAATTTGAAGTGCCTACTGTTGTGTTGGGCCTTCTGAGAGACTGCGTGTCGCTGGGAGCTGGAAGCGCGACTCACGAAGAAGAAGCGTGTCGCCGCCGCAGCAGTTGTCGTCGCATCGCCGAGAAAGCGTGCCGCCGCTGCTGCTGTCGCCATCGCATCACCAAAGCGCCTCGCATCACCGGAGAAGAGTGTCGCCGTCGCAGCGGGCGCTGTCGCATCATCGGGGAAGCGTGTCGCAGGGCCTGTCGCGGCTCAGAAGATTCACCGAGTCGCCGCACGGCCGTTGGGCGTGCACGCATTGCCCCCTTCGTTGTCGCATCGAGAAGAAGACGCCATTTTGTTTCATTGCACCGGGTCGTCATCGCATCGAGGCGCTGCTGGTCGCATCGCCACAGAAGCGCAGTAAGAAACCGACACATCACCTCCCCATGCGGTGAAGAACCGACGCATCACCTCCTCTCCGGTAAGGAAATGACGCATCACCGTCCCCTACGCCGCAGTAGGGAACCGACGCATCACCTCCCCCGGAGCAAGGAACCGACGCATCACCGTTCTTGCGTGTAGGGAACCAACGCATCACCTTCCCTGCAACTCTTTTGTTTGTATCGCGTTACGCATCCAAAGGTACATTGAACGTAGAGTGTCGCATTTATCACCTGCTTTTGAACTGAACTATTTTCTACCATTGACAGTCATATTTTTCGTAGTGTATTGTGGATTTTTGTCGTTTTGGGTCTTGTGTTAAGTCTATATAAAAATACTTATTTTTATAATACAACCTGTGTGGTGTCCATCTGTAGTGTTGTCACTGTGTTACTGTATGTGTTAACAAATGCTTTACACACTGCCTCTGAGATAAGCCTGCCTGCTCGTGCCAAGCTACCAAGGGGGTGAGCAGGGGTTATTTTAGTAGTGTATCCCCCTTACCCTGACTAGAAGCAAAGGTCCCTATTTGGACAAAGGTACCTACCTCTGCCAACTAGAGACCCCCAGTTCTAACAATACCCTAGACATTTTCCTATAATTTACTTTCTGACTAGGTTTGAGTGCTCCTGATCTAAAGGACTCACAAAGTGCAGATGTACTGTTCCCTATGGATGTACCTGGTGGCTCCATTAGTCTCAAGTACGTACCCACTCCACCCAGCCACCCTAGGTCCTGGATAGTCTCAGATGATTAAATATTTCAAGGTGTGATGCCCACTGACTGCCTGTGCAAATTAAGTCCAGTGAACGCTGTTAACAGAGGCATATTAGCTGGTAATGTTTCTTAAAAAGAATGATAATGTTCGCAGTAAGTAGCATGCCTATGATCGCAACATGGAAAAGGAACATATGAACAAGTGCACATGAGTATGGGTCCTGCCAGCAGAAAATGAGAGGGTCAGCTTATCTTCACTATCTTTACCTTAGAGTCTGTCTAGGTGAAATACACGAGGTTTACTGCAAGATCATCTCTCCCGGGTTTATCCTTTGTGTGGTGGCACATAGCTACCGATTGCTGCAATGCAAGGTGGGAACGAGCCTGCCTCTGCTTAGCAGCATTTACACTATCCCAGAAGCGGAAATAACCCTTTATATTTGTGGCTGGGATTTCAAAAGTGTAAGATACTTTGGCTATGATTGACAGTTGTTTTCTGCCAAACTGACTTGGACTGAACGTTTAAACTGAAACCACACTTTGGGGTTCCTGTCCCTGCCTGGCTGTCAGATAGCTTACTTGCTAGTTTGCCTCCAAGAAGGTCCAGCAAAGTTCTTTGTGTTCCCCTTTGTCCATGTGGGCACACATCCTGTTTCCCTTGCGGGTCAGTGTCCAGCATGAATCCCTCAACTGCCAAGACCTTTCTTAATGGATATCAATCAAAGGGCGGATGGGAAGGCAGCTGTTTCCCCTGGCTTTCCTTTTAGTACCCCTAACACTGTCCTTGCTGCTCCTGATTTCAGTAGTAAAGAACACAGCAGCTGGAACCGAAAGTAAACAGAGCTCTAAATCTTATTTTATTTCCTATAATTTAATCCTTTCCCCCCCATTCCCAGCATTTCAGCAACCATGAGGAAGCTGTTGAGAAAGTAAGGGCAGTTTAAGGAGTAAATCTGTGATGTTATCAAGTGTCAAAGAGTGAATACTTCTGCTATCCCTGAGGTTCAAGTCAGTCCGTCTAAACTAAAAACTGGTGAACTGGTGTTGCTAGGACCTTGAAGTCGTGAGATATTTAACTTATAAGTATTATAAATTCTTAACTCCAAGCACAGAGAAACAACAGACTTCCCTGATAAAAATTCTACTCTACTGTAGCATGTTCATTTAGAATTGAGGTATATATGTTCTAAGATTTTACTGAGGTCTTACACAAGTTGTATCAATAGCGTTGATGCTGTTGGGCTTTAAATAGTGATTACAATCCGCTAGAGATCACAAACAGTAGAATAAAAATCATCAGTTTTGGCAGACAAATCAGTATTGCAATCACTTTCTAATAGGTTAACATTAGTCTGTTGTTTTTTTCTTTAGGTAAGATGATCATGATCAGTGTATTGCGGTGTTTTGCGATTACTGGTAGTGATCTCCAATAGCAAAGTGGGTGTCATAGTTTTTGTGGGACTATCAATAGTCAAATCCCCTTTCTTGGGATAACCTTGAGCTTTGTTTCTTTTGAGAGAATGTGCACTCCATCTAAACAATGACTCTAATGTTCATGAACAGTAAAGTTTGAGTATAACTTTGATGTGCAGTTTAATACTTTTCTTTTGTTGTATTATGTGATTGCTTACCATTTAGTTCCACTTTCTATTGTGTTTACATTTTACAGTATTATTTAAATATTCTTCTTTTATTTAAGTAACAATTTTGACTAGATCTTCTGTTTCTAGTGAGATTAATAGTGTCACACTGCATCTACTTTCAAACCTAGCACCACATCTTTGGGGTGAGGCCTAGACTATTTGTCCAAGGCGTTGGAGGCCACCTTCCCATTTCAGATTAAGTATTTAGTATCTTTGTCAGTAGTACCTTTTCAGTCTTACCTTTGATATTGCTAGACTGTCCCTACAACTAACTGGATCTGGGAAAATGCTTAACACATTCTTAATGAAGATGTACATGAAGTGGTTTCATCTCAACAAAAAATATTTTTCCCTTGGAGGAAAACAGTTACCTGTGAAAACATATATTTCAGTGACAGTAACACAAAAGAAAGTTCAACCAGATGGAAATTCAGATTGTGCAAATTTTGCACATTTGGGTACTTCAAGAAGTCAACTACTAGTATAAATTTCCTGAAGCTGTCCTTGGACGCTTAGTAAAGCCTTAAAGTTCAAATTTTACATTACCCCTCTGGGAGCAAATCTCTGACCTTTTCGCCCTTTGTGGATCAGCCCCACTGACATCCTAATTACACCAGATTGGGGCAGCAGGAGCCCCTCTATGAGATAGTGCCAAGGCCTGGACACTGTGAAGGTCTGTCAAGTTTCCTTCTTGATTGCTTGAAGATAGGACAACTCCTCCTAGTAGCCACGGTGCCATCTTGCACTTAAAAGTACATGTGAAAGGTGTCAAGTGTGTCCTTAAGAGGGTCCCAGATAGAAGTTAAAACCCACAAAGGGCCAGAAAATCTGACAACCTTGTAACTCTTGTTCGAAGATTAAGATTTATGCAGAAGAACATAAGCAAGGAACCAAACTCTCACTGATATCAGGTAACGGGAAAGATCCAAGCAAGAACTTTCCAGAAGAAAGTCGAAAACGGGCAATGAACACAATAAAATATATGGGAGCAAAGAAACCTAAGCTTGATATCTTTGATCAGACGTGGAACTCTGCAGCTCAACTTCTGCCCTTCCCTGTGACACTCCATGGGAGAGCGTTGCACCCTTCTGGGTGACTGCAACTGCAGAAACGCTGGCACGGTCTAGGCCGTGAGTGCACCCAGCTCCATGCTGAGCATGGAGATGCACTGTCTGACCGCGAAGTAAAACAAATCGAATGGATTTCCTTATAGCGCAGACTATCTGGCGACTTGCAGTCTAGTCTTGATACCTTGTGGAAGAATTACTGCAATTGCCAGCCATTTAGAAGTGTGAATCAGTAAATACAATGACACTCACAGACCTGAACTCACTGTCTAAGTTAAGCAGTGAGAACATTTATGTAAGGAAGAAATATCCTGAAGAGAGCACAGCACACAAGGTAATATTTAATTCATTTCATTTAAACCAAATTAAAAACACATCACCCCAGAAGCCACCAGCTGGTTGTCATCTGAGCAAAGCCCAGTCATGCTTTGAAACTGGGAATCGATACATTTCTTTCTCCATGTTTATTTTATCTGCTGGCACTGCCTTCACAATGTTGTGCCTTCAAATGAACAAAGCACAAAATCACTGCAGGGCCCTGAGTTGCTTGGTTATCCCTGCATCTGCATCCACGGCAATGTTCCTTGTAGTTGGCTGGTCCAGGGTGGAGGAAGTGATTTGCAAGTGAATGTGTGGGACACACAACTGCTGCACATCCCGGTGCAGGGCTGGCAGGAGGAGAATCAGAAATGCTGCAAGAGATCAGAAGTGCCCCCTGCTTCCATTGCAAATCCCTGTGTGTGCAAGTAGAGAACAAACATGGAGAAAAGAATTACATTTCAATCTCTAGCTTATGGGTAGAAATGCAATTCAATACTGTTGTGGATGGGCCCTTTAAGACCAGCTCTTCTCAATGTCGTGGCTATGGGTAGTGAAGTGGCAGGAGTCTGCTGACATTAGTAGCCACTCATGTGGCTTACGTGAACCAGTTCATACTAAAACAGGAGGCAAGTGGCCGCTTCCCTTGTATGCAAGGTGGTCTAGCCGAATAATGTTGAGCTCAACAGCTACGCTCGCACCCTGGCCCGTCCCACACAGGTCCTGATTCCTTATCATGACGCGTGAACCAGGAAATTGTGTTCTCACATTTGTGTGGGCTATTTGCTGCTTGAAAACGTGAGGGCATTTTTTTGTGAACCTGGTGCAGTCTGTACATAGGGTACACTAAAAAGGTCCGATTTACAAATATGTTTCAAAAAGTCAGAAATCTGTTCATTTTATGTTTTCATCTACTGTTTTGAGGGTTCACAAAAATGCCATCGAGTACTCAACGAAATCTGTGCATAACCCATAATATACACAAGAAAATCCATTACACTGCTGAATACTCTGTCATATTAAGTGTGATTTAGGGTTAGAAAAATCCTGTGATTCTGAGCCAGAGAATCAACGTTTGCAATTTAGAACCCTAAATCAAATGAGCGCGGTGCACAAATGTTTTTTATAAATGAGTCTCTCAGAATCTATCACCCCATCCAATCTCCCAGTCTTCATTTCTCAATCTAGGTCCTTTCGTGACTTGCAAAATTGATGGCAAGGCTAGCCATATACTGCTTTACCTCTTCATATTTTGCATAATTGATAATTCATTAACAACTACAGTTTCATTGATCTACCCTGCTTGTATCTTACATATTTGACGTTTGTTGTTTTTTTTTTTTTATTAAAACCCATGCCCACTGTTCTCACTGTTTAAGATTTATCACATGAGCATTCTTTCACAAACCAAATAAAATCCTATTTTTTGAGCTCCTCAAAGTTTGAGGTGACTCTCTTTCGAATTGATGAAACTATTAAAACCAGGCATTGCTCCATTTCATGGCTGAAGTCAGAAACATTTCCACTGCCACCTGCTTGGGAGTATTTGATTGGATTCAGTGTGGGTGCTGCTGGCTTCCGTTTTGCATGCTAAGTGACTGTGCGCTGCCTTGCTGTGATGTTTTGTACCACGCAGCACCTGATAAGAACATTCCGGAAGATACCGGAGGAAACACTTTAGTGAATACTGATGTGTTCGCGCGTTTTCTTGCCTTTTCTATAAATATATCATTCTAAGAAGGGGGCGATGTTGTCGTGGGTGTGCTTAAATGAAATGACTTGCATATAACATACCCCATCCCCGTAATATCTGACATATATTTATTAATTGTATTTGTTCAGGAGAACATACGGGCACTTTGTTCTGTTCTGAGTCTCTGTAAAAGGGTAGTTCACAGTTCTTTTCATTAGAGCCATTTCAACTGTGTATCCCCAGTCGTGATCACAGCTGAGGTACATTAACCAGGGCCGGACTGGCTGTAGCGGGCACCGGCGGTTTTAGACCGGTGTGGGCCATTTTTGGTACAGGGGAGCTGGTTTTGCAACAGTGCTGCAATATCGGCACCCTGTACGAAGAGCAGCAGCAGTGTTTTCCACCAGCACCCCCATCCCCCCTCGCGGCCGGTCAGACTCAATTGCTAGGGCTGGTTTGCGTTCGCAGTCCGGCCCTGACATTAATGCAACTTCCTCACCATGGCTTTATCAGTTCGAGCAGCTAACACTACTTGAGACGTCACAAGGATGTCAACTGTGGGTCTTCTGACTAGAATTTGTAGCCCTCAGTCGTTCTGTTAACCTTTTAATCTTCTATTCACTAGCGTTTACTTTTGAGGTGACTGGAAGGCGACCGACTAAGCCCTTGCCCTAGTCTATCAATCAGGGATATCTACACTAACTGTAAAAAAAATTGTCCGATCTTTAAATGCTTAAACACAGCAAAACTCGGCGAAAAGATGGCTAGTTAGTTTTAGTTAGTTTTTGAGCCGGACTGCGACAAAAAAAAAGGCATTGGCACCAAAATAAAAGTGGCCCTCATTATCGAATAAGATTGTTGAAAAAGTGGCCCACATTTGCAAATCAGGCCAATTTGAACTTTTAAAGACACGCTGTATGGGTATTTTCCAAAATATGTGAGATTGCCATGCATTTTCGTTTTCTGCAGGCAATGTTTGTGGAAATTTTAGGAAAATCAACAGTAAAAACCAGCCCACCTTGCCATAAAACAGGCCCACAAACTGCTAGAAAACCGGCCCACACACTAATTTATCAGACCAGCACATCCGGCACTGCCTAATTGCCCTCTAGGCCAGTCCGACCCTGTTATTAGGTGTGTTGAACCCTTTGTGCAGCTAACTTAATAAAGTTTCATCCTTTTGGGCTAGAAACATTTAATTTCTATTACAAACTGTAAATTATGCAACTAATAGAGGATTTTGTGCCAAGTGGGGCAAGTTCATATTTACACAGAAAAAGACATTGGATAACAAGATTTACTGGCCCTAGTTATGCTGAGCATTCTTGCTGTTAAAACAAATTACTCTAGCTCTGATAAAAGTCCCCACAGTTGTTACAAAAATTCAGCTGTCATCTGAATTATTCACTGATTCACGCTTGGATAGTTGGCAGTTTTTCATCTTCCTGATTTCTCTCATTGTTCTCTTAGAGAACTGAGTTACTGCAACTCTAATTGAAGGAGGTCATATGGCATTCTGATTGCATTTACAATAAAACTTGCATCATTGATTGCAATTGTATTTTTCCCCTTTATCTACAATTACAAGTTTTAGTTCCATATTTATTGCTGTCCTCTCTGTGCAATTCAGTCATTCAGAGGCCACTTGACAGATTTTATTGCCTTTTCAAGAAGTCCTATAATCTCAAATTCTCAGAGTTTTCGGGGGAATAAAGTTGCTAAATTCATTGTGTATGGAAAAGTGAAACTCAGTTTAGAAATTAGAACTGCTGGTCAAACCCCGGTACTCTTGCATACGGATGGTGGCAATGTCCTGCTCCATGGCATCCCAGATACCTTTGTGCCTCCTCTTAAGGGCAGGCATCATGCATGCTGTAGAAAGCTTCATCAAGGGCCAGAAGAAATATGACTACATTAACCCGCCCAGTGGAACTCTACTGGCTTCCATTACTGGGCTACACCATCTTTAAAACAAGCTGTTTCACTACAAAGCCACCACAACCAGCACCCCTACCATCTCTGGTGGCTTTTGGCATGCCTGCAACGAGTACACCATTAGACTGGAGACAACGACTAAAAAAAAGAAAACTCAACTCATCCAGCATGGCCTTCATTCCTACAGCCGGGATCGAAAACAACATCCACCTATCCACGAGGACCCTGCTCCAATTTAGTAAAGAGCAGAAGTCACACCTCTTTAAAGAACACCACACTATGCCGTAGTAACCGTCCATTTTCCCTCTCAGAACCCAACTATCCCTCCAATCAGAAAATCACTGTAGCTTTGCCTTTGACCCTGTGCAGAATTCTATAGTCTTGTGGCTAGGTTTGTGCTATACAACTACCACATACATACAAACATTCATACTAATAGGTGTAAATACTGTTGTGTGATTGGTTGGGCATTCATAATGTGCTGCCCAGTGTTCCTCTCAGATAATCCTAGTTAGTACTTAACTAATGTGCCCATTCCATCTCACAAGAGTGCACAAGTGCATAATCAGGTGATCCTTTTTTGAGCCAACAATGCAACTAAGAAGTAACGTGTGCTAAGAGGTCATCTTTAATTTTAGATTGTTTAGTCACAAATTTGCATACAACCCATTGAATTTTTCAGCTGGTATTATTACATCCACTTCCCAAACTCATAATTTAGTGACATAGAATTTTGTCAAGTTTTGTTCACATCTCCTTTAAGGTTTTTGTTAATATCTTCTGAACGTTTCAAATATTCATTATTATCCCAATAGTTGATTGATCCTTATTTACTTTGTTGGATGCTTAAGTCCAGTTGGAAAATAGTTTTAAGAACATCTTTTTTTCTGAATTGTACCTCGATTTGATTTCTAAAGTGAAGAAGTGTTTATTGGTGGCCAGTCAATGTATTTCGGAATTTTTGTTCCTTCTTCAGGAGTTTATCTTCTCTGTGTTCATAACATTTGTAACCATTATTTGTTTTAATATCATTAGAAAAATAAGGATTCCAATCCATTAACAGTTATGCACTATAGCTTTCAATCAAACTTGAAAAACGTGGTTCTCTGTGCTTCGACTGGTAGCAACATCATATGATTAATATATAATATGTTAGAGGAACAGATCCAATACATGCATTACTCATATACATCTTTTCGATTCATTGGGGCCTTGAATTTACATATACAGGATTATGCCTTGCAGCAAAGCTACATAAAAACTGAACACCATGACCAGTTCACAAACACATTTAGGAGTACGTGAAGGAGGCATACTACTGCACATAATCATAAATGCCTTTGTTAAATAGTCTCTGTCAGTAAAAGTGCTTTCATTTGCAATTGTATATAAATATTCCCTTACTGTACCCATTTGAAATGTTTTGTAGTCAATTCACAGAGCCATTTGAAAGCATGTGGAGCAGTACTACAGGAGTACTTCTTCGTGTACTTAAAAAATGCCCTGGTGCATTGCCCTGAAATGTCCAACTCCCAATTGGTAAAGGTGCACAGAGGGCACAGGCCTTTTCATTTGTACTAATTATAGATGAATATTCCCTGAATATTCCCATTTTAGATGTTTTGTGGCTAATTAGAGATAAGAGAGCTTGTTCTCAGATTTTTAACAGTTTATTTGAGTGCTTAGTGTTTATACTTATCTTTTGGCTGAGACGCTGTCAGGGGACAGTTTTTCTTGGGGGGGAGGTATATAATTTTTCCTTTTTCCTTCTTCTGCAGTGTTAGGCGGGCTGAAGGGCGAGTGGCCTTCTTGGGGGTTAAAGATTGCAACCTCATAGGTGAGCTCTAGTTTCATTACCTCACAGCCCTGTGGGGGGGGGGGGTTTGCATCCTATAAATACGGCATTACAGCGCGGACGCGCAGCGGAGAGAATAGACTGTGCTTGTTATCAGATTATCAGATTTGTAACAATTAATTTTAGCATTTAGGTTTTTTACTTATCTTTTGGCTGACACGCTATTGGGGACTGTTTGGCGTTTTCTGTGGTATGTAATTTCTCCTTTTTCCTTCTCCCGCAGTGTTAGGCGGGCTGAAGGGCGAGCAGCTATCTTGGGGGGAAAAGATCAGAACCTCATAGGTGCACTCTAGTTTCATGGTCTGGCATGCCTAATGCGTGCCAAAGGCACACCCGTCTGTGCCCGTCCATGCCCGAACGGGTCCAGGGGACTGGAACTCTAACTGTTTACCAATAAATTCAGACTGTCGTTAGGTTTTTTAAGATACGCACTGTTGGAATGGAGGCGACCAATCTCCAGTAAGTGCTTACATTGTTGGAGCCCTTTGAAAAGGCAATCATGTTGTGCCTTTTGCAACTTTTCTTTTAGTTTATGAGATGAAGTGAACGCGCTGGCCCCGGCTGCCCCAGCCTTAACCTCTTGCCAGGGTTTAATCTGCTTTATGAGTTTAAATTGCCATAATTTAGAGCTTTTTAATTTAATCTTTGATCATGATCTTGATAGTGTTTTTTTAACTGAAACTTGGTTGAATGACTCACCGTCACCCGATGTTGTTCAAGCTTTACTGGCCGGTTATGGTATTACGATGTGCAATCATCAGGGCAAATCTGGTGGCAGACTCGCAATAAAATTTAAGTAATCTCTTAGCTGCCTAACTGAAGAACTTGTCATTCCTGATTGTGAGGTATTGTCCTTCTCGCTGATAAATTTCTCATATTTTATATTCTCAGTACTCCTGATCTTTAGACCGCTTAGGCCAGCGGCTAAATGGATTTCCTCAGCGTCCGATGTTATCTCTTCTTATATTATTAGGCTCTCTATCTTTTCATTACTTGGTGATCTCAACATTCAATTGGACTGTTCACTCAGTCCTTTGACAGTTCACTTTGTTGAAGATCTTAAATTGCTTGGGCTAGTTCAATTGGTACCAGGCCCCTCGCATGTTGCTGGACACACTCTAGATCCGATTTTCTCCAATTTAACCTTGCTGGAGGTCGAGCCACCCATTCCCTTGCAGTGGACAGATCATTTTGCCATTTTTGCCAAGTTAGTGGTCAACTGTGGGATTACTACACAGAAGAATGTAAGTACTCCTAGGTGGCATTGGGCATGGCTCGACCCACTAACATTTAATCTCCGCCTCTCTAACAGCACCCCAAGGTTGTAGGGCTCCATCGATAATATGGTGCAACAAGTTAATGATTGGGTGGAATCCACACTTACAATCTTCTTCTGAAACCTGTAGTTACAAAAAATAGCTCCCCGGCACTGTGCTTTTATGCTCAGCTTCTTGCACACATAAAATCTTGTAAGCTTGAGGAACGTATTTGGCGCAGAAACTATAATGCTGATGATAAACTGAGGAACTTGACCATCCTGAGACTGTATCACAAAACCTGTCAAGATGCTATTTTAATAATAAAACTAATTGTTCTAAGAATCTGGCCAAAGAGGTTTTTCGGATTGTAAAAGCCTTGTCTGATCCGGCTGGCTTGGTCCTGGAGGTTCCTCTATCCTCAGAAAGGTACAATCAATTGGTTAGTTTCTTTGCGGATCAAGTAGCTAACGTCTATACTGCATTTGAGGCTTCTGCAGTTGAGAACCTGTCTGCCAGGGCCATGGAAGAAGTAGATGATGCTGCTATATCAGGTGAAGGTGCTATTTTTGAGTCATTCATTTTAATTGACTCCTATAGTTTTGCGTCACTGCTTGACTCTACTAAATCAGTCAGGATCTCCCTCTGACCCCACTCCCTTGCAGATACTTAAACTGGGTCGCAGCTCTCTCTGCTCTGTATGGATTGATTTTCGTCATACATCCTTGACACAATCTCTGGCACCAGCAGGCTGGAAGGAAACATGCCATGGTGGTACTTTTGTTAACAAATGTACCCTTTGATGCAGTGATGCAGCGAAAGGGGGTTTTGTAAATTTCAACCCTCTGGACCCAGTTTAATACCTAACAGTCCCTTCACACTGCATGAGTTTAAAACATGATACCAATTTCTATTATCTATTTGGTCCTCTTTCCTCTCCAATGAATCTTTAATAGTTGTTAGGGATTGGCAAAAGAATTGACAGAATTCTAAAAATAAGAACCTAAATAAAGGAATAATCATTCAATATAAGTAATTGACATTAATAAAGACAAACTCTAATTTCTTATCAATATGCTTTATCTAAATAAATGTGAATGCTCATCAAGTACAATGTAGCTCGAATCATAGATCATCAAACAAGAGAACAACAATATAGTATTTCACAACTATACATCTCAAATATTCGTGTCGTGAGAAAGTGGATAGGCAAAGAGACAAAAGAGTAAAGACATTTGCAAAATAAGATTAATGCAAATTCAGAATATCATACAAACCTATTGCGCAAAATGCTAGAAGTCTGAAAAGCTACTCTCCGGCCGAGAGAGTAAGCTGGGGCATCCTCAAGAAGGTATGAGGTGCAAAGTCGAAAAGTCAGGATCAGCAGAACAACAGCCAGTCACTTAAGTTGGGAAACAGCAACACGGCTCTCTCCCCTTGCAAAGTAGATCTCAAAAACCCTCTCGCAAGCATTCAAAAAATAAGAACGAACGTGCCACAACCAACCTTTTCAGTACTAATAGTTATACCCTTAATTCACTAAAGATCCAACCCCCCATGTATCATCACACAGAAAATTCTTGAATCTCATTGGTTTAAACTAGGGGGTGTCTAGTCACTCCACTTTCGATGTGCCTAACTTTTCAACAGTTCCATTGTCTTTAGAAAACTTTGGTCATCAACCTTCAGCAGAGGAAACTCAGATAATCTCTTCCGTGGCTTGCACATTTCTCCATCTCGCTAATGTTTCAATCTCGTAGTACAAGTGTCCACATACTCCGCTCGGCAAGAAAATTCCATTCATAATGTTCATTGTTTTCTCCACACAACCTTGACCATCATCAGGAACTCACGAAGGACAAATCGCATATTTTTGCAGCCTACGTTCTAATAAGCAAATTAAACCTAAAAAGACTCTTGAGGCCTTCTCTGCAGAACAGTAAAATGCGCTAAAAAAAAACAAATACACACGTGATTATCGTTGTCATTTTACAAAACTCCACTATTAATGCTCTATAAATGCTTTGCTTGTATCTTCTTACGTTATTTTCATTATTTTCAAACAGTTAGTGAAAAGCAAAATATGTCTCTTTTAAACTTGTGGCTTTTGGCTGTTATTTCTGCACTAATAATGTGCATTTGCGGCCTACTACAAAAGTACTGGAAAACACTAATTTCTCCCAGCACGCACTTGCGCAGTTTTCGTCTGTCCCTTTTTTAGTTTTGCACTGTTAATTTTCACACGCTCCCTTTCAGATACTTAAACTGGGTCGCAGCTCTCTCTGCTCTATCTTGATTGATTTTCTTTATACATCCTTGACACAATCTCTAGCACCAGCAGGCTGGAAGGAAACATGCCATGGTGGTACCTTTGTTAAAAAAATCTACCCTTGATGCAGCTAGACTTGAAAATTTCCGTCCCATTTCTCTCCTTCACTAAAATATTGAAAAAACATGTCAACCGTCAAGTGCATTCTTACTTAGAATCCAACTCTCTTCTCCATGGCTCGCAATTTGGCTTTTGCCCAGACCACAGTACAGAGTAGGCCTTATTAGGGGTTACTGAGCATCTCAGAGCAATACTTCACTCTGGAGCCATTGCTGCGCTGATTGTTCTTGATCTCAGCGCAGCATTAGATAACGTGTCCCATGGAGTTGTTCTTCAATGGCTGGCTGACTGCGGTATTAGAAGTTGTGCCTTACTCAGGTTCCGCCCCTTTTTGTAGGAGCGAACCTTTCAAGTGATCTCAAGTACCTACTTCCCCTCTATTCGCAATCTGCCTTACGGGGTCCAGCAAGGCTCCTCCTTGAGCCCTACGCTTTTTAATGTATACATTCGACCCCTGGCAGATCTAGTTGAGGCTTTTGGCATTACCTTGTTTTTTTACGCCGAGGATACCCAAGTAATTTTCTCTTTATCCTCTACTAAAGACAAAGGTGGCCTTGAACGGAGACCTTGCTTAGCGGCAGTGGCACGCTGGATGTAAAACAATTGCCTAGATAAGAATGGAAATAAAACCGAGGTCCAGGTGGTGGGTAATCAGCCTCAGTTGTGGGGTTCTTTGGACTGGCCTGCAGCTTTGGGCCCCATTGCCTCCCCTAAGCAGGTGGTGAAGGATCTTGGTGTCTATCAAGATTGCAATCTCAGGATGAATTTTCAAATTAACAGGGCTGCCGCCACATGTTCTGGGTTATTGAAAAGTCTGCAAAAAAGTATGGGTCCCCGGCAAGTCCCTGCACAGAGAGCTGTTGTACAGGCTCTAATTACATCATGGCTGGACTATGGGAATGTACTTTACTTGGGTATCTCAAAGTCCCTTATAAACAGATTGGAGATAGTGCAAAATGCAGCTGCTAGGTTACTTTGTATCATCCCTCGTTATACTTCAGTTTCCGCTCATTTTCGTGAGGTTCCGTGGCTACCCATTGAAAAACTGATTCAGCTTAAGACATTGTGTACTTTGTTCAAAGCTATGGCCCCGAAGGCTCCTGATTTTATCAACAAGTTAGTTTCTCCCTATGCTCCCAAGTGTGTTTTACGCTCATGTAACATGAGCCTTGCATCTAATCCTCGGGTGAAGCTGGCTAGGCAAGGAGGCCAGTCTTTTACATATCTTGGCTCTAAGCGCTGGAATCTGCTTCCCCTTGAAGTTCGAACCTCTCAAGAGATTTTCCAGAAGAAACCCAAGACCTGGATTTTCTAACTGTTGTGGGTGCCTCTATCGTCTAATTGTTGTGGGTGCCTCTATCGGCTAGCTGTTGTGGGTGCCTCTATCGTCTAGCTGTTGTGGGTGCCTCTATCTTCTAACTATTGTGGGTGCCTCTATCTTCTAACTGTTGTGGGTGCCTCTATCTTCAAACTGTTGTGGGTGCCTCTATCGTCTAACTGTTGTGGATGCCTCTATCGTCTAACTGTTGTGGGTGCCTAAATCTTCTAACTGTTGTGGGTGCCTCTATCGTCTAGATGTTGTGGGTGCCCCTATCTTCTAACTGTTCTGGGTGCCCCTATCTTCTAACTGTTGTGGGTGCCTCTATCTTCTAACTGTTATGGGTGCCTCTATTGTCTAGATGTTGTGGGTGCCTCTATCGTCTAGCTGTTGTGGGTGCCTCTTTCGTCTAGCTGTTGTGGGTGCCTCTATCGTCTAGATGTTGTGGGTGCCTCAATCTTCTAACTGTTGTGGGTGCCTCAATCTTCTAAATGTTGTGGGTGCCTCAATCTTCTAACTGTTGTGGGTGCCTCAATCTTCTAAATGTTGTTGGTGCCTCAATATTCTGTTGTGGGTGCCTCTATCTTTTAACTGTTGTGGGTGCCTCAATCTTCTAAATGTTGTGGGTGCCTCAATCTTCTAAATGTTGTGGGTGCCTCTATCTTCTAACTGTTATGGGTGCCTCTATCGTCTAGATGTTGTGGGTGCCTCTATCGTCTAGCTGTTGTGGGTGCCTCTTTCGTCTAGCTGTTGTAGGTGCCTCTTTCGTCTAGCTGTTGTGGGTGCCTCTATCGTCTAGCTGTTGTGGGTGCCTCTATCGTCTAGCTGTTGTGGGTGCCTCTATCTTCTAACTGTAGTGGGTGCCTCTGTCGTCTAACTGTTGTGGGTGCCTCAATCTTCTAACTGTTGTGGGTGCCTCTATCTTTTAACTGTTGTGGGTGCCTCAATCTTCTAACTGTTGTGGGTGCATCTATCTTCTAACTGTTGTGGGTGCCTCTATCGTCTAGATGTTGTGGGTGCCTCTATCGTCTAGATGTTGTGGGTGCCTCTTTCGTCTAGCTGTTGTGGGTGCCTCTATCTTCTAACTGTTGTGGGTGCCTCTTTCGTCTAGCTGTTGTGGGTGCCTCTATCGTCTAGATGTTGTGGGTGCCTCTGTCGTCTGACTGTTGTGGGTGCCTCTGTCGTCTGACTGTTGTGGGTGCCTCAATCTTCTAACTGTTGTGGGTGCCTCAATCTTCTAACTGTTGTGGGTGCCTCAATCTTCTAAATGTTGTGGGTGCCTCTATCTTCTAACTGTTATGGGTGCCTCTATCGTCTAGATGTGGGTGCCTCTATCGTCTAGCTGTTGTGGGTGCCTCTTTCGTCTAGCTGTTGTAGGTGCCGCTTTCGTCTAGCTGTTGTGGGTGCCTCTTTCGTCTAGCTGTTGTGGGTGCCTCTTTCGTCTAGCTGTTGTGGGTGCCTCTATCGTCTAGCTGTTGTGGGTGCCTCTATCTTCTAACAGTAGTGGGTGCCTCTGTCGTCTAACTGTTGTGGGTGCCTCAATCTTCTAACTGTTGTGGGTGCCTCTATCTTTTAACTGTTGTGGGTGCCTCTATCTTCTAACTGTTGTGGGTGCCTCTATCTTCTAACTGTTGTGGGTGCCTCTATCGTCTAGATGTTGTGGGTGCCTCTATCGTCTAGATGTTGTGGGTGCCTCTATCGTCTAGATGTTGTGGGTGCCTCTTTCGTCTAGCTGTTGTGGGTGCCTCTATCTTCAAACTGTTGTGGGTGCCTCTTTCGTCTAGCTGTTGTGGGTGCCTCTTTCGTCTAGCTGTTGTGGGTGCCTCTATCGTCTAGATGTTGTGGGTGCCTCTGTCGTCTGACTGTTGTGGGTGCCTCTGTCGTCTGACTGTTGTGGGTGCCTCAATCTTCTAACTGTTGTGGGTGCCTCAATCTTCTAACTGTTGTGGGTGCCTCAATCTTCTAACTGTTGTGGGTGCCTCTATCTTTTAACTGTTGTGGGTGCCTCTATCTTTTAACTGTTGTGGGTGCCTCAATCTTCTAAATGTTGTGGGTGCCTCAATCTTCTAACTGTTGTGGGTGCCTCAATCTTCTAACTGTTGTGGGTGCCTCAATCTTCTAACTGTTGTGGGTGCCTCTATCTTTTAACTGTTGTGGGTGTCTCAATCTTCTAACTGTTGTGGGTGCCTCAATCTTCTAAATGTTGTGGGTGCCTCTATCTTTTAACTGTTGTGGGTGCCTCAATCTTCTAAATGTTGTGGGTGCCTCAATCTTCTAACTGTTGTGGGTGCCTCAATCTTCTAACTGTTGTGGGTGCCTCAATCTTCTAACTGTTGTGGGTGCCTCTATCTTTTAACTGTTGTGGGTGTCTCAATCTTCTAACTGTTGTGGGTGCCTCAATCTTCTAAATGTTGTGGGTGCCTCTATCTTTTAACTGTTGTGGGTGCCTCAATCTTCTAAATGCTGTGGGTGCCTCAATCTTCTCTGTATCAGTGCTGGGCAGCCCTGCACGTTAAAAATGCAATAATAATAATCGTTCACAGAGACACTTATGAGTACATAAAGTAGATTATAGGAGTACTACTTCGCGTAGTAATAAATGCCTTTCTGAATTGGTCCCTATTTTGGGAATGCTTTGGAATATTGCAATGTCACAAATACAGCACAGAAGAGTGATTAATCATGTTGCAGACCGAGCGCTTTTATTTTTATCTTTAACCCTCTCCTTTTTGAATAGTGCTTTATGGCTCTTCCATAAACTCGATACCTGGCACCTGAAAAGAGACAAAGACAAATGATTTTCATAATTTAGGGAAGAGCTAAAAGGGATGACGAGTCATGCTCAAGGGATGATGAGCCATGCTCCTTTCCCCTACGTCACGTTCTGTATAACTCTAACACACATTTGTCACAATGGGAAGTGTAAATGAGTTCAGCATTCTTCTAATTATAAAAGCAGCCCCCGCCTAATTGCAGCAGTGGTTCAAAGTCACTTCCTAACACATGCGATCAGAATGTGAGCTGCCATCCACTCCTGCGATCTGTTAGAAAATAAATAAGGTTAATTTATAATACGCAGTTTGATAAATATAGCCTTTCTGCAGCATGTCACCTTGCTTTGCCCATTGGAATCTTAACATTTCTAAATATTAATATAGAGCCAGCCTCTGGGAAGCACGTTGCCTGACTGAGCTGTCTGTTTAAAAATTTGCTACTCAAGGAAAATTGTAAATGGAACAAAATCCTTGCAGTAAAAACTTGACAATGGAACACGTTTGTCATTTTTCGTTTTTCATTTATTTCATTGTTTTAGCTTACAATAAAGCCATACAATGATTTATCATAAAATTGACAAGTTGCAAATGTCCTCAGTACATAAACACATACAAAAACTACCTATGATGCAAAATGTAAAAACGTTTCCTTCATTATACACATCCCTCAGTAGTAAAGTACCTCCCTCCTACACTTCTTGAATTGTGAATTGCAGCCCAACAAATGAATAGTAAACCTCAATGGAACACTTTTGTCAGTAGTGTAACCACAGGAATGCATGTATGTGAACATCGAGATATAAATATAAATGTACATGTATGTGTGTAGGAATATTTTGCATCTCAACGGATAAGTGTTAAAATACTGGTATGATACTAGCATTTTTCTTCTATTTCACGTCTCAGTCAGTTGCGGCGGTCCAGCGAATCAGTAGTGGAGGGGAAAGGAAAGGGGGGATGGTGAGGGATAGGGGGGTTCGTGAGGGGGTAAATGGTAGAGAAAAAAATAAACAAATAATACTAAGCTGTCGGCTGGCCACCGCCTCTCTTCCGTCCTCTTCCTGGTACTGCTGGAACAGGAAGCAGGATAGGCTCCCCCTGAGCCAATCTTAACACTGCAATGCAGCGTTGTCATTGGTAAGCACCCAGGCTCCCCTAAGCCAATCACAACGCTGCAATGCAGCGTTGTGATTGGTCTGAGCGCTGTGCTTCGGCGCTCAGATGGGGAATGGAAGCCTGGGCATGTTCTCCACACAAGCTGTAATGCAGCCTGGGTGGAGAACATGCTAAGTGCGCATTCATGCGCATTTAGGAGGGTGTCACCACTTAGTGTTGGGTTGTCCTTTTATATTTCCTTGATGCACAGTTTTCTGGGAACAGTGATTCTGGACTGAGAGGATGATGTAAGGCAGTGGTGTCAAACTTTTTAATGCCGGCCTATCACCCGAGTAAAAAAAAAATCATTGGGCGCGTCAGAACGATGAACATATATTTTCACAACTACTCTATAAAATTGTCAGTTCTAAACCTATTAAACAGTTCAAACATTGCAGTTATGTTTAGTTATCCCTTTTAAAAATGCAATCACATACATAATTGGCAACATGCCATCGGAGGCCTGGTCTCTATATAGTGTAAAATTATCCACAGTGTGTTCCTGTACTAGAAATGGGGCGAGGTTTAGTTAGAGCCTTCCCCTTTGACACCTACTCACACCTAGCACATAAGGAACAAAGGATGTTACTGATGGCCCATTATAGAGTGGCTCACTGCCACTCTTTTCCTCTAAAACAGCACTGCTTTCATCACAATGCTTCTCTTGGGCAATTCCTTCTCCCCCCGCCTCCAAGATCAATTCAGCCACCTACCAATTTTTCCTGCCACCCAGTTTTAAGATGTCAGATGTAGGGAGATAGGAGAGACCCTTGGTTTGACAGGGACAACACTGCTCAGTCCCTTTCCCATGACCCATAGCCTGCCAATCGCTTCTAACCCAGCCAACCAACCTCCAAGCAAGTGTGTATCATTAATGGGCAGTGTGGAGTGTCACTTCCCCTCAGAAATCCAATCTTGGCTTGGTAGGCAGGCCCATGGTCTCACACTTGTGTGTGCAGTGTCTTTGTCCAGGTTTCATGTGGGACGAGCAGTCCTTGACACATAGGTGCAGGGTCCCCTCAACCTTTGAAGTGCATGTTTTTACCAGTGGCGGCTCGCAGTGGGAGTGCTGCGGGGGAGGTACCTTCTCACACTCAGTGTCCCCAATGCCATCCCTCGCCCACTGATCATAGGGCAAGGGCAGAGGCACTCGTTTGCAATGAGTACCATGGATCCAATTCTTTCGGCCACCGACCTTGACCGCCATACGAGTTGCTAGAAGGACCTGCTCAGGCCCCTTCCAGCGCGGCTCCAAACTCTTTTTCTGCTGAAAATGGCGCACAAGGATCAAATTACCAGGCTGGATGTCGTGTCCGGGCCCCTCTGGTATATCTGGCAGAGTGTCCCAGACCTGTTGGTGAATAGAACTCAGATTTTCAGTTAACTGGCACAGGTAGTCTGTCAACAATGGATACTCAATATCAGAAAATATACTAGGGCGCGGGACGCCCCAGACATTTGCCGGGCGTCCAAACATGACCTCATAGGGTGACAATCCTGTTCTAGAATGTGCTGTCGTTATTGTCAACAAAAGAGCTAATGGTAAAGCATCTGGCCACTGTAACCCTGTTGTCTCCTGAATCTTTGCTAACTTCAGTTTGAGAGTACCATTGTACTTCTCAACCAAGCCTGCTGACTGCGGGTGGTTTGCAGCATGAAACTTCTGTTTTATGTGCAAACCGTCGCAAATTAACTGTATGACCTTGGCATTAAAGTGACTTCCGTTATCACTCCAGATCAAACGGGGCAAGCCGAAACGAGGGAAGAACTCCTTCAGGAGTACCTTCGCAGTCGCAATGGCTGTATTGTCTTTAGTGGGATAAGCCTCAACCCATTTACTGAATGCACAGACAACCACCAACACGTACTTCAAGTTATTGACCCTGTCCAGTTCAATATAATCAAATTGAAGGACCTCAAAAGGGAAAGTAGGTGGTGCAAAATTACCGGGTGGTGTTGGGGTACCTTTTCCAGGATTGTGCATCATGCACACCATGCAATACTTCACCAAATGTGCAGCAGTTTTGGAGATGTTAGCATTCTGCCATACAGGATCTAACAACTTGCAAATACCCTTAGCACTGATATGGGCTGGACCATGGACCATCGTGACTACAGGAAGAACATATGCATCTGGCAACATCCATCTCTGCTTCCCTGACTTGTCAATCCAACATCCCTCATCGTTCAATTGTGCTGTACTTTCCTGCCACACTGCCAATTCCTACACTGTGGCCTCACTCTGTATTTCCTTCACATTCTCAAGTGTATCCTCAAACATGGTGACCTCGGGCACCCACCTAGCGGGACCTGCTACGAACATTCTTTTCATCCTAGTCCGGACTGTTTCCTTAGCTGTCTGGTCTGCAAAAGCTTTCCCTTTACCCACATCGTCAGTAACTTTCCTATGGGCGCTGCACTTTACTATTGCCAATTTCTTAGGGAGTGTCAAAGCGGACAGAAGCCTATATATAAGATGTTCGTGCTGAATCTTTGTACCATGGGAAGTAAGGAACCCTCTCTCTGCCCAGAGTCACCCGAAATTATGAGCGACTCCAAAGGCGTATTGGCTGTCAGTATAAATGTTAACAACCAGTCCCTCACTCAACTCGCAGGCTCGTATTAGGGCAACGAGCTCTGCAGCTTGGGCCGACTAGTAGGGAACTTGTGATGTCTCAACTACCGTACGCAGCGTAGTAATAGCATATGCAGCAGTTGTGGTGCCATCTGATAATTTAAAACACGAGCCATCGACATATAGTTCCCCCTGACGGTCAGATAAGGGAACATCAGTCAAGTCTACCCGTCCTTTCGTCTCTTCTTCCATCTGGAAGATACAATCATGTATGTCAATCTCCTTGTTCTCAGAAGGGAGGGGTAGTAACGTGGCTGGATTCAAAGTGGCACATCGTTTGATCGTAATATGTTTGGCGAACAGCGTTAACTCATAACCTGTCAGACGTGCACTGGTGAGGTGCTGTGTCTTTGTCTTATTCAAAAGTGTATCCACAGCATGGGGTACCATGACTGTGACATCAGTATCAAGTACGAGTCCAGCCCATTGCCGAATCGAGACAGCCATAGCCGTGACCGCTCTTAGACAGCTCGGGAGGGCTTGTGTGACTGGGTTGAGCACAGCAGAGAAATAAGCACACGGCCGTTGCTTATCTCCAAATTTTTGTGTTAAAACAGAAAGCGCGCAACCAGCCATCTCGTGGACGTACAACACAAACTGCTTAGCATAGTCGAGGGTGCTGAGTACTGGAGCCGAACAAAGCACAGTTTTCAATTGCTCAAAAGACTGCTGACATTCAGGCGTCCAGGGCAGGGGTTCATGCACATCTTTTAGTTTTAAAGCAAGCAGGGGTTTGATTAACAGCGAATAGCCAGGTATCCACTACCTGCAATAGGAAGTGATACCTATGAAAGCGCGCAAATCTTTCTGAGTTTGCGGAATAGGCATTTTAACAATGGTACTGATGCGCTCAGGGGTCAATCTCCTACCCTCCTTCGACAGTAGGTGACCTAAGTAGGTGACCTCCTGTCGACAATACTGAAATTTAGAAAGGGATACTTTATGGCCATGTTGAGCTAAATGTAACAACAATTTAACTGTACCATCTCTGCAACCTTGTTCTGTATCCGAGGCAATGAGCAAGTCATTGACATACTGAAGCAATACATTACCTGTAGGGAGCGACAAGGAATCCAGCTGACCTTTCAATGCCTCGCTATAGATACTCAGATTTTCTGTATAGCCTTGAGGAGCGCGACAGAATCTAAAGCTTCTACCAACTAGAGTGAACCCAAACAGATACCTGCTGTCAGGATGAATGGGAATACTGAAGAACGCGTTTTTCAAGTCAATGACAGAAAAGAATGTAGCAGAAGAAGGAATCATTGTCAAAAGAGTTGTAATGTCAGGGACCACCGGAAACTTGGGAATCACTATTTTATTAACTTCCCGCAAGTCAATCACAAATCGATAAACATCTGCATGATCATCAGAGGAACCCAAAAGTGTCTGTTTGAGAATGGGAAGAATAGGGCTATTTCAGACATTAGCAGTCGTCTCCTCAACCACTCCTTTCTCAATCAAGTCCTGTACAATGTGCAATAAAGCTCGCTCACCTGACTGTGGTATTTTATACTGAGGGATGCGAGGTAGAATAGCATTATCTTTAACTCGGATCGAAACTGGCGGTATCTGTAACAGTCCCACATCCATGTCACTTGTCGCCCAAAGAGTGGGCGGTACATCTTTAAACTCCGCAGGAAGAGGCGCATCTTTGGACAGGCACTGCGTAGCGCGCACTACATCCGGACCCATTGTCATGTAAACACCCGCCGGGGAGCAGTAAATCGTAGCATGCAATTTCTTCAACAAGTCCAAACCCATCAGATTTTCTCCACAATTAGACATCAACAAGAATGGTGAATCCACAGTGAAAGGACCAATAGGCAACGCAAGGGGTTTTGAAATGGGGCTTACAACCGGTACACCAGAAAAACCTACCAAAACATTATTATGGCCAGACAGAGCTGCCCCAGTGACCAAGGAATGAGAAATAGAACTGCTTGTTGCACCTGTATCCACCAAAAACTCCTTAGCCGAACCATGCACATTCGCACTAACATACGGCCCGCGTTGATCTATAGGTATCGGAACTGGCCCCTCACTCTGTCCTTGGATGTCCTAGCTGTAAGACATCCCTGTCACCTCATCCGTGTCATAATCATCATGATAATACTGTCCTCCTCGAGGGTCACCAAAACAATTTTGATCAGAACGACCCTGTGAGGCCACAGCATTCTGAGTCCTATCCTGACCACCAGCTCCACGACCCAGCCCGCGAGAACCTCGTCCTCTCGGGACCGCCACCTTCTGCAAAAGCACAGGACACTCGCTACACCAGTGTCCTCCTCTTTACAATACGCACACAGATCCGGCCCTAAAGGTGTGATATTTGTTGGCCTGCTAGTGTGTGGAAGCTGTGGGGCCGAACCACCACCACGTCCTCTACCATTCCCCCTAGAAGCCTGCTGCAACAATACCTTCATCTTTAAATCCTTGTGCTTCTTCTCCAACCTCTCCTTATCCTCATTTTCCCTGTGTTCATAATACTGCGCCATATTCAAAATAACGGAAGGGGAAGAGGTGGACCACGTGCTCTCGGAAGCCTGCAATCTGGTCGCAATCCCAGGAAGCAAATTGGAAACAACTCTATTGACAAACAATCGAACACCACCTTCGATCGACAGATCCCATCTACTATAATCTAGAAACACACCCTCAAACCGAGTGAAAAAGTCAGACACACTCATCTTTCTTCTGGCGACAAGCCGATAACTTGTCCCAATCAACCTTTCTCGGTGGAATAAGGGAATGCATATACGTAATAATGCGGCCGGGCAAAGCAAGTATCTCTGGTCTAGGCTTATCACCTGGCTTCCGTTCCTGATCCCATACTTTAATTTGATCCCAGGTACCACCCAATTCCGCAGCATGATCCTGTGTGTGTACTTGTCTCCAAATATCGACCGGAACTAGTAAGCCAAAGAACATTTCAATATCAGCAAGTGTCATCACTGTAGAAGAGGCAGCTTCAAACAATTGTTTATAATAAGCAGTTGGATTCTTTCTAGGATCAGGTAACTGAGTTTTAAGAGACAAGACTTCACTCCTTTTCCATGGAGTATAAACCCATTGTTCTTGGAAATGGGCCGCTGCCCCATGTCTAGTAACAACATTGTGCTGATCCCTTAGCTCTGGTATTTCAGGATGATAGATAGGATGAACCTCCCGCATCGGAAACTGTGATACCGGGGTGGGACTCTTCTCGAGCAGTCTACCCCGATAAGCAACCAGCGTCGCAACATTACCAAAAACTTGACCAGGCGCCATATCAGTAACATATATATGATCCTTAATATCATATAGAATCTGCGGTGCTGCATCATTAAAACACTGCTCCCAAAGACCGATCAAAGTAGCAGACATATGCTTAAGGGCATGCTGTTGTACAAAAGGCTCATAATCTTTCATCACACTCCACACCATAAATGGGGTTTCAGGCCCACTGCACAGCCTGATTAGCCACTACCTTTTTCTCTGCATCTCCCATCTCCGATCGCACATACGGACCCATTCGCTCCTTGAACTTCATCCAGTCTCTATCCTCAAATCCACGTACTGGTGTCCCACTACTCTGTGATGTCGGGGAATGGAAGAACACAGTGGGAGTGATAACAGAGGTAGTAGGCACCAACGTTGCTGCCGGCTGTGTCACAGGTGTATGAGCTGGCGAAAGAGACGCCGAAGCAATAGGTGTTGCAGGAGTACTAATAGCCACAGTTGCCACAGACGGTGAGGACAAAGAAAGGACAGGAGGTGCCTTGGCCAAGGCAGTCCGATCAGCAGTAACAGAAGCAGAGACAGCAGAGACAGAAGAACCGGGTAGCTGAGGCTGCGAGAGAAGAGCAGGATATATCCTCTGAGGGGCATATGGGGGTCGAATATCTAACAATTGTTCCACAAACTTATCATTTTCTTCTTGGGCCACATAAGATTTATCAATATTCAATCGAAACCTCCTATCTTCAAGTTCAATTCCTATCTCTTGCTTCTCTCTATCATGTGCCACAGCTTTCTGAGTCAATATTTGCATTCTCCCTTTCTGGGCCTCTTTCTCTGCTTTCATTCACCTCTGTTTAGCCTCCTTTTGCCACGTTCGAAGAGAATCAAACATAGACTGTCTACTTCTTTTCGCAAACAACTTTTCCTGTAAAAAAATAATTTTTTGTTCATCAAAAGTGCCCGTCAATGGCCACTGCAACTCAGCATTGTCCCTCGTATATTTGTGCAATAGTGTACTAAACATAATAGGGCTAAGGCCATGCTTCATATACATATCAAAATTCGGAGTGCCTTCTGGAGGCGCTGGCTGACTTTCTTCCAATCGAGCATCTGCAGAGCAACAATGACAAGAAGAAACCAAGAACCGGCTAATTCCGGGCATTTTCAAAATAGAGCCAAATTCGTTATGTTGCCCGGCAAAGTGTTCGTAAACACTTTGTACCAAAATCGGTCCTCAGACCGAGCCAAATACAAACCAAAATGGTACCATATCCACAAAGAACCAAAACAAACTCACCTGGTGCACACAGGTAAAACGAATTTATTCTCCACTGCCGACTCGGACAAACAGTCAGATCCAAGGGTTTCGCCGTTCAGGACCCCAGTCGGGATGACCGCTGGGCGAGGCACCGTCTGGCGGGACAGATGGGGCAGCTGCGAGTTCAGGAACTCTCTCATGCAGGGATCCCTGGTCCGTCCGTCCAACCCGACGGCGGCCTCGACCTCCCCACCCGTCCTCAGGAGGGGATGGGCCACTCGCCCGATGGGGTCCCTGTTCTGGCGCCAACTGAAGGAAATGACCCGATTTGGGTCACCTGGGTCACTCGCGACCACCTCTCAGCCTTCCATACAAATGAAGAGTCGGTCAGACAGTAGAGAATACAAACCAAGTATATTTATTCAGATACACTCGAGCGGAGCCCAGTCTGCCCAGTCTTTGTGGATTGCTGCAGAGGGACTGACTTCAGAAAACATGGTAATACATTATGTACGATTCAGAACCAATGAAGGCACGCCCAGACTGGAAATTTCCAGATGGAGGCAGCTACACAAAGGAGTTACAGAAGGATAAGTTTTGATCCTGGGACTGGGCACACATTATCTCTATGCCAAGGTCGTTCTGCCTGCGCCCATCGCTGGACTAGTGGGAGCAGGCCTCTATCTAGTGGGAAAGGTATGCGTTAATAAGAACAGTGTATTCATTAGTACAGCAAGGCCCAACCTTGAAGAAAACAAAAATTACCAAAGCTGCTTCTCGCAGAAACAGAGACTAGTTTCGATCATGACTCAAAATGGCGGCCAAACATAAAATGGTGCCGCGAATGCTAACTTATGCAAACAATGTATGTAAACGACACAGCTAAGACATTTTTATTCTAACATTACCTTCTGTTTTCTCTCGATAGACTTAGGCCCTCATTAGGAGTGGCCTCGTGTTTGGTGCAGTATTTATCGCACTTGATAAAACCCAGCTCCTGGGTGTGGATTTGTTTGCATGGGATAAAATAAAATAAAAAAATAAAAAAGGACCTATTCAATTTTCGTGGTATAACGTGCAGATTTTTAAGTGCTTACTGCAGCAAAATGCTCATATTCCGGTAATCACACAACATTTTAATCTGCTGGAATTTACCTGGAGAAAACTGCGAGTGATGTGATGTTCGTTGCAAAACATAATTCTGACAGGTGCTGTAACAGAAATTACCATACCTACTAGAATTTATAGGCCAGTCATAGTAAGGGCTTAGTGTTTTACTTACAACAGATTATTTAACTTACTCGTGGTAAAATGCTGTGTTTAGAATCTCTGTATTGTTGTGGTATTTAGTGTACATCAAACTGATCTACTAGCCTTAAAGTAGATCTGTAATACTTGATGATAATCTTTAAGTGCGTTCTATTCTCACTACTCGAGGCCAAACTGTACATGACAGTCTTTTTAATGACTAGAGTGTTTTCAAACCTGGCTGGATGGAGCTTGCACTAAATAAATTAAGGGCCATATGTCTCTAAGTCTGAAATAATTTAATAAATAAACATTGCGATTCCTTGTCAATCTCATGGAAAAGAGGGCAGCAAGGGTGACTTCCACTATTCCTTGCTGTACGCAAGGAAATGTATACTTTTTTTGGCACTGTTCACGGCAAAAACAAAACATTGAATGGTTAGGGACTATCATATCAGTCAATTGTCTTTTGCACAATATAAGCTGTCCGGTACGTGCAGCTCCCACTCTGCGGATAACAGTTGTGAATATCAAGGGGAGCAAACAAAAGTCCCTTTCACTATATGCCACCTTTTATAACATTGCGACACCTGTCCCTTTAAGGGAGAACAGTCCCTTAAATGTGTATCTGGCATAACACAAAATATTGTTTAGGATGCATTGCAAACACTGCCCATAGAGGGTGCTATGTTGTGACTGGACTAATAATACATGTATAAAGTGATCTGCTGCTCCATGGAGCAAGGGTTTTAAAATATCTAATTCCTAAAGTAAAAACTAAGTATATAAATTGTTGTTTAGTCACTAGCTACAATCACCATAGGACACTGGTGTCCAGTATAGATCCAGTAGGGATGAGTCAATTATAGATTTTCAGGATATGCGAATGGGATATATTCATATAATATAATTATAAATGGATTCCATATAAGCAGTGGTTATCCTGAAAATCTGGCATGGATCCTGCCCACCTGGACTTACACTGGACACCATTACCAGAGGCACTACTAAGTAGTAATCAATTGAGGTGACACTAATGGGGCTTAATGATTGCCACAAATATTTTGGTGTGCAAGGGTTGAATAAAAATATATAATTTGTGTTGTTTTAGAATGAGGTCTTATTGTTATATTTACTGGTAGGTGAAAAACTGGATTTATTCTGGCTCCCATATTTCAAACCTAGCTATGTAGTTGATTTTGGGAAGATACTGAGGTGTGCACATTTTTTTCTACATCCAGAGACTTGTGTGAGTTGGCAAAATACAGAAATATGAATTTCTTGCACTTACAGTAATAAGTGGACGACTTGCCAGAGGGAAAGGTGCAAAGGCATTACACCTCTTATTTATACAAGTATTATCAAAGTCAATACAATTCGGAAGTGAAACCTACTGGCTTTGCTGATTCTTTTTTTGGGTTAGATAGGTGCAGCACATGTGCACGCATCCATGGTGGTCATCGTGGAACTGGATTTATTCAGATATTACAAATGCATTCAAAGATGGCCACCATGGATGTGTGCACATCCACAGTGGCCTTCTTTGAATGGATGTGTAATATTTTAACAAATCCAGCTCAAATAGATCCACAGTAGTTGTGAACACATCTGTGTTGACCATCTTTGAATGGGTTTGTTAAAATAATACAAACACATTTTTAGGTGCTCTCAATGCATGCATATGTGCACTCACGACAGTCATTTTCAAATGGTCCAAAAAACATTTTAAAATGGACACCAACTGATAGCATGAAAGGCACCAAAAATTTTAAACAAAATAAAAGTTGGAGAGGTGTGGGGGAACATGGCACCTTACAGGGAGGGTCAGGGGCGGAATAGAGTAGCAGGAGTGGGGAGGTTTATATTAAAGAAAATTAGCTGGATGGGGAGAAGTGGGGGAAGCAACAGACAAGATGGTGGAGTTAGGAGGGAAGCATCAAGTTGCATGGGGGTGTGGAGGATATAAAAGGGGGAAGCAGCACACAGAGGGGAAAGAAAGAAAACAAATGCACTCCCTTGGAATGCTTAAAATAGAAGAAGAAAAATTGCCTCCAGTGTTTTACGCACTTACATGTGTTATATACCCTGAAGTGAATTGTGCTTTTTTGGTTGACACATTCAGTTTAAGGAGATAAAATGTTTCTTCAGCCCAGCTGCTATTGACATCATGGTGGCTTAATTCAGCTACAGCACGAGTTTAATCTGAAATGAATCCTTAAGAACAACTAATTTATTAGTAATCACACAAGATTGCACAAAGAAAGACTTATATTATTGACCTAGTGAAAGTTTGCAGATTCTTTTTTGAGAAAGGTACAAGAAAGTAATTGAGTTCTTGGGAGAAACTGGGTTTTTGTTTGAGGGTGGTGAAACTCTTCTTAAGCAACAGCCACAATCACTGTCATGGTGAACAAAAACAAGTCACCAAATTAACCTGTTCTTAACCCTCTGGTAGCTTGCAATTTAGAGCCAATGCGTAAAGTGTTTATGCAGCACTTAAACAGCAATAAAATAAAAGCACAATACATGAAAAATCCCACACTGTTTTAGAAACATATAGTAAAGTTTAATAAATTATTTTGCACTAAAACAACAAAAATTCAATCAATAGACCCAGAGTTATGAATTTTTAAAGTTTAAATAGCACCTAAAACGTCAAAGCGCCAACAGTGAACATCTAGTCACACAACACCGGAGCAAAGTCAAAAGTTTGGCTGACCATGATGGAGAGTGGGTCGGATACACGAAATGGGTTGGGCCCAGTGTCAGCTTACCTTCGGACTTGGAAAAAGTTTAGATGGAAAATGTCTGAGAAGGTATAGCTCATCGGGGAAAGGCAGCTGGCGGTGTCCAAGGAGGAGGCATTGTTGTCGGGCAACAGCAGGACAAAGTCGCACTGAAGATTTATGTGTTCAGACTTATTCTACTTTTTGTAATTCGAAGATCTCCTGTGGGATGAAGTTACAGTCTGTAGCATACAAGGGCTCTATGAGGCGGAATACCCCTTCTGGGAGGAGCCGCTGAACAGGATTTGATGCTGGGGAGAAGAACGTAGCAGACACACAAATGATGGATGGAATGCGGAGCAAATCAAACATTCACCCCCAGTCAAGAAATCTGGGTTAAATCCATCGTTCTTATGCTCACAATGCCTCCCCAGTTTAGACCCAGCCATATGGAAATCAACCTTGACCCTGCTCCTCATGGGAACAGTCCAGCCCGAACTACTAAGCCAGGTCCTCCCTGGACCAGAAACAAGCATCCTGGGACTGATTTCGGAGTCACCAGTGACTACCCCTACTCAACCCCTCCATGCCCCGCCTGTTCCCTGTCACTGCTCATACACTAATGCAGGGCGGGGGAGTTTTAAAATCAGCTTTCCTAGGGCGGGTTTGCTGGAGAAAGCTGTAAATGTAGGCCCATGGTGGGGGGGTGGGGACCCCTGGGTCCATGCGAATCCCCCTATTGCAAGACCCCGTTTGGGATGCCCGGGATGGATGATCCATAATGGCATTTATATCCCCAGAAAAGCAGGGGAAAGTTTGGCCACGGTTTACGTCACGCATGTCCCCAAGCTGACCCCAGGAATCAGGGAAGCCAAGGTCTCGTTAATCAATAAAGTCATGTACTAATTCTGAGAGGTCAGACACTGCTATTCGAACATCAGGAGTGGAATTGTAAATGTAGAAAGGGTAACTTTCCCCGATGAATCGCATGACAGGGTGCCGGTTTCTTTTCTACTTAGGGATCTGGTTGATGGTCTTATGGCCATTGACTCCCAAACTATTTCTGGTGCAAATACAGGCATACTGGTAAAATACAGAACCCCGATTACATCACTTGAGCTGAGTAGTTGTGGGGTTGTTGTGAAGGTGGGGAAGCTGGGAGCGGGACCAGCAGGGTTTTCACTTGACTGAGACCCAAGGACCCTCCACGCAGTGTCAAGGATACAGTGGTTCCTGGGGAGGGCCTGCAAACACATGTAACTCAATGTCTAGTAATGCCTAGTTCCTTTCGCAAGGCTGGGGGAAATCATCCAGGGTCTGATTGTGAATGTTTGTTGGTACAGGTGTTCCAACAAGTGATTAGTTCCCACAATGCTAGTATAGAGGGGAATCTTAACGGTGGTTCCAACTCCCACTTCTCCAAAGAAGCTAGTTTACCCCATGAGCCATCGATAAAAATTGTATCGTGGAACATAACAGGGGTATCCAAGTTGTTATCTGAAGTGGAATGGGGCCAGTTCATTGAAACATTCGATGTTTGCTTGTTTCAGGAGACGTGGAGTTTAACCCCTTTTTACAGGAGTGGGTATAGATCCTTTTGTGTGAATGCGACCAAGTCTGGTAGGGGCAGGCCTTTGGGAGGGCTTGGAGTCTGGGTTAAAACTGCACTCCAGTGTAAAATTAATATTGTGCCTATTGACTCCCCTGACATCCTATGAGTTAGGCTGTTGCTCCATTCTGGTCTATCGCTAAAGATCTTATACGTTTATAATAGAGTGGGAGTTGCAATACTGAGTTTAGGGTAGTTAATGCATTAGAGCAAGTCCTTTCGGAACACTCGGGGAATGGCATACTTTAGGCGGCAGGAGACTTTAACTCCACTTTTCAACCATTGGCTGCCACTCCCCCTGTCTTAACTGAGGAATGGGACAGTCAGTGGGGCACCCCACAAATTGACCAACCAACAGTGAAATGGACATTTAAAGATGCCCAGATAGAGGCACTAACATAATTTTTTTTATCTTGGAGCCACAAATGGTAGATCCCCCTTTGATCGCCAGGGCAAGATGACATACAACAGGCCCGGCTGTAGTAGTAGAATTGACAACGTTCTGGCTGATATAAAGCTTTGGCCTGCTATACTGGATATGGAAGTGGTGGACTGAGTAGACAGTGATCATAGCACTCTTAGTTTGACACTTTTGGATAAACCAGTCTCAATTCCTGTATGCTGGAGAAACGGGGATATAGGAGACCTTTTGTATACAAACAACCGGAAATTGGTGGGACAGGGTGGAAAGAAACCCTGCAAGCCTAGAGGTAGTAAAACAAAGAGTACATTTGGAAATCGAAATTTTATCCCAGTTACCACTCGAGTGTAGGACCGAAGAACCTAAATGTAGTCATGAAATAATATTTAGCCAGATAAGGGAGCTGCTAGGTGAAGCTAGATGCAAGGGAAGGCCAGTGCCTAAACCTGACGCTTGGTATAATGGAGCTTGCAGGTCAGCCAAAAGTGAGCTTCTTGAAGCAATCAAATCAAAGTCCCAATCACAGATAGCAAGGCGCAGGTCTTGTTATCGGCAGGTATTAGACCAAGCAAGAAGGGATTGGGAGAGCTTGATGTGAATGTCCCTGCATAAAGCTCTGACTACGTAAAACTACAAGGTCTTCTGGAGGACAGCTGTGGTTTGTCTAAATGGCTATAAAACTGCACTAGACTTTTGTATCCAATCTCAGGAGTGGGTGGCCCATTTCAGGAAATTATACAACAATAAATGTGACAACAATATATGTGATACAGATAAGGATGGCAGCGTGCCTATAGGAAACAGTGCTCCATGTAATTCTAGCACTCTCAAGTTCTCGCTTAATGAAATAATAGAAGCATTTAATTCCTGTATCCTGCATGTGCCTCTGGTCTGGACAGGATTCCAAATGTTTTATATAGAGCAAATCCGGAAATCTGGGGCCATATATAAATCTGCTCTCTAACACTATCCTCTCTGATAAGGATATCCCTTCCTCATGGAAATTAGCAGAAATTATAACAATTCACAAGAAGGGGGATCAGTCCAATCTGGGAACTACAGGCCTCTAAGACTGATTGATTCCCTCCAAAAACTTTTTTGTAAACAGGTTTTGGCCCATCTACAAGACTGAATTAGCGAAGAGAGTGTTTTGTCAGATTGGCAGGCGGGCCAAAGAGCATATGTAAGAACTATAGATCAGGTCTTTCTTTTTATCTGTATCTACTGGAAAGAGGTGATAAGCAACAAGGACTCACTTTATATTGCCTTTGTGGATCTCCGATTCGCTTTCGATTTGGTCCCCAGGGACAAGCTGTGGAGGATGCTAGAAGAAATAGGTATACCTGCCCCCCTATTGAATATTCTAGTAAGGCTATATGCTGACAACCTCGCACAAGAAAGGGGCATTGACAGATTCCATCCACATTGACCATGGGGTTAGACAGGGGTGTGTTTTGGCCCCTACCCTGTTCACCCTATATATCAATGGAGTGATTGAGTTTGTGAACAGGGATGGCTGTGGTGTGCCCAAAATAGGGCAGAGGAGGGATCCTGCCTTCCTTTTTGCAGATGACACCCTACTGATTTCCAAGATGCCACAGGGGTTGCAACAGCTATTGAAGTCCTTTCAGCTGTTTTGTGAAGAGCACGGTGTGGTTTAATAGCTCCCAGACCAAATGTATGTTTTTTTTCAAAACAGAAGGTGACCCAATGCAAGAGACAGTTACTGGTGGGTGACACCCCAATAGATGCGGTGGCTGAATTCAACTATCTAGGCATAAGACTTACACCAAACCTGTGCTGGGAACCGCATGTGGAAAAGGCACAGTTTTCCCTGATTCAGCACACTGCAAGCATAGCAAAGATCCGTAGGAAAACTATATATAGAAGGGTGGCCCCAGCCCTCAAGATCTATAACATCAAGGCCATGGGATCAGTCAAGTATGGGGCAGAGTTATAGGGTTGTATGAAAATACAGAGTCTTACTATACTGGAGCACAGGATTCTAAGATCTTTATTAAATCTTCTAGTGAGTACACTACTGACCATGGTTCCCTGTAAACTGCGCGCCTGAGCGGGCGCGCACCACTAGGTTTCCCTCCGCGCAGACACCTACAATCAGCGCGCACTACAAAGGATTCCACTGCATACATTCAAAACTTCATTGGAACCTTTGAAGTGCGGCTGGTGGTGATGACGCTGCGCTGTCAAATGCTTTTTTAAAGACGTGTTTTTGTCTTTGGAAATGCTAATGGGAGTCGTTTAAATACCTGCAGGGCAGGCATAAAACAGCAGGAGGGAATTCCCAGAGCTTTCACTGCAGCCCGAGTCCAGCCTGTCACATTCACAGACCTCCGGCTCCCCCACCTTTTGTTTTCTCCTTCTCTGTCTTTGCACCTCGTGGTGTCCGTCACACGTGCTTGTCTGAGGCGGTAAGGGTCTACAGGCTGGTCTCAGTTCAGCAGCACTGTCTGCTATTGTTCTGGCCATGCACCTCTGCAGTGACTCGTTAAACGCTATACATTGCATGCTGCACTTTACATCACTGCCTCTCACCAAACCATCTCTTGATTTCTCCAGTTCTCTATTTTTGCACTTTGGCGTCACTGGCTCCGGCTGTGGTTTCACACGTGTTTTTCCGAGATCTCAGTTTGTAAACTGATTTCTTCCAGTACAGACCATTCAGCTGTTATTGTTGGTCAATGACCACTGCCGTGACTGTAAAACGCTCGCTACTGCATGCTGCCATTCACATTCGTCTCCTCCTACAGAAACTGCGGTTTATTCCAACCAGCACCTTTCTAAACAGCGATTACAGACACAGAAGCAGGTCTGTTTCTAGGGTTTGTGGGGCCCAGGTTGGACAAGGAACACACGAGTGCACTTTTTCATTTCTTTTATTGGTGCAACAGGTTATTGCCAACAGTATACACTTAAAGCAAAATATGAACAAATAATGCAAACGTTTTCAGGTTTAGTAGAGAGTACACTTTAAGTGGCGCCTGAAAATACATGCCCAGGTACTTAGTACTTGAAAGGTCATCAGGCATTTAGGGGGATTTTGGGAGTGATTTCATAATATGACTTACCTGATTATAAAAACAAAACTGCAAGTACTTTGGAACGTGAGCCAGAAAGCAAGAACTCGCAGCGGACTTCCCAAACAATAGGCCTTACTCACAAACCAGTTCCCCGAGTGCTCCCACTCATCTCAGAGACAGTTCCAGAGAGCCCATAATGGAAACCTGAAGGCCATTCCCAGGGTTGGATTGGGGCCACAATTAGGCTCGGGCAGCCAAAAGAAAGTGGCCCACATTCGCAGATCGCAACCTTTCGCAATACACTGCTTGGTTAGGATCATGGAGCTAAATATTGTCAAACATTTGCAGTAATGAAAGTAATTTAGGCCTTATAGGCCCAGTACTTAAATTGGAAATTAACACTCTAATGGAAACAATATATCTTGGAAGCTCAGAGTTATGAAAAATACTAAGAACTCCTGTTCAATAGATTTTAACTCTAAGTTTGCTGTGGATGGTATGATTAATGTACGCTGGGAAACAGGACATGGCACAGACCTAGACTGCATTTTACACTCAACCTGGGCTTTTTAGATATTCACTTTCTTTTTACAGCACTTAAGAGAGGCCTTTCAATGCTCAGAGACTGGTGAAAGGTGCATCAGTTTTTTGTTTTACCTGCTGCTAGCATCACGCGTAAGTTCTGACAAATTCTGACAAATGGAATGATGCCAGTGTGTAAATGCAAAAATAAAACAACTAGTGTCACTTTCCACATATGTATGCAGTTTTATATAGCACGAAATTGGTCACAGAGGCATTGGAGCACATTACATGAGCATCAGATAACATTACAGAGGGAGAGAGTACAATTTTTGGCCCCTGTAGATTAAGTGATTTGCCCAGGATCACAGGATGTTGAACTGACGCTGGGAATCAAACCCAGTTTCCCAGTTTCAAAGTGGGTTAAGAACACAACCTCTCCCTCTTGACTGCAGGAATTAATTTCTAGCAGGCAAAGGAGACCAGCAGAAACACATTTATTTCTTCCTGCTCCATGCAGTGGAGGGAGACAAGAAATAACCAAAGAGCCCCCTTGCTGGCCCACACCAACCCCCCACCACCCACCCCAGTCCTCTCTCCTGCCCCAGTGCCCTGCAAAGCAAGTGCTAATGATTTCCCATCAGCAGCTCCTTGAGGCCACTGTCACACCTGGAGGGAACCACTGGGCAGACACACCTCATGTTGTGACAGCCGGAGCAGTCAATTGTCACTCTGCCTCTGACAATGAGACAGCCTGACTTAATGTGCATTGTGTCAAGCTGCTTAGATGTATGCAAAGGCTTTAACTACAGCCTTTGATGTGCCCTTGCAGTGGAGACAGAGACAGCCACAACAAAAACGATGCACCAACGGGCCTCAACCACAGGCCCATCGGCCGCTGGCCAATTGCCCACCTTGCCAATCCGAGGCTGGCCATTCCAGACAAACCAGCCCCAGCCCCAGCCCCAGCGTGCTATCTGCCAGTTCATTCTAGAGATGTGACAATGTCCCACCCTGGGGCATTTCAGATAAGTCACTGTGGAATCAGATAGTCCTTTCTAGAAAGGAGATGCACAACAGTGCCTTCAGCTGGGCGACTACACCTCCCCCCTCTTTACGATATTCTCAGCCCATTCGGGAATGAAAATTTAGAGCTAAAGATAAATACATACTGTATTCATCCTTTCCATTAGAAACTTTGCAAATCAAATAATCATAGTCTTTATAAAGTAACTATTTGAATGAATGGATTAGTGAGTATGCAAGTTAAACAGCAAGTGGTGAAAGAATGAGAAATGGAGTGAATGCATGAGTGAATGGGCAAGTGAATGGATTTATGGGTTTTTGAATGAGCATATGACTGACTATCAAAGCGAGTAAGGGAATGAGGAAGTGAGTACATAAGTGAAACAGTGCTTGAACATGTTAATGAATGAGGAGTGAGTGTTCAAGTGATTGAGCAAGTGAGTTGGCAAGCAGTTGAATGTGGGAATGAGTATGTGGAGGAAGCAGTGTGGGATTGGATTTGCTTGTCTGAAAATTAGTCAGTGACTAAACAAGCAGATAATCAATTAAAGGGTGAGCAGCAAGTAAGTGAGTGGGAAAGCAAGCAAAAGGAAATGGATGTCAGTAAGTGACTGAACGATTATGCAAGTGATTGAGGTAAGTGAAGGAGTGAGCAAACGAGTAAGTGACTGAGCAGATGAGAGTGACTTGGTGAGTGTGAGTTTACAAACAAGTGAATAAGCAAGTGAGTGAGTGAAGCATGAAGTGCGTGAGTGAACAAATGATGACCAAGATTTGATGTGGTGACTGAGAAAATTAGCGTGTGAGAGAACAAGTGAGAGAATAAGAAGCTAAGTGAATTAGTGCAGAAGCTGATTGAGTGAATAATGAAATCAGTGAGTGAAAATAAACATTTCTGCAGTGGTGATCCTAGGCAGTGTAACACAGTGAATCCCTTAGCCAGACTGCCTCTACCTCTCCCCAAGACACGAAATGTGACTCAGCATATTCTTCAGAGAAGAATAAATAATTTTCTAGAAACACTATCCCTTTATTCATTATTTGACACCATGTTTTGGATTGGGAACTTTTGGCTAATTCATTTTGCAGCAGACTACCTAGGCACCCCAAAACGGCACAAACAATATCTTTGGAAGAACACCTGACAGGTTTAATTGTCTGCTCTTATATATATAGATATATTGTAATATATCTTAAATAATGAGGTGCTTTCGGACAGCCCTCGTCTGCCGCTGCTCTGTATGGTTGTCATTTACACTCGTCCTTCCGTCCATGACAGCATTGGGTTTCTTGCCCTGTAAGTGACGAAATTTGTCTGATCACAAGTGCACATCTGTCTGAAAATGAGTGTGCTTCAGTGTCAAATCTGGTAGGCATGTCTTTTAGTCTTCCATTTCCTACCTATAGGTGCCTTTTATTTCTTTCCTTCTCTTTGAAGCTACAGCTCCAAGGACGGTGCTATCTGTCTACTTGCTCGACACTCACTTCATATCCAGTGTACTGCAACCTGCACAGCCGTTGAATCTAAACTAGCTGACCATCATGGAATGATACTATCCACACTGTATCACTGTTTTTACCATTGCTAGATGGCCAACATAGTTCTAACGGCTGGTAAGCTGGAACTATACACAATGGCCCAGATTTATTATACTTTCATGCAGCACAACGCAGCAAGCCACCTTGCTGCACTGTGTGAAAGGGCAGGAATACGCCATATTTAATATTATATGGCGCATTTCTGTCCATTCCTTGCGCTGGCAACTTTTGGCTGCCTAATGCCAACGCAGGGACCCTTACATCATGATGCATGGGTGCCTGTGTTGCAGGCAGAATTGTTTTTGTGCAGGAAGAGACACTTTCCTGCACAAAATCAATTCTCAGAGGCATTTTCTTCTTTCTACGTGTGCTGCAGAACATGTAGAAAGAGGAAAAACGAGGAGAAATAAAGATATTTCACCTCGTTACTCCTCTGGGGAGGCGTAGTATTTTGATGCATTCCCAGGTCTACTGCTACTGGTAAATCTGGGAATGCACCAAAATCCATGGGCGGTGCATGGGAACAACCATGCTCCACCCATGGAACGCCTCCCATGGCAGAGTAACGCAAAGCAGTAATTTACACTGTCTTGCGTTACTCCAGATTTATCAAGTTATGCAGGGCCACGTAAGGTGGCCTTGCATGGCGTGATAAATCTGACATTAGTGCTGCATCACCCTTGCACCCTCTTGCGTGGCGCAAGGGCATTACAACACTATGATAAATCTGGCCCAATGTACAATGCCATTGCAGGACATCCACAACTTTGTACAATACCATTGCAAGCTGTCCACCTGCTGCTTTGTTTAATTTTGTTATTGCAAGTTTGTGTCTGCCATTTTCAGGCAATAGCATGTTTTATTTTTTAAACTTTTATTCTTTCAATTTATCTTGCATATGTGGCTAACTTGTGTATGTGTTGTATTGTGGTTGTGTAAGTTGGTGAATGCAAGAATGAATAAGTAATTTATGGACGCACAAGCTCATGGATGAGTGACAGGGTGCATGTGTGATGATTTATTCAGTACTTAAACCAATCAGTGACTAAGAAGTAACTTTAAATTAAAAGCAAGACCTATTGGCAGTGCCAATGCTTGTTATTTACCTTTAAGTGGTAGCTGGTCGAGTTGCCTTGTTGCACATCTTATCACTCAATTGTGCACACAAGCAAGAAAAGTGTGCACACCAACATTCTATTGCCGCACATGAGAAAGAAAAATTAGAGGGAACATTGCTACTGACCCCTCTTTATCAAGACAATGCCCAAAGAAGGATCGCCTAAAAAATTGAGTGTAGGCTCCTTACCTTCTGGCATCGACTTTGGTCTACCCCAGCTCTAGAATCCTATAGGGTGGGCCTTACAGACCTCATGGCTCCGCAGTCTGTTAATAAAATTCCCTGGTTTGGTACGGTCAAAGATCTACTCCAGAAACTGGGCCTTGAATTATACTGGTCCTTTCCCGAGAAACTTCGTACGATTTCCAGAGCCAGTATAGAAGCAAACTATTGGGAGAGTGTCGCTGTTGAAAATGTGTTGAACTGTAAAAGAAAGCTATCACTAGCTTTCACTGATTTCAAACCTTGTACGCAGTATGAGCACACAATTGATAAAATTGTTCCCCCACTGGCAAGGAAGTTGTACTAGCAATTCAGGTAAGGATCTTTACCCATTAAAGCTTTTAGTAGTAAATGGCAAGAGAAGGGCGTTGTCGACGATCTTTGCAATGATGTCGATGGGGTTCAGAATCACTAACCCATGTACTATTCTTTGGCCCATCTTTCCACCATCTCCGAGCAAAGTGGATTGTGCCACTTTGCAGAAATCTGGGCTCTAGAAAGCATCAGGAGGCATTTAGACTATTGCAAACTGACACAAGCAGAGCAGAGGTTTTGGTTGGCCAAATACCTAATGGCCCTGTGGATAAGATGCTTAAAATGTATAAAAGGTAGTTACTACTTTGACAGCTCACCAGTGGGCATCAGAAGCTAGTACTTTTGTGGATACAATCGTCAAGATTGGGTGCAAGTATGGAGGGGGAGCCTTTATAAGGTTTCTTTTTCATTAATGCACTGGCCACCCTAAACTGGATGTTAGAGATTGTTCATTAATGTAGAATTGAATCCCATTGTTGGTTGGTTTAGTTTTCCTATTATACTACATACTGGCATTCAGTTATTTTTTATGTATTTATGCTTTGGTTACTTCAAACAAATACACAGTCTGCACTTTACAATGGTAAGCAGGGTCATTGTTATGGTTACAGAGTTTCATATTGTGTTGCTAATCCTTTTGGATTTTCCAGTTCTCTTGCTGCTAACATGATTTACCTGCTGCTAGCTCTCTTTGTCTTGTATTTTAATTTGTTTAGGGACTTTTATTGTATATTAGTTTTATTCTTTTAATAACGTCTTCCTGAAATTGTATTCTGATGTCTTATTTTGGATTTTACGCATACATAAACGCAGGGAGTTATAACTAGTGCTGTGATATCCCACTGGGATGAATGTTGTGCTCTATAAATACTGTAAATAAATAAATGAAAAAATTAATTTTACTAATGTATTGTCTAATCCGTATGCATTGTACATGTTTTATGTGATGTTCTATGATGTACTTTTATGATCCTGGTGATCGATAATAAAGCTTCGATGATGATGAATGATCTAGCATTCAGACTGGATTTTTATGAGTCGGGACTGCAGAATATCAATCTGGTGTACGACAGAGGGATATTTGTTCTTGCTTTTTAAAGTAAATCGTTACGAACCACCATGGTTTGTTTCCTTACAATGTGTCATTACACATTGAAGTGGACAGGCTCATACAGCGTGGTGACTAAGTAAGAGTTTGGGGTTGAACTTCAGCTTTTATAGCATGGGTGGTTTATTTATTGTGTTTGTGTAGATGTGGGCCACCTCAAGATTCAAGGAACGAAATTTCCAAGGTGATTTGTCTATTCTACGCAGCCATGATAGAGATAACTACCCTTTTGGTTTGTTCCGGCATTAAGTCCTGTAATCCACATTTTTGGGAAGATTTATCAACACTTTGTGTCACCGCAAGGACATGCACATTTGCACAAAGCGATGTAAAGTGTTGATAAAGTATTTAGGCCCAGATTTACTAAGGGCTTGCGTTGCCTGTGCATCATGCAAGGCGACGCAATGCAAGGCAAGCCCCTAAATAGGATTTGCTAATCCACCTACCGTGACTCTGTATGGTTTAGTAAATCCAGAGTAACGCAAGGCAGCGCAATTTACTGCTTGTGTTACTCTATGTTGAGAATGCGTTCCATGGGTACCTGGATACTCTCTCGGATAATTAATGTGTGCTATACAAATCAATATAACATAACACGAAATGGTGGAGCATGGGCGTTCTACTGCATCCACCGATAGACTTTTACGTAGTCCTAGATTTACTAAGGTCAGAAAACCTGCGATTGCGTCATTAATGGTCCGCCCTCCCAAGAGAGGCATGACGAGGAGAAATATCTTTATTTCCCCTCGTTATTTTCTCATTTCACATGTTCTGCATCACACGTTATTGTTGTGCAGGAAGGTATCCCTTCCTGCACAAAAAGAATCCTGCCTGTAATTCAAGCACCTTTGCACTGAGGCGCAAGGGTGCTTGCATTGGCGCTAGGAAGCACACAGTGCGCCAGCACAGGGAGAGTGCAGAAATGTATCATATCGCAGTAGATAGGGCACATTTATGCTCTCTCCCTGCCACGCAACGCAGCACAGCAAGTTGTCTTGCTGTGTTGTGTTGCGTGTCATTTTAGTAAATCTGCCCCTTACTTTCCGCTGCAAAGCTTTTTTGCGCTGGAAAGTAGCCTCTAAAGTAATACAATAGTGATTTGCACTACACAAAATCAAGGGAACGTTCAAGAGGTGGAACAAAAGTGTTTCCACGGTACCACCCATGCTTTTTGACGCAGAGCGCTATTTGCTAAAATAAGTAAGACAGGGCTTTGCAACAAAAAAATAACCCCTCCTCGAGACCGGCTCTCTCCCCCTAGCGCAACACAACTCTGCAACTTTGGTCACTGAGCTGAATTAAACTATAATTTATTTTGTGTGATACTGTCCTCAATGTGATTTGGAGCTAAGCCTATAGCCAGCCTACTTAGGAGTAGGCTCTATGTAAGGGGGGACAAATGCAAACACTTGGCACTTCGAGTAGTAAAGATACCAAGATAAGAAGCGATAGCTTGATGTCTTGCCCTACATACCAGAGAGGGGTAGAACTCTGCCAATGCTCGGCGAGGACTGAATCTGTGAATGTGGTCCGTCGGCTAGATTGCCGCCTTTGGTGCTGGAAACCAAGGTTCGAGCCTCGGGGCCGCGTCAACATTCTGTGATTTTAGGCAAATCACTTAATCTCCCCGTGCCTGAATGTGTAACGTAACCGGTGCTCATGTAAAGCGCTCCAATACCTTCGGGTCGAGTTCACGCTATATAAATCTGCATTGAAATAAAATTAAAAAAATGCAGCGCTTCCAATACTTGCTGCTCCAGAGTATAGTAAAAGGGAGGGTTTGCGATATGTAGATGGTATTTAAGTATTTCCAAAACTTTTCAGATTGCAAAACACTCGCTACATTGATTGATAGATGAATTTTCTTTTTTGGATCATGCATCAGAAAGCAGAAAAATGAAAGTGAAATGATACTGTTTACTAACATACGCACTTCTTGTGGTAGATAGATCAAATTAAGCCCTCATTGTTCCAAGTGTTCGAAATCACGGGCAGATAGAATGCAGTAGATAATTCAATCATTTAAGAACACATCAATACCTTTATTAGCCACGTGACCTTTGAACCTTGGGGGCTATTTTGCCCTTCAAGTGAGTTTTAAGAAAAGAACGTAGCTTAAATTACCCACATACCTCTAACGTCATCAGTAAGTTGCCCATGTACTTGTTACCAGAAGGCTGTTCTTCCCCCATGCTCCTTTCTTACACAGGTGACCCTGGGTTAGGAGAGCAAGTTAGTGTTGTCAGACACTGGAAATCGTTTTGCCGGGGGCAATGCTCTGCTGGTATCAAATCAGGGAGCACATAAAAGACATGCCTTCCAGGGAGACAGCACAGGAAGAAATTCCTTTTCATGAGGTTGCCTTATGCCGCAGACATGATCATTTTTCCACCGGCCCGCAGCGAGCGCGCGCTATCTGAATGTATTTGTGTCAAACGGCTCCAGTGCTAATGGGCTGCGGAGGATGCAGGCGGCCTCGCGAGATCTCCAGGGAGCCAGCCTCCGAGAAGCCGGCTCGCGGCTCCATGCCACTGCGGCATTCTGGAGAGTAAAGGCGCGGAAGGGGCTAGCTCGAAGGCTTCCGCCGGTGGTTAGGCAGCAAAAGAGAACCACTTCTAATGATCCAAGCCCCCTTCCCTCCAGCCGCTTCATTGTTGTCCCCCTTTGGTACAGGGGGAGCTATCTGATCCACCGAATAGTAGATCTCTGGCACTTTTCAGCTGTGCAAAATGAGTGTCCATTAGACACACTTTTATATGTTAATTTTCAGTGTAGGATAATGAAATATTTGTTAGTCATTCTAAAACCAGATAGGATTTCAATATTAGCTTAATGCAGCTCTACCTATGCATGCAATAGTAATGCTGCTGAGAATTTGTTGGGGAAGGGGCGAGCATTATCCTTCCACTGTAGCATTTTAACAGTAATACAGTCTAATTAAATCTAATCAAGTGGCAATGCGGCCTCGTCGCACCAGGATCCTCAGCGTCTTACTATGTGTAGGGGCTTATTTACAAGCTCCTTGCGCCGCCGTTGCGTCACTTTTAATATGGGAGAACGTGACGTACAGCCGGCGCCAAGGGCTTGTAAATAAGCCCCTTAGAATTTGACAAAATTATATTGATCTTTTTCATGCAGTAAATTGCTATTTTTTCCTTTTCATGTATGCACCCAAATACTTGTTAAAGTCCAACTGTAGTGGACATCTATTTAGAGGCAAGGGAAGTTGGGGCAATAAAGTGTGCTTTCGCTCCATCTTTGAGCTTCGAGGCACTATGAACTTTATGTAGCGATTTGTTTCCCCTTATAAATTTCCAAACAATAATGTAATGTAAATGTCCAGTATTTGTAAAGCGCGAACAATTACCCGAAGGTGTCAAGGGGCTGGGGGCCATCGGGAAGATTAAGCGAGCTATTGCCCAGAGTCACATGGTGCTGGGCTGATCTGCCACCGGCAATCGAACTGTGAGCCCCCAGGTTCCGGAGTCAGTCGCCCTTGCCACTGCACCACACCTCTTCTAATGAATAAGTTAGAAAGCAGTAAAGGTTTCTAAACTTGGAAAACATTAGAAAGATGTTGGACACACTTCTTAGGTCCTTTCTCCGAAAGCATGGAGTTGATATGTGCCTTTGTTTGCATTTGATGTGAGCACAGATTAAGGGTCTGAAATATCAAAAGGCTTTACCCACTCTACGTCTATGGGGAAATGCAATTATATGTACAGTCCTAAATACTTTCTGTAAGGCATTAGTGCATGTGATTTAATTGCCAATGTGATGACTATTATGAGGCCTGAGAGTAATTTTAATTACGCCGTAGTAATCTGAGTAATTTTGGTAATTCCGCATTGCTCTTTGACCAGGAATTACCAATGATTATGCGATTACGCCAACATAATTGAGTGTAGTTTCGGGGAAAATTAGAACAGAAACAAAAAATTTATCAAGTGCCAGCTATTCCGTCTGCTGCTGTCTGTATTGTTATGCATTTATCGCTAATCGCTTACCTCAAAATGTATCCTCGCCTCCATTTTGGACGACAATGTGCTGCTCGTGCAGTGGCTGCTCGTGCAGCTATTCGTGTTCTGTTGCAGATAGTGCTATATCTTAGTTTAAAATGCATCCCTATGTCCATTCTGGATGCAAGGGGTGTTTTTGTTCTAAGAAAGTGGTGTGAAATGCAGAATTACTCTCCTGAATAATTCTGTATAATCTTGCTAAGTTTTTAGGTAATTCCACATGATTACTCTACATGGAATTACGTGAGTTACCCCCACCCCTTTATCTCCTTACTAAGCTCTCTTTTTTCTGATGAAACCAGAAACAGCGAGTGGGAGGTGTCTTTTTGTTAGTATCCTTGGTGCAGTGCTGCTGCAGCCATTCTGTTGTACTTCATGTTGTGGACATCTATAGCCGAGCAGAGTTTGCTCCATCCTCTTCCAGTCAATAGTTGCTTGCCGAGTCGTCTTTGCACAGTCCAACTCTTTGACCAATGGTCTGCTGCTTGAGAATAGCGCTTCTGTGTCCCTGAGGTGCAGGGAGGGTGACTACATGCAAATGCAGAGACTAGGAAGCTGTCTTTTATTTATAATCACATGCAAATCTGCCTACTCACGTGTGACACTCCGTTTCTTCACTCATCACACAGCCACCAGTAAGAGCCACTGTCACATAGTGATCTGAAATACTTCTACAGAATATATCTCAACTCTTGTGTGAGTGGTCTGCACAACTGGGCTAAACTCAGAACATGGGAGGTAGCTGTAGGTGAGTTTCTTGCTCCTGTGGGGTAGGGTAGATGTGGTTGTTTGAGCAAACCAGGGAGTCCAAAGCCCATTCTACATGGCATTTAAGCTACTATGTATATGACAATAACTCTGTCCACAATATTTTGACCCAAAACCCAATTGGCATCTCATGGGGGATGGATATTTTAAAGAGTGTCTGGAATATTTTATTGTATGTTTCACTTTAAATTATTTTAATGCTATTTTAGGGTTTTAGAATAGTACACACCACAGTGATAGGCGCATTAGAACTGAACAGCATCACTGGAATCATGGTAGATATTGTAAAAACATGCATTAAGTACACTCTAAGGTCATACTGTGAGCCAGAATTACTCAGGCAAACCCCACTGCTTATAAGAACAGATTTGTGTGGAGCACGTACAGGGCTGGACTGGGAACCAAAGGCAGCCCTGTCAAAATGTTTAAACCAGGCCGCTCCCTTCCTCCGCGCTCTCGTGTACCTCTCTTTTTCTCTCTCTATTTCCTGAAGCACCCCCCTGTAGTGTCCTGATATTATGCATGCTAAAACCCTTGCATTTCCGTGTGTGGGAAGACGCTGCAACCCCCCTGCTCCTTGACCTGCCGTAATTGCTTGGGTTGCTGGAGAAAGCAACGGAGGTGCCAGTAGCAGCCCATTGCCCTAAAAACCAGCCTCCAAAGGCTCCTGCCCCCCGGGGAAATGCCAGGTGGAAAAAATGGGCAGTTCTGGCCTGCTCATTACATTTCTCACTTGCTGCCATGACCGTGGGGTCAATAAATTACGTTGTTCTCTCGGATGCTCTTTTTAGTTTGTAAAATGTTAGCCAATCCATATTGTATCTTGAACATAAAGAAAAAAACGGCAAGGGCCAGGATAAGACTATAAATGTGCGTCAATTCACCAAGAGCACTTCAAGGTTGATTTTTACGCCTCAGTTAAAAGCAGAGCTGTAACAAATTTACATCTTGTGATAAGGTTATCCTGACATGAAGCGTGCACGTGATCCATTTTGACACCTGGAGGGCTTTGCAGCCAATCAAACAGTTCGGTTATCATATCAAGTGAAAGCATGCTTCATAAATATGCATTAGGGGACTCTTAGCTGTCCGCCAATTTCACATTTTAATATTTCATGCAAGCATGAGGGTATGCCTCCCCTCACCAGTAAAAATATATGAGCTGTCAACCTGTGCATCTTTGGACAGGCAAATACAAATCAAAGCTGAGCTGAAGCATATGTGAGAAATGATCACAAGCTAATGCATCAGTCAACCTGTGTATATAAAGATAGGAGTCAGAAAACAACGGGTTCTGGCATGCAGATAATGTTAACAGTCTTTGATTGTCTAGTGCAGAATGCATTCCGCTTGATTGGCTTCAGATGCTGATCAGGAAAAAATAGGGCCTCTATTATGCAGATTGTGGCGCGTGCATAGTGCGCGTGTTCCTTGACAGCTTCATTTTTATGCACCGGGACATTTTCATATTACAAAAGAAAAACTCTTTTGAACCTGGTAATGTTGTGAGGCATTGCTGGTCAATGCTTAATTTGTAATACTTGTAAGATCAGGGGCCTTACATTTTTCTTAGGAGCCCACTGCCGGTGATGCCCAGTGCCAGAATTGTTGACTACCAAGACTGCCAAGCTTCAATTCCACCTCATGCCCCTTTCATCCAATTCCTTACACTTCCTTTCTCTTTATCTCACTATTGTAGGTTCTTTTTCATCCATGCTTTCCACTGTTGTCACTGTTTTCCTGTATTTGTCTTTCTTGCTTTTTCTTTTTCTTTTTTTTTTTCTTTTTAGCTCTGGGCCAAAGTCTAATAATTGAAAATAAGTTCTGATCCCCAAAAATGAGTGTTGTGTCCACCACCTGCAAGCATTGACATAAATCAAGCACTGTGGTTGGAGGAAAAGGATGCTTGGTTCTTCTTGCCATTCCTTCCTCTTCAAAGAAATATCCAACCCACCAGCTTGACTGAGGCATACCAAGATCTCTGTGGAAATAGCAAAATATGGACTAATAACAGACACATTTTCTAAGTAGTAATGTCAGTGTGAATTCCAAGGGGCTTATTTACAATCCGCTTGCGCCGCCGGTGCGTCACTTTTTCTCATATAAGAAGTGACGCACCGGCGGCGCAAGGGGCTTATAAATAAGCTCCCTAGTTCCTCCTATGCAAAAAAATGTTCACATACTTATATGGAACGTGTGCATACTTCAGTGTAGTGAAATTGCACTTTAAAAGTTTTTATTTATTTTGGGTACTATGGAAAATATTACCCACATTGGAGAAACCCTTAAACCCTTTCCTGTACACCACCAGTATTTTTGAGATTTTCTCATCCCTTTCCCACCTTGAAAAGAGATTTACTCTTGCCCTTACAGGGGCAAATCTCCAGATGTGTCCAGGATAAGAATGCCCCTTCTGAAGGCTAAGAATGCCATCAAACCCACAATTCTGTCAATATTCACCTGTTTCCAAGGCCCTAGAATGCACACTACCCATCTCTATGAGCAGATTTGCTCAGACATAAAATCACTCCTTACTGCGGTGATATTACATGTGAGGGAATTGCTCTGAGAGGGTTAAATTATCGTTTTTGTAAATTCCAATTTAGGCACTTAAATTACCTTGTAAATCAAGCTCATTAAAGTTTATCTGGCACTCGTAAATATTGCTATTTGTGTACCTTGGGTGTGCAAATAGCTCATTGACTCAGGCCTGTGTCCCTAAAGATAATCTTGTTTGTGTTCGTTTGCATGGGTTACTGAGTGGGCAGTCTGGGGGTGATTCAGAGACAGTGAAGGCCTTGTGTACAGGTCGACATACCTCATGACAAGCTGAATTTACTCTGTTTCCAAACACCCACTAAATGAAAAAGTACTTCGTGTTGAACAGTTGCAGATATTTATAGTATATATTGAGGTTCAAGGGAACTGTCATACAATAACAAAGCTGCCTCTGTTTCCTGAAGAGCCTTAGGCTGACATGAACTCAAAACACTCAGATTGCGCCGCCGGTGCATCACTTTTTTTGACGCACCGGTGACGCAGTGTGCCTGCCCAAATTTGCAAGACCTTATAAAGCTACTCTGCGTGGCTTTTCGTGGCCTTGTAAATATGGCCCCCTTTCACTCATTACTCTGCGTGAAAGGGTCGTTCCATGGATGTTGCTGTGGGTGTTTCACGCAACATCCGTGGAATTTGATGCATTCCCAGATTTACAAGGTTTCGTAATCCTGAGAATGCATCAGATTCCTACGCCTCCCCAGGGGAGGTGTAAGGAGGCGCAACGAGGAGAAATACCTTTATTTCTCCTCGTTTTCCTTTTTCTGTGTGCTGCATTCTGCAGCATACATTGAAAGAGGAAAACACCACTTGTGATTGTTTTTGTGCAGGAAGGTGTTCTTCCTGCACAAAAACAATAACCCCTTCAACGCAGACACCCTTGCACCATGGTGCAAGGGTGCCTGCATTGGCGCCTGGTAGCCCATTCTGCGCCGGCATCTTGTAGATGTATCTTTTGACACACTGCAGCACAGCAGGAAGGCTTGCTGCGCTGCAGTGCATCAAAATATTGTAAATGAGGCCCTCAGTATTGAACTGCATATATATTTAGTTTGACATGCAAAAAATGTACACAAACTGAGAAGACTTAGAGGGACCACCTCTCTTCAGGTCATTATGGAATCTGTCTCCAGTTCTGATCTTTTCACCTACAATTTATTGATTTCAGGTTTGTTAGTTTGATGACTCAAATCAGGACTATGACACCCAGAATGCATCAGACTTTGAGACAAAATTCCAGGACTAGATGGTCCTTAATGACATGGAGGGAGGTGGTCACCCAAAACAGACCCCAAAATGCTGTTTCTCTAGAGATTGCAATGTATGAAAGCAGACGTGTGAGTGATTTATTCAGTGAGTGCATTTATAAAGAACATTCTCATTGGCCTTATTGTCTTGAGGGGATGTACTCTTACACATCTCTGAGTAGAGCTGCCAAGAGGTTTATCAAACAGATTTCCAGACACCAGCTTAGCTCAATATGGCTTTCCAAGTTTGGAAACCAATTGGTAAATAATTGGAGGCTGGAGGGGCTTGAAACCTAAAGGGCCATGTCCATGGGTAATTCATTTGAACTGAGGGATAACCAGAAGCTTTATATCCAGTGATCTTAAACTCAAAATAGAGATATACCTTTTGCTTTGACATCTTTAGTAGGTCATGCTAATACTTCATGGGCTGGCCAATGGAGTTAAAATGTGGTCCACACATTAGTATCAAGTCAATGCAAGGCGCTTTGGTGATCAGATACACAATGATGTTTCTACGGCCCTCCGCTAGTCTAACTCACTATTTATGCCCTCATTGTGATAGTGGCCATTTTATGATGTGTTAAGTATTTATTGGGTGTGATAATGATCTTCTATCACAAGTCTTTGTGGAATAACATGCAAAGTTTGGTACTTAATGCACCCAACTCCACTTACTCCATTAAATACTTGTCATTTCCCCCCAATAAATATTGGCAGGTTTGACCTGATGTTTTGGGTACCTTAAATCCTGTGTGTATGTCGAGTGTGTGTGTGCAAGTATAGTATGCATGTAATATATGTTTGGTAGTAGGTAGGCCTGAGCAAAATTTTCATTACGCTGGAGTTTTTGGTGTAATTTTGTAATTTATGCAAAATTTCACCATTCCGCCACATAGTGTCATTTTGGGGAAAGATTTCAATGTAAGATGTACCATACGGGTAATTTTTTAACGTGAGCGGCATTTCAGGCAGATCCTTTAACATGGGGTGTCAACAAACATTTCAGTTAGCTTTTTACCCAAATGGACCATTCGGGTAATTTTTGAGTGTGAAACTAGATATCTGATCTGAGCGCCAGTGTTTTGAACATGAGCAAATGGAAATTAGCTTGAAATTTAATTTTTGAGTGCGATATGCATTTTGGATAACTTCGCGTAATTCTGTGGTAATTTCTTGTAATTACGCAACATGTAATTATGTGAGTTATGCCCCCCAGTAGTAGGAATCTAAGGGTGTATGATTCTGAGTGCTACAGTCAGTGGTACCAATTTTGGATGCCCCTGAAATGATGCTAGTTAGTTCTTACTGATCAGTGGCATTTGGTAGATGGTAGCAGGTCAGACTGTGGTTTCTGTTATTCAAGGTGAAGAAGTTCCAGAATCAGGTGTGCCCTTTTGTCTGTGCCTGAATACTGCTTCAGAAAGGCTGATGACAGCCTGGTGCAGCGAACTCGCACTTTATTGTATCTGTGTGTTGTGTGCTCCTGCTTGGAGACAGCCAAAACACTATATTCACTTCACTTTAGACAAAGGAAGTGTCTGGAGAACAGAATAAAAAGGACAACTGAAAGGAGAACTAACCCAATCCGGCTGTAAACTAGGTCCCATACCACTGACTTTGTTCCAGTCCCAAGTTCTTCCTGACCAAGGAAGGGAGTGCTACGCAGAGTACTCGGAGGGATGCTGTGTAACTAGGGCCGGTATCTGCTTGACACCCAGTCTCCTAGAGGTGAGTGGACATCACTTAACCCTTCAAGAGGAGAGACTGTCTAGGAGGAGAAGCTCAGCATGTGCCCATTGTGTGTAGCCCCTACAGAAAGCAGATGGCATCAGAGAACAAAGCTGAGTGAGGTGTGAGTTAGTCCATCAGTATCTCTGTGTGGCTCCTATTTGAGAGCTGCCCCAAAGAGTGGACCAAATTTAGCGTGGCCATCAGCCACTGTGGGCTGTGAACTAATGCTGCCGATGCTGATGCCAGAAAATCAAGAAGGCACCTCACCGCCGTGACCCTTATGGGCCTGGAATCCTGCAACTGCACCTCGCCACTATGAGTGGGACTGGCTTGTGAGGCCCTAAGTGCTGGATGATCCGTGCCATGATGCTGGACCAGACATGCTGTCTTTGTCCAATATCATAAGCACCAAAGGTGGAAGGCGTTATGATATGGCGGGTGGAAAACATGCAAACGATGGCGGTGAGACCGCCACCGACAGGCTGTCGGTGGTGGTCTCACCGTCATCGTAATCGGCCCCTTATTCTCTATTCCTAAGTGAGAAAAAGGAGTTACAAAAAATAGTATCTATCTAGAGGCGATTTCACCCTCAATGACAAAGGAGGAGGGACAATATGGTAATTGTGGTAATTACATAATAATGAAGCAGATTTGTTGATTATTACTAGGCGTGTATATTTAACAATACTTATGATAAGACCCATAAATTAAAAATAAAATAAAAAATATGATTTGTTTATAGTTTTAGCTGTGTGTAAGTTTAAAGTGAAATTAATTTATTGTAAAATAATCTGTTCTTTTTGTGAAGGTGGTATTGCTATTTGTATACGTATATGAACATGTAGTAATGTTTGCATTTATTTTCGTTTTTTTTTACAAATCGAGAGTGAACCATAGAAGCAGCAATAAGCTTTTAGGTTCTATATCAAGCCTAGAATAGTGAATAATAATAGGAAACAGAAATAAAAAAATAAATACAAATATGAAGTTGCCATATATAAATGATACTTTGCAGTGTCAGCTTATAGAAAACCGTCAAGATTAAATATTTTGCCCACATTACATGCCTTAGTCTCATTTAAAGTGAAGATGAACACACATAAACATTTGTATTTGTGTTTATTCACCTTTTCCCATTGTTCATTTTTTAATGATAGAGGCAAAAAGATACAAAGACCATAGAATGTTTCTTCTTTTATGCACAACATTATGTGGGAAAGAACAGGTGCTAACTTCTTGGAAGCTGTTTCCCGATCTAAATTCTAGGGCCACGATTCTATTTTTCTACTTTTTTTAACAGGCCTGATAATGCCGCCCCGTGCCCTGGCGCATTAGTAACACTGAGAGGCCCTGCACAGCTTTATACCACTCCCCTCTGCTCTCAATTTTCGATCGATCATCAGGGTTATTTTGCGATGGATGATTTATACTCTCTGGACTTAAAAGTGTCCTTCATCTTAATCAGCCTAACAGCGCTTTCCCTTGGCATGGCTCCATTTCAACAAGTCACTGAAACATGTTTCCCTATTCCCAGTTTGACAAGCGTGTCACATATCTTGAGGAGCATTATAAGGCACTTAATACCATTCATCGTGAACGCTGAACAAGCTAGTTTCTCTTACCTAACCTAACAAGAAATACCAAACTGAATAGACATGTTTTATGTGTCTGATTTGTATCACGTGTTTGCGACAACCCGCGGTATAAAGAAAATGTTAGCGGTGTGCATTTGGTATCATCCCCTAGTTACTGCCCCCTGCTGGGCAAGCATGAATATGTACCCCCTGCCGATGAACCCGCCTTCTTCAGTAACTCAATGTTTTGCTCAGGTAGCGAAGGGCCCAGGACCCATCCAAGGAGCGTAACACAAAATGATGGGACCCCCCCTGCAGAATGTAATGAGGGACCCCTGAGTCTACCATATCCCACAGATATACATTGGCTGTGGGCCGAATGCCCCTACCCAACGGTTTGCGTCCCCCTTTAAAGGTTGGGGATCTCTGCACCGCAGGGGTTATGGGGGGGGGCCTGCAATATGCCCCTGCCCCTTCCTCTCCAGGTCCACACCTCGCCTTAATGCAATTTTTTTTTTAGTTTGGCAGATTCCGTATTGTACACAGACACAAGTACACACACTCGAAAGCTAAGTCATAGTGCTTCTTTTTTAGGGTGTGATAGTAGCAATGTAGGTCACTACAGTGGTGTCCCTACAAGGAACACACAGGATTCCATTTGCCAACCTTTGTCAGATGCCTTAACATGGGTGGTTAACTGTAGGTGTGCTCTTGCAAAAGGAGTTACTTTAACTATCTACTGTTGAAGCAAAAACACTAAAAATAAGAATTTAAAAAATATTAATAGCTTTAGAAAAGAATTAATTATAAATGAAGAAGATCCGTAAAAGCAGACTTAGGCTTCAAAAAGTGTTGCATTGCGGTGCTAGTAAGAGCCGTCAGATAGTCCCGGGCATGGAATATTAATGGTTTCAAATCTGGTGGCTGCTTGTGAATGGCGTCATCTAAATCTTAGCTTTTCATATCTATATTTTATAACTACTACTTCTTCTTGGAATTGTCTTCAGATTGATTTTACCTTCAGCTATATTAACAATTATTTTCTACTTAGAGGGGACCAGTGTTATATGGAGTAGTTCCATGTTAAAATAGAAAAGAAGGATTTAGGGATCAGAGTAGGGTGCGGTATAATTAAATAATTGAAATCATTAGTATTGTTTTGTTATGTGTGGCACAGATATCTCAACATTTTATCCAGCCGAGGTTCTGATTAAAGACTAAGCAGGCACTACAAAAATACAAGCTTTGTGCACATCTAAAATGCCTTCATATTGTAGAGGAACAATTGTGACTCACAATCCACAATAGTACTTGTAACAAGTCCATCCATTTCTGTGCTATCCCTATTTATTCCTCAGAATAGCTATTATTTTGATCTCTTGGGGAGTTATCAGGGCACGAGTCGGGGGTACATGCAGGTGGATGGCGTCCGCCCACTATTTTCACAGGGTGGACGCCGTCCACGCTGCCAAGAAGTTGGGTCCTACTGAAAAATGTGCTGAACTCGTCCGGGTGTAATTTCCAAACACCGGGACACTTTCAGCAGCGCCTGCACGTTGTCTGCTGTAGGTCCCCAACAACGTGCAGGCGGGGACGGGATGGGGCTTTCTTATTTTAGACTTCTGCTGGGCCCATAACAAAGGCCCAATTTGAGGGGTCACCAGGCCTCCTTTTGTATGAGTCTTCTGGCTGGGAGCAGTCAGGAGACTCACACCTGATGCAAATGCAGCAGAGGGGAAACAAAGGCTCACACCTTGTTAGCACTTCACCCATACAAGAGAGGCAGCTTTTCACTTGTTCAGTCCCTGTTTACAAGATATGCATGCAGTGTAAGAATGTCAGATGTGTTGGTCTTTCCCTGTATTTACACAAAAAAAGCATTTATATAGAGCTTACTACACCTGAGGAGGCGTTGAAATAATTAAAGTACCACTATTTTTTCTTGTAAAGCACTATGGGTAGAGGAAGTTTACGCTGACAAAAGGCAACACTGTTTTATGTGTAGCTTACAAAACTGTGAATCTTCTGCCTAAATCAGGAGGGTTTCCCTGTATACTCGAAATATGCTCCAATGTACTCACGATAGACATGTTAAACATATATGTGAGGGCTTAAGATCTGATGTCACTTCTTGTGATGCCACTTCCTGTGATGTCACGCGCCGTGATGTCACACGCCGTGATGTCACACGCTGTGATGTCACGCGCCGCGATGTCATGCGCTGTGATGCCACTTGCATTCTGATTAACTAGGTTAGTCCCCCCACTTCTTTTTTTAGGACTTGTGTAAGAATGTCAGATGCGTTGGTCTTTCCCTGTATTTACACAAAAAAAGCATTTATATAGAGCTTACTACACCTGAGGAGGCGTTGAAATAATTAAAGTACCACTATTTTTTCTTGTAAAGCACTATTGGTAGAGGAAGTTTATGCTGACAAAAGGCAACACTGTTTTATGTGTAGCTTACAAAATTGTGAATCTTCTGCCTAAATCAGGAGGGTTTCCCTGTATACTCGAAATATGCTCCAATGTACTCACGATAGACATGTTAAACATATATGTGAGGGCTTAAGATCTGATGTCACTTCTTGTGATGCCACTTCCTGTGATGTCACGCGCCGTGATGTCACACGCCATGATGTCACGTGCCGCGATGTCACGCGCCGTGATGCCACTTGCATTCTGATTAACTAGGTTAGTACCCCCACTTCTTTTTTTAGGACTTGTGCCCTGGCAGTTATGGCTTGCTGACAAGGACTCAGTTACATGTGCTCTGCTTAAAACTGTTTTTGTTTTGAAGTTACTGTATATGTCACTTTGATAAATCAACTACAGATAGCAAATGTGAGGTGTCGGAGTGAAGGAAGATCTTTCCGCTGGCACATAAAATGCAGTATACCTTTAAAGATGCAAGCTTTCTACAGTCATAATGAAGACATGACTTTAAATTTCAAAGTTTGATTACAACATTTTTTCTCACCTGATAAAATAAAATAAATCACATTAGAGAGAAAATTGACATCAAATGATATTTGCACAGTGTAGGCAATTCCGTATGAGAAAACCAATGAAATTATCGGATTCTGATTATCTAGAAGAGTGTATTCGTGATTGAACTAATAAGTGTAAACTGTTTTAAGTTGAGTTGCTGTGTGCAGGAGTAGGCCATCTATTTTGCTGGCCTACCTCCTGTCTTCCACAACTATTCCCCATGTGGGAGGGAGCTAGAAGTTGTTAGCTCAAAGGGAAACCTACACAGTACACTCAGGAAAAAGAGGAAAATTTGCCACAGAGCTTAATAAGTATATCTGCCTGTGAAAGCTCCTGTGGAAACATTTCATTTTGAGCTAGGAAACTATCCTCAACCTCTTGAAGTTAAAAGTCACATTTAGGCTAATGGACATGGAGATTAGGAGGTTAGATTTTCTTTGATTGTTTAGATAAAAGTAATGGATCTCTAGGTAACCTGACTAGCATTGGAGGGGCCTAAAGAAAGAAAAAAAGTAAGCACCAGGGAACATCAATACAATACCACCATGGTAAATTTCCATGATGAAAGGTGCAGTGGTATAACTATTTTTTGAAAGCATATTTTAAAAACAAGACGAACTTCTCCCTGGGTCCTGGGGAGTGCAAAGGGCCATGTAAATAGTGAAAGTTGTTGCTGCTGTAGAAAAATCCCAGGAACCATTTGGAACTGGATACGGTGCTTTTAAGGTATGTATCACAGATATATTTCTAAATAAATATCAAGCAACATGTATTGAATACTAAACAAAAGATTTTCTGTTTATTCACAGATGAATGTAAAAATAAGGAACATTTACATTTTGAACATATTACTCCAGAACAGTGATCATATTATCTAACTTTTTGTCCTCTTGGGCTAGAAACAAATGTTTTTTGTTACAATCTGCAGATTATGTACCAGATCATGGGCTATGTGGCAAATCCATAACTATGCATATAAAGGTGCGGCCACAGAATCACATAATTTCAGGGGCACTGATCTTTGTGTTGAACGCTGTGTGGCCCTTGCTTCCCCTTCTCTACCCTGAGAACTTTCTCTCTGTTTGTGAAGTTCTTTTTAAAATGGCAACTGCCAGGGAGGGATGTCTTGGGTTAGTTACAGAGACACTGGAGTTCAAAACCTACTGGCTTTGTGAGCGCTATTAAGTTTGGGCTGGATGTGCTATGTGTACTATTTTGTCCTGCACAGCACTTCTGCATACACTGCTGTTTTTATTATCTGGTTTGGAGCAGTACCTAACACTACTCTGCATTTCACTTAGACTCTATACTAACCAGGTACGTTTTGAGAAAATGTGTGTTTCCTTCGGCAAACCCAAGTTTCTTCATTTGTTATTATGTGAGATCAGAGCAGGAGCAGAACTGAAATGAAAGGGGCTATGAAAGGTTGATGACAGACCTCAGAGGAAAGCAGAAGAACGTCTGATGGTGTAACCCATTTGGCCGCACAGCAAAGCTCAGGGTCGATTGATGGGATTAAGCATGGATTTATTTCAAGTCAAAAGATTCTTTATTTCGGCCTGACAAGGCCATAAAAGCACAGATAAAAAACATAAAAATACAATACAGATAATACATATTATCCGGCAATGAAGGGCATACACATTAAAATATTAATCAAGAATTCATGGAAGTTATATAGTATAATAAATATTTAGAAAAACACGTCAGAAGATCATAAAATATAATAAAATCGGATTTAAAAGACAACGATTCACAGTGGGGGAGCAGGATGAGTTAATTGGGCTAGCCCTATCTTTAGAATTGCTCGGCATGCACACCACATTGAGAACAGATAGCGTGAAACTGAATACGCAATGGGCATACTGGTATCATATTTTAAAATCCTGAAAGCCTGGGAGCAGTGAGGTGTTCCGAGGTTTATGCACATCTGCCGTAACCAACGGTGTCTCGCTTTCTTGTATGCCGGGCAGAAAAATAATACGTGTAGGTCTGTCTCCGGTATATTGTTACATGTCGGACAGCCCTTAGTAGAACTGCCCCCCCACTTATATGTAAAAGCGCATAGGGGAAGTGTACCATACCTAAACTGCAAATATAGCTTTTAGCAAGGGATGGCTGTATATCGTTGATGACAGGTTCTAACCTGTATTGCAGTTTTGCTTCTAAATAAGAAGTTGTCAGTGTGCCGGTCCCGAACTCCCCTGCAATAAGGTAAGATTGTATTCCTTGTAGATCTTTACCAGAGCCTTCCTAGGAGTTGACAGACAACTGTCTTCTGCACTTGCCCATAAGTCACCCATTCCCATGGAAATTAGAGAGTTCTTAATGTGGGCCAGCCATGGGATTTTGCTTGCTCCCCTGAGGTTTACCACTTCCCTCAGTTCATCATGGATTTATTATAAATTCAAAGCCAAGCTGATATAAATCATTCGTATAAACATAGTATAAAAATACAGTATCACTAAAGGATATCCAAAGCGACGGATAAAGTTTATCCTCAATAACAGAAAACAAATGAGGAATTCAGTAGCTGCTATACAAAGAATGAGAAATACATTCTGATGTGTAGATTGAAAGTTTTGATCCTTTTGCCAATACATGAGGTTGTCTAAGAAGACCTACTAAACCCTATTCTAACTTGGAATCAGGGAAACTCTATTCAATCGGGGAAGCAGAGAAAGGTGTCAGCTTAGCAGAACTTCTGTAGAAGTTCTCAAAGGTAAAGTATATTGTACAGCATAAAGCCATACAACAGAGATGTCACAAAGAGGTATGTACCTCTTAAGTCTAAAGGGAATCTGAATAAAGCCAAAGTGCAATGTCCAATTATACACACCAAAAGAGCTTTTGAGAATCCCAGGTCACATGTGTAATTAATTCTCATCTTCAAACAACAAACTTGGCAACTACACTCGAGATTTCTTTCCTTTGGTCTACACATTAAAACGTCCTTGGATTCCTCCTGTCTCCTTATTCTGCTCAGACAGTAGTCCTCCCTTCCTTCATTAAATATTCTCATCCTTGCCAAGACATACTCCTTTCAGTCTCACTATCTCGTTCACACAATGTGCCTTTCTTTAACCATGAGCACCTGCAGAGGATAGATAAACATTGCATCCAAAGCAAGCATTCATGTAAAAAAATTATACATTGCGAAATCCAGAAGCTTAAGGCCTTTGGTCAACTTTAGTACAAAAAGCATTTCAGTACATGTTTTAAATGCATGATCCACGATACATATACAGTTGTAATATAGATGTAGAGCACTATGCAAATGGATACAATTTCAGTTATGAAATAAATGGAGAGTATTATTTAATGAAATGCGTGAATATATAAGAAATACAATGTTATTCAAACCAAACAGATGTAGATATATGTGAGAACTGCAACTCTTTGTTACTATATAGAAAACTTTAATATACACACTCTTATAAATATCAAGATTATACAGTAGATCCACCTTCGGTAACTGTTGAAGTGGACTTCATTACGTTAATAAGTTTACATCAGACGAGTACATCAGGTCATATGTACACATATATGTGGCCTAATTAAACATGAAAGGGTGGAGTCAGAATTGCGCTGCTCCATCCCCAGTCGCTGCATGTCTGTGCTGGTGTCTGGTATGTTGAGAGTGAATGATATAATATAAAGTTGGTGTGTGGAGTGGAAGCTGTGAGGTTTGGAGAGTTGGAGGGAGGATGGAGCCCTGGCAGCTTGCTGTTGCTGTGACCTAAGGGCCTCTCTTGAAATAAACAACTTACCTCCTATCTGAGTGGCTCCAGGTTCTCTTATGAAGATGCTGTCTTATAACTTCAACAGATTCTCTGTAAGTATTTAGCACATTATAACTTTAACTATCTTCCTCATCACAGTCATAGGAGTATGAGGACATAGTACATAGCATCAAGTCCTTGACTGACGATTGTGGTAGGGAATATCAGACACCGAAACAACAAGTAGACCATCATGCATTCAGTAAACATCCTGCAGCTTGCACAGCACAGCTAGTAAGGCACATTAAGCTACCAAAACAATAGCAAGCACCAAGAAGGAAAAACGTATATAGAAGAGGGGAAAAGTGAAATGAGGTAGCTTTTGAATAAACTAGTTAGTTGTTAAGAAAATACTTCTTCGTTGTTGTGAAGTTCTTTTATTTGGTAGCGTTTCTTCGTGATTGGGACAGTTGGCTTGCAAAGCAGACCCTGCAATTGCCAAACGTTATCTGTTCAGTCACATACATATTACATTTGGTAGAATCCAGTTTCGGGTCTCTGTTGGAATAAATGTTTCTTTGTGATTAGCTTTCAGTGGTAATTGTGGGATTAGTGTTACATGGACTTCCAGATAATATTTTGGGTTTCCATCTTGAATTACTACAAATGGATGAGAAGGATTGATGGAAAGATAACTGGTGTGAGACAAGCTTTGCATAAATCATATAGGTAGAAGTTTGGCTTCCTGGTCCTCGCTCGGATTTGCAGTGCAAATCATATATTGGAACATTTCAGACATCTTCCAGAAATCAGAAACATAGCAAGAACTGTAAAACAAAGACAACAAAGAAGGAATGAAATCTTAACTAGAGCAACATCTTGTACCCCATAGTGGCATTTCTATTAAGGGAAATGGACTACAGCAGGATTTCTGAGTGAAAGGTCAGAAATGTAGGTCTTCAAGGCATATGTAGAGGCTAAAAATGTTAGTAAACTGGTAATGGCAAGGGCAGTTGCCCAATTCCTCCACATATCTCACCTTGTTACTAGTAGGACTTTTACAAATGGATGAAGTGAAAATGTCTGCCACAAAGACAAGCATTAAAAGCCGTGGTTGCCCCACCATGGAACTTGTTGCTTCAATTCACCACAATTTAAGGTAGCCAAGAGTCCTCTTTCCATTTGTTGATAGAGAGCTGCTAGAGAGCTTTGCAGGAGCTCAGGGAGATCTGTGCAAACTGACAGTAAGAGTGCATAGCTGTAGCATGTATCCATTTTGTGTGCCTTAATTTTGTATAACAGTCAAAAGCGTTCATACACTTAATGTATTGAGAGGGATTGATTGGATTTGTGCTTTGCTTATTCATTATGTAATGGTGCCTGACACATGCCGCAACAGATATCCATTTCCAGCAGAACCTCAGAGGCTGTGGACGTTGCAGTGACGCATTTAATTTGGGTCTGAAAACATAATTGAGGCAAATGGGATTTGAGGAGAAGCTAAAGTGACAAATTGTATTTTAGGAGCCGACTCCCACTATCTGAAACCTGTTAAAAGGTGATGAATGTAATTGTGACTGTTATTTTTATAACTCAAGGAAGGAAGATTGTGTGTTGTCAGTGCTGTGCCATAAAATATATTGCAGGTGCCATTCACCACAGCATGAATGACAACAGCAAAATGGTCTCTGGCTTGGTAATGCAAGCATTTGCTCATTTCTGGTGAAAAAGTGTACCAGGGCTTAGGTGTCTTCTGTATGCTGTGTCTATTTTACCTGTACGTATTTACCTTCATGATATTGTGGTGGTAGATACATTGGCTAAGATATTTTGGCAGGACTATGTTAAAAAGCTGCTATTCCCGTAGAATACATCCATCCAATCATATGGCATCGATAAAATAGGTATTAAAGAAAGGTTGCTAAAATGATACTTTTGATCTTTGATCTTTCTTGTATATAGTTGCAAGGTCACTCATCCACTTTGATGGAACAGTGCTGAAAAGTAAATATATTTCACACAACTACTGCAGTAAAGTGTGCACAACCTTAGTAGGCTAGAATATACAACGTAGAATCTCAAGAGCATTTGCCATAACTAAAAACAAACAATTGAAGCTAACATAGATTATGAAAATTATGTTTCTTGGTGCCTGGTAGTATGAAATTTAACCCAGGCACAACTCATAGCTTGTTTTTGTCTTTTACTTCCATTTTATAGGCACTTGCTCACATAGTTATGGGACTGCCATTTCTGAAGTAATATTTCCAAAACATTTAAGGGACAAGACTAAGTTCACTGCTTCAAGATATTCACTCAACAATTTCTATCCTTGTAATGGTGGTTCTAACTTTGTAGTAAATTTATGTTGTGTGTCTATGTCCACTGCTTTCCCCCCATGCACCTCTTTCCCTGCAGAGAGTGGGGTATAGGTGCATGTCTATCCAGAACATTCTCCAAAGGATCCCTATTTTTAAGGGGATTGTAAACAAGAAAGGAGAAGTCGGAGAATCCAGGAGACTAAGGCTAGGAGAAACTGATGTGAGGCTGGAAGGTGTATTTATGAGTGTGAAGAATGATATCAAGAGTTGGTTTCACAATTATTAATAGTAAGAGGTAATTTTTGGATTATGGGGTGTGGTTTTTTGCTTAATAGATTTTCAAGATCTGACATGCGATTTGTTTCTTGATGTACCTATAGAAACTTGAAGCATGCCCAAAAAAAGATAGAACTATTTGTGGTTGTGTTCGACCCTTAGTAGCACAAAGGGCAGGGCAGACATTCATATAGTCTCCTCACTATGGCCATTAACCTCAGGGTTTGAGAATCTGCCATTCCAGGTCCCAATAGTCAGTGTAGCCAACCTCAGCATTGCATGGGGTTTCAGTGAGTGAACACTTTCTCATCTCTGCATGTGTTTTACCTGCTTTGCCTTCAATGTCTCTCATTCTCGTTTTCTTATTGGGCTTGATTTGAGCCCAGGTGTACTTTTTCTTGTTTGCTTTTCCTCAAACCTTTTCACCGGAGACTGCAAAAGTTCAAACTATTTGATTTACAATTAGGCCAGACTGTGGATCTGCGTCTTTCCATCTCTCGTCTGATAGAAGAGAGCCAAGTGTATCCCACGTTTGGATTCTCTTAGTCAACATTTTCATTTACGGCTACTCTCTCCGAGCTTGAACTCTTTTTTCAAACTGAGCCTTGGTGCATTACCTGAATTCCAAGTTGCTTTCTGTAACGAGATCAAACTTAGTGCCAGAAAATGTCTGTACTTTTAGGACATACAGTATATTTTCGGCTAGGATGTACAAATTTCATTGAGTTTGAGTGCTCAAATCCGACTACCTCCCTAAAGCTGCTTACCCAGAATTCTTGGCCCCTGTTTTAGATTAGTTTATAAATAATCATATGCCACTGTGGTCAATGTGCCTCGCAGTGCAACAAATATTACTAATGCCTTGAGCAAAGCAGATGTTTTTAGAAAAACACAACAAACAGTTATATGTATTATTCTTCTGGCTAATGCCTACTCGTGAAACAATGCTCTTTGGAAGCAAACAGGTTTGTTAAGGTGTAATTTAACGCTATAATAAGGTCTGTATTTGAAAGTATAAGACATAAAAAAGGACACTTGGAATTACATTGCCATTTATATAGTCCTCCCCTCACAAAAAACGTAACATAATATTGTTTGTGGAGCATGTGATTTCTTGAAGGAATATATTTTATAATCTAGCAAATATAGGGGAATATTTACAACAAAATGTCAGAGCGCGGTGTTACGCCAAAATAGGTAACACCGTGTGCCGACATTTTCAAAACACAGGGATGCGCAGTATTTACAAACATACGACGCACCATTGTGTTTCCCCTAGCGCTGGCGCTAATAAAGCTGCTTAGCACCAGCGCAGGCACCCTTGCGCCATGTTGCAAGGGTGCCTGCCCTGCAGGGGCAATTGTTTATGTGCAGGAAAGGGGCACCTTCCTGCACATAAACAATCTTGAAAGGCGATTTGCTCTTTCCATGTGTGCTGCAGAATGCAGCACACATAGAAAGAGCAAACAACGAGGAGAAATTAATAATTTCTCCTCCTATCGCCAGTCTAAGACCAGGTATTCCCTGGTCTTTTTTTGGCGCTGCCCCAGCCTTGTATATATGGGGCAGGGTCAAAAAGCAATGGGTTTTGCGGCGGAACGCCCACTGCAACACCCATTGCACACCTTTTTCATGCTAAGTGAAGCATGAAAAGGGGCCTTATTTACAAGGTGGCGATAAGCCACGTTAAGTGGCTTAACGCCGCTTTGTAAATAAGGAGAAGGGGATATCGCCACCAAAACGTCTCTAAAAGTGAGATCCTGGTGGTGATATCCCCTTGTAAATATGCCACTTAGTGTAAAACCAGCATTGCAGTACTGGGAGTGACCGGTCTCCGAGTCCCCCCATCAGTTTAACACTGAGCACTGTGGAATTTCCCGCTTGCAGTATGATTTACTTTGCAGGGGGGGGTGAGAGGGCAGTGGTACCGGCTTTGTTTGCTCATTCAGTATGAGTGGTGCCAGCAGAACTTTGCAAGGCAAAAAGACAGGGGGCTGGGAACAATGTGACTTTGTTGCACAGCAGAATCCAGCTGCTGGACTTGGCTTGGGTCAGGCGACGGGTTCAGCAGTACTTGCTCATGAGGGGCAGTGGGACTCAGCAGCATGACCGGTTGGGGTAAGGAATGGGGACTTGCATCAGAACTTTGCCGCGAAGTGGGGGCAGCTGAAGCAGAACCTTCTTTATTTGAATTTACCTTCAAAAATGAATTTTAAAAAAATCCTCAAGTTGCGAGGGCACCACCTTTGCAACTTCACAACACCCTCGATTCTGAAGACTGAATTACTGATGTAGAAAATCCACCAAGTAGGTCCACTTTTCCTGCTTAGTAAGTTGATTTACGTTCATAAAAACAACAAATCATCAACATACTCTATTGTATGACATACAGTGCAAGCAATTCAACATTTGATCAAAAAAATTTGCAAATCCTGATTCCGCGAATCAAGATTTTAATCTTACGATCGCTACTTCAACTTTCCAGCCGCGGCCCGTGCAGGTAAGAGCGGTGGGGCGCGGGTGGGGGGATTTCGACAGGCGATGACAAGAGAAAATTAATTAAATAATTAATTTTCCCTCGTCGTCATCTGTCGAAATCCCCCCCACCCGGCTCCACCGCTCTTACATGCACGGGCAGTGGCTGCAACTGTCCATAATTAATTTGGAAAGGTGTGCAAAAAGTTTATTGAAGATGTGATAACAAATTAACATCATACATCAGATAAAGTATCCAAAATGTATGAACACAAGCGATTACCTACGAGAATGAGCAGAGCTGTGTTCCATCTTTCCTTTATTATCCTCTCTTCCTTCACAAGCAAGTGTAATTACATGGTTGTTATTGACCTCTTAAGATAAGAACGTTGGTAGTGGTAATACGATATCCATGAACCACCACAGTCCCACAGCAACAGTGGACTATTCGTATGACATGGAAAGCAAAATGGCTTACACCTTCATTACAAACGCTTCGTCTCAGTACTGACAGCAGGATCATTTCCAGCTAAATCATCCATATGCCGTCATTTCCTGGATTGCTTTATTTTCATACAGTTTGAAATTTAGTATTCTACAGGCTGGTGCTGTGCTGCTCTGCCACTTTCTGTCACACGTGGGTAGTAGGACAGCTCGAGGACGCCACATGTCCTGAGAAGCAATAATATGGTGCGGTGGCAGCTTTCCAAAGAAACACAACACAAAACATTTTGTCATGCCTGGCTTCTGTTCATGCTTTTAAAAAAAAAAAATCATGTGCCTTATGTTATTGTTAAAAATACACATGAAAATGATCTATTCCATGTGTTAATATTTGTTGTGGACTGGTAGAAAAATATTTATTTATGCCTCCTTGCTTTGCAATCTCTTAATTTTAATCAGCAGCCACACTCCTTAACTGATGAGACGTTAGTAAAGCATAAGTAGGTAGTTTCCCACAAGGTGATCAAATGAAGGACAAACACAACCAATATCACAATTAAATTACATATTTGAAAGCAATTTCAAATGTTGGTTAGGACTAGGCCTGGGCCAAGCTACGCTGAGTTCCGTGAGCGGCGGAGTGCGTTACCCTGCGCTGTTCGCGCTGATTTTCAGCGCCGGGTGTTTGTCCTGTGCTGTAAAATCAGCGTGAACGGCATCACGTGCAGTGCAAGAGGGCGCTGCTTCTTTCTGCTGCTCGAGTAGAAGTTCTACACGGGCGTCAGCTTCCTCAACGTGAACGGAAGGTTTCTCAATGTGAACACTAGCGACCATCTGTGACCGCCCGCGTTGAGAAATATCGCTGGCAAGCGGTCTCGCCCTTGATTTTCCTCGCTCGCCAACTTACCATTGGCGAGCACAAGCGGAGCAGAGTTTTTTGGAACTCCGCGAGCTCGGCGGAGCGCGGAGTGCGAAAAATTGCGCAAACTCCACGAATGGAGCAGAGCTCACCGCCCAGGCCTAACTAGGACCCTGGGGCTGGTCATTAAACCAGAGTATCCTTACCACTAAGAGGATCCCCCCTCATATCTCTAGCTCGCTTAGTACATGTCTTGACCCATGCTATTGTATAAGGTTTAGTGCCTCTGTGTGTAACTACCTAAAAATATTTAGTGCTCGCAATCGTGGTTGAATTCCACTTTTTAGTTGGCATGTATTTCTCATTTTGGGGTCTAGACATTCATGTGTCCCACAGATCAATGTATTTGTTTCATTTTGTCTTTTCGTCTGTGGCTACTTTGCGCCTCACTAGAATAGGGCAGAAACCAGCAGGAGAAAGTGAAGGGCATATTTCCCCAAAAATGTCAGAGCGTGGTGCTACGCCTAATTTGGCAATCCCGCGCTCGGACATTTTTTAAACGCTGGGATGCACCGTATTCACAAGACTATGGCTCACCCCTGTGTGTCCCCTAGCGCCGGCGCAAAAAAGCTGCCTATCGCCAGCGCAGGCACCCTGCCGCCATGTTGCAAGGGTGCCTGCGGTGCAGGGGCGATTATTTATGTGCAGGAAGTGACAACTTCCTGCACTTAAACAATCAATAATGGGGATTTGCTCTTTCTACGTGTACTTCAGAATGCAGCACACATAGAAAGAACAAAAAACGAGGAGACATTAATAATTTCTCCTCGTATCGCCATTCTAAGACCAGGTATTCCCTGGCGTTAGTTTTTGGCGCTGCCTCAGCCTTGTAAATCTGGGGCATCGTCAAAAAGCAATGGGTGTTGCGGTGGAACACCCACTGCAACACCCATTGCACGCCCCTTTGCCGCAGAGGACTGCGGCGGAAAGGGTCATATTTACAAGGTGGCGTTAAGTGGCTTAGTGCCACCTTGTAAATATGGGAAATGGTGCTAGGCCACTGGAGCGACAGAAAAAGTGACGCTCATGTGGCGATAGGGGCTTGTACATATGCCCCATAAACTCTAGGTTGTTGATGCCTTTCTTGTCACTCTGATGACTGAAGCCTCTAGCTAGCTTGTTTGGACTCCATCTTCTGCATAATTAATTCATTAGAAAGCAGCCAAAATCTGAGATTCAGGATGATGTCCACATAAGTACAGTGTGCAGACACCTTCTGAAAATTCTTGTGAATATTTCAGTACTTTAATACAGTAATCTCCTTGCAATCTCACACATCCTCATTCATGAATTTTACACATTTGGCGCATCATATTTGCTCACACCAAGTTCACTGACCTTAGATTTACTGCTAGATAACCATCTTCTCAGTGGCTCAAGTAAACAAGTGAAGGTCAGATAACAGAGTGGGAATGTGGTCTCGTGGTTACAGTGAAAGGTTACAGTGAACCTGTATTTTAGCTCTGACTTCTACACCTAACCAAACTGTTTGATTCTGAGGAAATCTCCTTATCTAAACAAAATGAATGAGGCATAAACTCCCCTCTCACCAAATATAGGGATACGGAATGAAAATATGTAGGGATATCTCTACTTGTACAAGTACAATTTCACCTAAGTCCCTTACATTGTGATCATTAAAGTGTCTGTGCTACATCATATGATAGTTTGTTACTTTATGTGGAGTACTTGTGCCTATGCGGTTGCATGTGATGTCATAGAATTTCCAATCTACAGAATACCAAGGCAGAGAAACCATTTCATTGGATCAATTTAATGAAACGTTTCAACATTTTTCAATTTGGTAGAAAACTATTGATAGAACGTCTTTTAGTTGCATTTTTGAAGTTGAAGTTTTTTGTCACTGGTGTAAATGAAAATTTGATCTCTCTATTGGTTTTTCTCAAGGTTTGCATAAATCCCTTTTCTCTTCACTGTCTTACCTTCTTATCTGCTTTCAATGGGTAATGTTTCACATTTTTAAAATGTCTGTTCCTGCGGGCTACCTCTCTGGCAACCTCTTTCCATTGCTTTTTTCTCTCCTCCTGTGTTCTTTCTCCCACCCTCCCTCTTCTGCCTTCTCCTTCCTCCTTTCCCCCTTATTATCTTTTGTGGGGATTCTCCAACCATATCTTTGCCCATTTTTTAAAGAATTAGTTTATTTTCCCCAGATCCTCTAATACTCCCTTTTTTCCAGTATTTAACGGGACCCCTTCTGCACCCTCTGTCCTCCTCTTAACCCATTCCTTACCCTGACGCCTTCTACCTTTGCCTCCCTCCCCTTCACTATAATATGAAACAATGTACCCTAATCAGAAATCACTATAGGGTCCCTAATTTGTTCTTCTTTTATATGTTTTTCCCATTTATCTTTAGTAAATCAATATTATTTTTTGAACTATGCCTGGATTTTATTATATTACTATCAACCACCCTATACCTAACTGTATTTCATGTTATTTGTTTTATACCAAATGGGGTTTTATTTATCTTCTCAGAAAGGGTTTTTTGGTGTTTTATTTTTTACTTAAATGATCTATACTACTTGCTGCTGTACTCACATAAAGTAACAAAGTATCCTGCGTTTTCTCCACTTGAAATGTATCAGAGAACAACAAAGAGGGCCAACAATGTCGGCTGCTAAGTTTTACCTTTTAGCTGTTAATGTTGGATAAAAATGACGCTTGTCACATTGAGAAACACAGAATGGCTGAATGATTCTGGGGTTTTGCATTGTGGACCAGTCAATGTCTAAAAAACGTGTTGGGTGGAAATTCTATTTAAAGTTCCATCTTCATCCTCTACTAAAATGTGATCGAAGGACTTAAGCATAGACCTGTAAACCACTGTGTTTCATCATTGAAGTGAACTTTTTAAATCAGTGAGAGAATATGCAGATAAAGAGGCTTCATACTGTCAGAAGAAAGTAAAATTTAATTATAAAGTGCACACCTCACCACATAGTGTTTCAATACCGGCAAATGCTGCCTGCTTTGGATTTTTTGCGAGCAAAAAAATATTCAAATAACTATTGCTATGTTTTCTAACATTTATGTTCCCAAAATTGTATTTTTTGAAACTGGATTATTTTCATAATGTGAAAGCTAATTAGTATGTGAATGTGTGCACAAGTTCCAAAATACCAAAACATCTGATAACAAAAAAATCCGCAATGGCGTTCCTCTAAGATTGGATAGCGTTTATGTTTATTTTTCAGACACATAAGTACTTGTCATTGAGACTCACCCATACCTCTGAATATTACTGTATTTCAGGTGACAGTTTCCATGTTTGCCTAGTGTTATGATTTGCATGTATGCGTTTCTGATTGAATTGTTATTGTTGCTAAATAAATAAGGAAAGGATAGAAATAAATGGTGGTTTGTCATGCTGGAATGTGAATGAACAACAAACTTGACATTTGCTGACAGTTGTGTTCTACAGGAGGTATATTTTGCGGCAGATCTACTGACCTGTTCATGTAAGCTGTCTCTTGCGGGTTTGCTAGGCTCTTGACAGAGAAAATCTGCACAACGATAACCTCATCATCTACTCAATTATTCCAAAGTCCAATAGGTCAGGAGGCCCCAGAACACCTGTCTCTTTGTCATAACATTTCTGCCTCTTGTTACTGGACCTGACAACTCTGAGGCCCTGGTATTAGTTCAAATATGGGGCGGTGTCTTATCGCTTCAGTTGGGGGCCTGACTCCCCCCTTGGTAAATGGGTGGGCCCTGGGGGATGAGGTCCCCGGGACTGAAATAGCCCGGGGTGGGGAGGGCACGCAGCCCCCTTCCCAATTGTAAATATAATAAAAGAAAAGTCCAGGCCCTGTGAGATGGGTCCCTTGGCTGAAATCGGCACGGAGAGGGGGGGCCGTGCGCCCCCCCTCCCCTATTAAAAATGGGGTGGGCCCCAGGGGATAGGGTCCCCGGGGCCAAAATCGGCCCAGGGAGAGGGGGCGAGCTGCCCCCCTCCCCTAATACAATTTTTTTTTTAAAAAGGTCAGGCCCTGGGGAATGGGGTCCCTGGGGTCAAAATCACCCTTGGGAGGGGTACCTAGCGGCCCCCCTTCCCATTGCAAATAGGGCGGCCCCCGGGGGATGGGGTCCTCGGGTCCAAAATCAGCCCAGGGAGAAGGGGCATGTGGCCCCCCTCCCCAAAACAAACATTATTTTTAAAAAGGCCAGGCCACGGGGAATGGGGTCCCCGGGGCCGAAATCGGCTCAGGGATGGAGGGCCAAGCCAGCATATTAGGGCTGCCCACGCCACTGCCACAGGATGCATGATCCCTGGCGTTTGCGGCGGTCCCACCGCCGTATCCGTAATATGGCAGGTGGATTGCCACCACGGGTTGGGCGGTCTGTCGGACCATCAAACTCGTAATCAGGCCCTTAGTCTTGACGTGTTGCTTGATACAATGTGACTTGTCTGACGTTGATTCAGTCAGGGACACCACATTTCTGAGTGATTTTAAGGAAGCTAAAAGAGTCCTGGCCTATAGAAGCACTGATGTAGCCATGGTGTGGCCAGCAGGGTGTCACATGCTGTATTATTTAAGGTGCAGTAGTCATCATCTACATGAAGCAAACACAAATGGCAGTAAATATATAAAACAAAGATATAAATACAAATAGTGACCCCTATTTCAGCCTACTCCTGCTAAAGTACCTAAAGATGGTGTAATTTCAGTTTTTTAATTGCTTGTAGAGAAAGTCTTTCCATTTTGGCTTATCAACTAATCGATTCCTATTCAGATGTTAAGCTGTCTAATAACACCACAGTAAAGGTTCAACAGTAATCTTGATGTAAGCTATTAGCCCATGCAGAGGAGAACTTTGATTGGCTCATTGGCTTTGAAAAATATAATATCTATTTATTTTATTGAGTTCATGTATTTGTCCCTGCATTCCATAGAACAAATCAGAGTGCTAGTGGCAATGTAGCATCCTGTAGGAAATCAATTTGGAGGGGACGAAAGAGGAAAGTAAAAGTAAGAATAGAAGGTCACAACAGAAAACTACATAGTAAGGCTGAGCAGATGGCTATTTAGACTTTCTTTAAGGATGTCAGGGATTGATCAAAACAGTTAACACCATGCATATGGTAATCAATATCCGCTTTTAATGGTGATATCACAATGTTGCTTTCAATGAACATACCACGTTGTTGATGGCCACTGCCACCGGTCACTTTTCCTGCTTAGTCTTGTTCATCAGTCGGGATCTTAACCATCATTTTCACACTGCTGGTGATTTCTGTCTTTAGGTCCTAAATTAACCCCATTCCCCCCTCTCAATTTCAAATTTCATTGCTCATGTCAACTCCTACATAATTTCTGACCTGGATGTTTTGGTTCGGAGGTTCTCTCTTAACCTAGATCTGCTATCATGAAACATCAATGGATTCATGAATGGTGTGGAACTTTGTCTTACGGCATTTTGAATTTACATTTTGGAACTTTTTTCTTCTCATTGTTTGTTTTTCTTAGACTGCTTCTTTACTGTCTCTCAAAATAGCTTAGATGTGAAGGACACTACAGAAGGCTACATAAACCTTTTTCAGCAATAATATCTAAGCACACCAGGACCCTATCAAATAAAGGATGTTGGCGACTGCTGGAGCCATGCTGCTCCCTACAGTCCCTTAATAACTATTTAATGTGGGCAGGTGGAGAGGCAGGATGCACTGACGTTTAGAGTTTAGGTACTGCTTGAGATAGGAGTGCAGCCACAGCTTCTCAGACATTAAGCTAATTTGAATAGGGGGCTTCCCTATTAAAATTACCTGCATTCCCATTCTGAGCCAACTTTGAAATCTTCCACATGATTACAGAGCTGGCAAACCCCAAATTAACCGGTGCTCAACCCTCTGGTAGCTTGGCACAGAGCAGTCAGGCTTAACTTGCACAACACAACATAAGAGAAATCCCACACAAATTTGAAAAAACAGAGTAGAGCCGTCAAGGTTATCCACAGCAATACACAGAGACCAACTGCCAGCTACACCTAGTCATGTGACCCAGGATCAGGCTGCGAACACCAAATAGTTAGGATAAGAAAATGCCAACTTTCTAAAAGTAGCATTTTCAGAATTGTGATGAAAAATCTGACTTTAGCATAATTACAATTCTTTAGACACCAAACTCAACCTTTTATCTGCTCCCAATTGGAAGTTACAGCTTATTAAGTGTAATATGGTAACACCAATGTTATCCTATGGGAGAGGTAGGCCTTGCAGTAATGAAAAACAAATGTAAGAGATTTTCACCTCCAGGACATGTAAAACGTTAAAGTACATGTCCTACCTTTGAAATACACTGCACCCTGCCATATTGGCTGGTCATGTCCCACCCTAAGGGTGACTTATATGTATTAAAAAGCAAGGTTTGGGCCTGGCAAAAGATGTATTTTTCCAGGTCGAAATTAAGTTTGAAACTGCACACACATTCTGCAATAACAGGCTTGAGGCATGTTTAAAGGCTACTTAAGTGGGTGGCACAATCAGTGCTGTAGCCCACTAGTAGCTTTTAATTTACAGGCCCTCAGCACATATAGCACCACTTTACTAGAGTCTTACAAGTAAATTAAATACATTTGGGTGTAAGCCAATTCTACCATGTTTTAATAAGATAGCACAAGCACTTTTAACACTGGTTAGCAGTCGTAAAGTGTGCAGAGTCCTAAAGCCAGCAAAAACGAAGTCACTAAAAAAGAGGTTTGAAGGCAAATGTTTAGGGGGAGAACCACACCAAGGGTGCCAGGTCTAACAACCAAGCTCCAAGTCAGTCTTTTACAAAACTTCTAGGCAATGTTACAATTGTTTGACGCTGTGCACCACTGAAAAAGGCCTTTTGGCAAGAATTTCCTTTGTTGTTCCTTGGCAATGTTTACTTAAATCATTTTGATTGACGAGAAAGACGAGATGTTGAATCCAGGATCCTGCGCACCGGGACACTTTCTTCGGTGTACAGCACATAAGTATTTTTAACCATTTGTAGTTCAAGCTTTAATTTGTATTAGTAAGAGTAAGTGGATTTTACTTGGGTTACTTCAGTTAGTGTGAATGCATTTTCTAGAGGTGGCAATCAAATAGAGGGGATGAGTTCCCTTGGGAAATGTCGACTATGCCAAGTATCAGTAGAGTCTATTCTACATATGGTGTTTTAAGGTGTTAATTTAGATGAATTGAGATCTCAGACTATAAGTTCCTTGATCAAGAAAACCAAAGTACAGACAACAGATTAAACTAGGTATAATTCAATTAATTAATAATAAATAAATGAAAGAGAACAATTGATTAGATTTCTAACGGGTTTTATGAATATGCTTAATAGTGTAAACAAGAAAGGATGTATTATGTATTTTAGTTGTTTTGCAAGATTTTAATTGTGTAAATGTAAGTTATGTTTGTATAGTTTACTTTTATGATCAAAGCAAACTATAATGAAAGTCATTTATGTTTGCATGCACTTCCTCCCCACCCCTGGTGTCTTCGAGTGGGAGGCCACTGCTGTTTGGAGGACATATGAACTAAAGCAGTGAGGGTGTTATTTGTTTGGCCTATTACTTCCAGTAGAAAAAGAAACACGTCTAAGGACACAGAGGTCACAGCACAATATCTTATGTACGTGGTGTAGCTGCTACAAAGTCTCCTATGTCACTGAGGGGGGCAACATGTAACTGCTGACACATGCAAATGTATAGCTACAGCTGGGGAGCAAGCATAGCATACATCTTCAAACTAAGACCCAGAGCCAGGTAACATTTAAACCTCTAAGAATATAAGTATCTATGAAGTTTGTGGCTCATAAATTCATTCTTAAATGAGAAATCACCAGAATAGATTAACTGATTTTCAGATAATTTTTCATGCACAAATGGCCTGCATCCTAACACTAAAAACGAGGAGTGTTTGGCTAGTATCGTGCATTATGGAGGAGAATAGAGGAAGTGTATTTGACATTGTCATCTTTGCTATGAAGCCAGTTGTAAGCAAAAATAGCATACTGCTAATTAATTTTTGTTTATCCTAAAATGGGTTTTCTTCTGGTTCTACAAGCAGACCTTTAGACTCGAGCTCACAGTGCATCATGCCTTTAAAGAATAACTAGGGTTACCAGTTCCCTTGGAATTTTGGGATCTGCAGTAAAACTGAAGATCTATGGAGATTCACCTGGAGATTTTAGCTGCTGAAAGCAGCATAGATCTCTGAAAGTAATACGGGGAAAACAAATGAGGAATTAATTATTGGTTGAATCAGACCCAGAATTACCGATTTCCCCGACAATTCCTGATTTTCTCTGGGCTTCCACCAGTAATCCCCAATAATTCCATGCCTCTGGAGTCACTGGGAACCCAGTGGCGTAACGAAAATTGAGGGGGCCCCCCTGCAAGGTACATGGAGGGCCCTCCTCCGGACTCTAGCAGGAGCTCTCTGGCCGAACTGCTGTGCTGAGGGGGCCCCCTGGAGCTTGGGGGCCCCCCCGCACCGCGGGGCTGCGGGGGCCTGTGTTACGCCCCTGTGGGAAACTCATTCTATGTCACTACATGAGTGTGGTATTACCATTCAAAAATTCAAGCACTCGCAGTGGGACACACACACGGAGGTCACAGAAGCACCAAGAGCATGACACTTGGGGGGATATTTACAAAAAAATGTTGGAGCTCAGTGTTACTCCAAAATTGCTAATGTCGCGCTCTGACATTTTTAAACGCAGGGATGCGCCAAATTTACAAAAATACGGCGCACCTCTGCGTTTCACCAAGCGCTAGTGCTAAAAAAGCTGCCTAGTGCCAGCGCAGGCACCCTTGTGCAATGTTGCGAGGGTGCCTGCGCTGCAGGGGTGATTGTTTATGTGCAGGAAGGGATACCTTCCCGCACATAAACAATTTTTACAGGCGATTTGCTGTTTCTGTGTGTGCTGCAAAATGCAGCACACATGGAAAGAGCAAAATATGAGGAGAAAAAAACATTTCTCCTCGTAGCGCCCCCATTTCCTGGCACAGAAGAACAGTATAAGGCGAAAAGGTTTAATAATCGCAATCTCCCTAAAAAGATTAAACTCTAAATTATCTGGCCCATCGATCCGGCCACTGGCAGAGGTGGTTCGAGCTAAACTCTTACCAACAATCATCTATGGCAGCGAGGTACAGAAAGGTAGGGATGCGCAAATACTCGATGCCACAGTAACAATGGCATACAGGATCATTTTTGGGTTGCCGAAATACACTTCACCCGCGCAAATTAGACTTGAGTTTGGCGTCTTAAAACAATCAATTGCCAGACAAGGGGCCTTCATTACTGCTTGGGATAAAGTGCGAAAAACACAGCGGGGAACGTTGAATGAACAGCTGTGGAAAGAGCTACAATTGCACACTACATCACCAGCTGCGAAATATCTATATAGCAGTATACACAAATTAGGGCTAAACCATCTCTGGGAAACATCCACAACTACACTAATACTCAAAAAAACAGTGTGGAAGACAGTGAAACTAGTCTCATGGCTGGAGGACAAGGCTGCACTTTCAAAGAGAGCCCATGGATGGATGATCTTGAATACATACACGAAGCCGGGTGCCCAAGCTTACTTCAATCTGGGATATAACAAAAATATAAAAACTGCATTTATGAAATATAGATTTGGCCTGCTCCCTTGCGCGCAGCATCTTCCACCATGGCTACGCAATAAAGCAGGTTCTGCGTGCCGTCTATGTGGTACAGCTCGGGAAGACCTGCTGCACTTACTATGCTCCTGTAAAGAACTCCTCAAAGAACGAAAGAAACTGTTGAAACAACTGTTTAATCAACGAGGATTCGAACAAGGAGGCAAGCCCTGCTGGCATGCTTTGCACCTAGCGATCCACAATTGAACTGTAGAGCAGTAAAGTTTCTGAGACGGTGCGGAAGCAAAATGTCAGAAATGGAGATATTAAGAACCCAGCCAGAAACAACATAAGCTAACGCGCAAGTCAGCCTGAAGTCATTTTTACATAATCAAGTACAAAATTGACAACTTATTATGCTGCTATAGCTGTTCAAAAGCAGCGGTTTTAAGACATGAGTGTTATGAAGGAATACGTTTTATGTATGTAAATGACAGTTTCTTTTTTTTAATTGAATATATTCTTCTTTTGTATTGCAACGGTTTTAATTAACTATGCAAATAAAAATTTACTTACTTACTTTACTTACTTACTCCTCGTAGCGCCTGTTTAAGACCAGGTATTTCATGGTCTTATTTTGGGCACTGCCCCATACCTTGAAAATATGGGGCAGCATCAAAAAGCAATTGGTGTTGCTGAGGAACGCCCACAGCAACACCCATTGCCTGCTCCTTTGCCGCACCAGACTGCTGCAGTAAGGGGCATATTTACAAGGTGGTGTTAAGCCAATTTTAAGTGGCTTAATGCCACCTTGTAAATATTGGGTGAAGAGCAAAGCCACCAGAGCATCAGAAAAAGTGACGCTCCGGTGGCATTAGGGGCTTGTGAATATGCCCCTAAGAATATTCTGATATCAATTTAAAAACCTTTTTGAACCAGTTTAGGAACATTTTAAGGCCATTTTCAACATAAGTTAATTGTGATTTTGGCACACAAGGTACAACTCAAGGAAATGTTAAAACATTGCAGATGTAAGTCAAGGACTTTTTACAATCAACCAGGAAATGTGTTGAGATTCAAGTAAATATAACAAGCTCACAAGGTCATCTTACTCTTCTGGCCAGCACCTCCTGAAAACTTTTGATATTGCAGTTAATTTTTCACCTAGAAGGGGGTGAGATCTCAAAAGCATTAGTGTGTCCACATATACAAGTGGTGCTCTTTGTATGTGAAAAATATGATGGCCTATCACGGGTTCTATCATGCCTACTCATTCTGGATCCAAATGTAAATCCATGTGGAGGTCAACCTTTCTGCTTTTAGAAAATGCAAACACTGAGATGGAGGTCTTCTGTCCCTTGCATGCCTCTGTCACTGCTTTGGATATTGCTGACAATAAAGAACACAGCTGATTCTTGACCCATAGACACTAAGGGGGCGGTTGTTAGTCACGCCTGGTGTACAGTTCCCTTCCATGGTGAAGGATTAGTGAATCCTTTGCTGCACAAAGGCTTAAGTTGCTCATAGCACAATGCAAAACAAAACATTGCTTTGTGAATAGCCACATTTTCAATCATTCCTGTGATGAGCAGCTGTCATTTTCACTTTGTTTACATTTCACCACCACACACATTCTTAAATAATAGCTTGCACCAGGCACTCAGCGTCTCTATTTTGGATACTGAGAGGCCTATTCATAAAGGTATTTTGGAGGGCATGAAGTAGTGCCTTTGTAATATTGTGCTACATACTCATAAATGCCTTTGTGAATTAGCCCCAAAACATCTAAAATGGAAATAAAATGGGAACGGTCACAAAACAGTCATATGCAATCAGTACAAACTGACAAAACTGTGCCCTCTTTGCACTTTTACTAAAAGGGAGTTGAATGTTTTGGGACCATTCATATAGGCTTGTAAGTGTACATAAAAGAGGGCTCCTGTATTACTACTTTCCATATTCATAAATGCTTTTGTGAATTGGCCCGAGAAAGTATGTAATTCAAGAACGAAAGAAATGGGGACATACGCACCGTATGTAAGAAATATAGGTTCTCTTTCATGCATGGTAGAACTTTCCCATAATTCCGATGGGAGTAAAGGAAGTGCCTCAGGTAAAAGCAGAAAAAAAATATTCAAAACCAATTACACTTGGATTGCTTGGAATAAAAGGCTTTTTAATGCAAGGCTTCCACGGTTCACCTGCAGCGTAGACCTCTTTGACGCGACTGACAGCAATGAGGGATCTTAGTGTGGAGAGCATGGGAGAGGAGGAGGAGATGCAGCCACCTTGGACCTGTTGGGGCTCGCAGCACTGACCCATAGCCTCTGTGGCACTGCCACTGTCACATTCAGGAAGGTGCTTGCAATCCATCTCCAGTGTTTTTTCCTAGAAGAGACCTGTAGGCCCACTGGTGTAAGTAGCACACACACACACTTAAGGGAAGCAAGCATTCAATAGATATGACTTTCGCTTCATTACGTTCCCTTTGTTTAACAGTAGCATTTAAACTGGTATTTACAGAGTTTGGTCAAACCTAGAAGTTGTGTTATGATTAGCACCATATTTAATTTCCTATAAAAGAATAACACATCCCATTCCTTTTTCACATATTTCCAATTTTTAGAGAAGGGCAGCTCAGAAAATGGCGTCCTTTATTTAAGCTCCTGCATTGCTCCTCTCTTTATAAAAAAATTCCCACCGCTATATGCTCAACAGTCATTTCGTGGATGTTGTCCCACTTTTTCTTCAACTGGTCTAACTTCATACTTTATTTCTGCTTACCACAAGATACATTATACCTTGAAAAAGTCATTTGTGACGAAATACGTGTTGACTGCTTGTTCATAACTAAAATGATAATTTGCAACATTTTAAATGAAGCCTTTTTTATCATAGTAGGATTTTTGGAACCAAGAGTGTGCTATCTGCTGCCCTCATTTGTCCTTTATGGATGTAGTTTACCATTACTTACCATTACTACAGATGGGAGGAATGGTGTTAAACCTGGCTTTTCCAGCAGGTTCATGCCCAGTCTTTTTGCTTTTGGGCCTCCTGCTTTTGACCCTGTTTTTGTCGGTTTTAGAACTCTGGGCACTTTACCACTGCTGATCAGTGCTAAAGTGCATATGCTCTCTGTGTAAATTGTTATTATGGATTTGGTGTTTCCATGATTGGCTTATTTGATTTACTACTAAGTCCCTAGTACAAGGGCCTGTAAATCAAATGCTGCTAGTGGGCCTGCAGCACTGATGGTGCCACCAACTCAAGCAGCCTTGCAAAAGGTTCTCAGACCTGCCACTGCAGTGTCTATGCACAGATTTTACTGCCTTATCGACCTGGCAAGTGCACCTACTTGACAGGCCCTAACCTTCCCTTTTATTATGTGTGAGTCGCCCCTAAGGTAGGCCCAAGGTACCCCTGTGGGCAGGGTGCAGTGTATGTGAAAGGTAGGACATGCACTGGTGTGTGTGACATGCCCTGATAGTGAAATACAGTGTATTTCTTTTTTCACTATTGAAAGGCATCTTATAAATATAATTTCCCATTGGGATAAGATAGAAAGATGGAGTTTAGTATGCCTGAACTCAGAATTCTGAGTCAGATTGACTGCCTGGCTTTGGAGTGACAGGGGCTGGGTATGTGCATTCACTGTAGACAGCCACTGGGGGGGGGGGTTGATGTGTGTCCTGCCTTTCCTGGATGAGTCAGTGCTGGGCTGAATAGACCTGGGCTGCATTTAGAGTAGTGGGAGGAGATTTCCTTGCACCTGAATGGGCCTGGTCTGCCTTACACAATGCTGTCTCCACCTCCTGCCGGGAAGCTGGACCAGAGAGGACAGAACTGGTTTGGACTGAGCACAGAGCCTCTCTGCCACAAGAGAACAAAGAGAAAATGAGTATAATTATTGGGTCCCAGACCCCAGAACTTTAGAATACTTCTGGACTCAAGTGGAACCTCTGCCAAGGAGAAGAGCTGGGAAAACTGAAGGAGAAGTACTGCCCCTTTGCTATGTGCTGTCTGGGGCTGGCCTGCAGTGGCTGTTTCTGCCAAGGAGCGGATAAAGACTTTGCTTTGTGCTGTGTATTCTGCTTGAAGAAGATCTCCAAGGGCTTGAAGTAGAGCTTGCCTCCTGTTCTGGAGTCTCAGGGACACCAAAACTTCACCACCAGCTCCCCTGAACTTCCTTGCTGGGAGTTCTGGCATGCCAAGAGGTGCCTTTGCCTGTGTTGGGCCTCTGGAGGTTGTTCCTGCTGCTGGAAGCATTGCAGCTGTGCCGCTGAAGAAACCGACACAGCTCCTCCCCGCGGCTGGCGAAATCACTGCACACCGAATCCCCTGCACCAATCTCCGAAGTCAGAGATCGCCACACCGATTGTGATGCAGGCCCTGCTGTGCGACTGCAAGAACCAACGCATTGTTGGACCGTGGCCGGAGAGGTCAACACAGTGCCCATGGCGTAGCCGACGCATCCCTGAATCCCCACGCATCTCACCGGGGCGACAAGTCTACATCAACGCCGGGGCCGCAGTAAGAAACCGATGCATCACCTACCCTTCAGTAAGGAACCGACGCATCACCTCCCCTGCGTGGCAGTAAGGAACCGACACATCCCCTCCCGTGGAGCAAGGAACCGACGCATCACCTTCCCTGGGCATAAGGAACCGAGCATCACCTTCCCTGCGGCTGTTTTTGTTTATGATTTTAAAGCATCCAAGGTACTTTGTTTTGAAAGTGTCGCATCTATAGTTTGCTATGGCCAGAACGAATATGACTCGTTACAACGCGAGTCATCACAACGCGTGCCATAACAACGCGGTTGTTACAACGACCGCGTTGTTACCACGCAAAGCCATTACTACGCAAGTCATTACATCGACTTGCAGTAGATGGCGTGCTGACATTAGAAATGTATAATTTACTATTCCAACTCCAGCCTACGTAACAGTAGGGAAGGTGTTGGAATAGTAAACTATACTATTTCTAATGTTAGCACGCCATCTACTGCAAGTCGATGTAATGACTTGTGTAGTAATGGCAGTGCATGGTAACAACGCGGTCGTTGTAACGACCGCGTTGTAAGGGCATCGCGATGTGATGCCCGCGTTGTAGTGGCTGTTTCCCGGCCAGAACTGTTTTTACCTTCTAAAAGTCATATTTTGATTAGTGTATGTTGGATTTTTGTCGTTTTGGTCTTGTTTGGTTTAGATAAAGATTACCTATTTTTCAAAACTGGTGTGGTGTCCATTTGTAGTGTTCTCACTGTATTACTGTATGTGTGCCCAAATGCTTTACACACTGCCTCTGGGATAAGCCTGTCTGCTCGTTCCAAGCTACCAATGGGGTGAGCAGGGGTTATTTTAGAAGTGTATCCCCGTATCCCCCTTACCCTGACTAGGAAGAAGGGTCCCTTCTTGGACAAAGGTGCAAACCATTGCCAACTAGAGACCCCCATTTCTAAAAACTGGAAAACGTCAGGCTTCACCTGAGTACAAGAGATAGGAACAACCTATTTCTGCAATGATCATTTCCTGGGAGATAGTACTCTTACCTCTATTTAATGCTGCCTCTCTAGTGCCCTTTTATTATCACTGTAAATAAATAGACACTCTGGGCTGTCCTTAGAAAACCAAGTGAGTACATAATTAATAAGATCATATATTACAGAATCTAACTGGTCACTACTACACAGTAGAATCCATTTTGAACCAATGCATTAGTCTAGCTATGCTTAGCAGAAACTATCCAATGGGATTCTCTACCAAATAATAGAAAACTAACCTAATTACTATGTCTACTGAATACCTTCACTCTGGTCAGTACGTATTCTGGAATTGTAAAGAGCATCTAGGTTCCAAAAGCATTACAGGATTGCGAGAAATTGGGTTGTTGGTTTTCGAGGGGAGAAGGGTATGACCCTTTCTCAAGTAACCACAAAAGTCACTAGATTAAAATGTGCTTAATCCTCTGGTTGCTTGGCACAACAGCAGTCAGGCTTGACTTAGAGGCAATGTGTAAAGTATTTATACAGCACTCAAACAGAAATTGTGAGAAATTGGGTTCTTGGTTCAGAGGGGTGAAACCTTAATCAAGCAACAGCCACAATCCTTCTCAGGGTGAACCACAAAAAGTCACTAAATTAACCTGTGCTTAACTCTCTGGTAGCTTGGCACAAAAGCAGTCAGGCTTAACTTAGAAGCAATGTATAAAGAATTTATGCAGCACTCAAACAGTAAAAAAGTGGAAACACAACACAAGAAAAATCCCACACTAATTTAGAAAAATAGAGTAAAATTCTATAAATTGTTTGACACTAAAACAACAAAAGTTTAAGCAGTAGAACTGGAGATATGCAATTTGAAAGATTCACGGTATGTATAGTGCCTAAAAGCACAAAGTGCCACCCGCGGTTAGTTGGTCGTGCAAGACGAAATGAAAGTCACAAGTTCAGGCGACAGCGATAAAGTGTGGGCCAGATACTGGGACCAGGTAAGTATTCCTGAAAAAGTCAGGGATAGGGTTGCGGATGGTCATTGCTGTATCGCAAAGAGCTGTCCAGGCGTTAAGGACATTTGCAGCTGTAGCATGAAGATCCTTTCGGGCGTCACGGATGGTCGCTGCTGGAGCTTTGCGTTGGCAGTCAACGAGGGCTGTCAGTTGTCGCGGTAGTGTGAAGAGTCAGCTTCACCAGAGCGTCACATTGGCAGTCAGCGCAGGCGACAAGATCTTGGTGCAAACAGGCCAGTTTGCGGTCATGAACAGCACAAAACTTCAGGATTTCTCCTTTTCTTTTAGGAGGAGCTCAACTGATGCCACACCACGGATCCAGGGCCTGAGGGGTACCTCCTGGGTATCAGGTACTCAATCCAGCAGACACCAGCAGGGCTCAGGCAGGTCCAATTGCAGGTCCAGGTCAGTCCAGTATAGGTCAGCTGAGCAGTAGCTCAGAACAGGAGATCAGTCAGCTGACCCTTGGAGTTACTTCAGCCTGGGATGAAGGGTGAAGGTCCAGTCTTTCCTCTCAGATAGCAGGGCAGGCCTCAAGCAGTAGAGCAGTCTTTCTTCTGTAGTATCCACAGGTCTAGGAGTGTACTGGAGAAGGGGTCTGAGGGGCCCCTTTATACCCGGTGCCCACTTTAAAGTGGAAGGAAATTCTGGAGTCTTTCCCCTAAAAAAGTGTCTGGAATTTCCTGCCTCCCTGTCCTGGTCCCAATCTGTCTGCAGGCACAATAGGCTAGTGTGAAGTCTTTTGAATGTGAGCTGAGGCAGTGTCTTTGAAGTGTAAGTGTGACAGGTGATTGCTCTGCCTCCCTTGTCAAGTCAGGATGGCCCATCCTACCACCACCCAGTCCCACTATTGTGTGATTGTCTGGGGGGAATACACAAACGCCAATTGCAAACTACACCTAGCCATGTGACTGAGCAAGCAGGTTGCAGCCACCAAATGGTTAGAACAAGAAAATGCCAACTTTGCAAAAGTAGCATTTTCAGAATTGTGACTTAAAATTCGACTTTACCATTAAAGAGGATTTTATATTACAAATCTTTAGACACCAAACATGATATTTCAACCTTTTCCCAAACAAATGTTTTCACTTATTAAATGTAGTACGGTAACCCAATGCTATCCTATAGCACTTTTCACTACCAAGACATGTAAAAAAGTAAAAGTACATGTCCAACTTTTTAAATACATTGCACCCTGCCCTATGGGTTGTTTTAGGACCTATGTGAGTGGAGACCTATATTTATTAAAAAGGGAGTTTTAGACTTGGCAATGTGTTTATTGTGACAGGTTGAATTGGCAGTTTAAAAAGGCACACAGGGTGCAATGGCAGGCCTGAAACATGGCTTAAGGAGCTCCTTAAGTGGGTGGCACAATATATGCTGCAGGCCCACTAGTAGCATTTAATGTATCGACCCTGGGCACATGTTATACCACTTTACTAGGGTCTTTTAAGTAAATTAAATATGCCAATCAAGTGTAAGTGAATTGTAACATGTGTTAGGGAGTGAGCACAAGCACTTTGGCACTGATCAACAGTGGTAAAGTGCACAGAGTGCTAAAGCCAGAAAAATTAATTCAGCAAAACAGGAGGGGAGATTACAAAAAGTGTAGGGAGAAAACAACCCTAAGGCTGACAGGTGTTACTGGGAACAAACAATGACAGAATTATGCCATACTCATGACAACGTCTTTTGTAATTACCCTGAGGAAGAGCACAGGAGTGTTTGAAAGATGACCTGTCTGTGAAGAGCCGTGGAACTTTAGCTTATGATGCTGAGCTGGGAGTTGTGGTGTTGACAGTTTTATAAGTGTAATAACGTTTTTGTGATTTATTTCAAATGGTTTTGCGGCTCTTGGTTATTGTCTGAGATAGATTTGTGAAGACTCAGCAAATGATGAAAACTGTTTTTCTTTCATTCCCTGGGTTCAAGAAAAAAAACATGCATTGGTAGGACAATCCCACTCCTTTTTCATACAGAGAAGCAGCATGAGGGGACGGGGGCAAAAAATACATGTTCATGACATGCCACTGAAAATATTACCAGCAGATACCATTATTTAGGTCTGGCTTTGACACCACAGCTGTCCTGATACCTATTGTTACCAATTCTTTAAAATATTCACAGAGGGTGTTATGGCTTGACCCAGAGGAGTGTTTTTCGCTTACCTCCAGCGATTGGCCCTTTGGGGTATCATTTCCAGAGGAGTCTGGAATGCACAAAGGACTATTTTACATCTCAAAAGTACCCTAAAACATAATTCATTACATACTTGATCTCATGGGTGCATTGTATACACAGAGCAGTTTTTTAATTATTTTTTAATTGCAGCACACTTTTATAAAGTATTCTGAAGGGGGCAGTGCTTAAATTGTAAAATAATAACTGGCAGTGCCCAAATTTTTGTTAGAAGTCTGTGGCCGGCATGCGGAATGTTTGGGTTGCTAAATACAGGGCTGTCTAGTCTTAATTCCGCCTCGTGCCTCTTTCATCCATCACCCCACACTTCCTGCCTCTTTACCTCACTCTTGCTGGTTCTTCTTCATCCATGCTTTCTCCTTTTGTCACTCTTTTTCCACCATTCTCTTCCTCTTTCTTTCCCCCTTTTCTGCCTTTCTCTCTCTTGATCTGGGTCAAAGTCTAATGACGGAAAAATGAGTTCCAGTTCCCAAACCAAGCGTGCAACCACTGGCTCAAATTAAGCACTGGACTGGGCTCAATATAAATCAGTTATTGGCTTTTTCTTACATTTGTTCTTGAGTGCTTCCTTGATTCATTTTTCTGTTTCACAGTTTTCACAGATTAAGGGAGTAACATTGGGTGCTAAAGTATGTCTCCCACGCCTCCCCGGTATTTGTAATTAGAAGCAACAAGGAAATGTTTAAAGAATTAATGATGGCACAGATGCAAAGCATTCTTCAAATCCCAGTTTCAAATTTTAATCACAACATTGTTACCTTTGCAAAATTTGTGAGAAGGCCTAGGCAGTTTTTTCATGAAATATGGAAGCAAAACAATCGCAGAAATCTGCTTTTCTGCATCCACAAAATTGCAGTGATTCATGATCTTTGGTATTTTGTGATGGTCTACCGTGGTTTGCTCGCGTGCTTGAGGATAGGAATGACGGTGTGCTTACTGAATTTAACACGACCACAAAATCCAATAGAATAAATTTGCAAATTGTTTCTGTGTACTTAATTTATTCCATGGGATGAATTCTTATGTTTCGCTTAAATGGTTTGTCCAGCCTTATAATTCAGGGTGATTGAACATAGAACGCCTACCCTGAATGTGATTTTTTAATTTCTGTTAGCGTCTTATTTGTGCATGTATTGCTTTATGACACTCCCTTTTTCATAAAACATATGACTCACCAAACCCAACGGTAAAATAATTAATGGCTAGATGTACGAAAAATAGTAATAGTGATTACCAAATAGCTTTTTTAGCGAATCACTATTTGGTAATCGCGATTCATAGTGGGTCACAAATAGACCTACCTTATGAATATTAATGAGGTAGGTTGCAATTTGTGACCCACTACAATTCGCTGCCATCACAGAGATGGTGGCCTGCTGGGGTCAGCAGACCACCATGTCTGTGATTGCTTATAAATGAAGCAACCTTTTTTTTAAACGCAGCCCGTTTTCCTCAAAGGAAAACGGATGCGTTCAAAAAGAAAAACGTTTAAGTTTCATTTTTAAGAGTAGGCAGTGGTCCTTTGACCATTGCCTGCTCTTAAAAAATATTTTTCAACCATTCCCAATGGATTAGCACCAACTTTGAATTGGCGGTAAAGTGCGAATGTGTTGCGACCGCATTTCAGTCCCAAAACATTCATACATACCATTGCAAATCGGTATTTTTAAGGGACGCCCTTAACATGCCCCTTCCAAATACCGATTCGCAAACCCAAATTGTGATGCTGTAACAGGTCACCGAATCGCAATTTGGGCTTTGGACATTTGGAAATGCCTTTCTGAGTTCACGAAATCGGGCTGTTTGCGACCTCAAAAAGGCTTAGTACATCTATTCCCTAAATGTTTTTTTTGCAAAATGCTGTTGGTGTTTATTTTAACAACAACATTGTAAAATGTTGAAAAAAATGACACGTTTGTGCCCATGGGTGCTATAGCTGGTCTTGTTGACATTAATATCAGAGTGCTTTTAGCGGAGGCTGCAGGCAATGTGCGAAGCCTCTGCAATCACAGGTTATTTTGTTTGTTGCCTTTTGGATATCACTTTGCTGTCACTCAATGATATTTCACAGAAAAAGAAAGTGGGATGTAATCAGTTTACGCAGCCCAGGATCTGCCCTCGGGGTGGAAATGCCCAAAAAACAATTGATAGACAGAATGTTGAGCAATGTCAAACCTTCACCGCAGTACAGAGATCTGGGCCTAAATCCATCGTTTTTTTGCTCCCCATGTCATTCCAGTTTAAACCCAGCCACATGCAAATCAGGGAACAGTCCATCCCGAATTGCCAGGCCAGGTCATACCTGTACCGGAAACAAACATCCTGGTACCCGTTTCGGGGTTTCACACCTCATCAGCCAGGCTAGGTTGACTTCAGTGGCATGGAGAGCACGGGACCCACGTCTGGGCATGCCCATCCCACTCAGAGTGACAAATGCAAAAAAAACAATTGAGGTGGAAATGGCAGCAAACAATGGTACATTTGTAGGTCAAGCAGACAAGACAGCGCTAGCTGTCTGGATGCGAAAGCTCTATTGCGAGTTTATAGTGGGCTTACAGCACACCTTCTTGCTTAACAGTGATTAGATTTATTGTCACTTTCATTTGCTTGCTTCTTATTTGATGGCTTGACTTCCTCTTCTTGTGTTTTCCCCTCCCCTGGAGCATATCCTCTTTACTATCCTATTCATTGACAATTTCTGCAAACTTTTTTAACCCTCTACTTTTGAAGAGACTTTAAGAATGAAAAAGTTTTCAAAACTAGCTTCTTGCACAACCAGGTATTCTTCACAACGAAAGGGGAAAATTAAAGAAAAATGGATGCAAGTGTTCTACCCAAGCCGCTCTGAATTAACATGGAGAGTACTAATGAAAAGTAATTCTTTTTTCCCACCCCATGATGAGTGACTCGGTTTTCGGCGTGCCAGTGTTACTCAACTTCAATGTGATAAACTGATTCACTAAAACAGCAAGCTTGTGTGGCTGAGTCATGCGACCTCTAATAACGAAGGTCCTGCAACCTGCAGGGCACACAGTCATGTTCTTTAATTAAGGGAAGAGCATCTGGTATTGCCAATGCTTGTTCATCTACTCACTCTGGGAAACCCCTGACATTCTAGAGAGACAGGCTGACATGACATGGACAGTGACATATCCAGACCAAGCTACAAATGCACCTCACCCAGAGGGCTAAACCTTTGAAGAACCCTCCAGACAGGCAGCAGAGGTGGAAGTGCACAGATTCAATGTCATGAGCCACTTGGAGCAATCGATGCTCAGGCTGGAAGACCCTGTTGGCTTCTGTTTAATACACAGTCTTCATTGGTTAGTAGATTGGCTTGTGCAGGTATAGTGTCACATGTGGGGTGTGCAGTTTCAGCCTTGCACTCATAGCACTTATGCTCAGTTTTCAGGTGCCCGCTTCAGGGAGCTATATCATCTTAAATGAGTAACCTCTTTTGGTAGCATGCAGATTCTATTCTGGCTCCCGAAGGTTAGCTGTTTGTTGTGTCTGTGCCATTTAATGCTCTTATAATATATGTCTACAGTCACTTTATTGAAGCCTGTCTCGAATTTCCTTATTACAGGGGACTTGTGACGTCTCTGGTCGCCTTTAATAAAAAAATGACACTGTTGGCCAGCAGTAATAACTTATTAAAGTTGACTTGCGACATCACAGTGGCTGCCGCTGGAGCCTTTAGCCAGGGTGAAAGGCAGGCCATGGAGCATAATTACAGCCACAGTTTAAACAAAGAAAACAGGAGCTGTATTTTCCTTTTCTCTAATAAAAAGGTTATCAGCAGAAGGGATATATTTATGGCAACTTGTTTATCTTTTTCATACCATATGTCGTTATGGGAACGACAATCTGGGTGTTTTTACGTAACCTAAGTCAGAGATTTTTTTTACCTGACTTACATTGAACTGATTCCAGTAGCGGCTCGTGGAGGGAGTGCTGCGGGGCGGTGAGGCGGGGGAGGAGCAGGGTGGGGTAGTAAACTACAGCATACGGCCGAACAGAGGTAAGTAAACAAATAAATAAATAAAACGAATTTCGTTGCGCGCGCTGCATCGCATTTGGCAATGCAGCGCGCGCAATGAAATTCGTTTTAATTATTTATCTGTTTACTTACCTCTGTTCTGCCGTATGCCGTAGTTTACTACCCCCCACCCTGCTCCTCCCCCGCCTCACCGCCCCGCAGCACTCCCTCCACGAGCCGCTACTGACTGATTCTAATATCTTTTTTGGTAAGATTACTATCTGCTTTTTTGGTGTGCTTAATTTAACAGTACAGGTTCTGCTATTATTTTTGTCCGCAAAGATCATGAAAGAGCAAGACACCAAGGATGTAAGGAGTTTGTGGGAAGAGTGATGGCATGACCATGTATTATAAGAAATAAAGTACCCCTGCTGTAATCATAAGGATACTGCAAGTCACCTCAGAGTTCCATGACCCTATAATGGTACTCAACCTTCAGAATAATTCCTCTATATAGTCATGGAACATCTCAGTGACTTGCAATCTCCTTGTAATGTGTGGCAGGGGGTACTTTATCCCATATATTATAAGGGCTTCATCCTTGTTTTTTGCTAATTTTTTGTCAAAAAAACAGGAAGATGAGTGATTTACTGTGCACTTCCTAATTTCCCATTATTGCTCTTTGCTAGAGATATTGGTGCCTTGCTTCCTTGCCCTCCCATTGTACTAGGTTTTTTTTTAGTCCACAAGTACCTTATACAGGGGTATGTGAGTGTTGTTTGCAAACATCAGGCTGAAATTGGGCAAGACAGTAAAATACAAGATGGCTGGTCTGGTGGTCAAACTGGACTGATTAGCATTATGTGACTACTAGATTGGTCAGAACGAGACTTACCTCACACACAAGAAAGGAGGAGGAGCTTATTATGCTTGCATTTAACACAATGACCACTTAAACCCATAGTCTGTACAGTTGCTGTTATTAGTTAAAAGGGCAACTAAGGCCACACAATTAAAGTCAACCATGGAAAACACTAAGCCCTCCTCTTAACTCAAGATAAATAGATTTTTTTCTGTTTTGGTTATATGTTGGAAAGTGGATTATTGGTAGGGGCAAATGTAGGTCTGCCACTAGCAATAAGGCCACTAACACAGTATAGGGCTCAGAATAGGTCTTAGAAAATTATTCCCATGCTCAACCCTTGGTAACGTGGCTGCGAGCAGACAGGCTTAACTTCAAAGACAGGTATGTAAAGCATTTAAAAACACCAATTCAGTAAATAATTAAGACACAACACATAATAAAAATCCAACACTAATTTATAAAAATAGGAAATATTTATATCTTTAAAATGACACCAAAACGACAAAGATCCAATGTAGGGAATCGGAGATATGAATTTTTTAAGATTTATCACTTTATAGCACTTAGAAACTTATAGCACCCTGTTGGGACATCTGGTCGCGATAGACCGGTTCAAAGTCAAAGTTTCAGGCCGACCTCGATGGAGCCCTGAGCGGCTACCACTCGCGGTAGGTCCCGGTCACAGTTTTTACCTTCGGACTTAGAAACTTTTCTGGAGCTTTTTCTCGCGGGGTCCCTCGATGCTCTTCACCAGGCCGGATTCGGTGAGGGTTCGACGGCCTCGGATTTCTTCTACTCCCGGTCAAACTTTGGAAGTAGGACCTACGGAGATTTTAGCGGAACGAACCTGGAAGGCTTGGCCGGCTCGCGGTTGAAGGCAGGCGGCTTGGCTGGCCAGGTTGAGTCGGTCCCCCTATGGAGCTTTTTTTCAAAGTTCCTCCAAAGTTCTCCAAACTTCTGGAACTTCTTCCTGAAGTTCCCCAAGGGGTCCCAAAGTGTCTCAAACTCACTCCAAGGGTCTGGAAGCTCCAAGATGGTCCTTGAAAGTTGAGGACTTCAGTTCCCACAATCCACTTGGACAAAACCCTTACAAATCCACTGGTCGTTCTCCAGGTTGAGGATCCTTGGTGGTGATGTTCCAGGTGAGCTCTGTTAACCTGTAGCTTGCAGGGAGTCCACTCTTTAGTTCCTTTACAGCAAGGTAATCCACAGGGCTGTAGTTTCAGCTGGTGCAGTCTTCAGAGGGCAGGCCTTAGAATTTTGCACCCCAACTTCTCAGCATGGCAACGTCTTGCTTTCTTAAGTTTCAAGCAGCAGATCTGAGAGACTCTGCCCCTCTCAGATACTTATTCCAAGTTCTCTGGGTCAAGCAGGAGGTCACTCCTGACCAATGGGAGCAGGGCAACTCCCCAAGGATATGACCACATCCTGTAGAGTGTGGCATTATTTTGTCCCAGAGTGCACCAAATCCTCCAAATTCATAATGGCTGATTTTCCAGCAGGGAGGTAAGAGCTGGCTAAACACACCCCTAGGATGGCTACTTTCCATACCCTCTCCCCCCCTGCATCTGTGCATTCCTTCCATAAGCCTAGCTCTCGCTTTGGGTCAAAAAAGTGAAGTTGTAAATGACACTGAGGCTGTCCTCTTCTCTTTGAAGACCATGGTTTACGACTCCTCCCCCTGCTCTGGCATTCCTGTGTAGCAGCACACTGCCCTCCCAGCAGAGCTGGTTAACCCCAGGGGCTCTTTATCACCTCTTCAAGGCAGCCTGGCTAATCCACTTAACTCTGACCAATCAGGACAGACCACTGGAAGGCTGAATCTGGACTTATAAACAAGAAAGTCTTATAACTTCTTGTCTGTACATTTTAGGAGAAATTCAACAACATGATATTGTTGGATTCATCACTACCATTCTGGGAAGTCTTTGAATGGAAGTTCTATCATTCTCCTATCAGGAGTTATTAGTTAATATCTTCTTGCCATGTTAACTTGTGTGGCATGGGATTTGCAATGGGAAAAATGACTTGGGCCATTTTTCCAGCAGGGCTTATAAAAACATATTTTATAAGTACTTCGCTTATATCTACAGGACCCCCACCCCATGGGACAACTAGGGGAGACTTTAGGGGCTCTGAATCTGTTGAAATATTGCAGATACTCCCTCCACAGTGCTTCTAGCATCAAAGTCGAATTTGGTCAGCATTTTATCACAATGTGGGGAGTGAAATGTGAAATTTCACTTAACCCAGGGCATATAAAACTCATTTTATAAGGGTCTACCTTATAAATACCTGACCCCCCACCCCTGGGACACCTAGGGGAGACCCTGGGGGTTCCTAATATGCTAAAAACATTGTAGGTTATCCATTTTTAAGTGCCCCAAACACAAAAGTCGAGTTTGGGCACAATTTACTTTTTAAAAGCAGTCCTGCCACACAGAGCCACTTTTAAAAATACTTCAGGCTTCAGCAGGGCACACATGCAAGTGCAGAAAGGTCTGCTGGCCTCTAAACTGCCATGCCCTATTTATACTAGGGACTGATAGGTAGTTTCAATCCCCCTGCCCTAATATGTACTAGGGCCCTATGGGGTAGGTCATGCCAATCACAGGGGTACCCCATATCATAGTGTACCCTAGTGTATGTAGGTGTTTTCACTAATCTAAATGTGTGTCTTTCAGCATAGCATTGGCCTGGTTAGGCAGAGCCCAGGGTCAGTCAGAGTCAGTTACCACCAGTACCAGTCAGCAAAAAGTTGGGGGGTGCACAGGGCACAGGATGACTTTGCAACATTATACCATAGTGAAGAGCACATAAACTGATGTCCAGGCAGGCACTCTCTTCAAATCATGTTGGGCTCTGGGGCACACGTACTCCATTGGCTTGCGATTATATTCAAGATACAATGATTCAGATTAGCTGCGATGAGCGCATAAGTGGAGGGTTTTATCTGCCAAACAAATCAAATCAACTTATCAGTTATATTGAACTATTTTTACTTTCTAACTAGGGTCACAAAATACAAAAAGAAAAACATACATGAATTCGGATTTTGAGAATCAGGAGTTAATCCATTTGTAATGCATGGCTTCCATACGAAGCATTGATTGTTTACGATCCTTTACACCAGATTCTAAATCTGGTAAATCACAGCTATGATGTAGCAACAGTTGATAACAAAACTCGTTACCCAGTATTGTAATGTCATAAAAGCTTTCCAGGCGAGGCTGAAATGGCTCTCTGAAAGCCAGTCAGTGCAGAGTTGCTAGTCTGCTTTGAAGGAAGCAGAAAGCACAATGCCGGCTCTATACTCTCAATATATGATTGGAGAGTGCAGCTTGGGCTGGGGGGGTGGGGCGTGGGAGTGCGCAGAGGGTTTAACTTCCATCCTCAACTTCCTTATAGTGTGAACCAACTTCCACAGTGGGATGATTAAAACAAGTAAAAGAAATCACTAAAGGGAGGAAATCAGGATAATACAAGGATTTAAATATTCATTGATTTTTTCCAATGGTGCCATTTCATCAGTGAAGCATATACATTATTCAATATAAGCCTGAACGCAAATGTAAATGTGCTTCTTCTTGATGCAACAGCCCAAAAGCCTTGTAATAATATTGGATCAACGGACTATTTGTTGAACATTGAAAGCATCTTGTAAAGGACCCTCCCAAATCCATCAAAAGCAACCCATTTAGAGTAGTAACATGATTATATGCAATATGATCTAACTATGTAAATGCATTGAATATTAGCATAAAAGCTACATCAAAAATACAATACAACTGATTATGTTGAGTATTGAGACCTGACTATTATTGTGAATGTATGTAGTTTTGTTATGTTATAAAAATGTATTAAGCGCACGTATACCCTAAGGTGTCTTGGCACTGATTTCTCCTGAACACAAGTGGCATACACCAAGTAAGCTTTTGTTTTTAATTTTACTGGTGTTGCTTTGAATGTTGAAAGCCACCTTTACAAGATGAACTCTGTCACTACAGCATAGGGCAGTGGTGTTGACTTGCAGCATCACTCCCCTTTCACCTTTGACAGCATCACTGACTGCCTGCAGCCATGACAGGGAGAGGCAGGGTGGCAATTTAATGTCTCTCTCAGGACACTGGTAAAAATGTTTATCCAGAGATTGTTCAGTATCCCTATTGGGTGAGTACTGCTGCCCCAGGAGACAGGCCGTGGTTTGGGTATAGTAATCTGCTTGCTGGAGTAGTATAAGGCTTAAGATTCATTGTGCAAATCAGATGATTATAGCTGACAGTGTTTAACAGTTTTTCAGTGTCTCCCTGTGCCTGACCAGCGAGATGGAAGGGCTACAATATTTTCCAGCCAGGTCTCAGAGTCCAGGCCTTGCAGTCATTGACAGATATTTTGTTGCAGCGTTACCTCCACTAGCAGTTGATTGGTGGGTGTAAGTTGCTATCAAGTTGTCAGTTTTACATGCCCAACATGAAGCCAGCCCTGTATATGCTGATGGTCCTGTGTGTGTGTGTGTACTGCAGAGCTTTGTTTATTAGGATTCTGCAGCACTCCATCCTCCACCTGTGGTTATCAGAGCCACAGGCTCAGTCTTTCTCGCAGCCTTGCTACCAGCTGGGGTGGTTGATGGTGTTCCCAAGATGGTGAAACTGTGTATTGCGCTGGTCAGCTTCTGAGTCCTGCTCTCGGCAGCCATGATTCAGAGCACCATGATGCTGCCTCTGTCAGAGATTAATGATTACAGGCCGAGGACAGCAACTACCTTTACAGCAGGACACTCCAAGACCTAGAGGCAACCTTGGCTGAGTCTTAACTGCACCGAGTGAGAGAACATCCTTTCATGACCATGGGTCTGCCTTTTATGTGCTATTGTATGAAATCAGCAGTTATGCATGCCTGTGTTTGGACGAATTAGCTAATTAAACCCAGGCATTGGCTAATCCAGCTGCAAGTCAAGTTAGCAATCAATTTAATATTTCCATCAATGAAGTGACATACTCTTATTCGTTTGCATTAAATACCAGCCCAAAAAAATAAATTTGGAAGCCATGAGACTACATATGTTTGTGGGCCTGGGGTCATCTCTAAATTTGACAGACGGTAGCCCATCAATGGCAGAGATGCCAAACACTAAATTGGGCCCTATGTGTCTTTAGCATGTTGGACTATGTGCATTTGTTATGTGCATATGTGCCCTTATGTTGCGTGTCACTGTGTGTCTGCACTAACTAAAAAACAAAACTATTCGATTCTTTAATACTTACCATTTTCATTTGGATTAAAGCATATGCTATGGCATTGTGACATCTGTGGCAAAGGTGGTAAGATTACACTTCCTGTAATATCCTATGAGGGACACAAATGTGTAAATGTGTGTGTATGTGTGTGATGTAATTCCGCTACCAATATGATTTTGGCCTGAGGTTGCAAAGAGTCTGAGGGTGCAGTTACACTGCAAAGTATTTCATACATTTAACCACAATTTCTCCCAAATGCTTTCGATCTGCATCATTATATTACTGCTGTGTCATTTTCTAATTCACACCGCAAAAAAAAATGTGAACTCAGGTTTAACTGTATGTCTTCTTATGATCCTGCAATGAAGTGTATTGCCAGACCCACTTGCCACGGTCAAATAAATATGATCTTGCTTGCGTCACTGCAAGTTTCCCGTCTTTAGTGCTGTACATATTTGATAAAAACTGACAAACAGGGTATGTCTACTTTGACCTCAATGGGCACTTAGGCCTATATTGTGTAGCAAAACACTATACATCGTCACGTTTATGCGCACAGTATCCACTTTTATTGCAGTGTATTGTTATCTGCCTTTTGCAGTCCTGGTTGCACCACGGTAGCTTGATTACTTCTAATGCTTGCTTGGCACGCGCACAAACACTGTGAATCAGAGACTCGCTGGGAGGTTAATGAGACGAGAAGACGCCTGGGCTTCAGTGCTGCTCACATCAGTTTCAGCCCCCATTTTCTCAAATGTATGTCTGTGCTAGCACCTGATGGGGCACGTGATGGAATCTACATCCGGGAAGTGAAATGACTCATACTTGTACTAACCAAGAGCTCCAAGTTTCTGCCTGAATCCCCTCCCTCTGCTATTGGCTTCTGTATGCCGATAGAAACTCACCACTAATAATATTGGCCGTAAGTTCTTACCTTATAGCTGCATGCGAACCAGTGAAACAACGCAAAAGGATGGGAACCTATGCAAAATTTGTTTTGGGCCCTCTGAGATTCCCACTGCCCATGGTGTGAGAAATTGGGCTGTTGGTTGAGGGGGGTGAAATCCTACTCAAGCAATAACCACAATACTTGTCAGGGTGAAACACAAAAAGTCACTAAATGAACCTGTCCTTAATGCTCTGGTAGCTTGGCACAAAAGTAGTCAGACGTAACTAAGAGGCAATGTGTAAAGTATTTATGAAGAACATAAACAGTAATAATGTGAAAACACAGAACAAGAGAAATCCCATACCAGTTTAGAAACATTGTGTAAAGCTTAATACATTATTTTACACCAAACCAACAAAAATGTAATCAGTAGAACCAGTGATATGACATTTCAAATTTCAAAGATTTAGGTAAAAATAGTACAAAGTGCCAACCGTGGTTGTTTGGTTGCATGGGGCCAAGGCAACGCCACAAGCTCAGGCTAGAATGCGGGCCAGGCACAGGGAGTAGGTTAGTCCCACTGAGACTTGTAGCTTATGTCCTTGGTGTGGGGCTTTGCAACGCTCGGCATCGTTCCTGCTCAGGAGATGCACAGGGCTGCGATGTGGAGTGCTACGTTAGTGCCGATGAGGCCACCGATCAGAAGCTGTGAAGGTTGCGATGCGAGGTCCTGCGTCGCATTGTGTTGTGCTGCGTCAGTTCAGATGAGGCTGCTGATTAGGAGCTGCAAAGGCTGCGATGCCAGGTCCTGCATTGGGTTGCGCCGATTTGCGTCGGTTTTGATGGAACCCGCAGGAGTATACACTGAGGCCAGCCAAGGTTCCAGGACCTGGGATGCACCTCTTGGAAGATCAGGGACTCACTCCAGTAGAGGCCAGCAGGGCTCAAGCATGTCCAATCGCAGGTAAAGGCAGGTACAGTGCAGCAGATCAGCTGGGCAGCAGCAGGGAGGCCTCTGGAGCTTGTTGTGTCCCTGTCGCTCAGAAGAGGAGGTCAGTCAGCCGACCCTTGGAGTTCTTCAGGTAGCCTGAGATGAAGGGAGTAGGTCCAGTCTTCCTTCTCAGAGAGCAGGGCAGGTCTAAAGCTGCAGAACAGTCCTCTGGCAGCAGGGCAGTCATTCTTCTGTAATATTCACAGGTCCAGGAGTGTATTGAAGAGTTGGCTCGAAAGTTCAATATTTATACCTTGTGCCAGCTTTGAAGAGGGAGAAACTTCTGAACTCCCTCCCCCCCCACATTTGGTTTTGGAATTTCCTTCCTCCTCTTGCAGATTATGCTGCAACATGGAGACCGCTACATTACACATCATAGGTGATGCGCTCCTAACCATTTATGTAGACCACAGATATTGCTGGACCACTCAACTACCTTTGATGCAGTCAATCATCTCACCCTCATCCACATCCTGGTGTCTTGAATGGGATTCACTGACAAGGTCCTTCGCTGGTTCTCCTCCTACTGTTCCAACCAATACCAGCTTGTTCACATGGGCACCTCCAGATCCCAAGAGACCCCTATCACCTGCAGGGTCTCCAGGCTTTCATGCTGCCCCATCATCAACTTCTAGGAGTCCCTTGGTACTCTACTCACAGACTACACAAAAGAGATAGCCTGCTGCCAGCTCTTTCTTTTAAAGAAAGTGAAACTGTTTCCTCCACAAAGTGGCTTCAAAATTGATGTTCATGCCCTCGTACTTTTGCATCTGGGTGGTGGTGATAACCTGCTCCATGGTCTTCCAGACTTCACAGACACACCATAGCACATCTCACCGATGGCTTAAAGAAATATGATCACATCACCACCATCCTGATGGAACTCCATTGGCTCCTCCTACCAGCACACCATCTTCAAAACCAGCTACATTATTTACAAAGACATCAAGACCAGCACCCCGACTTATCTTGCAGACACGCCTACCATTTCTGGTGGTTTGATCCACCTGTGGCCGGGACACCATCAGTGTCAATACTAAAAAATGTGAAACAGGAAAAACATGCTAGCAGGCCTTTTATATCTATGCACCCAGAAAGTGGAACAACACCCAGGTTTCCATCAGGACCACCCAAAACCAGCTCCGATTTAGCAAAGAGTCAAAGACTCACCTCTTTAAAGAACAGTACATCACAATGCAGTAACAGTGCACTTCTGCTTCCAGAATCCAGTTACCGCTCCTATCACCCATTGACTGTATACTTTCCTTTGACCCTCTACAGTGTGTCACAGCCTTTTCACTAGGTTTGTGCTATACAAATATTATATATGTACCTGCATGCGTCTTGTGAGGTCATCAGAGATCAAAGATCATCTGATCTCACTTTGGCTGACCATTTGACTTGTTGAAATCATGAAATTATGCTACATGGATGATGATGTAGTTTGTATATGACATATACTCCCTTTTCATGACCACTTCTCCAAAACAGCCGCAGTGCCACTGTGGATTAAATTACAGTAAAAATGGATATACCTGGCAGTAATGCTTGTGTAGAGAGGAGTTCCTATCTGTCACTGCAGATGAGAACAGAGGCTGAGCAGATCTCCCCCCCAACAATACAGCACTGGCTTTACTTGGTAGATGGGGGCCTTGTGGTGACTCCCAATGCTGATGTGGTTTCTGTGGCTGGTAGCAGAGGTGCCTTCCTCATGTACAACCCAAGAACAGATTAACAGAAGGTCGGTCAAAGACTGGGCGATGTTTGAACTGTCATTGCTTGATAAGCTGTTCAAAACCAACATTAATATCCAATGGTAGTACAAGGCAGAGTCCAAAGTGCGCAACGAAATAAGGTATGGAAGTGAGGCTGCACGCATCACTTCAGGTGAAATGCTTAATGGGTGCTACGTTTCACTCAGCGATTGCCGAGCCAACCCCTATGTGGGAAATAAAGTTGGTTTGCATGATCTAGACCAGTGTATTTAAACTGAGGGGCATATTTATGGGCTTGTAACGCAATGCAGTGCAGCAAGGCACCTTGCTGCACTGCATTACGGGGAAAGGGCAGGAATGAGCCGTATTTATTGCAATACAGCGCATTCCTGTCCTTTCCCCAGCACTGGCGCACGATGGGCTGCCTAGCGCCAATTCAGGTGGTGCCTGCGTCGCATGCATGATTGTTTTTGCCAAGAAAGGGAAACCCTCCTAGACGAAAACAATCCTGAGAGGCATATTGTGTTGCAGAATGCAGCACACACAAAAAGAGGAAGTTATGAGGAGAAATAAATATATTTCTCCTAGTTGCGCCTTCCCTGAGAAGGCATAACTTTTTGGCGCATTCCCAGGTCTACCACTTTTGGTAAATCTGGGAATGCGTAAAAAACCATGGGAGTTGCGTGGGAACACCCACGCAAAGCCCATGGAATGCCTTGCCAGGGCAGGGTAACGCAACGCAGCGATTTGTGCTGCGTTGCGTTACTTCAGATTTATGAAGCCATTCAGGGCCGCGCAAAGTGGCCTCGCGTGGCTTCATAAATCTAATTTTTGAGTTGCATTGAAATGGCCCTGAGTGACTATCCTCCGTTAGCGCTCCATCTCCCTAAAATACTCAAAATGTCCTCAAGGTTCTCACTATGAGGAGCGCTAAAGGAAAAGTAATGGCAGTTGTGAAAGAAGTTTGGGCGAAGGAATGTTCATTTTAGAAAGAATCCTTAACTATCAGTTAAATCGAGACCGTCTGTCCAAATATAGGCACGTGCTAAAACTCATGTAGGAATACTCAAAATATGTCCTTTGTAATAGATTTGTAAAAAATGTTCAGTAACAGCTAAAGTACTGTAGATAGAGAATGTAATTTGCTGTAATGTGAACAGATTGCACACAAGTCTTTAAGCTGTGTCACGATTTAAAGTGCATATGTGACTTTTGGCTTGCACTGTGCGACGCCTGCACCAAACTCAAAAAGAACATCGCCTGCTCAAAGCGTATGTTTGGAAGTAAAATGCACAGAAGGCTACTGTATTGCACATTCTTCCTACGCGATTTCAGGCTGCAAACAAGAGAAATGTGGACAAATTCCCTGATTACACGAACCTCACAAATCATAGGTACAAATTGCACAAATGCGGTGCAGTAATTAATGGGTGTGCAATTTACACCAGATTCAAATTTGCACCCCCCCCATGAGGAATTAAATGCAAAGCGTGCAATAATGTTGACCTTGCACTGTGGTTTTGCAGTATTTGAGGAATAAAACCCGTTCAACGCTGTCAGACTGACAGGCCAAACAAACGCTGATTCCTCAGGGTGAGCTTAATTTTACTCCAATGGGTAAACAAGCATTGGTACTATCCATGTTAAACACCAGCGTGGATACTATTCAGCATGGAAAAAAAGTTAGTAACATAAAAGAGAGTGGTGTGGAGTGGCATGGTGTGGAGTGACGTAGAGTGGTGAAGAGTAGAGTGAACTGTCATGGATTGTCGTGAAGTGAAATGGAGTGTCATGGGGTGGTGTAAAGTGAAGTGGCGTATAGTGTTCTGGAGTGTCATGGAGGAAGTAGAGTATCATAGAGTGGAAGGGCATAGAGTAGAGTGTCGTAGAGTTGAGTGGAGTTGAGTAGAGTGTCAGAGTGGCGTAGAATGCCATAGAGTGGAGTGGCATAGTGTCGTAGAGTGGAGTGGCAGAGAGCAGAGTGGAGTGGCTTAAAGTGAAGTACAGTAACGTGGAGTGGCATAGAGGTAGTTGCGTAGAGTGGAGTAGAGTGTCATAGAGTAGAGTGCCATACAGCAAAGTAGATTGTCGGAGAGTGGAGTGACATAGAGTGGTGTAGTGTAGTAGAGTAGAATGGCATGGAGTGGAGTAGAGTATTGTGGCGTGCCGTAGAGTGGAGTGGCATAGAGTGTTGCAGAGTGGAGTGGTGTAGAGTGGAGGGTTGTAGAGTGGCATAGAGTGGAGTAAAGTGTCGGAGTGGCGTGGAGTGAAGTAGTGTAGAGTGGAGTGACATGACATAGAGTGGCCTAGAGAAAAATATCATAGAGTGGAGTGGGGTGGCGTAGAGTGGAGGGGTGAAGAGTGGAGAGCGTAGAGTGGAGGGCAATAGTGTGGAGGGGTATAGAGTGGAGGGACATAGAGTTGAGTAGAGCGGAATAGATTGGAGTAGAGTTTAATGGGGTACAGTGGCAGAGTGGAGTGGAGTGTCAAAGAGTGGAGTGTCGTGGAGTACAGTGGCCTACAGTGAAGTGGCATAGAGTGCAGTGGTGTAGAGTGTTGCAAAGTAGACTATAGTTGGCGTAGAATGCAGTGGTGCAGAGTAGACTGGCGTAAATTGGATTGTTTTGAGGAAAGTGGTGTAAAGTGCATTGGTGTAGAGTACAGCGACATAAAGTGCAATAACGTAGAGTAGAGTGGCTTAGAGTGAAGTAACATAGAGCAGAGTGGTGAACAGAAGAGTAGAGTGGCTTAGAGTGGAGTGGCACAGTGTAGATTAAAGTAGGGTAGAGTGCAGTGGCGTAGTGTGGAGTGGTGTGGCGTCAAGTAGGGTAGAGTGCAGTGGCGAACAGTAGATTGTTTCAGAGTAGAGTGGAGTAGTGCAGGGTAGAGTGGAGTGTTACAGGGTAGAGTGCAGTTGTGTAGAGTGCAATGGTGCAGAGTAGATTAGAGCGGCATAGAGTGAACTGGTGTATAGTGCAGTGGTGTTGAGTGTAGTGGTGAAGTGTGCAGTAGAGTGAGGTAGAGCAGAGTGGTACAGAGTAGAGTACAGAGTAGAGTACAGTGGCATAGAGTGCAGTGGTGCAGAGTAGAGTGGCATAGAGTTCAATGGCGGAGAGTGCAGTGTTGCAGAACAAAGTTTCATAGAGTGTAGTGGTGTAAAATAGAGTGGTGTAGAGTGTAGTGGCGTAGAGTAGATTGTTTTAGAGTAGAGTGAAGTGGTGTGGAGTGTTGCAGGGTAGAAGTGAGTACTGCAGGGTGGAGTGCAGTTGTGTAGAGTGCAGTGGTGTAGAGTGCAATGGTGCAGAGTAGATTAGAGTGGCATAGAGTGAACTGGTGTATAGTGCAGTGGTGTTGAGTGTAGTGGTGAAGAGTGCATTGGTGTAGGGTGCAGTAGAGTGAGGTAGAGTAGAGTGGTACAGAGTAGATACAGTGGCATAGAGTGCATTGGTGCAGAGTAGAGTGGCATAGAGTTCAGTGGCAGAGAGCCCAGTGTTGCAGAACAAAGTTTCATAGAGTGCAGTGGTGTAGAATAGTGTGGTGTAGAGTGCAGTGGTGTAGAGTAGATTGTTTCAGAGTAGAGTGAAGTGGTGTGGAGTGTTGCAGGGTAGAGTGCAGTTGTGTAGAGTGCGGTTGTGTATATTGCAGTGGTGTAGAGTGCAATGATGCAGAGTAGATTAGAGTGGCATAGAGTGAACTGGTGTATAGTGCAGTGGTGTTGAGTGTAGTGGTGAAGAGTTCATTGGTGTAGAGTGCAGTAGAGTGAAGTAGAGTAGAGTGGTACAGAGTAGAGTACAGTGGCATAGAGTTCAGTGGTGCAGAGTAGAGTGGCATAGAGTTCGTGTCGGAGAGTGCAGCGTTGCAGAACAAAGTTTCATAGAGTGCAGTGCTGTAGAATAGAGTGATGTAGAGTGCAGTGGCATAGAGTAGAGTGGCATAGAAAGCAGTAGCGTGGAGTACAGTGGTGCAGAGTAGAATAGAGCGGTGTAAAGAGCAGTGACAAGGAGTGCAATGGTGTAGAGTAGAGTAGCGTACTGTGCAGTGCTGCACAGTGCAGTGGCAAAAGAGTATTGCAGAGTAGAGTACAGTGGCACAGAGTGTAGTAGTCAGAGCAGATTGGTGTAGAGTGCAAGGGTGTAGAGTGCATTGATTTTGAGATAAGTAGCGCAGAGGGTATTGGCGTAGAGTGCATTGGAATACAGTGCAGTTGCATGGAGTGGAGTGGCGCAGAGTGGAGTGGAATAGAGAGCAGTAGTTTAGTGTGTGCTAGAAAAAAATTACATTGTACAGCCTTTTTCTAGCACACCTCCATTACTCAGTACATAAAGACTCTCACTGTGAAGTCAGTGAAAGAAAAGTAAACACCAAGCTCCCTCGGAAGAGAGAGCCTCACATTTGACCTCTCTCTCTAAATGCACATTAAATGTGACAAGATAAGAACAAGATTTGCAGGCCTGTTTACAGACAGGAGCACTGGTGGGAGAATACAAGGGGCCCTTGCAAAAAGGCTTTACTCCATGGAAGGGACAAACTCAAGCAGGACAGCCTAAAACAAATAAAGCTAGCAAATAGAAAGCAAGCAAATGTGAGCTGCGAACCACAAAGTCAATGGCAAGCAATGGGCGGGATGCATTTCCAGGGAAGCTTTCCACATGTCCCCAAGATGTCTTTAACGAATCAGACAGCTGTGCTGTCTGGTAGGCTTCGACCTAAAAAGCACACTTTCTGATCTGAACAGGGAAGTGAGGTAAATTGCGTAACCACTGACCCATTAAGGCGCCGCACTGCGGATCCAAAGGGTGGCACTTTACTGCAGCACATTATGGTGCATAGCAATTTGCAGCCACTTCAGAGCCATTGTACTATCAAAATGTCATTTGTGGGGGCATTAATCAAAATAACATCTCTGCTGATGTTAACTCTCTACTAATAGGCAAGGGGCTTTGACAAATACTCTATGCCTTAAGTGCACTAATTAAGCGAGGGCCTGCTCTCATTTATCCCCATTCCTTTGGCCTTCTAGCAAATGAATTTCAAGAATTATACAAAATGATTTTATTTAAATAGATCAAATTAACTGGGCTCAAAAGCGTGCATTAGACAAGCAGGTGTTTTAGATTAATTGGTTTGAGCTGACGTGATTTCGAATTACTACATTAAATTAAATCTGAAAGAACTCTCCCCTTTTCACTCATTGTATTACCCTGTTTCCTCACCCCAACAGCCTCTCCAGGCCTCTGTGCTTTCTCCCCTCTTTTAGTTATCATTACCTCCCTGTCTGATTTAATATAGTTTTCATCAAAGTGGAATCTCTATGAAATCTGTAGGAGCTAATTTGTTCAATGGAAGAGTTGTCTTTCCTCTTCTCGAGCAGTGGTACTACAGCCTTCAGTCTTCTGTGCTCTCTGTGAGGACCTTTGCATCATGTCACTGCCAATGGTGTTGTTTGTTTCCATTTAAGACGTGTTCCCTATGACTTAACAAAAAAAAGAATTGTGCATGGACTATCTGTTAAGGACATCTGCTGGCTGACAGTGGAACGGCATTTACTGTCTGTGAGGGCTTCTGTTGGCTGGCCATGGCACTGCAGCTTTATGTCTCCATGTAATGTAATATTTTATGTCACCAATATTGCCATTAATTATTTCAATCAGGATGCTAATTTTAATGGCAAGTGTAAGGTCGCAAATAATGTGTGGAAAATGATTGCTGTTTAATGAATCATCATAACTGGTCAAATTCAGTGACTTTTAGGTTTTGGATAACACACAATATTGGGTCTCATTTATGAGGAATTGGTTTAAGGCAGCGCTGCAAGTCTTCTTGCTGCACTGCCCTATGCCAATGTAAAATGGCAGGAATGCACTGTATTTATGAAATATGGTGCATTCCTGTCCTTTCCCCCTGCGCTGGCACACAATTTACTGCCTAGAGCCAACGTAGGCACCCTAGCACCATGGTGCAAGGGTGCCTCTGTTGCAGGCAGGATTGTTTTTATGCAGGAAGGGGCACCTTCCTGTATGAAAACAATCCAGAGAGGCAGGATATGCAGCACACATGGAAAGAGGAAAAAATGAGTAGAAATTAATACATTTCTCCTTGTTACGCCTGTTCTGGTGAGGTGTAAGGTTTTGCCACTGCCCCAGGTTTACGTTATTAGGTCATTCTGTGGCAGCATCAAAATCCATGGGTGTTTTGCTTGGGAAAACCCATGCAACGCCCATGGAATGCCTCCTTGACACAAAGTAAGGCAAGGCAGCAACTTGCGCTGCTTTGTCTCACTCCATATCTATGAGGCTATGCAAAGCCATGCAAAAGTGATGCTTTGGCGGCGCAAGCCTCTCATAAATAAGCCTCAATCTGTCTTCAGCAAAGATGTTTTAGTGGGATTGTAATGGTTTTTATAACATACATTTTTGATTTTGTTATCCAAGCATAACAACCATTTAACTAAGTTGTTTTAGTTAGTTTCTTTGTTTTTTCATCAGATACTTTGACTCCGCACATCATACAGTGAGGTATAGAGTATGGCCTTTAACATATCCTGCATCCAGTGATCCTGCCCTCGTACCTGCTGGGCATGACCTCTGCCTGTTTTGTAGCTAAAGAACTCACTCCCAAAAAGTCATAATTTTATGAAATAAGCAAGAGCTTATTTATCGTACCTCTTTTCTGCACAGGTGTCGTTTCCACTTGTACTGTTTGCTTGTTTTAACTGTTTCTGTCATTTGTACGAGCTTTGTAGGACTCTGATCACCTTCTTCATATTTTCTATATTACACAGCCTTTGCACAGGTCAAAAGAACAGGAAACAATAATGTTGCACCATTTATAATTCTTGTCTAGGGACAAACGTGTTGCACAATTTTGACGCTTGGTTTGAAATGGAGCAAACTTGTTTTCCATTGAAATTAGCCTCAGCTACCACATCTGGAAAGTGGAGAAAATCCATTTGCTCAATAATAGCTTTATAGCCCATCATAGAGGGCTATATCGGCCATTAAAGGCCCGCTCCAGCATTAAACACAGTACAGTAGTGTGACATAAGTTTGTTTAATATTTTCCCTGTTGTAATGCTTTAGAATTGAACAAATCATATGCCTATTACAGAAACATTAAAAGTGGTGTAAAACATTTGTGCTCCATTTTTCTCTCTCCAGTATTTCCTCAACCCCCTTCCTCCCCCCCCCCTGTTTTTTTTTTCTATGTATCATAGGCGATACAAATACGGTCAATTTACTTGGTACTGCTCTACACCATACTTAGTCTTACTGGAAGTACGGCTATTTTCTGTGTTCTTAATCACATTTTTTCTGATTGGTAATATTGTGGACACATCCCTCTGCTGTGTCCTCGCTCATCTGTCTAACGTCTCTCACTCTGCTGTACCAAGTTGCTCTGTGTAGTCAACTGTATTTTCATGTGTATCTTGTATTGCTTGGATTTTGCTTCTATCGCATGTATTTCTGAATTTTTGCTCCTTTTTCATTTTTAACTAATAAAAATACTTGACCTAAAATGTGGTGTAAAACATTTGTGCTCCATTTTTTTCTCTCCAGTACAATACTTTACACAATACATACATTTTTCTGCACCTAAACACATGAAAATAATTTGTTCATGTCTGAGTTTACAAAGTGGCATAATGGAAAAGGCTCAACATTGAATGCTCATCACAGATTAAGCCCATATTCTGACAAGTATGGCTGTTACAGAAGTTCCAAAACATGGTGTGTGTTGCATTGTTGATTGAATGTATACCTTGTGTGCAGCATTTATTACCACCGTTATACACAGAAAATATGTTTGCAACACAATTGAAATCTGGTCCAAGTCACAACATTGGTGTAAATGCCGTTTTCTTCAATTGTATTCCTGAGATAAGATGAGGTTTTTAATACCCAATGCCATTATCACAAATAAACCCCGCCGCCAGGTTACTTTGTTTCTGAAAACTGATTTGACAGAAGTTGTCATGTTCAAGGCATCAATCCTTCATGGAGACTTGAAGAATATGTTACACAGCAGAGGTTTGCATTAGGGTAAAATGTGAACACATCCAAAAATACCATTTATTAAGAAGGAAAATTATATTTAGAAATCTTGCGTTGTGTGGTTGGCCTCAGATCTGAAGAAACATGTCAAGTGCCGCAAGGCTGGCTGTGTTGTCTGTTTCCTTTTTGGGCAGTCCTGCTTCTTCAATGAGACACTGAGCTCATGGCTTCCCGGAATACCTGGCACCCACACTTTAGTGGTTGTGTGGTAATTGATTTCCAAGGCTCCAGTTCTTGGCTGTAAAACTCAAACCATCTGCTGTCTTTAGAGCTGCACAGTTCTGGCCAGGAAGGAGCCAGGTGCTGTGGGGCTTTCATTTAGGAGCTATTTCCACATGGAATAGTTTTGGACAGGTCTGCAAACGGCAGGCTTTTCTACATTGGGCACCTGCAGTCTTAACAAGGAATAGCTGCAACCCATCCACTTATGATTCAAATAATGGAAACTGTGATTTGCTGTTTCTATGTGTGCTGCAGACTGCCTTTGTTCATCTCTGCTAATTTGAACCGAGGTGCATTTTAGCACCAGGCTATGAGCCTGGCTTACAAGCATTTTGCGCTGTGTTTGTGTTGCAAAAGTGATGGAAACCAGTGCAAAATGTTTTTTTTATTATTTACTTTCTGCATCTAGCATGGTTATGTACAAGAGTAGTAATGAAGATTAAAACACACTCAGTAATGTGATAATCAACTTTGTTCTCTTGTTGTTTGTCCTAATATAAAACAATGCTATTCGTTCAACACAATCAATGACGTATATAATAAGGGGCATGCTAGCCTGCATTATTAATCTCTATTCCTGTAGTTTTATGGCTATCATGTTTTTACTCTTCTAGGTATACCCCTTTTAGGTTACGTTAGTCATTTAGATGTGAATGCAAGTGATTAATATAGAATGCATTTTTATTTTATGTTATTTTTCTGCAATGTGATACTCAAGTCTGCTTGAATATATCACAGTATTTAATCTGAGTTGCGTTCTGTTCTAAATAATTGTTACTGAATTGTGAACAAAGTATCATGGAAAACTGAGTATCAGGACACTTTCTTCTATTTGTTTACCATGAAAAATTCAACAAAGACTAAATAATATTACATAAGTTAAGCACACAGTGTGAAAGGTGAGAGAGGATCTTCATGGCAGGCGAATCAGACAAGACAGGTCATACATAATCACATCATCTACTTTTGCTGAAGGTTAATGGGAGGCATGTAGCCTTTAATTGCTGAGTTTATCAGCCCGGCTGCCAGCAGGGATGAGAACAGCAGATTCTGCTATTATATTGAAAATAAAAATGTATTGTTCAAACAGGTATGCAGGTGTGACCCATCTGAAACTCGAGTTAGGCTTTCCTTTTTGTGCTGAGAACTTAGCGAATATAAGATTGAGGTTGGAATTACTATAAAGTTAGACTCCCAATATGTTGGAGTACTTTTGTTTCACGCTTTTGCTAAATGTTGCAGCTACCATTTTGTTTATTTTTGTTGTAGGCACAACTAATATTGTGTGCACTAGGATGGTATTTTGATTTTATAATTATAATTTAAAATATATTAATTGTTTCCTGGTGTTCTTGAGTGTGTCCTAACTTAATGAAAGAGGATTTGGATTCCACCTGCCATCCATTGAACACATTTCACTTGAACATTGCTCAGTGGGTTGTGGGGTGGTTGCAGTCCAACTATCTTTCTATCTCATGGTGGCACATTGGCAAGTGATTTGCGCCAGGGTGTCTAGAAAGCCAAATTCTGGGCTGTGTGCTAGAAAATTTATAAAACGTATCAACAGTGCATTTGTTGGTGCAATGAATGTCAACCTGAGGCTCCACTGTTAGAAACCCATCAACTGCCTTACTTCAAAATGAGGTGGAAGACCTACGAAGTTGGTGGGGCAGAAGCGCCACCAATTTATGGCAGAGCTAAGCATAAGAGTCAGGAATCTGAAAAGAAAAATATATTTCTCAGGTGCTGAAGTGCATAATTTCATATTTTCTTCCTTTTTGGAGGCCACTGTGATACTTTTTCGCCCCGTTGAAAATGGAATCCGACCAATCGCATATATGTAGGCAGTATTATTATGAGAGCCAAATTACGACTAAAGGTTTTATAGAATTGCACAGGTGAACTGTCTTCCGCTGCTGTTTTACTATTAGGGTGCAATCTATTACTACTACGGAATTTTTCTGCCGTGCCTGGCTCAATAGGTTAGGCTTGTTCTGCTCCCAAAATTAAAGTGCCTTAATATCTTCAGAGCTGTTGTGATGATTTTAAGAGTAGAATATGATTAGGGCTCCCGGTTTTATGGTATTTATTTTTCGAACATATTCTGTCTGTATTTATCCGTATTTATTTTTTGGCCATCTTATTGGTATTTATCCATATTTATTTTGTGTTTTGTAAACAGATGAGGGGATAGCTCGTATATTTCTGCATTTATGTAAAGGGTAAACGTGGACTCATAATTTCATGCCTGTCAGGTTTTAGCACATTACACAGCCAAAAGTAATAAAATAATAAACCCACATTAAAAAATCGTGTAATAACATGCTCCATTCAGCATGTTGAGCTATGCAGTAATTTAAGCAGATCTCATTGAGCTTTGTAGCTCCCCATGCTACCTTTATGTACAGCTACTGGCCTGAAAGTCATTAATCTCAGCATGGTGAATCACTCAAAAGAAGCTAAATTATCTGAATTTTTCCGCTTTAAAAAATAAATACAGACAGGAGAGACAGTGTTTTCTGTCTGTATTTATCTGTAAAAATCAGTAAAAACGGAAAACAGGGAGCCCTAAATATGATGTAAAGTCTTGAACATTTTGAAAATGCCCCAAATATTTTGTTCATTCCATCTCTGATTTGTTTCATGCAATTCTTGATATTTATGTAAGTATTTAGTGTAAAAATGTTGATATATATTGACTATGCCCTTTGAAAATTTCAGTTTATCATCCTGTAGGACTCTATCTATAGCATGCTGCTGGAGTTTAGTACATACGACCAATATTTCCTCAAGGGTCCGCGGCTCCTGGGACTCCCTAGCCTGTATTGCATACTCTAATTTAAAGAGCCTAACCAGGTCTACCTTTTTGTGAAACTTGTAGGGGCTGTTTCTGTTTGGGTATCCACAACTGATGGGTCTCCCAGCAGTCCAATTGGAGAGGAATGTTCAATGCATTGAGAATTCTGTAACTTACACTGCGTCCTGCAACTTGTGTCTAGCAGCCAAATTACATCATTTTGTGTAAAACTATCTGATAATGGGATTAAAGATGCACATACTAAAAGGTGTTGAATCTATTTTTAGTTTATACCTTTCTCTCTCTGTTTTGTATGTTTAAGTTAGGATTAAATAGTTTCAAATCCGAACTAAAACTAGCTATTGTTCTGGAGATAGTCTAGATGTAACATAGACCCCTATAGCCTTTATGGTGCATGGGACCCCCAGCCTACAGGGCATGCCTATCTAGTGTGATACCTATGTATATATATGAGATGCTAGAATCTCAGCGGCTTCTCATCATGTTTGTATGGGTGTCCAATCATGTTATAGTACACTAATAGAGATAATGAAATGACTCCACAATTAGCTCAGGGTTCCAGCTTGGTATTACAATTCGAGGAGCAATTCAATGCAAATTGGTCAGACACTGTGGGGCCGATTCCGATTCGGGCCGGAAATCTCTCCGACCGAGCCGGACCCGGAGAGATTTCCGACCGAATCGGACCCTAGCAGTCCGACCGAACGAGTACGATGCGTTCGCATGCAATCGGACTCGATTCGGTCGGACTCCCATTGAAGTCAATGGGAGCCGGTCGTACAACGCGTACGCGGGCTCCCATTGACTCAATGGGTGCGAGGCGAACAAGGGCGCCCCCTACAGCGGGTACGCGTCGAAGCGGGTCGCGCCGTACATGCACAGGTAGGGGGGACCCATGGGTCCCCCCTGTGTGCGAGTCGTGCGGCTACGCGTACTGGGGGGTCCGACACGGACCCCCAAAGTCCGGCTCCGACTGCTCTTTGGAGCCGGACTGCACGAGTCGGTCGGACTGCTCGCGGCGCGCATCGAACTTACCCGGCCGGGGAACGTCTCCATTGCGCGGTGCGAGTCGTGTCCGTGCGAGTCGGTCGGAGCGGTCGGGTCTTGCGAACGAGTCGGTCGGCGATTTCGCGTGCGCTCGCATCGTACTCGCTCGCCCGGACGCACGTTCGAATCGGTCGGGAAACAGGGCTTCGAATCGGATGCGGTAAAGCCAAATCCGATTCGGAGCCCTATTGGCCGAGATCGGAATCGGCCCCACTGTGTAAGAAATTGGGTTACTGGTTGAGGTGGGTGGACCGCAACACCAGATAAATTCCACACTAATTTAGAAAAATTGAGTACATTTTAATTAATTATTTGACACCAAAATGACAAACATCAAATCAGTAGAACTGGAGACATGGAATTTTAAAAAGCACAAAGTGCCACTTCCGGCTATCCGGTCATGCAAGACTGGGTGAAAGTCACAAGTTCAGGCAGACCGCTCTGGAGCATGGGCCAGATACAGATACAGGTATCACGTTAGCCCTGCTGAATAAGTTACCCCTTCAAAGTATAGCGCAAAGAGTCCAGCTCCCAGTGGAGTGGGCTGTGAGGGGCAAGAAAAGCATCACAGATGGTCGACTCTGTAGCGTGAAGAGCAGGCCTCGTGTTGTGGATGGTTGTCTCTGTATTGCCAAGATCCTGTCATACTTCACGGATGATCGTTGCTGGAGGTTTGCTCTGGTCATCGTGGGCTGTTGATGTTGTAGAGCAAAGTGCTTATTTCGCATTGCTGGTGGTTGCTGTAGCTCAAAAGAGTCGGGTTCGCCAGAGATTTGTGTTGGCGGTTGTTGCAGGTGGCAAGATCTTGGCACGAACAGGCCTGTTTGTGGTTGAGAAGAGCCCAAAACTTCTAGATTTCTCCTTTTCTTTGGAGAGGAGCTCAACAGATGCCACACAGAGGTCCAGGACCTGAAGGGTAACTCTTGGGCATTAGGAACCCACTCCAGCAGAGGCCAGCAGGGCTCAGGCAGGTCCAGTTGTAGGTCCAGGCAGCAGGTCAGATGGTCAGGTGGGCAGTTGCAGAGAGGCCTCTGGAGCTTATGTCCCTGTAGCTCAGAACAGGAGGTAAGTCAGCTGACCCTTCGAGTCACTTCAGCCAGGGATGAAGGGTGCAGGTACAGTCTTCCTTCTCAGCTAGCAAGGCAGCAGGGTAGCAATCCTTCTCTCAGCAGAGCATCACAGCAGTCCTTCTTTTGTAGTATACACAGATCCAGAGGTGTACTGAAGAGTTGGGTCCGAGGGTCCAATATTTAGACGTGGTTTCTACCCCTGTAGTTGTCTGGAATTTCCTGCCTCTTTGCCCTGGCACCAGCTTCTCTGAGGGCACAAAAGACTAGTGTCAAACCCTTTGTGAGCGTGCTGAGGCAGAGGCTTTGTGATGTTCAAGTGTAGTAGGTGATAGCTCCGTCCCCCGTATCAAGTCAGAGATGGCCCATCCTTCCAACTCCTATTCCCCCTTTCTCTCACTTTCTGTGATCAATACACAATGGATATTTCGCCTGTTAGAAATGGGAGTCTCTAGTTGGCCAGGGCTTGCACCTCTGTCCAAGTAGGGACCCTTCTTCCTAGTCAGGATAAGGGAGTTACACTCCTAAAATAACCCCTGCTCACCCCCTTGGTAGCTTGGCACGAGCAGTCAGGCTTATTCTAGAGGCAGTGTGTAAAGCATTTGCACATAACCAACAGTAATATAGTGTAAGCACTACAAAAGGACACCACACCAGTTTAGAAAAATAACCAATATTTTTATATACTCAAGACAAGACCAAATACGATAAAAATCCACAATACAAATACTTTAAAAATGAATACGTTGCAAGATAACTTCTTCTTTGCAGAAATCGTGAAAAACAAAGTTCGTACGAGTCGGTAGCTCCATCCGAGTCTACCGCGATGCTGAAAACAACAGAGTCTAACAGTTCCAGCCGACCGCGTCGATACGGGCCAGCAGAGTCGTGAACAGACTCGGTCACAGTACCTTTTCTCGTTGTGGCGGGCACGGAGCGTGCGAGCCGGTCGGCGTACGTCGCGGTTGCGGTGCAAGACGGAGCGATGCAAGGTGCGGTGTCCTCTCGATGCGGTGCAGGCAGCGGCTCGATGACAGTCGTGCAGACGGAGTCGGTGAGACCAAGGCGTGCGATGCAGGGTGAGACGATGCTCGATGCAGTGCTGACAGGTTGCGATGCAGGCGACCAAGCCGGAGTGCGGGAGCTGGCGTCGGACAGCGGTGCGAGTCGGAGCGGTGCGTCACGAAGCGCGCGAGCGGTGCCCCAACTGCGATGCGGTCACGATGGTTGAGCCAGATGCAGCGACAGCGTCGGTCTGGTCCGGCCGGTACAGTGAAGCGATGCGATGCGAACTGCGGTGCCCACAGGTCACGATGCAAGCAGCGGCTCGATGGCGTCGGATGTCGTCGTCGGTGAGACCAGGGTTGCGGTGCAAAGCGGGGCGATGCGGTCTGCGGTGCAAACAGGACACCGGGCCAGCGATGGAGTCGGTTGACGGAGTCGGTTGCGGTTCCCTTCCTCTGTGGCAACTGAAACGGCGGTTCCAGAAGCGGTACCCAGAGGGTTGTGAAGTCTTTGCAGTCCCTGAGACTTCTTAACAGGAGGCCAGCTCGGTTTCAGGCCCTTGGAGATTCTCAGCACAAAGAGTAGAAAGTTCAGTCCAGTCCTTTCACTGCCCAAGACAGAAGCAGCAACTGCAGGCCAACCCAACAAGGCAATAACTCAGCAAAGGGGCAGTACTCCTCCTAGCAGCTCTCCAGCTCTTCTTCTTGGCAGGTTCCTTGATTCCAGCGAGATCTAAATTCATGGGGTCAGGGCCCCAATATTTATATCCCAAATTCCTTTGTTCTCTGGAGGCAGAGAAGCCTTTGCCTAGTCCAAACCAGTTCTGGAGCACTCTGTTGACAAGACTCCTTCTTTCCTTTCACAGTGCAGGGCAGAAACATCAGACGCCCCACAGGAGGTGGAGCCAGCATTGTGGAGGGAAAGCACAGCCCTGGAGCACTTTGTTGACATGATTCCTTCTCTTCTTTCACAGTGCAGGGCAGAGACATCAGACGCACCACAGGGGGTGGAGCTAGCATTGTGGGGGGCAGGCACAGTCCTATTCAGGTCCCAGGTGCAACTCCTCCCTCCCATCTAGATGCAGATCTCTCTATTCACCACTGGGCGGACTCATTCTGTCTCCTGGAATCCCCCAGCCCTGTCACTCAAACTCCAGACAAGGAATACACAACCTAGCAGAGGTAGGCCTGGATAGTTAGACAAGAAAATACCTACTTTCTAAAAGTGGTATTTTCAAACACAGAATGTTAAAACCAACTTCACTAAAAGATGTATTTTATCATTCTGAGTTCAGGCATACTAAACTCAAATTTCTACCATGTTCCCGGAGTCAGTTAGGATTATAAGATGTAATAATCAAAACTGCCCATTCTGGCCTAGAGGGGACAGGTAGCCTTGCAATAGTGAAAAACGAAATAGGCTGTAATTCACTATCAGGACATGCCACACACACCAGGGCACGTCCTACCTTTTTACATACAATGCACCCTGCCCACAGGGGTACTTTGGGCCTACCTTAGGGGTGACTAACATGTAGAAAAGGGAAGGTTTAGGGCCTGGCAAGTGTGTGCACTTGCCAAGTTGACATGGCAGCCCCAGGCTGCGCACAGGCTCTGCAATGGCAGGCCAGAGTTACACTTTACGGGCTGTTTGCGTGGGTGGCACAATCCAGTGCTGCAGCCCACCAACAGCATTTGATTTATAGGCCCTGGCACTCGCAGTGCACTTTACTAGGGACTGACACATAAATCAAATAGGCCAATCATGGAAACACCAATCCATAACACATTTTACACAGAGAGCATATGCACTTTAGCACTGATTAGCAGTGGTAAAGTGCCCAGAGTCCTAAAACCAACACACACAGGGTCAAAAACAGGAGGCCAAAAAGCAAAAAGTCTGGGGGTAAACCCGCTGAAAAAGCCAAGTCTAACACAACCCCCTCCCAGCCTAAAGCCAGGGTAGACTAATCAATCCCTTGATGGACTTCCCTGCTTGGGGCGATAGAACATAGACCTGGCCCACAACAGCGGGGGCACGTTCTGGTTCTACGCCTTTCTAAACCCAGTTGGATCCCTCTGTCCTCACTCTCAGGGCCCAATAAGCTGACCCATGGGGAACCCTTCTCCTCACCTGTGGACCCTATCTGTGCAGCACCTAAACTTACTTTGCTCACAGATGTGTCCCAACAGGCCGACAGTGCCCACATGGCCAACACAGTAGTGTGGCCCAGTCCACCCCCGGGGTGTGACTCCTGTCCCCCTCCCACGGGCAACTCTGTCCACCAGGACAGTAAGCCACAGTGGCTACCGACAGTTGTCAGTGGGGAGACCCAGGCCTTATGACTCTCAGGGCTCTCTAACCTCTGTATCATTAGAGAGTGGGGGGCGGTAGCCCCAGGTGCCTGGCACCCCTCGTCCACTCTCCCTCTGGTCAGGCCAGGGATGACATCCTGGCACTGACCAACCAGCCTATGGTCTGTACCCGGCGGCTGGACAGTAGACTGGGGTAGGCTTTCCCACCCCCGGTCTTCCTCCCAGGGGCTCCGTACCCTCCCACCTGGAGCGGTACCCCCTTCCAGAATTGTCAGGGCACCTGTGGCAGGTGCCTTGCACAATTCGCCCACCAGTTCAGGGGTGCTATCCTGCAACTGGTACACCAGCCTAGGGTCTGTACCCTGAGGCTGGACACAGGACTGGGGTGGCCTCTCCCACACCCTGTCCTCCTCCCTGGAGCACTGCATCCCCCCACCGGGAGCAGTCCCCCTCAACTCCAGAATTGTCAGGCCACCTGTGGCAGGTGTTCTGCACAATTCACCCACCAGTTCAGGGGTGCTATCCTGCAACTGGTACACCAGCCCAGGGTCTGTACTGGGGTAGGCTCTCCCACACCCAGTCCTCCTCCCTGGGGCACTGTACCCTCCCACCTGGAGCGGCACCCCCAGAAGACAAACTGGTAGTGGCACTGTTAGCAGTTGCCCCTTCCCCCAGGTCAGGGGGACACCCTGAACCTGGTCCTCCAACCCAGGGCCGGTACCCTTAGGCTGGACCTGTGCCTGGCAACCCAGGACTTCCGGGGAGTACACCAACCCCCCCAAGGGGAATACACTCCTCATGAGTTGTGTGAGAGTCTGCCTGGCGCAGGTCTCCAGCCTCCTGTCCACCTGACAGAGCATGAAGACCCCTAGGCCAGAAGTGGCCTCACCAGGGTCAGTCCTGGGGTGCTCCGACCTCAGAGCGGGAAACCCCTGACCCACTGGTCCTTGCCAACTCACAAAGTGGGGGGCAGTAACCCCTGGTACATAGTAACCATACTCCACTCTTCCTCTCATCAGTGCAGTTCTAAATAGCCACTGATCCTTCAACCTAGGGTCCGCACCCTCAGGTTCACCAGAGGTCTCGGGCGAGGCTCTCCTCCCCTTACCTCTCCTTCTGGGGTTCTGCACTCTCCTCCCAGGAGAGGGACCCTCAGAACCAAAAACTGTCAGGACGCTGGAACCAGACCTCCTACACAATTCTTCCACCAGCTCAGGGCCTTGACCCTGCAACTGATTCACCACCCTTGGATCTAAACCCTCAGGTTGAACCGGGGTCAGAGGCGAGGGCTCCCTCCCTCTGCACCCTCTTCCAGAGCTCTGCATCCTCCCACCTGGAGTGGTACCCCTAGAAGACAAACCGGTCAGGACACTGCTTACAGTCGTCCTTCCCTCCAGGTCAGGCAGGACCTGAACCTGGCCTCCCAACGCTGGGACTAAACCCTGTAGCTGAGCACCTGCCCGGCGCACCAGGACTTCCTTGGGAGCACGCATGCCCCCCCTGAGGGTAACACATGACTCATGTGTGGTGTGACAGTCTGCCTGGCGCAGATCTCCCGACCTCTGTCCATCTGACAGTGCGCGAAGATCCCCCAGGACAGAAGTGGTGTTACCATGGTCACTGCTAGGAGGCTCAGCCCTTCTGGCCCCTGACCCACTGGTTCTCTCACTGGGGAACGCATCCCCCTCTCACCCCTCCATCTGGACTCCTGCACCCTCCCAACTGGAGCGGTGCCGCCAGACACCAGAACCACTGGAGCTCCGCTTACAGATGCTCCAGGTTCTCCTGACTCTAGGAGATCCCCCTCAACGGATGGCGTATCAGTACAGCCTAGGCTCCCCACCTGGTGTTCCCTCCTGGAACCAACCAGGCTCTGGGACCGGGTTTCGGGCACCTTGGGCCGTAGCCCCTTCCCACTCCTTCTCCGCGGAGACAGAACGTGAGTCCCTACACCCTTCCCATGACACCGGGACCTAGCTGGGCTACCATGAACCTTTCCCACCACCCTTGGTTGGGAAATACCTAAGCCACTTCCTTCCGGGTCACCCCCAGATGCTTCTCCAGACCCTCTGGAATCCACCAAAAGGTCTGCCTCCAGTGTAAGCTCCCTGGTGTCAGAAAACTCACACTCCACTGGGTGTTGGCATAGCTCTGGAAAACAGGGACTTAAAATATGCTCTCCAACAGTTGAATCACACAGCCCCACACAGGTGTTAACCAAACTACCCTTCACCCAACCATCCAGTGCCTCAGACAAGTACCCCACATCATTCTCACAAGACCGGTGAGACAGTGTCTGACTGTTGCTGTCTCTCAACCCATACTCTTCTGGCTGGTCTCCATACTCACTTACCAGGGCTTCTATCATGGGGGAACCCCTCTCCTTGCACCTCTCATCTAGAGTCAGTAGAGTGTCCCTCCCACTACCAGGAAAGTGATCCCCTGTGCCAGTTCCCCAATCCACCTCAGGGACACTATGCACCACTGGAGTAACCTCACAATCCTGAACCCCCTGGTGTATGTCAACCCCCTCCTTGAAGCAGGGCCCCAAATCTGTGTGTGTGTGTACCTCATCCTCAGAACTAGACACTACATTTTTGCTGCCACCATCTGGGCTGGACAAAGCCCTACTGGCTTCCCAATCCAGCTCCAGCTCTCTCATTTTACGCTCATGATCCAGGATCATCTTCTTTTCCCCCACGGCCAATCTCCTCTCCTCCCTCTTCTCCTCCCGCTCACTCTCCAGCCTGAGCTTCTGCAGCTCAAACTGCCTTGCCTCCCGCCTGTCCTCCAGCTCCTCTGGGGACAGACTGCTGCTGCCTGACCTGGCGGGTTCCCCCCCACCCAAAAGCACATCCACCCTGGAAATAGGCTCCTCCACCTCCTCACTGAGATTACCAGGCTGCCCACTCCAGACATGTCTGGCTGCTACCCAGGCCCTCAGCGCCTTTTGTAGCTCCTCCTTCCTTGTGAGGCCTTTGATTTGGACCTTCAGGTTTTTACAAATCGCTCTCAGCTCCTTTACGCTGTAGGATTCCAACCTATCCTCCTCAAAGATAACTTCCAGAGATACAAAGGATGATGCAGTTGATTCATGCATGATGAAAGTAGTGAGTTGAAAACTGGCAAGATCAAAAATAGGCCAAAAGAAAAAGAACCAGTATGTGGTACGTAATGGTCTGCGATATGGTAGTAGTGCACACCAATCACTGTAAGTCAAGTGCAAACACAAGTCCTATCCTCACCGCTGACAACCAATGTTAGAAATGGGAGTCTCTAGTTGGCCAGGGCTTGCACCTCTGTCCAAGTAGGGACCCTTCTTCCTAGTCAGGATAAGGGAGTTACACTCCTAAAATAACCCCTGCTCACCCCCTTGGTAGCTTGGCACGAGCAGTCAGGCTTATTCTAGAGGCAGTGTGTAAAGCATTTGCACATAACCAACAGTAATATAGTGTAAGCACTACAAAAGGACACCACACCAGTTTAGAAAAATAACCAATATTTTTATATACTCAAGACAAGACCAAATACGATAAAAATCCACAATACAAATACTTTAAAAATGAATACGTTGCAAGATAACTTCTTCTTTGCAGAAATCGTGAAAAACAAAGTTCGTACGAGTCGGTAGCTCCATCCGAGTCTACCGCGATGCTGAAAACAACAGAGTCTAACAGTTCCAGCCGACCGCGTCGATATGGGCCAGCAGAGTCGTGAACAGACTCGGTCACAGTACCTTTTCTCGTTGTGGCGGGCACGGAGCGTGCGAGCCGGTTGGCGTACGTCGCGGTTGCGGTGCAAGACGGAGCGATGCAAGGTGCGGTGTCCTCTCGATGCGGTGCAGGCAGCGGCTCGATGACAGTCGTGCAGACGGAGTCGGTGAGACCAAGGCGTGCGATGCAGGGTGAGACGATGCTCGATGCGGTGCTGACAGGTTGCGATGCAGGCGACCAAGCCGGAGTGCGGGAGCTGGTGTCGGACAGCGGTGCGAGTCGGAGCGGTGCGTCGCGAAGTGTGCGAGCGGTGCCCCAACTGCGATGCAGTCACGATGGTTGAGCCAGATGCAGCGACAGCGTCGGTCTGGTCCGGCCGGTACAGTGAAGCGATGCGAACTGTGGTGCCCACAGGTCACGATGCAAGCAGCGGCTCGATGGCGATGGCGTCGGACGTCGTCGTCGGTGAGACCAGGGTTGCGGTGCGAAGCGGGGCGATGCGACTGCGGTGCAAACAGGACACCGGGCCAGCGATGGAGTCGGTTGACGGAGTCGGTTGCGGTTCCCTTCCTCTGTGGCAACTGAAACTGCGGTTCCAGAAGCGGTACCCAGAGGGTTGTGAAGTCTTTGCAGTCCCTGAGACTTCTTTACAGGAGGCCAGCTCGGTTTCAGGCCCTTGGAGATTCTCAGCACAAAGAGTAGAAAGTTCAGTCCAGTCCTTTCACTGCCCAAGACAGAAGCAGCAACTGCAGGCCAACCCAACAAGGCAATAACTCAGCAAAGGGGCAGTACTCCTCCTAGCAGCTCTCCAGCTCTTCTTCTTGGCAAGTTCCTTGATTCCAGCGAGATCTAAATTCATGGGGTCAGGGCCCCAATATTTATATCCCAAATTCCTTTGTTCTCTGGAGGCAGAGAAGCCTTTGCCTAGTCCAAACCAGTTCTGGAGCACTCTGTTGACAAGACTCCTTCTTTCCTTTCACAGTGCAGGGCCGAAACATCAGACGCCCCACAGGAGGTGGAGCCAGCATTGTGGAGGGAAAGCACAGCCCTGGAGCACTTTGTTGACATGATTCCTTCTCTTCTTTCACAGTGCAGGGCAGAGACATCAGACGCACCACAGGGGGTGGAGCTAGCATTGTGGGGGGCAGGCACAGTCCTATTCAGGTCCCAGGTGCAACGCCTCCCTCCCATCTAGATGCAGATCTCTCTATTCACCACTGGGCGGACTCATTCTGTCTCCTGGAATCCCCCAGCCCTGTCACTCAAACTCCAGACCAGGAATACACAACCTAGCAGAGGCAGGCCTGGATAGTTAGACAAGAAAATACCTACTTTCTAAAAGTGGTATTTTCAAACACAGAATGTTAAAACCAACTTCAGTAAAAGATGTATTTTATCATTCTGAGTTCAGGCATACTAAACTCAAATTTCTACCATGTTCCCGGAGTCAGTTAGGATTATAAGATGTAATAATCAAAACTGCCCATTCTGGCCTATGGGGGACAGGTAGCCTTGCAATAGTGAAAAACGAAATAGGCTGTAATTCACTAACAGGACATGCCACACACACCAGGGCATGTCCTACCTTTCACATACAATGCACCCTGCCCACAGGGGTACCTTGGGCCTACCTTAGGGGTGACTAACATGTAGAAAAGGGAAGGTTTAGGGCCTGGCAAGTGTGTGCACTTGCCAAGTCGACATGGCAGCCCCAGGCTGCGCACAGGCTCTGCAATGGCAGGCCAGAGTTACACTTTACGGGCTGTTTGCGTGGGTGGCACAATCCAGTGCTGCAGCCCACCAACAGCATTTGATTTATAGGCCCTGGCACTCGCAGTGCACTTTACTAGGGACTGACACATAAATCAAATAGGCCAATCATGGAAACACCAATCCATAACACATTTTACACAGAGAGCATATGCACTTTAGCACTGATTAGCAGTGGTAAAGTGCGCAGAATCATTACACCAGCAAAAACAGAGTCAAAACCGGGAGGTCAGAAAGCAAAAAGTCAGGGGAAACACGCCAAAAGATGCCAAGTCTAACACATGTCCCCTCCAGCTGAAAGTAGGGAGAACTACCCAACCCCATTGGAGTTCTCTTCACTAAGGCGGAAGAACCTGGACAGACCATCTGCGTTGGCGTGTTCTGTACCAGGACGGTGCTCCAACGTAAAGTCCATTCCCTGTAGGGAGATGGACCACCTCAGCAGTTTTGGATTCTCACCCCTCATTTGCATCAACCATCTGAGGGGCCTGTGGTCTGTCTGAACCCGGAAGTGAGTCCCAAACAGGTATGGTCTCAACTTCTTCAGTGCCCAGACCACAGCAAAAGCTTCCCTTTCTATGGCACTCCACCTCTGTTCCCTGGGAAGTAGTCTCCTGCTAAGGAAGACTACAGGCTGATCCAGGCCCTCTTCGTTCAGTTGTGAGAGCACCGCTCCCACACCATGCTCTGAAGCGTCAGTCTGCACGACGAATTCCTTGGAGAAGTCAGGTGCCTTGAGCACGGGCGCCGTGCACATGGCTGCCTTCAGGGCATCAAAAGCTTTCTGGCAGGACTCAGTCCAGATCACTTTCCTGGGCTGCCTCTTAGAGGTCAGCTCTGTTAAGGGGGCAACGATGGTGCCATAGCCCTTAACAAATCTCCTATAGTAACCGGTGAGACCTAAGAAGGCTCTCACCTCTGTCTGGGTCTTGGGGGATTCCTAAGCCAGAATGGTGTCAATCTTGGGTTGTAGGGGGGCCACCTGGCCGCTTCCTACCTGGTGTCCCAAGTACACCACAGAACCCTGCCCGATCTGGCACTTACTGGCCTTGATCGTGAGGCCTGCACCTTGCAGAGCCCTCAACACTTTCTCAAGGTGCTGTAAATGTTCTTCCCAGCTGGAACTGAACACAGCAATGTCATCCAGGTAGGCGGCACTGAAATCCTCCAGCCCGGCCAACACCTGATTGACCAACCTCTGAAAGGTGGCAGGGGCATTCTTCAACCCAAAGGGCATCACCCGGAATTGGTAATGACCTTCTGGGGTTGAGAATGCTGATCTCTCCTTGGCCCCATCGGTTAAGGCAATCTTCCAGTACCCAGACGTCAAATCAAACGTGCTGAGGAACCGGGCAGCTCCCAAACGATCAATGAGCTCATCAGCTCTGGGGATGGGGTGCGCGTCAGTCCTGGTGACGGCATTGAGCCCACGGTAGTCCACACAAAACCGGAGTTCTGGAGTGGCACCGGGCGCCGCAGCCTTTGGGACCAAGACCACTGGGCTGGCCCAAGGACTGTGGGAGGGCTCAATCACCCCTAACGTCAACATCTTAGAGACCTCCTCCTTGATGCTGGCTCTGACCCGGTCAGTCAACCTGTAAATCTTGTGCTTCACAGGATGGCTGTCACCGGTGTCCACGTCATGGGTACACCAGTGAGTAACACCGGGGGTCAGAGAGAACAGTGGGGCGAACTGTCCCAACAACTGGCGACAGTCCCCCTGCTGCTCCTGAGTCAGAGTAGGGGAGAGGATCACACCCTCTACTGACCCATCATGCTCCTTGGTAGACAGGAGGTCAGGGAGAGGCTCACTCTCCTCTTCCACCCCATCATCTGTCGCCAAGAGCATACTCACTTTGGACCTCTCGAAGTGGGGCTTGAGGCGGTTCACGTGAAGGACCCTCAAAGGGTTCCTTGGAGCCTGCAAATCCACCAGGTAGGTGACGTCACTTTTGCGCTCCTTTACCTCATATGGCCCAGTCCACTTGTCCTGCAAGGCACAAGGTGCCACTGGGGCCATGACCCACACTTTTTGCCCAGGTTGAAATTCGACCAGAGTGGCATTCTGGTCATACCATCTCTTCATTTCTTCCTGGCTTGCTTCTAGGTTCGCCTGAGCGAGTTTCCTGAAGCGGGCAGTTTGGTTTCTAAAGGCCAGCATGTAGCTAAATACATCCTGGGGAGTTTTCCTGGGAGCTGCCTCCCAGCCTTCCTTTACCAAACTCAGAGGTCCTCTGACAGGGTGGCCATACAGGAGCTCAAAGGGGCTGTACCCAAGAGACTTCTGAGGCACCTCCCTGTATGCAAAGAGTAGGCATGGCAAGAGGACGTCCCACTTACGCCTCATGGGTTCTGTTAGACCCTTGATCATGCCTTTCAAGGTCTGGTTGAATCTCTCCACCAGACCGTTTCCTTGTGGGTGGTAAGGAGTGGTGAACTTGTAGGTTACACCACACTCCTTCCACAGGGATGTCATATACTTCGATATGAAATTGGTCCCCCTATCAGAAACCACCTCTCTGGGGAATCCCACACGGGAAAAGATCCCCATTAACGCCCGGCCCACCACTGGCGCCGTCGTTGTCCTGAGAGGGATTGCCTCCGGGTACCGGGTGGCATGGTCCACCAAGACCAGGATGTACCTGTTGCCCATGGCTGTCTTGGGATCCAGTGGCCCCACAATATCCATCCCTACCCTTTCAAAGGGTGTTCCAACAACAGGAAAAGGTTGGAGAGGAGCTTTGACCTTCCTCCCACTCTTACCACTTGCCTGGCAAGTTTGGCAAGACCTACAGTGTGCATCTGACTGCCTTCGCATTTAGGGCCAAAAGAAGTGGGTGACAAGCCTGTCAAAGGTCTTGTCCTGCCCCAAATGTCCTGCCAAAGGCACGTCATGAGCCAGACCCAGTAGGAAGGTCCTGAAGCGCTGGGGTACCACCAGCACACGGGCTGACCCAGGCTCAGCAACCTTAGGCTCACTGTATAGGAGACCACTCTCCCAGTAGATCAGATGTGACCCGGACTGATTACCAGCTGCCTGGTCTGCAGCCTGCCGCCGCAGACCCTCCAGAGTAGGGCACTCTGCTCTGCTCCCTGCAGAACTCCTCCCTGGTGGGACCCCCTTCTTGCTGCCAATAGGTCAGCTCAGAGATGTCTCCCAGTTCGGCTACCTGCTCCCCTGTAGGCACCGGGGCGTCCCCTCGAGGTCCGCCTCCTCCCGGTCCGTGGGAACTTCGGGGGCCGGTTTCCCGCGCCCCTGCCCTTTCTCTTGGCAGGGACTTGGGCCACTGTTTCAGGCTCCAAGTCCTCTTGATCACCCTTTCTGGCTGCCATTGACCGAGTAGACACGCATGCCCACTCTGGCAACCCAAGCATCTCCAAGTGAGACCTGAGCTCAACCTCCTTCCATGAGGACTGCTCCAGGTCGTTTCCTAGCAGACAATCCACAGGCATGGTAGGGCTCACAACCACCCTCAAGGGACCTGAGACCCCCCATTCAAAGGGAACCTGCGCCACCATACATTGGCGCTCTGAGTTGTCTACAGCAACTACTTGGTGGAATGCTCCTGGGACTACTTGCTTCTCAGACACCAGGTGACACCGGACTGAGGTCACACTGGCTCCAGTGTCTCTGAGAGCCTCTACCCTGTTCCCATTGATGGTCACCCAGGTGCTATATTTCTTTGTGTTAGGGGGCACCTGGTTTCCTGGGACCAGCTCACTGTCCCCGAGTGAGACAAGGGTCATTTCTGCGGGATCCCCACCCTCCTGTGGGCACCCCTCCTCCCCAAGCGCTACACTAGCCAACACTTTGGACTGTCCACCGGTGGGTGGCTGTGTCCCCTTTGGGCACTTGGGGTCCCCCTTAAAGTGACCTACCTGGTCACATGCATAACACTTGCGGGGGCCGGTCTCAACAGGCTTCCCTGTAGAGACCCCTTTCTTCTTATCACCGGGGGCTGGGAACCTTTACCCTGGGTACTAGTTTGGGGCCCTTTAGAGAACTCCTGTGCTTTACCCTTGTCCCCCCCACCTTTCTGCTGGGGACCCTGCCCACCTTTGGCTGAGTCTCCCCAAACGCTTTCTTGTGGACCCTGGTACTCACCCAGCGGTCCGCTTCCATAGCAAGCTTCCTGGGGTCAGTTAGCTTACTATCAACTAGGTGCTGGCGCAGATCTGCAAAACATAGACTAGACAAGTGCTCCCATGCAATCAAGTTGTAGAGCCCCTGAAAATCTGTTACACTACTGCCCTTCACCCAACCATCCAGAGACCTGCAGAACACATCCACACATTCCAACCAAGTGTTGGCATCAGACTTCTTACTGGACCTGAACTGATCCCTGTACTTTTCAGGAGTAAGACCATACTTCGTGAGAAGGGCATCCTTCATGTCAGCCTAGGTGAGGTGATACCCCTTACCCAAAGCTATCAGAGCATCCCTTGCTTCTTCAGGGAAAAGTGGCCACAATCCTGCTCCCCAATTCTCCTCAGGGACCCCATTCATGTGTATGGCTGCCTCATAACCCTGAAACCACCTTTGTATGTCATCCCCCTTCTTGAACTCCTTGCCTACGTTCTTGGGAATGTGCACAATCCTGTCTGCCTTTCTGGACGAATTGCCGCCACCATCTGAGCCTGACTTACTCCTAAGTTCTAGCTCCTTCAGTTCTCTCTCATGCTCTAAGAGCATCTTCCTCTCCTCTATGGCCAATCTCTTCTCCTCCCGCTCACTCTCCAGCCTGAGCTTCTGCAGCTCGAACTGCCTTGCCTCCCGCCTGTCCTCCAGCTCCTCTGGGGACAGACTGCTGCTGCCTGATCTGGCGGGTTCCCCCTACCCAAAAGCACATCCACCCTGGAAATAGGCTCCTCCACCTCCTCACTGAGATTACCAGGCTGCCCATTGGCATGTCTGGCTGCTACCCAGGCCCTCAGCGCCTTCTGTAGCTCCTCCTTCCTTGTGAGGCCTTTAATTTGGACTTTCAGGTTTTTACAAATCGCTCGTAGCTCCTCTACGGCGTAGGATTCCAACCTATCCTCCTCAAAGATAACTTCCAGAGATGCAACGGATGATGCAATTGATTCAGGCATGACAAAAGTAGTGAGTTGAAAACTGGCAAGATCAAAAATAGGCCAAAAGAAAAAGAACCAGTATGTGGTACGTAATGGTCTGCGATATGGTAGTAGTGCACACCAATCACTGTAAGTCAAGTGCAAACACAAGTCCTATCCTCACCGCTGACAACCAATGTTAGAAATGGGATCTCTAGTTGGCAAGGGCTTGCACCTTTGTCCAAGTAGGGACCCGTCTTCCTAGTCAGGGTAAGGGTGTTACACTCGTGAAGTAACCCCTGCTCACCCTCATGGTAGCTTGGCACGAGCAGTCAGGCTTAATTCAGAGGCAGTGTGTAAAGCATTTGCACATAACCAACAGTAATACAGTGTAAGCACTACAAACGGACACCACACCAGTTTAGAAAAATAACCAATATTTTATATACTCAAGACAAGACCAATTACGACAAAAATCCACAATACTATACTTTACGAATGAATACTTGATACGGTAACTTCTTCTTTGCAGGAATAGTTCAAAAACAAAGTTCGTACGAGTCGGTAGCTCCGTCCGAGCCTACCGTGATGCTGAGAACCACAGAGTCTAACAGTTCCAGCCGACCGCGTCGATACGGGCCAGCAGAGTCATGAACAGACTCGGTTACAGTACCTTTCTCGTTGTGGCTGGTACGGAGTGTACGAGCAGGTCGGCGTTCGTCGCGGTTGCGGTGCAAGACGGAGCGATGCAAGGTGCGGTGTCCCTCGATGCGGTGCAGGCAGCGGCTCGATGAGCGTCGTGCAGACGGAGTCGGTGAGTCCAAGGTGTGCGATGCAGGGTGAGACGATGCTCGATGCGGTGCTGACAGGTTGCGATGCAGGCGACGAAGCCGGAGTGCGGGAGCTGGCGTCGGACAGCGGTGCGAGTCGGAGCGGTGCGTCGCAGACGTGCGAGCGGTGCCCCAAATGCGATGCGGTCACGACTCTTGAGCCAGTTGCAGCGACCGCGTCGGTCGGGTCCGGCTGGTTCAGTGAAGCGATGCGATGCGAACTGCGGTGCCCACAGGTCACGGTGCAAGCAGCGGCTCGATGTTGGCGGCGTCGGACGTCGCCCACGGTGAGACCAGGGTTGCGATGCGGGGCGATGCGGTCTGCGGTGCAAACAGGTCACCGGCCAGGGATGGATTCGGTTGACGGAGTCGGTTGCAGTTCCCTTCCTCTGTGGCAACTGAAACAGCGTTCCAGAAGCGGTACCCAGAGGCTTGTGAAGTCTTTGTAGTCCCTGAGACTTCTTAACAGGAGGCCAGCTCGGTTTCAGGCCCTTGGAGATACTCAGCACAAGTTTGTAGAAAGTTCAGTCCAGTCCTTTCACTGCCCAAGGCAGAAGCAGCAGCTGCAGGCCAACCCAACAAAGCAACAACATAGCAAAGGGGCAGTACTCCTCCTGGCAGCTCTTCCAGCTCTTCTTCTGGGCAGGTTCCTTGATTCCAGCGAGATCTAAATTCATGGGGTCAGGCCCCCAATATTTATATCCCAAATTCCTTTGTTCTCTGAAGGCAGAGAGGCCTTTGCCTAGTCCAAACCAGTTCTGGAGCACTTTGTTGACAAGTCTCCGTCCCTTCTTTCAGTGAGTAGGCCAGGGACATCAGACGCACCACAGGAGGTGGAGCCAGCATTGTGGAGGGAAGGCACTGTCCTATTCAGGGCCCAGGTGCGACCCCTCCCACCCATCTACATGTAGATCTTGCTATTCAGCCCTGTGCTGACTCACCCTGTCTCCTGGCATCCCCCAGCCCCTGTCACTCACACTCCAGACAAGGAATACACAACCTCGCAGAGGCAGGCTTGGATGGTTAGACAAGAAAATACCCACTTTCTAAAAGTGGTATTTTCAAACACAGAATGTTAAAACCAACTTCACTAAAAGATGCATTTTATCATTCTGAGTCCAGGCATACTAAACTCGAATTTCTACCATGTTCCCGGGGTCAGTTAGGATTATAAGCTGTAATAATCAAAACTGCCCCTTCTGGCCTAGGGGGAACAGGTAGCCTTGCAATAGTGAAAAACGAACTAGGCTGTAATTCACTATCAGGACATGCCGCACACACCCGGGCATGTCCTACCTTTCGCATACACCGCACCCTGCCCACAGGGGTACCTTGGGCCTACCTTAGGGGTGACTAACATGTAGCAAAGGGAAGGTTTAGGGACTTGCAAGTGTGTGCACTTGCCAAGTCGACATGGCAGCCCCAGGCTGCGCACAGGCTCTGCAATGGCAGGCCCGAGTTACACTTTACGGGCTGTTTGCGTGGGTGGCACAATCCAGTGCTGCAGCCCACCAACAGCATTTGGTCTATAGGCCCTGGCACTCGCAGTGCACTTTACAAGGGACTGACACATAAACCAAATAGGCCAATCATGGAAACACCAATCCATAACACATTTTATACAGGAGCACTTGCACTTTCCCACTGGACCGCAGTGAGGAAAGTGCGCAGAATCATTACACCAGCAAAAACAGAGTCAAAACCGGGAGGTCAGAAAGCAAAAAGTCAGGGGAAACACGCCAAAAGATGCCAAGTCTAACACCCTCACACTCACACTTCACCAAAAGGCTAACAAAAAGATGTCTGGTAAAGAGCCCCCACTGAGGGTGCCCATTGGGCATTGCAGCGCTGAGATGAAGCATGACACCTGTTTAGGTGTGTCAGGGCATTTGTTCCTGCAGAGTCATGATCCTAGCGTACTCTGTGGAACCGAATCTGACCTGAGCAGACATTCACACTTCACTAGGAACCGCATACCCTTTGTACTTTGAGCAATACACAAAGACCAACTGCCGGCTACACCTAGTCATGTGACCCATGATACAGGCTGCAGGCACCAAATTGTTAGGACAGGAACATGCCAACTTTATAAAAGTGGCATTTTCAGAATTTGTACTTAAAATTCGACTTTACCATTAAACAGGGTTTTTAATTACAATTCTTTAGACACCAAACTCGATATTCTTACCTGTTCCCATTTGAAAGTTATCACTTATTAAATGTAATAAGGTAACACAATGTTATCCAATGGGAGAGGTAGGCCTTATAGTAGTGAAAAACGACTTTAGGTGTTTATCACCACCAGGACATGTAAAAGTTAAAAGTACATGTCCAACTTTTAAATACACTGCACCCTGCCATATGGGATGTTTAGGACATACCGTAGGGGTGACCTATATGTATTAAAAAGGATGGTTTAGGCCTGGCAAAAGGTTTATTTTACCAGGTCAAAATGGCAGCTTACATCTGCACACAGGCAGCAACTGCAGGCCTCAGACATGTTTAAAAGGCTACTTAAGTGGGTGGCACAATAAATGCTGCAGGCCCACTAGTGGCATTTAATTTACAGGCCCTAGGTACATGTAGTATCACTTTACTAGGAACAAGTAAATTAAGTGTGCCAATTTAGTGTAAGCCAATGTTATCATGTTTTAGGGAGTGAGCACGAGCACTTTAGCACTAGTTAGCAGTGGCAAGGTGCAGAGATTCCTATGGTCAACAAACATGAGATCAGCAAAAAAATGGAGGAGTAAGGCAAAAGGTTTGGGGGAAGATCACCCTAAGGCTGACAGGTCTAACACCGTGTTTGGATTAGGCTATAATGATGGCCACCTGAAACAGGGGTCAGCACCAACCACTGAAGTGTCACTGAATGATTTGTTTTTTTCAGCCTGGGGTTGTAGAAATGCAGATGCATATTCAGTCAAACACATCTTCCCTTACTTCTCCTGGTTGTAGAAAATTAAAGTGTAAAGATTAAGACCCTCATTATGATTACCAAGGAAAGCCCATTCCAGTTGCAAAGTGGAGTGTGGATCTGAATTAGCATCACAACTGGTGTGGTTAATCTGCTTTTGGTTCTCAAATTAATTTTGCCAGTTAAACCCTGGCAGGATTTGTGTAGGGGAAATACTGCACATTCTATACTATGCAACAAGGAACAGGAGAAAATATGCAGTGTCCTCCGTTCATGGGTGCAGAACTTCGAATTTGTCAGTAATACAATGCCCATTAAATACTCTTGGTTATTTACCAGGAAAATAACTGACAGCTCAGAATGAGGCCCAAACTATGGGGTTCATTATGATGGCGGTGAACCCGCCACTGACAGGCTTTCGGTGGTGGGTTCACCGTCATCGTGAGGCCATTTTCTGCCCGCCATATTATGATGGCGGGCAGTACCGTGGCGGTTGGAAACACCAACCGCCATGTATCCGACGGGCTCCTTGAGCCCACCGGTGCTGCGGAGGCCCTCAGCATTTAATGCATGCCGGCGGTGCCTAGCAGGAACCGCCGGTCAGATTACGATGCTGGCTCCCCACCAGCCTCTCCATGGCGGTTCACCCGCCATGGAAAGGCAGGCAGGGATGGCCTTTGGGGGCCTGTTGCGGGCACCCTTGTGCAGGGGCAGTTGGTTTTTGCACTTCGTAGCACCTATGGTGCTCATCTACATTTCCCTGCATCATGTGGTAGGCACCGCATGGTGCCTGCCAAGTAGTGCAGGGAAAAGTAAAACCTGCCTTTCTCCATTGTTTCGGGCCCTGCAGCCAGCAGCACCTGCCGCAATGGAAAAAATGCCTTTTGCAGCCGCTGTGGTGACGGCTGCATTGTAATAGCATATGTGGGACCGCTGCCTTATAGGCGGGTGGGCCCCAGCCCCGGGACGATGGCGGACGGACAGAAGTCCGTCCGCCATCGTAATCAGGCCCTATGTTGGGGAGTATATGGTCTCTTTTGACAATGGCCAAACTCTTTCTGTCTCTGTTGTAGTTCTACCTCAACTGCTCTTACTTTTTCTTCACGATTCGAGCTCAGAGATGCTCTTGCAGTGCACCTTTTAGTGTGTAAAGGACAAGGCGAAATCTCAGACCTGGACCATTAAAATTCATTTCTGTGGTTTCAAGGCTCTTGAAGAGGTCACTCAAGCACCAGCCTGTTGGGGTCACTCGACGTTCTCCGAGGGATTGCAGATCTGTTTGGGATGAACAGGGTACCATCTGCTACAGTGAGCAAGGCAGAAGGCGGAGAGAACTGAGAGATTCTGATTTGTCATTGACACTGGATGTTCAAGAAAGGGTGTAATGAAAAATAAAGGGATGAAGAGCGCGGATTTTATGATTTGCAGCATTTCAACTTCAACACATTATAACTATTAATGGACCGGAATTAGTGCCACCAGGGTGGCTCTCAAAGTACAAAGCCACCACACCGTAAAATTGCAGATAAAGGGACATGAAAAAAATGATGAGAATGCAAAAGGCAGTGACAAAAGCTAATTTGCAAATTCCAATGCATTTCTAACTTTTGACGATCACGTATTACAGTACATTTTCACTGCAGAGCGAGGCACTACTGACCTTCATCTTACGTCCTAAACAGTGGCGGCTCACAGCTAAGGCGGAGGAGCGTCGCCCCACTGCTTTTCAGCAGTGTAAGGAAAAATAGAATGATAATAACTTAATGTTATTATCATTTTATTTTTTCCTGTTGCGCGGCGGGTTGGGTGGTGCTGCTCTGCTGACAGAGCAGGGGAGGGGAGGGGAGGAGTGTTTTTCACTTTCTAAGTTGCGCAAGAATGCTTGGCCGGCCGCCACTTAGCATGTTCTCCACCCAGGCTGCATTACAGCCTGGGTGGAGAACATGCCCACGCTCCCAGTCCCCACCTGAGCGCTGAACCACGGTGCTCAGACCAATCACAACGCTGTATTGTAGAGTTGTGATTGGCTCAGGGGAGCCTGGGTGCTTCCTGTCCCGTGTTGTGGCCGGGGGGGGGCGAGGAGGAGAGATGCGACGAGGAGGACGGGGCGAGGAGTTAAGTTACATTTTATTTTTTATCAACCCCCTTCCGCCGCCCCCTCCCATCCCCCCCGATCTGCGCTGGCTGCCACTGGTCCTAAACGCAGCAATGCACTTTAATGTTGAAGAGTTTCTCTACTCTCTCTTGAATTCGTGGGCCACGCAAGTTTACATTGCACTGAGGCAGTGCAGTTTTGTGCTTACATTTATAGTACCAGCCATTGCAAAAATGACATTTTCCCCCACTGGCCGAGTGCAAAAACACCAATTATTACTGTGGTTGTTACTCTATACACATATTATCTTACCACCACTTAGTCAGTACAAGTGGCACCTTGTAACCAGGACTTAATTTGTGCCGGTGGTTCCAGGTGTGGAAAATGGGACTTACTTTTCTTCTTTAGACTTTGGCCCAGAGCAACACCTTCTGAACTACTTGCACCAACCAGCAAGGCACACAAGATCGAGGCCACATGAGTCATTACGAACATGCATTTTTTCCTCTGCTCTGACCAAATATGCACATTTAGAACTGAGCTGTATCTGCAAAAGGGAATCAAGTTTTTATCACTGTTGGTACAAATCCTCTAAATGTTGGTTGTCACATTTTTACCAGGCTAAAGTAAAGTAAAGAAAGGTCATATTTATTTTTATTAAGTAGCAGCACTAACTGGATATTCAAATTGTTGCATGTTGTTTATGTTTTAACTGTATCTGAGTTTCTAAATATCTATCACTCTCCAAGAGTAAACAAAAACTTTCATTGTCAGACTTTGATGATCGAGAGCGAGAAAGGTAGAAAAGGGGAAAAGGAGGAGGAGAAACATAGGAAAACAGTGACAAATGGAGGAAGGACGAGGTGAAAAAGAACCTGCAAGAGTAAGATATAGAAAGGGTAGGGTGGTTCAGCACAGAGGCATGAGAAGGAATTGCAAACCATTCGTAAGTTTCCGATCCCCGAGTTGGGTTGGTAACTGATTCACAAAAGGAGAAGGTTCTTCTTAGGACGCTTCCCCCTTTGGGAATTATCTTGGCAGCCTTGGGGGAAGCAGGCAGAGGTCCAGGGAACCACTGCCTGCTCCCTCTGAAGTAAAGCTTCATCGGTTCTTTTAAGGAACACAGGCTTTTTTTAAAAAAAATCTATGTTGAATGCACTCCTAGTGATGGACATCTGCTGTCCATGCAGGCCACATCCCTAGGATTGCACCTACTCACAGAAGGTTGCAAATCGCGGACAGCCTGTTGTATAAAAATAATAATTAGGCAGGTTAGTCTGCAACCCCCTGCGATTTGGTCTTTTGTGAACTGACCTATTATTATTACGTAAATCAGCTCACAAAATTCATTGACAAAAAAAACAGTACACAAATTGCGACCACATTTTGCAGATGGAATAATAGTACATCAGGCACCTAGTTCTTTCTGCAATTCAGTGATCGCTGAGACGGGCATAGCTTATAAACACACTGTGATACCCAGGGCCAAATTGGACATTCTGCCGCTGGAGCATTTTCCCAGTGGGCTGCAGGCTCATGAGCTGCATTCGCAGCACGGTGATCTGCTGTTTTCTGATTACGCCCCTATGGTCCCATTCTAGCCCGGACTCTTGGCTTGTGCGGCTGATTTGAACACATTTGCCTAGGCCGATTTTCGTTTCTGATCTGGCCTGGTGATGATGAGGGTGAGTGAATTCCATGAGTTGAGCAAAGCAATGCTGGAGCAAACTGTTGAAAATGTGGGTAAGGAACAGGAATATAAAGTAGCTGAAAAGGGCAATCCCCTCCCCCGTAACAGATCAAATGATTAGTAAAGTCCATCTTCAATCCATCAATCAGGATTTATAAAGCGCAGCTAATCACCCGATAGGGTATACAGGCACTTGCAGGTCCCAGAGGCTTATTCGAACAGCCAAGTCTTGAGGGCCATTCGGAATTCCGGAAGTGAGCTGATAGTACGGAGCTTGAACTGACAAATGGTTCCACTTTTCATCTGCACCTTAGAGAATGAAAGTCCATCAACGTGACGTGACCAGCTAATAAGAACCAGGGGCAAGACAGAGTCATCCTTCTAAAGAACAGAATGAAGTGTCATTGCATTTGTAGCATCAACCAAGCAGTGGCGGCTCCTGGAGAGAGTGCTGCGGGGCGGTGAGGCGGGGCGGGGGAGGGGCAGGGTGGGGGTTTGTAAACTCCGGAATACGGCCGAACGGAGTTGAGTAAATAAATAAATAAATAAAACGAATTACATCGCGTGCTGCATCGCCGATTTGGCGTTGCAGCGCGCGCAATGTAATTCGTTTTATTTATTTATTTATTTACTCAACTCCGTTCGGACGTATTCCGGAGTTTACAACCCCCCACCCTGCCCCTCCCCCGCCCCACCCCACCGCCCCGCAGCACTCCCTCGAGGAGCCGCCACTGCAGCCAAGGCATGCCCCGACGCAGCACATGATAAGTCTAGAATTGCACCTGTAATCCCTGTTACGTGAATGCAATTCTAATGCTGGAGATTAGAGGAATGGCAATCCAGACTGTCAGAAGCAAATCTAAATACTGTGGGGCTTGGAGGCCCTTCACTATTATGGATTTCAGCAGCTGATCGCATCATAACGTATCGAGGCTTTAGAATTACGCCTGTCACAATGAAGCCACGCCCCTTCGTGCCCTGAGCTGTCAGAGGCAATGTGCAGTGTAGTGCAGTCATGGCATCAGTGGGCTGGTGGAAGTTAGGAGCACTGCTCTTCTTGCTAGCGTATTTACATCAGGCTCTATACTGCCATTTTATCTCATCTGGAATTCCCCTGGAGGGCTTGAGTCATTGAATGCTGTTCTTTTAAGTCCTGGGGTCGAAGATGGTGCCTCAGTCACTTTATTTCGAAGAGAGAGGAAGGAAAGTGAGGGGTGGGTGGGGGAAGAAAAGAAGAGAAACAGAAAATGGATGGAAATAGAGTGAGTGGAAAAAAGGGAGGGGTTGGTTTGAACTTTTTTGCCAGGGCTTCTTTTGAGTCCCAGTCCGTCCCAGGCTCTGTATGCAGAAGATTCATATGCTAGAATAAGATGCAACACTGATTCTACTTCTAAACTAGAACCCAACCCAAACAGAGCCTTAATTAGTCATTAGTTCACTAACTAAATCATGTGCACGTTCGTTACTTCTGGACAATTTCCCAGATGTTTTTTGGGAAGGGGCGCAGATATTTTGGTCACATTTGTCTGGGGAATCTAGAACGTCCAACTTGGCACCACATTGCCCCTTCCGCTCTTTCATGTAATGCACAATTACGCAGAGCAGAGCTAATAGGCTGGAGGCACGCTGTAATTTACACAACCTCTTTTCAGAGATGTATGAAGATTTAACATCACACAATGAGTAGAACAGGGTGTCATGCTAAATGGAGGGGGCTCCCTACTCCTTATTGGTCACATTTACAACGCATAAATGCATGATCTGAAACATCGATTTATACTACTTCTGTCTGGCACGTGAAACAAGGAAGGAAAGGACATTTTACTAGATGCAGAACAGCATCCAGGGAGTAGTGCAAAGTCTGTCTGAGGGAAAAAGGCAAACAAGACTTCTCGGTGAATGCTCAGGTAGTCTGTACTCTTGCCAAAGCCAAAAGTATAAAATTGTCTGTACCATTTAAAGGGACAGTTTGAATGTCTCTTTCTCTGTCATGTTAAGAAAAAACAATGGTTCAGAGGTGGCCCTAAGGGTCCATATATGTAATTAGTGCTCTCCAAGGGATTCACTGTCAGGAAATTCATATACAGTGACAATTAATCACGTTGGGAGTATCTAATAATGTACAGGGGCAAAACTGTCTTGTAAGGGAGGGTATTTATTTCCAAAATACAATTGAGAATTCTTAAATAATATTCAGGTGCTCACATATAAGTGAAAAAAGCGTGAAGTGACAAAGTGACCCCCAGGTTCGCATATCGGGGTACCCTTGTTTTCCCATACTCTCTTTCTCTGTCATGACACATCCTTCTAATGGAAGGACTGCCATAAGAAATAAGGATGGGGCGGTAATGTTGATATTTTTACCTGCCCAGAGTGATTAGGATGTGAAGGATCGCAGTAGGGAGCATCGAATCCTGAATATTGTCGGGACAGAATATCGGTACAACGATGTCGCAGGACAACATCCCGAAAGGTAAGTGCACGGAGGGAGGTAAGGGTTTACTAATCTTCACTCCACGTACCTTGAAGGTCTATATATCACCAAGGTACGTATATGTAAAGTTAGGTATAGAAAATGTATAGAAATTTACCTTCCAATATTTTGTCCTTCGATATTGTTACAACAATATCCTGCCCCGTCGATACTCTGGACTCGATATTCCCAGCCAACTCTGGATGTGGAGATGGAGAGAGTGAAGGAGAATAGGAGAAACAGGTGAACAAAAGTGGAACATTATGTAGGGCATAAGAAATGATAGAAATCAATACACTGTTTACAGTACCTTTAGCCTGTTTCTGACTTAGCATCAATCCGACTGTTTACATGGCCATTTAGATTCTGATAATATCAATGTATTATAGTGCCTGTGGTGTACCAGTGCCATACGAGACAATTGGCAGTAGAAAAGTCCGGTGGTAGATTTGATATGCATGAGATTTAGTGGCCGATTCACAAAAGCATTTACCTAAAATAGTACTACTTCCACTACTCTTTTGTGCACTCTTACATACCTTCTTGAATTGACCCTGAAAGGTTCAACTCCCTATTAGTAAAAGTGCAAAGAGGGCACAGGCCTGGTAAATTCCTGAATACTTCCTTTTTATTCTGATTCTGGAAGTTTTGGGGCTCATTCACAAAGGCAAATAAGAGTGCGTAAATGAGTACCACAGAAGTACTATTTTACATACTCTAAAATGCCTTTGTGACTAGGCCCCTAAACGTATGTGTCTTTCTGGAATTTTCTCACTAGAAAATGTGTATTTTATACAAGTGTTTCAAACATGTTATGTTTTTGGTAAGTAAATCATGACACGAGCACCCTCATTGGTTGATATTTTTTTCTCCCATACTTCACTCGTGGGCTAAGTGTGTTCACTGGATATTGTCTTCTGCCTGCTTGGCTTTTATGAGGACGTGAGAGTTACACATTCCCAGTAGGCAGTGCCTTTGTCCACTTTCATCACATTCAGTATTCATTGTTTTCAATTTAGATTAGAGCTTTCTATCTCTTGCACTAGTTAAGATTCCATTTTCCTGCCACAGTATTTTCCTGGTTCCTCAAGAGACATTTTATTTAAGCTCGCATGTTTTCATCTGGTTCATCTGTTTTTACCTATAACATTTTCCTTTTATGGCAGCTTTCCTTGTGACTAGAGGGAACTCCAATCCCAGCAAAAAATATATAATTTCTGTGCAGTCCCTGATCTGAGATATTTTTAGGAAACTTGCTTCTCTCTTCATCGTACCATGGGCAAAAATAGAGGACATGATGTGTATTTTCTGTCGTGGTCCCTTCACATTTACATTCATTCCCATCAGCCTTTCTTATACTTTTTTTGCCCCATGGTTTCTAACACAGCTGTACGCCAAGATATCGTGGTCAGAAATATTGACCTACAGGAATATTGACTGCAGCATTCTGACTACCACTGCATCATTAAGGTAAACATAGATCTAAGTGTAGATTTACTGTGCTTATCTCCACATCTACTTACCTTTCCTTACCCAAATATACTTACCTCGACCATACATTGATAGTTGCTATACAACACTCTATTTTCTTGCAGATCATGATCAGAATCTTCATGCTCTGGTGATACACCTTCTAACACATATGCTTTTGTCAGTGCAAACGTTTTTCCATGCTTACCATTCTCAAGCACTGATAGGCAGGGTTGAGTGGAATGGGTCAAGTTACAGATTTCTTTCACTGGCATCTGCTGCAAATTGGTTGTGCAATGCCCTTTTCCCAAGAGCTTTACTTTTCAATGCTTTAGAATGATCTAGTCCATTATTTTACTGGTTGTTGGAAAGCCCGGCTTATCAATGTCCACCTTAAGGCAAGAAATAATTCCTGCTCCATGGCTGAAATGTTTTTTGAATTTATATCTCCAGAGAAATTAGAAAGATTTTCACAGAGTTTTTTTTACAAGGAAACATGGTGGAATGAGTGACATCAAGAGCCCTTAATTTTGAAACAATTCTAAATACCATGGTTGGATAAATAAGATTTCTTAGCCACCTGGGCCTGTATTTTCTGCAGCAATAGCTTTCTGGGGTGGATTGTTGTCGGCTCAGGATTCTTTTCCTCCTCGTTTCTGCCTGGTGGAACACTTGGTTTAATTTTGATATCTTGAGAGAAAATCAAGAGTTCATCTGCTCATCTCAAGAGAAGATTTTTTGTATAGTAGTGGAATAATAATACCAAAGGCATCTGTTATAGTCATGTTTAGCACACAGTTTAGAGCAATGTTAGGTCAACATCATTTCGGTCTCTTTCTTGGCCAAAGTATTGTGGTAAGCATGCGATAAATGATTGTGAATCAACTACTTCCAGTTGCTATTGTGACTAGTGTATTTTGTGAGCTGGTAACAGTCGGCCAGACAAAGGGACACAGACAAGGAACATCTTGCCATTTTTGAGTGATGGTTTCAACATACTTCCTTAAATTAAAGAATAAAGGAAACCACTTCCAATAAATGTTAAGGCTATACCATCGATGGTCTTAAATTTGACATTATTGACTGCCACAACACCACCAGTAACATTTCTTTGCTCCTTTGGAAGATCCAAGAAGTGACAGTGGGAGAGGGCAGGCCCTGTGCAAATTAGCTACAAAGTGGTGAGATAGATTGTAACAATGTGTGCCTTATGAGCACTCAGATCAAACTCGCGTATTACCCTTAATTAAAGGATGATACAGCACTACTGGCCTAATCTATATTTCTGTCCCACCAGCCTTCCTCAAACTGTGGACTCAGAAACAGGACGCATTAACCTTGTTAGGGCAAGTAATTCGCACCCATAAATGCAAGTGTGCTTTTTTTTACTGCAAGTTTTGCCAGTTGCTCACTGGCTTCTCTTACATCCTTCTTACACTGAATGGCTGCTAATCTAAGACAACCACTCAAATCCCTCCCAGACTCCTCTTCTGTCCATTTTCTTCCCATTTCTTCGAGTTCCTCTGGGTCTCTGATCCTGTATGATTGTAAGATGTAAGATGATAAATTTGGCGTTTTAAAACAGTACATTTCCTGGAAGGGTGTCCATGTTTTCTGCTGGTATACTTACATTATTTCGGTTTTCGGTTTAGTGTTAGTGCAGGGCGACGATTGGATTCAGATATATTCCCATGAATAGCAAATGATGAGAGATTTCCCCTCTGGCAATTAAAGATTCATAAGGCCCATCACGTGTAATTGCCTGAGCAAATTTTCTCGCTTCATAACAATTTAATTTCAAACATTACAATTTCATTAAAACTCAATTTAGTATATACACGACCAATTTATCAAAGTCAGTACTGTACATCAGGAACATTGGACTAAGAAATGCAGCTTTATTTAATCATCACACCCACATCATGAAGTTAGAATTCATATTTTACCGTATATGAAGTCTTTGCTAGACCTACATTTTGGGGCTTATTTACAAGCCCTTTGCGCCGCCGGTGCGTCACTTTTTGTGACGCACCGGAGGCACAGTGTGCTGGCCCATATTTACAAGGCCACGCAAAGCCACCCTGAGTGGCTTTTCATGGCCTTGTAAATACGGCCCCTTTTCACGCATCACTGTGCGTGAGAGGTGCGTGCCATGGGTGTTGCTGTGGGTGTTTCCAAGCAGCACTCATAGATTCTGCCACATACCCAGATTTGAAACATTTTGTAAACCTGGGAATGCGTCAGAATCCTACGCCTCCCCAGGGGAGGCGTAAGGAGGCGCAACGAGGAGAAATACTTTTATTTCTCCTCTTTCTATGCGTGCTGCATTCTGCAGCACACATAGAAAAAGGAAAATGCCATCAATGATTGTTTTTGTGCAGGAAGGTGTCGCTTCTTGCACAAAAACAATCATCCCCGCAACGTAGGCACCCTAGCACCATGGTGCAAGGGTGCCTGTGTTGGCGCATGGCACCCAATTGTGCGCCAGCACAGGGGAAAGCACACAGATGCGTCATATTGTTGTATATATGACGCATCGTTGTTAACATTGAACATTGTTTTACCAATTGTTATTGTGTACGTACATGTCATTTTACGACTGTATGACTGATGGCTGCCTTGTGGGAAACCTCATGTTCAATTCAGCAGGTATGCACTGGTTATTGTGAGAAGCCAATTATGAAGGCTTTAAGCCTGGTTCGTGAATTGGAAAAATAGATGCCATAGGTCTGATCTGTGTATTGCGATAAGTCACAACAAACACAGTAGACCTGACTTACCTACTCTGAAAAGCATGTGTTTAATACAATAGGACTTTGTGGGAGAATTATTATTCCTGTAGACAGGTATATAAGTACATGGAAGCTCACAGATTATTGTTGTAGGCAAGGGTTTTGGTTATATCCTCTGACAAACCCTGAGGATTAAGATATGAACCATAAAAACCTTGTTTTGCCCTCTTGGGGAGTGGGGGGTATATTCTTTATCCAATTATAATGCTGTACATATTTGTATCTTTATGACTTTATGCCTATTGGTTTACTTGTGGGAAAGCTGGTGCTCAATACAGTAGCCTTGAGTTGGTTATGGCGATAAGCCAATTATAACGGCTATAGACCTAATGGGTTCATTGGGAAAAATTATGTCAGGTCTGATATATTTAGTATGGAAAGTAATGGCAAAGGCAGTAGGGATGACATATTTATTGTGACATGCATCTGTTAAATGAAATAAACCTTTAAAGGGGGTTGTTATTCCACTGCATTAAAGACAGTATACAGGTATTTTATTGCATTATATCTCAAAGATTACCATATTAAGCAGGGCCGTTTGTGTTGGTTACCCCCTCTGACAAACCCTGAGGTAGAAGATTTGAACTGTGATAATCCCATGCTTAAGACCTTTTAAGGCACCTTGTATATTGTTTTGCTAAATGTAATATAGTTGTGATTTTATGACTGTATGCTTGAAGGCCTTGCGGGAATGTTTATGCTCAATACAGCCGCCCTGAATTGGTTATGGTGATAAGTCAATGATTAAAGCTGTAGGCTTCATTGGTCATTGAGAATAGCTATGATCTGATCTGAATAGCTAGGTCTGATCTGTTTGTTATAGGCAGTAGCCGAATTGCATTAAAAAAAGTATGGGACCTGTGATGCTGCATGCAATGGGGCTGAGTTAGTGAATATGGGGCAGGGTCAAATGTGTGGTTTAAAAAAATAAAAATAGTCGTTAAGTTTTTTTTGGGGTCTTTCACCCTCAGGTATCTAAATATAAAATAACGCACAGCTTAAATAAAAAATAAATAAACAAAAGTTCAGTTAATCAGTGGGAATTGCTCTATAGTACGTTATGAAACCTCTGTTAGTTAATGCACTGCATAGGTGTGTGTAACCAGAGAGCCATAGAATTGTTATGTTATGTTATATAATTTATAGAGCGCATGGCTGCCCCAGCCAAGGGGCGTCCCAGCGCTAAGCTCAGACAGAAGATAGGTGACCGGGCCAAAGAACGCCGCAACCGATTATTTAGAGAACAGATGAGTTTTTATGGCCTTGCGGAAAGCAGTATGATTTTGAATGCTTCTGATGTTCACCGGAAGGGAGTTCCAGAGTTTGGGAGCTAAAGCTCGGAAAGAGCGTCCTCCGGCTCTGGCTCTCTTAACCCGCGGAATGGCCGCAGATGCTGGCTGAAAGAGCGCAGGAGACAGGTGGGAGTATAAGGTGTGAGAAGGTCTGCTAGGATTTCAGGGGATTGAGCATTTAGGATACGGTGGGCAATGCACAGCGCTTTAAAAAGAACACGCTTCTCCACTGGAAGCCAATGAAGTCTATTAATGAACTTCGAAGTGTGACAGGTCCTGGGGAGCCGAAACAGTAGTCGAACGGCTGCATTCTGTATTCTTTGGAGGCGCTGTGTCTCTGTTCTGTTAACCCCTAAGTACAGAGCACTCACGTAATCCAACCTAGATAGAATGGTGGCCTGAATGTTAACCTGCCGAGTATTAGCCCCAAAGAAGCCCAGCAAAGGTTTGAGACCACGAAGGAGCCCGAAACAGACTCCTGCCACTGCCTTAGTTTGGGGCTGGAAGGAGAGTGCTGTGTCCATCCAAACGCCCAGATTTTTGACCGTCTGCTTGGGTATAGGTGGGGAGCCAAGGGCGGAAGGCTACCATTGCTCACTCCACAGATGAGTGTTTTTCCCCACCAGCAGGATTTCCGATTTGCTGGCGTTTGGTTGGAGGCAGTTCGATGTCATCCAGTCCGCGACAGCTGTTAAGTCCTCTTTGAATTTAGAGGCATCCCGTGCGGGGTTATTGGATAGGGAGATTACTAACTGTGTGTCGTCCGCATAGGAGACCACAGTCAAACCCCTATCCTTTGCCACAGCTGCCAAAGGTCGAATATATATGTTAAAAAGGGTTGGGCTCAAAGCAGAGCCCTGCGGGTCCCCTTGGCGCACACTGTGAATCTGAGAGCAGAAAGGGGGGGGCAATCACTTGAAAGGATCTTTCCGCAAGAAACGAAGAGAGCCACCCCAAGGCCGGGCCACAGATGCCAATGTCCTCTAGGCGCCGCAAAAGAATCTGGTGGGACACAGTGTCAAATGCAGCACTTAAGTCCAATAGGATCAGGGCAGAAGTTCCTCCAGAATCCAGTAAAAGTCGCAGCTGTTCCGTGACCGTCAGAAGGGCAGGTTCCATACTGTGACATGGACGGAAACCGTTCTGAGAGGGGTCCAGTAAGTTACTAGTGTCAATATAGTTGGTGAGGATGGAATTAATGTGGGCTTCGGTGATCTTGGCTGTCAAAGGGAGGAGGGAGATGGGACGAAGGTTTGCTGGCTTGGAGTCATCTAATGTGGGTTTCTTGAGGAGTGGGATCACTTTAGCATGTTTCCAGGCAGTGGGGACCACAGCGGAGGATAGAGACAGATTTATAAGATCACAGAACACGGGCGATAGCTGTGGTAAAAAAATCTTAAATTGGTCGGGTTTGAGGGGATCAGCCAGGGATCCGGATTTGAGTTTGTTACAGATAAGCTGCATGGCTTCCTGGGAGAGCACAGGAAAGGTGGAAAGTGAAGGGACAGTAACGGCCATGTGGATAGGCCGACCTATTGGAGGCACCGTATGAGGAAAGGTTTTGTAGATATCGTCCACCTTTTTAATAAAAAAGGCAGCAAGGATCTCACATTGTTCATTGGAAGTGAGAGGGGATGACATAGGTTGCCCAGAGGTTTTAAGATCCTTAAGTAAGGAGAATATACATTTAGTGGGGTTGCTGCTGTTTTTAATTTTCTCCGCAAAAAAGTCCGCTCTCTCCTTCAGAATAGACTTGTGGTATTATTTAATGGCTGCTCGGTATTGTAATATCAGGATAGGGTCATACTGTCTTCTCCAAGCCCTTTCCAGGGCTTTGCACGCCCTCCTAGCCTTAGCCAGTTTGTCATTAAACCATGGGCCGGATTGTGTTCTACGGCTGTGGGACATCTTAGCAGGGATCAGAGTGTTGAGAGTATGCGAGAGCCAGTCTGACAGGATACTGTTAGCCCTATCCAGATTGTTAGGGAGGTTAGGCCTTTGAGTAAGGAGGAGGTCGCGGAAGCGAACAGCATCCAATTTATGCCAGGGATGTTTTAGAATGGATTTCCGAGGAGCCTCTTGAGAAGGGCATATTGCCTGTAGTGTCAACGACACCAGATAGTGATCGGACCAGCTCATGGGGAGTGGAGGGCTAGCTGTGAGAGCCGATAAATTCGAGAAAAAAGGGTCTAACAGATGGCCAGCAGAATGAGTGCTGTTGGGAACATATTGTATAAGTTGGAAGGCTGCAAGGTCCGCTAGAAAATTACTAATCTCCCTATCTTGACTTGCTTCCAAGTGCAGGTTAAGGTCCCCAACAATGTTAAAGTTGGCCAACCTAGTAGCCAACAGCCCCGATGTAGTGACAAGGGCTTCCATAAAACCTTTTGAAGGCCCTGGGGGGCGATAGATCAGGAGGCCCAAAAGGGTAAAATTAGCATTAACTCAAATTTTGAACAGTGCACATTCAGAGTCTACAATGCTTTCGTAGGTCAAAGTACAGGTAAATCCAGTTTTGAAGACAACCGCAATGCCACCACCCCTACCTTCTCTGTTAAGAGTTTTAATGGCATATCCCTGGGTCAGTGCCAGGTTGGCTCTGCCTCGGTGTTAGCAGTGAGCCAAGTCTCAGTTAAAAAAAGAATGTCAGGGGCCTCATCCTGAATTAGGTCAAACACTTCAGCAAAGTGTTTGACCAATGAGCGGCAGTTAAGACTAAGAAGTTTAATAGCAGGCGAGGGAGCGCGTACAGGACTAGCGATTGCCAAAGAATTGAAGTCACAGGAATTGCAAACAAAAGGACCTACCAAAGGAGCGTCAGGCTGATGTGTGCAATGGTGGATGCCCTTGCCGATATCAATAAGAGTGTTCCGTGAATAAAGCCGCTGCTGGGCGGCCAAACCGCCAGCATGTCTGGCGTCTGGCGACGTCCAGGCGCAGACGGGCTTGCCTTAGGCACGCCTTTGGCGTGCCAGCGGCACGCCTTCTGCGCGTGTCCGCTGCGCGCCCACACCAGCATGAGCTTAAGTAGGCAGGGGAGTCAAGAAGAACTAGACTGCTGCCTGCCCGCCCGCCCGCCCGGAAGTGCCTGACCCGGAAGGGTGGAGGGGCGCGAGTCTTCTGCTCTCTGCTCAATCGGCAGCTAACGCCGTGGCGGACCGGAGCAGAGGCTGACAGAGTGCGAGTGAAAGGGCTGCCCAAGGGCCCAACACAATACGAGGCAAAGTGCAAATGCAGGTAAAACCACTAAAAATGTTTAAAAGTTAAAATAAGATGACACAGTAAAAATGCGAGCGATACTTTGCAACAGTGCTAAATAGCGTTTAGGTTAGGTTAAAGAGAGCACGAAGACATGCGGCGTGCGAGGCGCCAGTAGACACTATCACTGTCCAATTGAATCTTGGTTGGTGCAGTGGGGAATAGCGACTTTTATATTTTTAGTGCTACGAGGTCCTAGCCTGCGACAGAAAGGACTGTGTATATGTAAGTCATTATTTTATACTTGCATTGCACACAGTATAAGATAGACTGCTACAAAATGCGCAAAACGTTTTAAGATAAAATCGTGCTTCCAAAATATAGATTTTAGTAATACTCAGACTGTATGTAATGCAATTTTTTATATAACTGTCCCTTAAGAGCACGCACCTCACGGCTCAGCTAGTAACTCCCTTGCACTGCCACTCAAAAAGAATAAATCTTTGTTATCACAAACTATCAAGTGATTCCATCAATTAAAGCCTGTACTTACATTCACAGTTTCGTACATTCGCTTTTCGCAAGCAGGAACTCTGGCAAGAAGGCATGTTTATTACTTAGATGTCTACCCACCTTCAGTTTCACAGCACAGGAGACTCCTTGAATGACATTCCAGTTGAAGCATGTAAACTATTGGAATCAGCCGTTCCAGGACAGTTGTCTTTTCACACAAAGGAAGAGAACGGTTTTTCATAAATTAAAAAAGAATGGGCATGTCATGCCCCTCCGATCCCGCCCACTTTAACCTCCGGTTATAAGGGCAATCCAGTGAAGAGGAAAAAACAATGCTATCTACCCAGTCCTGCATCTCTAACAACCACCAACAACAGCCATTCCAGAATGTTCCTTTGTTTGATAATGTTTGATTGGAGTTGAAGCCCTAGTGTGACATCATTCACTGAATGACCATAAGAAGAGATACGCCAAAAGCAGTATGGGTAACTTATTTATAGTGAAAAGCCTGTAGACAGGTTACATGGACTCTAACTATGGTTTTGCGCTTGGTTTCCCTCTATCTCAAATCCTGGGAGTTGAAGACATGCACTATGATCATCCTTCTTAGGCCCTCCGAGGAAGGGTTGTGAATTGTTTTGACAACTGTAATTTTGGACATATTGCAATTTTATGAATGTATCCCTGATGTCTGCCAGGAGGAAGCTGAGGCCCAATACAGGAGGCTTGGGGTGCTTATAGTGAGAAGCTAACTATAAAGGCCTGATTGATTCATTCAGAAATGTTATGTCAGAGCCCATAGTTCTGATCTGTTTTTTATGAACACGCAAACATTGCAGTTGGCTTGATGCCTTCATTGTCAAAAATACATATTAAAGGCAATGTGTCTTTAAGGGTGGGTTGTTACTACACCTTTTATAGACCATATGCAATAGCATTCCAAGATGGGTGACAAATGCTATGTTAGATATTCTGCTTTATTAATTAATTGGAAGCCTATGCCCAATTTGTATATGCAAACACAAGGAGATGATGGACGGAGCGCTGAAACTTTTCAGACACTCACCCCCAGTCACAGATCTGGGTTGAATCCATCATCGTTCTTTGGCTCACTTCGCCACCCCAGTTCAGACCCAGCTATATATGCAAATCAGTCTAGACCCTGTGCCTCATGGGAACAGTCCAGCCCGAACTGCCAAACCAGGTCTTCCCTGGAACGGAAACAAGCATCCTGGGACTGGTTTCGGGGTAACACCCCTCATCAGCCAGGCTAGTTTGAATCCAGTGGCAAAGTGAGCAAGGGACCCACATCTGGGCAAACCCTGCCAACTTAGGTCGAACAAAGCAAACATAAGGAGATGATGGACGGAGCGCTGAAACTTGTTTATGCTTCATTTTTTCATTATTTTTAATTTTGTGTTTCTATTATATCTTGTATATATTTATATTTGTGTGTTTGTATTATTTTGGGTGGCTGTGTTGGTGAATGCATTAATGAGACAGTGAGTAGACTAATGGATACATGAGTGCAAGGGTGACTGACCAAATGCATGTGAGACTCATTTTTGGATGTCTAAACTCACCAGTGACTCAAGAGACACTTTCAAATATTACCCTATTTATTTCCAATGTCAATGCTTGTCAGTTTCGAGTTTTACAATATGAGCAAAGGGGTGTGGAAAGTGTGTCTCAATCGGATTCAAGCATGGATTTATTGGCCCAAATGAAGTTGCATTCGCACTTTCTTCCCTCACCGTTTTACCTCGACCATACTCCATGTCAACTGCCACAATCTCTTAGGTGCACCACCATAGTTGTTCACAAATCCTGAAGTAGAAATAATATTTTCTACCTGTTCAGCTTGACTACAAATATCTCTGCGCACTTATCCATGAATGTCAGAATATTGCTCTTATATACCATTACACTGCCTGATTATTTTAATGAGGTGTACATCGAACCCCGACAGATGTCAACCGGCCCATTCCAGATAATTGAATATAAAACAGCCAAGCACATCTTCATCTTGACTCCACGTGATCAAATATAACCTGGACTGCCCAGTGCTTAATTTGAGCAGGTGGTTTCCGGTGCTCAGCATTGGCACTTAATTGTCGGCACCAGTACTTATGACAGTCCAGCATCATGCTGGAGCTGTCAGTCTAATTCTGAAATGAATAATACCAGCCGCCCAAGCATTCTTATAGCTTTGGGCGGCCTGGAATAGTCCAAATTGTCACCCTTGTAGAACAGGCAGGGGCAATGGGTGTTGCAAGATACAGTGGCCTCCTAACAAGGGCCCTGACACTTCTTTTTTTTCACAAATTAAGCACTGGGGCTGCCTGCTCCTGATATCTTCACACAAATGATTTCAAAGTTCCTCGATTTAGCTACCAAGATGGCTCCTTAAGTTAAATGCTCACAGATGAAATCTATTGTGAGATTCAGGCCATGAGTCTGAAAAGCAGCAAGGTCCATGCAGCATTTCAACCTTCTGAGCTTGGTAAATTGAGCGCCATTAAATTTGGTAGATTTAACATTTGCTACTCACGGTGCTTATAGGTGGCTAAAAGTGTAGTATATAACACCATAAAAACTGGACCACTGAAGACGATTGAAGATGAAACAGCAAGGCCCATCGTCTTGTTTAAACCACATTATCACATCAAACTTAGACAACTGGCTCCTAATATTCATACACACGGATTTGCAATTGATATGCTATAGACAGCAAGATGTCTCAGTGAGCAAAATGCTCACAGTTGACATCTACTGTGAACTGTTGGTCATGAGTCTGAATCACATCACACTCCTCAACTTACTGAGGCTGGATAATTGAGCACCATTAAATTGGGCAATAGTGACATCTGCTGTATAGGATGCATAGGAATGATAAACTGTGGTATGAAGCACGATCTAAAAACATGAATTAAAATTCCTATAACAGAGAGACACTAAATGTCACAAGTAATTAAAAGTCTCATTTTCAATAGTTCTCTAGATCAGGCCTTGCTTAAAGATCAGACTTTTTCTGGCTAAATGCTTGCGGTACGTGCCTTAATGATGGAGAGCTATTTCATAAAGACACGAAGCTGAAGATCATGCAAGCTCAAGACATTCAGAAGAACTCCCAAAAACACTTTCCTTCCTGAGACCTTATAACACCAGGGTCCTCTTTATACATGCAGTGCATTTTCCTTCATTGGGCTGGGCGCACCTTTTAAAAGTGCGCCGTATTATGATGAATATGCTGCCCTCAGGGCAGCCGCAAACTCGCGCTGCCCTGGGAGCAGCGCATTCATGTTAAAAACAGAGCGACTGCTTTGAAGCCGCTCCGTGTTTTCACAGTGCAGGCGCCACCCGCCTGCACTTTTAAAGGGGATTAGAGATCTCCTTGCAGGCGGGTGCATTCAGTGACTGCACGCGCCTGCAGTGGTATGTCTGGGGGGTCCAGAGGACTCCCTTTCCCCCCTCCAGAGGGCTGCTCTGAGGGGGCGTACTATCAGTGCGCCTCCTGAGAGCTTCTTTGCCTCTGCGCCCTCGTCTGTAATACGGCGCGGGCGCAGCGGCAAAGGGATTCCCTCATTTGCGTGGGGCATGCCCCCATGCAAATGAGGGAATGCTCCCTGCAGATAGCGCTGGCGCTTTCTGTGCACCAGCTCTATCGGTATTACAGAAGGGGCCGCACAAGCATCTGCGGCCCCTTCTGTAATACCAAAGTACCCTGGGGGCGCGCAAAGTGGGCGCAAACACCCGTTGTGCCCCCCGGGACACTTTGTGTAATATGGCCCCAGAAGTGAAAGACAGGTTGCCCCACACCCAAAAGCAATTGAACCTTTCCATTTTTGTGTTACTATATTTCAGTATATGTAGGATTACATTAATAATGCTAATATTGTATAGCTTAAATATGCAGACTTCCTATATCCGCTGCTGTTGATAATAATCTTATTAGTTGTTTTGTAACCAATATTTTTTCATGCTAACTTTTTTTATTGGGGGTGGGGGACTCACGCTCTTGTCCCTGAACCTTTGCCTTTTTCATTCCTTTTTAAACTTTTACCTTGCCCCTGTGCTTCACTAAACCTCATCTTAAACCTTATACTCAACACTTTATACTTACCTGACCTCATGTATTTTTTATCTTTTGTTTTTTTGTCCCCATGTAACTTACACTAGATTTTTGTATCCCAATGTGAAAAATACTTCACTGTTTACTGATGTGGTGGTAGCAGCGCATCTTTCGTGATATCAAAAAAAGACAGAAATGAACTAGAGAACGCAAGAGGCCATCGTCATAGGACCTTCTTTGCTTCTTCCATTTCCATGTTTGCTCTATTTTTACTGAGTATAAAAACCGTTTTTATAAACAGCTAAATGAAGCATAAGCGCTCTGAAAATACCTCCAATTTGAACAACACAGCTTGGCAGATACCACTAACTCAACAAGGGAATTTAAATGTATGTCTCAGGTAGTTGCATGCTATTGTCAGTGAAACCTAAATTCTGCCTGTGGATGCAGTGCCTTGAGTGCTCAAACGTCCATCTAGGGAGGCACTGTTACTTCTGTTGCTGAGGGAACAGTGATCACCACACTTTTCGCCATCCCAAATCTCAATAGGCCCATCACGTCTCCTCTAAGGCTGTCAGAAAACAAGTGATGTATCGCTTTCCTTTATAACATCAAGTATATTATAAAGAGCCTCGTTCTCCTTTTGATGTCAGAGACAGTCAGAGAAAAGGGTTTCCTTCTCGTCAACCGCACTTACTTGATATCTGTTCAACACACTGAAAGTAGACGAGATTGAAGGAGACCAAAGATAATGGTACAGTCTCCATTGTAATCGAAAGGCTCCAACCAAAGAGTTGTGTATTTTTTTCCCAACATTTTTTGGGGGGGAAATATTTTTTCTCTGAGTGGGCCTTTATCACCACTTTTACCTCTTGCTCATCACACTATTTTTGCTTCGATTTTGAGTTGGTCGCAGTACTTATCGCGCCTGTTAAAATCCAGTTCGAAAATTGCCATGAGATAAATTCATCACCTGTTTTGAGTTCCCCTTAAAAATGGGGCATAACATGCCTTTTTGGTGCTTTCCACACACAAAACCTGCAAATCCTGTTACCTTCTGGACCTTTTTCCACAGTTACATTTTGGCAGATTTGACCTGCTAAAAGTTTCTGGGGGTTACAGACTTTATCCCACCTGGTAATCTCTGGGTATCGTAAACTCCACGCCTCTTGCAATTGAAATCACTGCATAAACATCTGTTTGAACAGCGATTGGCGCGAGCCGGGACTCCCGTAAACGAAACCAGGGAGTGATGGCCAGTGCTGGATCTTTACTGTGTGTTCCCAACCAAGGGAGTGTGTTAAAATGTCTGACTTCAACAAACGATTCAGGAAGATGCAGTGGGTTCGTCAGTGGTAGATCAATAAAATTAAACCTTGGCCTCAATAATGGATGAAGGAAGGATGACGGTAGCCCTGGACAATAAGGCAGCAGTCTTATTGGAATACACAAAGAGAGACAGAATCAATATTATGATTTACAGTGCGTTATCTATGCTGGTGGATTTTAATTAACAGGCCATCCCTGCATTTGAAGAGTACATAAATAAAAGGGTTAATGAAACAGCTAGAAGATAAAAACATGAGTGACTGTGCTGGGTGGATTTTGTGAGGGCGGAGTAGGACATAATCTATCTGGTTAAAAAATATAATTAACAAAATAAGGAGAGCATATAGAAGTCTAGGGGCCTGCTACACAACGGGCCTCCGCACTCATGGCGGAGGCCGTGCACTCGTTGGGGAGTCTCCGCACTCAGGGTGGAATCTCCTCAATGAGAATTCTCATGGCGGACATTCCGCCCCAAGTGCAGAGACTCCCCCACGACTGCGGGGCCTCTGCCATGACTGTGGGGCCCCCGCCACAAGTGTGGAGGCCTTTGTGAAACAGGCCCTAGTTGTGAAACTATTGCTAACAGGGATATTTTTCTCCTCTATGTTCTGAGTGACATCAAATAGACAACGAGAGTAAAGCTCAAGTTGTCTTTGAATTCACTTCAGAACCCTGTTGTGAAAAATATCAAGTTTATTTGCAGTTACCCCTCCTACAGTTTTATGTTATGTGTGGTCCCCATTTCATCCCCCCCTGCAGTTTAGGGTTACAGGCCTAGTGGGGTAGAAATACACAACACACCTGCCTCAGCTCCTGCCCATCTTAGACCTCGTGTCCTGCATTTCCATCCCAACACACCCCCGGCCATCTCTCCTCTCCCTCACCCACATTAAAAAAACAACCCTGGTATTATTCCACCCAGTCCAACCACCAGTAGTGGCTGGTATCTGGGCAAAGTGGCGGGGCAGGGGGAGGAGGGAACTGGGCACGGATAACAAAATAAATAAATAACTTACCTGCATCCACGCCGCGATCTGGCTCTGATCTGGCTCCGTGCACTGCAGGCTCCCAGAATCCCCAATCTTGAGGCTGCAGTGACAGGATTGGCCTCAGCGTCGTGGATTTGCGCTACCAGGTAGACTGTGAGCCTGTGCCTGCTCTCTCCAACCCAGCAACGCACCTGGGGTTGGAGAGAGCTTCAATGTGCATGACGGTTTGGCCATCCTGAGGCGGCCGGCCAAACCATCATGCGCACTGATTATAGTGCAAGACACTCCTCCACCAGCCTGTCATATCTGGCCCTGCCCCAAGCCTCGGCTCTGTCAGCCAAAATAAAACCATAATAAACAAGAGTTTATTATTGTTTTATTTTGTATTTTTTTGACTGCTGGCAGGGGTGTGGCGCCACTCCTCCACCATAGAGGAGCCGCCGCTGCGGCCAACCACCCTCTGTAACATTATCCTCCCCTGACAGAGTTCTTTAAAGAACCGATGTCCTGTTCTCAGGTCCTCACCACCCTCTGTTGACTTCCTTCAACTCCCCCCACCCACACATTAAAAAACTTGTCATTCTGCCAAACTGTGCCTTCCCTTCCCTTCCCCTCCTCGCCAGCCGTGCTCTCTGCTTTCCACAGAGCAGAGTTGGCGCTGCCCCGCAGGATCTCTGAGAGAGGAGGGAGAAGGTGTGTGAGAGCCACCCATTACATCCGGGTCTCTGGAGATCCAGGCTGCAGCCAGGGAACATGAGGAGAGCTAGCAGTTCCTCTTATGAGATCAAAGCGGAGGAAAATAATGACTGTTTCTCACTTCTGTGAATTACCAGATTCAGAATTCAGTCCTCAAGCATACATAAAATAGCTCTGCCTATTACGGCTGGATCACGTGCGCAGTAGTGACGACTGCCTAACATACATGTGCGCAGTGACTACAGATCTGGCACAGACAGGCTGTGCGCCACTACATACAAGATGTGCGTGAATCGCCATGGGTGTGGATTCCACAGAGTTTTATCTATTTCAGCTTGCTCCCTACTATGTCTGCAAGAGCAAATCATGGACATAATCTCCTGGATAGGGTACTTTGTATGCCTCCGTCAGGCGCTTAACTCAGCACGTCTTCCATAATCGGTACATGTACAGGAGTAGGGAGACCATTAACTTTTGAATTTATAAACAGCCATCACAAAAAATGCAACACCCCTGAAGGAGTCTGCGAGTTGCACCTGCTATTTCCATATCGAGGGAAGAGCCTTCGAGTTTCATCTTTAACACCGACGAGGGTATCCCATGCATTCACCCGAAATGCCACCACACTTCTTGGCATTTGTGCATGCTGGAAACATACTGCAATACAGTTAATGATTTGGGATGCTGTACAGATTTATAAGAGCATCCCTTTCAAGGGATAGCACAGCGGACTTGGGTAAATGTCCTGCTTAAAAATGTAATGATACCAGATTTGTTCCTGAGAAATGTAATAATATTACATGGGAGTGTCTCTACCAATGGGGAACACCTGAATGTGGCACATGGTCCTTTAAGTGAAAGTGGGGCGTGCACTCAGGTAAGCACTATGGTTATTATTTTTGTTCTACCTCCGGGATCTCTAGGTGTACCCCTTTATGATGTGGCCTTAAAACGTGTATGCTTAATGTTAAAATGTATTATTAACCTGGCACCCAGGTACCTCTAAAATAAGACCACCAGATATCAATCAGTGAGGAGTCTAGAACGCAGATAATAAGTTGATGTCCAGCCGTCGTGTTAAACCCTAGAAGTGGGGAGGAAGACAGGGTCGCATTGGCCTCAAGGGAATCTGTAAGTGATAACGCCGATTCTTATCTAATTATCTATAAGAACCTTCTGGTCGCCAAGATCTTTTTACCTGTTGAATAGTGTAAAGGAGACATCCTATCTAACAAGCTGTCATCTAGATCACTGTCGTCCTCATCGATTCTTATTATTTTCCCATTTTGTACTAACAATGGGTACAACTTATCTCCTTCGATCGTTTCCACTCTCCACCTTTTCTCCAATGCATCCCACCTTGCATCTTGAAATGCCCTGACCGATTTCTTCACCCTTTCTTGACATCTGTCCTTCTTCCTATCATACGCTGCTCTTATCCACGCATGTAGTGCCTCAAACTGTGTTGGTCTAGGTAGTGGTCGTAATGAAGCCATTACACTTTTTAGCTGGTACAGCACCTCTAACCTGAAAGTACCATATCGAGGGAACCACAATTCTCCTTCTGCTTCTGTCATTTTATGCCAATTCTCAAGCCAAATTATAGTATGCAATGCTACATTCTTTGCCATATAATGTGCTGGTGTATCCTCGGGAGGAGCTTCCTCTCCCTCCCGAACAACCACATGTCTATCACCTCTACAAAGTTCCCGTAAAGCTTTAAAACATTTCATGATGAATCAACTTTTTGTTTGCACTCAAAATGTCCGCTTTTACTTCCTGGTTTCACTCCACCAATACCAGCGCGGCTCACACCAACCGGCCTATCGCAGCGCGGCACTTGTCTGACGTCACTTTTCCTCCGCTCGCAGCAGTTCCCCTCCTTTCTAATTCACTCGTTCTCGCTCGCATCTGTCCCAATCATACTCTGAAATAATGTCCGTCCTACCGAACAATTACCTCTCTGACCGTCAGTCTTACCAATGACCGATCAGCCTCTTGAGCTTGTTGACCTCAATCTGGCAATCGTCTGTCCGCGAAACGACCGGACAATCGCCTTTAATACACTCGATAGGATTCAATCACTCGATGTTCTGCACACAATAACCTACGACCTGCGTTGGTTATTCACACACTCACTCATGTGTTCCCTATCTTCAGTGGGTCTGTCAATGACGTCTCGTGACCCCCACAACCTCTGGTCAACGCTCTCAACTCTGGGTGTATTCTACACCACAATAATCATCCGGTCCCGCGCGCGCTCACGGTCCGTTACTCAATCACACAACTCTCTTTCCAACTCCGCAAGACATCACACAACAATAAAACACCGCAATCTACCAAACATCACTCTTTTCATACTCACTCTACTACGAACTGCTACTTCCGCCGCACCGTCACTCTCCATCAGTTTTCAACGACCTCCGACATCCTTCTCCCGCGGTCCTCTGGATTCTGCGTCACTCGGGCTCTATGGGGCAACTTAATCTTTTATCTTGCTCTAGATCTCCCCTTACCATCAAAGGTAACCATCCTACTCTGCTACCAACTGATAACGCCGATTCTTATCTAATTATCTATAAGAACCTTCTGGTCGCCAAGATCTTTTTACCTGTTGAATAGTGTAAAGGAGAGAATCTCATCAGGTTATATATCAGCATTCATTTTGTCTGAAAGGACCACTGACTCCGAATTCAAGTTTGAGAATTTATTATCGCCAAAAATAACTGAACGTGCAAGCACCTCAACACGAGGTTAAAGAAATAGATGGGCACTAATACAAATAATAATCTACGCAGGAATCTCATCCGACTCAGGATAAGGAGAATAGAAAGTTCTAGAAGGATCAACCAGACTATGATTGCTCCAATTTCTAAGTTGCTCTTCATTGGACTAAACAAGCTAAAAATCAATAGCTGTCCCTACACTAACGCTAAGTGACATCCCTGCATAACGATTTTCCCAGGCAAGAGTGAATAAAAGGTGTCAGCTGTGAGGACTTCCTTAGAAGTGCAATCACATAATACCTAAGCTCAGCTCTGTCCTTCTCTCAGGTCTCCCCTACCTCTTCTCTGGCCTCCTCCCTCCGGGCACTATCCCTAATACAAAACCACAATACAATTGTATACGCCTTTGTCACGCCTCCTTGGCCAGGTCTTCTTTCTTGTGCTTTTCCATCGAAACGGTTACTTCATCCTGGACGGTTGCGATGACCTTGAGTCCCAGGCACCTTCTCCGCTGAAAGTATCATCCCTAAATTCCATTTCACTCCCCGTACCATGCCTCCCTCTCTCTAGCTTTCGAAAACAAAGAGTTAGTCTTACTAACGAGACATGTGTCCTTGCACCTGCAACGAAAGATACTTTCAACAGAAACCTTCTACTGTGCAAATTAAATCTACCGTTTGTGCCCAGAGAGCCTTACCAAGAGAAACTTTCCTCTGCCTACAAAATAAGCTAACATAAGAATAAACCAGGCCTTCCCTAAGCATATATGTAGTCAGGCCTTTACATATGACTTTTAAACACACATCTTACTTTTCCCTATAAGCATTTTCATTACGATTCATATGCAAACAATGAATTACATGTGCAACTTTAATATGGTGCACGTTTAAACTACTGCAATTACTTTACACACAAACTAATTCCTCTATGCATTATGTTCACACAATTCAATAAGCATTACATTACATCATTATCCTAACACCATTATGCTGCTGAGTTCACTTTGTCTCAGCGAACTATTCATTCTTTACTAAACATGCATGAGTATACAATGGAATATAAACGAATATATGTCTGGATACATGTGGGTGCGGCCTATCAGTGATTATGATGCACCCCTACAATTCACAAGAACATTTCGCTCTATCAGTTCCCCCCTTTGATGACTCCTGTCATCATATTTCATTCTACTCCCTCGGAGAAGGAACCGACCTAAACAGAACTTGTTGCCATCTTCCCTGATCTAAATTTCTCCATGCTCTTGAGCCTTTGATACTGACTGTCCTGCAGTCTTGCCAACCTCATGTCATTTTCCCTCAAAGCTCTCTTGACTCGGCCTGCTCGATACCACTTGTAGGCCTTGATCGCAATCCACAAGCCAACCACACAACCCACCAAGATAAGGAGGGGTCTCAGAAAGTATCCAAGGAATCCCTTTCCTAAGTTCGCAAACCAACCTCCCACTTGACCAAAACCCTTTCCGACCTTTTCCCAGGCCCCTTCTTCGGTCAAATCCGCTATCTTTGTGTGGATCGTAGTGATGTTACTTATATATTTCTCCAGATCCTTGCTACGGTCTGGTATATAAGTGCAGCACTCTTGAACCTTCAGCATTTTACAGACTCCGCCCTCTTTTGCCAATAGGACATCCAAAGCAAGGCGATTCTGCAAAACCATTCCCCTTATCGACAACATCTCTCCTTCCACCAACACCAACGACTTTGCTGTGTTCATCGAAAATTCATCCACCACCGTCGCTAACCTTCGGATCTTCACATCATTCAAGACTACTCCCAGACTAGGTATCATAGCTCCAAAGATATCCCCCACAACGATTCCTGCACTTGCAGCTCTTTTCGTTCTTGAATGCTCTTCACCTTCTAAAAGATCTAAATCTTCTGTATGGTAAATCTTTGGAAATATTATTGACAAATAACATGTTCCATACCAATTTGCAGGCAACCTCACATAAGCATTCTTCCCACATACGTAATACACCGTTGGTATCACTTGTACAGGACCTTGGAGAAAATCTTTTGCTACATCTGCCATGGTGAAAACGTGATCACAGGTACTCTGTCCCACAGCTACCTTCTCGTAGTAAGTCTGATAACGCCTTATACACAACTTACCCCTCTGCTCCTTATCTAACGCTATAGGACCATAGCTTCCCTTGGTCTTATGCAACCGTTCTTCCTCTGTCCAATCTGTCCTGTGATGCCCCAAGTCTCGGGAGTGAGTCAGCTTTCTATACCTATCCTCGACCTGATCTACAAACTTTCTCTCTACATCCGACATCAAACAAGTCAGATTGTTTCTGTGTGCAAATGCTGTATCCAATTCCAAACTCGGTATGAAGTACTTCCTCAGTCTGTCCTCGGTCTTATAATAGTCATACTTATTCAAATGCTTGTAAGCTGGGACTTCAGGAAGCACTGCGTCGAAATTGGAAAAGAAATACTCGAACTGATCTCTCTCATAAAACAAACTAAGCAAAAGACTACATGAAATACCATAAGTCAGTGGAAGATGGTGATACCTAATACCCTCGTCCACTGAAGTAGGCAACTGCATACACACATAACAATCTTTCGCATCCATCACATCAACATACTCATACAACAACTTAGCATATGCATTCAACTTAAAATCCCCTTTAGACAAATCTACATGTAATCTACGACTTTCTTCTAATAGCAAAGCTCTGTCAGCTGCCCTGTCTACCCCCTTCTGGCTAGGTGTGATAGGTGTCGGTGTCCCTGTCACTGCCTCTACTTCTTGCTCATGCGAACCAGTATATGAGACTACAACTACTATGATTATAGAAATTATTACACTACTTATAAGAATGCCTACAATCCACTTTGATCTACGATTGGGATCTCCCGGCTCCATGGTTTCGAAAGTTCTCAAAAGACTTGGTTATCGCAAAGAACCCTAAAAAAAGTCTCTGTCCTTTAATTGTGACTTGCTTAACCAGCTCGAGCAACCATGAAATCTCCGGACTTTCCCTTTCCGATCACAATCTTATTTACACAGTCCAGAAAAAGACTTCCCTAGTTTTCGTTCCTCTTCTGTGGAAAGTCCCTAAGTTTATTCTTCTTCCACTCGGGCCTAGGTTATCTTCTTCTTTCGGACTTTTATTTACAGTTTATAGTTGATCCACTATAAGATCCTCATTGAGCAATACCAGAACGTGATACAAAAGTTCAAGACGCAAAATCAGCATTTCATGTGAAAATGGCTCAACTCCAAAAGGCGGGAATTCGAGTCGATGCAGAACCAAGTTTCGGACTTCACTCAGAAGCGGGGGATTCGGAACCGTGAGGGTCAGTGTTCCTTCTATCTCGAGCCCTGGCATCAGCAGCACCACCTTCACCACCACATTCGGGCTCCGACGGACCACTTGCACTGACCTCAGCCTTCCCGTGCTCACCACCCCCTGCATCAAACACAGTGTAAGTCCACTCAGGGGTAGAGTATCTGCGACAAGGCACTCTTGTTCTCTTTGACCTTCGCCGACTGTCTTGTGCTTGGTCTTCGTCACTTGCTTCCGTTTCAGATACTTCAGACACTGGAGCAAGGTCTCTTTCAGGTGCTAACCTCAGGTTCAGTCGCCTCTGCCTCTCGGGCCAACTTTCTGCACTTCTGTTCGTTCGTCTGCCTTCCCCTTCTATACCCAGTGCACTACTTCCTCTTTCGGCTGAATCTGACTCTTCTCCGCCCACTGCACCGTTTCTGTCTTCAGTGTCTGAGTCAGGGTTCGAACTGTGGAAACCCCCTTCAGCTTGCTCTAGTGCACCACCAGCTGTGTCAGCAACCCTTACAGCTTGACTTGTCCTCCCATGTGGCCCTGCCACATCAGCTGGATTTTCATTTACGAGAGGAGCTGTTTCTTCCAAGGGTGCTGGAACTCTGCGGGTATGGGAAGCATGCACCCAGTTCGGCAATCCTCCACACTTCACTGCTGTGTTCGTGATAAGTATCACCTGATACGGGCCACGCCAGCGGGCATCCAAGCAACTCTTCCTCACGTGCTTTCGGACGAGCACCCAGTCTCCGGGACACAAGTCGTGGCACAGATCACTCGAGGCTGGGACCACTGCTGCTTGCACCTGCTGGGATACAGAACGGACCACATCAGAGAGTCCTTTACAATAATCGAGAATCAAATCATCAGTGATGCTTATCAAGGCTGTAGCTGGTACTGCTGGCAATCTCATTGCCCTCCCCATTAATATCTCATGGGGGGACAACCCGGTCTTTCTGTCTGGGACACTTCGCATGCTCATTAGCACGAGTGGCAAGGCGTCGGGCCATTTCAGGGATGTCGAAGAACACATTTTTGCCATCCGGGCCTTCAAAGTTCCATTTACTTGTTCCACCATCCCAGAAGCCTCTGGTCTGTAACTACAGTGGAGTCTCTGGTCAATGTTCAATGCAGCACAAAGCAACTTCATGATTTCGCTATGGAAGTGCCCTCCTCTATCTGATTCCAAAGAGGTCGGGATCCCGAATCTAGGGATGAGCTCCCTCAACAATAACTTAGCCACTGTGAGAGTGTCACACCTGCGCGTGGGGTAAGCCTCCACCCACCGTGAGAATACACATACTAGCACTAAAATGTACCTCAATCCATTGCACTTAGGCATCTCCACAAAGTCCAACTGTATTCTATTGAAGGGCCCTCCTGACCTTCCAATGTGACTCAACGTAACTACAGTCCTCTTTCCAGCGTTCATCTGCTGACACGTAACACACCTCTGACATACCGTCTCAGCCATTGCTCGGAACCGTGGGTTATACCATGTCTGTCTAAACACTCTCATCATTGCGTCTCTACCCAGGTGTGCCTGTCCATGTATCAGTCTTGCCATCGGACTCAGCAATTCTTCAGGCAACACGGCTCTCCCATCGTTGGATACCCACACATCCACATCTCCTTTCTCACACCCAGCTTTGATCCATCCCTCTCTCTCCTGGTTTGAAACTTCATCCTGCAATCGCTTAAGCTCTTCCCAAGTGTCTGCCATGGTCAACATTATGCTGAGCTCGGTTCCTTCTTGGCTCTCCCCTATCTCTCTTTCTGTGAATATGCATCCCTGTTCTGCACAGAAGCGGGCGACTTCGTCCGCATAATTGTTTCCCAAGGATACAAAGTCCTCCCCTTCCCATGGGCTGAGCACTTTACAACAGCAATTTCCTTTGGATGCTGTAATGCATCCAACAATTGTCTTACATATTCACCATTACGAATGGGTGAGCCAGATGATGTCAAAAATCCCCTCTGAGACCATAACTGCCCAAAGTCGTGCACCACGCCAAACCCATATTGGCTGTCTGTGTAAATCGTGATTCGATTCGATCAGCGGCCAAACAGGCACGGGTCAAGGCAATGATCTCAGCTACCTGCGCGGAGCGTACTCCTTCTAGGCAAGCAGCCTCGACCACTCCTGAAATGGTACATACAGCAAACGCTGCTCTCAATTGCCCCACACTGTCTCTTAAGCATGAACCATCGACAAAGAAAATTTCATCTGGGTCAGCCAATGGCTCATCGACAATGTCAGGTCTCGGTTTGGTGCAAAGTTCGGTCACATCGAGACAATCATGGTCCGCACAATCTTCATCATCCGTGTTCGGTGTAGGCATCAATGTCGCAGGGTTCAAGACAGAGCACCTTTTCAGAGTCACATTCTCTGCGGCAAGTATGACTTGCTCGTACCTCGTTAACCTATTGTTCGTTAGGTGCTGGGTCTTGGTCCTGGTCATCAATAACTCAACCGAATGTGGCACATGTACAGTCAATGGATGTCCCATTACAATGCTTTCACATCTTTCAATGCTGACACCTGTTGCAGCAACGGATCTTAGACATCCGGGCAACGCAGAAGCTACTGGATCTAAAGTAGCTGAAAAGTATGCCACTGGTCTTCGGACACCTCCATGGTTCTGAGCTAACACTGCTAATGCACATCCTTCCCTTTCGTAACAAAACAATGAAAAGGCCTTGTTGTAATCAGGCATTCCCAGTGCCGGAGCCCTGCACAAATCCTCTCTCAGTTTCAGGAATGATATCAAGCACTCCTCGTCCCATGGTACCGGATCACTCACATCCTTGTGCGTAAGCCTCTGCAGAGGCTTTGCTCTCAAGGAGAAACTAGGAATCCACTGTCGACAATAGCCAACCATTCCTAGAAACATCCTAACTTCTCTCTGTGTCGTGGGTACTGCCATGCTCATTATTGCCTCAATTCGATCTGGTGACACCTTCCTCTTGCCTTTTTCCAATCTGTGTCCCAAGTACTGTACCTCTTTCAAACAGTACTGCAGCTTGTTCGGGGACACCTTATGTCCGTTCTCTGCTAAATGGTTCAACAGTGCTACAGTGTCAATTCTGCAAGCATCTTCTGTTTCTGAGGCAATGAGCAAGTCATCTATGTATTGCACGAGAACTGAGTTCTGCGGCAACACAAGACTCTCAAGGTTCTTCTTCAGGATCTGGTTAAGATCGATGGACTTTCCGTATACCCTTGAGGGATACGACACCATGTTAACACGCGATTTTCTAGCCTGAACGCAAAAAGAAATTGGCTTTCCTCGTGGAGCGGTATCGAAAAGAAGGCTTGACACAAATCGATAACCGTAAACCACTCGGCTTCACATGGGATCTGGAACAGTATTACTGAAGGATTCGGTACCACTGGACAGCAAGGGACAACTATCGTGTTAACCTTTCGTAGGTCTTGCACGATCCTGTATTTCCCGCTCGGTTTCTGTAGTCCCATTATGGGCGAATTACAGGGGCTACCTCTGATCTCTTTCAAAATACCCTTCTCAATGAAAGTCTCGATCACAGGTTTTATTCCTGCAATCGTTTCTGTCGACAGGTTGTATTGAGGTGTTCTTGGGAAATCAACATTCTGTTTCACCTCAATCCGCACTGGTTCAACCCCTCTGATTAGACCTATTTCGTCGCCTGCGAAATCCCACACCACAGACGACACTGCGTCTCTCAGATCAGGTGGAAGTTCTTCCACAGTCACCATTGGGTACAGATCTATACACAGATGCTGATTGGTAACCTTAAAGTCAGCATCGTCATCTCTCGTCTGGACCTCCACTCCCCGTGGTGTACAATAAATCGTGCAGTTCAACTTGCACAACAGATCTCTTCCCAAAAGGCAAACTGGACTCGTATCACACACTACAAACTGATGTCTAGTTTGGAAGGAACCTATCTTTACTAGTATCGGTTCTGTCAATGGGCTGCTTATTCTTTTGTTCGCCACTCCAACAACCTGGATTGATTGTCCCGAGAGGGGTAGGTTAGGGACTACTGCTGATCTTACAGTAGACCGGGTAGCACCAGTATCAACCAAAAGTGTGGCAGGATGACCTTCAATCTCTGCCTCCACAAAAGGTCCTCTCTGGTCTACCTCCAAGACTGCTCCAAGTGTGCAGTCTTCCTCCCCCTCAGGCACCGTCAGGATAAAGGGTCTAAGCTATCCTCGTCGAAATCTTCGAACAGGGGCATCTGTTGGTACGTTCGTGTTCCTTGTGAAATCCTTGGAGCTTGGGGAACCTGGGCATGAGAATTGTAAACCCCCCTTTCATCGTCCTAGGTCTCGTTATTGTATTAACTACCTCTTGCGCGGGTGCCTGAGCCCCCTCTTCCTCTTCCTGCAACTGATTAGCTGGGTTCAAAGGACACTCGCGTTTCCAATGTCCGACCTGGCGACAAAGATGACATGCAGTGGTCTTCTTCAATGTGGCCACGTCCACTCCTGTCTTGGGGTCTACTGGTTTTCCCTTTCCCTGGCCTTGCCCATTCTGGTTTCCCTGGAAATTTCCTTGCTTTCTTCCTAAGGTCCCTCCACTAGGCTGACTCTGTGCTGTCTGCATCTGGACAAGCATCAATTTGTCTTTTAGCTTTCGATGTTTCGATTCCACCTCATCACTACAGTATCTCGCATACCGCAAAATTTCATCTAGTGGCTTGTTCTGCCAGCAGATCAAATGGTGCTGTATCATGAGGCTGATTTCCATTCTCAGACCCAGTACAAACTTTGAGACAAACTGTCCCATATCCTTGGGGTCCAAGATATCTAACCCACTATACTGTTTAAAAGCTTGCAGAAGTCTTTCATAATATTCATGCACCGTTTCCTTGGGTTCCTGTACCGTCCGATCTATCTTAACCCAATCTATATCCTGAGGTGAAATCTTCAGTTTCAACCATGTAATCACCTGCTCATACTTTTTCATGACTAGGGGTGATGGACCATTTGTAACCGCCTCTCTATCCGGTTCGAAGTCGGCCACTCAATAGCGACTTTACAAGCTGTCCACAAATCTCCCGGTACCACTATGTCAAACAAAGTGTTCAAATCTATCCACAGTACTTTTGAAATTTTCACAAACCGCTCAACCTGTTTGTACCACTCTACTGGTTTTTCCCTCAGCCGAGGAAAATCATTTGTAAATGCAGCTAAATCACCTCTATTCCACGGCACATGCACGTACCCTCCATTCTGTACTTCCCGTAAAGGAAAATTTCCAACACCCGTCGCCCCTCTCCTGGCGGCGGCGTTTCCCTTCTGCTCTCTTTACTGGTTTCTTCTTGGACCACCTTTCTTCCCATTTGTCCAACAAAATCCATATTCTCATCCCTATAATCAGGTCTCTGGTGTGTGTCCTTAATCCTGTGATTCTTTTCTCCTCCAGCTCCTGATCACTGTAATGCAATCTATGTGGTCCCTGCAACGCTTTAGTTTTATTCAGGTCCACCTCATATCTTTTGGCCAATTCCTTCAATCTATCATGTGCCATTCTAGCTTTTCGAGTCACATCTTTTGCTACAAACAGCAGCTCATCTGATCCATAAATTTCTATCCTTTCCAAAGGCAGACCCCCACTGATCATTTCGTCTACCTCTGCTTTCAGCCTCACCACATCTAGCAACCTTGCCTGTACTGCACTCCTCAGTACATCTCGACAACCCGAGCCATCCCGCTCATCACAGCTACTATTCTGTCCTTGTGACCTATTCCCTTCCATCATATTCCTGGAACTTGGTCTGTCTTCCGAGACGTTCTGTGCCCTATCTCCTTGCATCCTATCCTCTTGGTTCGTTACTGTTGGTGTCCATTCTCTCAAAGCTGACTTAGATTCCCGCAAAGACCTCGGTCTTTCTGGTCTCTCCTCTTCTCTCCTAAAGGAAGAGTCCGCAGTAGCCGGTAACGGCGTACTTGTCTCCATTGGTCTTGGGAAATGAACCACTCTTACTCCAAACCCATTCCCACTCTCACTGTTTCCTTCCTCCCTTCCCGTCGGTACTGAGCCCCCTTCTCTCACTCGGTCTGGGTCATATACCGGTACTATAGGGCCAATGGTAACCGGTACTGTCAAGGAGCCCGGTAATCTTGTGTTCCCAACAGGAGGCTGTGTTATCCTAGACGCCGTTGCCCCCTCTGTTCCTGTGGAAATCCTTCCCACTACTCTCATGCTAGTCTGGTTCTGGCTCTCATCAACTATTGCTACTGCTGGGGTCGTCTTTCCCTCTTCTGAATCTGGATTAAATGGTGGTGGCCTCTCTGCCAACATCCTATCTAACAAGCTGTCATCTAGATCACTGTCGTCCTCATCGATTCTTATTATTTTCCCATTTTGTACTAACAATGGGTACAACTTATCTCCTTCGATCGTTTCCACTCTCCACCTTTTCTCCAATGCATCCCACCTTGCATCTTGAAATGCCCTGACCGATTTCTTCACCCTTTCTTGACATCTGTCCTTCTTCCTATCATACGCTGCTCTTATCCACGCATGTAGTGCCTCAAACTGTGTTGGTCTAGGTAGTGGTCGTAATGAAGCCATTACACTTTTTAGCTGGTACAGCACCTCTAACCTGAAAGTACCATATCGAGGGAACCACAATTCTCCTTCTGCTTCTGTCATTTTATGCCAATTCTCAAGCCAAATTATAGTATGCAATCCTACATTCTTTGCCATATAATGTGCTGGTGTATCCTCGGGAGGAGCTTCCTCTCCCTCCCGAACAACCACATGTCTATCACCTCTACAAAGTTCCCGTAAAGCTTTAAAACATTTCATGATGAATCAACTTTTTGTTTGCACTCAAAATGTCCGCTTTTACTTCCTGGTTTCACTCCACCAATACCAGCGCGGCTCACACCAACCGGCCTATCGCAGCGCGGCACTTGTCTGACGTCACTTTTCCTCCGCTCGCAGCAGTTCCCCTCCTTTCTAATTCACTCGTTCTCGCTCGCATCTGTCCCAATCATACTCTGAAATAATGTCCGTCCTACCGAACAATTACCTCTCTGACCGTCAGTCTTACCAATGACCGATCAGCCTCTTGAGCTTGTTGACCTCAATCTGGCAATCGTCTGTCCGCGAAACGACCGGACAATCGCCTTTAATACACTCGATAGGATTCAATCACTCGATGTTCTGCACACAATAACCTACGACCTGCGTTGGTTATTCACACACTCACTCATGTGTTCCCTATCTTCAGTGGGTCTGTCAATGACGTCTCGTGACCCCCACAACCTCTGGTCAACGCTCTCAACTCTGGGTGTATTCTACACCACAATAATCATCCGGTCCCGCGCGCGCTCACGGTCCGTTACTCAATCACACAACTCTCTTTCCAACTCCGCAAGACATCACACAACAATAAAACACCGCAATCTACCAAACATCACTCTTTTCATACTCACTCTACTACGAACTGCTACTTACGCCGCACCGTCACTCTCCGTCAGTTTTCAACGACCTCCGACATCCTTCTCCCGCGGTCCTCTGGATTCTGCGTCACTCGGGCTCTATGGGGCAACTTAATCTCTTTTCTTGCTCTAGATCTCCCCTTACCATCAAAGGTAACCATCCTACTCTGCTACCAACTGATAACGCCGATTCTTATCTAATTATCTATAAGAACCTTCTGGTCGCCAAGATCTTTTTACCTGTTGAATAGTGTAAAGGAGAGAATCTCATCAGGTTATATATCAGCATTCATTTTGTCTGAAAGGACCACTGACTCCGAATTCAAGTTTGAGAATTTATTATCGCCAAAAATAACTGAACGTGCAAGCACCTCAACACGAGGTTAAAGAAATAGATGGGCACTAATACAAATAATAATCTACGCAGGAATCTCATCCGACTCAGGATAAGGAGAATAGAAAGTTCTAGAAGGATCAACCAGACTATGATTGCTCCAATTTCTAAGTTGCTCTTCATTGGACTAAACAAGCTAAAAATCAATAGCTGTCCCTACACTAACGCTAAGTGACATCCCTGCATAACGATTTTCCCAGGCAAGAGTGAATAAAAGGTGTCAGCTGTGAGGACTTCCTTAGAAGTGCAATCACATAATACCTAAGCTCAGCTCTGTCCTTCTCTCAGGTCTCCCCTACCTCTTCTCTGGCCTCCTCCCTCCGGGCACTATCCCTAATACAAAACCACAATACAATTGTATACGACTTTGTCACGCCTCCTTGGCCAGGTCTTCTTTCTTGTGCTTTTCCATCGAAACGGTTACTTCATCCTGGACGGTTGCGATGACCTTGAGTCCCAGGCACCTTCTCCGCTGAAAGTATCATCCCTAAATTCCATTTCACTCCCCGTACCATGCCTCCCCTCTCTCTAGCTTTCGAAAACAAAGAGTTAGTCTTACTAACGAGACATGTGTCCTTGCACCTGCAACGAAAGATACTTTCAACAGAAACCTTCTACTGTGCAAATTAAATCTACCGTTTGTGCCCAGAGAGCCTTACCAAGAGAAACTTTCCTCTGCCTACAAAATAAGCTAACATAAGAATAAACCAGGCCTTCCCTAAGCATATATGTAGTCAGGCCTTTACATATGACTTTTAAACACACATCTTACTTTTCCCTATAAGCATTTTCATTACGATTCATATGCAAACAATGAATTACATGTGCAACTTTAATATGGTGCACGTTTAAACTACTGCAATTACTTTACACACGAACTAATTCCTCTATGCATTATGTTCACACAATTCAATAAGCATTACATTACATCATTATCCTAACACCATTATGCTGCTGAGTTCACTTTGTCTCAGCGAACTATTCATTCTTTACTAAACATGCATGAGTATACAATGGAATATAAACGAATATATGTCTGGATACATGTGGGTGCGGCCTATCAGTGATTATGATGCACCCCTACAATTCCCAAGAACATTTCGCTCTATCATAAGTGCCGGAAGGACTAATCAGTGTGAGGGCTGGTTTTTGGCAGTTTTAGGCCTGCTCTATGGATTGGTGGGACGGTTTCACTGTTGATCTCCCTAAGGCTGCCACAAATGTTGCCTGTAACAAGCACAAATGTGTGCAGTCTCCTATACCTTGCAAACCACCTATACAGATTTTCTCTCCGAGTTCAAAACTTCTCTGGTTCACTAACTGGGGTAAGTTTTATTATGGTGCCTGGGCCTACTTTCTGTCCCAGTCCGTCCCTGGAGGAAGAGCATTCTCCACACAACAACTTCCCCACCACAGAACTCCATGCTATATAACTTACAAGAAAAGACGTCCTAAAGGTGTCTCAAAAAAGCTCTTTATCCACACCTATTCTAGTGACACAGATGACCCACCTCAAAGATCGATTGGTAGTGATGCCTTATATTTGTCATAATTTATTCACAATTCATTCATTCAAGTGACTTTTTACTATTACGTGATCAACCTGTGTACAGTTCAGATATATCGTAATTGGAATCTACTACAGACAAATGGCCTTTACCGCTGAATCGGAAAGTTGATGAATATTACTGATCACTCTGAATAGGGTAGTTATGATAAACGTGGGTTTGGTCACTGTGAGCTGCATAGGAAAAATTGCATTAAACTAATCTAAATGTAAGTTCTTTGCATTGTAAGCCAAAAAATCAGGTATGGATTTGATCCTTCTGCACCTTACTCTAAACTTGAAAGAACAAAAACACTACTCCTTCCTACTGTGATCATGCGTGGATGAAATCAGATGGCAGACCGTCCTTTCTCTGAAACAAAGCTGTGCAGTCAATGATTATTCGTAGGCAAGTCCTGCTGTACTGTGCTATGCCTGAAGGTTCTCTGAGATCCAGGATCCAGATTACATAATGCAAGATTGGTGCAGAGCAAATTTACGCAACATTTGGGCTAAACAGTGGAAAATGCAATTTTCACTGACTCACATGATCAAAAACAATTTTTTCACACAGTGGCACATAGCAGACAGTGTAAAGAAAGTTTTTTCATATTTGGTTGGTGTATAATTCCATTATGTAATCTCGCTGACCAGGGCTTTAAGTGGGATGAAAAAACTGGGGGGGTCTCTCACAGGGTTGTGGCCGATGCAATTAAGGGCATGGCTTAATAACACATAAGCTAAAAATCTGTTCTTAGCATAGTGTGCTGAGCGACTGGTATTTTGCTTGTTTCTGTCATTGCATCCAGATATATGATACAACAAGTAACATTATACTTACAATACGCCAGGACTATTGGCATTGTCAATGGTAGTTGCATAAAATAAATGAAAAACAACTATGGATTTGTTGTATATAATATTGAAATTGCTTCAGTTCTGAAATGATGAGACTGTGAAAGAACTAAAATGAGTCTCTTTGAAGTTACATCAAAGGCTTTGAGCAGTGGTACTGCTGCAGAGTTAAGTGGTTTTTTTTACCCTGAAGGTGAGGGCAAAAATGGAGAGCCCGATAGGAACTCATCTCAGCACATACTTTTAAGTACTGCCAGCGCTGAGCACCGACGGGACCCGGCCCACTTAAAGCCTTGTAGCCCAAATATATACAAGCAGTATAGTGTAACATATCAGAGAAATGCAAAGTAGATGAGTGGGGGTCTGTGAACTATTCTCTGTCAATGACACTTTATTATCACTTTCCTAGAAGGAAGGTTTTAAAATAACATGATATGATCTGTATAAAATGCTGCCTCACCTCACCATTACAGACACTGTTGGACTCCAAACAGAACTATTAAATTGTAAACGGAGTTTGCGCAAAATATTGATATAGTGGGAATGCAGTCATACAGACGAAAACCTGTGGGATTGGACACTATTCAGAAAACCACGGCAGTGGCGAGGGACAGACAGACTGATGATAAAGCACCTCTGTTTGGGGGCACTATGGCTGTCATCTTACAAAGGACTGTGTGAATTCAGCCTGCATGTGAGGTACATCATGAACATTTCGTTTTTACATTTTGTGCAAGAATAAATGCTGCATTTTCCATGAGAGACTTCATAAGCAAGAAAAACGAAATAGTTCCCATCTGGTTAAAGCACAGGAAATACATGCTGACATGGCGGCCAGAAACACTGGTATTTGCACTACAAACTTGACAGTCCTTTGTCACTTGCCATTTTTCAAGTTTTCACCAATGAAATTACCCTTTCAGTAATTTAACACACGTTACCTTTGATGAAGTTGTAATGAGCACTGAGGAAGGCTGTGTGCCGAAATGCATTTGCTCTGAATAAATCAAAGAATGTCCCGTGAGTGCTTAGTGCCTGTTCTGGAGCCTCATGTTTTTTACGTGATTCACCCTCAAGCTATCAGGAGATAGCAGCAGTTGGGTGAAACCTGGGGCTGGAATATATATATATATATTCAAGGTACATAGATGTGGAGTTAAGAATAGTATAAGGGATAAAGTAGCCCCCTGCCGTACATTAAAAGGATATTGTAAGTCACCGGGGAGTTCCATAACTGTATAGAGGACCGAGACCAAAGGCCAAGTTGCTTTATAAGATTATGGAACTCCGAGGTGACTTGTAATATCCTTATCATGTACGCCAGGGGGTACTTTATCCCATAAAATACATGATCACACCATCACCTTTCCCACAAACCATTTAAAACCTTTGTGCGTAGCTCTTTCATATGAAAGAGAGAGCATGTTTGCAAACATGAAGAATACAAATAAAACCTCTGGTGCAAAATTAAACACATCAAAAACCTGTTAGTTATTTGTTACAAACATATATTAGAAACAGTTCAATAAAAGTCAGTTAAAAAAAAAAAAAGCTGCACTAGCTCGGAATGTGAAGAAACGTGCAGAGAGATTCTAGCTTTTCTCTAACTGTCTAAGGATTGCAGAAGAAAGAAAAGCAATGCTCTGTTTTTGTTGCTTTAAACAACTGCTTCAATTATGCTCTATGATCTGACCGGCCTTTCAACTCGGCAGCTGGTTGTGGCAGCAGGCATTGTGATGTCAGAACTTGACTGTAACAACTTATTATAGCCGAGTTCTGACGTCTTTTTATTTATAATCGATGACTGGGTGCATCACAAGTCACCGATTACAAAGAAATTAGAAACTGACGTTCATACACGGATTACAGAATCCCATGTATTATAAATATATACTTACCTATTTGCACTTACCTCCTTGATATTTTGGTCCTTATTATTTTGTACACTATATTTTGTCCACACAATGTTTTTGACACCGATATTCTATCAGTGAACCCATTAATAAAAAATGTACATTGTAATAAATAATGCCTGACTCAGAACACATTGAGCCCAATACTCGCATTTCTCTATCCACAAATCAAGAAGAACAGTCCAAAAAAATGAGAAATAACTCTATGATCTTTTATGCTGATAGCCCAATTCTGCGACTCTGAGCCATCTTGTTTCTGTTGCAAACATGGGACACAGACTGCCTTGTTTTCAGACGGTACCACAGAGCTCGTGCTGTGTTGTACCTCCCTAATATGTGGATAGTGCTTGCATAAAAACTGCTTTTGCTGATTATCTATTTAAAAGCCTATATTCCAGGGTTTTTTATACTGAGAATGCCATATTGGTCAGATTTGGGTTGTTCGTTACCTTTTTTATTTACACAGTTATCATATTGAATAGATTTGATTCTTTTTATAAAATCAGTTATTTATATATATTTTGATTTTTATTGTGTGGACCGGTAATTGAAAGACCTAGCAATAATAATATTTATCTGTTTGAGCAATAAGTATTCTGTTATTGCATTAACCGAGATATTAAAATGCCCCTGTCTATATCTGACGTTTTTGCTTAGCAACTTTACACATATGATCCATGTTTACTTGGGGCCAGATGTACGACCAGCAAAATTGCGCCTCGCAAATTGCGACTCATTTGCGAGTCGCAATTTGCGAGGTGCAATTATGCATGTACAACAGTGTGTTTAACACTGTTTGTGGTTCCTCAATGGGGTCGCAAATTGCGAGGCTCATTAATATTAATGAGCCTCTCGTAATTTGCGAGCCCATTGGTAATTACAGGCCCTCCCAGGTATGGTGGCCTGCTGGGCTCAGCAGACCACCATGTCTGGTACTGCTTTTAAATAAAGCAGTTTTTTTTTAAAATGCAGCCCGTTTTCCTTAAAGGAAAATGGGCTGCATTTGAAAAAAAAAAAATGAAACGTTTTCGTTTCATTTTTTAAGGGCAATTAGTGGTCCCTGGGACCACTGCCTACCCTTAAAAAATATTTTTAGAGACAGTCACAAAGTGGAAGGGGTCCCCTGGGAACCCCTTCCAAATTGCGACTGCATTACCACCCTCTTGAAGAGGGTGGAAATTTGCATGTGTTTTGCGACCACAATTGCGGTCACAAAACATTCATACATTGATTTGTGGACGCAAATAGGAAGGGAACGCCCCTTCCTAATTGCGACTCGCAATTCCTAAATAGCGAGTCGCAAATAAATTGCGACTCGCTATTTAAGAATTGTACATGGCCCTTGGCCATTTTGCATGCGCAAACGGGTCGCAAACCCGTTTGCGCATGCAATTTAGGGTCGTACATCTGGCCCTAAGTTTCCTTTTAAATTTCAGAAAATGTGTGTACCTTTATTTTATTAATTTGTGGATTTTGTTGTTGAAAATGAAATACCGATAAAGCTGGGTTCATGACTTACCGAATAGTAAAAGTCAGCATACGCTCAGGATATCTACAACTACTTTGAATGAAGTGAATTTACATATAATAAATTTCAGTGAAGATTATTTACGCATTTGTTGATGATCTTTGAAAACCAGAATGGGCTTTACTATTCAGTTGTACCCAAACCCAGCACTAAATATAAATTGACTGATGACTTTACCATCAATATTTATAAAGTACAACTAGTTGTTAGAGGCACCTACTTTGTCAATGTAAACTTTGAGACAAATTTTATTATTTGAATTCGGTATACATATATTTAACATACGTAGTTCTTTGGTATATAAAAAAATTGTATTGCTAATCATACAATATCTTAATTCATAACGATATATTAGAGAAATCCATTCAAGAGTTCATACACCAATATATCTTACTTTCAAATATTGTGTTAGTTTATTTGTCAGAACATGGTACAGCCGACACATGTTTTGGGACACTCTGTTGCTTTTTCAAGGCTATTTTTTGCCTATATAGATGCTTAGTCAGAGGTCCGCAATATCAAGAGTTATCTGTCATAGTTTGATAATATATAGGTTTTTGTTAGCCCGTATATTCTTGTTAGTTGTAGCACTATTATGTTCGATTATCAGGCAGCCAAAATCGTACATAATACAGTATGTTCACATCACGCAAAGGGTTAAAAGATGTGGAAAAGAATCCCTACAGATATAGCCAGTATTATGTAGAGCTTGCAGGTGTACGTAAGGGGTTGCAAAAGTGTGCAGGCGGTGATCATGAGGTGTTCAGCCATTCCAGGAGAAGGTGGTTTATCAGGCTTTTTTTAAGAACAGGCCCTGTCTGATACACAAATGTATAGCTATCATCACTCATCGTAACCTAATGTATCAAACTTGGCCTTACTTGAAGAAGTAAGTTGGAGTAGATGTGATTGTGTGGCGAAGCTGCTATCCTGGGGACCTGGGTTCGAACATTCACGAAAATGAAAATTGAGTGATTCTAGCAAATCAATTACTCCCCATGTGCATAAATATGTGAAATGCAATTTTAAATGTGTTTATGCAATTTAAAAAAATGACAATCCCCTCGTGCTTACACGGTCTTGTATTCTCTTCAAGCACCCCACATAATGCACAGAGCTCCATTGCTCTTCAGTACATTTGCTACACCAACTACAAAAAAAAGTGTTTGCTTTCTTCAACCAACTCTATCTTTTAACAAGCCGCCACTTTCGTAGCTCCCATGAAAAAGACTGTTGTGTCTTCCTGTTATCTTTTCCCATTTTAATAGGAGACCAAGCCGGTGAAAAATGGGTGTCCAAACCGAGGCAGCCTAACAGGGTTGGATTGGGATTAAAAATCGGCCCGGGCACGCTAAAAAAAGTGGCCCACATTTGCATATAGTCTTTCCTCAAAACACAGCTTCGGCAAAATTTTATAAAATAAAGGGGGGTAAAAAAAATGCATGGATTAGTTTACACTGGTGAAACACACCTGAAAACAAGTGAGGCCAATTCTGCTCAGGCCCCCTGCCCCCGCTCAATATGCATATATTAATGGGCCGGCCCAGTGAGAGAAAAGGAGTGACACCTCTGCCCGTTGATAAAAGGGAGGTAATGGAAGCCCATCTGCCCCCAGAAAGGCCACTCAGGCACCCACTGGGCCGCTGGCGGTATCCGAACAATGCAGAAACCGCCCAAATCGGCCCCCCAGACTGCTCAGAAAAGCAGCCCACAGCCGGAACTGGACACCGGCCCCTTGAGCATTGCCCGAGTGCCCGCATTACCAATCCGACCCTGCAGCCTACCCTTATCTGTTAGCGCCAGGAGTCCAGTGCACTACATTAAAAGCAGTTTTGGTTGCAGTATCCACTGTAGTGGTGTTTTTTTGCATCTTAGTTTATAAGAGCAATAGTTTTCATCCTTTCCTAGCAGCTAGAATCTCACTAAATTAAAAGCAGCTACACCCACAAGGGAGTGATGCAAAATGTCCGCATGTCCTTATGTGTGCTGTAAAGTGTAAAAGGAACACATTTTTCACCCTCGGCTGTAGAGTGCTCATGATAATGCCATTGCCTCAACCAACACAATGGTACTCGTTACTTAACAATATAGGGCCCGATTCCGATCTCGCTAGGAAAGTCCTCCGTACGACTCGGATCTGGAGGGCTTTCCGAGCGAAACGTGCTCCGGGAGTCCGAACGAGCGAGTACGATGCAGCCGTATGTTTACGGACTCGGTTCGCTCAGTCTCCCATTGAACTCAATGGGAGCCCATGTACAGACGCGTACACAGGCTCCCATAGCAGAAAAGGGGTGGGTGGGGAAAAGCATACACCCTGTGGCGGGCACCCCATGGTGCCAGCCACACTGTGCATGCTTGGATTGGGGGGACCCATGGGCACCCCCCCGTGATAGATTCGGAGGGCCCCGGGTGAAAGGGGGCCTGGTACGGCCCTCCGAAGTACGCTACCGACAGCCGTTTCGTCTCGCAGAGACTGAGGCGAAGCGGCTGTCCGAATCGTACTCGCTCGGTCGGAAATCGGCTCCATTGCGCGGCACGATTCGTCTACAAACGAGACGTACGGAGCGGTTCGGGTCCGGAAACGATTCGGTCGGTGCTTACGCGATCTTCGCATCGTACTTGGTCGTTCAGACTTGTGTGAGATTCGGTCGTGAACAAGGGCTACGAATCGGATCCGGTAAAGCCAAATCCGATTCGGAGGCCTTCCGAGCGATATTGGAATCGGGCCCATAGTGTTGAAAGGAATTGTCAGCCTGATCAACATTCATACTTTTAACCTACAAATGTAATTCAAATTCTGCACCATGTACTCTACTCACCAAACTATCTTACCCAGCACAGAGTGGGCTATTTCTCAGCTTTTTAGAGGAGCCTGTGGATTCTGAAGAGAATTACATACTTGCTTTAAAGGCCTAAGTGTAGCCTACCAATTTCGATCATGGCTGGCAGGGCAGTATCAGCCTGTCATCCTCCTGAGGTGGATACAATGCCTACCACTGATATCAGAACTAGTAACACCTGTGATTTGCAGCATTAAGAAAATGGTGAAAAAACTTCCAGGGGCTGTATTACACATAGTGCCCTGAGGTTGCAACAGGCGCGTGGACCCGCTTTTTGCGCTCGGGGGTACTGTGGTATTAAGAAGGGACCGCAATATCTTGCGCGGCCCCTTCTGTAAAACTGATAGCGGTGGCGCACAGATAGCGCCAATGCTATCATGAGAGGACATTTGCTCATTTGCATGAGGGAGTGGTCTAAAGCAAATAACGAAATCACTTTGCCTCTGCACCTGCGCCGTATTATGGATCCTGGCTCACAGGCAAACAGGCCTTAAGGAGGCAGACTGACAGTGCGCCAAAAAATGCCTCTTTAAGCCATGCCTCCGGAGGGGGCAAAGGAAGTTCCATGGACCCTGCAGACATTCCCCTGCAGGCAGGTGCAGTCATTTACTCAACATGTCTGCAAGGGAATCTCTCACCCCTCTTTAAAGTGCAGGTGCCGCCTGCACTGTAAAAGAGGGAGCGGATTGAAAACAGCCGCTCCATATTTCACTGAATGTGCTGCCAGCACGGCAGGCACGGGTTTGCAGCTGCCTTGACTTCCTTACTTAGGCCTAATACCTCTTCTGGGGTATAGCCATCAACCAGGTCTCTCCAGCCACGTCTGTCCTGGGATTTTCTTTCAATCTGACTTCAGGTGTAACCCTACTCCTTGGAGTCAGCCTCAAGGCTTCGGGCAGCAAGTGTTTCTTGGCCTTCCTCTTTTCTTTTTCTCTTGAGGGTTCCAAGTCAGGCCTTCCCCGGTGGTTTTTGATACAGGCTTGCGGAGGGTGTGACCTATCCAGTTCCACCATCTTTTCATGTTTTCTTCATGAGCAGGGAGTTGGAAAGTCAGCTGATGGAGGTTGTTGTTGCTGGTGGTGTTTGGCTAGTGGATTTGGAGGATTTTCCTCAGGTAGACATTGATGAAGGTCTGGACTTTGTTGGTGGTGGTCACTGTTGTCCTCCAAGTTTCTGCTCTGTTGGACTTGGCGCTTTTTGAAGGGTCATCCCAGAACTTTTTGTCTTCCTCCTGTATTGTTTCTGACCTGTTTTGTTGGTTTTATGACTCTGGGCACTTTACCACTGCTGATCAGTGCTAAAGTGCATATGCTCTCTTTGTAAATTGATGTTAGGGATTAGTGATTCCATGATTGGCTGTTTGATTTTCAGACCCTAGTACAGTGCACTATGTGTGCCCAGGGTCTGTAAATCAAATGCTGCTGGTGGGCTTGCAGCACTGGTTGTGCCACCCACAGAAGCAGCTTGTAAAATGTGACTCAGGCGTGCCATTGCAGAGCCTGTGTGCAGTCTGGGACTGCAATGTCGACTTGGCAAGTGCACACACTTGCCAGTCCCTAAACCTTCCCTTTTCTACATGTTAGTCACCCCTAATGTTGGCCCAAGGTACCCCTGTGGGCAGGGTGCGTTGTATGTGAAAGGTAGGACATGCCCTGATGTGTGTGGCATGTCCTGATAGTGAAATACTGCCAATTTCGTTTTTCACTATTGCAAGGCTATCTGTTCCCATAGGCCAGAATGGGAAGTTAGTTTATAACATCTTATAAACCTAACTGACCCTAGGAACAAGATAGGAAAATAAAGTTTAATATGCCTGAACTCAGAATGTTAAAGTGCATCTTTTAGTGAGGGTGATTTTTACATTCTGTGTTTGAAAATACCACTTTTAGAAAGTAGGTATTTTCTTGCCTAACCATCCAGGGTGCCTCTGCTAGGTTTGTGGATTGCATGTCTGGCTTTTAGATGACAGGGGCTGGAGCAGGGCAGTGGCTCCAGAAGTCTGATGAGTCAGGGCTGGGCTGAATTGGCCTGGTCTGCATTTGGAGTGGTGGGAGGAGTAGCAGCTTCACCTGAATAGGGCTGTGCCTGCCTTCCACAATGACGGCTCCGCCTCCCTGTGGTGTGTCTGAAGCCAGGGCTCACACTGACAAAGGAGGTTGTTGTGCACTTGCAAAGTGCCCCCACAGAACTGGTTTTGGCTGGGTACAGACACTCTCTGCCTTCAGAGAACAAAATATTTTTGGGTATAAAAAGAGGGGCCCAGACCCCAGACTTTTAGATCACTTCTGGGAAATCAAGAGGAAACCTTTGCCAAGGAGAAGAGCCGGATAAGCTGAGGAGGAATACTGCCCCTGTGCTGTTTGCTGTCTGGGGTTGGCCTGCAGTGGCTGCTTGCTGCCAAGGAAAGGAGAAAAAGGACTTTGCTGTTTGCTTTGTCACCTGCTTGAAGAAAAGATCTCCAAGGGCTTGAAACTGAGCTTGCCTCCTGTTCTGAAGTCTCAGGGACACAAAGACTTCACCACCAGCTCCCCTGAATTCCCTTGCTGGGAATTCCAACCTGCAAAGAGGTGCCTGCTGCTGTTTAGGACCTCTGGAGACTGTTTGTCACTGGGAGCTGGGAAATCGACGCAACACCGAAGAAGCGTGTCGCATCCGCACTGGTTTTCCGATGCATCGCCGAAGAAACCGTCGAGGCGCCTGCCGCGGCTCGAGAAATCGCTGCCGCCGCACCGATCCCGACGCAAGTCTGCTGTGCGGCTGCACGAAGACACGCATCGTACCGGATCGACGCATCGCTTCGAGGCGCCAAGACTGTCGCATCATTTGGGGTCCGCAGTAAGAAACAGACGCATCAACTCCCCATGCAGTAAGGAACTGACGCATCACCTCCCCTGCGCCGCAGTAAGGAACAGACGCATCACCTCCCCTGAGTGTAAGGAACAGACGCATCACCTTCCCTGCCGCCATTTTGTTTGCTTTGCGTGACGCATCTAAAGTACTTTTGAGAAAAGTGTCGCATTTACAACTTGCATTGAACTGAGCTATTTCTACCATCTGAAAGTCATATTTTCATTACTGTACTGTATTTGTCGTTGGGTCTTGTTTTGAGTTTAGATAAAGATTACTTATTTTTCTAAACTGGTGTGGTGTCCATTTGTAGTGTTTTCACTGTGTTACTGTATGTGTTCACAAATGCTTTACACACTGCCTCTGAGATAAGCCTGTCTGCTCGTGCCAAGCTACCAAGGGGGTGAGCAGGGGTTATTTTAGGAGTGTATCCCCCTTGCCCTGACTAGAAGCAAGGGTCCCTATTTGGACAAAGGTACCTACCTCTGCCAACTAGAGACCCCCATTTTTAACATGCTCTATACAGAAGTACCGATTTTACATCGGTGTTAAAAAGCCTGATCCTTGTTTGCTTAGTTAGGTCCTTGGAGCTCCAGATCTTCTTTAGCTGATTGAAGGCAGCCCTTGCTTTGCCGATTCTTGCCTTGATGTCGGTGTCTGTGCCACCCTACTTGTCTATGACACTGCCCAGGATTATATTTTATTTCAGTTAGATTAGTCTACACTGTGTATATTCTTTATTTTCTTTTTTATTGAGCTTATTCAAATACAGAAAAATGCAAGAATAACAGTGAACGTTTTCGAATTGCCTGGTGTAGTACTTAGGATAGCAGTGATTTAAGTACTTAATTAATCTCACAGTGAGTCGTAGTCTACCCTGTGTAGCTTCATTACTAATTTATGAAATTTATGTCCAAGAAAAATATAATTCTCCATGGATTTTCTTTTTTCGAAACATTGAACATGAAGTTTTTGGGAAAATGCACTGTGAACTCCGGTTAATGATCACAGAGTTAGCAGCTAAATTCTGCTGCTGCTCAGCTCTACAGGACCCTTGTTACTGTCCATTCAGAGTGCAATGCAGTGTTCACAGGGATGGCTGGGCTGGGGAAGCAAATCAGCCCTCGTAAAATGTTCAAACCAACCCTGCTCCCCTCATCTTGTGCATTCTCTCTTTCCATCCATTCATTCTCTCTCTCCTTCTATCCTCTTTCTCTTCTCCCTCTTTGATCGGTTTCTCTCTACCTTCCCCGCCCGTCTCATTCTCTCTCTCTTTTGAAGCCTCCACATGCCTGCTGCAGTTAATTTACTGAGCTGGGAAAGTGACTGAAGTACCAGTAGCGCCTCCCTGCTGTTCTCTTTCTCTTCTCCCTCTCTGATCACTTTCTCTCTCCCTTCCCTGCCCATCTCATTCTCTCTCTCGTTTGAAGCCTCCACATGCCTGCTGCAGTTAATTTCCGGAGCTGGGAAAGTGACTGAAGTACCAGGAGCGCCTCCCCGCTGTTCTCGTTCTCTTCTCCCTCTCTGATGTTAATGTTAATGTTAATGTTAATAAGGCTTGTAAAGCGCACTGCTACCCTAAGGTGTCCTGGCGCTAGGAGTTGCCAACTTGGTTGCTGGATGAGGGATGGATTCAAGGGAAAAGCCAGGTTTTCAGCCCCCTTCTAAAGTAAAGGTGCTCGGTATCACTTCTGAGGTGGAGGGGAAGGCTGTTCCATGCTTTTGCGGCACAGCTGAAAAAACTCCTACCCCCCCAGCTGGCTGTTTTTGCCCGTGGAATTTTTATAAGTTTTGCCTCGGCAGAGCGCAATGCTCTGCCGGGAACGTACCATTGAAGGTGTTGTCTCATATAGGCCGGGCCAGAACCTGTAAGGGCTTTAAAGACCGTGCAGAGGGCCTTAAAATCCACCCGTTGTTTCACCGGGAGCCAGTGAAGCTTCCCCAGTCCCTTCTTGACCGAGACAAACCTTGGAATGCCCAAGAGAAGCCTGGCTGCTGCATTCTGCACGACCTGTAATCAGCTAAGATGTCTTTTTTGGATGTTAAGATAAAGTCCGTTGCAATAATCCAGGCGAGACAAAATGAGAGCAGTGATTACTGTCCTGAGGCTGTCTTCGGGCAATAGGAATTTGATTTTCCTCAGTATCCTCAGAAGATGGAAGCAGGAGGAAACGACTCGGCTGATCTGATCCCCAAAAGATAGTTTGGCGTCAATGATCACCCCCAGGTTCTTCACCTTGACGGTGGGGACTGGTTGCGGGCCCAGGATTGCAGGCCACCAATCGGGTGACCAAAGGTTCGAGGAATTACCGAAGATGATCACCTCAGTTTTCCCAGCGTTCAACTTAAGACAGTTTGCTGTCATCCAGCTTGCGATGGCCTGCATACAATTGTGGCAATCGCGCCCTGTCTTAGCCTCTTTGCCCTTCTGGATTGACAGCACAATTTGTGTGTCATCGGCATAGGAGGTCAGCTGGAGCCCAAATGATCGAATAAGGACTGCCAGCGGGGATACATACACGTTAAATAGTGTAGGGCTAAGTGCCGATCCTTGTGGGACCCCACAGGGCAGAGAAAAAGGTTTCGATCGATCCTTGCCCAAGTCCACTGTTTGGATTCTGTCGGTAAGAAAAGATTTTAAAAGGGCATGGGCATTGCCGGAAACCCCCCTTTCGGCTAACCGGTCCAACAGCACTTCGTGGTGGACCGTGTCGAAGGCCGCCGACAGATCCAACATAATCAAAATTGCAGCTCCTCCCTGATCTAGTGCCTCTCTGATTTCTTCAGTTGATTTAATCAGAGCCAGCTCGGTGCTGTGATCAGCACGAAAGCTGAATTGTGTTGAATCTAGCAGGCCATTAGTTTTGAGAAAGGAGCTTAGTTGGGAATTAATTTCCTTTTCAATCAACTTGGCCGGCAGGGGGAGGCGAGAGATGGGTTTGTAATTGCTTGGCTCATTCGGGTCCAGATTAGCTTTCTTCAGGAGAGGGAGAATTGAGGCTTTTTTCCAGGCCTTGGGAAATCGACCTGACTTAAAGATGGTGTTAAAAACCGGGGCAAGGGCCGCCCCAATGGTGTTTGGGACAAGTTTGGCCACTGAGGCTGGGCATGGATCTAGAGGAGAGCCAGGTTGGATTCCCGACAGGAGCTTTATGACATCTTGGGCCTCCACTGTGGCGAAGCTATCTAGGATCGGGATTCTCTTGACGTCCTTTGCCGGGCCCCACGTTTCCATCTTGGAGCCCTCCTTTTGTAGAATCCTGAAAGACGAAAAAATGATATCCACTTTTTCCCTGAAAAAGGATGCTAAGGTTTCGCAGATTTCAGGGCCATTCCGTGGTTTAGCACTGGTGGGAGTTGTGATTTTTGAAATGGTTTTAAAAAGTTCCTTTGTGGAGGATTTGGCCTTACTGATCTGTTCACCAAAGTATTTCTTTTTTGTGTCCAAAAGCATTCTTTTGTAGCGAGAGAGACTTTCTTTGTAGGCCTCTTTAGTGATATTGGTGTAGCCTCTTCTCCAAACGCGTTCCAAGCGTTTGCATTCAACTTTTAATATTTTTAGGCTGTCCGAGTACCAAGGGGCAGAGGGTGAAACCCTCTTGGGAATACATATTTTAACAGGAGCTAGTGTTCTACAGGCTGAGTCCAGCCAATCAGTATATTCAGCCGAGGCCTCTTCTGCAGAAGAAGGCCAATCGCATAACGTTGCTTGTAAGCGATTTTCTAGCTCCGCGCTGTTAATGTTTTTCCAGGCCCTCACTTCAACCTTCGGTGTGAGTTCCGATTTAGGTTTGTGAGGCCTAGTAGGTAAAATTTCAAAGAAAACGGCCAAATGATCCGACCAGGGAACTGGTAAAACTCCTCGATAGTGAATATTAGGATGGTTGGAGAAAATGCCGTCTAGCGTGTGACCTGCAGTGTGGGTGGGATCCAGCACTAATTGCGTAAGGTCCCCCCCACTTAGCATTTGTTGTAGTTTTATATTATCTGAGTCAGTGAGGTCCTCAAGATAAAAATTAATATCTCCTAGAACCGTGAAAGATTTAGCACAGAGTCCCTCCTCAAGTAGCGTACCAACCGACACTAAAAAAGCACCTCTAGGCTCAGGGGGGCGATAGAGGAGAATAGCTTTGAAGGTGTCATGAGGAGAGATGCGGACGTTAACGCTTCACAAGTCTGGTTGGAGGCTGAGAGGAAGGAGGGGTCTAGGGAGTTATGATAGATTACATCCAGCCCACCCCCTTTCCTGGTGGGTCTATCTTGTGTATGACAAAGATATCCCGGCGGTAGGGCTTTGACAAGGTCGGGGCCAGAGGAATCATTGGACCAGGATTCCGTGATAAAAGCCAACATGACATTGTGTTCCTCTATCAGCATAGCACATTCCTCACTGTGTTTTATTAGAGATCTAGCATTCAGAAGCATGATTTTAACAGGTGCGGGGTGTCCTGTACCGGGAGGATCTATTTTTGGCCAGGACTTTGATCTGGTGCTCTGTCTCATTAGGTAGGGCACCGTCATATGGCATTTAAGGCAGGGAACTGAAAATCCGTTTCTAAGCTCCTCAGGGAATAGCCTCGGGCAACACATGTTCCTGCCGTTCGGGTCTAACTTCAGGAGCGTTGCTCTCGAGTATGTAAGGACATCCGAATTGCGGGGACCAGGGGGACGGCCCTGAGCCCAGTCCGAGCGCAGACGGGCTTGCCTTAGGCACGCCTTCGGCGCGCCAGCGGCGCGTCCGCTGCGCGGTCGCGTCAGCGTGTTTATTAGTAGGTTGCGGCTGAAGAAAAGTAGCCCGCTAACCTGTGTCAGGCAGCCCGTGACCTGCTTCCGATTCCCAAGGATCGAGCATTGCCCAGGGGCCTCAATGTAACCCCCAAAGATTGTGCAAATAGCGCTAGCAGCTTTATGCAGGAAAACACAATATACAGATTAAAATACAGACTTTTTTTTAAAAAACGGTGCAAAGTGAGCAATTTTAAAAATCACCGACCATCCTGGCAGGCACTCAACACAGCTCTGACCAAGAGGCAACGCTGCGCGGTCGCGTCAGCGTGTTTATTAGTAGGTTGCGGCTGAACAAAACTAGCCGCTAACCTGTGTCAGGCAGCCCGTGACCTGCTTCCGATTCCCAAGGATCGAGCAGTGCCCAGGGGCCTCAATGTAACCCCCAAAGATTGTGCAAATAGCGCTAGCAGCTTTATGCAGGAAAACACAACAATATACAGATTAAAATAGAGACTTTTTTTAAAAAAACGGTGCAAAGTGAGCAGTTTTAAAAATCACCGACCATCCTGGCAGGCACTCAACACGGCTCTGACCAAGAGGCAACGCTGCGCGGTCGCGTCAGCGTGTATATTAGTAGGTTGCGGCTGAAGAAAACTAGCCCGCTAACCTGTGTCAGGCAGCCCGTGACCTGCTTTCGATTCCCAAGGATCGAGCAGTGCCCAGGGGCCTCAATGTAACCCCCAAAGATTGTGCAAATAGCGCTAGCAGCTTTATGCAGGAAAACACAACAATATACAGATTAAAATACAGACTTTTTTTTAAAAAAACGGTGCAAAGTGAGCAGTTTTAAAAATCACCGACCATCCTGGAAGGCACTCAACACAGCTCTGACCAACTTTCTCTCTACCTTCCCCGCCCCCTCTCATTCTCTCTCTCTCTTTTGAAGCCTCCACATGCCTTCTGCAGTTAATTTCCGGAGCAGGGAAAGTGACTGAAGTACCAGGAGCGGCCTCCCGCCCTGAAAACTAGCCTCCAGGGACGGGAGCCAATCGGGGAAATGCACAGTGGAATAAAAGGCCTGTCCAGATCTGTTCACAGGGACCACAGTGCGTACTGCTAGCCTGATTCACAAACAAAAAAAAGGGGAAAAAAGCAATGTGCTCCTGTATTATTATTTACTCATAGGTTTGGGACAATTCTTTGACTTTTTCTGGCACTCTCCCACATATAAAATGCAAGCGTGTGGAATTTCCATTTGGAATTTCAATATATGCAAATCTGAAGCAAATATGCTTTAGCACATTAAACATTTTTATTTACTTCTCCATGGGAAAACTTCTTTCCTTATGGAAGACCTAGTTCACCTATAAACCCTTTGCATGTAAGGCTCTTGCGTCTCTGATCCCCACCCTGGAAATGAACTTATGTTTACTATTGTTGTGAGTAAATTGGGTTGCATTTCATGGTGGATAAGTACCCAAAACATGTATGTAAATATACACCAACTTCTGGATTCGTGAGAGCCCTCCACATTTTGGACTTCTTTGGAATGCCCGGAAATTTGTGTTAATCCTAAATCTGCAAATATGGAAATGTTCTCATTCTGGCAGAATTTCTCTGCAAATCCCCTGCCGAAGCATACAATTCCACCATTCCTAATGCAAAGAATTAGAATTAGGATTTTGTCTTTGCAAATGGTTTTATTGATGAAGATAAACTGAACTACAAATACCTGTATGACTCAGGACCTGTCTGTTCCCATCGATGGAGAGACTTTAGAGGAAATCATTGGTGGGTGAGACCTTACCTTCTGGGTGAGAGAAGAGGAATGACAGCTGATTACCATCAAACAAGGGCGAGTTGGGTTGAATGGAAGAAGTGATAACAGGTCGCTTTTTGTTCCTTTTTAAGAAGTGATCCGTGTCACCCACGAGGTCTACAGTTATCATTTGGTTTATTCAGCATACCTTTGATCCGTAGACCAGCAGTAAATTCATCTCTTGTCCCTTTAGCAAGATTGCTCAACGAACATAGGCCAATCTATTATCGTTGGATCAATGACATTTGTACATGTGCAGTGCTTGCACAAGTCTTAAATTTGTCAACAGTCCTCCCGCTCGTACTAGTGGTATTGACCAATGCGCTAAACTCTTCCTGTGTAATTTGGAGGCATTAGTGTGGAGGAGAACATATGATCATCGCCTGGTGCATGAGATGATCTGCTGCATGGCTGCCCCCAACCCTTGTTCTACTAGAAGCGTTGAGTGTCTCACATAATGTTCGTGTTGTTATTGGCCCTGGAGTTTACAAGGGATTTGCTAATAGGATCTACTGCCCTTTTTTGTTGGGTAGCTGCTTGTTAGTGCATCAATGATCACTGGTAATGTGTATGTTATCACAAGTGTATGTTAATGTGTAAGAGAATGCAACATTCATTTACATTCAGTGCAGATTCCTGCTCTGCCAGATATACAATCACAAAGCTTTTTCTATAAGTAGTTGTGTCTTTTTACAGGCAAAGATGTGAGTTAAACCTGAAGGCTCAGACCTAATTCACAGGATATTGTCTGAGTGTTTTACAGGTGGGAGTAAGACATGCTAACACATAAGAAAAGTGAGTAAGCAAGTCTTACTGCTGGAAATTCATGAGTAAGTCTCACCTAAGCATGGAGTAAGACACACCTATCCAAAGAAAAGGCTTTGCAAACCAAGCCTGGATACTATGGTGTAAGTTACTCCTAAACCTGTAGAAAAACACACCTACTCATAGAAAACATTGTCAATAGGGCTCATAAATTCTGTCCTGAAAAAGTGACATTCTCTTTTGCCACTTTCTCATGGTATACTGGCGCCCCCACTGAACATTGAGTGGAGAAAGGGTGTTTAGTGCACCCCCTACAGTGCGCTCGGCTTCCAGAATCTCCGCTGCACCCTCAAAAAGCTGCTGGACTGGTGTTAATTCCAGCACTCTGGCCCTTGCTACTCTATCTTGCTCTGGACTAGTACACACACCTCCTTTGCATGGAGCCAGGCCCTCCCTGCCTCCAGTCGGTTCCAATATGTGACTGCCACACCCCTGAATGGCATTCAAACCCCACCTCACCACTTTAAATGCACCTAAGTGCATTTAGAGTGAGGGTGCAAATTCCTAGTCCACCTTACAGATGGACTACATACTGACTCCCTTGCTGGAGATCATCTGAACCGGAATATTTAGAGCAAATCTACCATGTGTGTCAAATTGCGAAAAATGTAATAGTGCCTCCTTGAAAAAAATACATCTATACATATTTGTGCATGCATTCACAGATTGCCTGTTTGCTTAATTTCACCCATGTATGCAAATGTCTTACGGTGGGCGAGACTTGGGACTCTTTTTCATGATAATATATAGAGCTGCTTTCATAAAGTTAAAGTCTACCTTTTTTGTCTCCCCCTTTCTTCAGGATGATGAGGTGGTCCTGCAGTGCACGGCCACCATCCACAAAGAGCAGCAGAAGCTGTGCCTCGCCGCGGAGGGATTCGGCAACCGGCTTTGCTTCCTGGAATCCACCTCAAACTCCAAGGTAGGCTGAAGGACACTGCTCCGACTGAAGATGCACTTTTTCTTTCATGGTGTATCAAATAAAGCAACTGTAAGCACATTGTCAGAGCTGTCATCAATGACTGATGGGTGGGAGGTTAATTGCGACGGATTAAGTCATGACCCGGATGTGCCTGCTTTGATCGGAAGTCCACGGGCTGTGTGTGGGTGGCCGTTGTTAACATGCTCCCTGCCTCAGAGTGTCGTAAAATTATGTGCTTCTGCCACAGCTCTCTCCCTGGCCCATTAATGAAAGTTATGATGAACGCAAAATTAAAATTTACTACCAGAAAAAAAGGACTTAATGATACCTCATAGGTGGTCCTCTGAGTCTACTGTCACTGTTTTTCATCGGATTCTTCTTCAGTGAAACTTTTCAGCTCAGCGGTTTAAAATGAACAGTGCTGATTATGTAGCTCAATCAATGTTCCCTCTAATTATTATTCCTCTTGTACAGCAGTGGAATGTTTGCATGCACACTTTTCTTGGCTGTGATTGCAACCAAGTGATAGGATGTGCAACTGTGCAGGTGAACCAGGTACTGCTTAAAAGTAGGTTTAGAGGAAGGGAACCCCCCTTTTTCGAAACCTCCTTTTCCCATCCACCCTAGTTTTCCCATTTCTAAAGTGTGCATTTTATAGCACATTTTCCCAATGATATTGACTTAAACGTTTTAGGTTTAGATACTGCTGAGACTGATAGCTCACAAAAGTAACTAGTACTTCAATCATAGACACTGTACATATCTCTCTTCTGGAACAAGAAACAATCATTTGAAAGTCTGGACTATTCTTCGTTTTTCATATGTAAAAAAACTACACATCACTTCTAGACACAAAAAAAAGTGCAAGAAGAGGAACTATGCCCATGTGAAAAAGTGCCACAGCAAAAATATCGAACATCCGAATTTATATGCCGGCCAAAAAATGAAGCATCTTGGAACCAGGGACAGGATTTAGACTTACTATCAAAATATGTGTCTCAAATACCTGTGACACAAAATAAGGCAATCAACAGTACAAGAAAGAACTGTGTAGTCAGTCATACTATTTCTTGGTGTTAGGAATATGGCAAAATGTATGTGAGAATATATAAAGATGTTCTGTGGTTGCACCTAGTGCCTTTGCTTGTCTAATAGTGACTGTGCCACAGAATACCTGACCGCAGATCACTCTGAACATAACACACTGTTCATCTGTTACTGGGCCACATAATATGTGCCATGAAAGGCCTGCAAATGACTGAGGTGTAAAATGCCTGAACATGAGACACTAGCCACACAAACACATCCATGGTCACCCCCTCTCATTGTAGTTCCCTTCTTTGCTCTGCTTAGTTCTCATGCTTCTCACACACTATCCCTTGGGGTACATTCGTATTTGCTTGTTTTCTCATGCATTCTCTATCTATTTCTATCATACTCCATAGTTTCTTTTTTCAGTTTCATCTTTTACTCCCACTTGTTGACGAGCACCCAGACACTACTGCTGCTTGTGCCTGTTTTTCGTAGCTTGGAATGAACAATTCAAATTGGAGAGAGAGAAAACATGCCCTGGATCGCGGATGAATTATAATTTCCTGGAGGGAATGACAATGTTGAGAGATTCAGGCCGCATCTATATTTCAGAAGTGGGAAAAATCCGGTGTTTGATGTTTCTTCCTTCTCATGTTCAAGCAGAGCAAAATAAAAATAAATCAAGAAACAATCTACACAGAAGGACTGACCCAGGGCAGGCACAGCTTTGCCAGCCTTGCCCCTGCACATACAGCAGTCTTTAGATGATGAACAGCTGCTCTGTCTTTTTTCTGAGTGCTGCAGAGTTGTTTACAAATCCCATCCCTGCAGTGATCTTAATTCACCTTTTTGCTTTGTGAGGAGAGGTGAGGGGGGAGAAAGGAACGCGTGTTGCGCAATGGCCAATGCTGCAGACTTTGGAACTTTGGAACTGGGGAACCAGGTTCGAGCCTCAGCGTTGGTTCAACATCTTGTGATTCTGGGCAGAAAAAGTAACCTCCCCGTGGCTACAAAAAATGAATATGACTTTGAGTATTGTTAACTGATCCTCAGGTAAAGCACACCAATACCTTTGGTCAGGTTAGCTATATATAAAACTGCAAAAAAAGGAGACATACTCATTAAGGAATGAATACTAAACTTGCCCGTCTACCATCAAGGCACTGGAGCAGCTCGCCCTCCCCTGCTAATTTAGACCGAGCTCCACTGCAGGTGTTCACATTCCTCTCAATAGTATCTCGAAATTTTAAAAAAACTGTCCCGAAAGCAGCAATTAACAGCTCATTATCTGTGTTGCAGCGTCATCGCTGATATCGCCTTACAAACATAGGCTTCCCCGAGACACTACTTTCATGCACAGTGACTTGGTTACAGACACCTCCAGCCCAGTCTCTATGCACGGAACAACTAATGGCTATAGATAAACATCATTTCAGTCCCCTGGCCCTAAAACCTGGCATATCAGTACAAAACATCATATGGATTGACTCCGCATGCCTTCCTTACTTCTCAGCAGGGAGAAAGGAGGAGTCACTTCACACCCTTCACCAAAGCATTTTATGGCAACCAGAGTTTGAGGAGGCGCGCGCTGAAACACACTCAATGCGCGGAGGGAAAAACACATTGTGCGCACGCGCTCTTGTGCGCACCCGCTCGAGCGCGCAGCTTAGAGGGAACTATGTGTCAATGTGTTTTTTGTCGTGGTGCCTTGTGACACTGTAGGTACTCCATCATGTGTCTACTATTGTCAACGCACATTAAAAAAAAGAGAAACAATTTTAATATTTCTCAGGCCATATTTCCACAAATATACACTAGAACAAATTATTAGTTTAAAAATGGACAGAAAAGCTTTAAATGTTTTGGGGAAAAACGATATCCAGTTTTAACTATATCTGCACAATACAAAAGATCGCGTGAGTTATCAAACAAATCTCTTGCCACGCAAACATAAGAAGACGTAAGAAGAATTTATATTGTTTGCAAAGTTAATAATCTCGGACAATAAAAGTCATTTGATAAAAATCTTGAGTAGGATAATTACAGTAGGGGCAAGCAGGTATTTTAGACAAGTAGAAGTTTTAACCAAGTGTTACCACCAATCGGCAGACACCCCAACTTAAAATTCTGGGAGTGCAAAACAACAGCTAGAGGGAACTCTCCTGATCCGTAAGACAGGAGCTAGGCTTTATTCGGACGTTTTTTGTATATTTATCGATTTTATCCTAGAATTCAATAAAAATGTGTTCTCCAGGGTAACTTCCTCTGTCTAGGTTATGCGAAGTACCTTCAATGATGCAATTAGGATTTTAAAGAAGGTGAACTTTTTCTTCATTCAATTCTATTGATGTTATCTTTTTAATATGCTTCTTGGGGTCCTACTTACATAATAAAAGAAGAAACCATTTGAACAAAGTCTCTAATGTAACCAAGGAGGTCCAGCACCAAAATAATTGCCTATATTGGGGAAGATATGTTAAGACCCAGTAATAGTTTCCAAAAGATATGATTCAGATTTTGGCATTTCGTCTAAAAAACAATGATGAAACTTTTGCTACATGTATTTTCAACAGTGGAAAAATATCTCGTTTTCCCACAGACTTAAAAACAATTGAAAGAAGTCATGGCCCACTGAAATAACCTTTGATGAGTAATAGCAGTAGCGGCTCCTCAAGGGAGTGCTGCGGGGCGGTGGGGCGGGGCGGGGGAGGGGCAGGGTGGGGGGTTGTAAACTCCGGAATATGGGCGAACGGAGTTGAGTAACTAAATAAATGAATAAAACGAATTACATTGCGCGCTGCATCGCCGATTTGGCGTTACAGCGTGCGCAATGTAATTCATTTTATTTATTTATTTAGTTACTCAACTCCGTTCGCCCGTATTCCGGAGTTTACTACCCTCCACCCTGCCCCTCCCCCGCCTCACCGCCCCGCAGCACTCCCTCGAGGAGCCGCTACTGAGTAATAGTACATATTAAAAGTCCCAGAAGAGTTGTTGGCCGTGGTTACCCCAAGGTATGGGTAGCCCTTAATATCTTCCAATAGCTTATTAGTTATAGCCCTCTGTTGTAAGGGGGATAAGCTTCTTTAACCACAAATCACTAGTATTTTTTATTATCATTTACCCCTAGTTCATGAGCAGTGGCATAAACAGTTGATTGATGTTCTAAACCAATCGAGGCGAGATTCAGAAGGAAAAGGTAATTCACATAAAATAAATGAGCTATTCACATAAACCTCTCTTTGGTGGAAAAAGAAAGATTTTTCTTTTTTACTGGGGAGCATCATCAATATAGGCAGAAAACATTAAAGGAGGTTGTATGCATCCTTGTTTGAGGCCATTCAGAACCGGTATTTTAGCTGTCGGCTCATTATCAGTGCCTACCAGTACCCTAGTCCAGTTATCAGAATACAGTGATTTAATGATTTGTAGTCAAAAATCATTAATTTGCATACTCATTGACTTACTCCCTAGTGTATCTCGCAACTCTGTGAAAGGCGCTGGAGAAATTCATAAAAGTCACATATAATTTCTGGTGTTTCACTGTCACATATTTCTCCCATAGTACTGCCAGGCACACAGTATTATCCATCGTAGAACATAAATGGTGAAATCCCACTGGTTCACTGGGCCACAACGTATTGTACTTACCCAGTTTTATAAACATTTTAGCACTTATGTATAGCATACATTTTACCTGCTGCATCCATCAGTGTAATAGGACAGTAGTTTCTAGGATTTGTTCGATCACCTTTCTTGCTCAAAGGCACAACAATGTGACCCCTTTCCAAGTCTCTGGTACTTTCTCATTCTTTAAGCAATAATTAAACAGCCCATAAAAAACTGAGGCACAGAGAAGAGGCTGAACTTAAACACAGTAACACATACCACATTGGGGCCTTAGGCTCTGGATGCTGTCATGCCCGCTACAAGTGTTACATTTTCAGTTAACATAATCTGTTCTGCGGTATGTACAGGAGCACTCCTAGGGTGATTTGTACTTGGGATTTGATCATATTTCTCACCATAAGTTTGTAAAGGATAAATTTGATGACCATAGAATTGAAAGCAAAATAAACACCAATCTGCTTCACCATTAGAAGCGGGCTTCTTATACACCTCTTTGCTGGTGGTTTTTGCTACAATTAACCAAAATTCTTTCAAGTCTTTTTAGGTCGAGCATTCGAGACCTCTTGTATATACTTTAGTATATACTTATATATTAGTATATACTTATATGTGTATATACTTTGTGGGCTCTGGAGATCAGCCCTAGGACTTGTCTGCTTCCGCTTAGGGACTTTTTTTCCGTTCAACTGCCTCTATTTAACTGTCTTAATAAAAAAGGACCAGTAGAGGTCAGTAAAATACCAGAATTGCTTTCTGCTTAGGGACTTTCTTTTAAAAAAAATTCTGGTAACTGCCTCTATTTAACTTTCTTGATAGAAAACGACCAGCAGAGGTCAGTAAAATACCAGAATCACTTTAGCATTCTCTAGATTCCAGTCCATAGAAATTGTTTTCCACGAGCACCCGTAGACAATAATATTTTTTTCAAATCTTGTATTTTCAGTGATATGGCCACCGAAGGCCCTGATTTTATATTAAAAACAGAGCTTTGGACTATACCATTTCCCGCTGAAAGGCAATATTTCTCTCCATGTGTTCCCATCCCTGGCGTGTCACGCAGTTTGGTGCTTACTTTCCACGATGTTAAAGAACAGTAGATGTTTCAGCACCCAGGCTAATGTGCTACATAGCTAAATACATATAAGGTCCCAAAGGCGAGACCGATTGCATTGCAAATGCTTGTTTCCTAAGTGTCATTTGAATTAAGTATCAACTTCTTGCTTCTTGATTCTCCCTCCTGCATCTCATCACCTTTTTGGACAGCACTTTATAATGCTCTCTTTTTATGTCTGATGCTAACCAAGGTATTTTGTTTTTTACTAATATTATATATCTAATATGCTTACTTATTGGCGCTTTCAGCCAGTCATCTTCTTCCATTGGTCTGTTGCTGTGTCATTAAAATTATTCTTCCGCCCAATACAGCATACAGCTTGGGGAAGTGAGTTAGCCCACTTCAGCAATTGGTTAACTTCACTGTAACTGATGCCGTTCTGCTCTTTCACAAGTAGCACATCCACACTCTCGTAGTTGTTTCCTTCAGTGCGAAGGACTAGTAATGTAATAAGTGCATTTTGAGACAAAACCATATTTTCGCTTTTAGCTATTTTTTTATATTGTTGAAGGCCCTGCAGCTCACCCAACAATAACGCTTTACAAAAACCATGGGAAAAATTAACAAGCATTGACATAGCCAAAAGGTTGACAGACAATGCCAGGCCTATTTGCTTTGCAAATGCTTGTTTGCCTAGGTGCCCGATCAATCATTTTATGAACTTTATATACATACGCCTGAGATGAGCAACTGCTGCTTTCATACTGAGTTAGATTAATTTAACTTACATTTGGTATGTGACAAATTGCAGTTGTTAATCAGTCATTGAACTGCTCCTTGATCTCTTCATTCCAATATGTTCTAAAGTTATTTGACAGCTATAGTATAGAATTGCGGACTTCTCTTAGATGTTTATTTCATTTAAAATCTACCTTCACCCGATTGTTACCAAGATCACTAAGGTCAGGAGTTTCTGCCAACAAATATGTTGGGTAGAGAGGTTTTATAAATGAAATGAATACATAATCAATAAGGGAAGCAAGGGAAGATTTTGTCCTGCTGCATGAAGACTTATTGAGTGATCACTCTTAAACCACACATTCATCCCAGCCAGTCTATGTCCAACTGTGAGCTTCCCATTTTGCCGCATCTTTTATTATAAAGATCAGGGACCTTAAATCACCAACAGGAATCTAAATTTGAGAAGCTGCTACACATGTACCTATTCAATGAAATATGAGTATTAAAATGAATTACTAACAGGCAAATTGAATTAAGAAACCTATGGACTAATCCTTGTAAATTAAACATAATTTAAGAGAATACAGTGTTTCCAGACAACCACGGTGGAATATAGGAGTTACAAATTAACTATTCTAATCCATCTTCTTGAAAGTTGGAATAAAATGAATAAGTAAATAACGGTAAGTTGCCACACTGATCCTAATAATGTGCCATTGAAAGTCAGATCTTAATAAAGTTGCAATCCACCATTTGCATGCCCTTTATTTGCGTAGTAGCTCTTCTGGAAACCACAAATTACTTATTCACACCAAAATCAGAGGTTAGCCAGGTCTCTTGTGGACAGACAATCTCACTGTTTTTAAATAATTCTGAGTCTAGATAATCCACAAAGCATTCAAGCCCAGCTACATTACACCTAAATCAGGAACAGTTACCATCAGGCATTTAGGGTTCAGTTTCCATGAGTTTAGAGGTTGAAGGTCCAGAAAGCCATGATCAATTATTTGTTCCAAGTGGATCATCAAACTTTTATGCATATGTATCTGTCGCTTGTCTTATCCTCCTCTAACAAGTCACTCTCAATTTCATAGTCTGAAAAAAGAGGCTAAAATTGGCCACTGGGGGAGCGCATGAACAGGAACAGAATTAGGTGGATATGGTTTCACCCACTGTCAAGAATAGCTTATAAACTGAGGGTACCATGGCACAATTCCTACCCCTTTGATGCGGAACTGATATGCATAAGACCATTCAACTGCATGAGAAACAATAATAATGTCTGTTAACTGTAATTGAACTGTTATTACATTATTTTACTTTTTTTCGGGATAATACTTTACTGAGTTATAGTACTTTGTTGACTTTTTGTAAATATGGATATAGATTTTTTTAACTATAGATCAATAAATTGTGAATAGATATGGCAAACAAACTTTTGACAATGTTTTGCCCAATCAGAAAGTGGCAGTTCTTTCACTGCTAAGATGTTGCCAACAATCCTTTTGCCAATTTATGATAAACTTAGATATAACTTATAGGTTTTTCTTTTCAGAAAAGGTCTTGTAAATAACAGTGCCTAGACAGATGAATGGTTCAGATTGGGTTTCTTTCCTTCAGTCTGCTCTAGACGTTCAATGACTTTGCAACAGAGAAAAGGAGGTCCAGTTGGATCAATGCTTGATCAATGCTTGACTCCTTGCGTCTGACAAACTGTGGCCTAGATTTACTAAAGCTGTATATGTGCTCATGCAAGGCAAGTTTGTGATGCATCTGTAGGCTTTTATAATGCTAAATAGATTGATGCAATGCATTGAGTCACTTTGTGCCATGCGAGCAGCTGTGCTGTCGTGAGTTCCCTGTGTGGCCCACTGTGGTTCTCCCCTATGTTAGCCTAACTGGAGTTTCTAGGCCGCTTTTGCTTTCCACACGTTACGAAATAACCTGTTTGTTTTTGTGCCACACTATTATTTTAGAAATAGGCTGCACATGTTTTTTGTTATTCAGCACTTCTTCCTGGGACTCAGTCTGGACATTTCGTACAAAGTCGAACAGCATCTTGCCCTGTTTTTCTCTGTGGTCGGTCCCTGACACATTCTAACACATAGACATAACAGAGACCCAGCTGCTGTTTTCTAGCATGCCATTTCTTATCATATAAGCCAAGACTTGCCATTTTGAAAACAGAGAGGAGGATTTCTAGCAGAGGAAATGTCCCGGGACAAGCATGCCAGCTCTGCACAAATCTGAGATGCAGACTAGCTATCTGCAAATGCCAGGTTTGGGGGCCGGTTTTAACCCCAGAGATCCCTGGGCTCACGTATTGAGGTTAGGCTTAGGCAGATATATCATTCGCCATGATAGGGCTTTTCATTGTATACAGTTTTTGGTAATGCTAATTACTCTGCTCAACTGCATATGTTTTCTAATTGCAGCACAGTTGCTTCATGATAGAGCACAATAGTTTAAATAAATATTGTACACTTTCCTTGTGTCTTTCTTTTGCTCATTATGGACATGCATAAGCGAGAGAACAAAAGGTGATAACCTGTTACCGCGGTTCCCCTGGGGGACTTGAGTGTTGTATTCTGGGGTGCCAACTTATCTGTTACTCGGTGAAGGTTAGGAGGGCAGGTAAAAAGGCACTATGAGCTAGTCAGGATTTGGGCCCACAGTTACTGATGTAGTACGGTGACTCAGTCCCTAGATGCTGATGTTCTGTGATCCCAGGCATAGTTCTGTTTCCAAAGAGAATCCCTGCAACACTGCGTTACTAGCGTTTTGTCTGGTACTTATTCATGGGTCTCCTGAGTATTGTTTGTGCGTGACCATAATACCCTTACACCTACCACCGGAGACGTCCGTGGTGTTGGGGATTAATGCTCCACAGTGTTTTAGGAAATACCTAATTCTGTTGGTTTTTCAAGCTTGAAAGTTTAAAGGGACAATACCCATTTTGTGTTGCACTTTGTTTCCATTGCTGTTTTTATCATGGTGCAGCCGCAACCTATTGCAATAGCTGCTAATTGCAAACCTGTTGTCCATTCATGTTATTGCACATGGCCTTACTAATGTAGGTGGTGACTTTATTTTTGTGGTTGAAGCCCACAATGTCTATCGCTTTGAAGTCTTTTATTCTTGGGTCAATTTTCCAGCTGTGGATGCTAATACAAACACATTTCATGAATACACAATTGCTCGATCACCAGCACAATACAGAGTGTATGTGCACTTAGAAATACCACCTACTCCCTGGGAGCACACCACTTGGTTCCATGTCGCTCTACCCCATGTACTTGCACCAGTAAGTCTAGGTCCCCTAGGTAATGAAGGTACGACCTGGCCAGCTTTAGCTGGATACACACCATGCCCTGATTATGCAAATATTACTGCTCAACAGCTACAACCATTGTATGCTAATTTAGTTAGACTTTATAGACGCTTAACTCAATATGTTTTGCGCACCTTGTTGGCTGTCCCAGCAAGGGTTGGCCTGCCTGGGCAAGCCCAGTTGCCTGCAGTGCCTACAATAAGTCCTGTAATTGTTCATTCAGTTTTGGGCAAAATTCCCACTAACCGTGAAGAAATTCCCTTTTGGATTGCCCAAAAAATCAATCAAATTAAATCTGTTTCCCCTTAAGGTACCACAAGAGAAGCACAGAATTTTGAATATGTGCTTACCCTACGGAATGGTTCCCACTATAGATGTCTGTAGCACTTTGGGGACAGTCTTTGCCAGTGTATACACAATCAGTCATGGCACTCCGTCCATGTCAGTCTTGCCAGATGTGTTAAAACAAATACAGAATGAACAAGGAGCAGCTGCTGCCCTGAATCTGGGGATGAAACTAATGGAAAATGTTCCCATTGTGCCTGCAATGATTCTGTCTAACATTAAAGGCAAAGCAGCATCTTTGGCTATGTGCCAGGGGCTCACAGTGGTTGCACAAGTTGACCGTGAATGTGAGCTGCCTGTAATTATTGCTGATGTGTATACATCCTTAGGACGCAATAATTTGGAAACCAGACCTACAAAACCACCTCTTGGCAAACCAAGTACAGACAAGGAAGCCAAGCAGACCCATGAGTCTGTTAAAAACCATGGGATAAATATAGACAAACACAGAAAGGTAAACCTCGCTGAGATTCTCCACCCCGGAGCCCTCTGAGAGGCGCTACAATTTCCGTGATCGCACCAAAATCAAGGTTCCACACAGGTATCAGATTTCTGATACACGTTCTCCTCATTCCTTACAAGACTCATATGAAAAGCAGTACGAGAGAGGAGGGCGATCTGAGCACAGACAAGAAGAGTACACAAAACCAAAAAGGGAGACACAACACTCGTCTGACGTGAAGATACAAAAAAGGGGAAAAACCTCCTCAGTATAAAGCCCCATTTCAGAAAAAGAAAATTGCGGCTGTAACCGCAAAATATGCCACAGGCACCGAGAACCCTCCTCCTGAACAGGAGTTGGGCAGTGGCTCTCCTCAACAGCGCAGCAGAAGTCACTATTATGCGCCGGAATCCCCAGGAGTTTCTGGCAGCGAGAGCAACTGATCACTTCATTAAAGTTGAAACCCCAGATAGGCACGTATCTCCTCCTGATTATATAACTTAATTATACAAATTGAGGGGGACATACAGCGCACCATTAAAGTAATATTCTATGGAAAATGTAACTTTGTCTTATGACATCCTTCTGGCGAAGGTCGAATGGCCCTGTCTATTTGTCCAAGCATTCTCCCAGGGTCAGGATGTAATAATACCTTCATTTTCTGCTCTTGTCCCTGATTAAATCAAACAAGCTTATACAGCAAAATGGGCTCTTACACAAGCCCTGACTTTATATCGCAATCATGTTGGCTGGGATAAGGACTCTCCTTATCATGTTGTACCCATATGGTCCAGCCCGCAAGTTCAACCACAATACCCTATTAAACGAGAAGCTAAGGCACCTGTTAGAGAAATACCAGGGAGTAATTGAACCCTGTGTCTCTCAAAATGAATAATCCTCTTTTTCCTGTTTTGAAACCGGATCGTTCATATCGCATGGTCTTAGACATTTAAGTAGTCATGCACAAACATTTGCTATAAACACATAGTACGCCATTAATTAATAATATAGTCTGTAAAAAATGCAAAACAACCTTTGATATTTCCAATGGTTTTTTTAAGCCAAAATCTAGCACCCGAAAGCAGAGATTGGACAGCCTTCTTGGCCCTTGGCTTTCAGCGTCGCTTTACCCGTCTAGGAATGGGATAAAAGATATAAGTCCAGGTCTGTTTGCTGTCTGTATAGTGTCAATTCTACATGATATTGACCCAGACACATTGTCTTATGTGGATAATATCTACCTCATGGACAATGACTTAAATATACACTTGGCCAGAGTGGATCGCTTAATTTTGATATTCACTGCATGTGGCTATAAGTTCAACTTTAGGAAATGTCATATCACATTTTTAAGTGTCCTTTTCTTAGGATATTAACTTACACATGAGGGTAAAAGTCTTTCTCCTCACTTTTTGGATAAGTGTGTACAATTGCAACCTCCAAACACTTTGAAGAAACTACAGTCCTTATTAGGATTTCTTAATTTGGCAGAACATACATTCCTGATTGTGCACAATGCATTAAGGCATTTTATGAATTAATACACCCTGATTTTTTAAGTTCACATTGGACATCAGAACTTACTGATACACTCAGATCTTTAAAATCTGACTTACTTGCTACACGTCACTTACATACAAGTGTAAATACTACAAACCTAGTCATCCATGTCTTACCGGGTGCAATTGGATTTACCTATATCAATTTAAATGAAGGTGAGACAGTGCCGATAGCATATGAATCCCATTTATATTCCAATGCGGAAATGAGCTTAGCTTCCACTGAAAATATGCTGACTGTAGTGCAGATGGCAATTCTTAAAGAGCGGCCTCTTGCACAAGGTAAACACATCATTGTCGTTACTCTTGTGCCAGCCTTAGAGGCTGTCACAAAAGCCAGCGTTCCAAACACGAAAGCCCTCCATCCTAGGTGGATACAGTGGGTAACATCCTTAGCAGCTGTTGATATAGACTTCGTCTTTGACCCATCTTTACAAACACAAGAATTTCTACAGTATGAGCATGTTTATTCCATGACCACCTCTATCTTACCTCTTGAACAGGATAAATATATTGTTTACACTGATGGTTCAGCCCAGCCTGCTATAGGCTCCAAACAGCATTATTTGGTGGTGTGCACCACCATTGTTGGTGTAATGTTGGACAGAAAATTCCAACCACAAAAAACTTGCACCCAGTCCTTAGGGAACTGCACTGCGCAGTTGTCTGAACTGAAAGCTTTGCTTCCTGCACCAAAACATACGGATCCTGAATTCCCCACACTTATTGTGTGTGATTTATATTACCATGTACAGTCCTTTAATGATAATTTACATAATTGGTGACAGAATAGATTCAAAGATTCTAAAGGCAACACAATCAAACATAAAACGCTTTGGGTTAAAGTGGTAGACCTCAAAGATAGGTTGCCACAGCCTCATGTTATTCATACTTCGAGACATCAGCATGTGGGAGCACACGTTGTAGGGAATTTTCTGTCTCATGAAGCAGCCAAATTAGCAGTTGCGACTGCTACTGTTGCTGCAATTACTCGTTCTAAAACGAGAAGAGATTCTGATATCTTGGCTGCCGTCAATGCTACCAGAGACGGCACCCTGTTACCTAAAGGCTTTCCTTCTAAATATACATACCACTTAAGTGAACAAAACATTCCTTTTGTAACCATTCCAGGGGTTGGTGATCGTTTGATTCCCAACCAAAACCAAAGACTAGCTTTAGTGATAGCTGTGCATGAAGGTGTTGCTTCTGCACATGCTGGTGTGGCGACCACAATTGTGTTGGTACAACACCGTTATTGGTGGCGCGGCTTATATTAACAGGCCAAGAAATGTGTCCTATGTTGTGACGTTTGTCAACAAATTAAAGTTCCACCATGGCTCGTCCACTGCAGACACACCTCCTAATTTCCAACAAGCCTTTTGCCTGCATTTATTTGGACCATTGTGGTCCATTGATTTCAGACACTGCGTTTAAATTTTTCTATGATGCACTTGATTCCTGCTCCAGGTTCCTGTGGGTTTGGCCACAGCATTCAGCTGACGCTTGCACTGTTATTAAAGACATGCAAGTCTTTATCAGGACACTTGCATGCTGTACATTCCATTCGGACCAGGGCCCGGCTTTCGCTTCTAAAGCGTACCAGGATACTATGGCTTCCCTGAGTGTATTCTTCTCCATATCGGCCCAAGGACAATTTTGTTGTTGAGAGGATAAACTGTGACTTAAAGCAGTCGTCCTTAACAGCTAGAGTATTAGGTACAGGGTGTAGTTGGATCCACCACCTATATGGGGTGCAACGAGCACATAACAATCTCCTTAAAAGATCTCTGGGTGGCCGGACCTCATACGAGGTCCTCTTTGGCATAAAAATATATGTTCCGGACCTTGACGGTCCAGACATTGTGGCCTGAGCCATACCCTTTGACATAAATGATTGCTGTGCTGTCTTACAGGATCTACGAAACGTCTGTGACACTCAATCCAATGAGCAGTTGAAGACTTCTGCCTCTGCAGGAATCAAGGAGAAACCTGAACCTTCCGGCTGGATTCCAAAAGTTGGGGATCTCTTGTGAGAGAAGGTGGAGGTTAAGAAGAAGTTTGGACCATCATACCGAGCACCGGTGCCAGTCCTTGACATTCAAGGTACAAGGACTATAACCTTGCCACCACTTCCTGGTTCTAAAGACAATCATTTTGTCTCCATTGATCACATCAAGTTACATCATGTGGCTGATTCTGAACAGTAGGCCACAAGGAGTCCTTGGTAGTTCCCTAACTCCTCTCGCTGCCATACAGGAAAGTCCTCTACAGCTAGTGAGCATCACCAAAGCTGTTTCTCTCCAGCTGGGGTGTGGGCATAGAATGCACTACAGTTAATTCCTGCATTCGTTACAACTACCAGCAACACGACTGAAGTGAGTACTGTTCTTACTACTGCATCTTCTGCAGCTGACGCCGTTTATAAAGATCCACCTCTTCTGGATTGTTCCAGTCCTGTTGCGATACCTGAGGCACCAGTTTTTCGATGAACTGCTTCTGGGTATTATGTGGGTCGAGATGATTTTTCTTTTGACTCTTTCGACAGTTACTCTGTTGTAGACACTCCTCCTGCACAGATCTGTTTTATCTTTTCATAGCTTAAACTCACTTATCTGGTCCCACCTTGGATATATGTCTGAATAACACTTTTCTATTCCTGTGGTTTGGATTTGTGCCAGTTTTTTTTTTTTTGCTGATTAATAACCATTACCTTCCAGAACACTCTGCTATGGAACTGGTCGATGAGGTGTTGATGCCTCACTCATCTTCACATAAGCTAAAAAGAGACTTGTCCCTCTTGAGCATTTCAGCTGTTCCAGTAACTGATGGAATTGTTTGGGATGACGTTCCCTTCGATATCTTCGGACCTGTGGAGATTCTGCAGATACCATATGTGTTTAGGGTTTCTATGGGTGATGTAATTGTGCCTGGGTTACGTTCTGATGATTGGGATGTTGAAGCTGTAAACTCCATGCTCTCGGAGCTGGAATACTACACTGTTTTCGAATCAGATGTTCTGTACTTAAATTCTGCACATTACAGTGAAATGTTCTGTTACCATCATTATGGACATCATTATTTACATCAAGCTAGTTTTCAACACACACTTTTTAATCACACACAATGGGAACATTGCCTGACTCCACCATAACATATAGGGATAAATTCACATATTTTTCTGGATATGATGCATCAGACCCAACATCATATTGTTTCAAGCTTGTGCCTACACTACCAAAGAAATATATACCTAGGCAATCTAAGCTAATATACACGGACTCATTTGTCACCCAATTGGCTGTGAAAGGCTTTGATTATTGAAAGGATACAATTGACATGAAGCTATTTTGGGGTACCAAACCTTGGCAAGTTCAGGGGATGGAAACCTTGTTCCAAGCCTGTTTAATTCCAACACAAATGATTTTTCTAAATGATACCGTTCAACGGACTGCATGTCTAGGATTGGCTAAAAATAAAGACATGAATGCACCCAATATTCAAATAGGCAAAATTTGACAAATTACACTGAAGAACAGCTCAATTATATGTTGCAGAATTGTACATTTAATTCCACACTTTCAGGTCTTCACACGTGGTTATTGTGGCCAGTAGACACACTGGTTGTCATGCTCATTTCTTGAATTCCACACCGGGGTTTAAGGCAAGCAGACCTGACCTCCGTTATTCCCATTCATAACATTCAGGTATTGTTACCACCTATTCGGTGGGGAAATTGTATCAAAAATGGTTGGGGCATTCCACACTGTCTGCAGTAAAACAACATCTTTCTCTCCTGTCTGAAGACATGGACTTATCAGACTTTCTATTAGGTCCTAAGTCTCCATGTTCTAAAAGATTTAATTATGCCACATATAATGAAATTTGGCAATTGTCACAAATGGAAGCTGCCATACGTTTAAGACAAATTGATCAAGATAATTTGGGTAAAGTGCTTGCTGTGTTTATAATAGTATTGATAAGCTGTCTTCTAGCATTTACAATTTAAATACAATTGTGTCATCTGTACTTGATATCATGCAAAGTGACTTCTCTACATTGTATCATAGGCAAAGTCATCTTAGATCTATCATGCAGTTTAGCTGGACACTCCAACCTCTTAAAAATGGTCTCAATTCCAGCCAGCTATTCCTGCCTTTCAATCTGACACGTAAACAATGACTCATGGCTAACAAAGATGCCACATACACAATGTTACATCTAGAGAAGTCAGAACAGCTCCCGTTTACTATTGCAGAAACACCTTCAGCTGTCTGGTTAATACACTGCTTGACATCTTTGCCGATTTCAACATTCCAATTCACAGCATGCATGAAACATTTCCCTGTCAGTAGATATGAACCCCTAGGAGACAGCTTCATTCATGAATTATGGTCACTCCCATTTTTGTATTATTGTGAATGTGCCAACAAAGAGGTCTTCCTTCTTGGAAATGAGACCAACTCTTCGGTCGGACATTCACTTGTTTACAAACAAGTTACCTTTCACAGGACATTTAATGTGTCGGTAGCAAATTTGGCCTGTTATCTAAAAGGAATATCAGCCTCTTGAACGCTCCCACTAATTACAGTCCTTTCAAATGGAAGTTATTTAATGTTAAGCTAGCAGACCTGTTGCTGAATGAAAGCTAGGATCCCATACATTTTATCGGTTTCCCAGATAGTGAGCTGCTGCAACAACTTCCTCCTCTCTCCCACTCAAGGGGGTATGGATACATCATTGCGGCCTTCCATTCCCAATTTGAAGGCAGATTTTTACAAGCTAAGCAGAGTCAAAGCACTATTGTTTCAAAATGATGTAGCACTAACATCTGCTCGAGGAACTTTAGAATTACAAGTTGCAAGGACATCCAGTGAAATACAGTCCTTGTTAAACACCAACCTCCCATTACATTTCGGCCAAATTAGTTCATCACATTTTTTTGACACAAGAACAAAAACAACATGCCAGCAACAATTGCTATTATTTCAGTATACAAATTACATATGCTTCATGACCATTATGGTATTTTTTTTCAATTGCAGCTATCCTTCCCACCTCGCTATGGTCTCATGACTATGCAGTGTCCTGAGCGGCAGCAAAATTCACTCCCAAAGTCTCCACCAGAGGTCCCCATATATCCTTTGGGCATGAGGACGTTGGGAGTTCCTCAGCATATACTTCCAAGTTAGTTTTACAGTACACCATGTCCTTCATCCATTGTTCATGTTTGGGTGCTGATCATTGTCCCAAATGCATTGCTGCCTGTGTTTGGCCAGCAATAGCGCTATCGCTATGAACTTGCATACTCCTGGTTTCAGCTTTTGAACCATTCTCAACAGGCAAATATGTGGAGTGCAGAGCACAGTCTCTGACATCATGGACCTTAGGTTACGTACCACTTTTGACCAAAATCTCTGAACTCGTCTGCAGCCCCATGCCAGATGTATAAAATCTGCACCTTCCTTCCAGCACCTCTTACAAATTTCATTATCTCCCAGCCCATATCTGAACAGTCTTGTGGGTGTGTAATACATATATATATATATATATATATATATATATATATATATATATATATATATATATATATATATATATATATATATATATTTATCTATATATGTATCTATATATTGGAAGCGTATGATGCAGAGATTGCAACTTGATGTTAGCATCCCTGTCAGATTACAACAGAACCCCCATTCCTCCAGTTTTATTTGAGGGTCTGATGAGGTATTCCATCATTCAAGCACTGAGATGGGTGCCTGTTGCCTGTCCTTTAGGGCCGCATTACATAATTTAGTGACCATGTGGTGTCGTGTAGGGCTGACAAGTAATGTCTGTAAAGCACAGAGCATGGGGGGTTCATCCGCGAACAAAGGGTACAGTTCCTGCATGGCAGATCAGAGGCGATAATATATGAATATGAAGAGCGGTGTTATATTTTGGATGTAGCTTAAATCTTCAGAGTTCAGGAATTTTCCTGCAGGATAAACATTGCTCGTTGTCTCTATTCCTGCCTGTTTCACTACCACAAGCGCTCCCGATTCCTGTGTTACTGAAAGGGCTGGGTAATGGCCAATAGGAAGTGACGGGGCATATAACAGAAGTTTGGTAGCTCTCTCACCCAGAGCCTGCCACGCAGTGTATAATGCTAATTTCAGTGCGTGCTATATCCGTATGCTTGTTTGGTAGAATGTATCGAAGTGGAATGGGGTATGCATCTCCTTCCTCCACTGCCAAATGAGGCGTGTACATGTGGGGGTAGGTTCATCACATTTTTAATGCGTCTAATACTGTTCACTTTTTTAAAGTTATTGGTTCTGGCTTAGTCAGTCTCTTCCAGAAAATCTTTGGAGTATTACCAGATTTTACTCATTCCCTTTTTTCCAGTGTGTTCGGGGGCACCCCGCTGGTGTTATTCCTCATTTATGGCATTTTGGTACTATTTTTGCTCCTTCGCAGTGAATGTTCTGTTTGCAAGCACACTGGAACTACCACCGCTCCAGCTGTGCCATGAGCGCATACTTCAATTCTTTGGAATCCTCTTGCTCCAGGAACTGGACCATGATTGGTCATTGTCATTCCGACCTGCCTGGTTTACCTGCGTGCAACCAGTGTTTCACTTCCTTTGGTGCCCCTTCGAATGGGCACTGGATATTTGCCTGGCTATGCCGATGCCGGCTCCCGTGGACATTGACCTGTTGATGAGTCTGTGAGAAAGTGCCCTCTTTCTGCATGGTTGCCCCCTCTTTTTGCTGAACTGCTGATGTGCTTTGACTGAGTGTGCCCTGGGCTCCTGCCAATCAGGTACCCAGGGCCTATGTTCTTTCCCTAAAACTACATTGAAAACAAAACCCAATTGGCATCTCTGGCCACAGGTCAGCCCCTGGTAAATGGTACCACAGGTACCCAGGGCACTGTGACCAGGGAAGACCTCTAAGGGCTGCAGCACTTATTGTGCCACCCTTAGAGGCCCTGTACCATTACACTCACACACTGCCTTTGCAGGCTGCGTGTTTTGGTGCAGAACAATGTGAAGAGTCGACATGGCACACATCCCTGTGTGCCATGCCTACAACCCACTGCCCTGGCATAGATCAGTCACCCCTCTAGCTGGGTGCACTATACCAGTGGTGAGGGTACAGGTGCATGAGCCCTGTACCCCTACAGTATCTAAGTCCATTCTTAGACATTGTAGGTGCAGTGCTGCCATTAAGAGTATATGGTGCTGGGAGTCTGTCATTACGAACTCCACAGCACCATAATGGCTACACTGAAAACTGAGAAGTTTGGTATCAAACTTCTCAGCACATTAAACCCACACTGATGCCAGTGTGGGATTCAATGAAAAATGCACACAGAGGGCATCTTAGAGATGCCCCCTGAAAAACGACCTACCACTAGTGTCCAGGCTGAGTGGCTGCTTTCAGCTGCCACCACCAGACATGTTTCTGGACCCCTGGGTCGAGAGCCTGCTGCTCTCGGGGGCCTAAAACAATGCACATCCTGGGACGAGGTGCCAAGGCTCCTCCCCCAGGATGGGCAGGGTCCACGAAGGGGAAGCTTCAAAGGCTTGCCACCTTTGTGAGCTTCCCCAGGCCACTTGCTGTTTTCAGCAACTGGTCCCCACTGGTTCTGACCCCCACTTTGGGCGGGAGATCCGGCGGGAAAAACAAGTGAGGAAGAGAGGTGTGCCCACCTCTGGCAACTCCACCCCTCAGGTGGGGGAAGCGAGGTGAAGCACAACTCTCAGTCCCTGCCATCTTGCAGATGGGGGGACCCAGCCAACCATGGAAAGGCTTATGCCCCCCTCCCACTGGAGGGTGGCATAATAGGGGGTGTACCCACCCCAGGGAAGGGACCCATTGGTCCCAACCTTTTTACCTACCTATAACGCCCCTAAATCTAGTATTTAGGGGCACCCCTGAACCTTGCTTCCTCAGACAAGAAACCAGAAGAAGAAAAGAAGAAGAAGGACCGAACAGCCGTGCCGAAGCTAACAAGAGGAGGACGCTTACAGACTTGGCCCCAGCCCTACCGGCCTGTCCCCACCTCGAACCTGCAGAAGCGAAACCCTGGTGTGTCCTGCAGCCAGCAGCCTCAAGAACCCCGAGGACCTGCCCTGCCTTCAAAAGAAAAGACTCCCATGAACACCGGATTTGTTCACCAACAGACTCCAGCTCCGGCAGGATGCGCAAGTCTGCACCACTCTGCACCCAACTCCCACGGCCCGAGTTTGAGTGGCCCAACACCAAGAGGAGGTCCCCCCGGTGATCCTGACCCAAGATCCAGTGACCCCTGATCTGCCTCAAGCCTCCAGCCGACGCCTGCAGCCTCAAACCGGAAGGTCCCCCCAACCGCGACCAGGAGCTGGTAAGAAGATCCGAACCTAAAAGGCACCCCTGCACCCAATGCCCCACGGCCTTGGCTGGCCCAACCGACGGTCCCTAACCAACCCCCAGCATCCCAACTTACCTCTCCAAGTGGTGGTCGCACCCAGAAGACCTTCGTCCCCGAGCCTGCAGTGTGTTTGCAAACCGGAGACTCCCATTGAAAGCTACAGGGCTCCCGATGCCAAAACAGCACTCTGCACCCAGCCGCCCTAGTGCCGCCCCAGTGCCGCTGAGGGTGCACATTTTGTGCTGGCTCAAACCCCCATTTGCCCTGAGCTTAAGTCCAGGAGCTTTGCTCCCACAACCCAGTGGCCTGCTCGTCAGCAGCCACCAACCGGAGGCCCCCTATCCCCCATTGGATAACATTGGGCCTCAGCACTCTGCACCCGGCCGCCCTAGTGACGCTGAGGGTGTAACAAGAGTGCATCCTTGACCCTGGGGGACCCCTGAGTCTAACCCCAGAATACCAACTCCCACAACAAAGTACTTACCTGTTAACCGATAACACTATTTTCCTCCATAGGATAACATTGACTGTTTTTTCTATGAAAAGTTGGAGTTGGAAAATCTATGAAAACCTTTAAAATTGTAACTAAATAACAAAAATGCTTTTACTTACCTGTTTACAGGAAATGTCCCAGTGCAGTATCCAGGTATACTGCACTGTGTAAGAAAAGTAATCTGTAAAGTAATCTACTTGACATTCTACTAAAAAGCCTATACAAAGTATATGTACTGTATTCTCAAAAGCATTGCATTATCAGTAACTACTGTAATCCAAACAAAGTGCATATACAATTGCAATTCAAACCTGTTTACAAACTGCATTACTACTGTAAAGTATTTATTGCTTACCTGTGCCAGGCTTGCTTGGTTCTAGAAAATAAAATAACTAAAAGAATATTTTTATACAAAACCAATTGGTCTGTAGTTCAGTCTTTGAGTATGTGATATCATTTGCTGATTGAGTGTGTACAACAAATGCTTAACACTACCCTCTGATACAGCCTTACTGCTCGACCACACTACCACAAATAGAGAGTAAGGTGCTATCTACTTTTACCTCTGCCTACCTTTGGGGTTCCACTGGACTCTGTGCACACTATACCTCACTTTGGTATAGTATATACAGAGCCAGCTTCCTACAGAGTCCATTAGCGACCCTTTATCAGAATTGTCCCTTGAGCATACAGCTTCCTCTGAATGCAAGCTATGAGCCACTCCTTTTAGAAGAGACGAGTGCTTCAGCACATGGCTCACTAACCGCTGGCTTTAATGCTGAGAAAGTTACCCGGCTACTTTCTCAGCATTGGCTGATACCGAAGATCATGTCTGTTCTCTGGAGTTTGTGAGTAGGGCTGTTTAACAATCATCATCTGCAGAGACAGAATCGTTCTGGATTCATTGGCTTTTGAACTTGCGAAAGACATCATGGATACCTCTGACATGCCTTAATTTGGCTACATTTTCAAAATTGAGGTGTTATGTTTTTCTATTATGACTATAATTCCTTCACAGAACAGAATCCCTAAAACAGTGCAAAACCTTAGTAAATTTCCTTCAAAGTATTTATTTTATAAATATGTGCAGTTGTATATAGTGTGACAAGGCCTAGTGGGGCATTAGAGCACTGGACAGATGATACAACAAGTCAGGTATTAGGCATAGAAAAGAGAGAATGTAGTCAGAATGAAAAAATTTAGAGGTATAAGTTCAAAGCAGGCAATATTGAATTGCAACATTTCAAAGCAATTATTATGCTGTATATGATGTACAGCAAACAGTGGATATGCAGGCATTTATGCCACATAAAACAATACATAATACATAGATAATAAAATACAAAGATTAGAAAGGTTGTGAGATAGAGTGTAAACCAATCAATTTGCAGCTCTTTTGCAGATCTGCTGGTGGGGGAGGAAGGTAAATGAGGATGGGTGAGTCTTCAGGGCACACAGGAAACAGGCAGTGAGGAAGTTAGTATTGAAGTGATCAGTGTAAGTGGGAATGGTGAGAATAAGGTGTAGAGTTTGCTGACGATCAATCAATCAATCAATCACAGAATTTGTAGAGCGCACTACTTACCCGCGAGGGTCTCAAGGCGCTGGGGAGAAAAAAGGGGGGGGGTGCTGCTACTGGTCGAACAACCAGGTCTTGAGTAGCCTCCTGAAGGTCAGCAGGTCTTGGGTCTGTCGTAGGCTTAGTGGAAGGGTGTTCCAGGTCTTGGCGTCGAGGTGGGAGAAGGATCTGCCGCCGGTGGTAGTTCTTCGAATGCGAGGGACGGTGGCGAGGGAGAGGTCGGCGGAGCGGAGGTGGCGGTTGGGGACGTAGAAGAGGAGTCGTCTGTTGAGGTATGCTGGGCCAGTCTTGTGGAGTGCCTTGTGTGCGTGGATGAGGAGTTTGAAGGAGATTCTCCTGTCGACGGGGAGCCAGTGTAGGTTCCTCAGGTGGGGGCTGATGTGGCTGTGGCGTGGTACATCGAGGATCAGGCGTGCGGAGGCGTTTTGTATGCGTTGCAGTCGCTTGATGAGCTTGGCCGGGGCTCCCGCGTAGAGGGCGTTCCCATAGTCAAGTCTGCTACTGACGAGGGCCTGGGTGACTGTTCTTCTTGTATCTGTCGGGATCCACCTGTAGATCTTGCGAAGCATGCGGAGGGTGTTGAAGCAGGAGGAGGAGACTGCGTTGACTTGCTTGGCCATGGAGAGCGTTGAGTCGAGGATGACTCCCAGGTTGCGTGCGTGGTCGGTGGGTGTCGGGGCTGCTCCTAGTGTCGATGGCCACCAGGAGTCGTCCTAGGCTGAGGGGTTGGAGCCGAGGATGAGGACCTCTGTCTTGTCCGTGTTCAGTTTTAGTCGGCTGATCTTCATCCAATCGGCGACGGCCTTCATTCCTTCATGGAGGTTGGATTTGGCGGCGAGGGGTCCTTGGTGAGGAGAGGATCAGTTGAGTGTCGTCGGCGTAGGAGATTATGTTGAGGTCGTGCTGTCTGGCGATGCGTGCGAGCGGGGCCATGTAGATGTTGAACAGTGTTGGGCTGAGGGATGATCCCTGGGGTACGCCGCAGATGATCTCGGAGGCTTCGGATCGGAATGGTGGGAGGCGGACTCTCTGGGTTCTGCCGGCGAGGAAGGAGGTGGCCCATTCCAGGGCCTTGTCTCGGATCCCTGCGTCGTGGAGGCGTGCGCGTAGAGTGCGGTGGCAGACAGTGTCGAAGGCGGCGGAGAGGTCCAACAGGATGCGGGCTGCGGTCTCACCGTTGTCCAGCAGGATCCTGATGTCGTCGGTGGCGGCGATGAGGGCAGTCTCAGTGCTGTGGTTGCTGCGGAACCCCGATTGGGATGGGTCCAGGATGCTGTTTTCTTCGAGGTATCGGGTTAGCTGTTTGTTGACGATCTTCTCGATGACCTTGGCTGGGAACGGAAGCAGGGAGATGGGCCGGAAGTTCTTGAGGTCTCTCGGGTCCGCCTTGGGTTTTTTGAGTAGGGCGTTGATCTCTGCGTGTTTCCAGCTCTCTGGGAAGGTCGCGGTCTCGAAGGAGAGATTGATGACGTTGCACAGGTGGGGTGCGATGGAGCTGCTGGCTTTGTTGAAGATGTGGTGCGGGAAAGGGTCTGACGGGGAGCCGGAGTGTATTGTGCTCATGGTCTTGATGGTGTCATCGATGTTCACGCTGGCCCAGGCTGGCAGGGGGTCGTGGTCGATGGTGTGCGGCGGGTCTGGTGCATCGATCTTAGTTGGGGCTGTCTGGGTGTTGAAGCTGTCGTGGATGTCGGCGATCTTGCGGTGGAAGAAGGTGGCGAGGGAATCGCACAGGGCTTGCGACGGCGGGATGTCGTTGGTGTTGGAGCTGGGGTTGGAGAGTTCCTTCACGATGTTGAAGAGCTCCTTGCTGTTGTGTGCGTTGTTGTCGAGGCGGTCTTTGAAGGAGATTCTCTTGGCGGACTTGATGAGGTGGTGGTGGTTACGGATGGCGTCTTTGTGGGCTGCGTGGCTGTCCGGTGTCTTATCACTGTGCCATTTCTTCTCTAGTTTCCGGCAGGTACGCTTGGAAGCTAGGAGTTCCGAGGTGAACCAGCTGGCTCTTTTGGTGGTGTCACTGTAGGTGAGTTTTGTCAGCGGGGCGAGGGTGTTGGCACAGTCGTCCATCCATCGTCTGAGGTTGCAGGCAGCGTCGTCGGTGTTGGATGGGTCGGAGGGAGGGCTGAGAGCGAGGTTTGCCCGTAGTTGGTCTTCGGTGACTTTGCTCCAGCAGCGGCGTGGGATCTGTTGGGTGCGGTGGTGTGTGGTGGGTTTCTGGAAGGTGAAATGGATGCAGCGGTGGTCGGTCCAGAGGAGTTCCATGGTGTGGCTGAAGGAGACGTGGGAGCTTGAGGAGAAGATGGGGTCAAGCGTGTGGCCGGCGGAATGGGTTGGTGTTGTGACGAGCTGGCTCAGACCGAGGTTGTCGATCAGGGTGGTGGAGTTGCTGTCGTTGTTGTTCTCCAGGTGAAAGTTCAGGTCTCCGAGGAGGATGTAGTCGGTAGAGGTCAGGGCGTGCGTGCTGATGAAGTCGGCGATGGAGTCGCTGAACTGGGGTCGGGGCCCAGGGGGTCTGTAGACAAGGGTGCCTCTAAGGGTGGTGTTGGGGTCCGTGTGGATCTGGAAGTGCATGTGTTCGGCGGTGCTGAGAGTGTCGTCGGTGCTGGTCGAGACCCTGATGGTGTTCTTGTGGACGATGGCGATTCCTCCTCCTACTGCGTTGATGCGGTCTCTACGGGTGATCTTATAGCCGTCTGGGATGGCTATGGCGATGTCGGGGGCGGAGGAGTCGTTCATCCAGGTCTCTGTCAGGAAGGCGACGTCTGGTGATGATGTGTCGAGCAGGTCCCAGAGCTCGACGGCGTATTTGCGTGCGGAGCGGGTGTTCAGTAGGATGCATCGGAGGTGGTTGAGGTCCTTCTTGGCGGGCGCTTCGGTGGCTCTGAGGCTGGTGTAGCTGCAGTTCCGGCAGGTGAAGGGACCATGGGTGCGTTTCGGGGCGGCCTTGAAGCAGTTGTGCGTCCGTCCGGGGTTGAGAGCGTGGAGTGTGGTGGCATCGTATCGGCGTCGGTCCTCGAGGCTGGAGCGGGGGGCGCACGGCCCAGGGGTTCTGGCGCTGGGCGCGGTCCAGGCGCGGACGGGCACAGACGAGCTTGCCTTAGGCGCGCCTTTGGCGCGCCAGCGGCGCGGCCGCGCAGCGGCCGCCATATATGGGGAGGTGGGAGGGAGGAGCAGCTGGGAGGCGGGAGGCAGGGGCAGCGAATGGGCAGTCAGGGGGTCGGGGCCGCAGGGGACGCAGCGGCGGGAGTGGAGAGAGGCAACGAGGGGTACAGAAGGCAAAATGGGCACAGGGAAATGGGGGCAATGAGGGGAAACAGAAGGCAAGAAGGACACACATAAATGGGGCAACGAGGGGAACAGAAGGAAAAATGGACACAGTGAAATGGGGGCAGCGAGGGGAACAGAAGGAAAAATGGACACAGTGAAATGGGGGCAGCGAGGGGAACAGAAGGAAAAATGGACACAGTGAAATGGGGGCAGCGAGGGGAACAGAAGGAAAAATGGACACAGTGAAATGGGGGCAGCGAGGGGAACAGAAGGAAAAATGTACACAGATAAATGGGGCAACGAGGGGAACAGAAGGAAAAATGGACACAGTGAAATGGGGGCAGCGAGGGGAACAGAAGGAAAAATGGACACAGATAAATGGGGGCAGCGAGGGGAACAGAATGCAAAATGGACACAGTGAAATGGGGGCAGCGAGGGGAACAGAATGCAAAATGGACGCAGAGAAATGGGGGCAACGAGGGGAAACAGAAGGCAAAACGGGCACCGAGGCCACAAGCAGAGGGGCGAGCTTACCAGCAACAGCAGCGGGCAGGACACCACAGGCGGAGCTGTGTGGCGGGGGAGCGACCTACCTGGCAAGGTCAAGGGTCGCTCTCCTCACCGCGCAGCGGCCGCCATATATGGGGAGGTGGGAGGGAGGAGCAGCTGGGAGGCGGGAGGCAGGGGCAGCGAATGGGCAGTCAGGGGGGCGGGGCCGCAGGGGACGCAGCGGCGGGAGTGGAGAGAGGCAACAAGGGGTACAGAAGGCAAAATGGGCACAGGGAAATGGGGGCAACAAGGGGAAACAGAAGGCAAGAAGGACACAGATAAATGGGGCAACGAGGGGAACAGAAGGAAAAATGGACACAGTGAAATGGGGGCAGCGAGGGGAACAGAAGGAAAAATGGACACAGTGAAATGGGGGCAGCGAGGGGAACAGAAGGAAAAATGGACACAGTGAAATGGGCGCAGCGAGGGGAACAGAAGGAAAAATGGACACAGTGAAATGGGGGCAGCGAGGGGAGCAGAAGGAAAAATGGACACAGTGAAATGGGGGCAGTGAGGGGAACAGAAGGAAAAATGTACACAGATAAATGGGGCAACGAGGGGAACAGAAGGAAAAATGGACACAGTGAAATGGGGGCAGCGAGGGGAACAGAAGGAAAAATGGACACAGATAAATGGGGGCAGCGAGGGGAACAGAATGCAAAATGGACACAGTGAAATGGGGGCAGCAAGGGGAACAGAATGCAAAATGGACGCAGAGAAATGGGGGCAACGAGGGGAAACAGAAGGCAAAACGGGCACCGAGGCCACAAGCAGAGGGGCGAGCTTACCAGCAGCAGCAGCGGGCAGGACACCACAGGCGGAGCTGTGTGGCGGGGGAGCGACCTACCTGGCATACGATAGAATGGCAAATATGGAAGGAATTCAAGGTTAGACACTTTTGCAGAAATAATGTTTTTTAGATCCAGGAGTAGTCCAAGGGGTAAGCACGGGAGAGTCAACAAGGGAGCTAGAAGTAAAATCATCTATGTAGGTGGGAAAGGTGTGACATGGGAGAGAGGCTGTTGAGGCGGACAGTGACATTGAGCAGAAATGCCATTGTAAAAAGCAACAAAACACATGCAAAGGCAAATATAAAAGACTGGTTATGATTTTGAGACAATTTTTCTAATTGTGGCTTCAATACCAAGGGTTTTGATTAAAAAGACATTTGAAGGCTACTATATGCCATTACATTTAACGAAAATTGTCTACAGGAGAGCGGGTGTTTTGTGCCCTGTGGTTCCCTGTTTACATTATTGCCCAAAAAAATCACTGTGTTCTTTCCATGGGCCAAACAACCTTAAAAGTATCCAGAAAGATTGTATTCGTCAGCAACTCGTGAAGCTGCTGGATAGGTACTTGCTCCCGGTGTTTTTTTAAGAGCTTTTTATTAGGTGACCAAACAATTACAGTGCAGCTAGGGTTACATCAAGGGAAAACCATACTCCACCATTTTGAATATAAAGAAAGTCATAACATGAATAAGAAAATCATAGCTGCCCTTTGAGACCAAATGAGATATAAAGAAAGAGCGGGGAAGCACTACAAATAGTGAAAGGAACTCATAATTCATTAGGATACTAAGATGTCCTTTGATTCATCCTCCTGAAAAGTACTTGCAGGAAGCCAGTGGGAAGAACCTTGCAATAGTCCTTTAGTGGGATCACAGTTCTCAGGAATAACAAATGGCATTCAGGCCAATTAGAAATGGCGGCATTGCCTGGGCTGAAAATTTAATTCTTCCTCTACCATTCTGTTTCAGTCTGACTGGCCAACCAATAGAAGCTTGCATCTATCTTGGAGTGAATTTTCTCTTAACCTCCAGATATCTGGACTCTGGTCCACACAAGTACAAAATGGTGGCACTAACACACAGTACTTGAGCTTGCACATAATGACCATCACTGTACCTCCAATGATAGGGCACAAGATTTATCTCAGATGAGCAATCAGTACACCTGATACCGAGTTACTAGTATGTTCCCTCTTGCAACTTACGAAGCTCACACACGCTATTTCCCACCACATGTGAGAGGGCTCTGTAGAAGCATTGGAGGGAACCCCAGAAATCTCAAACCCCTCTGAGTATTTTCAAGCATATCAATTCTCAAATCCAATTTTATAATGTGTATTCTAGAGTAATAGTAGCTAAATCAAAAGGCCTGCCCTCCTCGCCGTCATCCAAATGCCTTCAAATGTAGGATTTGATCAGATGCCTCTCTTTGACACCGTATGGAAGCTTGCATATATGATCCTGTCTCGTTTATATGTATATTAATATGCATGGCGTCTGTTGTTACACGACTACTCAAAGTAAAACTGATTTTGTACCTAGTGCACACTCATCAAAAGAAGCGAAAAAGAAAAAAGTCTCAAAAGGGAAATTGGAGCTACAAAAGAGAACAAAAATAAATGTTCAAAAAACATCTCTTTCACCTCAATACTATTAATTTTAAACATGTGACCTGCCAACAGACAACATTCTGCCACTCTAAAAATATACACATATGAACAGCTAAAGAAGTCAATCTTTGTCTTCCAAAATGTTTCTGAGAGAATGTAAAGTCTGAAGTAACTGATTTGAAAATGGTATTTTTAATTTTGGCGATTAACTGACACAGTAACTATGTTAAGCCGTTTTATTACTACATTAGCCTAAGAATGATGAAACACACAAACACAAACTTCCTATTAAACTTTTGAAAGACACCATATTTCAAAATGCACTAACAAAAACATTATAATTGCATCCCATAGTTTGTTCCTTATAAAATCATGGTAATTGCTAGAGATGGTTCCAGTAATGTTCCATCCGGGTATGCCTTATTCTGTCATCAATACAGAAAGTTAATGGTCTAGCATCTTGGGTAGGACATGAGGTTGAAGCGTCAAAAGAGCATTGACTTGGGCTGACAAACTGCTGCTGTTTATCATACATGTTCCAGTAAACATGTCTTTGCTAGTCTTTGTAACTTCACAGAAAATGTGTCCTCTGTTAGTTTTCAGGGCCACTATTGATAATTTACATTACCAAATCAAGAGAAAACAAATGACACGAGGGAATCTTCATTTTTGCTTTTGCCCAATGTTGTAAAGTGGATTATTAGTAAGGGCAAATGAATAGCTGCCACTGGCAATAAGGCCACTAACACAGTATAGGGCTCAGACTAGGTCTTAGAAAATTATTCCTATGTTCAACCCTTGGTAGCTTGGCTGCGAGCAGGCAGGCTTAACTTCAAAGACAGGTATGTAAAGCATTTAAAAACAATATTTCAGTAAATAATTAAGACACAATGCAAAATACAAATCCAACGCCAATTTATAAAAATAGGACATATTTTTATCTTTAAAATGACACCAAAACGACAAAGATCCAATGTAGGGAACCGGAGATATGAATTTCAAAACATTTAGCAATTTCTAGTACATAGAAACATACAGCACCTTATCTGGTCACAATAGACTGGGTCAAAGTCAAAGTTTCAGGCCGACCGCGATGGAGCCCTGCTTGGCTACCCCTCGAGGTAGGTCTCGGTCACAGTTTTTACCTTCGGACTTAGAAACTTTTCTGGAGCTTTTCTTCGCGGGGTCCCTCGATGCTCTTCACCAGGCCAGATTCGGTGAGGGTTCGCCAGCCTCGGATTTCACCTATTCCCGGTCAAACTCTGGTCCTGCGGAGCTTTTCAGCGGGACGAACCTGGATGGCAGGTCGGCTCGCGGTTGAAGGCAGGCGGCTTGGCTGACCAGGTTGAGTCGGTCCCCTTATGGAGCCTTTTTCTAAAGTTGCTCCAAAGTTCTCCAAACTCCTGGAACATCTTCCTGAAGTTCCCCAAAGGGTCCCAAAGTGTCTCAAACTCACTCCAAGGGTCTGGAAGCTCCAAGATGGTCCTTGAAAGTTGAGGACTTCAGTTCCCACAATCCACTTGGACAAAACCCTTACAAATCCACTGGTAGTTCTCCAGGATGCGGATCCTTGGTGGTGATGTTCCAGGTGAGCTCTGTTAACCTGTAGCTTGCAGGGAGTCCACTCTTTAGTCCTTTTTACAGCAAGGTAATCCACAGGCTGTAGTTTCAGATGGTGCAGAAGGTGCAGTCTTCAGAGTGCAGGCCTTAGGAAATGCACATCAAACTTCCAGCATGGCCCGTCTTGCTTTCTTAAGTTTCAAGCAGCAGATCTGAGGGGCTCTGCCCTTCTCAGAAACTTATTCCAATTTCTCTGGGTCAAGCAGGAGGTCACTCCTGTCCAATGGGCTGCAGGGTACCACCCAAAGGTCTGACCACTTCCCGCAGAGTGTGGCACTATTTTGTCCCAGAATGCACCAATTCTTCCAAATTCATAATGGCTGATTTTCCAGCAGGGAGAGAAGAGCTGGCTAAACAAACCACTAGGATGGCTAATCTCCATATTCTCTCCCCTTGCATCTGCTCATTCCTTCCTTAATCCTAGCATCTGGTTTAGGGTCAAAAGAGTGGAGTTGTAAATGACACTTGTATCTTCCCCTTCCCTTGAAGTCCATGGTTTACGACTCCTCCCCCTGCTCTGGCATTCCTGTGTAACAGAACACTGCCCTACCAGCAGAGCTGGTTAACCCCAGGGGCTCTTTATCACCTCTTCAAAGAAGCCTGGCTAATCCACTTAACTCTGACCAATCAGGACAGACCACTGGAAGGCTGAATCTGGGCTTACAAGCAAGAAAGTCTTATAACTTCTTGTATGTACATTTTAGGAGAAATTCAACAATGTTATATTGTTGAGATTATTAATACCATTCTGGGAAGTCTTTGAACGGTACTTTTAGCCTTCTCCTATCAAGAGTTATTAGTTAATAACTTCTTGCCATGTTAACGTATGTGGCATGGGATTTGTAATGAGAAAAATGACTTGGGCCATTTTTCCAGCACCAGGGCTTATAAAAACATATTTTATAAGTACTCTACATATATCTACAGGACCCCCCACCCCAGGAACACCTAGGGGAGACTTTAGGGGTTCTGAATATGTAACACTATTGCAGATCCTCCCTCCACAGTGCTCCTACCACCAAAGTCGATTTTGGGCAGCACTTTATCACAATGTGGGGAGTGAAATGTGCCATTTCACTTAACCCAGGGCATATAAAACTCATTTTATAAGGGTCCTCCTTATAGATACCTGATCCCCCACCCCTGGGACACCTAGGGGAGACCCTGGGGGTACCTAATATGCCCAAACATTGTAGGTTAACCATTTTTAAGTGCCCCAAACACAAAAGTCGAGTTTGGGCAAAGTTCACTTTTTAAAAGCAGTCCTGCAACACAGAGCCACTTTTAAACTGACCTCAGGCTTCAGCAGTGCACACATGCAAGTTCAGAAAGGACTGCTGGCCTCTAAACTGCCATTCCCTATTATATACTAGGGACTGATAGGTAGTTTCAATCCCCCTGTCCTATTAGGTACTTGGGCCTTAGAGGGTAGGTCATGCCAATCACAGGGGTACCCCAACCCATAGTGTACCCTAGTGTATGTAGGTGTTTTCACTGTATTCTAAATGTGCCTCTTTCAGCATAGCACTGGCCCTGGGCCTGGTTAGGCAGAGCCCAGGGTCAGTCAGAGTCAGTTACCACCAGTACCAGTCAGCAAGACTTTGGGGGGTGCCCAGGGCACAGGATGACTTTCCAACATAGCCCCCTCCCAAACGAAAGGTGATGGGTTACTAACCTACACCCTGGTAGTCCTCATCAGCTAAGTGGAAAAACCTGGAAAGTCCAACCCCAGGTCTGTGTTCCATGTCTGTGTTCCACTGTAAAGTCCATTCCCTGTAGGGAAATGGACCACCTTAGCAGCTTGGGATTCTCCCCTCTCATCTGCATGAGCCAGCTGAGAGGCCTGTGGTCAGTCTGAACACGAAAGTGAGTCCCAAACAAATATGGTCTCAACTTTTTTGGGGACCGAACCACAGCAAAATCCTCTCTCTCAATGGCACTCCACCTCTGCTCTCTGGGAAGAAGTCTCCTGCTAATAAAGGCAACTGGCTGATCAAGGCCCTCTTCATTTAGCTTTTGTGTAGTCAGGGGCCAGCAACACTGGTGCTGAACACTTAGCAGCTTTCAGAGTGTCAAAAGCTTTCTGACACTCTGGGGTCCAATCCACATTTTGGGCCTCTTCTTAGAAGTGAGTTCTGTTAGGGGCCCCACAATGGTCCCATAATTTTGAACAAACCTTCTATAATACCCTGTCAGTCCAAGGAATGCCCTGACCTGAGTCTGGGTAACAGGAGCTGTCCAATCCAAAATAGTTTGGATTTTAGCTTGAGGCTGTACATGGCCCCCACCTATCAGGTGGCCCAGGTACACCACAGAACTCTGCCCTATTTGGCACTTACTTGCCTCAATAGTCAGGCCTGCCCGCTGCATGGCCTGAAGCACTTCCCTTAGGTGGCTTAAGTGATCCCCCCAGATAGAACTATATACAGCTATATCATCCAGGTAAGCTGCACTGAACTGTTCCAACCCAGACAAGACCCTGTTCACCAACCTTTGGAAGGTGGCAGGTACATTCTTTAAACCAAAGGGCATTACCTTGAACTGATAATGTCCCTCTGGTGTGGAGAATGCTGATCTCTCCTTTGCTCCATCAGTGAGGGCAATCTGCCAGTAACCTGAAGTCAAATCAAAAGTACTCAGGTACTTAGCAACCGCTAGCCTGTCAATGAGCTCATCAGCTCTAGGTATAGGGTGAGCGTCAGTCTTTGTGACTGCATTCAATCCTCTGTAGTCCACACAGAACCTTAGCTCCTTGGGTCCCCCCTGAGGATTAGGTTTAGGTACCAGCACCACTGGACTGGCCCATGGACTTTCAGACGGTTCAATTACCCCCAATTCCAGCATCTGAGCAACCTCAGCTTTAATGCTGGCTCTAACATGGTCAGACAACCTGTACAGTTTATTTTTGACAGGTAGGCTGTCACCAGTGTCAATGTGGTTCACACACCACTCAGTGATGCCTGGGGTCAAAGAGAACAGGCCAGCAAACTGCACCAGCACTTGCTTACAGTCTCTGTGCTGCTGCTCTGTTAACTTGGGAGAGAGTACAACCCCCTCCACTGACCCATATTGCACATTAGTGGAGAGGAGGTCGAGCACTGGTTCAGTTTCCTCCTCCACTCCCTCATCAGTGACCAGTAACATGGTCATATCTACCCTGTCATGGTGGGGTTTCAAACTATTCACATGCAGGACACTATGAGGGTTCCTGGGGGTGCCAAGGTCAAACAAATAGGTAACCTCACCCTTCTTTTTTAAGATTGGATAAGGCCCACTCCACTTGTCATGGAGGGCCCTGGAAGCCACAGGCTCCAACACCCACACCAATTGTCCTGGAGTATACTCAGGCATAGTAGCCTTCTGATCATACCAGTGCTTCATGAGCTCCTGGCTGGCCTCTAATTTCCTGCTTGCCTTGTACATGTACTCTGCCATTCAAGATCTCAGGCCTAGCACATAGTCAATCACATTGTCCTTTGCTTCTTTAAGAGGCTTCTCTAAAGACTCTCTCAGCAGGCTCAATGGCCCCCCTCACAGGGTGTCCAAACAACAACTGAAAGGGACTGAAACCAACCCCTTTCTGTGGCACCTCCCTGTAGGTAAACAGTAGGCATGGGAGGAGAACATCCCCTCTCCTCCTGAGTTTCTCTGACAACCCATTTATCACGCCCTTCAGGGTTTTGTTGAATCTCTCAACTAGACCATTTGCTTGTGGGTGATAGGGGGTGGTGAACTTGTAGTTGACACCACACTCATCCCACATAGCAGTCAGATAGCTGGACAGAAAGTTCGTGCCCCTATCTGACACCATCTCTTTCGGAAAACCCACTCTGGTGAACACACCAAGCAGTGCTCTAGCCACTGCAGGAGCATCAATGGTTCTAAGAGGGATTGTTTCAGAGTACCTAGTGGCGTGGTCCACTACCACTAAGATATACCTATTCCCTGATGCAGTAGGTGGGTCCAGGGGACCCACAATGTCCATCCCCACCCTTTCAAAAGGAACCCCAACCACTGACAGTGGTATTAGGGGAGCCTTTGTCTTGCCCCCTGCCTTGCCACTGGCCTGACAGGTGACATAGGAGCTGCAAAACTCCTTTACCTTTTCAGACATATGGGGCCAGTAAAAATAGTTCACCAACCAGTTCCATGTCTTTGTCTGTCCCAAATGTCCTGCTGAAGGGATATCATGACCCAAAGTCAGGATGAACTCTGTACTTCTGTGGCACCACCAACCTCCTGGTCGCCCCCTCCTTGAGGTTTCTGGCCTCAGTATAAAGCAGCCCATCTTCCCAGTAGATTCTATGAAACCCACCGTCATCCCCCTCCTCTTGCTTAGAAGTAATCCGCCTCAAGTTCTCAAGGGTGGGAGAGTCTCTCTGTCCCTTGCTGAACTCCTCTCTGGAGGGTCCACCTGCTCCTGTCAGTTATTCCAAATCTGACAGCTCTGGCAGGGATGGAGTCCCTCCCTCAGACGCCAGATCCTTCCCATCAGGGTTAGATTCTTCCTGCACCTCTGGAGTTCCCTGGGCTGGCTCGCCAGGCTCAGTACCCTTGTCCTTGGCTGTTTGGCACTTTGTTCCAGGGTCCAGGTGTCCAGCCCTTCCCTTCTGGCTAGTCTGTGACCTAGTCACAGCACATACCCACTCAGGGAGCTCCAATATTTTCATATGGAGTCCTCTCTCCACCTCTGACCACTCAGAGGCTTCATGATCATTGCCCAGTAACCCTGGACTGGGAGCACCTTTGACACAGCTACTTTCATAGGGCCTGTCACACCTCCCCATTCCAAATCCACCACAGCCATAGGGTGGAGTTTGGTAGTGCTGTCTGTATGAGTCACCTGGTGAAACTCACCAGGTAGCAACCTTCCTGGAGGCCCAAGCTCACCCAGGACCATAGTTACACTAGCACCTGTGTCTCTGATAGCCTCAACCTCAGCACCCAGGGACACTAAGGTTTCTTCCACTACCTGACTACCCCTCTCTGGAGCACCACTCTCCACCCTTACACTTACACTGGCAATCCCTATGGACAGCCCCTTAGGGGGGAGCTTCTTGGTGCAGACAGCATCTCCCTGTTTGTGCCCTGGCTGGTTACAAAGTACTTACCCACCTTTGAGGGATCAAAGAACCTGCCATTCTTTCCCTGATACCCCCTCCCTTTGAATTTGGGTTGGCTCGGGGTCCCCACTCCTTGTGCAGGTTTTTGTGGGTCATTGGAGGACTCCTTCCGGTTTTGACCTTCTTTTCCCTGGGCTTTCCCCTGGGGAGGGACCTGTCCTCCTTTCTTCTGGTCACCCCCCTGGTGCTGAATGGAAACCCGGGTTCTCACCCACTCATCAGCTGCTTCCCCGAGCTCTCTGGGGTCTGTCAGCTTAGAGTCCACTAGATACTGGTGTAACTTCTCTTCTGCACAATGAGTCAAAATATGTTCTTTCAAAAACAAATTATACCCCTCATATATGTCAACTTTGTTACCAACAATCCAGTCTTCCAGTGCCTCCACTGAAATGTCCACAAAGTCTACCCAAGACTTTGAACTCAATTTCTGGGTGCCTCTAAACTTCACCCTGTACTGCTCTGGAGTCAGACCAAATCTCTTGACTAAGCATGCCTTCATCTGCTGGTATGATTCTGCATCCTCCCCCTTCAGGGTCAGAAACCAATCCCTCCCAGCTACTGGAATCAACTCCCACAGGAGTACACCCCAATACTTAGAGTGGACTCTACTCATTCTATGGGCCCTCTCAAAGGCTGCTAGCCACTTGTCAATGTCATCCCCCTCGGTGTACTTGGGCACTATACTCTTGGGAAGTTTGTGTTCAAATCCACCACCCCTGGACATTTCAAAATCGTCATCATTTTCACTACCACCATTTCTTTTCACCTCCTCCTCCCTCTCCCACTTCTTCTCAGCCAATTCCAGTATCCTCTGCTCCAAAGCTATCAAAGCTAATTGAGCCTCAAGCTGTCTCTCTGCAAGGGACAGTGGCGGTTCCTGAGTAAGGGACCCTTCCCCCCTCCCACCATCTGGAATCATATGGCTAACACTAGAGAAAATGGAAGAGGCACCATCCTCAGCTTCCTCTTGGGTGAGGTTGGGGGGAACACCCTCCATCCCCCCTTGAATCTCCTCAGCTACCCCAGCCCAGGCCTTTAGGGACTTAAGCAACCCTGCCTTCCTAATCTTGTGGGCGGCAGGCAGCCCCCTCAGCCTACACTGTACCCTAAGATCAGCCTTCCTGAACTGGGACAGTTTAGCCAGGTCCAGCTCCATGGTTCCCTAGTTTTGGGCCACAATAACTAGGCACAACAGACTTAGAACAATGTGGAAAAATCTAAACAATTGATTAAAAACAGTTTAGTCCAAATTCCAAAAATCAAACTCAAAGGTTTTGTTCAAAGGCAATTTAGAGGATTTTTACAATCTTAATTCACTTTACTGAAAGATGTACTTTTTAAACACAAGTCCTCATTCACACCGCTGAGCACCAAATGTTGGAAAGTGGATTATTAGTAGGGGCAAATGTATATCTGCCACTGGCAATAAGGCCACTAACACAGTATAGGGCTCAGAATAGGTCTTAGAAAATTATTCCTATGCTCAACTCTTGGTAGCGTGGCTGCGAGCAGGCAGACTTAACTTCAAAGACAGGTACGTAAAGCATTTAAAAACACCATTTCAGTAAATAAATAAGACACAATACAAAATACAAATCCAACACCAATTTATAAAAATAGGAAATATATTTATCTTTGAAATGACACCAAAACGACAAAAAATCAATGTAGGGAACCGGAGATATGAATTTTCGAAGATTTAGCAATTTATAGCACATAGAAACATATAGCACCTTATCGGGACATCTGGTCGCGACAGACCGGGTCAAAGTTCCAGGCCGACCGCGATGGTGCCCTGCTCGGCTACCCCTCGCGGTAGGTCTCGGTCACAGTTTTTACCTTCGGACTTAGAAACTTTTCTGGAGCTTTTCTTCGCTGGGTCCCTCGATGCTCTTCACCAGGCCAGATTCGGTGAGGGTTCGCCGGCCTCGGATTTCACCTACTCCCGGTCAAACTCTGGAAGTCGGACCGGCGGAGCTTTTCAGCAGGACGAACCTGGACGGCAGGCCGGTTCGCGGTTGAAGGCAGGCGGCTTGGCTGACCAGGTTGAGTCGGTCCCCTTATGGAGCTTTTTTCCAAAGTTGCTCCAAAGTTCTCCAAACTCCTGGAACTTCTTCCTGAAGTTCCCCAAAGGGTCCCAAAGTGTCTCAAACTCACTCCAAGGGTCTGGAAGCTCCAAGATGGTCCTTGAAAGTTGAGGACTTCAGTTTCCACAATCCACTTGGACAAAACCCTTACAAACATCGTAAGACTGCCAGCATAACACTACGCTACATTGCTAAAATGCCTGCATTTGTATGCTAGTATTGTTTTTATTAGAACTGTTTTTTTAAAAATACTAGGTCTTTGATGTCCTTTTAGAACGGGGAACGGGAACGGGCACACTGTGTTAGTTTACCTGTTGCGCACCACCGCTCCACCGGCACTTGCATTCGCGCTTTGCTGACCGAGGTGTGCTGGTGTACTTCCGCCTGTCAGAGCGGGACACCAAGACGACGCCATCTTGGTCAGCGCGCTAGTTGTTTTCCCTGATTACCACACGCCTCCCTATTTAGGAAGGGTGATGCAAGCGTGCAGCGCGCGCGCGCAGCAGGCGTGCCGATGGTGCGCCGGAGGCCGCGCTCCGACCGCGCTCAGCGCCAGCCACGCTGCCAGTTGTGCACCAGGGCATGCTCGATTATGCTATTCAAGGGAGCAACTCATACATAAAGGTGAGAGGGATACTAAGGGGACACAGAAAGCGGTTAATAATGACAATCATGCCATAACTGACCAGCTTCTGGGCAGACTGAACTGTGGCCTGATAAATAGTTGACCCCTAGTTAAACACTATCAGGAGGTGGCAACTGTGTTGGAATGCCTTGACCTAGATGTGTTGTTTTTAACCGAAACATGGACCAGCGCCGACTCCGTGGTAGAGCTAGGATTCGCATGCCCAAAGGGATATAAAATGTTCCACAAACCCAGCCTGGTGGGGAGAGGCGGGGGGTAGGAGTGATCTTTAAAGATAAATGGGAGTTTACCCCTTTACACATCGATGATGTCGAGGGTATTGAACTTCTAGGTTTCTCACTACAAGAGGCAAGAGGAAAGTGCTGACAGGAATAGTATGTTACAGGCCCCCGGACAACACACCCAATACCAAGCCCTAATTGACACCTTGGTCAATATGACCCTGACACATTCAAAGATGATCATATTGGGCGATTTCAATCTCTGGGACAATGGGACCCTTGGCCCCTCACTGAGAGATCTGGAACAAGCCTGCGAAAGTCTCAATCTGCACCAATTAGTACATCAGTCAACCCATCAAGGAGGGCACACCCTAGACCTCTTATTTGCAAACCAGAATGAAACGGAAGTAATTGAAGTGCTACCTCAATGCTGGACCGATCACTCCTTAATCCATTTTAGGATCACGCTGCCCAGTCTGGCCAATAATACAAATCAGTCCGGAAGGGAAGAGAATGGGCTAAGTTACTAAAAAACAGAAAATATCCGACATTTCCAGAACACAATTTATTCATGTCCAGTAAATCAGTGGATGAAAACTACCAAACTTACTGTGACTACATAAAGGGTACCTTAGATGAGATTGCCCCAGTAAAAAGGCTGAAGAATCGAAAAAAACCCTCAGCTCCTTGGTATAACGAAGAGCTAAAACTAATGAGGAAAAAACGTAAACGAGCCGAAAGGATGTGGAGAAGGTCATATGAGGAAGCGGACAAAGAAACGCTGAAATCATTACAGGCCTTATACAAGGAAGCAATTTCAAGGTCCAAAGCAGAGTATTATGCGAAAACAATTCTGCAGGCACCTAATAGCACAAAAACGCTCTTCACCATCATAAAAGACCTATCCAATCCAGCGTGTACGGGCACTAAAGTAACCGCGACACAAAAACTCTGCGATAATATCGCTACCCACTTTGACGAAAAAATCAACAAGATAGTCAGTGGTTTAAACTCCAACAATGATAGTAGCCTCGACAAGGAAAAGGAACCTTCCATGAGATCAGCAACAGAGCAACAGAAAGAGGCACTCAAGGACTATCTGCCACCCGCTTTAGAGTGCTTTCAAATTCCCACTGTGGATATATTTAACAACCTAGCCCAAAGCGTTTCCTCCGGGTCCCCTTTGGACCCTCTTCCGCAGGCGATCTGGAAAGCGTTCCAGTTGGAACTATTTCCATGGCTACGGCAGATTTGCTGTCAGTCATTAGAAAAGGGAACAGTCCGGAAGGCTGGAAGCAGGCAGTAGTAACCCCGTTGCTCAAAAAGCCGTCACTCAACCCTAAGTGTCCATCGAGCTTTAGACCAATATCTCTTCTCCCGTATCCAGTAAAAATTCTGGAGCGGGCAGTTAGTAAGTCTCTGTCCCTCTATCTGGAAGAAAATCAACTACTAGATAAGGATCAATTCGGTCGGAATAAATGCTTCCATTACCGCCCCACAGCCCGCCAAGCCCATCAATGTTAAAATCGCCACATAATAATAGTGGGGAGGGCCAATTTGCTAGCTCAACATCTAGATACTCCAGTACCTCAGGGTCATCAGCCGTAGAGCCATATAATGAGCCCAGAGTAAAAGGCTCCCCAGCAAATGCGCAACTCAGTACTACCCATCGGCCCCACCTGTCAGATAGTTTCCTCTTAACTTCTATATCTTTCCTTCGAGTCAAAATCGCAACCCCTCTTGTCTTAGTACCGTGGTTGGAAGCCATCAATAAATGGAACCCCAGTTGTTCCAGGATTCCGCCACTTCGACCCTCTATATGAGTCTCTTGGAGACATAAAATATCAGCTCGCATAGCTTTTAAAATAATGGCAGCCCTAAGGCGTTTAGCTTGATCATTAAGCCCACAAATATTAATCGTGACTATTCTAAGATTAACCGGATTCATAATTTAAATTTTGAAACCTTTCCTTATACATAATATCGTTGCTCTTCCTCTGTCTTAATACAACCCTACGCTCCATAACATCTCTAAACCAAAAACCCACTATATGCTTCCTAGATCTTCTGTGAGTGTTCCATATTTGTGAAACTGTGCTGTGCTGTAACTTAACCCCCCCCGAGCCCCTTGCCCCTTGGGCAAAACCTCCCCCCTCCCCCCTACTCCCCAACAAGGCAAATAGGTCAGTCAGACCTATGTGTGGCAGTCTGAGCACCCGACTCGAGCCACCGCCGGCCCCCCACCCCACACAACTCCGCACCCTTGTACCCCGGCATCTAATGAACATTTAAAAAAAATCTTTTCTAAAAATTTACAGTAATCATTATTCAAACCAAAAGTGAGATATTGTGTGATAAAGTGCTCATCAGACTAAACAACTTATACTACGGTTAGCAATTAGACACTTTTTTCAAAGAGCACCCCCCCCTTCCTTTGGAAGCCTTCAATTCAACCATAAATTCCTTGGCCTTAATTTCTGACGAAAAAAAGTGGACCTGTCCCATAGCGATTATCTTAAGGCGGGCAGGGTAGAGGAGGTAGGCTTCACAACCCAGCCCTTGAAGCCCGGGGATCATTTGACGAAGCCTCCACCTACGCTCTACCGTGGTGTGGCAAAAATCAGGCCGCGTAAAAAATGTGTGTCCATCACACGTTCGCTTAGCATCTGGTCTCGCCATATCTATTAAAGCCTGTCGCAAAATGAAGTTCCCAACATAAATCAGAATTGCCCTGGGGTGCTCTGGTGAAAAGTTCCTCTTCTGAACCATTGGAAAACGATGGGCACGCTGGATCTCCATCTCCCAAGACCAGTGTGAGAGTTCGGGGAATGCTTTTTTTAGCAAGGAAACGGTAAAGGACAATATATTCCCTCCTTCCACATTTTCGGCAATCCCAAGGATACGGACATTATTTCTCCATTGACGATTCTCGAAGTCTTCGAGTTTCCAACACGTGTCCAATGCCTGTTTCTCCTGCTGCCCTTTAAACTCTTGTAGTTTATCCACAGCCTCCTCCAGAGCAACTGTTCTATCCTCCACCTGGGTCACCCTTTCGGACATTTCGGAGCACAGTTTATTCATTTTACGAATGGAGGCCTGCAGTTTCTTTGTAGCATGGTTCGCCCTCCTACTTTCACTCCTAGCCTCACTCTGCATTTGTTTTAACGTGGAGTAGACTAAATCCAAAGAAGGAGGAGGAGTGGGGGTCCCGGAAGGTTCATCTTACCCCCCCTCTGCCCCTGCTGCCCCTGACCTCCCGTTCTCATAAACCTGGCTGGTAGCCGAGTAATCCCATTCCAGATTACGGGCCGTAGAATGACCCATGCTTGTAGGACACGTCTTGGATCTGGTGCTTCGCCTACGAGAAGCTAATTTGTCATGGCTTACCCTTTGTACGGTAGATGATTCCCCCGAGTCCGTTTCCTCCGAAATACTGATATCACTAAGAATAGGCGAGTCAGAATCATCATTTAATGAATAAAATGTATCCCCCTCAGGAGAGCCATGCGTCATCACAGGGAGTTGAGGCAAATGAAGCAATTGCTCAGAGACGTCAGGAGCGGGGCCAGCAGGAGCCGCTGAGCTATGCACAGGTATGCCTCCGGAGAGTGTTTAAGGCTCTTACAAACTTAGTTAATAACCACGGATTAATTGACTTATGGCACCATTTGAACGATAAAGACCCTGGCAGTACTTTCTTCTCCGCTCCTCATAAGAGAGTTTTTAGGCTTGATTACTTTTTTGTTTCACACTCTTTAGCGTCCCTGGTTAAGATCGAGAAGTACCCCAGAATACTATCTGACCACAATCCCCTTGTCCTTACATGGGAGTTTGCTAACGCAGTACACGTGGAGCGGTCTTGGACGTTTGAAAGAGGGCTTCTGTTAAACTCCGATTATATCACCCATATGAAGAAATGGATCAAGACATATTGGGATATAAATAGATATAGTGCTTGTGCCGGGGTTGTATGGGACGCGTTTAAAGCCGGGATTAGAGGGGAGACACTCAGTTTTAGTCTTTTACGACAGAAAAAAAAGAAGCAGCGAGAACTACTGCTGCATAAAAATTTCGTTAAAATTGAGGAGGAGCTGGCAACGGCAGTGAAGACAGGGTTAGCCTTAGAGGACATTATACTCAGGCTTGCCTGTGCTAAGGCAGAAATTGGAGACCGCGCTGCATCAAAGGCGGCAGAGCTTTTCTTAGCCAAAAGAGAAGAATCTCATGAATTTAGTGAACGGGTGAGCCACATGTTGGCAGTTAGACTTAGGCAAAGGAGTGCCCGATGTGAAATAAATGAAATAAAAGATGCACACGGAAGCCTAATTACGGATCTATCTGGGATTCAAGAAATATTTAGGCAATTCTATCAACAACTATATGATGCAGATTCCCCGATACAGCAGAGCCTAATTCAGGGATATCTTAAGAATATACCACTGCAGAATATAGAGAGCGAGGATTGTATGAAACTTGAGGCTGCTCTAACACAAGATGAGCTTTTTTGTGCTTTAAAGAGTCTCTCTTCTGGTAAGGCCGCCGGACCTGATCAGATCCCCCTGGAATTCTATAAAACCTTTTGGGAGGAAGTGGGACCTGATTTGGTTGAAGTAATATCCCTGGCACAACTCGGGGGTCCAGCCCCTGATTCTTGGTCAGGAGCGGACATTATATTAATTTAAAAAAAGGGGAAATCACCTCAGGAACCCGGGTCATATCGGCCAATTACTTTGATAAATAGTGATGTAAAAATACTATCTAAAGCTCTCGCAACAAGGTTAAATCTTATCATCGGGAAGGTAATACATCCATATCAACATGGGTTTATACCGGGGAGAGGGACCACCCAACACATTCGGCGGGTAATAACTTTATTCGATGCAGCAGAAGTGTCAGGGGACCCTATGGCTATGTTGCTTTTAGACGCAGAGAAAGCCTTCGATAGGGTCTCCTGGGATTACTTATGGGAGGCAATGAGATGGTTTGGTTTAGGACCGGGTTTTATTAAGGCTATCAGTAACTTATATAAAGCACCCACAGCGCACCTTAGAATTAATGGGAAATACAGTGCGCCATTCGGGATAAAAAGGGGTACGAGGCAGGGGTGCCCATGTTCACCCCTGTTATTTGCAATTTATTTAGATCCTTTATTACGGCAACTCGAATCCAGCCGGGAAATTGAGCCTATTATATATCACGAGATACCCACAAAGATTCTTGCCTACGCGGATGACGTGGCCCTGGTAACCTCTAATCCCTTATCAGCAATAAAGGCAGTTGAGGATATAGTCCTAGCATTTGGAGAGATCGCGGGATATTCCTTAAATAAACAAAAAACTCAAATTGTAGTGAATGGGGAGATTGTCAGCTCTGATTCACGTATGATAGATTCAGCGGAGTATCTGGGGATTACTATAACTTCAGATTTGGATAAATTAGTGGCTGTAAATATCGATCCGATAATACAGAAGGCCAATACAGATTTGGATAAATTTCCTAACCTACATTTGTCACTGGTTGGCCGCAGTAATGTGGTCAAAATGGTTTTTCTCCCAAAGGCCTTATATCTATTTAGGGCAATCCCCTTGGTATTTGAGAAAAAATGGTTCATCATACTAGATAAGTTGATTAATCGATTTATATGGGCACATGGTAAAACAAGAAGGGCTTTACGATACATGTCTTTACCTTTGGATAGAGGAGGCTGGGCAGTCCCAGACTTTAAGCTCTATTATTGGGCTGCGGCACTTCAGTACATGTGTGGGATGTTTGGTGGGGGACATAAAGAACCAGCTGAGGTTGATAAGTTGCCAGATGTCTATAGGTTATTGTTGGGGGAGGATGCAGCAAACTGTTTTCTGAAGCTCAGCAAGCCTGGTTATTATAAAAAATCGAAATTTAAAACTATGCAAGCAGCTTTTAATATCTGGGCCGTCTTAAAGAAAAAAATGGGAATAGGGAGAATGAATTTTTATACTCAACTGTGTGGTAACCCCACGCTCCCACAAATCTTCTCGGATCAAACTATGACTCTGTGGGCAGATCGCGGCATTATGAAAGTAGGGGACCTGATGGGGCCAGAGGGTCACTTTTATCAATTCAAGGATATTCAGGATAAGTTTGGAATTGATACAAGGAACTTTTTCAAATATCTTCAAATCAGAAGCTTCATTAGTAAAAAAGGCGGGTGGGCTTATAGGATTTGGTAAGGTTGAAATTATTGAGGCAATAAGAAGCAGTGAGGGTTGTAGCATTAAAAGAATATATAATGAATTAAATGTAACAAAATTGGATGATCTTGAAAAACATGGCAAGAAATGGGAGGATAGGCTGGGTACTGACTCGGACAATTTTATTCAATCTTTGGAGTTGGCGAGGACAGTATTATGCTCTGCTGGGCTTCAAGCCCAGCACTACAAAACAGCTTTCGCTCTATACTATACTCCGGCTAAGATCCTACAATGGGGGGGTCAAGAGGGAACTACATGTCCACGCTGTAATTTATCTAACGCAGATTTAGTTCATATGTTTTCCGCTTGTCCACGCCTTGATAGGATTAAATCATCCATTACGGCATTTTTTGAATCTATTTTGGGCTTTAAGGTTAAATTAACCCCAGCCCTAATGCTACTTGGGGTGGATAATAGCCAGGGTTAATCGGGGTCGGTTCATTTTCTTTTTCTCGCTATGGCGGTTTTACGTATAACTATTGCTTCAGTTTGGTTAGATCAATCCGCACCAACATTTCAGTTCTGGTTAGCTCGACTTCTTTCAATATTCAATTTGGAAAGGGGAATATATGAAAGAAAGGGTAAAAGAGGGAAAATCGTAGGTAGACGGATATGGGCTCCTATGTATAGTTGGAAGGAATCGCTGGTTCATAATGGACCCTAGATATTTTTTTTTGTTTAAAGAATCTGAGTCGCGACAAAGGAAGCTCACATGTTCTTTGTGTCTGTTTCTTTCTTCTTCTTTCTTCCTCCTCTTTTTCTTTCATGGTTTTTTCCAAAGGTCTCAATTTTTTGACAAATACCTCCATTGTAGGGTTGTTTGGTGAATTTAAGACTATCTATTCTTTTGTGTTTGTAAGTAACTGATATAATGCTGTGCTGTATATTTAAAATGCAATAAAAATATTTTTTTTTTAAAAAGGATCAATTCGGTTTCCGACCAGGGCATGGAACGGAAACGGCCTTAGCAACGGTCCTGGATAACCTAAGAATGCGAGCCGACAATGGCAATCTGTCCGTACTGGTATTACTGGACATGTCGGCCGCATTCGACACGGTAAATCACAGGATCCTGCTGAAAAGACTATTGAACATCGGAGTGAAAGGACAGGCTTAAAGTGGCTGCAATCGTATCTGACGGGCAGGCAACAGGTGGTAACTATTCCACCGTTCACCTCTCCCAAGACCCCCGTGCGACATGGGGTGCCACAGGGCTCAGCAATCAGCCCAATTCTATTCAATATTTATCTGCGCCCTTTAATCCCAATTATTAAGTCTTTCGGCATCGACCTAGTCAATTATGCAGACGATACGCAACTGGTGTTCTCTCTAGAAGGAGACCAGGCAGTATCTATTGAGAAATTTCAGGAGTGCATGCTCAAGACCTCCAGCTGGCTCAGGAAAAACTCCTTACAATTTAATGGAGAAAAAACTGAGATAGTATACTGCTCCGCGGCCAAAATAGCTCGGCCTTATCCCGCCGAATTTAGACTCACCCCTATGGATAAACCACTGATCCCTGCCAGAACAGTGCGTAACCTGGAGGTTCTAATGGATGACAATCTCCAATTGGAATCACAAATCAATAAAACAGTCGGCACCTGCTTCTCCTTGCTAAGAGCACTGCGCCAGATCCTCCCGCTCCTGCCCGCCACCTCCAGACCTCTGGTGGTGAGGAGTCAAATACTGAGCAGGTTGGACTATTGTAACTCCCTGTATTTGGGAGCACCACAATCAGCACTGCGGAAACTACAGAGGATTCAGTCTAAAGCAGCCAAACTGGCGTTAAACAGGCAGCGTAGGTCCTCTACATCTCTAGCTCTAAGAGACCTTCATTGGCTGCCCATAAATGAGAGAATTCATTTTAAATCTCTCTGTATGGTGTTCAAAGCACACATGGCCTAGGTCCAATATCCATGCGGGAGAAATTCACCTGGTATACTCCAGGGAGAAACCTACGCTCATCAGGCACGAATTTGGTAACCACCACCAGATTTAGGAAGACCAGGACAGGTGGCAGAGCCTTTGGGGTAGCAGCCTCACGACTCTGGAATGACCTTCCCATGAATATTAGGCAAATTAAATCTTTGCTCCCATTTAGAAAAAGCCTAAAGACATGGCTCTTCCCTAAGAACTAGCATTACGAGCATACCGTGTCGTTTATAGACTATCTTTATGCACAATGTCATCTGGGCAAGTCACAGCGCCAGGATACCCATAGGGTGACAGTTTTGTGCAATATAAATTTAAGAAATAAATAAATAATAAATAAATAAATCCACTGGTAGTTCTCCAGGATGCGGATCCTTGGTGGTGATGTTCCAGGTGAGCTCTGTTAACCTGTAGCTTGCAGGGAGACTACTCTTTAGTCCTTTTTACAGCAAGGTAATCCACAGGCTGTAGTTTCAGATGGTGCAGAAGGTGCAGTCTTCAGAGTGCAGGCCTTAGGAAATGCACATCAAACTTCCAGCATGGACCGTCTTGCTTTCTTAAGTTTCAAGCAGCAGATCTGAGGGGCTCTGCCCTTCTCAGATACTTATTCCAATTTCTCTGGGTCAAGCAGGAGGTCACTCTTGTCAAAATGGGCTGCAGGGTACCACCCAAAGGTCTGACCACTTCCTGCAGAGTGTGGCACCGTTTTGTCCCAGAGTGCACCAATTCTACCCAAATTCATAATGGCTGATTTTCCAGCAGGGAGAGAAGAGCTGGCTAAACACACCCCCCAGGATGGCTAATCTCCATAGTCTCTCCCCCTTGCATCTGCTCATTCCTTCCTTAATCCTAGCATCTGGCTTAGGGTCAAAAGAGTGGAGTTGTAAATGACACTTGTATCTTCCCCTTCCCTTGAAGTCCATGGTTTACGACTCCTCCCCCTGCTCTGGCATTCCTGTGTAACAGAACACTGCCCTACCAGCAGAGCTGGTTAACCCCAGGGCTCTTTATCACCTCTTCAAAGAAGCCTGGCTAATCCACTTAACTCTGACCAATCAGGACAGACCACTGGAAGGCTGAATCTGAGCTTACAAACAAGAAAGTCTTATAACTTCTTGTATGTACATTTTAGGAGAAATTCAACAATATCATATTGTTGAGTTTATTAATACCATTCCGGGAAGTCTTTGAACGGTACTTTTAGCCTTCTCCTATCAAGAGTTATTAGTTAATAACTTCTTGCTATGTTAACCTATGTGGCATGGGATTTGCAATGGGAAAAATGACTTGGGCTATTTTTCCAGCACCAGGGCTTATAAAAACATATTTTATAAGTACTCTACATATATCTACAGGACCCCCACCCCAGGAACACCTAGGGGAGACTTTAGGGGTTCTGAATATGTAACAATATTGCAGATCCTCCCTCCACAGTGCTCCTACCACCAAAGTCGATTTTGGGCAGCACTTTATCACAATATGGGGAGTAAACCAGGGCATATAAAACTCATTTTATCAGGGTCCTCCTTATAGATACCTGATCCCCCACCCCTGGGACCCTGGGGGTACCTAATATGCTCAAACATTGTAGTTTAACCATTTCTAAGTGCCACAAACACAAAAGTCGAGTTTGGGCTCAATTTACTTTTTAAGAGCAGTCCTGAAACACAGAGCCACTTTTAAACTGACTTTAGGCTTTAGCAGTGCTCACATGCAAGTGCAGAAAGGGCTGCTGGCCTCTAAACTTCCATGCCCTATTATATACTAGGGACTGATAGGTAGTTTCAATTCCCCTGCCCTTTTATGTACTAGAACCTTAGAGTATGTAGGTGTTTTCACTGTATTCTAAAAGTGTCTCTTTCAGCATAGCACTGGCCCTCGGCCTGGTTAGACAGAGCCAAGGGTCAGTCAGAGTCAGTTACCACCAGTACCAGTCAGCAAAAAGTTGGGGAGTGCCCAGGGCACAGGATGACTTTCCAACACCCAAAACTTTAAAATGTATCACAAACAATTAGTAAAACCTGTAGCACCACCAATATGTAAATTGTGCTCGGGGTGCCCTTTTCTTTAGATAATATTTTCTACATAACTTATGAAAGCTATTCTTAATAAGAAATATTCACATAGTAGTACTTGCTAAGCTCAAGGGCGAGCATCAATCCACTTAAATTACCCCCCAAGGGTGAAAAATAAAATGGCAATTCATTACCATTTGATTTTTCATCCGAGCGTCCTGAACCGAGCGTCAGGACGGGCGCGGGACGCTGCTGAATGACACAGCAGTGAGGAGTGTGGGTTGTTTGTGCACTTTTCAAAGTGTGAACGTCCCTTTGGCAGGCAAGACGGCCAGCCAGACATACACAATTTGAGACCTCTAACCCAGCTGCCTTAAGACAGTTGGGTTAGAGTAAATGCAGGCCTCCAGGGTGATGGGGAGCACCTAGTGAGGCCGCTCCCTCCAATCAGGGCACTGCTCTCACAGCATGAGAGCAGCATCAGGATTGGTGCCCACACTGCAGCATCCAGTTCCTCAGAAGAGCTCCGGAATATTAATATCTGCGTGTTCGCGCCCGCCCCCCTCCCCCATAGATGCCAGCCGCCACTGGCTAAGCTATTTCTAATGTATACTTATGTACAAGCAGTTACCATGTTGTTAAAGGCTGAACAAATTGCTCTCTGCATGCTATCCCCTAACTGTGAAAAACATTTCAGCCGCAGCTAAACAGCAAGGTGCTGAAATGAGCTCTGATTTTTTGCAAAGGATTGAAATTGTGTCAGAATCCGAATCCACAGGCAAGGGCCCTTCACTTCAGTCCGGCAGCCAGGCTGAGTGGAACATTAAATCATGGTACACAAAGGCATGCTTCTCTCTGAGAATGGAGAGCTCGACTAAGGGTGGAAGAAACGTGTCTCTCGTGTATTAGGTTTATTACCTAAAACTGCAACCACCGCAAACATAGAGGTATAAAAAAAAATGTGTTTCGCTGCGTAAGAGCTGCTTTTAATGATTTTCAGCCCACCCAGTCCGAAAAGCAGCTCTTAAGCAGCGAAACACATTTTTTTTATGGGCACCAACTTGATTTACTCCCCATGGGAAATATTGCTCCTAGATACTATTCAAGATTTTGAAGAACTGTAATGTTTCCAGAGTTCTCCTTTGGACCTCGCCATAAGATGTATGTTTTTTGTCTGCCATTATTGGAAATATGCACTGAAAATGAATTATTATGCCTCATTGTTAAAAGAAAAAGGTTATGTGAATAACCTCCAAAGCTCCCAAGAGAGAGTTGGGGTCACTTTCTGTGCTCACTAATTTGGTGCAATATGAGGATGGTATTCAAATATTTTCCAAGGCTACTTTTAGCTCTCAGACCAAATATCTCTAGAGCACGCAATTAGGTATATCCATATATGCAGGCATGTGTATGCAAAAGATACCATAAATAAACAAGACAACAATTTAACGTCTGATACATTCTTTTTTCAGAAATACTTCAATAATAAAGATTCCAATCTTAAAGACTTTTCCTTTGCTCCTGCAACCAAAATCCATCCCACATCATCAAGACAGAACTCAAATCACTGACTTTGTCCTATTCCCCGTATTCAGGCTTTAACATATTCTCATTAACATACACTTCAGAACAAACCACAAATTAAAGAAATTCTAAAAGAAATTCCACTTTTGACCTTCATACTTACTCTTCATCAGCTAGAAAGTGTCTATTGGTGATTTAGGTCACAATACACCACATTACAAGTGCCCACACTTCTTATTGTAATCAGGTCGATGTTTCAGAAATTGATAAATTGGGAGGCAACTTAATGTGTGTTAAGTGTGGCAACTAGATACCAGCAATGTGTTGATTTGTTGGTTTGGATAAAATAAATTTTGGGAGATCCTTTTTTCCAAGCCAGCTGAGATGCCCAAGTGCAAGAAATGTTATTGACTTAGATTGGGGAAAGGATTACCCCAATTACAGTAAATATACTAATGATACAATTGCTAATCTAAATGCAAGAAAATATGGACAACCTCATTTAAAAAGTAGTGGTTGCACCTCTTTAGCTCTCGTATGAAATAAAGCATTCTTCTCCAATTTTACTGATCCTACAAAATTTAAATTCTTTGAGAAACACTCAAAGGACTATAACATTTGAAGCATGCTCATCCGATCAGTCCTACGAAAAACTGTGCCTGTTTTCTGACATTAAGTTTATCTTTTCTAACCAACTAAATTGATTTGAACCTGCAATGCGACAACGTTTTGGTATTCCATATTGCTTTTTTTTTTCGTTACGAATTACTACAGTGCACGTGTACCACTGTTTTTCAGTTCGAATTATTTTCAGGATATGAAGTGTGACAGCTCAATATGTGCATTTCATTTGCATGTCTCTGCTGCTACTTAGCATATTCACTGCTGTCAGTGCTCCATAAAGACTGTGAAATGCTACATTGAACATCATTTTTCATCATGCAGAAAGTGAAAACTCAAGAGTTAAAATGAGCTATTCTCATCAACTAAAGAGTACCAATAGGTTACACTGACACAGCACTGGCTGTGGTAGTTTAGACAACCAGGGCTAGGAAAACCTGTTAAAACTCAAAATGTTTTACTAATGTTTTAGTTTTAAACTAATTTAGGGATCTAGTTGCTGTATGAGAAGTGTGGCTCATGTGTGTGACAAGATTCGTCAACAAGGCCATTCGATAACGCCAACCAAAGTTTGCAAGACCTCTCAGTTAGAAAATACCAATCTCCATATGACAGGCTACATTCTGGGTTCCATTGGATTAAGCAGGGATTTGGATTCGCATAGATCTATATTGGCACCATAATCCTGAGGTTATTAGGGTGACAGCTAATATTCACAAGTTGTTTCACTCGCACAATGAACAATATTAAGAGCTTCAGATGAAATCCCAGAATTCTGTCATTAACGCTTAGTCCTTGTTCCATACATGGCATTCACAAACATCTAAAGTCATCACTAGCTTGCTTCCTAAACACACCTTCCCCCCACTGTTGTTTTCAGGTTTTAACACCAAGCCAGCGGATGCAGCCGATCCTAACCTCTCTTCTCATTCTACTGAAGTTTTGATGTTGCAATTTTCTCCCTATAAAGTGATTCTGGAGCCTGCATTTCTCCCACACATCATATATCTATATATCTGCAAAATGTATCAGCTGATTTGATGGCTCAAGTTATGGTTGACTCAGTATATAAAGTGTGTGAAACTGGGGACTTTTTTACATTTCTACTGATATCTGAGCTCATATCTGACGTATTGTGAGAAAGTGCCCTCTTTCTGCATGGTTGCCCCCACTTTTTGCTGATGTGCTTTGACTGAGTGTGCCCTGGGCTCCTGCTAATCAGGTACCCAGGGCCTAAGTTCTTTCCCAAAAAATGCATTGAAGCCTAAACCCAATTGGCATCTCTGGTCACAGGTCAGCCCTTGGTAAATGGTACCACAGGTACCCAGGGCACTGTGACCAGAGAAGGCCTCTAAGGGCTGCAGCACTTATTGTGCCACCCTTAGAGGTCCTGTACCATTACACTCACACACTGCCTTTGCAGGCTGCGTGTTTTGGTGCAGAACAAAGTGAAGAGTCGACATGGCACACATCTCTGTGTGCCATGCCTACAACCCACTGCCCTGGCGTAGGTCAGTCACCCCTCTAGCTGGGTGCACTATAACAGTGGTGAGGGTACAGGTGCATGAGCCCTGTACCCCTACAGTGTCTAAGTCCATTCTTAAACATTGTAAGTGCAGTGCTGCCATTAAGAGTATATGGTGCTGGGAGTTTGTCATTACGAACTCCACAGCACCATAATGGCTACATTGAAAACTGAGAAGTTTGGTATCAAACTTCTCAGCACATTAAACCCACACTGATGCCAGTGTGGGATTTAATGAAAAATGCACACAGAGGGCATCTTAGAGATGCCCCCTGAAAACTAACCTACCACTAGTGTCCAGGCTGAGTGGCTGCTTTCAGCTGCCACCACAAGACATGTTTCTGGACCCCTGGGTCGAGAGTCTGCTGCTCTCTGGGGCCTGAAACAATGCACATCCTGGGACGAGGTGCCAAGCCTCCCCCCCAGGATGGGCAGGGTTCACGAAGGGTAAGCTTCAAAGGCTTGCCACCTTTGTGAGCTTCCCCAGGCCACTTGCTGCTCTCAGTAACTGGTCCCCACTGGTTCTGACCCCCACTTTAGGCAGGAGAATCGGCGGGAAAAACAAGTGAGGAAGAGAGGTGTGCCCACCTCTGCCAACTCCACCCCTCAGGTGGGGGAGGCGAGGTGAAGCACAACTCTCAGTCCACTCCATCTTGCAGATGGAGGGACTCAGCCAACCAGGGACAGGCTCCTGCCCCCTCACACTGGAGGGTGGCATAATAGGGGGTGTACCCACCCCAGGGAAGGGACCCATTGGTCCCTGCCTTTTACCTACCTGTAACGTCCTTAAATCTAGTATTTAGGGGCACCCCTGAACCTTGCTTCCTCAGACAAGAAGAAACTACAAGAAGAAGAAGCACCGAACAGCCGTGCAGCAGCTAACAAGAGGAAGATGCCCACTGACTTGGCCCCAGCCCTACCGGCCTGTCTCCACCTTGAACCTGCTCCTGCGAAATCCCGGTGTGTCCTGCAGCCAGCAACCTCAAAAACCCCGGAGCACCTGCCTGCCTTCAGCCCCAAAGACTTTGTCTCCTGTGAACACCGGATTTGTTCATCTGCAACCTCTGGCCCCGGCCGGAAATCCGCACCACTCTGCACCCACCGTCCACGGCCCGAGCTCGAGTGGGCAAACACCACGAGGAGGTCCCCCAGGCGATCCTGACCCAAGATCCGCCGACCCTGACCTGCCTCAAGCCTCCAGTCGACGCCTGCAGCCTAAATCCAGAAGGTCCCCCTAACCGCAACCAGGAGCTGGTAAGAAGATCCGACCCCAAAAGGCACCCCTGCTGCACCTGACGCCCCACGGTGCCTAACCAACCCCTAACTTCCCAACTTACCTCTCGAAGTGGTGGTCGCACCCAGAAGACCTTCGCCCCCAAGCCTGCAGTGCCTTTGCAAACCGGAGGTTCCCCATTGAAGACAACAGGGCACCTGACGTCGAAACAGCACCCTAAACCCGGCCGCCCTAGTGCCGCTGAGGGTGCACCTTTGGTGCTACTTTGTTTCCCCATTTGCCCTGAGCTAAAGTCCAGGAGCTTTGCTCCCACAACCAAGTGGCCTGCTAGTCAGCAGGCACCAACCGGAGGCCCCCTATCCCCCATTGGATAACATTGGGCCTCAGCACTCTGTACCCGGTCGCCCTAGTGCCGCTGAGGGTGTAACAAGAGTGCATCCTTGACCCTGGGGGACCCCTGAGTCTACCCCAGAACCTCAACTCCTACTACCAAATACTTACCCTAAAACCGATAACACTATTTTCCTCCATAGGATAACATTGACTGGTTTTCTTGGAAAAGTTTTTAAGTGTGAAGTTTGAAAACCTAAAGAAATTCTTTAAAATTGCACTAAGTAACAAAAACGATTTTACTTACCTATTTACAGGAAATATCCCAGAGTAGTATCCAGATATACTACTCTGAGTAAGAAAAGTAATCTCAGAAGTAACTTACCTGTAATTTTACTGAAAAGCCTATTCAAGTCTATGTACTGGATTTACAAAGTATTGCATTTCTCTGAAACCATACTGTAAGTCAAAACAAAGTGCATTTACTATTACAAATCCAAACTGTATTACAACTGTATATTTACTGCAAAGTACTTATCACTTACCTGTGCCAGGCTTGCTTGGTTCTAGAAAATAAAATAACTAAAAGAATATTTTTATACAAAAACAATTGGTCTGAAGTTCAGTCTTTGGGTGTGTGAATTAATTTGCTGACTGAGTGTGTACAACAAATGCTTAACACTGTCCTCTGATACTGCCTTACTGCTCGACCACACTACCACAAATAGAGAGTGAGGTGCTATCTAACTTTACCTCTGCCTACCTTTGGGGTTCCACTGGACTCTGTGCACACTATACCTCACTTTGGTATAGTATATACAGATCAAAAAACAACTAAAGAGTGATGCCAAAAACTATGAGAGGAGAAAGAGAATCAACACAAGGAAAACCGTTATGTTTAAAAGAACCTCACTCACCAACCTGGTTGGTGACATGCTTCATCATTGGGTCCCCACCAGAGAGGCCGAATGCCTCTCTGGTGTGCTACAACGCCTGGTTACAGCGGAGCTGGTTTTGTGATTGGTGTAAGTGAAAGTGAAAATAAAGATGCCTCGGTTTATTCCCAAAAGTTTAATGGTGGAAAACCAGGCAACAGTAAAAACAAATGTGTTGGATGAAACCTGCCGGCTAAATTGTCCAGGCACATCCAGTGTAAGAAGTGTATAAAAAGTGGTTGACATGTTTCTGCTTCAATGTGCTTGTTGCGAAGCTATCAGGACCAACCCACCACGGCGTAGTGACGCTAAGGCACACCTAACCTGTGGGGGTATATCAAACAAACTCACGGTTTACCCGATCAGACCTTCAGAACTTTTGAAAGCCGTTATGGATGAGAATTATATTAGACTTCACAACATGGGTCCCGGTGGGGGGCGCTTGACATCTGATCAAGCCTTCAACATTCGGGTCCACGGAGGGCAATCAGTAGGTGCGGAACGGGCGCAGGTCTTCATTGAAGGCTTGATCAGATGTCAAGCGCCCCCCACCGGGACCCATGTTGTGAAGTCTAATATAACTTCTCATCCATAACGGCTTTCAAAAGTTCTGAAGGTCTGATCGGGTAAACCGTGAGTTTGTTTGATATACCCCCACAGGTTAGGTGTGCCTTAGCGTGCACATACCGCCGTGGTGGGTTGGTCCTGATGAAAGCTTCGCAACAAGCACATTGAAGCAGAAACATGTCGACCACTTTTTATACACTTCTTACACTGGATGTGCCTGGACAATTTAGCCGGGCAGGTTTCATCCAACACATTTGTTTTTACTGTTGCCTGGTTTTCCACCATTAAACTTTTTTGGGAATAAACCGAGGCATCTTTATTTTCACTATCACTTACACCAATCACAAAAACCAGCTCCGCTGTAACCAGGCATTGTAGCACACCAGAGAGGCATTCGGCCTCTCTGGTGGGGACCCAATGATGAAGCATGTCACCAACCAGGTTGGTGAGTGAGTGTTCTTTTTAAACATAACGGTTTTCCTTGTGTTGATTCTCTTTCTCCTCTCATAGTTTTTGGCATCACTCTTTAGTTGTTTTTTTATATTTACCAGGGGGATTAAGAGTGACTCCTTTATCTTCCCTCCCTCTCTTGTTGTTATACTCCATAGTATATACAGAGCCAGCTTCCTACACGTATGGAGCCAATTCTTTTCAGTTCTCAACTAAAAGAAGCATCAGTAACCCCCTCTTATGAAACACAAGTAAGTCACATCTCCTTAGAATCCAGTTGAAAGTCCTGCTTCTGAATATAGTGTCATTCAAAGCTTCAAATTAGAGATTTCAGCATCAAGGTTTGAATTAACATGTACCTTGCTAGTCATCTAGAAGGTGATGTACATTCTTCTTGTGTGTGCTAAAGGGTGATGGTAAATGTTTTGCAAACATTTAATTTCAAAAGTCAAACTACTAAAAATCTTTCTAATACATATAACATTTAATGTTCAGTCATAAGTCTCAGCGTAATTGGCGGTTGCTGTATCTTACAAATGTGAAGGCCTCCACGTTTGAGTGCTGGAATCATGTGTTCTAAAGTTTGTCTTTGTAGATTCCTTTGCAGAAATATTTTTGCTTGTTAAAACATTTCTTTGGTGATTTTTTCTTTTTTGTTCTGATATTTATAAAAGTAAACAATCTGCTGATACTGTTCCTACCGCCCAGTAAGTATCTGCTGTAGTTTTCTCTCCTGCCTGAACTTCACAGTAGGCAGCCATCATAAATTCTGGCATCCCTCTGATTTGGAAAATTGGGCCACATCACCTGATGACCAAAGCCTCCTCTAGGTTTCTTGGAGGCTGGCTGCACTTAAGTGCTCTGCTGCTTTCTAGGTAGGGTGGGGAGTTGAGCTACTTTCTTCCAATCCAGCAATTCCCTGCTCTATGCCTTGCTATAGTCTGATTCATAGACTCAAATTAAAAAAAAAAATATTTTTCTTAATTTTGTCATTTAAAACCTTTACAGTATAAACAATGAAACAAGCTAAAGTATTGCAGCTCAACCCAAACATTGTCCATTGGGGTACTTCCTCCGAATCACACATAATGCAATTATCCATTGACATTCTGGTGCGGCAAGCTTTCATATGTAGGACGATTAAAATTAAGCCTGCTACAGTGGCGGCTTCTCCGCTTAGCAGCAGTGAAAGAAAGGAAAAATAGAATTACAATAACTTGATGTTATTATCATTTAATTTGTTCCTTCTGCGGCATCTTGGCTGGGCGGGCGGGTCTGCTCTGCTAACAGAGCAGGGCAGGGGAGGAGTGGTGGGCCGGCCAAAGGGTCATGCTCACTTAGCATGTTTCCACCCAGGCTTCATTACGGCCTGGGTGGAGAACATGCCCAGGCCCCCATTCCCTGGCTGAGTGCCGAACTACGGCGTTCAGACCAATCACAACGCTGCATTGCAGCATTGTGATTGGCTCAGGGGAGCCTGGGTGCTTCCTGCTGGTCCCGGACGTGAAGGAGAGACGACGTGGGAGAGACGCGGCAACAAGGTAAGTTTATTTGTGTTTTTTTTTAATTCTTACACCACCGCTACTCCCCCCCGCTCGCCACCACCGATCCGTGCCGGTCGCCACTGGACTGTTGCAGCTTGTCCCACCATGCATCGTATATTTTTGTTTATTTCTTAGGGTATATCCTCCCCACATATATCTTTTCTTCTGCTGCTGCACAGAAATCTACTTCTCTGATCCATGCAGCAATGGCTGGAGCAGCCGAAGCTCTCCACATCAAAGCTATTTCTCTTTTAGCAATTCTTAAGCCTCCTGTGACCAGTTTCTTTCATGCCCATCCTTCATCTCAATTCGACATTGTCCCCAGGAATGCCATCTTAGGTTCTGCTGTAGGCCCTCCCCCAATTCTGAGATAGTATGTATGAGTCGCCGGACAGTCTCACAGCTTACCCCACAGCTGCATAGACACTACCTGACCAATGCGACTAGTGCCAAGTAGGGTTCAGACCACCCACTAACAGGGTGCTTTAGGCCACTCATCTCTTTGTCTTTCTTTAATTTCTGGTCCTTCCTGAAAATCCTCACTAGAACACCTATGTCAAAGTGCTCTTTTAGGCTAAGAGCCTGATAAGGACCAGGTAAGGGCCTGGACTGCCTGTAGGTTAGTCTGTGTATCTCACCTCAGGATGTGCCAACCATCTCGGATACTAGGATGTCCCTTTGCCTTCTTTACTATTATAACTATACTGGCTTTGGAGAAAGTGGAATATGACCTTCCTTGCTCTCCCCTTTATCTACTTAGCCACTATTTGTGTTTTCTTCCCCGCCTCTAAAGAGTGCATGGCTGTAACTGTCATTCTGCTGCGTCAAATGCTTTCCAATTTTGTGGCACAATTATCACTGAGTGCCCATTCTCTCCACACCTCTTCTGTGTAGTTACAAGGATGATTAACTTCACTGGAAGTCTCCATTAAACTAACTGTTTATTTTAGGAGTTTTCAAGGTGGTTTGTCTTTGGCTCAAATAGTGAACTCCCCAAACCATTATCTCACAAATCGCTTTGGTCGCAATATTGCCTAAGACTCACTTCTCAAGGCTGAGATTGTGCTTCCACTTTGAACATTTTCGGATTACTTTTACATGTATCCTATTTATTTTAAAACCTATGCTACTGCCTTCTATAAAAGCAGGGAGTAGGGTCAGCAAAGGGAGAGGGCGTTGTGAAATCACCCAGGTCCACATGTTCAACATCAGTGGATTTTACTTTGGTTATATTGCCTAAAACTATTTGCTGTGCACTGCTCTCATCGTTTTTCTTGCTTAGTGGGCCCTGTGAGAAAATACCTCTTTTGTGTTTTCACCTTCAATTTTTGCAGAATTTTGTTCCTGGTTTGTTGACTCTGCTATCCAGTGCCTAGTTTCTCACTTTTAAACATGTAAACATTGACTAATCCCTGACTGGCATATTTAACTCTCATATAAGTCCAGAGTATATGGTCTAGAAACTACACCCATGGCATAGAAAGTTAAATGTCACCTGTCCATCCCAGCACGTATTGTGCCAACCACTAATGTGACACAAAAAAACGTGGCTTCAGGCCTACCATTGTAGCCTGATTGCTGCAGTTTCAACCTGCAGCCCAACCTGTCAAACTAACCCTTTGACAGGGGAAAAACCTTGCCTTTAAATAATAATAGGTCATCCCTTTATATACCTTGTAGCCCACAAGGTAGGGTGCATGATATTTAAAAGTGGAGCATGTAGACATTTAATGTTACCATGTCCCGGCATTTACAAGCCCCCCAAAAGCTATTTTCATTATGGAAAGCTCTGGCTGTCCCATAAGAAAACTAGAGTAAATATTAAAATATTAATTCTGCTATCTCTGGTTTGGGACCAGCAAGAAAAATGATTCAGCCACTATTTGTATATTTGTAATATTTATTAAAATTCCAGTTTAATTGCAAAATTGAATTTTTAATTAGAAATTAGGAAAGGTAACTCTATTAAAGGTATCTTTTTCCTTCCTGAATCTCACTGACGTAATTTGCAAAGCCAGACAGCAGCTGTCCAGCCAGTGCTTGATTAATGAGGTGTGAAAACTGCCCCCAGAGCAGAAGCAATGGCCTGGGTGTAGGGAGGTGCTTTTCTTTCCCTTACAGGAAGACCAATTAGGGTGGACCCAGGAGCTTTATTAACTTATAAAGGGCCTGTGTTTTCACAAATAAATGTCAGGTGAGAACTGAGGATGCAACCCTTTGTTCCCCCAGCCAGGCTGGCTCCAAACCGAGTAGGAGGGAAGCTACCCCAAGAACCAGTTTTGACTGAGAACAAAGGAGGAAGCTCCTAATTTCTCTGGGACCACCTCTGGGTGGGTGTTGCAAAGTGACTTCTTTTCGGGAAGTCATCTTAGTTTTTCATTGGGACTCACCAACTGGTAATTTTGAACTTGAACAGTGGGGCACTGCTATAAAGTTCTCAGCGTGTGTGCTTTGACCCCTAAAGCATGACGAAATAGGCTTAAAACCTCCTAAAATATTACACTGAGCATACACATCCTACACTGCAGAAATAGAGGGGTTTCATTCATTCTATACTGTGCTTAATTACCATACTGAACCACTGGGCAACCCCTATAGGGTAGAAGGCCAAAGGCCGAATCCCATTACTACTGTGATTATGGGCTGTTTTGAACAGCCCATAATCCCCCTTGCCCTCCCATCTGCCACTCACCCCCTGCACACACTAACAACCCCCGCCCCACACTAACTAGCCAACCCGCCCCCCATCAACCAGCAACTTGGCACCAGTGTCACAGATCTAAACTGTGGGTGACTCAGGTGAGGTGGGGGAGGCACAAAGCTGTTTGTATTCAGAGGGCAATCCAATCACTGCTCTGATGTAATCAGCCGAGGACTGACCTGTGAACACAAAAAGGTCCCCAGTCTGCCTCACTATATTTGTGGCAGTGAGGCAGCAAATTTTCCGCCCTCTGCGCTATCCTAGTAAAGGAAGCAGGGCCGGACTGTGAACTCAAACCAGCCCTGGTAATTCTGCTGGACCGGCCCCCGGGGGGGGGGGTGTATACTAGCGAGAAGCAGTACTGCTGCCGCCTTCGTTACAGAGGGCCAATATTGCAGCAGTGCTGCAAACCAGCCCCCAGTAACAAAACCGGCCCCCACCTCTCAAAAACCGGCACACACCCTTCCGGCCCACCAGGAAAATGACCGGTGCCCTCTACGGCCAGTCCGGCCCTGATTCATGGATGGTCTCATAATAGGGATGGTACTGTTCCTTGTTGACAGGAGTCACACTTTGGGTGAAGCTCTATTTCCTGCATTTTTGAGTCCTCTGCAGGTGAGAAACCTACTGCAATCAATGTGTAGCACCTCAGAGATTCGACACTAGCACCCTGAACATGAAAAAGACTGAGTATGACTGAAATTAGGATATAATTAACAGGGTGGTGCATCAGTATTGAGCAAGGGACTTCCAACTCCACAGCAGGATAAAAAGGACGTGAAGTCACTTACGCTCTTCCATTGATTTTGGAGAAATGATGTTTCTGCTGATTTACTGTCAGTTTGGCTGAGGGAATGAGGAACAAGGGTTAATCTGTAGTTGCTGTGCGCATCGAAATTATCATGACGGTATCACTTACAGCTCCTGACACTGTGGCTGGTGAAGATGAACGCAAAGACGGACGACTTGCCTTGGGGCTTTTATTAATGAGGCACTAAATAACAAAACGTTTTTCAAGCAGAGCTCTCGCGGTACTTGCAGCTTTTCAATGACACTGCTTTGAATAACTGTACGGTATGTGTCTCACAGTAACATAAACATTATGTATAGTGAAGCCATGCCCGGAAAAAGGTCATCCACTGTGCTGGCTACAAAATATGATTCTGATGATTCGGGGAAGTGCTGGAAATTGATGATCATGAGTCCTTCTAATCAAATCCCTTGTAATGATTTTGTGTCATCCTGAGTGATGGCATGCGTCCCAAGGGAATTTCTAAATGACAAACACGAATAGCACTGGCATTCTGTTATAAACATATACACACACGTACACACACACACTTCCACTGGCAGGATTTCTTACACAGACTTACCCAAACACTTACAGCACTATAAGATTCTCTCTCTTTCTCTCTCTTATAACAATATATATATATATATATATATATATATATATATATATATATATATATATATATATATATATATATATATATATATTCCCAAACGTGACCTTCGCTTCACTCGGTCGCAAATCGAGGCGCACACTAGAGAATTTGCTTTTTAAATATTTATTTCACCACACGACTTCACGAAGAGACGCGTTTCGGCTGCACGCCTTCCTCAATGTCAATGGGCACCAAAACTCTCGTCATTTTTAAAATACATCAAACATGAACATAGAGAGAGGAAAAATAAAATCAATTCATTGCCTCAGAAAGGGACTACAAAAGGCGGCTGTGATCTCGGTTGCTACTAATGTAGCGGCCATTTTTAAATGGTTACAATTCATTCATTGTTCTTCACATTTAGCAAAGTGGCATTTTGTTATGCAGTCAGTTCATATAATATTAAAACGTTATTTCATTTTAAAAATAGAAAAGCTTTACTTATGCTTAAGCAACATTTAATCATTGTGTATTTAATTACGCCTTAAATAGGCCTTACTTGAATTGCTAAATTTTATTGAAGCAAGCTGCACCTTGTCTTCATATTTGTGCCCTGAATGGGCTATTTACAAATCATGTTATCATAATTTCATTGTACCGACAGTTTGCACCAATTTATTGCCAAATCACTTCTACATTCCATTACTTCTTGCCCTTTTCTTACTTAGTGCCATTACTTCATGGAACTAAAAACCAAAAAGCTTCTCTGTTTCTCATATCCCAGTACCCTATTGTGCAATTATTCTTCTACTCCCAATCATTTCTCTATCTAGCAATCTAAACATGAACCCAGAGTTCTTCCTCATTGTTGAGCCCTCGAGGGTCTTGGTCTGTAGCTCAACAATATACCTTGATTCCAACTTCCTCAGTTTCATGGTTCTATCCCCACCTCTTTCTGATTTTAAAACCTGGTCCAAATAGAAACATTTTAAAAGATTTTGATTAGATCTATGTTCTACCTCAAAATGGCGTGCCACGGGATAAGAAAATCACGGTTTTTTATGGCCCGCATGTGTTTGAGGACCCTTTTCTTTGCAGGGTGGATCGTGCTCCCAACATAGTTTAAATTACAGGGACAGGTTAGACAGTACACAGTATATTCTGAGTTACTATTCATTAGTTTCCCTATTCTGCGTTTAGTTTGTCTGCCTGGTACGTGGAACTCTTTTCTTTTCTGGCTGTTTCTGCAGGCTTTGCAATTCATGCATGGATAGAACCCTGTGATTTGATCTTTCTTGTTGGGTCCCTTGGTAAAATGGCTTCTTACTAGCTATTCTTTCAATGCCGGACCCCTTCTATATGTAATCAGAGGACTTGGGGGAATCATTGACCCTATGATGGTATCAGTTCTAAGTACCCTCCAGTTTTTTCGAAAGATCTGAAACACTTCAGTGGAACCAGTCGTGTACTCAGTTATCATTCTAACCTTTCCTTTATCTTCGACTGTTGAACTTTGTCCCTCCCCCGTTGTTATTAGGAGATCCTTTCTGTGTATTTTTTCTATCTTTTTTACTGCGTTTTGTAGCGTCTCCTTTCTGTATCCTCGATTTTTGAAAAAAAAATAATAATATATATATATAAATCTCACACACTAATGTCAGTGGCAGACTCTTACACACACACTAATAGAACTGGCAGGTTCTGTCTCACACATTAGTTTCACTGGCAGATTTTCTTACACAATTTTACACATTCTAGCAGATTGTCTCTCTCCGTCTTTCACACACACACACACACACACACACACACACACACACACACACACACACACACACACACACACACACACACACACACACACACACACACACACACACACACACACACACACACACACACACACACACACACACACTAACAGTACTGGCAAATCCTCTAACACACACTAGCAACACTGGCAGGTTCATTAAAACAAACAGCAGCACAACAGGCAGACACTCTTACACACCGCACACACACACATTTATAGCACTGGCTGGTTCTGTTTTATACACACACGCACAGGCACACATGCACACTGAATGCAGCATTCTTAAAGATAATACAGCTTCTGTTATCTGTTTTATACTGATATGGGGAGGCACTATTGCAAGGATTGGCTCACTGAGCAGTGAAGGACAGTGGAAGTGCATGCCACGAAGGGGAAATTGGAAAACACACACAAACATAAGCACACACACACACACATTCTTTCACTGGCAGGCTTTTTACATAGACTTACACAGACACATGCACACTTATATCACTTTAAGATTGTCTATCTTTCTCTCTCTCTCTTATAATATAAATTATATATGTGCATGTATATCTCACGCGCTAATATCACTGACCGACACACACACATACACACGCACACACACACACACACGCACGCACACACACACACACACACACACACACACACACGCTAATAGCACTGGCAGGTTCTGCCTCACACATGGCTGATTTTCTTACACAAAGTTACACAGACTAGTAGATTGTCTCTCTGTCTCTCACACGCAAACACACACTAACAGTACTGGCAAATTCTCTAACACACACTAACAACACTGGCAGGTTCATTTAAACAAACCGCAACATCACTGGCAGACACTCTTACACACAGCACACACACACACACACATTAATAACATTAGCAGGTTCTGTTTTACACACACACACTCACAGGCACACATACACACTCTGACTGCAGCACTCTTAAAGATAATACAGCTTCTGTTATCTGTTTCATACTGATATGGGGCGGTACTATTGCAAGGATTGGCTCACTGATCCGTGACGAGCAGCAGAAGTGCATGCCATGAAGGGGAAACCTGAACGCTAGTGTATCACCATCAAAATGCTCTGGAGTCACTTCACAAGAGTCGGGATTTACATGAGTGAACTACACGAACCGTAAAGAATGTCTGCCCGTGTTCACGCTTACAGTTTAAAGCGGTTACATATTCATGTGCATTCAATCGCTGCGCATATATTAATTGCTCATGTTGTACTTGTGCAAGAAGTGCACTGTATTCACAAACATTGGTCGATTGAGCCTATGCTTCTAATAATATGAGGTATATTGGATGTAAGGGAACTGTCACGCATGCATTAGTCAGGGAAAGCCTGAAATTCTATTTATAAATTTAAGTATAGCTTTATCAGAGTACTTTATATATTTTTAGCATACACGATTCCCTTTTGTACAGAAATCTTGTAAAGCTGTGGATACTGGTGCATTTTCCCGCTCTTTCTGCCCGCTTGCACCTTATTAATGCAGGTGTAAATTACGCCCAAAGGGATTTCTGGGCATAATGCTTTTCTAGTTGTTTGTGAATATTCACAAAAGTACTATTTTATGAGTGGTTACCTAAATGGCATTGTATTTTCCTGACCACTTTCTTAACACTTCCCTGGATACATCTAAATGCACAATTATGCATGTATAATATATTCAACATTGCATAATGTATGCACACTTAACTCTCTTTCAAATGCATACATTGTATGTATAATTCAGCTTCGGTGCGATTTACACCTGGAAAAGGCGCAGAAGCAACAAGAATATCATAACAATCCTGAGATGTGCGAAGAAGAGAACACATGCTTTGCTGAGAATTTTCTACCAGTGAGTAGTAGTTTTCCGTAATAAGAAAGCAGAAACTATCAGTGTAGTTCACTTGTATGTAAAAAAAAAAAAAAGGCACGGACTTCTAATTAAACAATACATGTAGTACAATTTACATATTTGCTGGGGACATGAAGTCTTGCTTGGGACACGTACATGCGTGTACAGAGAAGCCATGGCATCCCCTTAAAGAAAAAAATGATTTAAGATTTGTTGGAGTTGTGCCACAAGAAGTTTTTGCAACTACAACCTGGTCGAATTCAACACAAAAAATAGCCTCTTGATCTTCTTCTGTCACTAAGACCCCTGGGGTTTAAATACAATATTACGTCATTCAGATAGAATATTCATATTTACAAATATACATTGAATTGTGTAAAATAAAGGAACATGCAGATGGACTTATGGGTAGTATAGGAAGGTCGTGTGGAGTGATGGATGGATGAAAAACAGATATATAGATAGACAGATAGACAGATAGATAGATAGATAGATAGATAGATTGATGGAAAGAGTTTGTCTTTGCAGTTGCTGGTTACCTTTTTTTTTTATAGATGGCCTTATGGACATTAAGGGGCCGATTCCGATTTCGGCCGGAAGGGCACCGAACGATGGTCGGAGCCCTTCCGACCGAATCGGAACGTGCCGGCCGGATTCCTTTCCGACTGAGCCATTCCGATGGGCTCGGTCGGAAAGGAATCCGACTCGGATTTCCGGATGGCTTACGACGGGTTCGGAGAGCCCGTCCGCTGTCCGGAAATCCTTCAGTACTCCCCCGGCCGCCTCTTCACGACCGAGGGAGTACGATGGCAGTATTTCACTGCCTTTTCGTGCCGGTCTTTCCGGCACGAAAAGGCAGTCGGTAACTGTCTTTGGGGGCCCCCAGTAGGGCCCCCATGGGTGCGAGGCCCGCCGATTGGCGGCCTGGGGGCACCTATGGTGCCCCTCTGTTGATCCCTGCACCCGGTGGCATGCACCTTGGGGTGCCGGCCACAGGGTGCAGGGATGAACTGCACCCCTGTTTTTCACAATGCAAGCATGCATTCCGCTCGGAATGCATGCTCCCGATTGTGCAGTATACGAGTGCGACCGAACAGGGTTCGGTCGCATCGTACTTGCAGGGCCGTAACCGACGACAGCAGGTCGGTCGGTTACGGCTCCTGGACGATGTCGGACGGACCTGAGTCCGTCCGACATCGGAATCGGCCCCTAAGTTTGCATTCATTGTCATGCTCCAATACCAGATGCTCATGCCATATATGCTGAGTATTTAATATGTTATGCATGGATGGACACATTTGCTTTGCTTTGTATTTGCTCTCTGCAGCAGTGAAACAGCCAAATCGATTATCCCAGATGTTGCAGGCAGCAACATGCTAACAGTTAGACATTAATTTCTTGGTATTGGCATGAATTACATTTTTTTTTTTCAAGAACAATTACCTTCAACTACATAATTACTCACAAGGATGATAGCATGTTCTCATATTAAGAGCAAAAGAAGAATGGAGGAGGAGCATCTTAGTGCTACTGGGAGAAAAGGGGTTATTTGCACCATTTGTATTGCACATAGGTAGAACACACATATGCTATGATATAATTTGTAATTTGGTGGAAAATTAAAGATGGCGTCAAGAGGTTTGCTGGTAAACACCTCATGAGCTGAGATCCCGATACTTCAGGACACTGGCGTGATCCTGGATAGCCACACACTCACTCACCCAATGTCACTGAGGCAGAAATTTAGCTCCAGTGAGTGATCACAAATGTTTACCAGTGGAGAACAAAGTCGTGTTTGTTGCGTAACGGAGCCATCCACCACCTGCCCGACTTGCCTGTGTGTGAGTGCATTGGCAGTTTGCATACCCAGATCCTGTGTGAATCCAGCAGGCAGGATCACAAAGGGCTGTGTCAAGTGTCTTTCCTTCTGTTGCCCGAGGCCGGTAGAATTTTGCTGGGTGGAGCACTTTGCTCAACTCACTGGAGTGGTGGAGCTGAGAACTGGAGGGGATTATCCAGAATGTCGTGAGGGAAGCAGGAGTATGAGTAGAGCGGTCTGGACTGGTAAACTCCAGTGGTATTCACCCACCCACTAGAGCAGAGCGGCCATGTGTTCCCTTTGTCATGTGTGAGATTTCCATGTCTTTAGCATTTGTGACTTGTTAGTGCTGTACGGGTGACACTATTAGTGGCACTCTACCGCATGTAGAGCAAAACAGTTATATCCATGTAGTGAGATAAATTACAGAAATGAATCTCTTTTGTGAAACATAATGTTTGTAATGTATTAGAAATTGCCCTGAAACAGCTGCAAGGTCCTAAAGTGCTTGTGAAGGCCACTTCCTAATTCTTTTTTCCAATCAAATTAGCCTGGATTTCTAATCCACGCTGATTCTCTTTCCAGATGTATTGTAACAGGAGCGTATTGGTATACTGTTTTCATTTCATTTGCCACTTTTATATGAAAATAAAAATTATTTGAACAAAAAAACGATCCTGGATTTATAAAGGGGTGGGTGTTTGATAAAACAGGAATTTTATTTTATGAGATTGAACTTTAATCGAGTTGTGTCTCCTACTCCAAAAAAAGGTCAACTTATTGTTGCAATGTTGTGCAATAGGATTTAAAGGATCTTGCACTCCAGAACTAGTCCACAGGTGACACAGAACCACAGATACTAGCTTTACAAACCAGTACAAACTATTCTAGAGGTTACACAGACTCGTAAGCTTACGCTTTAGATGCCAGAGCTGACTCAGCGATGACACAACATTGGTTCAAGTCACCATATATCAGGCTCAGGTCTCATACAGCCCATTCATCTCTCAAGTTTCACATTTTCTGGTATTAGAGTTAGAAAGCAGAGCTATTTCTTAGGTTTATCAGATATTGCATGCATTTGCACAGATCCGACTGCCCAAGTCCTTGGACAGTAATTTTGTTTTTGTAGGATCACCTACTTATAGGTGATGGCTGATTAAATATAACGGCTCAACCAAGTAAGTGAACAGTGATCAATCCACTTGACAGCAAAAGTCAGGAACGCTTTGCTTGAAGTAAATTGACTTAGTGGTCCACACGCTCGCCACCATTTATAAACTTCTATGACTAATTAGGGATTTCAGAGAGTTCACCTACGTCATTTTGTTCACATCAGTAGTAGTCTGGACTTCACGCAAAAGGTGAGCTGAGAGCCACCCGTAACCCAGCCATCCAGGCTACGTCAAATCATTAGTGTTTAGTCTTAGTTAAGCTCCCACTTGTTTCCCCATGGGAGTGAGTGGAAGAGGAGAGGAAGCTTTGCTCTAGCTTCCCACTTCTAACTCTATCCTCATCCTCTTAACAGTATTGCCAAAATTCTGGTTGGATTTCCAACCACTTCCTAACCTCCTTCATTTTTCAAAGCAGATTGCAGGACAATGTCATTCTGTGGGATCAAATGTTATTACCCCTTCCTCCTGCATTGTTACGTGACATTTCCTAATAATCAGTTCTGAGCACCATCTGCCCACTTCCTTGTCCTCTGAGTCTCTACTCATTGTAACTGTTCCATCCTCATCACAATAAGATATATACCTCCATTACCCAAATAGCATCCCACCAGTACTAACTTAAGTCACCAGTCACCACTGTGCAGCAATGCAGGCTTTGGGGCTCTGGAGTGTGGGATCCCGAGGTATAGAAAAATTAGGTGATGCACAAAACTCAGCCTTTGTGGTGTTGCAGCAGATAAAGCAGTATGAGATCATGCTTTGAAAGGCTGCTGTAGGCTTCTGTGGTCTAAAGTGATACAGGGTCCCCACTCCCCAGGTGTTTAGATGCTGTAGGGTTTGATCATTGGGGTGGCATGGCTGGATATGGTGTTTCATTAACACTGAAATGGCAGCCATCCCCGTGCTGGTCAGCATACTTTGATATAAAATTAGAGGTTATTGTGTGGCTATATATAAGGTTAAGGCTCAACTCGATGATGTCATGGGGGGTCAATAGAATGACATCACTTCCGCTATCGCTTGCATTTTTCGGAATCAATGTCCATGATGAAAACCCACCACGTAGATCTTTTTGTAAAGCTGCCTAAGTTCAGCAAAGAGAATCCAGGCATTTGAGAGCAACTGTATTTTGAAAAATAATTACCTTAAAATTCCAGACACGCCTAAAAACAAATACCTGATTGTACCTTTAATCACACAACATGTGAAAGAAGCGCAAGTTGAATTATATGGACCCGACAGTACTGCTCGGCAAAACATACTGTCACTGGTGCAGTCTGAGATTTAGAGACATTGCAGTTGGACTGGTGGACAGTTGCTGTGGCAGGAACTGCAGTGCAGGAACACCAGGTTAATCAGTATGATTAAAACCAATGCTGCTCAAAGCATAGTGCTGCTTTTGGGAGCTTAAATAAATGATGCACTTTGTGGCACAGGAGTTGGAGATTGAAATTTGCCAGATCTGGATGGCACAGTCTGTGCTAACATTGTAAGCTCTCAGCAGTTTTCCTAACAGACAGGGGAGCATGGCTGATTATGCACCACTTCTCCATTGCAAGACACTCTGAGGTTGTGTTATGGTGGTGGTGGTGGGGTGGAGGTGGGCAGTCACATTACATCATAGGAACATGTGATCAAACCAGACTAGAGCCTGAGTTACCCAACCAGAGCCAGGAAGGAAGCCAGCACTACCTTTGCTTGGTGGACATTAGTAATAGCAGCCAATGAGGGTTAGTGTCTCAGCTAGATAAGAACTCAGATTATCAGTATTGAAACAACAAACCTATCCCCTTACAAAGGGGCTCAGGCAGCAGACGTGTACCAGTGGAGGTGGCCAAGCTGGAGAAGTTAGCAGGACAGCAGAAGAGCAGGACAGAAAGATTCAACTCACAGCTCAATTTTAATTGCATGCCAAAGTCGGGTCCTTGCAATCATGTGGCAAAAGTGATCAAATCTGAACCTAGATGCAAGGCACTTGGCATGGCTGCTAGTGCTGGTGCCGAACACACAGAGAGATATGTGCTGAACAGACTAAGGCACACTAGCTTAGTGAGGGTGGAGATGTGGACAAAGCTGCCCACACCACTATTGCCTGGCTCTTGAAAGTCAGATGTAGCAGAAGGAGCATACACAAAAGAATAACTCTGTGGGGATGCGGCCTGTGGAGAGAAATGTCATTAACTGGGAAGAAGGAAAGCAATGTACAAAATGAACACAAAGTTTTTTTTGCTAAAAGCAGGTGAGTTGTATGCTGCTGGAAGTGGAAACATCTCACATCAGTTTTGCTTGGTCATAAAACTTGGACCATAGGGGAGATTGAGAAAAAGGGTGTTCTTCAAAACAACTTTATTGACCCACTGGAATCTGACTTAACTGAGGAGAAGATAGTTTTTTAGGAAATAGGGCACTATATTGAAATTGAGCAATTGAATTGAGGACGCTTGTTAGGGCCATTAGTCTATGGTGCTTTCCTGCATTAATTATATTATTAGAACATTGATTGTGGCAAAGAAGACACAAACCAAAGACTAACATTTGGAGGAAGAATTGCAGCTCTGGAGAAAACTAAGAACCAGTTTTAATCTGCTTTGCAAAAATGTGACTTCTATTTTATGGCAATTCAAAAAAAGGGGGGGGAAGAGGATTTCTGGGTTTGTCCTCCTCAACGTAAAATATATTAACACCCAAAAGAGAACCCAGAGGGGAATTACTTCACTGACTCTCCATAAGAAAGAAAAACCTTGTTTTTCTTGTAAAACCCTCACGCACCAGGGTTACCCCTTGGGGGCATACTTCATCATTGGGTTCTTCCCGATCCGCTGCGGATCGGGGTGTGCTGCGACCTACAATTACGCGGGAGCACTTAGTGATATTAAATGATGATAAAGACGATGTTGATGTTATAGGAGGGGTGTGGATGGAGGTGCTAGATTAAAAATACCTGACTAGTAGGTCTCTTTACTTTATTCCCGTCTCTAGTCGGTATAATTAAAAAACAGGGGTTAGTTTGAGAAAAATAGGTTATATTCTGCCTACCTTTTCCAAGGTCAACATGTTTTGAGCTGTGCCTCTATCAATTTGCGCTGCGTTGTCTTACTTTAGATTTATCAAGCCGCACAAGGTGGTGGCCTTGTGTGCCTTGATAAATCAAACTTAAGAGTTGCATCGCTCTTGCTCCCCATTGCGTGGCACAAGGGAGATGCAAATCTTTAATAAATATGCCCCTTACTGTATTTGGTGTCAGGTCATAAACTACTGGCTTGCAGATTAGCACTATCCATTCAGACAGCATTGGATATGCATCATGTCAGGGCATTCTCCTTGGCACAAGTGCAATTAAATTGGAAATAAATTAACTGAAGTGGGGCGACACATGTCGACAGCGGTTGTACCATCCCCAATCTCCAGCCCCATGGTGACTAATGCACCACCACCAGCAAATTGGCTGAATATGTTTAGACAGGTCTAGTGGAAAAACAGGCTTTTGTCGCTTGGCCAATATTCAGTTCAGAAGTGTGCATTGAAAGAGTGGAGTGAGATGGCAAGCACATTGCTTTGGCTGGAAATTTTATTGAAGAAACTGGCACAGTGTATTCTTCATAGTGTACTTGGTATCTACATACGATAACAACCTATTTACACATAGAGCAGGCAGAAAGACAGGGATATGAGAAGGTTGCAAGGAAGGTACAAGTTCAAGCACTTCTTGGTCTATAGTGAGCCTCACCTTACCGCCCAACAGACTGAATTCCAACAGATGGATCCCCATTTTCTATGTGTTCAGATGATAGTGTTCAGTTCACCTTCTAAAACATCAGTGGGATCACAGCTACCATTTTAATGAAGGCAGAGCTGGTGAAGGGTGGTTTAGCCCATGCAGGACATTCCTCCTCCTCCCCTTTCCTTCTTAGACTGTTAAGGTCATTTAATTAAAAAAATACAACTCTGGAGGTGGATTGATTTGGTGAGACAGTATCATTCATACCTGCTTTGGTTTCTGTAAAATCTTTGCACTGTATCCACACCCACCAGACTGGACTAATCCACTAGTCAGTCAGTAAACCAGACCTTGAGTTCTTTCAACCTGGCCTGCTCCTCTATTTTGGACTGTCTCTGACTGTAAGAGACTTGCAACCTGTGTCCATGTCCAAGGCTGATTTGCATGTGGCTGGTTCCTGTCTGCGGTGGCATGGTGGGAAAAGAAATGACAGACTGAGATGTGACCCAAGTACCAGTGGTTGAGATTAATTTAAGCATTCAATTCATAACCTTTTTTTTCTTCAATGCAATGGCATAAGTGCTAAGGGTATGGCCAGGCATTGGTCTTGTGCCATAGGAGTCAAGTTGCACTATACTGACGAGGTCCAAATAGGTCAAAACCAGTCTGTGGTTGCCTGTGTTCCTGTTTAGAGGGGACCAAGTATGGCAGTTTGAGCCAGACTGTTCCTACTGGAGCAGAACCAAGGCTGATTTTCATATGGATGGTTCCTGTCTGAGGTGGCAGGTGGGCAAACAAAATGATGCACTGGGATGCAGCCTCTGAGTAATCACCGGGGGCTGAGATTAATTATAGCATTTCACCCATCACCTTTTAGTTTTTTTCAGTATCTCAATAAAGCCAGTGTCAACAAAGCAATAGCACATTGTGAGTAGAGGAGCAGGGATGTTAATGTTTTTGTCTTTTTGATATGGAGGAGACATAATGCATGTTACTACTGCATTATGCCCAAGATTACCACAAACCATGCCAGTAGCAAGCGCAAATACCTGCTCCTCAATTTCTCAGTGACCTCTCAGGTGACATTTCACAAATTTGCAAGTTGCCATGATCTGTAAATTAGGGTGACCCTTGTACTACACAATTCATTAATGGGGCCACTTTTGGGCTTATTTTCTGTCCCAGTCGGACCCTGCATGTGTCAGTCTACTGTACCTAAATGTTTCATGTTGATTGTTGAACAAGTATGCATTCTGATGTGGCTCATTGTATTTGCATGATTAATGAACTTTGTAACATGATTATGTATCTGTGGATAAAAATTACTCTTCGTTTAAATTGAGGGACGCTGTGGTTGGCTGGACCGAGTACATTCATAATTCAACATTTTTGCCATATAAACCAAAAAGTACATTTTGTTAGGATAATAGAAACATTGCCTGGTTTACATTTCATACAAAGGTTAATCAGGTGAACTTGATGAATTACCCCGCCAAAACTATACATGTCATTAAATGATCCAGTGCATCTCACCTGAATTTCCTCATCTTACTGTATTCTGTTTCATGCTTACATCTTCCAGTGGTTCCCTTTAGCTATTACGTTTTCTTCCACTTATTGAGATCGAGCTGTAATTTAACTTGATTCTCCAGGGTTTATATTGAAGTGTAACTTTAAGTGTAATAATCTGCCTGAAAGTTATTTATCTCCCTCTATCTTGATGTAACCTACTAACATTTTTGTGAAACTTTCACATTGGTTGTGAGAAGTAAGAGCCCATGTTATGCCAGTCTTATACAAATCATACTTTCTTCTTTTAATATAGGATAAGTAGAAAAAGTTAAAAAAAGGCTAAAAAGTAAGCATAAATCATTGGTTCTGCCACAGAGTACTACCATCTTCACTCATGACTAGCACTGCTATACCTCAACGGGTAGAGGAACGCTTTAAGCAACTTTAGATTCTGGATACTAGACTCACGTGCTCATGGTGGACACAAAGCTTTTCACTAGTAACTGGACGCTACCAGCTGGGAAGGAAAGAGCACAGGAAGTTGTGAGATAAAAGAGGAATGAGGGGAGAAAATAATTACTGTCACACTGGGCAGGAAAGGAGAATCATGGTTCCATCTAATGATTGGAAAGTTGGATCATTTCCTGATTAGTATAACACGATAGAATTTAGTTTGATGGAAGGTGATTATTTTTTTTTTTAAACTCTTTTTATTGAACAGCTCAATAGACAGTATAATAACATTTGCCATTGCATGCACATCGGGTAGACATTTACATTGATTAGAAGCGCAAATGACAGGGTGAAGCAGGAATCACATATAAACAAGGAGGAATCCAAATAAAACTAACCGCACTCCCTAGGCAATCAGATCATTTCCGGCTTCTACAGAGTCCTCCAATAGCCCCCTGTACGACCTCCATGGCACCCACACATGGAAGGTGATTATTGTACTCCCGATAACGTGTACCTTCATGGATCTTCTATCTTATATATGGAATAAAGTAGCCCCAGTCATACATTGTAAAGATATTGCAAGCCACAGAGGAGATATTTTGATAATGTCATGATACTCCAAGATGACTTGCAATATCCTTCTAATGCACTTTATTCCTTATAATACTTGGTCACGTCTTCACCCTTCTGACAAACTGCGTAAATCCTTAATATAATGCGGTGGTAGTTTTGCAAACATAGGGAATAAAAGTAGAATACTTAGTTCAAAATTAAAAACAGCAAAAAGAAGCTAGATATATAGTGTGAAACTGTATTAGAATCAGTTTAATACAAGCCACATTCAAAGAATATGGTGTCGTTCAGAATGTGTAGAAACATGCTGGGAGGTTCTATCTTCCTATAATTAAATAAAGCTAAACATGTTGTCCAAAGATCTCTTTCTGCTTATCACTCCTCATCTAGAACCACAGTGCAGAAGGAATAGCAAGGATTAGTTTTATTTAGTTTTTAAATGGCAATTTCAATTATGCTCTGTGTTCTGTTTTTCCTCTTATCGGCTGACTCTGGCAGCTGGCATTGTGACCTCAGAACTCAAAAGTAATAAGTTATTACAGTTGAGCAGCTACATCATTTCTTTATTACAGGCGACTAGTGATGTCACAAGTTGCCTGTGATATAAAGATTACATACCGGCTTTTAAACAGGGATTACAAGCTTTCATGTATTACATCTAAATATTTTGTGGATCATTATATAGGAGGATATCACTGTGTTGTAATAGTGTGCATTTGTAATCAATTAATTGAAAAATGCGTAACTGATTAATCTAAAGTATCCCACTTCAAGGTTTTTGTATATTATTTAAGAAATCTTAAGCATTTTAAGTTTTGTAGTAAATTGTATATCATGGTATTTTATGTTTTTTGTGAAATAAGATAAACAATGTGAACATCAATTAAAGAAAATACAAATTAATTAGCTCTCTTACGTCCTTTCTGATCCATGTCAACTTTGTGACCTAAACAGTTCCAAGCGATTATAATTACGCTTTTGTTCTCGAACCTGGGTGTATTGCTGCCTCCACAGAGAGTTGAATGTACCCTCATTCTAATACTTGCCAATCTTGACTTTTGTGATTTCCTGTCCATTTTAGCTATTCTATGACATTTAAAGCAACAGTATGTTACCTGATCTTTTACAACCTACACCTAACCCCTTCATCATTCATTTCTGTGTTCAAAGGGGCAGATTTACAAGAAAGTGACGAATCTGTAGAGATGCGTCACTTTCCCAGCGCCACACTGAGAAACCCTTGCGACACCATGGATGCGCCGTATTTATAATACGGTGCACCATGGCGCAAGGATTGACAGATGCGTCAGAAATTCTGACGCATCTGTTGGGGCAAAAGTCACGCATTGCTGGAGTCGTGTCGCAAGCACGACACAACTCCAGCAATGCTTTTGAGGCCTATTCCCACTACACTGCGTCACTCCTCACGCCTGCTTCAAGCAGGCGTAGGGTTTTGACGCAGTGGCGTCTAGAGTGACGCAGTGAAATCTTGTAGATTTCACTGAGTCACTTTTATGAGGCCTTCCTGCATGGGAACGCCCACCCTGCATGCATTATACCTGACGCAGGTATAATGTGACGCAGGGCTTTACAACGTGACGCATCTCCTAGATGCACCATGTTGTAAATAGGTCGCATTGTTGCTGCCGCTGTTGCGTCAAAAAGTGACGCAACTGCAGCGCAAAAGTCACGCAAGGGGCTTGTAAATCTGTCCCAAAATACTTTATTAGGATTTTTTTGTAAACATGGCAAACAAAAAAAGATACAGTGTTGGCATATATGATAAAATAGTACTAACATGAAAATATTATCTTAACAATATCCATATACCCCAAAAAAAATTACCATTGTCATATAAACAGTGAAATTATAAAAGTTAGAAAAAGGAACAAACGAGGCTACTCCTCAAAACAAAAATTATAGAAAACTGTTAACCGAAGCAAATAGTGTTATAAAATATTTTATAAATACGTTTTAATTTAATCCTCAATTGGGTTCCATAACTGTTGAGAAGACGATGTATTTTTTAATGGTCCCCTGTAAGATAATTGAGCATCAGATCTAATAAAAATAACATATGACCACCATGCATGGATTGATATTGTTTCCGATGATTTCCAATTGGAAGTAATGGATTTAATAGTAATAGAGATCAGGAGATTAAAAAGTTTAGACTGGGGCTCTAATAGGGTAGATGACAGTACGTAAGATTTACCAATAAGTATGTTGTAAGTGAGAGACTCAGAAATAGGAAGTATTTTACCAATGATATCCCAAACATTTTTCCAGAATTGAGCTATTATATTACATTCAAAAAGCATATGTTTCAAAGTACCATCATAACATTTGCAGTTCCAACAAAGTGCTGAGTCTATAAGTTTAGCCTTAAATAATTTATATGGAGTCCCCAGACAATTGAACAAAATAAAGGCATTGGTTTGGGATAATGATACAGGAAACCATCCTGAAATATTGATAGCCCATATTTGTCTCCACTCTTTTAACGATAGAGAGTCAGGGAAAGTCCTGTATTCCAAAAGTGGATAAAAAGATAACGTTAGTAGCATTTGTACAATGAAATTGTTTATAAAAATTAGAGACAGTATGTTGGGAAGCAGAAAAAGCTTTAATACAACTTACTGAATCTGGAGTCTTAATTTGGGAAGTACATTTGGAAAGGTGTTAAGCAGTGTGGTACAAAGAAGTTCATATTTAATGGCTTCGGTATTGGGTAACATGAATCTGGCCTGAAGTTCAGAAAAGGATAATAAAGCCGCATCTTCATAAATATCCTGGAGAAAGAAAATGCCCGCCGAAATCCATAATTTCCAGAATGTGATTGTACGATTAAATTTTAATGCAGGATTATGCCAAAGGGAGATCATAGTAGAACCTTAAATACGTGATGAAAAGGATGCGACAAAATCATTAATAATTAGTTTAGTGGATGCAATAATGGGGGAGGATTTAAAAAATGTATTTGAATTAGACATGGACAAAAGTGATGGGAGAGGAAATGGTGATACTAAATTGCGCTCAATCATTAACCATTTAGGGGAATAGTTAGGGTCCAGGCACGAGAACCAAAGTGAACCTTGTTTTAAAATAAATGCTTTATGATATTTGAAAAAATCAGACAAACCAAATCCTCCATTCAGATTAGACAGTTTAAGTTTAGTGTAAGCAATACGAGGAGGTTTGCAATTCCATATAAATTTAGAAATAAGCTTATCAAATTTTTTGTAGACTGAGAGGGGCAATTGTATAGGGATCATGGACAAGGTATACAAAATAATTCGGGCTAATACCATTTTAACGGTTTCAAGTTTCCCCCACCATGATAAGTGTAAGGTGGACCATTGATGAATTTTCTGTAATTTTGGTAAATAAAGAGTCACAGTTCAGAGTAATGGAGTGCTTTAAAGGAAGTGAAAAGAGTATACCAAAATATTTAATTTTCTCTTTTTGCCAAATAAGTTCAGTATTGTCCAATATCGAGGGTGTACAGTGCACGTTCAAGGGAAAAAATTCTGTTTTATGAGTATTCAAGGTATAACCAGAAACAGTAGAATATTTGCGTCTGACATGTAAAACAGCCGGTAGAGAAGTGGCCGGATTGCTAAAATATAATAGGACATCATCTGCATAGGCAGATGCTTTAACATTAACATCCGCTAACATAATTCCTTCAATATCAACATAATTTCGAATGTGGGAGAGAAAAGGTTTGATTGCCAATAAAAAAAGAAGAGGTGACAATGGGCAGCCTTGCCGGGTTCCCCTATAAAGAGAAAAGGGATTTGAAAATTCACCATTAATAAAGAGACGGGCAGAAGTGGAGCCATATAAAGTTGATATCATTTTTGTAAAATTATTACCAAAATTAAAAGAAAAAAGTGTTCGAAAGAGAAATTGCCAGTGAACCTTATCGAACGCTTTCTCCGCATCTAAAGCTAGTAAGCCAGCAGGAGAAGTGAGGGTAGAGGCCTTGTCAATAATATAAAAAGGAGTCTTGTGTTATTGACAGAGAAACATTTTGACATAAACCCAGATTGATCTATATGAATAAGAGATGGCAAAACTCGAGCTAATCTGGTAGCAAGAAGTTTTGCAAAAATTTTACAATCCTGGTTAATCAGTGAGATAGGACGATAATTTGAAACTTTGGTATGGTCTTTATCTGGTTTAGGTAAAACTATAATTAACGCCTCCGTAAAGGATCCACCAAGCAAACCAGTTTGAGCAAATGTAGTGAACAGATGATGTAGGTGAGGAATGAGAGTGTCAGCAAAGGTTTTATAAAATTCTGCAGGAATACCATCAGGGCCAGGAGATTTTTGAGGTTTAAGCGATTGAAAAGCAACTAAAAGTTCATCTGTCGTGATAGGGTTGTCTAATTTGATTTTGTCAGACTGGGAAAGTTGAGGGAGATTGCCAGAGATTAAAAATGTATCAATAAGTTGAGGATCTAGAAGGTTCGGGTTACTATACAATGTGGAGTAAAATTTGAGAAATTTATCTATAATGTCAGGTGTGGAAACAGCAACGGTAACGTGTCTGTGGATAGCATGAATTTGATTTCTATCTCTCACGATACGAAGATAATTAGCTAAGAGTTTTCCTGATTTGTTGGTATTAAAAGCAAATTTAGCTTTCTGATTGGCAATCTGTATACCCGCCCTTTTACTCAACATGGAATTATACTCATATCTACATTTTTGCAGCTTGGTTTTAAAATCAAGATTCTGTGAAGAAATAAACAGCCATTCAAATTTTGCAATCTGTTTTTCTAGGTGTAACAATTTGGTATTAAACGATTTATTTTCATGTGCTATTATAGAAATAACAATTCCTCTCAAATAAGCTTTAAAAGCGTCCCATTTTACAATAGGGGAGGTAACATCATCATGGTTATGTAAAAATATTCATGAATAGCTTTTAAAATGGTATCTTTATGAGCATCATGAAGAACAACATCGACATTCATGCGCCACCGAGAATGAGAGACTGAAAAATTACCTGTTTGTAAGTGAAGCGAAATCATGGCATGGTCTGAGATTTCAATACTACCAATAGTTTTCAGTAAGTCTCTAGAAACCAACAAATAATCTAAACGTGAGTGAGAACTGTGGGGATTGGAAAAAAATGTGAATTCTTTCTGAGTGGGGAAATGTAATCTCCAAACGTCAACCAATTTAGTGTTTTTAAATAATGTTCTAAGGGAATGAAACGCTTTAGGAGGAGTATATTTGGTGGAAGATAGTCTATCTAAGAGGGGGTCACTAATCAAATTAAAATCACCCCCCAAAATTAAGGAAACTTTCCCAAGTTGAAGAACCTCAGAAGTAATACGAGACCAAAAATTAGGGTCATCTGCTGTTGGTCCATAGATATTAATTAAATGTAAAATCATATCTACAATTTTACCTTTGACTAAAAGAAATCTACCATCTGAATCCGATTTGTTGTCCAAAACTTGCAGCTGAGGAGCTTTTGAAGAAAGAATAGCCACGCCATTTGTTTTACTTTGCGCAGGGGAGGAGATAATCTGGCCAACCCATTTCTTTTGCATGTATCTTAAAATGGTGTCATCGATGTGAGTTTCTTGTAGAAAACAAATATCAGCTTTTTGCCTATGTAAATAGTCTAAAATCTTTAATCTTTTAACTGGATGACGTAAACCTTTGACATTTAGTGAAACAACTTTAACTTTAAGAGAACTATTCATAGATTATGAGGTATAAAAGAAGGAGAATAGAGAAAGAAAGGAAGAATGACAATATACAACAGAAGTAGTTTAAGAGACCAGAGAAGTAGCCAATGGACATGGAGGACATAAAAACAAAAAGACAAATATATATACAAAGTAGGAAAACATAAATATACAAAGAAGAGACACACACGTGCATCCAAGAGGAGATAACGGAGGAGGGTGGTACACCCGTACTAAAGGACTATCATAATAATAACAGGAGCATTTCTAGTTGGATATCAAATATACCTATGAGTTATCACAGTAATAATAAAGCATAAGTGGTAGCACTAATAGAATAACTTCAAGTAGGAGAGACATGTATATCCATTAATAGAGGAGAGTGGTTGTCAAGAAAAGCTTGAAGGTCTTCTGGTCGATGAAAGGATTTGGAGATGTCGCCTTTCCAAATACGTATTGTGGATGGATCGAAGAGTCCATATTTGAATCCAGAGTCTCTCAATCGTGGTCTCAACGCTGCAAAATCTTTTCGCATCGCAACCGTTTCCTTGGCGAAGTCCTGATGGATGAAAATCTTCGAGCCACTAACTAGAAGAGAAGGAATCTCACGAGCTGCCTTCCTGATAAGGACGAGGTGATGATGGCGTAGAACCTTGAAGATGACTTGCCTGGGTTTAGTTTGACCTGGTTTACGATGAGATGGAATACGATCTATCTCAAATTTTTCTGAGAACTTCACATTCAATAAATTAGGTAACAGATTCTCTAAATATCGCTTGCAATTATTCTCTTCAATATCTACAGGCAAATTAAAAATACGTAGGTTATATTGCCTATTCCTGTTATCTAATTCAAGCAATCTGGTACTTATGAAGGGGATTTTTGTAACCATTGGCAAAATCTGATCTGTTTTGGTTATAACGTCATGCAGCTTGATTTCATTATCTGCAACCTTCATTGAAAGACTGGCCATGTCTTTGCGTAAATTTTTAATTTCCATGGCAATATTGTCAGTGTTTGATCTAACCGCCTTTAATTCCTCCAGAATAGTAATAAGAGAAGGTCCCAGTGAGTCAACCATTTTTTACTTCAAAGGTGGAGGAGAAGCTGTTTGTTTACGCTTATTTGCTGTAACCTTACTTTCCATTCTCAAGAAAATAAAGAAACCCAGGCAAAAGTTGTCAAAATTGCAGCAGAAATAAAGATAAATAATTCAAACCGGTGCAGCAGCTAAAACTGGCTGTGGGAGGAGACCAAGGCCGAAGCCGCGCCCTCTCTTGATGTAGACCTCTGCCTTCCTGACAGGAACCTCAGAGCAAGCTGAAGGGAGCCTCGGTGGGAAGAGCCTGCAGCTGGAGGTGACCAGAAGTCGTCAAAATCGCCGAAAAAAAGCAGAAGAAATGCTCTCCTTAGAGCAGGTGAGATGTGCTAATAGCAGGAAATGCTTAAAACCTGCAAAAACCGGCTTAATTAACCTCATCGTATGACGGGTGAATCGGAGCTTAATTCCGAGCCGCCATCTTGTTTTTCGCGCTCGCACGTCTCCTTCGTCATCATTCATTTCTAAATCTGAATTTAACCTCCTAACTTTTACATTTTCTTATCATAATTCGTGGTGCGATTTACTTTATTTACTTTCCACACAGTCCCAGTGTTTGAAATGTCTTTTTCTGAGATCTATCATCTGGTCACTGAGATGTGTTTTTTCTTTGGATGTAAGCTGATAGCTGAGACACTCTTGTCAAAGAAAGAGATCTATAGATTCTTTGGGGTCTTTGTGCATCTGCCCTGTGAGATCCTAGGATGCGAGAATTTTTAAATTTTGCATGCATATATATGCTCAGGAAGTGAATATTACAATATTAAAGAACATTGGGGTGTGCTTTAATGAGTTGTTTGGTTGTCACAACAGATTTCATTTTTTATAATATCTGTAAGTAGTGCTGCTATCATAACTTAATTTGTTCTCCCTCGCTCTCTCTCACTGTAGATGATTTATGTGCTATATGGCCCATTGAACTGTATTCAGAGGGCTCGTTGGGTGGTTAATGTGTTTTTCCTGGGACATTAATATCGAATCACCCATAATGATCATACCTCTTCATTAGGTATGCTGCACAGCGTTTGCTTTTCATTTTATAACCCCTACCCCCTCTCATATCTCGCTGTTTCTCTAAGTTATGCCTTCTCCCTTTGAATATTTAAAGCATTGAAGTCGTTTTCTTTGAAAAATATAATTTGATAAATTTATTTTACTAATCAAGCCACATTTTTTTATAATTTCCTCAAATCAGCATCAAACAATAATGCAAAATTCTGAATTTAAATATGGTCTATTCCGTACCTTGATCTGGAGGGAAGGCCGTGCCTTCTCCTAAGGCCCCATTCAGCAGAACCATGCTCCTGCCCTTGTACAGCTATTTCCCGCCACATGGCTGTACTCTGGGAGATTTAAGGGAAGACTTCCTTGTGTAGCCTCACTTTCATAGCCCATCTTGGCATTCTTCTTCTGTCCACTCCTTATCTTAAAGCGTAGTCCTTAGCCATGGATGGGTGAGACCCCTCAGAGAGCTTGGCCAAAGCTGCTCTTGCCTGAAGCAGTAGCCAGAAGCATAGATCCTTGGGGTCTGGGCTGGTACCTCTATAAGGTGAGGTGAGAATACAATCTAAGTGCACCAGTTAGTGGTGGTGTCAAATTACTGAAAAAAGGCCAGAGAGTGGCCTTTTTCTATTTTGCCTGGAGTGCTGAAAATACTTCGACCCAGGTTTACCAAACTGACACACAATGCAGCACAACAACCAAAGTTGTTGTGTTGCCTTCCAGGTAGAAAGTAAGACAGCGCCATGTCTACAGAGATTGACACATCCTACTCTTTCCCCAGTACTGGCACACAATCAGGATGCCGAGTGCCACAAGGTGTCTGCATGAGCCTAGCAGAAGTTTTGTACCCTAGGATACCCTTCCAGTACAAAGTACTATGCTTAGACTAACTTTAAAACTTTTCCCATTATGGTGTGTGCTGTACAGTGCAGCACACATGCAAAGTGGAAAAAGTTGGAGGAAATAAAAGCATTTTTAATTTTTAGCACCTGCTTCAAAGTGGTATTAATTTTTGGTGCAAAACCCAGTCTGCTATTGTTAGTAGACAGAGTTTTGTGCCAAAAACCATGGGTGCTTGCATGGGAATACCCATGTACCACCCATGGAACGTCCACTTGACGCAGAGTAATGCAAAAAGGCGCTTTGCACTGCCTTACGTTACTCTCAGGCAAATTTCCAGTGCAATATAAATTTTGCACTAGAAAGTAAATCCAACAAAAAACATTTTGTGAAACCCAGCTCAAAATATTTGTAAATCTGGCCACTGGATCATTCATGTTTGGGGGGAATCTAACAAGAGGAGAGGATGGTGAATAAATGACAGGTAAACGAAGGAGTAGTTTCTAAAATTGCATTAAAAAGTTTTAGGCACACCTTCAGTATTTATCCATATTAATTTTTTACTCATTTTATCTGTATCTGTTGGCATGTATATCTTTCTGGGGGTTGAGAAAAATCACTGCAGCTAGTATTGATCCACTTTCATTTTTTGTGGAAATGTATCCTGCTGTTCAACAAATATGTTACTCTGCACCTCCCAGGAACATTGCAAAAATGGTTCCTTATGCTGATAGGCCATGTCGGACGGACTCTTTTGCATAGCTATCAATTGCCAAGCAACAAACTGCAGTCCCACCTCAGAGGAGCTGGCACGGGGCGCCTCCTCTTGCGCCCAACCTGAGCACTTCCATGACAAAGTGTACAGATGCCACTGAAGGCTGGAAATGCACCTTTCAGCTCGAGCTCTGCATAGGCCATTTTATCAGCCTGCAATTCACCGGGGAAGGGAGTTGATGAGACATCGGTAAATGGAAAATCATTGCTTTTTGCAGCACTCCCCTTGCAGCATAACATACCGGTGATTTAAAAAGAAATTATGCACGCAGAGGTGTCATTTTCGCGTTTGTAAGTTACACAGTGTATGGAAAAACTCTTCAATCTTTACAGTTTCTTAGAGAAGTAGAAATTGGGAAGTGTTAGAAGTGTGGTCACAGAAGAGGCGGTCAAATGAGGTGAACACTCCCCAGCGTCATAACTTGAGATGTAGGGTAACGGTCAGAGCTGCCGACTTTAGAACTGGGGAACCAGGTTCGAGTCTCAGGTCAGCTCAACATCCTGTAATTCTGGGCAAATCACTTAATCTCCCTGTGCTTGCTAAAAAAATGAATGTATCCTTGTGTAATGTCACTGGTGCTCCTGTAAAGGGCTCCAATTCCTTCGGGCAGAGTTCGCGCTATATAAAGCAGCAAAAGAAAAACAGTGTGGTATTTCTCGAGCATATACGTGTGTATAAACGTTCACGTGAATAATCTAAGTATAAATAATAAAGAAAGCGCTGGGAAGTATTTTCATTTTCCCATGCCAAGTGTAGGAGGGAATACATTTCGTGAATAAATATGTTACAGGAATAGGAAAAGGGATATAAGAAGAGTCCCTGTTTCCCTACTGTAACACACACAGAATCGCTGCAATGGAAAACTAAGCCCATGTGGAGGTATGGAAACAGGCACGCGCAAGGAATGTTGACGAATCCACCCTGCTGGCTATCCTGTAGGCTCTGGAAATCTTCTATAATAGCACCCATCGGGTCTGATCTGTTCCCGTTGAAGGAAGGCAGAAATCTTTCTCTTTGTTGCGACCAACTTTTGGTCATTGACGTGGCTCATTCCAACATCATCCCGCCTCTCTGACTGAACCATCCAAGATGGCTGAAAAAGGGGACATACCATAGCGTCCCTAACATTATCTCTCCTAATGTAAACCTGGTCAAAACGACCTCTGTAAGATCACTGCCATGTTTGACACTGCATTGCGACCCACTGCATTGTCAAGGGGTAAACATTAAAATAATTACGTATTTAACATTCATTTATTTGGGTGATGTTGTACCTGGCTCTCTCTGCAGGGTTGGCCCCAAACCTTTTGCCTTTATGCTCCACTTTTTGCTGAATTATTTTCTGCTGGCTTTAGAATTCTATGCACTTTACCATTGCCAACCAGTGCAAAAGTGCTTGTGCTCTCTCCTTAAAATATGGTAGAATTTGCTTACACACAAATGGCATATTTAATTTACTTATATGCCCCTAGTAAAGCGGTACTACATCTCCTAAGGGCCTGTGAATTAAATGCTAACAGTGGGCCTGCAGCACTGATTGTGCCACCCACTTAAGTAGCACTTTAAATATGTCTCAGGCCTGCCATTGCAGCCTGTGTGTGCAGTTTTTAAACTAGGGTGTTGACCTGGCAAAATAAAACCCTTGCCTGGACCATGTCTGCCTTTTTAATACATATAAGCCACCCTAGGGTAGGCCCTGGGCAGCCCAGAGAGCAGGGTGCAATGTATTAAAAAGCATGACATGTACTTTTAAGTTTTACATGTCCTGGTAGTGAAAAACTCTTAAATTCGTTTTTCACTACTGTAAGGTCTATTTCTCCTATAGGATAACATTGGAATTACCTTATTGCCTTTTATATGTGTAATTTCCAAATGGAAATAGGTGACATGTTCATGTTTGGTGTCTGGAATCACAATTTAAAATCCTAACTTATGGTGAAGTTGGATATTAAGTTGCAATTCTGAAAATGCCACTTTTACAAAGTTGGCATTTTCTTGCCTTAGCCATTTGGTGCATGCAGCCTGTCTCTGAGTCACATAGCTGGGTGTAGATGACAGTTGGGCTTTGTGTATTCCTCCTAGACAGCCACACACAATGGGAAGCTTGGGTGTGCCTGGATGGGCGACCATTGTCATGATGATAGGGAGGAGCTGGGTCCAACCCCACTTACACTTGAATAGGCTGTGTCCTGTCTCCACACAAAAGGGCTGCATACCCCCTGTAGTTATTCTGGAGCCAGGGACAGGAAAGGATGGCATCTGTGCACTTCAAAGGCCTGCCTCTAGAAGTTTGTCCCCACTTCAAAGGCACAACTGTATATAAATACCGGACCTCAGACACCAACTCTTGTTTACACTTCTGGCCCTGTGGATATTCTGCCAGGAAGAAGGACTACTAGGCTGCTACAAGAACTGCTACTCTGCTAGGCTGCTGCTCTAAATGAACTGCTGTACTGGCCTGCTGCCCTCTTGCCTGAGGAGGAAGTATTGGACCTGCAACTTCATCTTGAACCCAGGACACCAGAGTAACTCCAAAGGCTAGCCTGTTAGCCTACTGATCCGAGCCGCAGGGACACAGAAGGCTCCCCAACATCCTCCACCAGCTGTTGGGCCCACCTGCAGCGAGTTCCTAACCCCCAAGTGGTGCCTCTCAGGTCCTGGACCCTTGGTGTGACTCAAGGATGCCAAAATCAAGATTTTGGGCTTGTTGCAACTGCAAACGGGCCCGTTCGCACGAAGACCTCTCCGCTCACACCACAAATCAACGCAAGCTCTGTCAGCCCGACTGTTCGCACTGCAGCATTGCTCCAGGGGACCGCCAACGTGAAGCTCCAGCAATGCCTGCCCACGATGCCGACCGGCTCTTTACGCTTCGCTGACAGCCTCCCGCGATGCTCTTCCTGCTCAATGGGACTCTTAGCACGAACCTGAGAAGGTAAACTTCAGGGGCCCAACCTTGTGACTGTATCCGACCTGCACTCCATCGTGGTTGGCCTGAAAGTGTGACTTTGATATCCCAAGTTTGAGCTTTGCACCTTTTGGCACTATATTCACCAAGGGCCATATGTACAAAGCATTTTTGCCATCACAAATGGCCCGATGCGCAAAATGGGGCCATTTGTAATGGCAAAAATACTTTTCCAAATGTACAAACTGCGATTCTCCAGAATCGCAGTTTGGGTTTAGAAATCGCTATTTGAAAGGGGCGTGTTGGGCGTCCCTTCCAAATAGTGATTTCCAGTGTTATATATGTATCAAGGTTTTGCGACCGAAATGCGGTCACAAAACATTGATATTTTACTACCAACTCAAAATTGGTGGTAATGCATTTGCAAATTAGAAAGGGGTCTCCATGGCACCCCTACCCCTTTGTGAATGTTGGAAAAACATTTTTTAAGAGCAGGCAAGGGTCCCACGAACCGCTGCCTGCTCTTCAAAAATGAAAACAAAACATTTCATTTTTTATTGTTGAAACACTTTCCGTTTTCCTTTGAGGAAAACAGGTTGCATTTTAACAAAAAAAACCTTTATTCAAAGGCAATCACAAACATGGTGGTCTGCTGACCTTAGCAGGCAACTAGCCCTGTGATGGCAGGCATACATAATGGGTCGCAAACTGCAACTTACCTCATTAATATTCATGATTTGCGACCCACTAGGAATCACAATTATGAAACAAAAAGTTTCATACATAAGGAATAGCGATTTCCAAATAGTGATTTGGATAAAATCGATATTTGGAAATAACTATTCCTACTCTTTGTACATCTGCCCCGAAATTCTTAAAAAATTCACATCACCGGTCACACTTATTGGATTTTTGTTGTTTTGGTCTTGTTGTATTTATTAAATTCTGCTCTATTATTCTTACTAGGTGTGGGATCTTTTTGTGGTGTGTTTCCACTGTGTTACTGTTTGAAGTGTTACACAAACTTCTCTGTGCCAAGCTGTCCGAGGGTTGAGCACAGTTAATTTAGGGTTTGCTTGTGACTTTACCCTGAGAAGAATTGAGGTTGCTGCTTGAGAAGGGTTCCACCCCCCTCAAGCAATAACCCAATTTTTTACAGGTGAGTGTATTACTGTTTATAAATACTTTAACAAATTAATTTTAAATAAATAAAATCAAATGTAAAAAAAGAATGGGCTATGGTCACAGTTTAGGTATGTGTATTATTAGAGTTGGTGTAAGGTTTCCTTGTTTTAAGCATCCATTTAGTGTGATTTTATTTAGTTTAATCCATTTATTTTATTAAATAATTACCATTGCTTTGTGCTTGGTGCTGTATTAGTATTAGATGTCTGATGAAGGATATATATTGTTTTTAAATGAACATGGATTTAATGTAATTTCATTTCAATAAATAATATTTTATTTATAATTAGTTGTGTTAGCACTTGCTTAATAGTCAAGATTTCATAATTATTTTAGTTTAAATCAATTGAATCATTACCATTATCAAAAAAATTAAACATTTGATTGATAATTGATACTTCACAGATCATGGATAGTGACAACAAAAATTAACTTGAATGGAAGTAAATCTAAGCTAAATAAATTAGATATATTTAAATACAAATAGTTATTTATAGTGTAGGAATACAGGTAATGTAAGCAACAGTGTTAGTATTGGAGTACTTTATAAAATTTCATTAACATATTTTTATTAACATCAAAATAATTGAATATAATCAATAAGGAATGTTGCTAATGGTAGGGTGAGGCATTGCTGATCAGTTAAATGTCAAAGCAAGGAGATAGTGTCGAGGTCATTCTAAAATAATGTTCAAAAAGTTTGAAGGGATAATGGAAGAGGAGAAGTGTTGAAAGGTAAATATAGGTGAAGTAGTAGTATGTACATATTTCTAAAACAGCCTGTACTGTCCTGTCCACTTACAACAGGGGTAGGCCTCATTAACATTCACAACCTCACGCTGATTTCCAAATACATAGTCCACACAGCTTCAAATGCCTGTCTGCACACCCTCTCTCTTCCACTTGCAACACATTCCTTAGAATCTTATGTATCATTCATTGTGACACAACAACCACAGAAGAGTTCTCTGATGTTATTGCCTTATCAAATATAACCAGCATCAATAAGACTCATTTATGTTTCATAAATCTCTCGACTCCCAGTACACCACGTCATTGAGAGACCCCCATCTTCAATCTAATCATTTGACTCAACCTAACTTCCCAAATTAAAATTCCCACCGACATTGTGGTCAGTAACCTTATCTTCATGTGATCCAATGCTTTATTTCTTCCTTTCTCCATACATCCCTCTGGACTGGACAGAATGCTCTGCTATTCCGTCTCACACAACCAAACCACCTGACAAAGAACAACCTAAACTCTCCACTAACACGTTCAGATCCTTTATATATTTTGATATTGATTGTCACCAACATTTTGTGTCCAACCTCCTCTTCTAGAAATCATACAATGTATACACCCTGTTTGAAACATGGAACTCTGCTCTCACATCCCTCTCTAGAACTCAAAGCCCCCTGCACATCAGAAAAGTGAAACCCATGCCTAGTGCCTGTGTAACTGTTGTGAGTCGAGCACTTTTACATGCAGCATCAGAAATCTTGAAACGCTGGCACTCATCTAAGTCACACAGTGATCTGCATGTCCTCATAACTACCCTCTGTTCACACAGACTTGCCATTCACACAGCTAATTCATAACATATCACAACAACTGTCAGAGAGAGCACAAAAGCAAACCACTGTGTACAGCAATAAAACACTATGCTAAGACTCTCTTGTATCCTCTAACCCCCTCAATCAAGAAAGCAATCAACATTAACTCACATAACTTAAATGATTCATTACCTAATTGACCCCTCAAAATTATGCAACACCACCTACACCCACATCCCACTTTAGGACATCCACACTTGGCAAGCCTTCCTAACAGTCACCACAGTCTATCTACCTGAAACCCATCAGTCTCTTATTTACATATATCCTATAACAAAGCCCTTATTCCCTCATCCATCTCAAATCTCTCATACTCTCTGCCTTCTCACCGGGTACACATCATCAATTTCTCCTTCTAGACCTTCTTCATCTGGTGTGAAACTTGATAAACATTACACCTTTTTTGAGGAAAACCTGTATTGAACCCTGACGGCTTTGTTACCTATTGCCCTACCATTCTTATCCCCTTACTAGACAAGGTCTCAGAAAAATCAGTAGCACTTCAGCTTTACCGTAATATTCACCAACATAATATACTGCAGGTCTACCGTCCAGGTTTCCACTCACATGGAAGTACTGAGACTGGGGCCCTAAAAGTCATTACAAATATACATGAAAAAGAGGACACCACCAGGCCTCGAGAAATCTACTCATACACTCGCTATGGCGAGTCAGATTTGATCAAGTCGAGCTATTTTTAGAGCCTACTTGCCCCATCTGGCAAGTTGGCACAGAACAGGTGTTCTGTTCATTCAGAAAGTGAAAGACCAATAACATTTCCTGTAAATCTTGTTTTTATCTTGTCACATTTGCTGTGTGTTTAAAGACAGAGGTCAAATGTCAGCTTATGTCTTCTTACAAATAGCTGCTAATTTTATCCTTGATATTGGTATTTACTTTTCTTTCCTTGCAGAAAAGTTAGGAGATTTTATGTCTGACAGTTGTGCTAGGCAGACAACATTTAAAGAGCTTGTAATTGACCTGTACAAATATTTCTAAATATATTTCAGTAGTTGAAATAGCACTTTTTGTAATTCAGAAGTGAGATGGAAACAAAGCTTTTAATAGGATCAAAACAAATCCGAATACTTTAGTTTGTGATGTGCAAATGATAAATATTTGTTGTAAGTCGATTTCCACATATGATTGTTTCTGCCTATTAGTTTTATCAGTAAAACTGCATTTCAGTGGGAACATTTGTGGCAGATGTCTGTCTGTAATGACAGTGAACTACCACATCATTCTTTAGTAAAATACTTAAGACGAGTTGGTGAAGTAAAATATTAGCCTAGGATCACACAATTTGAGACGAGTTGAAGGGTCAGGAGCATTAGAGTTAGGTCGAGTAGATTATTCAGGTCACTTGACCTGCAGGCCTGGTATCATTTTTCTGATTTTTCGAGGCCTGACCACCATCCTAGTCCTTTTCAATCTTATGCAGTCTTTGACACTGTTGACACCAACTACTACTTGATGTCTTTCCCATGTCTATGGGTGTATTCCAATTCAAATGGTTGACATCCTTGGTCACAAATGGTAAAATAGATGAGTCCAAATTCATCCTTCCAGTGAAATAGGAGGTCTCACATGACTCACTTACTGCATAGATATTCAACCTCTACATTGACCTACTATGCACCTTACCTATCATGACTCTCCCTCTACCAATATGCCAGTGACATGGAACCTTACCTTAGGGTGTCAACTGCAGCTGTCCTATCACCATTGCCTACATTCCATTCAATCCTGACTTTAATTCTCCTACCTAAAACGCAACCCACAAAACCAGACTTTTTTTATTGTTAACAACAGAATAGCGCAAGCTGTCAAAATGCAACTTTCCCTCCCACTCTCTCCAATAATGTCAAATCATTTTACTTTTACATTGATCCCTGCCTGTCTTTCAAAGTTAATGTCAATAACAAATATTATCTGTCTAGTACTAGGGATCCTTAAATCAAATTATTCTTCCAAGCTCCCACACTCCACAGCTCTGTCCAAGTACTTTGAGAGGAGTGAGTGGGAAATCAGGGTGGCCAGCGAGAAGGGATTTGTGTCGACCTTTCAATAAAAATCAGTAAACGTAAAAATACCAAGTCATGCCCTTCAGTTTAGGACTGCTGGTTTGTTAAAATATCCAATCATATGGAAGCAGAGCAACTCCAGCTCCTTTTAAAATATTATTGAGCTTATTATTTTAATTGAATTAAATGTAATAAAGATCCATAGCTTTCTCATCTGTCACATTTATAGCCAACAAAAGAATATTCCTTTTATTGACTTTATCACTTTATATACTGGTGGATATTATATTATTGACATTGGTGTGGATATTGCTTATTAATCGAAAGAAACACTCTTTTGTTGTATAAACATTTGCCAAATTGAAACTTTGAGAATCTTTATCAAATGGAATTCAATTGAAATAATAAGTGTTTTACTTTAAATTAAATAGGTTATTGGATTGGAGTACTTACCCTAATTTAATAGTTGAACATGTAATTTTATAACCAGGAGTCATGGGTATGAGGAGAGAGCACCAACAGTTTAGTGCTGTCCAAATTGTTCCCATATTTAACCCTTAGGTTGGAGCATATAATATTCAAGTAAAGTTTGCTGTGCTGATGCCTTTAGTAGGGCAGTGGTAACATGTTATCTCTTGTCAACACAGCTCCTGGCAAAATTTACATCATAGTGAGATTAGAGTGCAAAAATCCATCCACGGATGCTTACTGCAGATTTTTGTCCCTTTAATTTTCCCTTACCCTAGCCTCACTTACTGCTCTTTGTGCCTGACAGCCTGTCTGGGTTGGACAGACAAAGTAAGCGCAGGCCCAATGTTCTTGTCTGATCATAGCGTACTTCCATGTCATATCACCACAAGATGAAACTATTTGTTTCCAAAATGGCTTGTAGCAATAAATGATGTTGGCCAAGATTTTGATCACAGGGCTAGCTACTATATATGGAGGGGCAGATTTACAAGCCCCTTGCGTGACTTTTGCGCTGCAGTTGCATCACTTTTTTGACGCAACAGCGGCGCAAACAATGCGGCCTATTTACAACGTGACGCATCTAGGGAGATGCGTCACGTTGTAAAGCCCTGCGTCAAATTATACCTGGGTCAGGTATAATGTATGCAGGGTGGGCGTTCCCACGCAGGAAGGCCTCGTAAAAGTGACTCAGTGAAATCTACAAGATTTCACTGCGCCACTTTTAGGACGCCACTGCGTCAAAACCTTACGCCTGCTTGAAGCAGGCGAAAGTAGTGACGCAGTGTAGTGGGAATAGGCCTCAACACGCATTGCTGGAGTTGCGTCGTGCTTGCGACACGACTCCAGCAATGCGTGACTTTTCCGCCAACAGATGCGTCAGAATTTCTGATGCATCTGTCAATCCTTGCGCCATAGTGCGCCGTATTGTAAATACGGCGCATCTATGGTGGCGCAAGGGTTTCTAAGGGTGGCGCAGGGAAAGTGACGCATCTGTACAGATGCGTCACTTTCTTGTAAATCTGCCCCGGAGTGTGGTAATCAGGCACAGAACTGTGTAATGTTGAAATTGAAAAAAGAACATGCTTTGCACCTTGAAAACAGTTTTTTTTTTTAAACCTGTCAATAATGATTAATATATTACTTTATCATTTTTTCTCAAAACTAGAATATTTCATAACTCAATATAATTGTTTACATGACACTGTTGTTTAATTCGATCGTGTAGCTGTATTTCATAAAATTATTCACATGTTGATGCAATAAACATAAAGCATTCACTGTTTTATCTGCCACTCTAATAAACAAAACACAGGTGTGAATTCAACTACAGAAATGGCACACATGACTAATTAAGTATGCAAGTGAAGTATAATTATAATGTGTTAACAAACAAGGCACTGTTTATCGGAAAACCTGTTAGTATAGAATAGTCAGTAGTATTTATAGGTTTCTAAATGAGTTTACCAACAGCCACAAATCAGAGTTTGAGGATATGTATTACTTCCTGTTATGGACCTCAATTCAGTGGGGGCTGATATTTTGGAATTAACAAAGCTTTGTGGCTTTATCAAGAACATCTGTTAAAGTCAATGGGCATGATTCACAAAGTAGATGGAGGTTTTTTTTGCCTCTGCCTGGACATCATTTTACGACTTTCTGAAATTCATAAACGTTCACAGACATTCACAGAAAGCTGCCCCAGGTGTTCCTTTCTAGGTATACTTCTGGAAGGTCATGTGATATTCTCAGCAGGATCCTATTCCCGCTGTATGGAGTTCTCCATATCAGAGACCTCCGCATACAGGTAATAGGATTCCCCTGCAAATGCACATCCGTAGCTTTCATTTGATTCTTGGTCGCGGATGGGTCTGCGTCATTCTGATATGTAGTTTTGCACAATAGAACTAGAACTTTAAAACTGCTTACAAATCTGACTTTTCTTATTGATTAACCTTGGATATGGTCTATGAAAATTAATTGGATACACCTTTGGTATGGAACTTACCACGTTCCCAGAAGTAATTGTGAAGATCTCAAATCTGTATTCCTATGGGGAACAATGTGAAATCAAAGTCCTTGAAATCATCTCAAAGTTACCCCTCTTAAGTTCTGAAGAAGCCTTTTGTTACACGAAAGACATGATGGCCGTGGGAGCCAAGAAAATTTGGAATCATCTCAAACATCACAAATGTTTATATATTCCAAAGTGTAAATATGGAAGGACAAATGAACCCCCTCATTTGTAGGAGTTCTGTCCTTGTATTTATTTCTGTAGTGGAAATCCTCTTAATCTTGCCCTGGCTAGGACGAAATATGATTGCATTTCCATGTTGGGACAGTACCTGCAAATCACTGGCAAATATCAACAAGCTTACAGGTTTGTAGGTGTTCACCGACTTGAGCAGATGGACAAACCCAGGAATACTTGGAAACCCTTTTTAACCCAAGATTTGCCAATGCATATATTCCACCATGCTGGTGGAATTTCTGTATTGACTCCATTTGCAAGGGTAAAAATCCATCATTCTTTTTTTATGAACAAAGAATATGAGTTTACCCTAACAATTGTTTTTAGTGTGCACTTGGTGGTTCTCAAAGACTGGCTTGTCCCCCATGATAACACTAATAGGCCGAGGCAATGTAAGCCCATATTACAGAAAACAGACGATCTAAAGAATCAGTGGTTGAAGAAGAGAGCGCAAAAAAACCCTATACTTGCCAATACTCCAGTCTAATGTTTAGTAAAGTGGCAGAGGCAAATTCGTCTTTTGCCATATATATCTTTTCATGATCACTTGTTAAGAATCTGCAGGCATGAAAGTGTGCAAAAAATTAAAAAGTCCAAATCTTAGAATAGAAATGTACTTTGATTGATGAGGGATTTTGTTGAACAAATTAGGATGCATGTGTTCAAGTGTACACTAGAGACAGGAAGATGGTATTCAGTGCCAACTGGACCACTGATCTGTCCCATCACTTTCTTTTTGAGACTTTGAAATTTGGTTGTATTGTATTGCAATCTAACATTTATTTGAGCTTATTACCCCTATATGGGGCACTGAAGCACTTGCCTACTTAGGTAGGATGCTACACGATGTTGGGTGTGTGTTTGGAAGGGTGTTGTCTTTGTTTTGGTTCTATATGGGAAGTGTTTCCATGTCATGCGTGATGACAACTGAGATGCAGTTATCATGGCATGGAACACAGTACTTAGCAGTAAGGCAGGTGAAGAAGTGTGAGTGATAGGCACATGTTTATGGTGTGCAGTAATCTGGCAGCTGTGATTAGGTCTGCTGGTCCCTCTATGGTATTTCTTATGATCACAATCCATTAATCAGATTACTACACAGGGTTGTCATTTCTGAGATGTTTGTTAATGTTTATGGCCCTGAAGAGGCATTGGTTTGATGGGAAGGCAGTCAGGACATCTGCTGGAAAGAACTTCATTATGATCATCAATTATGTGATTGTTTTTGTGAAATATCAAGAAGCCAAGTATGTAGTTAGGTATAGACAAATAAGGCTCAATTTCTTTTCTTTGTTTTTTTGCTTCTCCTTTAATAATCCTCCTTAAATATTATAACTGTATTATATAATAAGTATGTAGTTATTTGAGACCCGTAGTAGTGAAACTAATTAGAGTCCCCGAGTGGCAGGCGGTATGATGCGGATCTCTTCATTTATTCCATGCCTGTTCAGTTGATGGTGGGTGTTTTTTGCTGTGGACTGATAGGTGTTTTTCGCTGTGGACTGGTACCGTACTGGGTGACAGACATGACCAGTAGTAGTCTTGTCTTATATGAGTGTAAAAGGACCAAACAGTGTAATGGAATTATTATGCAGCTGGTTTGAACAATAATCAGTTGCCCAACCACTGTAAGTTATAGCATCAGTGTTAGAACTGGGATTCCTGGTCGGTTGAGGTAAGCATTATGCCAGGCAGGAATCACTGCTCTAGTCATGGTAAGCTAAATACACACTAAAACATAACCTGTACTCACCCTCTGGTAGTTTGGCACAGAGCAGTCAGGCTTATCAAAAGAGGCAATGTGTAAAATATTTGTGCAACACGCACACACACAGTAACACAATGAATACACTACAAAAATACTCCACACAGGTTTAGAAAAATAGAGAATATTTATCTGAGTAAAATGAGATCAAAATGACAAAATCAGTAGAAGTCGAGATATGAATTTTTGAAGATTAAATGCAAAAATGCTGCCTAGTAGTCACTAGCGATCAAAAGGTTAATTGAGGTCGTAAGGGACCGGTGCAAATTCAAAGTTCAGGCTGACCGCGATTGGGGGCAGGCCCGCTACAGGACCCACGCAGGGCCCGCTGAGGAAGTAACTTGGATGGAGAAAGCAGCGAAGCTCAGGGTTTGATGCATCGGTCTGTTGCACACAGTCGGGTCGCTGCGTCGTCATCAAGCTTCGCTGAAGTGAAGGCAATGCATTGTCATCAAGCCATGCAGAGCGTCATCGTCGCAGGCTGTAGAACCGCTGTCATTGAACAGCCTCTGCATCAGTGTCAAAGGGCGATGTGTCGGTTCCGATTGGCGTAGTGGTGATGATGCATCATTGTTTTTAGCAAAACAGCTTAAGAATCTACTTTTGAGGCCTAGAACTTTGAGAGGGCACCTCATGGAAGGGTAGAACTCACAGAATGCAGAGTCCAGAAGTTCCAGCAGAATTGCAGGAAGTCTTTTGTGTCCCCGAGACATGCTTTTGGAGATCACTTGGAGGGAAGGCAGAGTTCAGCTCTCTTCAGCAAAGTCAGGGAGCAGCAGGCAGCAGGCCAACCAGCAGAAAAGCAGTCCTTCGTGAAAAGCAGTCCAACTGAGTCTTTCTTTTAAGCAGCACAGCAGTCCTTCTGACAGAGGTTCAGTATAAGATCCAGAAGAGTCTGATTTGTGTGGGTCAGAGACCCAGTATTATACCCAAAAATGCCTTTGATGTAGGGGATGATTTCAAAGCAACTCTCTGAAGTGCACAAGGATCTCTTTCAACCCAATCCTGTCTTCCAGGCTGCCTGTGGGGGGTGAATCAGTGCTTTGTGTGTGGACAGGACACTACCTATTGAAGTGTAACTGTCAGCCCTTCCCATTCCTCCCTGACCAGGAAGACCCATCAGAATGAAGATGAATGCAGATGAGTGCCCAGAATGCAGATGAGCCTCAACTTCCTGTGTTTGTGGCTGTCTAGAGGAAATGCACAAAGTGTAGCTGTCACCCAACCCAGACATGTATTGAAGACAGGCTGTCAGGCACAAAGAGCAGTAAGTACAGAGAAATATCCACTTTCTAAAAGTGGCATTTCTAAAACAGTAATGTTAAATCCAACTTCACCAGTAAAGAGGATTTATCATTACCATTCCAAACATATGAAACATGAAAAAGCTACTACTCTCCATACAGGAATTACAGCTTAAAAGTGTATTAAGGCATTCCCGATGCTGGCCTAAGAGAGGGGTAGGCCTCACAGTAGTGAAAAACAAAATAGGCTGTTTGTCACTACCAGGACATGCAAAACATAAATGTGCATGTTCTATCTTTTACTTACATAGCACCCTGCCCTTAGGGGCACTTAGGGCCTACCTTAGGGGTGACGTATATGTAATGAAAGTGGAGTTTAAGGCTTGGCAAGGAGTTTTAAATGCCAAGCTAAAGTGGCAGTAAACTGCACACACAGGCACTTCTGTGGCAGGCCTGAGACAGGTTTGAAAGGCTACTTCTGTGGGTGGAACAATCAGTGCTGCAACCCACTAGTAGCATTTGAAGTACAGGCCCTGGGTATAGGGTATACCACTTTACAAGGTACAACAATAACTCCAATCAGGTATACACCAGTGTCATCATGTTTAGGGGAAAAGCACCTGAACTTTAGCACTGGTTAACAGTGGTAAAGTGCTCAGAGTCCTAAGGCCAACTAAAAGAATAGCAAAACGTGGAGGCAAAAGGCAAAAGGTCCACAGGAAGACCACCCTAAGGATGCCAGGTCTAAGAATCAGTACTAGTGAAGGCCAGGAAAGTTATGTGTGAATTTACGTTACTGTATAATACCAAGGTAAAGTTGCAAAAATAGTTTTGGGGTTGAGCTATGTGTGTTTTTTTTTAAATGAAGCCTTTGTGAACAATAACAAGAGCAGAAATTATTCTTTGGGCTATAAATATTCTAGAGGGGATTGTTTCTTTAGTAAATACAGTATATTGTGGTTTGCGATTTAATTCTGCCATGCAGCGTACACCATCCCAGTGAGACAACTTGCTAAACAGAATTCTTTCAATATATGGAACTGACCACTTATAAATGTTAACAAAAACAATAAAAAAACAAGATATAAATCACGTCTTCATGTTTTTCCCCCAGCCCCTTAATGAAACTGTTTGATGGGAATGATCGTTTTTTAATTCAAGAACAAACTTTATCTCGCTATCCAGACTTTAGTGTGTGGCTTAGTGATGTTCGTTCACAAAGTCCCAGATGGTTATTGATGGATGGTTTTCAATGTAGTCCTATAACCCCACTGATGTTGGTTGTGTGAGAACAATAGCAACTTAGGTTTGAGACTAGATATGTGTTATGATGAATTTCTCAAAGTCAGTTTTGCCCCCTGTGATTGCTATTTTGTTTGGGAACTATGATGCCAGTACCATGATTGAGAGTACAAGAATCGTTCTTGCTCCCTCCGTCTAAGGACATGCTTACAATGTTCAAATGCCCTTGTTGTCCTCCCTTCATACACATCTGCCACAATTTTGCATACTACCTTCCAAAATCCTCAGAAGCTTCCCCAGTATAGGTTGGTGCAAAGTCTAGGATGCAGTGAATGGGTGTTAGTTGAAAATGCAATGTAGTCAGACCTGTTCTAAGGGCCATCACATCCCACACCTAACATATTGTGCTTGTTAATTGACCGTGATCCCTAGCAGTCGTTGTGGCCAGCTGATTTTTGTTAATCAGATTATATTTGATAATGTCCTTATAGCAGAGGTTCTGCCCATATGTGTCCAATGCCTATCTTACTACCTGATGATCACTTCCCTATTATTCAGAGTTGAGGCGCTCCATAATAGTTCTTCACATCAGGAAATCCAATGCTTCTCCTGTGTCTAGGTACCCTCATTTCCTACTATGAAATCCTAGCCAATTTTTCTTGCCAGATGAAGTTGTCAAAGATTTTTTAATTAAAAGGAACACCATGTTTTCGATTCTTGCCGGAAGTGCTTGAAACAACTCCAGATGTCTAGGCACTATTGTCATCCTACTGACAGCTATTTATTTATTTTAGTTATTTAATATATTTCTAGAGAGCAGCTGTCATCATACAGGTACCCTGGCGATATACACTTCATCTTGACAGGGCCAGCAGTGACAGTAGGGCTAGAGACTAACACAGCCAGTAGAATTACTTGGGAAAAAGCCAGGTTTTCAAAGCCTTCCTAAAGCACAATAGATCGGTAGAGGCTCTAAGGGCATGCTGGCAGCGTATTCCAAAGTTGAGATTCCTTAACTGTAAAGGCTTGCCCGTCTTGTCTAGCCTTGTGAAATCACGTGATACAAAGGAGGTTGGCTGAGCTGTCCTGGGGTGTATTTCTTTAGGCTCCGTTGCAAGGACACAGGACCAAAGCCCTGCAGAGCCTAAACACAATACATAAGGATTTAAAAGCTATCCTTTGTTTCAGAGGGGGCCAACGTAGTTCTTCCATTGCCTCAGACGGAGATGCTCTGCGAGGTCTGTTTAATGCCTGTTTGGTACCAGAAGCCTGTACTCGATATAGTCTATTAATAAGATAGTCAAGTGTGCCAAGGAGCAGTGTATTGGAATAATGCAGCCTGCTAAAGATAATACTGCGCACTATAAGGGATTTGGCTTGAGAAAGCAGCAGAGGAAAAAGCTTTCTGAGACCTCACAAAAGTGTGAAACATGTCCCGGCTACCTTGTCGCTCCAGGGAAAGTTTATCATCAAATGTAACCCCAAGATTGCGAACCGTATCTTGTTCAGTGGGGAGTGGCCAGAAATTGACGGGAAGTGTCATGGGGACTTTATTTGCTGGCAGCAGAGGAATTCTGTTTTATCCCTATTAAATTTAAGGGAGTTGGCATTCAACCAGCTGACCATGACTGACACACAGTTTTGAAAGGAGTCAATAACATCCTGCTGTTTATCACTTATGGACAGGATCAGCTGCATATCATCAGCATAGTTAACTAAACTATTGTTATAATCCTTAATCAAGGTGGTGAGTGGTCTCATATAAACATTAAAAAGGATCGGACTGAGAGCAGATCTTTGAGGAACTCCCTGTTGGACAGATTTGAAAACAGAGCGGTAGGGGGGCAGGGCGGCCGCCTTGTGCTTGTCCGATAGGTATGAGCTCATCCACTTCAATACTGTCCCACCAATTCCCATTAACCCAAGTCTATTCAGTAGGATCTGGTGGTTGACCGTATCGAATCACTGACTAAATATCGAAGGTCACAATATCGACCTACAAAAATATCGCAGCAAAAATATCGAAGACAAGAATATCGACATCCTATCTACATTAAGGTAAGTACAAAAATATCTAAAAAAAATATCGATGTCAAAAATATCGTTGTTAAAAATATCGTTTTTAATTTAAGTTAAAAAAATATTGTAAAATAAAGTAAATAATACATATAATTAAAAGAAACAGTTAAAAATATTTAAAAATGCTTAAAAATGATAAGTAATATATATAATTTGAAAATACATTAAACATATACATATAATATATAATATATATATACTTACTTATTAATGTTTTAATATTTATTTTAATAACTTATACATTGTTTAATTTATTTTTTATAAATTATAAATACATCTATACACATAAAACAATAATATAAATAAAAATTAAATAAATATATGTAACAAATTAAAAAAATTAAAATTATTTTAAATCTTTTTAAAAATAATTATACAGTACATTAGCTAAAAAAATACAAAATATTAGATAGCGGAGGATATCAAATTACTATTCCCACTGCAGTGAGTGCAACAGTAGGGAAAGTGTTGGATAGCCTAGGGGTAAACATTACTATTCCCACTCCAGTGAGTGCAACAGTAGGGAAAGTGTTGGTTAGCGTAGGGGTTAAAATTACTATTTCCACTCCAGTGAGTGCAACAGTAGGGAAATTGTTGGATAGCGTAGGGGTAAAAATTACTATTCCCACTCTAGTGAGTGCAACAGTAGGGAAAGTGTTGGATAGCGTAGGGGTTAAAATTACTATTCCCACTCCAGTGAGTGCAACAGTAGGGAAAGTGTTGGATAGCGTAGGGGTAAAAATTACTATTCCTACTCCACTGAGTGCAACAGTAGGGAAAGTGTTGGATAGCGTAGGGGTAAAAATTACTATTCCCACTCCAGTGAGTGCAACAGTAGGGAAAGTGTTGGCTAGCAGGGGGGTAAAAATTACTATTCCCACTCCAGTGAGTGAAACAGTAGGGAAAGTGTTGGATAGCGGAGGGGTAAAAATTACTATTCCCACTCCAGGGAGTGCAACAATAGGGAAACTGTTGGATAGCGTAGGGGTAAAAATTACTATTCCCACTCCAGTGAGTGCAACAGTAGGGAAAGTGTTGGATAGCGTAGGGGTAAATATTACTATTCCCACTCCAGTGAGTGCAACAGTAGGGAAAATGTAGGATCGCGTAGGGGTTAAATTAACATACTTATAAAAAAAATTTTTTTTTAAATTAATAACATATTAATAATTATTTAACAAAATAATTATTAATGAATACCTATTAAATTAAATTAATATTTATTTAAATAACATTAAATTACTTCCCACCCTATTCCCCTATAAACACACAACCCGCTACACATAAAAAAATAACACAATTAATTTAATTATCAATTAATCAATTAATAAAAATTAATTACCAATTAATAATTAATTAACAATAAATTAATTAACAATAACAATACATAAAAAATAATAAATTAATTATCAATATTTTTTTTAATTAACCAATTAATAAAAATTAATTACCAATTAATAATTAATTAACAATACATTAATAATCAATAACAATAAATATACACATATTAACTAATTAATTATATTTAAATTACTTTATACCCTATTCCCCTATAAACCCACAACCCGCTACACATTAAAAATAACATAATTAATTTAATTACCAATTAATCAATGAATTAAAATTAATTACCAATGAATAATTAATGTACAATAAATTACTTAACAATAACAATAAATATAAATTAATAATAAATTAATTATAATTAATATAATTATAAATTAACTAATTAATATAAATTAATTACCAATTAATAATTAATTAACAATAAATTAACAATGAATAACAATAAATAAAAACATATTAATTAATTAATTATAATTAAATTACTTCCCACCCTATTCCCCTATAAACCCACAACCCGCTACACATTAAAAATAACATAATTAATTTAATTACCAATTAATCAATGAATTAAAATTAATTACCAATTAATAATTAATTTACAATAAATTAATTAACAATAACAATACATAAAAATTAATAATAAATTAATTATAATTAATATACTGATAAATTAACCAATTAATTACCAATTAATAATTAATTAACAATAAATTAACAAATAATAAATAAAAACATATTTATTAAATTACTTCCCACCCTATTCCCTATAAACCCACAACCCGCTCTGATACTAAAACACAAAATTTCCTTTAAAAAAAAAAAATACTATTTTCTAAACATTTAATACATATATTTAAAAATAATAAAAAAACTTACATATAAAATACATAACACAAAAAAAATCGATATTATTTACCCCTATATTTTTGCTAATGATATTAATGACTTCGATATTACTTACTTCGATATTAAAAAAAATCGATATTACTTACCTTAAAGTCGATATTCTAGTCAACGATATTCTTGACTTCGATATTCTGTCCCTACGATATTAAAAACTCGATATTAGTGTAGGTCGATATTTAAAATTCGATATTTTGACTGCCCACCGACCGTATCAAAGGCGGCTGATAGATTGAACAGTATGAGAACATTATATTGGCTTCTAAGCATCCTTAACTGGAGGTCATCCATACCTTTAAGAAGGGTAGTCTCAGTCCCATGCCCTGGCCTACAACCAAGTTGTTCTTCTTCTAACAGAGAATGGTTTTCCAAATAGCAAGACAACTTCCTGCTGACTAGGCACTCAAGTATCTTAACTGGAAATGGGAGAAGAGAGATTGGCCTGAAATTGCTGAAACCTGATGGATCTGCAGTCGGTTTCTATAGCAAAAGGGTGACTATGGCCCTCTTCCACTACTGAGGGAGAACACCTGACTCCAGTGATTGGTTACAAATCAACAGTTTGGGGGGGAATCAACTCATCAGTAATCTCTTTCCAGACACAAAGTGGTAAAGTGTACAGAGGGGAACCCAATGAGATGCACAGAGCTGTAGTCCGAAAGAGCTCTTCAGAAATTAGGTCAAATGTATCAAGCCTATAAAAGCATGTATCTTCCGAATTAGTCCCGTCATGAATATTAAAGGCACTTGGGGCCAGAGGAGCATTAGTGAGGGAGGTAGAAGTTGCTGATTCTGTACCTCCATCAGGATAGGATAGAGTCTGACTCAACCCCGTCTAGTCGAGATAACCTCCAATATCCTCTAAAATGTTACTGATCTTCAATGCAAAATCTTCTGCAATGTTATCGAAGAGAGCTTGCGAAGGGACAGTATTGTTTTTTTGGCATTCAGGATGTGAGAGGTCCCGCAAGATATTGAAGACCTTCTTGGCACTATTGGAGGCATTCAGAATGGTGGTGGCATAGTACTCGGCCTTAGCTTTAGCTATTTCAATTTTGTACATAATCAGGGAGTACTTCAGACACTTTTTATCCTCTACTGAGTATGACTTATGCCATTGCCTTTCAAGTCTTTTGCATGCCTGTTTTGACTGTTTTAAGAGTGTACTATACAATGAGGCATAACCATGAGATGTAAAAGGCTTATATCTTTTTAAGACATTTTATCTCTGCATTATGGGAGATATGTTAATGCCTTTCCCTGTTCAGCCATCACTTTCTCAAATTTTAGTCTTTTTAAAATTTGTCCTGATCATTTCCCCTTCCACCCTTGGAGCATATACCATCTTATAGAAGCTTATAAAGAGCGCTGCCTTGTACCTCTACTTGAACCTCTGTGACCCGTGCCCTACATTTGGACTGTTAATCTTGTCTCTCTTGCGTTAACACATTAGCAAGTAGAGACCACCCTTTTTACCCAGTTTTATTGGTTTTACGTTTTAATGCCAGTAAGGCTTTTTCTGATCTGTTGACCAAAAGTATTTGTAATTGCCCCTTTATGACCTCAACCCATCTAAAATATGCCTTGCTTCCAAAATGTGTATGTTTAACTTTCACCTCTTGCTATTCCTTTTACATGGTGTCTTGCAATTTCTTCTTGTTTTCTGCCCGTAGCCGCTTCTCCTGTCAAATTGCTTTAGACGCCTCCTGTTGGTTCTCTTGTGAGACTTTTGCTGTGTCATTATGGAAAAGTAGTTTTATCTATGCATTAGTATGTTCCATATGCATGTGAGAAAAAGGTGTAATTTCTGTTTTTCATATTCACAACCCATCATCAGCCTACCCATGCCAGATCTCATAATTGTTTGACTATTTTTATGTGGCATCGTCATTGCAGCTTAGCGACCAATGCCAGGCTTACCCATGTTCTTTGTCATTCCTTGATTGAAAACCATGCCATGATAATCCTATGGCCCTCAACCTTTGATGTCACTGGTTCGGTATATATCTATATAGCTATATCTATACCAAAACAATACTCTTTCAAGCTTAGAGTGCTGCATAACTTATGTAAAAAAGGAAGTGGAGAACTCTGGGTAGTTCCCTGGTTTAGGTGGAGAGCAGCTCCTATATAGAGCACTCTACAACACTAGCAAGGTTTAAGCATAGGATCCTATCCTTTAAAAACAAAAATACCTCTCGGGATGGGACAGGCATGAGCGGGCGCCACAGGTAGTACCCCATCCCCCAGGGTCGTCACACATGTTAAAAGGGAGGGGGCCTGTGCAGCCCCCCTCCTTCAGTCTTCAAAGACCCCCGGGGCCAGCTCAGAGATTGTGTCCTGGGGAGTCCACCTCCAGGACACAGTAGTTTCCCTGCTTGCACTACTGAAAAACATATGTTTGCTCCCATCTGACAGGAGCATTTTTAAATCTCCCACCAAACGGGAGTAAACAATAAGGGGGCTGATTACGGTGTTGTTCGAAAAGCCTCCGAACGGGATTCGATTCATTCAAATCCGATTCGGAAGCCTTGTTTCTGACTGACTCAGAAACATTTCATAACGACCGATTTTGATGTTCGGAAACCGTTCGGACTGTCTGACTCGGTTCCGAACGGCATTCGGAGTAACCGAGTCATTTAGAGCCGAATCGTAGCGGTCTACGAACTGCATTTCGGAACGAGCGATTAGGATGTTGGATTCGGACAGCCTTTCTGGATCGGTTGTTCCGACACGGACCGGCTGTCGGAATCTGACTTTAGGGGCCCGTAGCAGGCCCCCCTTCATCCAGGGCCCTCCGAATGGGGTCCGTGGGGGTACCCATGGGACCGCTCTTTCCAACCATGCATAGTGTGGCAGGCACCATGGGGTACCTGCCACAGGGTGCACGATCTTCCACACCCACCCCTTTCCTCAATGGGAGCCTGTGTAGTCCGTCGGAACATAGGCTCCCATTGTAGTCAATGCAACCCAACTGAACGATGTTCGGAAGCATCGTAAGAACTCGATTCGGTTGGAAAAGATTCCGAAACCGTTTTGGTCGGAAGAGATTCCGAATGACATCGTAATCGACCCCTAAGTCTGTTCCCAGCCAGCAGGAGATTTGAACATACTCCCCCCGGCTGGGAGCATACCTCTGTTCTGTTTTCCTGCCTGCACTGAGGTCTGCAGGGAAACAAAACACATATTGCTCCTGCCCGAAGGGAGCATGCAAAAAGCAGCTGCTTGCCCAGGGCGGGAGCAATGCTGGCTCCTGCAGCATACGGGGAGCTGGCTGGGGCTGCAGGGGCCTTTGGGCTCCCCTGGCAGCCTCCAACAAGTTGTTTGTGTATGTCCCGGGTGGGCATTGGGGCACCCACCTTAATTGAGAGCAGGCCCCGGGTTCTCTGTGCCATAATGGGCATGGGAGAGGGCCCGCTTGGCCCAGTCCCCTTTTAAACTAAGTTATGACCCCAGTGGATGGAGTCCCCTGTGTCTATGAAGGCACGTGGAGGGGGCTGTGTGGCCCCCTCCCCATTTTAATAAAATACGGCCAAGGAGGGTGGGGTCCCCGGGGCCTTATGAAGCTGGGGGACGGGAGGTCATGCGGCCCCCTTCTACTTTAGAATGGCATGCGTACCCGGAAGATGAGTATGGTTCCCTGGGTCCTATTTAGTTTTGGGGCATGCAAAAGAGTGTGCGCACCATGGGGTTGGCTGCCTGTGGGGGCTTGGCCGCTGCCCAAGTCTTGTGGCCAACCACCCACTGTGCACGGCCAAAGGCCATGCACACTGTGGGACTGGCTGCCTGCAATGGCATGCGGAGCAAAATAACTATGGATTTAGGCCCAGATCTCTGTACTGGGGTGAATGTATGACATTGTTCTGCATTCTGTCCATCAATTGTTTTTTTGCATTTGTCACCCCGAGTGGGACGGGTATGCCCAGACGTGGGTCCCATGCTCTCCATGCCACTGGAGTCAAGCTATCCTGGCTGATGAGGGGTGAAACCCAGAAACCGGTCCTAGGATGCTTGTTTTCAATCCAGGGAGGATCTGGCCTGGCAGTTCGGGCTGGACTGTTCGCATTGGGCGCAGGGTCAAGACTGACCTGCATATGGCTGGGTTCAAACTGGAATGGCATGGGGAGCAAAAATCAATGGATTTAGGCCCAGATCTCTGTACTGGGGTGAATGTATGACATTGTTCTGCATTCTGTCCATCAATTGTTTTTTTTTTTTGCATTTGTCACTCCGAGTGGGACGAGTATGCCCTGACGTGGGTCCGGTGCTCTCCATGCCACTGGAGTCAAGCTATCCTGGCTGATGAGGGGTGAAGCCCCGAAACCCGACCTAGGATGCTTGTTTCCAGTCCAGGGAGGACCTGGCCTGGCAGTTCGGACTGGACTGTTCCCATTGGGCTCAGGGTCGAGTGATTTGCATATGGCTGGGTTCAAACTAGAATGGCATGGGGAGCAAAAAAACGATGGATTTGGGCGCAGATGTCTGTACTGGGGTGAATGTATGACATTGTTCTGCATTCTGTCCATCAATTGTTTTTTTGCATTTGCAAGGGGGTTGGCAGCAGGGCCTGGCTGCATGCCAGGTCCTGTGACCAACCCTGCCACACCGCATGGCCAAAGGCCATGGGCAGCATGGGGTTGGCTGCCTGATTGGGGTGGCTGCCTGTGTGGGGTTGGACACAGGCATAGGGCCGTATGCGGTGTGCGTTTTTTTAAAGTTTGGTAATAAAATATTACATTACGTTAAAAAATCCTAGCAATTCACTGAAAAAAACAAAGGATAATTTTTTTTTTATGGTTAAGTGAAATGTTCAGTAACAACATAACATGTAAACTAAAGAATCACAGAAATTCACCAGTTATAGTTATCTTTAGTAACTATAACTCATGGCCTAAGGTAACTAAAGGCCCCCTCCCCCTTGAATATGTTGCCAGGTCCTGGGGGAAGGGGCCCCCGGGGCCAAAAAGGGCCCGGAGAGGGGGCCGTGTGCACCCTTCTTCCAAAAAATGCACCAGACCCCCGGGGGATGGGGTCCCTGGGCCAAAACTGGCTGTGTGCCCCTCCCCTTAATTTTAATTAGTGGCCATGAGGGATGAGGTCCCCAGGACCTATCAAGGCTCAGGGAGGGGGCCGCATGGCCTCCCTCCCCTTTATTTTTAAAACCGGGCCTGGGGGATGGGGTCCCCAGGGCCATACAAGGATTGAGGAGGGGGGCCAGGCGGCCCACTTCCTCTTAATAAATTATAAGGCCCTGGGGGATGGGGTCTCAGGGTCTAATAAGGCTCAGGGATGGGGGCCACATGGTCCTCCTCCCCTTTAAAAATAATTAGGCCCTGGGGGATGGGGTCCCCAGGGCCTAAGGAGGCTCGGGAAGGGGGGCCACGTGGCCCCCTCCCCTTTGAAATATATATGGAGCTGGGGGATGGGGTCCCCAAAACCATAATAGTTTTGGGGAGAGGGACACGCTACCACCCTTCTCTTTAATAAAAAAGGCCCTGAGGTCCCTAGGGCAAGCCCTGTGGCCAACCCCCACCGTACATGACTGAAGGCCATGTGTGGTTTGGGGTTGGCTGCTTTTGGGGGGTTGGCCCCAGGCAGTGCACAATGTGGGGTTGCCTGCATGAGGGGATCCAGGCCTGGTGGCCAACCCCCCGCCATGCACTACCTAACATCGATTGCAGCAGGGGGTGCTGCATGCAGGGCGGTTGAACACAGAGTCTGGCTGCAGGTCAACTGCCATGCAAGGCTTCCAGCCGTGCCCGCCGGGCATGGCTGGAAGCCTTGCATGGCGGTTGGTTGATTAACAGATGGTAATTAAATATTACTGTACATTAAAAAACCCTAGAAATCCAAAGCTTAAAGTAACGTTATAGTTAGGTGAAATGTTCAGTAACAACGTAATGTTTTAAACTCTAAAAACACTGAAAGGCAATAGCTGCCTCAAGTAACTATAATTCGTACCCTAAGGCAACTATAACTCTAATTACCCCACATATTACATCACCAATTACATCTTCTATGACATCATTGATAATATCACTGTGCATGTCAGGGGCGAGAGTTATAGTTACCTTAGGGCATGAGTTATAGTTATTTGAGAGAACTCTAACTGGTGAATTTCAGTGGTTTTCAGAGTTAAAAATGTTATGTTGTTACTGAACATTTCACCTAACTATAATGTTGTTACTTTAATTTTTATCATCAAATCAATAAATTTCCCCAACCCCAGGGCATGGCCTACTCGGGGGTGGGGGGGTGGGCGACGGGCGGTGGGGGCATAAAAAAAACAATCGCAGGAAGCTGCGCTTGTTTTGTATTTTTTTTATTTTGCTGCGGCACCTCCACAAATTTGCATCAAAATTAAATAAAATATATATGTTTTTGGCCACAGGCTTTATGGGACCCCAACAACAGGCCTAGGGGTTCGGGGTATTCCTACCCTGCCTCCTTATGTTTTTTTTGGCATTCCGAGTCCCAAGATGGCTGCCACCACTTCCTGGTTGAAGTGGTGGCAGCCAATCACGGCATTGCTATTGGCACGCGCATCGTGGAACCACGTCTTTAGATATACATAAATCTTTTTTCTTTAATAACTTTAAAACTACCAAACAAATGTACACCAAATTACAAAAAGCACTCTTTTTGGACCAAGATCTAGCTTTCTGCCAAATTTGGTGTAATTTGGTGACCGTGTCAACCGACCGGGAGGAGGTATGGCCATTGTACACAAAGACACCCTCCTACTCACAACCAGCTCCAATGACCACTCACCCGACATGGAGCACCTCCACTTCCAGATCCAGACCAACCTGAACGCCACCCTCCATGAAATCCTCGTCTACAGAACTCCCGGACCCCGCTACCTCTTTAGTGAAGCCATAACCAACTTCACCGCTCACAACGTCCTCACCTCAATGGACTACATCCTTCTTGGCGACCTCAATTTCCACCTGGACAACCTCATCCCTACTGGAGAATCTCACCACCATCGGACTCAAATAACTGGTCACAACGGCAACCTACTCAGCAGGACACACGCTTGACCCCATCTTCTCCGCAAGCAACAACATCTCCGTCAGCCACACCTCCGAGCCACGCTGGACCGACCACCACTGCGTCCACTTCTCCTTCACCAAACCCACCATACGCTACCATGCCCACCGCAATACTCGCAGAAGCTGGAACAAGGTCACCAAAGACCAGCTCACCAACTCTCTCAGCAAGACCCCACCACAGACATCCACAGTGGAAAACGAAATTGGCAGTCTTTCACTACCAGGACATGTCACACACGCCAGTACATGTCCTACCATTCACATACAATGCACCCTGCCCATGAGGGTACCATGGGCCTACTTGAGGGGTGTCTTACATGTAAGAAAAGGGAAGGTTAGGGCCTGGCAAGTGGGTGCAATTGCCAGGTCAACATGGCAGTTTAAAACTGCACGCACAGACACTACAGTGGTAGGAATGAGACTCATTTGGAGGGCTACTCATGTGGCACAACCAGTGCTCCATGCCCACTAGTAGCTTTTGATATACAGGCCCTAGCACATTTAGTGCACTTTACTAGGGACTTACAGTAAATCAAATATGTCAATCATGGATAACCAATTATAATCATAAATTATACAGAGAGCATATGCACTTTAGTACTAATTAGCAGTGGTAAAGTGCTCATAGTCCTAAAGCCAACAAAAACAGGTCAGAAAAAATAGAAGGAAGAAGCAAAAGATTTGGGGATAACCCTGCAAAAAGGGCCATTTCCAAATATCCTGGACTGCTCGCAGTCAATGAACCACCAAATCAACGCTGTTTTGTCCTCCTGCTTCTATACGCTCCGCCTCCTTTGTAAGACCTTCAAGTGGATCCCCACCGAGTCCAGGAAAATGGTCCCCCATGAGCTCATCAGCAGTAGACCCGACTACGGCAGCGCACTCTAAGCTGGCACCACCCAGAAACTCCCCAAAAACTGCAGACCGTCTAGAACACCTCTGCCAGACTCATCCTGAACATCCCACGTTGCAACCACATCACTGACGACCTGAAAGACCTTCACTGGCTACCTGTCAACAAAAGAATCACCTTCAAGCTTCTCACCCATGCCTACAAAGTCCTCCACAATGCCGGACCTGCATACCTCAACCAGCACCTCTCCTTTTATACTCCCACCAGACATCTCTGCTCTGCCCAACTGGTCCTGGCTATGATCCCATGGATCCATAAGACCACGGCTGGAGGAAGATCCTTCTCCTACCTCGCTGCGAAGACCTGGAACTCCCTGCCTCTGCACCTCAGGCAATCACCATCCCTGCTGCAGTTCAGGAAAGACCTCAAGACCTGGCTCTTCGACTGAACCGCAAACCCCACCCCTCCACTCAGCACCTTGAGACCCTCACAGGTGAGTAGTCACGCTTTATAAGATCACTGATTGATTAATTGATTAATTCCGTTCAATGATTTGGATTGTAGTTGTGTCTAAAATCCCTATAGGAAATTGCATTGGGAAAACATGTTTTGGGACCCCTCCTTTTTCTCGGTTCCTGTTTATCAAATCATCCTCAAACTTTCCAGACAACAGCTAAAGTGATTGACACACTCGTTTTAAAATTTGTTTGAAGGTTCGTCAAACGGCGCCAAAGTTATTAGCAAAACAAAAAATGCTTTTCCTATGGAAAGTAGGTCCTAACTACCTACTGGCGATTATATATATATATATGAAACAAAGAAGCAGAGAACTCTGGGCAGTTCCCAAGTTTGCTGTACAATTGGCCAAAAGACGTTTGGTCTGATTGCAAGTTTGGCGGTGTGGCAGCGGGCCACTGCCCCAGCGCCCTGCTGCCCTGCCACACTGCCAAACTCATCCTCACACCACCCGCCAGATTACAAGTTCATTTGTGGTCTGGTGGGTGGTGCTTTGGCGGTCCCACAGCAGTGCCATTTCAAAGGCTCATATCTGAGCCTTAGAAAAGCACCGCAAAGGGAGCGCCAAAGCACGTTCCAGCATGGCATGGACTGTGAAGTGCATGCCGTACTGGAACTGGGGGTGCATGCAGACAGGGGGCACACCATGTTCCCCCCTGCATGCATCCCCTGGCCCACAGGCAACAGGGGTCCTGTATACCTCCCTTAGTTTCCTCACTGCCACACTTTTCATGGCAGGCTCACCACCATGAAAACTGTGGCGGTGAGGAAACTTGTAATATACTTGTTGTATTCTGCAGCACAGATAGAAGAAGCAAAACACCATTAATAATTGTTTTTGTGCAGGAAGGTGTCCCTTCCTGTACAAAAACGATCATTAAATAATGACGATTTGCTGCTTTCTATGTGTGCTGCAGAATGCAGCACACATAGATGTAGCAAATCGCCATTATTGATTGTTTATTTGCATTAAGGGACACCTTACTGCGCATAAACAATCATCCCTGCAACGCAGGCACCCTTGCACTATGGGGCAAGGGTGTCTGTGTTGGAGCTCGGCAGACATTTTTAGCACCAGCACTAGAGAAAACACAGGGGTGCACTGTGTTCTTGTAAATACGGTGCATCCCTGCGTTTTGGAAATGACACAGCACGGCACTGCAATTTCCCATAGGGATTTTGAACATGACTACAGTCCGAACTGCTGAATGGAATTACACCAAATTTGGCAGAAACCTAGATGTTGGCCCAGAAAGTGTGCTTTTTGTGATTTGGTGTAAATCCGTTCAGTAGTTTTAAAGATATTTAAGCTTGAAAATATAGATATTTGGGGGCACGAGACCTTGCAGTGGATTTGCGGATCCTACTGAAATTTGACTGGCTGCTAACACTTCAACCAGTGATATCATCAGTGATGTCACTGACCATGTCATGAGTGATGTAATATGTGAGGTCCTAAGCAGTTCATTGATGGCGTAAATTATAGTTAGCTCAGGTAACTCTAACTGCTGTATTTCTCTGGTTTTGTACGAGGGAAATCTGAGTCTAACTGTAACACGAACCTGTAACCTTTGTTTTTTTCACAGAATGTTTTTTATATATATATATATATATATATATATATATATATATATATATATAAGGACCCAGTAGAAGGCAATTCGCAGAAACGCGTCGGTCGGTTCTTACAGATGGAATGCAGACTGTGTAAATATGCTTTGAAGAAGATGAAGATAATTTAATAAAACAGAATTGACAAACTGAAAGAAGTTGCCTTTTGTTAACCGTGTGTCCCTGGACTTGGTGTTCACTAGGAGAACTCCAAAGCGACATATATATTTTCCTGAGAAACCGGAAAATAAAAGAGAATCTCTTTTAAATTAAACTGGAGTCCTAGGGGTCGATTCCGATTCGGGCCGGAAATCTCTCCGACCGAGCCGGACCCGGAGAGATTTCCGACCGAATCGGACCCGTGCAGTCCGACCGAACGAGTCCGATGCATTCGTATGCCACCGGACACGAGTCGGTCGGACTCCCATTGAACTCAATGGGAGCCGGTCGTACAACGCGTACGCGGGCTCCCATTGCCTCAATGGGTGCGAGGCGGACAAGGGCGCTCCTACAGCGAGTACGCCGCGAGCGCTTCGCGGCGTACACGCACAGGTAGGGGGACCCATGGGTCCCCCTGTGTGCGCCTCGCACGGGTACGCGTACAGGGGTCCGACACGGACCCCCAAAGTACGGCTCCGACAGCGAGTTCGAGTCGGACGGCGCGAGTCGGTCGGAGCGGTCGAGGTGCGCATCGTACTTACCCGGCCGGAAAACGTCTCCATTGCGCGGTGCGAATCGGGTCCGAGCGAGTCGGTCGGAGCGGTACGATCCGGGTACGAGTCGGTCGGAGCGGTCGGGTCGCCCGGACGAGTCGGTCGGCGACCCGCATCGTACTCGCTCGGCCGGACCCGCGTACGATTCGGTCGGGAAAAAGGGCTCCGAATCGGATCCGGTAAAGCCGAATCCTATTCGGAGCCCTACCGGCCGAGATCGGAATCGGCCCCCTAGTGTTGGTGTCCAGGTACCGGATGGGAACTGGAGTTGGTGTTCATATATATATATATATATGTATCTCATCAAACAAAAGGATGTCACACTCCAGGATATCGTGGTTGACAAAATCTATTCGCGCCACTAACACCAACGCATTTCGACACAAGGTCTTGATCAAGTTTGGGCACTACAATGACCAGAAGGCCGTGCGAGCGGGCGCGCCCACTGGGGCGGCGGACTTAATCAAATACCAGGTGCTCACAATGTTTTCCTGCATACGGATGTTCATAGCCAATGATTAAGGGCAGGGGCCCGAAACGCGTCTGGCGTAATGACTGCTTGCGGATCCTACCAACTTTGCCAAACAGCCTTGAATAAATTGTAAAGCAAATACTTACCTGTGTGGTGGGTTCCTCTGTTAAGGTAACTTTTTGCAGATTTATGTGTAACGGCCTTCCTAGCCGTGGAGGAGTCCCGCTGTGGCAACGCAGACCTGAGTAATGCCAAACGGTAGTCACTACCAACAGGACGGGTGCATTATTTCGAGGCAGCGAGGTGCTTGTCAAAATTATGGAGGACAGCAAAGCCACCAACTGAGGAAATAATTGGACTTTATTTTTGTTGCAGGTTTAACAGCTCACTGGAGTAATACAAAGTTTGGGCACTACAATGACCAGAAGGCCGCGCGAGCGGCTGCGCCCACTGGGGCGGCGGACTTAATCAAATACCAGGTGCTCACAATGTTTTCCTGCCTACGGATGTTCATAGCCAATGATTAAGGGCAGGGGCCCGAAATGCGTCTGGCGTAATGACTGCTTGCGGATCCTACCAACTTTGCCAAACAGCCTTGAATAAATTGTAAAGCAAATACTTACCCGTGTGGTGGGCTCCTCTGTTAAGGTAACTTTTTGCGGATTTATATATATATATATATATATATATATATATATATATATATATATATATATATATTTTTTTTTTTTTATACAATCGACCACCAGTTCGAAGCTGCACTCCAAATCAGTTTAGTGAAGGCAAGACGGCTTCTCTGCCCTCGGAAATTTCAAAAGCTGCCTTACGCGTTTCGGAGCCTTTCTGTTCCTTGCTCACAGGCATACATGGAAGGACGCAATAAATTAAAAGAGACACCATTTTCCAACATGAATTTATCCCGCCCTCTGGTGGGCAAACACGTAAGTACAGTAAATACTGCATGCTGGTCATTGTAGTAGCCGGTTTTCTTTAGTAGATTTCCTAAGTAGGTTGTTGGTGACTCATTTGTCATTGTTACCACAGTGGGCTTTGCAAACTCACATGAAAGTTAATTGTTATTTAATTAGCCCTCCGGTGGGCCTCCAAGCTGCTCTATTCACCGTCAATGATGCCAGCTGATTTGACCAACAGGAGACTACGCACAGTTCTCTGTCTCCCTGGCTCCTCTTCACAGAGACGGTGCAGCTTCGCGGCTTGGACCGCTGCAAAATAATTTTATCCAATCGACCACCAGTTCGAAGCTGCACTGCAAATCAGTTTAGTGAAGGCAAGATGGCTTCTCTGCCCTCGGAAATTTCAAAAGCTGCCTTACGCGTTTCGGAGCCTTTCTGCTCCTTGCTCACAGGCATACATGGAAGGACGCAATAAATTAAAAGAGACACCATTTTCCAACATGAATTTATCCCGCCCTCTGATGGGCAAACAGGTAAGTACAGTAAATACTGCATGCTGGTCATTGTAGTAGCCAGTTTTCTTTAGTAGATTTCCTAAGTAGGTTGTTGGTGCCCCTTTTAAATTCATGTTGGAAAATGGTGTCTCTTTTACTTTATTGCGTCAAATTCATGTTGGAAAATGGTGTCTGTTAGACCTGGCATCCTTGGCGTGGGTCTCCCTCTCATTTTTTCATAATGCCTCCACGGTTGCCGATATGTTTTTGCTGGACTAGATGCTCATGGGCACTTTGCCGCTGCTAATCAGTGCCAAAGTGCAAGTGCTCCCTATCGTTAATTGATACATGTATTAGTGACTCCATGATTGGATGATTGGTTTACTTGTCAGTCCCTAGTACAGTGCACTCAGTGTGCCCAGGGCTTGTAAATCCAATGCCGCTGGTGGGCTCGCAGCACTGGTTGTGCCACCCACAGAAGCGGCCTGTAAAATATGTCTCGGGCCTGCCATCGCAGAGCCTGTGTGCAGCCTCGGGCTGCCATGTCGACTTGGTGAGTACACCCACTTACCAGTCCCTAAACCTTCCCTTTACTGCATGTTGGTCACCCCTAAAGTAGGCCCTAGGGCAGGGTGCATTGTAAGTATAAGGTAGGACATGCCCTGGTGTGTGTGGCATGTCCTAATAGTGAATTACAGCCATTTTCGTTTTTCACTATTGCAAGGCTACCTGCTCCCCATAGGCCAGAATGGGCAGACTGACTATTACACCTTATAGTCAGAACTGACCCAGGGAACCTGGTAGAAAAACGAATTTAGTATGCCTGAACTCAGGATGATAAAATACATCTTTTAGTGAAGTTGGTTTTAACATTCTGTGTTCGAAAATACCACTTTTAGAAAGTGGGTATTTTCTTGCCTAACTATCCAAGCCTGCCTCTGCTAGGTTGTGTATTCCTTGTCTGGAGATTGAGTGACAGGGGCTGGGGGTGGCTACAGGAGACAGGGTGAGTCAGCGCAGGTCTGAATAGGGCTGTGCCTGCCTTCCACAATGCTGGCTCCACCTCCTGCCGGGCGGCTGAGCACTCTGCCCCACATTCTGAAAGGAAAGAAGGAGTCAGAAAAACAAAGTGCTCCAGGACTGACCAGAACTGGTTTTGGACTAGGCAGAGGCCTCTCTGCCTCCAGAGAACAAAGAGAATCAGGGTATAAGAGGGGCACCCAGACCCCAGGAAGATTAGATCACTTTTGGGAACAAGAAGAAACCTTTACTGAGGAGCGGAACCAAGAAGAAACTGAGGAGAAACTATCCCTAAGCCTGAAGTGCTGCTTGGGGGATTGGCCTGCAGTGGTTTGCCTGACTGCCAAAGAGAGGAGAAAGGAACTTTTGCTTTGCTGTGACTTTCATCAACTTGTGAAGGATCTCCAAGGGCTTGGAAGAGAGCTTGCCCCCTGACCGAAGTCCCAGGACCATTGGACTTCACCCCCTTTGTGAATTGCTGCTGGAAACCTGTTTCAGTGGCTACAGAGGTAGGGAGCTGTGACCGACTCTCACGACCGACTCGGTGTCCTGCAAGCACCGCATCGAAGCACCGTCTCGCCCTGCAACGCACGGCCCTGGTCTCACCGACTCCGTCAACGAGCCGCTGCCTGCACCGCATCGAGGGACAACGCGTCCTGCAACGCTTCGCTACGCCGAATCGAACTGGTCCGACCGACACGGTCACTGCTGCTGAGTTCGAGTCCTGTGACCGCACCGGAGTTGGGCACCGCCGCACGCTTTGCGACGCACCGCCCGACTCGCACCGCTGTCCGGACTGATCGACGCCAGCTCCTGAATCCGGCTCCGTCGCCGCACCGCAACCTGCCAGCACCGCATCGAAGCACCGTCTCGCCCTGCAACGCACGGCCCTGGTCTCACCGACTCCGTCTCGACGACGTCAACGAGCCGCTGCCTGCACCGCATCGAGGGACAACGCGTCCTGCAACGCTTCCATTTTTGCATCGCGACCGCGACGAACAGCCATCCGGCTCGCACGCCCGTGCCTGCCGCTTCAAGTAAAAGGTACTGTGACCGAGTCTGTCTACGCTGTGTTGGCCCGTCTCGACGCGGTCAGCTGGATTTGTTAGACTCTGTTTGTTCTCGACATCGCCGTAGCCGGAGGAGGCTACCGACTCGCACAGAACCTTGAATTAAGCCTTTTTGATCAGAACTAAGTATTCTTAACAGTATTGTGGATTATTTTTGTCGTTTATGGTCTTGTGATAAATCTATATAAAGTATACCTATTTTTATAAATATATAACCTGTGTGGTGTCCATTTGTAGTGTTGTCACTTGATTACTGTATGTGTTCACAAATGCTTTACACACTGCCTCTGAACTAAGCCTGTCTGCTCGTGCCAAGCTACCAAGAGGGTGAGCAGGGGTTATTTCGAGAGTGTACCTACTCTCCCTGACTAGACGCAAGGGTCCCTATTTGGACAAGGGTACATACCTCTGCCAACTAGAGACCCCCAAATCTAACATTGGTGGTCAGCGGTGAGGATTCTGGACTTGCATTTGTGACTCATGTACAGTGATTGGTGAACACTACTTAGTGAGTGCAGACCAAAACGCAACCACATACTTTAATAGCATTTTTTCTGGGATTTCCTATTTTTGCAAATGCCAAGTTCAGTCACTATGGAGAAACCAGCATCAGTAGCCTCTGTTGAATGTGATTGGGAAGAAGAGAGGCTAGAATGCTACACCCTTAAGCAGCTCAAGCAATTCTGCAAAAAGTTTAAAGTGTCCATGACCGGGATCTCCAGGAAGGAGGACCTCCAAAAGGCGCTGAGGGCCTGGGTCGAATCAAGGAGTGCCCCTGTGGAGGGGGCTGAGAATGCAGAAGGGCAGCTGGAGGGGCTATTGGGTCTAGGGGCTAGAAGACCACCTTCCCCAGTAGGTAGCAGTGTTTCTGCCAGAGGACTGTCTCCAGAGGAGTTGGAGGACAGGAAAGAGAGTAGGATGCACGAAATAGAGCTGACCAAACTCAAGCTGAATAAGCAGTTGGAATTCGAAATGCAAACAAGGAAATTAGCCCTAGAGGAAAAGAAAATGCAGTTTGAACATGAGAAAGTTTTGAGGGAGTTGGAATTGAAGGCCAAGAGCTTAGAGATTACTCCCTCTGGTGGCAGTGTACCGCCTGTGCCTGTTGAGGCTAGGGTGTATATTCCCAAAGATGTGGTGAAGGAGTTTTTTAAAAATGACGACATAGGGCAGTGGTTCAAAGCCTATGAGGTAGCCATGTCTTCCCACCGGGTCCCTGAGAAGGATTGGGGAGCGGGGTTGTGGGGACGGTTCCTCAGTGAAGGGCGGGATACCTTGTTGGATTTGCCCTCTGAAGTCTATAATTCGTACAGCCACATGAAGGATGCCTTAATGACTAGATATGGTTTGACCCCTGAGCTTTATAGGCAAAGGTTCAGGAACTGTAGTAAGATTGAGAGCAGTACCTGGGTTGAATATGTGACCTTCTTTTGCAGAGCCTTGGATGGTTGGGTAAAGGGTAGCAAAGCGACTGATTTTCAGGCGCTCTTTGATTTGATTGCCTGGGAGCACTTGTCCGGTAATTGTTTTCCTGAGCTACGCCAGCACCTGATTGATAGTAAGCTGACTAACCCTAGGCAGCTTGCTGAGGAGGCGGACCGCTGGGTGAGTACCCGGGTCCACAAGGGTCACGTGGGAGACTCCGCCAAGGGTGGGCAGGGTCCCCAGCAGAAGAGTGGGGGGGACAAGGGTAAACAGAAGGAGTTCCATAAAGGGCCCCAAAGTAGACCCCAAGGGAACCAAGGGAAAGGTTCCCAGCCTCCCCCTGAGAAGAAGCCAGTGGCCCTGACAGGCCCCCCTGTTCACCAGGGACCACTGGTATGTTACAAGTGTGGCGCCCCTGGCCACAAGGCAAACGATCCTCGTTGCCCTTTGCATGGAAAACCAGCACCCACCAGTGCAGTCCCCCGGCAGTTGGCTAGTGTAGCCCTGGGGGAGGAGTTGGGTGCCCAAGGTGGGGGGATCCCACAGTGTTTTCCCTTGTCTCATTAGGAGACTCTGAGATGGTCCCTAGGACCCCGCTGCCTGAGAACACTAAGAAATACAGGCAGTGGGTGACCATCAATGGCCATAGGGTGGAGGCTCTGAGAGACACAGGAGCCAGTGTGACAGCTGTCAAGTGTCACCTGGTGTCTAAAGAGCAGGTTATCCCTGATGCATTCTATCCGGTTGTTGCCGCTGACAACACAGAGAGTCACTGCAAGGTGGCTCAGGTTCCCTTTGAGTGGGGGGTCTCGGGTACTCTTCAAGTAGCTGTGAGGCCAGCCATGCCTGTTGACTGTTTGTTAGGGAACGATTTGGAGAGCTCACCTTGGGCTAAGGTGGAGCGGAGTGCGCATTTAGAAATGTTGGGCTTGCCTGATTGGGCATGTGTGACCACCCGGTCAATGGCAGCTAAAGGTGTTCAAGAGGACCTGGAGCCTGAGAGGGAGGCCCAGGTGCCTGCCGGAGAGAGAGGAGGCAGGGGGCGCGGGAAACCGGCCCCCGAGGTTCCCACGGTCCAGGAGGAGGCAGACCCTGAGGGGGATGCCCTGGAACCTACAGGGGAACAGGTAGCTGAACTGGGGGACCTACCTGAGCTGACCCATTGGCAGCAAGAAGGAGGACCCTCCAGGGAAGAGTTCTGCAAGGAGCAGAACACATGCCCTTCTCTCGTGGGTCTGAGGCAACAGGCCACAGACCAGGCAGCAGGTGATCAGTCTGGATCACATTGGGTTTACTGGGAGAATGGTCTCCTGTATTCAGAGCCTAAGGTTGCTGAGCCTGGGTCAGCCCGTGTGCTGGTGGTACCCCAGCGCTTCAGAGCCTTCCTACTGGGGTTGGCTCATGATGTACCGTTAGCGGGACATCTGGGGCAGGACAAGACCTTTGACAGGCTTGTTACCCATTTCTATTGGCCCCAGATGCGCAGGAGTGCCGCCACTCACTGCAGGACATGCCAGACTTGCCAGGCAAGTGGAAAAGTGGGAGGAAGCACAAGGCTCCTCTCCAGCCATTCCCTGTGGTCAGCACCCCTTTGAACGGGTGGGTATTGACATTGTGGGGCCACTGGACCCCAAGACAGCCATGGGCAACAGGTTTATCCTGGTCTTGGTGGACCATGCCACCCGGTACCCTGAAGCCATCCCTCTGAGGACAGTGACGGCCCCCGTGGTGGGACGGGCACTGATGGGAATTTTCTCACGTGTGGGATTCCCTCAAGAGGTGGTGTCTGACAGAGGTACCAACTTCGTGTCCAAGTACATGAAGTCCCTGTGGCAGGAGTGCGGTGTAACTTACAAGTTCACCACTCCTTACCACCCTCAAGGAAATGGTCTGGTTGAGAGATTCAACCGGACCCTCAAGGGCATGATTATGGGTCTGGAAGAACCCATGAGGCGTAAATGGGACGTCCTCTTACCATGCCTGTTGTTTGCATACCGGGAGGTGCCACAGAAGTCTCTAGGGTTCAGTCCCTTTGAGCTCCTCTATGGACACCCGGTGCGAGGACCTCTGAGTTTGGTCAAGGAAGGCTGGGAGCAATCTCCCAGGAAACCTCCCCAGGATGTATACAGTTACATGCTGGCCTTCAGGAACCAGACTAGGCGTTTCAGAGAGCTTGCTGAGGCAAATCTGGAAGCCAGCCAGGAGGAGATGAAGCGGTGGTACGACCAGAATGCCACTCTGGTAGAGCTTCAGCCTGGTCAGAAAGTATGGGTCATGGCCCCTGTGGAGCCCTGTGCGCTCCAGGACAGGTGGACCGGCCCTTTTACGGTGGTGGAGCGCAAGAGTCCAGTTACCTATTTGGTGGACTTGCAGTCTCCCAGGAACCCCTTGCGGGTCCTGCATGTGAACCGCCTGAAGCCCCACTTGGAGAGGTCCCAAGTGGGCATGCTCTTAGCTACAGATGATGGAATGGAGGAGGAGACCGAGCCTCTTCCTGACCTCCTGTCAGCCCGAGAGCAAGATGGATCAGTGGAGGGAGTAAACCTCTTTACCTCCCTGACACCTGAGCAGCAGGGTGACTGTCGCCAACTGTTGGGACAGTTCCCTGACCTGTTCTCCCTGGTTCCCAGTGTCACCCATTGGTGCGTCCATGATGTGGACACTGGGGACAGTCTTCCTGTGAAGCACAAGGCTTACAGGGTGACTGACAGGGTCAGAGCCTGCATCAAGGAGGAGGTCTCCAAGATGTTTGCGCTAGGGGTGATTGAGTCCTCTAACAGCCCTTGGGCCAGCCCCGTGGTCTTGGTTCCAAAAGCTGCCGCGCCTGGTGCCACACCAGAACTCCGGTTCTGTGTGGACTACAGGGGACTCAATTCCGTCACCAGGACTGACGCCCACCCCATCCCCAGAGCTGATGAGCTCATAGATCGGTTAGGGGCTGCGCGGTACCTCAGCACGTTTGACTTAACGTCTGGATACTGGCAGATCGCCTTGACTGATGGGGCAAAAGAGAGGTCAGCATTCTCCACACCAGATGGGCACTACCAGTTCCGGGTGATGCCCTTTGGGATGAAGAATGCCCCTGCCACCTTTCAGAGGTTGGTCAACCAGGTGTTGGTTGGACTGGAGGATTTCAGTGCCGCCTACCTGGATGACATCGCAGTGTTCAGTGCCCGTTGGGAAGAGCATCTGCGCCACCTCTGGGAAGTGTTGATGGCGCTGCGGAGGGCAGGCCTCACAATCAAGGCGAGTAAGTGCCAGATTGGGCAGGGTTCTGTGGTGTACTTGGGACACCAGGTTGGGAGCGGCCAGGTGGCGCCCCTCCAACCGAAAATTGATACCATTCTGGCTTGGGAGCCCCCAAGACCCAGACAGAGGTGAGAGCCTTCCTAGGACTCACCGGGTATTACCGGAGATTCGTCAAGGGGTATGGCAGCATTGTTGCCCCCTTGACCGAGCTGACTTCCAAGAAGCAGCCCAGGAAAGTGATTTGGACTGACGCCTGTCAAAAAGCTTTTGACACCTTGAAGACTGCCATGTGCACGGCGCCTGTGCTCCAGGCACCCAACTTCTCCAATGAGTTCATTGTTCAGACCGACGCTTCAGAGCATGGTGTAGGGGCTGTTCTATCACAGATCAATGAGGAGGGCCTAGACCAACCTGTAGCCTTCATCAGTAGGAGGTTACTTCCCCGGGAACAGAGATGGAGTGCTATTGAGCGTGAGGCATTTGCTGTGGTCTGGGCACTGAAGAAGCTGAGACCATACCTGTTTGGGACTCACTTCCGGGTTCAGACAGACCACAGGCCCCTCAGATGGTTGATGCAGATGAGGGGTGAGAATCCAAAGCTGTTGAGGTGGTCCATTTCCCTACAGGGGATGGACTTTACGGTGGAACACCGCCCTGGTACAGAACACGCCAATGCTGATGGACTGTCCAGATTTTTCCGCCTTAGCGATGAGAACTCCCTAGGGGTAGGATAGTTCTCCCCACATTTCAGCTGGAGGGGACACGTGTTAGACCTGGCATCCTTGGCGTGGGTCTCCCTCTCATTTTTTCATAATGCCTCCACGGTTGCCGATATGTTTTTGCTGGACTAGATGCTCATGGGCACTTTGCCGCTGCTAATCAGTGCCAAAGTGCAAGTGCTCCCTATCGTTAATTGATACATGTATTAGTGACTCCATGATTGGATGATTGGTTTACTTGTCAGTCCCTAGTACAGTGCACTCAGTGTGCCCAGGGCTTGTAAATCCAATGCCGCTGGTGGGCTCGCAGCACTGGTTGTGCCACCCACAGAAGCGGCCTGTAAAATATGTCTCGGGCCTGCCATCGCAGAGCCTGTGTGCAGCCTCGGGCTGCCATGTCGACTTGGTGAGTACACCCACTTACCAGTCCCTAAACCTTCCCTTTACTGCATGTTGGTCACCCCTAAAGTAGGCCCTAGGGCAGGGTGCATTGTAAGTATAAGGTAGGACATGCCCTGGTGTGTGTGGCATGTCCTAATAGTGAATTACAGCCATTTTCGTTTTTCACTATTGCAAGGCTACCTGCTCCCCATAGGCCAGAATGGGCAGACTGACTATTACACCTTATAGTCAGAACTGACCCAGGGAACCTGGTAGAAAAACGAATTTAGTATGCCTGAACTCAGGATGATAAAATACATCTTTTAGTGAAGTTGGTTTTAACATTCTGTGTTCGAAAATACCACTTTTAGAAAGTGGGTATTTTCTTGCCTAACTATCCAAGCCTGCCTCTGCTAGGTTGTGTATTCCTTGTCTGGAGATTGAGTGACAGGGGCTGGGGGTGGCTACAGGAGACAGGGTGAGTCAGCGCAGGTCTGAATAGGGCTGTGCCTGCCTTCCACAATGCTGGCTCCACCTCCTGCCGGGTGGCTGAGCACTCTGCCCCACATTCTGAAAGGAAAGAAGGAGTCAGAAAAACAAAGTGCTCCAGGACTGACCAGAACTGGTTTTGGACTAGGCAGAGGCCTCTCTGCCTCCAGAGAACAAAGAGAATCAGGGTATAAGAGGGGCACCCAGACCCCAGGAAGATTAGATCACTTTTGGGAACAAGAAGAAACCTTTACTGAGGAGCGGAACCAAGAAGAAACTGAGGAGAAACTATCCCTAAGCCTGAAGTGCTGCTTGGGGGATTGGCCTGCAGTGGTTTGCCTGACTGCCAAAGAGAGGAGAAAGGAACTTTTGCTTTGCTGTGACTTTCATCAACTTGTGAAGGATCTCCAAGGGCTTGGAAGAGAGCTTGCCCCCTGACCGAAGTCCCAGGACCATTGGACTTCACCCCCTTTGTGAATTGCTGCTGGAAACCTGTTTCAGTGGCTACAGAGGTAGGGAGCTGTGACCGACTCTCACGACCGACTCGGTGTCCTGCAAGCACCGCATCGAAGCACCGTCTCGCCCTGCAACGCACGGCCCTGGTCTCACCGACTCCGTCAACGAGCCGCTGCCTGCACCGCATCGAGGGACAACGCGTCCTGCAACGCTTCGCTACGCCGAATCGAACTGGTCCGACCGACACGGTCACTGCTGCTGAGTTCGAGTCCTGTGACCGCACCGGAGTTGGGCACCGCTCGCACGCTTTGCGACGCACCGCCCGACTCGCACCGCTGTCCGGACTGATCGACGCCAGCTCCTGAATCCGGCTCCGTCGCCGCACCGCAACCTGCCAGCACCGCATCGAAGCACCGTCTCGCCCTGCAACGCACGGCCCTGGTCTCACCGACTCCGTCTCGACGACGTCAACGAGCCGCTGCCTGCACCGCATCGAGGGACAACGCGTCCTGCAACGCTTCCATTTTTGCATCGCGACCGCGACGAACAGCCATCCGGCTCGCACGCCCGTGCCTGCCGCTTCAAGTAAAAGGTACTGTGACCGAGTCTGTCTACGCTGTGTTGGCCCGTCTCGACGCGGTCAGCTGGATTTGTTAGACTCTGTTTGTTCTCGACATCGCCGTAGCCGGAGGAGGCTACCGACTCGCACAGAACCTTGAATTAAGCCTTTTTGATCAGAACTAAGTATTCTTAACAGTATTGTGGATTATTTTTGTCGTTTATGGTCTTGTGATAAATCTATATAAAGTATACCTATTTTTATAAATATATAACCTGTGTGGTGTCCATTTGTAGTGTTGTCACTTGATTACTGTATGTGTTCACAAATGCTTTACACACTGCCTCTGAACTAAGCCTGTCTGCTCGTGCCAAGCTACCAAGAGGGTGAGCAGGGGTTATTTCGAGAGTGTACCTACTCTCCCTGACTAGACGCAAGGGTCCCTATTTGGACAAGGGTACATACCTCTGCCAACTAGAGACCCCCAAATCTAACAGTGTCTCTTTTAATTTATTGCGTCCTTCTCATTCTTTGTGACCACAAAATAACTTTGTACATCAGGCCTTTGTTTGAGTGGCTTGGTTTACTAAATATATGTATGTCACTGTTGAATGTGGTTCATCTTGAAGAATGCTACAGTGGGATCCTTTCAATTGAATGATTTAAAATCCATTAATAAATTGACCCTGATAGGATTATCTGTTATAACAGATGCTGCTTAGAATCTTTCCAATGACCAGCCGCAAGTGGATCTCTGGATGATGCAATATGTGTAGGAAAACATGATAAAAGGGATGATGAAACGGGCACAGTTTAATGCACATGTCAGAATTTGATTGAGGAATAAAAACATAAGTGCTATCGTGTCAATTGCAATCCAATCCAATCTTAAATTGTTCTTTCAATTAGGTTGGGGTCATAAATTTGTATTTATGTTTCAAGTTAGGGTTTTTGCTTCTTTTATCTTTAGAAAGTACTCTGGATCTCTCTCTACCTATAATATCCCATTTTACGATGAATGATATTATTCATGTTATAACAATTTGGCCAGAATTACAAGATGTATTTACCCCATACTGAATGCCGAAATACTTGATTGCTGGATGCAACTTTCTTGCTGAACACGGCTTGGACGGCTGATCCCAAGACCCTGAATGTTCAATCTTAACCATACCATAGGTCAATTTACTCTCAAGCTACGACATATACAAATCCATTTTTTACAAGTCTACTCAGGATTTTTGGTTGTCCTCTGCGACGCTGTTTGCTCAGTTTGGGTTATAAGGCCTTTTTATCCAATTCTGCCCTCAGGAAGTCTTTGATAAGGTGAGACGTGTTGGCTGCACTTGTTTGCATAGTCTGAAGAAGAACACGATTAAAAGGCAAGCTCAAACAATAGGACCTACTTGTCTTGTTTTCGTTGTTTCTTGTACAACTTTCTTTGTATAAACTTTGTTTTTTGGCCTCTTGATCTTGTTTAAAAAACAATTTTAAAGCAATACTCTTGTGAAAGGTGCATACAGAAAGTGGACAAGGCATTGCTGGTTATATGCAATGCTGTACCAACTGTTGTTTGTTATAACAATTGCACATTTTGAAGGTTCTTTTATGTAGTTCTAACACTCCTTTCTATGTTTATTGACCTTCAAATAAATTAAGCAAATGAATAAAACATTAAAAAGTGAATGTCTGTGATTTCAATTCTTTAGTAGCACTATCAATGATTGAGAATGGTCCAACATGGTTGTTCATCCATAAACAATTGCTGTGGTTTCATAGGGATGGCGTTAAGGCTTGTGGATGTTTTTCTTCAAGGATATTCTGTTGCTGCCTATGCTGCACATTTTATGCACCCACCTGGTATACTGTAGTATACAAGAGCAGACAATCAAGGGTTGGATTATGAATGCTGTACATAGTTCAAGTACGCAACTGGTGCCTAGTGCAGACTGGACTCTTGCACCCAAAAAGCAAACAAATGCACTAGAGACAGTACAGCTGAGAAGCATGGAGCAGCTGTATGTACATTACTTTCTGAATTTCTGCAGAAGAGCGCTGACACTTAATGGGGTGCTAAAAAGCTTCAGGGCCAATCAAGGTACCTCTTCCTCAAGCCTGACAGCACAGGTCGTGCCACGCTGTTTGTATGTGCACATGGACACCACTGGAAATACTTTAAAAGGAGTTCAGGGACTTCTGATGGGGTGATTCCGTTGGTGACTGCCAACCACAGGGGCCCCAAAAGAGTGCCTTCTGAGTGTGTGCTAACTATGCATCACATTCTCGATGGCAGACACTTAGCAAATATTTCCAGGGGCTTTTTGACTATGTACATGCATCTGTAGTGTGGAGCATGCCTTCAGTCACATGTATTTCATCATTCGCCAATTGTCAACTCTGTGTGCACGTTGAGGAACTCTCACTCTCCATTGTGTGCACTGTTAGTTTGCACTTACACAGCGGGTAACAAAAATCTGCAAACTTCTATAAAAACAAATTGTCCCTGGAGCGCATGATGCAAACATCCATTGTGCTGTGTGGACATTTTTGTAATACAGCCCATGGTCCCCTTTTCATTGGGAATGTTCTACTTACTGAAAGGGTCCATTTTTTTCTCTCAACAGGTATAGAGTGTCAGTCAGTGGTAGCTGGGGAAGGAGGTGGGCAGTGCTCTTAGGGCCCAATTTCGAGTAAGACTCGCGGTGGCGTAGCTGTGGCGGTCCTGCGTCCGCCTTATTCCAAGGCAGCTTTTAGGACCGCCCACCGCTGCGCCAGCTGCGCCAGGGAACCGCCGTTCCCTGGCAGTGGCGCAGCGCAGAGGCCTATATAATATGCAAGGCTGGACTGCCGCAGTCCGCCGAGCATATTATGAGTTTCCCCTCCACCAGCCATTTCCTGGTGGGCTCACTGCCATGAAAAGGCTGGTGGAGGGGAAACAAATGGGGCCCTACAGGGCCCCCATGCCCCCGGCGCCATGGGGATGCATTCAGGGGGGCACAACATGTGCCCCCCTGTTTGCTTGCACCCCAAGTTCCAGCACGGCATGGACTTCACAGTCCATGCCATGCTGGAACTTCTTTTGCGTTCCTATTGCGGTGGCGCCGTGGGAACGCAAAAGAAAGGACCAAAAAAGCCCACCAGACATGAGTTGTACTCATAATCTGGCCAGCGGTCCTTGCATAGCTTTGGTGGTGCTGAGCTAGGACAGAGCCAGAGCAGCACCACCAAAGTCGAAATCGGGCCCTTAGTTCTTACTTGCAGCACCTGTTGACTGCTTTGCAACCGTTGGGTTTTAACCTATATGACGAACGCTGTTTTTAAAGTTACTATGCATCATAGCTGTTGATAACTTTAGCAGGTGGTTGTTTGTGCCTGTTTTCAATCATCAATTTTTAACATATACTACATCCAATGTTCAGTGAATATTGTTTTTAAAAATTGCTGTCAGTGTCACCCAGTATCACTTCCTGTGATGAGCTTACAGCATGTGTCTCCTTTTTAGGTCGAGCCTGCATGCGCTGCTCTGCAAGCCATGCTGTATTGGAGTATGTACTTGAAGCCCCGCCCACTCTCCGCCCATATTTGTCATTGGCTTGTGTCATTGTCCTTCTTAAATGCTGGCATCTGATTTGGTATTAGGCTTGTTAGTCTCTCCTTTTGTAACCTCCCATGAGTACTGGCCCTTTTACTTCGGTTGTTACAAGGTACGTCTTCTTTAGTCTATAAGCACTATTTTCTTTGATGAGTTTCTCTTACTGCAGGAGGGCAGGAAGGTCTCTTGTGCGCATTTGTGACCACCGGCTTGTTTATTTAACTTGTAGCAAACGGGGAGCTCTTCAGGGGCCTTGGGAGACAGAAGGGGGCAACTCAGCGATGCCTTCAAGCATTTGGAATGCAATAGGTCTCGCATTTGCGAGAGTTTAAGCTATTGGCATTGTAAATGACAATGCCTTTTATTTATGTTTTAAAAACCAAAACATAAATAAAAGGCATTGTCATTTACAATGCCAATAGCTTAATCGCGCGTAAATGCGAGACCTATTGCATTGCAGATGCTTGTTTGAGCTGCTTCCAGAGATGTTGCAAGTAATAAATGAAGAAAGTACATTACTAACAAGCTCATTTTTGAGGGTGCTTGTTTTTTTTTACATTCAGCTATGACACTGAGATAGCTATCATGAAATAAACGACATTGTCTTTGATTAAAGCCTGATTCATGGCGAGTGACGGATAATTTAAACACTGATCATTTAACTAATTGTAGGACATCACATGAATATTTAAAGAAATCTGCTTTAATAGAACTCTCAAAGCCGTTGGCACTCATAAATTAGATTCACGAGTGAAAGTGGTCGGGTTTCCAAATCATTTCACTAAGATGTAACATGACCCCCCATTTGTGTAATACTTAACTGGAGTAAATCCCATGGAAGGGAGGGTAGTGGGCGTCCCAAGGCATGGGGAGCCTTGGAACTTTGTGAACACCTAGAAACACAGACGTTTGCGGCTATCCCCAAACTCCCATTTGGCTTTTTCCCACCCTGGAAACATTTGGAGGTTCACTCTTCAGTGTGAGAGTAAATCCCTTTCCAAAGTGGAAAACAGAAAGCAATATCCCCAAAGTTCAAGGGGTTGCAGAGATAAGGTTTTCTCCACAGAGTCAGTAAGCAAAGAGGGTATGAAGTTCCTCAGGGTCTGAGTAAAAGAACGTGGGAGTGTAGGTGAAGATGACACCAAGGATTGGTCGTCTCACCTGAAGTAGAAAACGCTCGTATCCTGACCTACCCTGCCGCCGGAACCGGGATGGTAAAGTGGGACTAGTCCGGTGGGTAGAAATACTCCTGGTCGATTCAGAGCCCGCAAATCTTCCCGCGGTTCAGGGGAGATCTTGCGTGACTCTGGGCCATAAACACGAAACATGTTGACCTTTAGAGAGTAGAGCATATATAGCTAGAAATCTTTTATCTAGTTTACTGCCACTCTCTCTGTTTTTACTCAGGCAGTTTACCTCCCAGAATAAAACACTACTAGGACTAACTGACCTGTTTTAATCCACGCATTGCACATTTACACACACACTAGGCCCCTCACCCCCACTGCACCCAACGGCAGGAACAAAAGATCCCCGCCAAAGAGCCCCGTACTGGGTGCCCGTCAGGTATTGCAGCGCCGACCTGACGAGGGGCAGGCTCATATGATGAAGCATGACACCTAGCTTGCTAGGTGTGTGAGAGCCCTAGTTCCGACAAGGGAATTCCCCCCTTGTTTTCTACTTCAGGTGAGACGACCAATCCTTGGTGTCATCTTCAGCTACACTCCCACGTTCTTTTACTCAGACCCTGAGGAACTTCATACCCTCTTTGCTTACTGTCTCTTTGGGGCATGTATGCTGGACCTCGTTAAACTTGCCCCCCTGTCCCTTTTGTTTGGTACATTTCTCCACAGAGTGCAATATTTTTCCTTCGAGGTACAAATGTGGCTTTGCACAAAGTTGCTGATAAACACCACTTACAATTAGCCTGGTCGAAATAGAACTGCAAATGTGTATCCAGGAATTCACAAACTTTTCCTGAAATAGGCCTGCCAAGTGTGCGGCTTTACAGCTGTGACCTTGAAAAGCTTTGTGAATACCAGGAGCTGTGAATCTGCACCCATGGATGTTAGGAAAACTAAGGGTGCCGAGCTACAACTTTCTTTGTGAATAGGGCTCAGTGAATTTAATAGAAAAGATAAATGACCTTCTTCTTAGCATGTTTACAATTCCTTCATATGGATTGATGAGAGTGGATGCTTAATTTTACATCCACTGACAAATTCGTCAGATTTTGGGCTGGAATAAATGATTCTGTTTCATGTTTCTGAGGGACACAGTGCAGGCTGCCAGCCGACTTTTACTGAGTTCAGCAAAATACCATCACAGCAGCTTATCTATCACGCCCCCGCCATGCATCTCATGGACCTCCTAAAATAATATTTTAAGGCTAGTAATTTAAAAGCAATTTGTGTGTAGGTTTATGCAGATGGCTGTGTATAAGTGAGATGGATGGGCCCTCTAGGGCCTCATTTCTGTAATATGTATTGGAATAAATGCAAAGATATAAACAAAGGAAAATCAATGTTCCTTAAAGGATGCTTCTGGCAGAAATAATCATTATAATATCTTGTTTTCTCGTAATAAAGCCAGAACCTATAGTTTACTAGCCCTGTAAAGAGGGCACCTTTTCAAATGAATCGATACTTACATACCACTGTAGAGGGCCGGACTGGGAACGCAAACCGGCCCTGGCAATTGAGATGGACTGGCAGTGGGGGGGGGGAAGGAGGGGGGAAGGGGGGGTAGGTGCACGTGGAAAACACTGCAGCTGCTATTGTTACATGGGCGATAAAACCGGCCCCCAATAACAAAAACGGCCCCCCCAGGGGTCCAAAACCGTCCCCCACCCTGGCGGCCCACTGGGGAAATGCCCAGTGCCTGCTACGGCCAGTTGGACCCTGCCACTGTATGCAATAATCAGTGGCCTAGTCACAAAGGCATTTTGTAGTACGTAAAGTATCACTCCTGTTGTACTCTTTTACATTCTCTTACATGCCTTTGTGGATTGCACTTAACATCTCAAATGGGAATAAAATAGGAATGTTCATGGAATAGCCATGACAAATTAGTTCAAATAGAAAGGACTGTTCCATCTTGACACTTTCTACTGGTAGGGAGTTGGTTGTTGTGGAGCTGAGGCATGCAATAGTACCTAGAAGAGTACTCCTGTGTACTACTTCACATACTCATAAATGCTTTTGTCAATCAGACCAATTGTTTGTTGAGTCAACACTTCCCAATAGCGATATTACACGTTCTACAGAAATGTAAGGTACTGCAATTTCATATTTTAAAGTATTTTTTTTTAAACTCAAAACTTCCTGAATTATAATTTTGGTTTTTTGCACATGATAGGGATTGAACCTATTTCACTGACCTATTAATGTCACAAGGGAGGAGGTACACTATTTAAAATAAAAATGCCGCCTCGAGGCATCAATGTGTGGTTGCTCTGCTGTTGACAACCTATGGTGTTTTACATGCTCACTTTTGTAAGTGCCCATTATGCAACTGCAACCAGCACATGACAACATGCAATCCAGTGTACTGCAAGAGAGCTACATAAAAACGCTGAAGAAAATGAAAACAACGTGAGGCTTCATTCTTTGCCTCCTCCCATTACCCCCACACAAAATGTAAACACTGGTTTCGCAGACCCCTAATCTCCTGTTTCAAAAAATAGTGACTGCATATTTTGTTCCCATTTTTAATTCCATTTTATAATTTGCATCAGTTTAGCTCGCATTGGCATTCTTTGCCATTTTGTATTCTCAGGCTGATTTCTTCTTTCTTCCCTTGTCAGCATTACGCTCTTTTTTGTTTCCAAATTTCTGAATAGTTTAGCTTTAGCTGTCTGTTGGCAACACCAAAACATACACATGTATTTAGATTGACTTTGCGGCAGGCCCTTGTTCATAATGGCATGTCTTTGTTGCCTATCTCTGTATTCTGCTCTTCATTCGAGGGATTTTCTTCTATTTCACTCTCAAAATGTAAGGCGAGCTGTATCCTTCCACTCAAGACTTTTTAAAATTTTGTTTTTGAGCACTCCGTGGAAATGCATCTGTTTACATGCTTCCTCCCCTCCCAACTGTCTTTTTGCGCTCCGCCCTGCTCACTGTGCCTCTCTGCATACTGAGGGGCAGATCTACCAGCCCCTTGCGCCACTTTTGCGACACTTTTCCCATGTTAAAAGTGACGCAAAAGTGGCGCAAGGGGCTTGTAAATCTGCCCCTGAATATTTTTTTTATGAGAGCCCTGCAACTGCAAAGTGCGGTGGGGCTCCTTGCTTCATTTGCCCTCTTACCCTGATACTCCCTGCCACACTTCCAGTCCTGCTCCCCGTGATACATTTAAAAACATGCATTTTTTTTTTTTTATTGAGGGCTGGCAGTTGAAAATGCACATCGGTGACCTTAATAGAATGGGTTTTTAATAAAAAAAGGCTTTAAAAAATTGACAGCCATGCAAACATCTATGCGTTCACGAGACAGTGGCAAAAAAGCATTGGCAAAGCCAATTGATTGTCTTCTGTCTTCGTTTTGCTTATTGTAAGAATGAAAGCCCTTGACCACCAGAGAGCTGTTCAGTCCCAGTCCCTGCGTTGTTTCATTTGTTTAATAATTCTCAGCATTTTTTTCCTATTTGACATTGTTGGGGTCCTTTAATCCGAAGTGAATCCTCAAACTAAAGATCTGGTACGCTACCGGCAAGAGGGGAAATCACTAATTGGTTCCAACCAGACCGAAAACTCTGTTGGGAAACCCATCCCTATACATTTTTGTCCAGTGCGTAATTTATAAAAAAATAAAAATAAGTGCCAGGGACCTTGTCAGGAGGCCACTGCAGCTTGTGACACCTATTGCCCTCACCAGCGCTGCCATGTCAGCACCAACACAACTACTAACCATCACACTCCTACAAGTGTGAGAATTCAGACTATTCCAGGCCCCCAATGCTATAAGAACGGCTTGGGCGGCAGGAATTAGTCATTTTTACTGTATATTGAATGGATAAACAACTGTTGTTGTGGTCATCTCTAAATTTGATATACAGCGCCACCATGTGGCAGACTGTCATAAGTCCCGCTGTTAACAATTAAGTGCTGGTGGCGAGCACCAGAAACCACCAGCTCAAATTAAGCACTGTTTTTGTCCAGGTACTGTCTTGAGGCATCAGTGATGGCCATTTATGATGCACTATGTTCATCCCGAGGTGGAGCCTATTTGCCTACTTTTCTAAATTAAGTCCTGTGACCTTGGACAAATAGGGCCTATGATTTTATTTTCTAATGAAATAAGAGGATTTTTTTAATTGTCCAATGTTCACTGCCACCTTCGGTGCACCTGTTATTAGGGTTACCTTTGCAGGTCACAAACATTGCATTTCTTGAATGCATTTCTTAAGTGTGCAAGATGGAAGATGGCTGCTGTTCAAAGAGGACAAAAGGGCAGCCAATCACCGAAGTCTTCATTCTCTTTGTTTCCTTGGCACCTAGCCCTGTCTAAGTGCAATAAACAAAGTTAGCTTCCAGATCAGGCCAATGGAGATTGTGCAAGGCTAGTGGCACATAGGAAGCGGCAAGCTGTATAGGAAACGGACAAAGGATGCCTTTCCCAAAAAAGTGGGAAGCTTTGTCCCAACCTGAATCTTGGGTTTTTTAACTTGTGTGATGCACTGATTCTGCTTAACAATGGACTGTGGCCAGTCGCCCAAGGACTGGACATATATGCTGAAGCTCCTCTCCAGCTCGAGGAAGAACATCAACACTAATATAGAACTCCTTCAGCCCTACTGCAGTGCTTCCAGCATGTGGATTTGGACCCGCCCGGGACCAGGGGCAAGGACCCCTGCCCAGTCAAACATCGAAAGGACCATATATCCGACAACTGACCTGCATTCATATAACATCACTGCAGGTAGGATGTGCTATCACACCATAAATCCATGTAACGGGGACCTGCGAGGAATGTAAAGTGACACTGGTCAAGTCTAAACCTACTTTTACTGAGAACAATACAAAGAGAGAGGGTACTTACAGCCAACAGTGGCAGTCATATTGGCTCAATTACAGATCGCTACCAAAGCATAGTCTGGATGGCGGCAAGTATTTGAAACTAAATGGGAAGAAAACTGAAGTGATGATGGTGAGAAACAACCCGTCCAGGTGGATGGAATTTAATTGGCTGGATTCTCTTGGCAGTCAACCCACCCCCAAATCGAAGTCAAAAATCTGGGCTTTTGGCTTGACAACAAGCTTTCAATGGCAACTCAAGCTGAAAAAATGGCGGAAACTTGCTCGGCATGCTTAGGACCTTGAGAAAGCTGCTTAGATGGCTATCTGAGCCAGCAAGCAGGATAGTAGTACAGGGTCTAATCACTTCAAGACCCGATTATCGGAGCTCCTTGTACCTGGGTAGTCCCAAATCGGTCATAAAAAGACTCCAGGTCATTCAGAACACTGCAGCATGGAGACTGTTGAAAATTCCTTAACTCCACTCTGCAACTGCGGTGCTGGCCAGCCTGTACTGGTTACCCGTGCCTAAAAGGATTCTCTTTAAGGCACTGTGCATGGCCGACAGAGCAATGCATAAAAAAGGTCCCAATCTGATTCAAAGAATACTTACTCCCCACAATCCCACCAAAATGCTGCGGTCCACCAGCCAGCATCTGTTTGCATTACCTAGGATCATGAAAGCAAACCCAGGAGTGGAGGAAGTTCCTTCCCTTTCTTGATTCCTAAGCTCTGGAATACTCTCCCACAGGACATAAGGCAAATTAAGTCAGAACCAGTATTTAGGAAATGGCTAAAAACAGTGCTTTTCTAGCCTTTTGCGATCAATACTGATACTGTACCTTTAGCTGTCCCAGTGCTGGGAGGCCCTGCTGGGTAGCCATGCGCTATAGAAATTCCAGGATGTTTCTCATTTCCTCAAGGATAAGAAAAAGTCTAAGACTGCTGCTGATCCTGGATGTGTGAAAACACCCTGCCAGCCCGAGGAGTTGAGATACATGGACACAGCACCTAGGTATCATTCCTTTGACGAGCCAGAGACCTGAGAAGGGGTGCTTAAAGATTCAATGCCTACAACTCCAAATGATCTAAGTGTTAACTCTGCCTGGTGAGCATCCCCTCCCCCCTGCACCACCTTTTATTGTTTTTCCCCCTGACCCTTCCCTCTCCGGTAGAGGTCCCATAATCATTGGTTTTGAGTGCTCAAAGCACTGAGAAACACTGGAAAGGGCCTGAGTGTGCTACTCTTCATGTGTCGTTACACCATACTTGCCAAACTGGTCAGAAAGTCACCAGCTCTACTTCACCGCTAATGTTGGCGCCCAAGTGTGAAGCAGTAGACTTGGAGTCATCAGGTAAATGAGGTATTCATACTTTAATGTAACAGAAAAACGTATTCCTTTAACACCAATGTATAGTGATCTCCCAGTGTTTTTACTACAAACAGAGAACTCCCAGACATTTTGGCAGGCCTCTTTAAGGGGCATATGTACAAAAGCATTTTTGTGGTCAGAAAAAGCCTGATTCACAGAATCGAGCCATTACCGACTGCAAAAATGCTTTTCCATATTTACAGAGCACAAATTGCGATTCGGTAACATATAAACAAATCTCAATTTGTGTTTAGTAATTTGGTGTTTGGAAGGGGCGTGTTTAGGGCGTCCATTTCAAATACCAAATTGCAGTGCTATGTGCAAAGGTTTTACGACCGAATTACAGTCTCAAAGCATTCATTTTTCACTGACACCTCACAGATGATGGTAACCATTCGTCCATTGGACCCATTCCCTTTTGTAAATGTTGAAACAAATATTTTTTAAGAGCAGGCAGTCGTCATTTTATTTTTTGAAATGCATCTTGATTTCCTTAAAGGAAAACAGCCTGCATTAAAAAAAAAATTGCTTTATTAAAATGCAATCACAGACATGGTGGTCTGCTGACCCCAGCAGGCCACCATCCCTATGATGGCAGCAATTCCTAATGGGTCGCAAATTGTGACCAACCTCATTAATATTCATGAGGTAGGTATATTGCTAACCCATTAGGAATCACAATTATTAATTTGTACATTTTTGTACATTAGGAATTGTGATTTCCTAATTGCGATTCACAAAAAATTGCAATTAGGAACTTGCGATCACTAAATTTTGTACATATGGCCCTTGGAGTTTTGAGGGAATTGAACATTTTTCAATTTGTCAAGGAAATTCTAAATAGGGAGTAAAATGCACTATATTGCATTTCCTCTAACATAAGCATATTACTGGGGATGAACTTTAGTCTGGGGAATTTACTCCATACTTAAGGTTTTCATCCAAAAATTAGAGGATTTTTAGTTCCCTGCTATCACTAAATAAGGCACTAAATGAGGCACTCAGTGCTTAATTTGTAAAAATATAAGTGCCAGGGCTCTCGTCAGGAGGCCACTGCAGCTTGCACCACACATTGCCCCTGCTATGTTGCCAATAATAGAAACAACACAGCTACTAACCATCACACTCCTACAAGTGTGACAATTCAGACTATAGCATCCCCCAATGCTATAAGAATGGCCTTAGCAGCAGGTAATAGTCATTTTTAATATACATTGAATAAGAATGACCTGTTGTTGTGGTCATCTATAAATTAACCAGACTGCCACAAGCGCCGGTGATGACAATTAAGTGCCTTGCAGAGCACCGCAAATCACATGCTCAAATTAAGCACTGGAAGCACATAACTTACATTGTATAAATCTACTATGTAACTGCTTTACAGGTTCCTGTTGTGTTTCTCTCACTTCTACTAGTTTTGTGGTGTTCATGATCAGTAGGGGCGTGAACAGTCAAGGTTTGCAAATGTAGGAGTTGATTTAGAGTTTAGACACAATCTGTCAAAATCTGTCCAAACCTGGCTGATGTTCCAACTGCCCTGTTTAGTGCCTGTATTCACATTAATAAGGGAGGACGGGACATCCATCAATTTTGGCAGCTGTAGAGCTAAATACCAAATCAATCCCTTAAATTCAAAGGGACCAGGTTTTGGTGGGAAGATTGTGATCATTGTATATCATCTTGTTTGTGATTGGATTGTGATCACATAAATTAATGTTTGTTAACAGTTTTAGTTGGATCTAGCTTTCTCTGCAGGGTCACCCCCAAACATTTTGTCTTCACCCCTCCTGGTTTCTGAACCCATTTTTGTTGGCTTTTAGGACTTAGCACACTTTACCACTGCTTACCAGTGCTAAAGTGCTTGTGCTCTCTCCTTTAAACATGGCATCATTGGCTGACATACAATTGACACATTTATTATACTTGTAGGCACCTAGTAAAGCACTACTACATGTACCCAGGGCCTGTAAATTAAATTCTACTAGTGGGCCTGCAGCACTTATTGTTCCACCCATTTAAGTAGCCTTTTTAAACATGTCTCAGGTCTGCCGTTGCAGCCTGTGTGTGCAGTTTTTTTTTTTTGAAATATATTTTTATTAGCATTTATTTATGTGTTCAGACATATAGTAATCAATACAAATACAGAAGCCCGGCGATGAGGCAGGTCTTGTCGCCTATCACATACACTATAAAGAGAACATTACCGGTGCGTCCAACAAAACAAGACATGTCTGCAAGCATAACATTCCTCATCGATACAGTACTACTGAATTGTGCATGGCTCAGCGGGTGTCGGTATTTGTATAGTAATCAGAATATCGATGAGCTCCAATCCCGTGGGGGGCTGTGAGCATTCAGTTTGTCTAATGTGTTTCAGTGTTTCATTCCGGTTGCCCATAGGCATGTCATTGCTGCCTACAGTACCTTCTACTGTAACAACTAATCAAATATGGTGAACACGACACATCATGTCAATTAAAAAAAGAAAAAAAAAAGAGTCTTAATAAACAGCCTACAACAACGGCTAAATCCAACCCACCAGAGGTCTGCGCACCTGAGCTTGTGACTCCAGTTGAAAGCATCCAATCTAAAGTCAACAGGGGAAAAAACAAGACAAAAATGGGGGGAGGGGGGGGAAGGCCCCAATCTCGGCAGGGGGAAAAAAAGGGTTAAAGAAAGGGGGAAGAAGAGGAACCAAATCTCGGTACCGAATGAAACATCGTTAGCTATCCCTCAGAGTCAGTGGACGAGGGGATCTGAGTTTGTTCCTGTTCGTGCCGTTGTTCCCACATTCTCACCATATCTGCCCAGGTTTCGGCCAGCGGCTTACAGCGTTTCGTGACCCTATCTTCTGTGAACAAGGCTTGTTCCTCCGCTCTGGCCCAGCTGGTGACGTCCGCCTCCCAGGCCCCCACTGGCGGGGTATGCTGTGACTTCCAACCAAAAGCTATCCGTCTCTTAGCTAGGAGGAGGGCCAGGTCCACAAACCTATGGCCCAGTTTTTGTGACTTGGGCCTCGGGAATAATCCAAGTAAACAAATCTCTGGGGAACACACCAGGGATCTAGAGAAGACCTTGTTCAGCATGTCCACAACAGTTGACCAGTAACCTACTAACTGGCTACAGGACCAAATCATATGGTCAAAATCCGCGTCCAAGTTTGAGCACCTAGCGCAGGCCTGATCATCCCTGCAATATACCACGTTTAACCTATGCGGAGTAAGGTACGTTCTATGCACAACATTAAGTTGTATTAATTTAAAAGCTGCATTTCGGGATATCTTTTTTGGCCCACCCAATATCTTTTCCCACTCTTTCTCAGTCAATTGTCTATGCAGTGTCTTTTCCCAGCGTTCCCGCAAGCCAGACAGGGCTGGGGGCGTTAGTTCCCTTATTGCCAGGTATAACCATTTCACTAAGTGTCCCGCCGAACCCAACGTCAATAGCGCCTGAGTGCCTGGTTCATTCTCCGCTACGCCCCACAGCTCAGTCATCGCCCTCCTAATTTTGTGGTAGTTTAAAAACTGTCCTGGTGGGAGTTCATGTTGTTCTAAAAATTCGGTCAAGGGCAACAGTTCGCCCTCCCTGTGGCAGTCCCCAACAGTCTGTATACCCGCCTCCTCCCATCCCGCCAGTTGCCTGCCGGTAAGGGGCGGACCTCCTCCCGCCTGAGGGACACCAGTGAGTGGTATGCTGGGTGCATAGAGCAGCATGTCTTTGGAACGTGCGACACATCTATCCCAACAGGACACCGCCACAGAGAGCAAAGCCCCCATATTGGTAATTTTCTGACGACGATTAAGCAATCTAGGGAGCAAGGACTTGCCGAGAGCATCAAGGGTAAGGGATGCCGTGAACAGGTCTCTCCCCTCCAACCACCTAGCAAGCCACTGGAGCTGGGCCGCCAGATAGTAACCCTCGAAATCCGGGACCCCCAGCCCCCCGTCTGCCAACGGGAGCCTCATGGTCTGCAGTGACACTCTATGCCGGCCGCTGTCCCACACGAGATCTCGCAGTATCCCATCGAGAGTCTGGAACCATTTCTTAGGTACCACCACCGGTAAATTGACAAAGTAATACAAAAGCCGCGGCAGTGCGACCATTTTGGACAGCGCTATCCTAGCCATGGCCGGAAGTTTAAGCGTCTGCCAGAAGGTCACATTTATCCAGAGTGATCTCAGGGCCCCCCCTAGGTTGCCATCCAACAGGTCTGATTGTGAGTGATAAATCTGTATCCCCAGGTATCGAAAGGAGACCGGTGTCCATTCTAGGCCAAGCGGGAAATCCCGGGGAAGCGCGGGCTGCAGCGGAAACACCGAAGTCTTCCATCTGTTCACGCGCAGTCCAGAGAATTCCGCAAAGTCATCGAGTATGCGCAGCGCAGTACCGATCCCGTTAAGGCCATCCCTCAGATAAATCAACACGTCATCCGCGTAAAGCGATATTATGTGTTCGGTCCCATCAAGCGGGATCCCCAGGCCCCTCCCCTCCTGCCGGAACCGTACCGCCAATGGTTCCATCGCTAGTGCGAAAATCAGGGGGACAGGGGGCAGCCCTGTCGAGTGCCTCTATGGATAAAGTATGGAGCCGATATGACATGGCCAGTACGCACACGGGCCTTAGGCTCTGTATATAAAAGACGAATCCACTTCCCCACCCATCACCCAGCTGCATCTTACCCATTACTGCTAGCAAAAAGTCCCAGCGCAAGGAATCAAACGCCTTTTCTAAGTCTATCGCTACTACGACAGCATCAGGGAAGCGTCCCATGTCGGGGTGGAGCATAACGTGGTACAACCTCCGAAGGTTGCCGGACGTGGACCGTGCGGGGATAAAGCCGTTCTGGTCCTCGTGAACCAGACTCCTCATGTGAGGCAATAGTCTGTTCGCCAGCACCTTACTCAGGAGCTTGAAATCCATATTCAACATGGATAATGGCCTAAACTCGGTCAAATGGGCATGTACATTTTTGGTTTTAGGCAGAGGGACCACCAATGCCTCTCTAATTGTAGGAGGTAATTGTTGTTCCTGGAGTGCAGTGGCATTCATCTGTTCCAACTTCGGTGCCAGAATATCCATAAAAGTAGCGTAAAACTCGGCCGGGAGGCCATCAGGACCCGGTGTTTTTCCTCTAGCCATGTCTCTAATCGCCACTCTAATTTCTCCCGCTTTAACTGGGAGCGCCAACGAGTCACCAATCTTGCGATCTAAACTTGGCAGTCTCAGGCCCTCAAGATAGGCTAGCAGGTCCTCCTCCAGAGTTGCCTCCGGCAACCCATACAGCGCCTCATAGTATATTCGGAACGCAGCATTAATAGCCGTTGGAGAGGACAGTACCCGGTCCTGACCATCTGTTACGCTGGGAATGGGCGTACCCCTGCTTTCTGGCTTAATCAGCCAGGCCAGCAATCGCCCAGCCTTACCTCCCTCCCTATGTTGGCGTGATCAAATAGGTTGTGCGGTCTAGTACACTCAGTATGTCCCAGGTAGCATTGTAGAGGCTTTTAACGTCCGCCAGCTTACTCTGTGAACCAGATCCACCTGCAATCTCTCTATCCAGCGTCTGAATCTGTCTCTCTAATTCGTCCAGTTCCTGGGTCACTACTCGCCGGAGTCCCACCTTCTGTCCCATACAGTGTCCCCGCACCACCACTTTAAACACCTCCCATTCTACTAACGGGGAGCTAGCCGTCCCCTGATTATCCACAAAATAGTGCATCAGCTCTGCGGACAGTAGCTGATGGAAACCAGCAACCTCCAATAGTCCCGGGTCTAGGCGCCACAAGGGGATAGGGGCCCTCTCGGGGTGGGCTTAAATCGCAGGAGCAAGGGACTATGATCCGACAGAGACCTACCCAGATATTCAGACCTCTTTAGCATATCCGACAATGCAGCCGAGCAAAGGAACATGTCCAACCTGGTGTGTAAATCATACAAGTACGAATAATAGGAATATTCCCTGCGTTGTATATTCTGCAATCTCCAGACATCCAACAAATCCCAGCTCGTTGCCCAGGTCCTGAGGCCCTTCGCCGTATTGGCGGCTAGAGTTTCCTTCAGTGGAGGAGTCGATCTATCCTGCCCCACATCCCACACACAATTGAAGTCTCCTCCCATCACCAAATTCCCATTGGAGATTCCGGCCATTATACCAGATAAACGGTCAAAAAAGGGGAGTTGGTCCCAGTTCGGTGCATACACACAACATACCGTCAGCTCCTTCCCATTCAACATGCCTGAGATTATCACAAACCTCCCTTCTGTGTCAATTATTTTCTGAGTAAGGGAAAATGGAACCCCTGGGCGAATCCATATTAGCACGCCCCTCGCAAAGGCTGAATATGTGGTTGCAAACAGCTGCCCCCTCCACCTGCGTCGAAGCCTAGTGACCTCCACGTCGGTGAGGTGTGTCTCTTGAAGGAGGACCACATGGGCACCCCTACGTCTGATGTAATTCTGGATCTTATAGCGCTTCAGGGAGGAACCCATACCCCTGATATTCCACGTTAGGAATCTATATTCCTCAACGCGTTCAGCACAACTAGCCATCCGTATACCTAGACACCCCTGCCCCCCCCCTCTCGTCCATCTGCAAAAGCACGCTAGACCCTCTGGTGTTTAACAACAAACCCAACCATGAAACTCCCCAACCCACGAGCGGTCTGACAACCGTCAGCTGCCCAAACTCACAGCAGTACTGCATAACAATTACCCACAACAGGCAATTAAGGCACCCGGCCACAAGCTCCAGTGCCTACAGGGGGACGCGTCCTCCTCAGTCGAAGTATGCAACAGTTTAAGAAGCAGGCAGACAGCACAGCCTGATGGGCCGTTCCAACCCACGCCCATCCGCGCCCAACCAGAAGCCCACCCAACCATTCCCCAACATCAGACTACCCAAGGGGATAGGGAGAAAAACATAGCACCAATCACACAAGATCATCTGCCGTTTGCGGCGTTACCACCGGCATGGAGCCACTATCGATGCGGGAGCCATCCGAGCCGGAGTTCTCAGTCCCATCTTTCGACTCCGAGTCCCTTTCCATGGAGGTGTCTCTGCTCCGCATCATGACGGACACCGCTTTCAATGCGTCTGCCCTCTCCTGCGCCGTCCTAGAAGGGCTCGGTCTAGTTGTCGTCTTACGCCTCTGACGTCGCCGCAGTCGTTTCCTCTGGGTTGTTTGTTCGGGTCCACACCCCGTGGTTAGTGCGGTGTTACCTTCAGTTCTATAGGCCTCGACCCAGTCCCAGGCCGATTTGGGATCGTCACAGAAATGAGTTTGGCCACCTAGCATGATTTTGAGTCTAGCCGGGAACATCAAGGCATATTGGATCCCCTCCTCTCTAAGGGCCCGCTTCACCTCCAGGAAGGAGGTACGGTGCCTCTGGACTTCCATGGTGTAATCAGGGAACAGGGACACTTTGTTGTTCTCCACCGTATAGGGCCCCTCTGTACGTGCTCTCTGTAGCAGCAGGTCTCGGTCCCGGAAATGAAGCAGCCTGGCCACCACAACGCGCGGTGGTTTCCCGGGAGCCGGTGGCTTCGCCGGCACCCGGTGTGCGCGTTCCAAAGTATAGAATTGGGAGAGCCCTTCCGGTGCCACCACAGCTCGTAGCCACGTCTCCAGGTATTGGATCATATTCGTCCACTCCACTCCTTCCGGAAGCCCAAGGACCCTCACATTGTTCCTCCTGTTGCGTCCCTCCGCATCTTCAGCCCGCCTCTCCAAGGTCGTAACTCTGGTGTTCAGTTCCCCGACCTGAGCAGCAAGGGCCCGGTGCGCTGGAGTAAGCGTTCCCAAGGATTGTTCAGTTTGTTTCACCCGCTCTGAAAGCTTAGCGTGTTCAGCCCTTAACAGCCCCAGGCCCACTGCCACCATACTAATGTCTTGGTGCAGGGTCTCCTTGGTGTCTGCGATAGCTTCGAGGATCTTAGCAAATTGCTGGTTGATGGGAATTTCCGATTGATCTCCCCTGGTGTCCCCCACAGCGGTGTCCGTCGCAGTCTCCTCCAGGTCCGGGGGAGGCCCCGCCGGCTTCCCTCTAGGTTTCCCCATCGGCGGCGCCACCTGGGCTCTTGTGGAGGAACGCAGGCGCTGCTCTCTGGGGGGGTTCGCCACAGACGCCAGGGTCCCCGGGTTTTGCCACTCAGCGATCTGGCCGGGGTCACCAGGGCTCCGCGTACTTCAGCCAGGCCCCAGCTACCAATAAATGTACAAGGGTTTGGGCGGGGTACGGATGAACCGGTCACAGCAATGGTGGGTATCCTCACAGACTACTCACAGTGCACCAGGTACCCCCAGCAACGGGGCAGTTCAGCAGATGCCAAAGGAGCAATCCCAGGCCAGTGCCCGACCAGAGATGCAGCAAGCCGGAGACAGCGTCCCAGTCTCTGCCCCCCTCCGCCGCCAACAAAAACTCACGTGGCCACCGCAGCCGATCCTCCGACCACCGTCTGAGCCTCCAATTCTTGGGTCAAGGAGAAGGAGCGGGAGGAGGGTTCCATAGACAGTCACCGTCCCCGCAGGCCGGCGCCATGCGGCAGCCCCGTCAGTTGTTCAGCGGCCGCCCAGGGGGTCCAGGCAGCGCCACTCCGCTCCCCTCAACTGGCGGCCCACTACTGGAGCAGGGGCCGCAGAGGCCCGACTCCAGCTCAGTGAGGCAGCACGCACGAATGTCTCAGTGGGCGCCCTCACGCATGGCAAGCTCCCACGCCAAGCACCCCTCTCACGGATGGGCGCCTACCCAGGCAGCACACTGGCACCCTCGGGAGCAGGGCACAGAGCCACCTCCCGGCCGCCCAGATCCTCCAAAATGGCAGCCGCCGCCCGCCGGGGAGCCGAGTCAGGCACCAGTTGGAGCAAGCAGTGCCCGCAGCTCTCAGTTCTCCACTCCGCACCGGCTCCTCAGGCCGCCCGCAGCCCCTTGTACCTCCAAGTATATCAGCGAGGGGGCCGTAGGGAGACAAGACGACCGTCTCTCTCCGTGGCGCAGATCGTCGCCCCCGGGCAGGCCGCCGTTTCTGTCACGGCGCCTCCGGGCCTCACCAGCAGTTCCGCCCTCCCGAGCTGCCGTCCGAGCTCAAAAAGGCAGCGGTGCGCAGCACATCAAGTCCCGGAGGGTGTGCCCCCAGAAGAGCGCCTCCCGGCACGGGTGGAATCACCGATTCCCAGGATGATAGGCTAGGCCGGTGCGGAGCTCTCGGCTCACGCGTCCGACATCTTCGGCTGCGAAGCCACGCCCCCGTGTGTGCAGTTTTTAAACTGCCATGTCGACCTGGCAAAATAAACCTTTTGCCAGACCTAAACCTTCATTTTTAATGCAAATACATCCCCCTAGGGTAGGCCCTAAACAACTCATGAGGCAGGGCTTTGGACATGTACTTTTAAGATTTACATGTCCTGGTAGTGAAATGTATTTTTCACTATTGCGCAGCCACCTCTCCCATAGAATAACATTGGGTCACCTTATTACATTTAATAAGTGATAACTTTTGTTTGGGACAGGACAGGTAGGACTGTCATGTTTGGTGTCTGAGGAATTGCAATTTAAAACCTTCTTGAATGGTAAAGTTGGATTTTAAGTCACAATTCCGAAAATGCCACTTTTAGAAAGTTGTCATTTTCTTATCCTAACCATTCAGTGTCTGCAGCCTGGTTCCTGGGTCACATCACTAGGTATAGTTGGCCTTCGGATAATTCTCCCAGAGAGTATCACAGTAGAGGGTCTGTGTGTTGGCAGGATGGGCCATCTTGGGTTTATTGGGGGGACGGACTTGTCACCTACCACGCTTCCACTTCAAAGACACTGACCCATTTCGCACTTCAAAGGACCTCAGACTAGCCTATTGTGACTCCAGACAGACAGGGATCCTGGCAGGGGGGTTAGAAATTCAAGACACCTCTGCAGGGAGAAAACTCCAGACGCTTCTCCCATTTCAAGGACCCCCAGACCCATTCTTCACTATAGTCCTTGACCTGTCTCTACTACAAAAGAAAGACTGTCCTGCTGCCAGAGGACTATCCTACTGCTTGTGGTCTACACTGCTGTTTGAGAAGGAAGACTGAACCTGCACCTTTCAGCCCAGGCTGAAGTGACTCCAAGGGTCAGCTGACTGACCTCCTGTTCTGAGCTACAGGGACTCAACAAGCTCCAGAGGCCTCTCTGCAATGGCCTACCTGACCTGCTGAAACCGGGCCTGCCTAGACCTGCAACTGGACATGCCTGAGCCCTGCTGGCCTTTGCTGGAGTGTGTTCAGATCCCCAAAAGGTGCCTCCCAGGTCCTGGACCCTAAGTGTGGCATCAGTTGAGCTCATCCTTGAAGAAAAGGAGAAATATTGCAGTTTTGGGTTTTGCGCAAGGGCTAACAGGACCATTCACACCAAGATCTTGCCGCCCGCAACCGCCAGCGATGACCGGCAGCGTGAATCACCCAGCAACAACTGTTTGCGATGTCAGACAGGATCTTTGCGCTATAGTGCCGACTGTCCATGATGCCACCTACTCTTTGTGCTACAACAACGACTATTAGCGACACTTTCCCTGCTCTTCGTGGCCTCCTCCACTGTGAATGGAACTCTTCCTGCTGGACTTTAGAAGGTAACTGTTTTAGCAGGACTAACTGGTCCCTGTATCTACCCCGCGCTCCATCGCAGTTGACCTAAACTTGCGACTTTCACCCGGTCTCTCACGACCAGATAACCGCGAGTGGCACTTTGTGCTTTTAGGCACTACAGTTACCTGAAATCTTTGAATTTGCATATTGCCCGTTCTACGGATATCCTACGCCGACGATACCCAAATTATAGGATCATTGGCCAGTAACCCCTCTGATACTGCCACGCGCTTTCACAACTGTCTGCCCCAAGTCAGGCATTGGATGGCTTCCAATTGTTTGAAGTTTAATTCCAATAAAACTGAGGTCCTTCTCTTTGGGAACAGTGTGTCTTTTTGGTCACCAACGTTTTGGCCACAGGAATTCAGCCCTCTCCCTACAATTGTAAGTAAGGTGAAGAACTTGGGAGTAACCTTTGATACCAAACTTTCTTTTGAGGGCCACATTAATGCTATCACCTCAGCCGCATTCTTCGCATTGAAACTTCTCAGAAAGGTTTTCCCTTTCATCCCTCATAATCTACAAAAAAAAGGTAACTACAGCCCTTGTTATTTCTAAGGTCGACTACAGTAACGGCCTACTTGTATTTGTTCATATCAGAAAAAAGTGTGTCACTAAAATCCAGATTGTGCAAAACGCGGCCGGCCGATTGCTTCTGGGTATCCCCGAGCATAAATCTGCAGCTCCAGCGCTTAGACTGCTACACTGGCTTCCGGTGAAGAAACAAATTGACTTTAAGGCTCTGTGTATCACCTTTAAAGCAGTGCATGACATTGGCCCGATTTACTTTAAACACAACTTTCAGCATTACATTCCAACTCTGACGCTGAGGTCTACCTCAGCTGACAACCTTGTAGTGCCCAAATTCAAAAAATCTGGATGGGTGGCAGAAGTTTTCTGGTGGGAACCACCAAACTCTGGAATTTCCTCCCGTTTGAACTAAAAAAGGAATCTCAATTGTTAGCTTTCAGGAAAGCTTTCAACACCTGTTTTTTCAACCTATAACTCCACTGTTAGGCCTCTGTGATCTCTTCCCTGAGATAGCAACTAGACACCCTTGGGTATTAGTCGCACTATACAAATTTCCTTTCCTTTTCATTTCATTTCATTATTGATTAAATTTTTGTTGTTTTGGTTTCAAATAATGTATAACATTTTACCCAATTTTTCTAAATTGGTGTGGGCTTTTGTGCTCAGCTATCAGATGTTTAAGCATAGATTAATTGAGTGACTTTTTCCTGGTCCACCGTGACGGAGACCGTGGCTGTAGCTTGAGGAGGGTTTCACCCCGCCCCTAGCAGCCCAATTTCTCACATTGTCCAAGTCTGAGGTCACGAGATACTGCAAGTACTGAGCCATCCATTTAGCTGAGAACTGTATTTTCTTACCTGCATTATGCTTTAGTTCTTAGTCATTCGACACAGCAACTGTGTATTGCAATTTAACATATCTTTTAGGTTAATCCCGATGTCAGCGATCATTTAATTAACCACAAATAAGTCAGTACCTCATGGGTGCACCCTGTTTTAACATTGTCTTTTTCCTTTGTTACTTTTTTATTGTGTATTGTGATTGTGCACTTCATACTTTTAGACAGTATTATTAAAATAACTTGTAGTTAAAAAAAACACAACTCCGATTCATCCTCGAATTGCCTCCTTTGAGCTAATCCATAACTGCTCCTCACAACTGTTGGAAGGTTTAAGGAGGCTTGGGATGTTAATTACACTCTGCTCATTATTTATAGGTTCTTTGTGTTTTTCATCACTTTTTCATCTTTATGATTTTGTCTTTGTTGCTAAACTCCTTTCTTAGTCTTGTGTTATTTTAAGTATTCAATAATAATATAGCACTATCAGTCTATCTGCTTTTATTTTGCTGTCATTTTATTTTATTTTTGCTGGAGACTCAACCACGTGTACATTTATGAAACAACTTGAAAAAGAGTTGTGGCACTTATTTTTTCCACTGTTCACAGGCACACATAAGGTCGGTGAACTAATGACAGGTCGTTATCATTTATCTAAAATATGGTTTCTAAACACTTTTTTTGTCTTTAACTCCAAATATATCTTGTTTTTCCTGAAATGAGATGTGAGTGTAAATCTAAAGGTGTAATTGTGTAAGTGTAGATGACTGGAACCTTTGGTTCTTGTACTCTTGCTACTTTTGTATAAATTACATTAATTCCCAATGTCAAGTTTAACCTCCAGATAAGGTAGAAAACATTGTGTTTCCCATGAATTTGTTCAGTGGTATTCTGGCAGGGAAGTACAAGCTATAGCTTCAGCTGACCTGGCAGGAGGAGGTGCATCTAACAGAGTCTAAATAATTACCTAGGCCATTTTGACATAATAAGGGTTGGAAAACACTTACCTCCTTGACCATGTGGTCATCCAAACATCCTTCTGGCAGGTACTTTTTAGGAATCCACTACTATTAACAATCAATCAATATAGACCTACTAAGAAACAAAAATGACACCATGAACATAAAACAACGCATTGAATCGACCAAGCCCAAGTCAACATTGTCACTCTGGTCTTCACAAATATGTGGGCTTCTCTTGCGTTCAACTTACCAACATCAATGAAACTCACCAACATACAGTATTGCAGATAAATAGACTTGCACTTGAAAACTCCCATGCAAGAACTCCTCATCCTGGTATTCCCAAATTACTCCACAGCTGATGTCAATTCTCTATTGTACTCAGTCAACCTCATCCCAAAAGCCAATATCAACATTCTCCCACCATTAAAAGTGTGCTATGTAAAACCAAAGTTACTTGCATCATGGTGTATCCAAGAATTCACTGACAGCAAATGAGCTATAAGCAAGAACGCAGATGTGAATCCTAGGCTCTAGCAACTACAGTGTGGGCTACCATGGGAAAAGCCGACCACATGAGGATGAAAGAGAGAGAGAAATAAAGAAAGACTAACTGTTCATAATTAAAGAAGGTGCTTGGAAGAGTGGAAGAGAAAATAAACCAAAGCTGTTATTAAGGTAGACATGGGAATGGGAAAGGTGAATAGAGACATGACTTAAGGAGTGAGGAGTTGGAGTGAGAGATGGGCGAAACAGGTGAGAATGAGACCCCCCCGAGAAAGAAAATAGGAATAAAAGGGAAATAGCACATTGTAAAGCAGGAGTGGAAAGAAGCATTTAAAGAAAGTAGTGAGGTAGAAGCATGAGTTTGGGGTGATAGTAGGGAAACTAATAGATAAGGGGGGAGAGATAGTAAAGTAGGTATTTAGATGAGGAACAAACATGGAAAACAGAAATGTAACATTAGAATAATATGTGGAGATGGGGATGACATGAATACTGTCCTCACATGCGACGTCACGCACTATATAGCCCACGTAACAGACACACTGAGCAACATGTAAGACAAGTTTTGGCAGTTGCAAACAGAGAATCGGGCCGTTTGCGAATGTTAAAGTGCCTTTTGGCATGTACTAACCATATTTTGTGAGTTTGTAACCTATTACCAACTCTCAAAATAGGGTTTGCGAGTCGATATTAGGAAGGGGTGTGTTAAGGGCGTCCCACCCTAATAGCGAGTCGCAGGGGGATATATGAATGTTTTTGCGACCGGAATGCAGTCACAAAATGCTTGCAGTTTACTGCCTACTTCAAGTAAGTGGTAAACCAGTCGGAGACAGAAAGGGGTGCCCAGGGTGCACATTGTGAATAGTAGCGAAAACTGTACCACAAACAACTACCTACTCTTAAAAATTAAACTGAAAGTTACATTTTACTTTTTGAAACGCATCCCATTTTAAAATGGGCTGCTTTAAAAAAAAGAAAAGTTGCTTAATTTGAAAGCAAACACAGGCATGATTGTCTGCTGCCACCAGCCCTGTGTTTTTAGCGATTGGCAATGGGTCGCAAATTGCAACCTACCTCATGAATATTGATGAGGTAGGTCAATTGCGACCCCATTAGGAATCGCTAAATGTGCCTGAGACACATTGGTACATCACATTTTGCGACTTCCTAATTATGAGTCGCAAAAAGTTGCAATTAGGAACTCACAAAATCTGGCGGTTGTACATGTGGCCCACTCTTCCGTTGTTAGTGCTCTCCTAGAGTAGTGTGCTACCTATACGCAAATGCACTTCGGTGCCTCCTCTGGGGTATGAAGTGCTATATAAATGCATTAACAATACAGTACATTAAAACAATACAGCACACCAGTTACTAATATGAAGGGTAGTGCTAAATAGCACCTCAGTGCAAATTAGCACAGACCAAAAAAATGCCATTACCCGAGGCCTATTCTTGTTTGTCATAGCACCATTGGTAATGCTCTTTTCTCAGTCTAGTTACCGCTACCTTTAGAAAATCTGGGTATGATATAAGACCAATTCATATTTTTAAGGCTGGTATTGTTGCAGGCACTCACAACTTGTGACCAACTGCTGACTGTAGGAAGTTCTTGCAAGCAGGACAGAACATAGGATTCGGACATGGTTTTCCCGTAGCCTGACTCACCACCTGTTTCAATCAGAAAACTACTCATCCCCTATGATTGCTATGCCTGGGGTGAATAATAAAGGGAATTGTACCTGTAACGTCATTAATTATTGATGTTTTCATTTGTACAATTTGCAACTGTCCAAAGCGTGCACAGAATGACAAGCACACAACACCACAATAAATGTATTTTAAGTCATGAAAACCATATGCTATACCGTGGTGTAGCTATTAATAGTGTACCAGGTGCAGTAGTTCTAGAGCCCAAGTTTTTTTTAGGTTTTTGGGGGCTCACAGTACTCAAATTATGGCTGTCTTTTTCTATCTATCTAGTGGATGGAGGGAAGGGGGGCATTTTTCATGTCTGAACCAGGGCAAATCAGCACCCTTGGCGCACCGCTGACACTAATGCACTATAAAACTTCAAATCGCGCACTCAGCTCTACTCATCACCAGGGGCGGCTCTTCCACTAGGGCAGAGGAGCGTTGCCCCACTGCTTTCTCACAGTGCGAGAAGCAGAAATATAAAATGGTAATAACTATCATTTTATGTTTCTGCTTCTCGCACTGCAAGAAATCAGAAGAGTTTGGTTGCGGGCGGGCAGATGGGCGGGGCTGCTCTGCGAGCAGTGGAGGAGTGCTTTGCCCACTCCTGAGGGTGCAATGACTGTTTGGTCGGCCCTCTGGGGACCGCCCAAACCAGTCATGCGCACTCTGCTCTTTCTCCATGCAGGCTGCAATGCAGCTTACATGGAGAAAATGGCCTCCCCATAAGCCCCTGGCTGGGCGGCGTCCCCACCAATAACAACGCTGCCATTGCAGCATTGTGATTGGCTTAGGGGAGGGGAGGGAGGCTTCCTGCTTCCTCTTCCTGCCGGAGGCAGGAGAGCAGGTGGCGAGAAAACACGGTAACCGGCCAACGGACAGGTACGTTTTTATTTACTTTTAAATGAACCCTTACCCCCTCCCTCCCCGCGCGCTCCCCCGCCCCTCCACCCGCGATGAATGCCTACTGCGACTGCTCTTCACATAGAATTTAACAGCACAAGCAAAAGCAGATAAGACATCAATGACTGTTTTAAAAAAACATAACACAAAGTCGAAAGTAGCGTGTGAGACACAACATTGTACACTAGGAATTGTCCCATGCATGCCCTTCCTGTTACGTAGATTAATGCATACATTTCATGACGTCACTAGCATGCACGAAAAGGAACTGTAGGTCACAGTAGTCACACTGCACAATGGCAATGTAATCGCGCTGGTCATTCATTTATTTAATATATTTTGTAGAGTGCCAACATGTCAGCTTGGACAGCAGCATCATGTTAAATGATGAGCACCCCCCCATGCAAACTTTGGGGCGGGCCCTTATAATGTCATGTAGGCTACGGAGCCCTGAGAGGGACATGTTATATCCCTGATATTGCAGCAACCTCAGAGTGCTCTGCTTCTCTTACAAGGGTACATTGAATATATGTGCCCAAAGTATGATTTATTAATTTAAGTAGGATGTGAATGGGTAATGTGGTAGTCTTGACGGGACACGTTCATCTCCCTATTGGATGAGGAAGAGAGAAAAGTACTCAAATACTGGAAAGTTTAGTTGGTGGTGACTCTGGTGGTGGCATGATGTGGCCATCGTGGTGTGTACAGTTTCTGCACTGTTTATCAGTAGTAGCTGAAATCTGGCCATTCAGCAGGTGAGAGCCCTGATCTTGCTTAGCATGGTCATTGAGTCTCTCAACCACAGGCATCACTCCGGAGCTTGTCAGTATTTTCCTGACAATCTGGTAGTTAGGTTGTGCTTTGTGGAGCAAGTTGAGGTTTATTCAAGGTCACCAACCATGTGCTCCAATCAAGCAGCTATCAGGACGTTGCTATGTGAATTTCTGTCACGCGATACTCTCTGCGTTAGCAAAGCTGAAGTTCCTGCTTGATGTAGAATGGGGCTGATCTATGTAATAATTCTGCTCGTTTGCTTTTGTGGGTAGTATGGAATAATTTGCATGTAATTCTGAATTCCAATATCAACTAAAGGAGTTATAAAAAGCCAGGTTTGATGCAATCATATATTCTGTAGACGTTTTTGCAGTTGTTGTATCCTCCTGTGATATTTTGGAGGGGCTGGTATAGTTTGCATTGCAGGTGTTAAACTAAGCCATGACCAGGGATCTTAAATGCTTTTCATTATGTTTCATTTGTAAGACTGGAGAGGCCATAAGTTACATTGGCACTTAGAAATTGAACCGCTTGATAGCCATATATTTGAGAGGGGATAAGGTCCATGTAAGATATTGCACCCAGAATCCTTTCGTTGTTAGTCAGGACAGACTACAAAGATTTATACCATAAACATGGAGCTGTCTTAATCTATGCTGCATCCACTTATAGGTGCCTTATGGACTCATGCCATTTGTGAGTGAATGTTGTCCAAGCATTTGATGTCATGTGCCCGGCTTCCTACTCCATTGTTCTACCAGAGGTGGGTTTGAGTGTCACCTTCTTTCATTTTGAGTTACAGGTAGTGTTATGGTTTACTTGAAGAAGAGGACATACACATATTTAGAAAAAAAATAAGTTGACAGAAATGAGCCCTGGGGAAGCCACATGAAACCTGTGCCTCGAAGAGTAAACAAAAAACATTTTGATTATTGAAGTGATCTCAAAGGTTCAGTTGTCATGAATCTACCACAGAGGGGCCCAGGCTGGGCGTGGCTCAGAGCAGAGGTGGTCAATGGGCTTGGCTCTGATAAACTGGTGTTATTGCTGGGCAGTGGTTGGGCTGGGGTGGGCTGGAGTTTGTAGTGAACATGGCTCATAGAAGTGCTCCATATATGGATGGGTTATGGACTATGGAAAGAGCTGGGATGAGTGCGGGCTGGATTGAAGGCTGGGCCAGGCCACACACACAAAGCCAAATCTCTCACAGGTACTAAGTTTTTTTTTTAATGGCCTACACTCTCCTGGACTGATCCTGTGCTCATCAGCATTACCATCCTGAACAAGGTCAATGTCAAGGTTGCCCACGCATATTGTAGACCAGATGTGTGCTACACAAGACACCAAAAATAGCAGCACTAACCGCCCTCAACCCTCACAAAAATGCTCATGATAAGACCTGCGCACCACTGTGAAAATGACAGTGGCCACCACTGATAAATGGTTACTTCTGACCCAGAGGGCCTAGAAAAAAACAGTCACCCAGTGGTTATTAGCCGGCTGGTGCAGTTTGCGCAGGACTCCGGTGTCTCCCATGCCACCATTAAGAAAGAACTACTCCCAATAATACAGGTCATTTGTTGGTATGTGTAGGTCTATGCACGCATCACTACTCAGGGGAGAACCTGTCCATTTCATCTTATTGATGAGGCCAGATTCCACAGTCTAGATTTACTTGGGGACCCCGGCCGATGGTCTTTATTGCCTGCTAGGAAAGTGTGGAGGGGAGAAAACAATTTACGAATAATACATTTCCCTTCCCCATGCGACCAAAGGACTACAGACACTTAATTCAATTTTTGCTAATTTATTATAAGGCCAAAAATAGCAGAACATAGACACACCTCAATATAAGAGTATAAAGATACATGAATACTAATACAGAGCCAAGCCTACGAATATAATTCATTCGACACAATAGGCACAGAACAATTTTTATTTGTATTTCCGGAATTAAAAGAATAATCTGTCCCTACTTTACTTCTAGAGTGACATCCCTACCTAGCTTCCCAGTTTGATTCTACTCAAAAGGTGTCAGCACGTGTTGACTTCCTAAGAAGTACACTCACGTTAAATGGGTGAAGTAGCGTAAAGCTACGGAGCTCGTTCTAAGATGCTCCCTTTCCTCAGTCCAAAGCAGAAGTCCTGCAAAACTGTCCCTGTGCCTAATACAAAAAGACAAAGTTACACCCCTAACAGGTCACATGGTAAGTTATTTTGTGAACACCTCCTTTGAGTAACTTTCCACAAACTCCAATTAATTCGGTTCTTTCTCCGACAACCTTGTTTCCCAGGTTTCACCAGACACGAAAGGTGTCCTCCCTTCTCTCTGTTCAGGCTCTTCAAACACATTCCTCTCCTTCCCATGTATCTTCTTAAATCTAAAATAACGAACTTGAATTCCTGCACCTGCAGTAGAGGCGAAAGGAAACATCTACACAAGCATAAATTCTAATTAACTTATAGCTTGAGAGCAAACAAGGAGAAATGGTGCACAGACATAATATCGAGTTTTTTATTTCGACCTACCAGAATATCGAGTTTTAAATATCGTAGGTCAAGAATATCGACATCAAGAATATCTAGGTACAGAATATCGACAGTAAGGTAAGAAATATTGTTTTATTTAATATCGAAGACAGTAATATCGTTTGTAAAAATATCGTTGTTAATAATATCGATGTTTATATTAGTGTTCTGTATTTTAATATGTGTGTTAGGTAATTTTTTGGTATAAGTGTAATTTATTTTTGTAATGTAAGTGTTAAGGGGGTCATTACGATGGAGGGCGGATCGCCACCGCCCGCATGGCGGTGGCGATCCGCCCTCCATTTCCCTCCGCCCGCCACCCATTTACCCCCGCCATATTAGCATGGCCGGGGGGTCAGCGGCGGATGTAAATACCGCCCGCCGCGTTACCGCTTGTCGATTTGTCGACCGTGCGCTAAACGGCCTTAATATGGTGGCGGTGTCTGTGAGACACCGCCATCCATATTAGGAAGTAGGCGGAGAGGTGCCTTTTCATGGCGGCATTACCGCCATGAAAAGGCTGGCGGTATTCGCATTTGGGGGCCCGATGCGGGCCCCCAGGATGTTGGGGGGGTGGGGGGTGCACATGGGGGGGTACCTATGGTACCCCCCTGCATTTGCATGCACAAGGTGGCAGGCACCGCGCGGTGCCTGTCACGTTGTGCATGCAAAAGCACAACATGCATTTTGTACCTTGCGGCGGGTGCTGCTAGCAGCACCGCCCGCCGCAATGTAGACTATGCGGGATGCGCCCGCCAGTGTGGCGGGCGCATCGTAATGTGCCGGGCGGGACCGCCACGACGTCAGCGGGCGGTCCCTGGCTCCATTGCGGTGGCGGGCGGACAAAGTCCGCCCGCCATCGTAATGGGCCCCTAAATTTTTAGCAGTAAATATTTTTATGTAAAATAATTTTTGCGTAATTTAGTTCTGTAGCGGGCTGTGGGTTTATAGGGGAATAGGGTGGGAAGTCATTTAATTATAATAAAGTAATTAATAATGTTTATTTATTAGTATTTATAATTAATTTATTATTAATGAATTATTAATTGGTTATTAATTAATATTAATTATTTAATAGACAATTATATAAATTGCATAATTTTATTTAGGAGTGGGTTGTGGGCTTATAGGGGAATAGGGTGGGAAGTAATTTAATAATAATAAAGTAATGATTGTTTATTTATTAGTATATATAATTAATGTATTATTAATTAATTATTAATTAGTTATTAATTATTATTAATTAATTAATAGATAATTATATAAATTGTTTAATTTTTTTAGGAGCGGGTTGTGGTTTATAGGGGAATAGGGTGGGAAGTAATTTAATTATAATAAAGTAATTAATAATAATTATTTATTAGTATTTATAATTAATTTATAATTAATTATTAATTGGTTATTCATTAATATTAATTAAATAATAGATAATTGTATTAATTTTGTTATTTTTATAGGAGTGGGTTGTGTGTTTATAGGGGAGTAGGGTGGGAAGTAATTTAATTTTAATAAAGTAATTATTATTATTTATTTTTTATTATTTATAATTAATTTATTATTAATTAATTAAAAAATTGGTTATTAATTAGTATTAATTAATTTATTGATAATTATATTAATTGTGTTTTTTTATGAGTGGGTTGTGGGTTTATAGGGGAATAGGGTGGGAAGTAATTTAATTATAAATAAGTAATTATTAATATTTATTTATTAGTATTTATAAATAACTTATAAATAATTAATTATTAATTGGTTATTAATTTTTAATAATTATTTAATTGATAAGTATGTAAATTGTACCCCTCTGCTATCCAACATTTTCCCTACTGTTGCACTCACTGGAGTGGGAATAGTAATTTTTTCCCCTACGCTATCCAACCCTTTTCCCTACTGTTGCACTCACTGGAGTGGGAATAGTAATTCTTACCCCTACGCTATCCAACACTTTCCCTACTGTTGCACTCACTGGAGTGGGAATAGTAATTTTTACCCCTACGCTATCCAACACTTTCCCTACTGTTGCACTCACTGGAGTGGGAATAGTAATTTTTACTCCTACGCTAGACAATACTTTCCCTACTGTTGCACTCACTGGAGTGGGAATAGTAATTTTTACCCCTTCGCTATCCCACACTTTCCCTACTGTTGCACTCACTGGAGTGGGAATAGTTATTTTTACCCCTACGCTATCCAACACTTTCCCTACTGTTGCACTCTCTGTTGTGGGAATAGTAATGTTAACCCCTACGCTATCCAACACTTTCCCTACTGTTGCACTCACTGGAGTGGGAATAGTAATTTTTACCCCTTTGCTATCCAACACTTTCCTAACTGTTGCACTCTCTGGAGTGGGAATAGTAATTTTTACCCCTACACTATCCAACACTTTCCCTACTGTTGCACTCTCTGGAGTGGGGATAGTAATTTTAACCCCTACGCTATCCAACACTTTCCCTACTGTTGTACTCACTGGAGTGGGAATAGTAATTTTTACCCCTTCGTTATCCAACACTTTCCTAACTGTTGCACTCTCTGGAGTGGGAATAGTAATTTTTACCCCTACGCTATCCAACACTTTCCCTACTGTTGCACTCTCTGGAGTGGGAATAGTAATTTTATCCCCTCCGCTATCCAATATTTTCTCTACTGTTTTAGATAATGTAGTGTAAAATGTATTTTAAAAATATTAAAAATATTGTAATAATTTTTTAGTTATATATATTTTTAAATTTTAATTTATTTGATTGGTTTATGTATATATATATATATATGTATTTATAATTTTTAATATGTTTTAAAACAATGTATAAGTTATTAAAATAATTATTTAGAAATATTATTAAGTAAGTATATATATTATATTTTATAGATATATATGTTTAATTGATTTTTACATTATATGTATTACTTATAATTTTAAACATTTTTAAATATTTTTAACTATGTTTATTTTAGTTATATTTTATCGATATTTTTGTACTTACCATTATGTAGATAGGACTTCGATATTCTGGACATCGATATTGTTGCGTCGATATTTCTGTAGTTCGATATTTTGACTCTCGATATTCTGTCAATGATCCGGAGAAACGAAACTTAGGAAAAACGAAACTTAGGCCTTCAAGATTGGCTAACCCAAGAACGTTCTTTAATGCACACCCTTTACACAAGTATCTCCACGAATCATTTATAAACAGTGAATACATTTGTATTGCATAATATTCATAATGCACATGCATAATTACATAATCTCTCTAAACACGTGCGCAATCCTAATCATTCCTATATATAACATTACAAAATTAATTCTACTGTCTTGATATGGCGGTATAAGCTTCATCCTAATAACACGAATTACAGCAAAACAACAGAATATATGCGAGTGCAATTCGTCCATGAGTATAATGCACCCTTACAAATTTTAAGAGCGCTGAGCGCTCTATCATTATGATACATTTAGTGATATTCTCCGCAATGCACAAAAAGTGCGTGCTTTACAAGCCTGTATCAAAAATAGTCGCCTCCGTTTGTTCAGTTAAATCTTTGAATGCCTTCCAAATACTTACAGACACGCATTATACCTACACCACACTGCACTTTATCAGTAACACATACATTAAAAAAGATGACAAAACATATTGTCTTCTTTTTACCATGCTTACTTATGTTATCATCTTTAAACACATGCAGATTTGTCAATAATCAAAAAGTAAAAATCCAAAATGGTTTATTTTCCCTCTTTCACATATTCACCCTTCACTGTTCTTCCGCAAAAAACAGATGTGGTATTTTTCTATGATATGTAAAGATGGGGTAAACTGACCGGTCTAAATGTTCATCAATTGAAGCACACAAAAGGTTGTTTTATGCACTCATATTAATTAATTAGTCTTTTCATTAGTGTTCTACAATACACCTGCGTATATTGTCAATATGTGTACAAATCAAACTGTGGATTTCACTGGCATGGATTTGTACAATGAAGAGTGTCATGCCTCTTAGAAGATAAAGTCAGACCACTAGAGCGTCGATTGACAATTTCTGTGCTCCGCAGCCACTGCTAAGGCTGTAAGAGAGGACTGATAACAGATGACCCGTCTCTGACCCGGCTGCCTCTTATCATATGTCTTATGCTATGTCCTCCAAAAGGCCACACAGATTTGCAGTGCTATCGTCCCACTGGGAAGCCACCCTGTACATGTCTGTGTTGCAGATCAAAAACATGATGTTCCTTTCCGCTGCAGTTCACGAAAACACGAGTGCGCTATTAATATGTGAATAAAAGAGCATTTGAACTTTAAATCAGAAGCTAAGCAATCCAAGGGTTTGGATTTTCCTGAGGAGAACTCTGACATGGCTTTGGCCGTGGCTACTTCATTAACACTAATTCTGGTGGAGTGGAAGTAGAAATGCTCTTCATTTAATGTTTTTAAATTATTTAAGGATAAGTAAACCACACGTGTGAAGGGAATAGAAGACAGACGTCTCTACTGACAGCTTTAGTTGTCTGGGAAACCTCGGGGCATATGTACAATGAAATGTCAGAGCACGGAGCTGCGCCAAATTTGGCAGTGCTGCAGTCCGACATTTTCAAAATGTAGGGATGCGCCGTATTTACTACAATACGGTGCACCCCTGTGTTTTCCCAAATACTGGTGCTAAAATTACCTGCCTAGCGCCAATGATGGCACCCATGCTCCATAGTGCAAGGATGCCTGTGTTGCAGGGAATGATTGTTTATGTGCAGGAAGGTGTCGATTCCTGCACATAAACAATCAATAATGGTGATTTGTTACTTCTATGCATGCTGCAGAATGCAGCACACATAGAAAAAGCAAATAACCAGGAGAAATAAAAGTATTTCTCCTTGTATCATCATTCTAACGCGTGCTCTTGCATGGCGCTAGTTTTTGGAGCTGCCACAGAATTACACCTCCTCGTAAAAGCATCAAAAAGCAATGGGTGTTGCCGTGGAGTGCCCACAGCATCACCTATTGCACGTTCCTTTGATGCAGATACCTGCGTGAAAGTGTACCATAATTACAAACCGGCGTTAAGCCACACAAAGTGACTTAACACCACTTTGTAAATATGGAGCAGGGCACTGTGCCACAGGAATGTCGTTAAAAGTGACTTCCTGTCTCGCAATGCCCTTGTGACTATGCCCCTTGTTTCATAAATATTTCTAGAAGTACACTAAGTACATGTATAATGAGAGAGAGGCTTCGAGCAGACCCCGTAAGGCTCTAGCTCTCATGTGTTTTTTATGGTTTGCCATCCCTTGGATGGGCTGTCCATCATGCCATAGCATTTCATAGAAGATAACATTGTCCCATTACTTTTACCATTAGAATTTGAGGATGGGCTGCAAGACTTAGTTCGACACGTAGCGCACTGTCACTTTAAGCTCCTCTGTCCATCGGCCTCCCTTCCTCCCTCAATGTTATGTTATGTTACAGCAATTTGTTAAGAGAACATATACCCTGAGGTGTCTTAGCGCTGACTACTATTGAGCAGGAAAGGAGCCTAGGTGTTAAAGAGCCAAGTTTTTAACTCTTTTCTAAAGGAGATCAGCGTGGGAAAAGCTCTGATGGGTGGGGCAGATTGTTCCAGAGCTTTGTGGGTCCAACAACAAAGCTTCTGCCTCCCCAACTAGCTTTGTGAATTCTGGGAGTCATCATAAGATTCGCCCTTAGCAAGCACAGCCGTCTGCCAGCAGTGTATGTCTGACAGGATTTCTTCAGGAACTAAGGTCCAGTATTATGTAAAGCCTTGTAGGCTATGCACAGAGCCTTAAATTTGATACAGCTTTTTACTGGAAGCCAGTGCAATTGCCAAATTTCTTTGGACACCAAAATCAATTTAGAAGTCCCTGAAAGAAGCCTGGCAGCCGCATTATGCACCATCTGTAGCTTGTTGAGGTTTTTTTCCTGCATGTTAACATAAAGATCGTTGCAGTAATCCAATTTTGAAAGGACTATGCAGCGGTTACTGTCTTAATAGCCTCCGCTAGAATGAAAGGGAATAGTTTTTTGATCATTCTGAGCAGGTAGAAGCAGGAGGAAATCAGAGAATTGACTTGCGGTTTGAAATCAAGCTTTTCATCTATTAACACACCTACATTTTTTGCCTTGGTCGCTGGGATAGGGGAGATCCCAGTTCTCTGGCCACCAACTAGGGGACCAGTTTTCCACTTTCTTTTTTCAATTGCCCTTATGTTTCCCTCTCTATGCTTTACACCCATATTCACTTTCCCTCACTCCTACCAGGTCCATGCATCCCAGTCCGTCTTCACTTATTTACCCTTCTTGGCCATACACACTGGTTGCTTCTCTGCTTGTGCATCTTGTACAAAATTCCTTCCAGAAGACAACTAAAGAACTGTTCTAGATGTTCCAAAGAGACATTTTTCCATATACATGTGACTGGTAATACCTATCAATATTTGATTGACTTCTTCCAGAATATGCAGGAGTTACACTGATATTCACTGTAACAACCATCATCCAGCATTCCCATATTTTTAGTAGCCAGAAAGCAAGCAAAAATCACTAGAATTATGAAAGTGAGTTTGTTAATTTATATATGGATTCCACACTGCCTCTGTGATATGGCATCTTGAAAACAAAAGCATAGTCAAGTTTTTACCATTACTTATTTGCATTTTCTACAAAAGGAGTCAATCAAGGGCATCTGCTCTGTTGATAATTCTCAAGTATCCTGATATGGAAGGGCCAATGATGGCTGTCTCTGTGAGTGCTAGTAATTGCATAAGGTACAGCAGACTACTTACAGCCAGGAATTGTGTCTGACTCGGGAGGCCTGTACTAATGGCTGGGGTACTGTAGGGTACTGCAAACAGGTCTTGTGTTTGACTCAAGTAGCTCTAGTGGTGGTCTACGGTACTGCAGCTTGCTGCAGCAAGGACTTGGGTCTGACTCAAGGAACCACTAGTAACAGCTTAAGGTACTGCAGCCTGCAACAAGAAAGTGCTGATTTCACAATTCCAAGCGTATGCGAATACTACATGTGGCTCAGGGCTTTCTTGTGTATTTTATTTCTTGTGTCTTTGAACCGTGTAGTGTTTGAAAAAGGTAAATAATGAGTCAGAGCATGAACAAGAATTGTCAAAACCAATAGGCCTGGCTTGCATTTTCAGTTGCAAGCCAGACCTATTTGCTTCGGAAATGCTTGTTTAAAAAAAATTGTAGGACCTATTGGCTTTTCCAGTCATTGTTTTAAACATTCTAGTACAGATGGAAGGTACACTTCACCTAAAAAGTGAGGCTATTCCTTAATTGCTTTGCAAAGTGCCTCCAGCAGCAGTGAGCATTGACCAGAATACCATTATTGAATATTTACCCCAATCCTAGCTGAATATGGAAAATACTGAAGAGGGGAACAAATAAGGGTTTGTATGACTGTCACTGCCCAAACTGTAGTCTGAAAACTAATTGTCTCTTTTTCTTTTATAATACCAGACTTTAGACTAAAATATTTTGAAAAGACATACATTTTTTCTGTAATTTGATACTCATTTATGCCTCTAAAATAATGATTTCTCTTTTTGTGTCCATTAAAGCCAATGCCACGGTTTCCATTTACAATACAATTCACAAGATGTATGGCCTAATTTAGAGCTTGGGGGACAGGGTACTCTGTCAAAAAAGAGGTGAAGGCCACACCGTCAAACTTGTGGTTCCCATGCTCTGCTTAGAATCGTGGGAACCACCATGCTTACAATGGCGAAGCCAACACTGGCTCCACCGGGAAGACATAAGATTGATGGCCTGTTGGATGTTGGTTTGTGATCAAAGTACCTCAGACCATCCACCATATCATATGCGATGTTGTGGCATACGTTTTTCATGTTCAGGACCTCCAGGGAAAGCCAAAGAAATGACCCCAGCATGTCAAGAGCAAGTCTTTATTGTTTTTCGGAAACAAAAATGATTGAAATGTATTTTTAAAAGCAAAAAAATTGCTGAGTGGGTACAATAAACATGATGCAGTGCAAAGTAATTTTTTTGTGCTTCTGTAAAGCCGCCTCAATAGAGGCTCTGCTGAAGGTAGAGAGTTCTCGGCCTATATGGTAGTATGGAGTCTGGTGGTTAGTCTGTCCCCAGGCGAGAGGGGCTCATCACTTCACTACCTTGGCATAACAGTGGACCAGCCACCATATTCTAAATAAGGCCCTATGTCTCTTTCTCTCTACCTCTCTATTTTCTACTCCCACACTTCATAATCACAACACATCTCATTTGCATCTCAACACTAAAATCCTTTCTCTGCCTTCTTTCCTTCTTGACATGCCCACCTTCTGTCATCTACTTATTTTCTGTCCTTTATCCTAAGATATTCTGGTCTACCTTTTTCTCTAAGTCCTACTCTTGTGTCCTTTCCTTGTCTTTCCATCTAATTCACTCTCCTACTACATGCATCTCAACAATGTTTATTCCTTCTTTTTCTCTATCTTAGCAAAGGCCATTTATAACTCACCTACTACCCCATTCCTGTTTATTTCATAAATCACGAACGATTATCAAGAGCACTTAAAAGATGTTGCTACAGATGAAGATGATTTTTATAGTGTAGACATTGTTCATCCCATCAGCCACAGTGTAAAATGTTTGAACATTTGAATGTCTGAAACTTCCTATGCAGCATTATTAATATGAGCTGTAATTTCTCATTACACTAATCACAAAGCCCAAAGGCCACTTTGTGTCACTTCTGACTTTCCCAGGCCATCAATGCAAAGTCTGGTCAGTCTTTGTTTGCCACTATGCAAACATGCCTGATTGAAGATGACACTTCTGTTTTCTCCATCTTACAACACTTTTTGCATGAAGTAGATCTAAGTAGATCTAAGATGAACCATTTCTCTTTTATTTTATTTTATTTATTTATTTATTTAATTTTAACAATGTCTTGCACTTGAACAGTCTTTCAATTTCTGACCTTAACACAAACCTCTAGGATCCTGAGAAAGTTTTGTGAGGCAACCTCGGCCCCTATCTAAGTACTATTTTAACATTGTAAGGTCTAAGAGATACCCTTACCCCACAGAATGAGCATGCATCTTTCCAGCACTGACATTCTTGAGTTCCTTGATGCCTGCAAATATCCTTTGCCCCCTCTAACTTTGAACCTTCCTGCCTTAATTTCTCATTACTGATTCTCCCGTTCTATTGTCAACAACAGTCTTCTTCAGATTCTGCTTGAATCCACCATTACAGCAGTCAAGAAAAGTGTCAGCTCTTTCCTTCTGTGCCTTCTCTGCAATTGTAGATCAGCTGTGAAATACAGACTGAGGTTTGCAGATATGATTGCTTATCTGGACCTTGATCTCTCAGCCTTGACCAAAGCTAAACTCAATGCCACCTTATTATTTGTTTTGATTGTGAGAGTAGATCTGGTGGAAGAGTTGCAGATTTCCAGAAGAATTATGGTTAATGCAAACAGCTACCTGTTGACACTCACTCCACCTCTTAGTGCTTGCTCTTGGAAGTTATATCCTCAAATACTCTCTTGATCAGAGTAAATATGATCTATCATTGACAATACAACTTGTATCGAGCAAGACATAAAACACTTGAGGAATCAACTAATCTTTTTTCCTAACATCTTTCTAGGGTGACCTTAATCACACTGGGCTGACAATAGTCACATTACAGTTAATCTGTTTCCTCCTTCTTAATCAACCATAAACTTATACAACACTACCGTAATCCCACTCACATTAAAGGCTGTAGACTTGGCTCAGGCCCTGATTTGAAGATTGGAGTGGGTGAACCACCATAATTTGGCAGCTTACCCACATACCGAACTCAAGGTTCCCTGGAACCATTTAGTATGTGGGGACATTGCAGGGTTTCCATTGGTGGAGTCTCAGCTAACTGTGCCGAACCAAAACCCTTGAACCGATGGCCCATCCACCACTGGGCTGCCAGGTCAAAGGGATGGTCATCTGGCCCTATATTGAGCAAGGCAGCGGTAACTACATTTCTCTTCCCAGGACTGCTATGCAAGGCATGGTAGTCCTACTCAGGGAAATCACTCAGTGCCCCCCATGCAAACAAAAATGTCAGAGCCATTACTTTTTGTTTTTCAAGAAACATCCACCTGTGGAGTTTAGCCTTGGAAGACAAAAATGATTGCCAAGTAGGAGCAACAAGCATGGGGGCTGCTCAGCAACTCTTCAGCCTTCAGAGCCACTGCTGCAGTGGTGGTTGCTCTGAAGGCTTAGAAATACATCCCAGGAAAAAGGGGTACCTCTAAATCTGGTGGGCAATCCTCTGCCAGGGAAGCAGAGGTTAAAGCCTCTGGTGGACTGGCGGTTTGCCTGCTTCCAACTAAAGGATGGCCTTAAATGTCTCCAAAATCATTTTCTCAATATTGAAGAACAGTTTGACTGATTAGACCATCTCCAGATAACCTTCTCATTGATATTAACTTATATCAAAATCTTTGGTCAACCAACAAGGAGATAACTTGCTTTTCCAACTATATAAATATGCATATTAGCCTCTGGCACAGAGGGCCACAAGCAATCTTTCTCCTGTTATTCCGATTCAGGATATCAGCATCACCATTACTTATTATCATGAGTGTATTAATGAACTTCTGAATGGTTTAGCTACATGAAGATTTACAATCATTTAATAGCTATGGAGAAGACTTGCATACATTTGCTAGCACCTCCCTGTCTTGATAATTTGAGGGAACCCAGAAGACTTTACAAAAGGCAGTTTTAATGTGTATCTTTCACATATAAAGTCTACATGAACACTGCAAGCAATCAACCTACACAACTTATCAAATTCATAAAATTGGCAGAAGATTATACATCTGCCCTTGCATTCAAGTATCCTGCAGCCAAATGTAAAAGAAATGCTGAGTGTTTTACTGAGAAGTTCAAAGCCACTGAACTCTCGATCACTTCGATTCCTAACTGAAAAAAGACTACATTGTGATTTGCAAATCCAAAGATACTTGGCTGCAGTTTAAAGAAATCTCATACAGTGATCTCATGAAAATTATAGCTAAGATGGACCTCAATCAATTTCTGCCTCTCATGCAAGTTGTTCTCCCGGATTGCCTCAAAGTTAGAATCATCATAATCTTTTCTGAAGAAGCCCCATCCTGATGATAAGGATCTTCTGGGCTCATTACGATGGCGGGCAGACATCAGTCCGCCTGCCATCGTTGCAGTGCTGGGACCACCCGCCAGACGTGCGGCGGTCCCACCACTGCAATTAGGATGCGCCCGCCATACTGGCGGGCGCATCCAGGGCATTTAACATTGCGGACTGTGCTGCTGGCTGCAGCACCATACGCAATGCTAAAATGCCCTGCTGAGCATTTCCCTGCACTACGTGGCAGGCACCACGCGGTGCCTGCCACGCAGTGCAGGGAAATGCAGGGGGTACCATGGGTACCCCCCCAGTGCACCCCCCCAACACAGAGGGGGCCCGCAACAGACCCCCTAATCCCTACGGCGGTGCCTGCAAGGCACCGCTGCAATGCTGGCCTGTGTTTTGGTTCCGCAGGGCGGGCGGAAAAGGACCGCCTTGCGGAACTGTGGCGGACGGACTTTCCGTCCGCCGGGGACAGATTGGGATTCCCACCGCCATCCTAATTCGGCGGTGGGAATATCCTGTGTGATGGCGGAAGGACCGCCACTGCCGGCCCGGCGGTGGTGGTCCTTTCGTCATCCTAATGAGCCCCTTAGTAACTTACTGTGTTTCTCTGGTTGTCTTTTTCTTGCAAACGTCACTGAAGCTTGTGCATTTGATGAATTTCAATTGAGTATCGGATCAGCATTTTTTATGGGGACAACCTTGCTGTAGTTTGTTGTCGATGCAGTAATTATTCTTGATACTGAAGATTCATGCCTTCTTTAATGTCTTGATTTGTCTACTGGCTTTGACATCATCAATCATTCTACTCTCATCAGTATTCTAAAAGTATGTCATTGGGCATTGAAGTCATAGTGCTTAAGTAGTTTGCATTATATTTGATTATCAATCGGAGAAGATCAAAATTCAAAACAAATTCTCTAGTCATGGTTAAGTCACAGCAAAGCATTCCACAATGTTCTTGTGCTCCATTTAATTTACAATCCTCTTCATTCTTTTCCTAATCTTCTTGGTGTCATCCTGAAGAGCTAAGTAGTTGTATTCCACATGTATGCAGACGATACTCAGCTAAACCTCAAGATCCCTTCACCTGATAACATCTCACACCTTACTGAAACACACCATATTATTCATGAATTGGGGACAGTTTATCGATTGACTCCTGTAAGGTCCTGGACTATGCCCCAGTGGTTATTGATTGCTCCAAATCCTTAAACAATATGTTACATACACCACATAACTCCTACTACACCTTCATATTGATGAGGCCAAGAGTGCATATTTTCAATTGAGACTGTTGTGGGGAATTAGACAATCCAGTCTAAAATAGGACCTCAAGACCACATTAAAATCACTTGTTTCTTGTGACTGGACTATGGTAACTCCTCTTTACATTCCTATCAAAAGTGCACTTTGATCCACCGAGGCCAGACCTGCATGGTGCAGCTCAATTTGTCACCAGGAAATTTGATCATATGGCACCCATCGTTCAAATTTGCAAATGACTTCCATCAAAATTAGATCGCTCACTAGAACAGCCTGAATTACTTACAAAGTTTTGTATGCAAGCACGCCTCTCTATCTACGAAAATATAGAACTTTGAAGGCCAAAGATCTCACTTAGCGTGGATTCACTCCTACTGAACTACCAAAATTCAAAAAGTAATAAGCTATGGCTCAGTCTTACTGTGGATCTACCACTAGAGTTTGGAACTTCCTCTTACTGTCTGCACTCCAATCTCTCATGTTATATTTAAGAAGCTTACATTTGTTTTTTTTAATGATATTTCCATACAGCACCCTGTTAACTGCTTTGTTTTGACCACTGCCTTCTGCTCTCCACTCTTTAACTGGCTCTACACTTTACACTATGTGATCTAATTTTCCACTTCTCGTGTTTACTTTTCTTCCTATTCTTGTCTTCCTTGACCCTGATTATACTTCATGCATGCTTCTCCCTCTCAATTTTACTACAACTTTGTAGACTTCCTCCTCTCTAGATTTCTCCTCCTCATCATAGTGGCCACTTACACCAGTTTAGCACTTGGTTTGCACAAGCACTGTGGGCCTAATTGCTTGTTTCTACTCATCACCTACATATATAAAAGTTCTTCTGCTTCCTGAGCTAAATGCTCTTTGCAATACATTGGTCATTAATGATCTGATTGCACCTTTTCTCTATTTTTTCAATATTTGTAACTTCATTCTCGTTGCTGATATGTTCTCTCTACAGATTTCTCCTTCTGCACATTTTATTTTATATTTCCCATGTTTTATTTATTATGCCCCTACTGTTCTTGCTGTAAATTTGTTTACTTTGACTTCCTCGCTCATTGCTCCCTATTGTATTTGCACTGTTTTTGTTTGCCTCTCAGCTGTACATTGTTCTTTTGTAAGCTGTCTTTTCGCCCTGCGATAATGTTTGATTCCTTTCTGCAGCTTCATCGTACATTTGTTGACTATGACCTTATTTGCACTGATCCCATTTATAATTGAATTGATGTTCTTCTCTGCTCACTTATAAATTAGTTATTATTGTTAGGCGTTCTAATGCTTTTGGGCTATGCTCTGTTACCGAAAAGCACAAATAATAAATAAATACCTCAGTGAGATACTAAATGATATAAACATTAGTGTACTGAATCAGTTATTGCAGAAAAAGATAAAAGTAATAATTTCTGATTGTATTTCACATTCTAAAAGAAGCATTGGGAAAGCCAATAGGTCTCAACTTTTGTCTTCCATTGCAGATGTTTTGTCTTCGCCAGTGCTTTTTGACGATGTTGTTTAGCATCGCCAAAATTAAAAAAAAATGCTTTTTTGTCATGCATGCACCCATATGCGTCATGACATTCTGGGGATCCAGTGTGATGTTGTACAGGTGCACATACATCACAAGCATGTACTCACATAAGCTATGCACAGCTGACATTTTTATATTTTATTTACCTTTCCAAGATGGCGGACAGCAATCTGGGAGAAATAAATTAAAAAAATATATAAATGTGCACACAATCGTAAATTGGAAAATGAGTTGCCTGGCAGCAAAAAGCAGCTACTAAGCCCTTTAAAAAATGTATTGTTTTTAAAATTCCAATAGAAGGGGCAGGTGGGCAATGGCAGAGCTGGTGGGAGCTGAAATCATCGCACGGAGAGGGGGACTTGGGAAGCAAACTTTTAAAAAAAATGTCTGTGACAGGAGGGCCAAGGGAGCAATTGTGAAGTTGATAGGGAAAGTGGGAGAGCAACAGAGGAGACTGAGATGGGGGAAGAAAAGCTGAAAAATTAAAAAGCCAAGAAAAAGCTTGCCAATGAGGTGTGGGGAAAGCAAAGAATGACCTGGGGATGGCAAGAAGTAAACAACACAAAGTGCATGGGGACGGTGATAAGAGATGGGAAGTAGTACACTAGAGAGAGAGCAAGAGAAGATACACACTCATTTAGAATGCACATAGGAAAAGAATAAAGTAGCTCCCTGAATGTGAGCAGTGGAAGGTTACAAGACATGCAGTCCAAAGAATGATAAATAAGCTTTGCTCCATGGGATGGACAAACACAAAAAGAGGAAGGAAAGCCATTGACTAAGAAGCAACTGAGATTGACATGGAAGTAAACCAATGATCAGCAATAGGCTATCCCAGAGCTGGCTGTAAGTATTGGTATTGTCCCTAAAGGTCTTCAACAACAGACAAATAAAAGCAGTATGTAGGAGAGACCTAAAAAGAGATCATGAATGCCTACCTTCTTGGCTGCAGTGATAATTTATCTCAGCATTGCAAATGAATGCCAGAAGGAGGTGTCAATGCTCACCAAACAAAACCAATGTCTTCCCGGCAAGATTGTATTGTCACTTCTAGTTTTTCCCCTGTTGGAGGTACATAAGTGATTCTTTCAAAACTATATTTTTATCATCTTGAAGGCCTTTACCTCTTTTAACCCTGCATTGCTATGACTCAAGAGAAGAATAGGCTTCTGTACTTAGAGAGGTGGTGAGCTCTTTTCCCTTTTCTACCAGCGAGCATTTTCTTCCATGTGGCAGCTTAAATGGTACTCCCCAGAAATTTAAAAAAGAGAGCCCTTCCCCCAAAAACTTTCAATGATCTTGCCTTGTGCAAAGCTTCCTTTCAGTCTTCAAACTGGAAAGTTCTCTCAGATCTGTGCCTCAGTGCAGTTCTCCAAGGACAATTATCTGGGCACTGTCAGTGGCTCTAGACGCTTGTCTTGCGCTCATTTTATGCTCACTCTCTGCTCTGATACCTTCTACCAACAATGCATTCTGTCCCGTGGATTTGCGGATAACCCTCACGTAGCGGCACATGCTTAACTGTAGAGTGTTATAGCAGTGTATGGCTTACCATTTCAAGATTTGCAACCTAGGAATAATTGGGATAGCAAGTGTCCTCATATGTATACTGGCAGGACCACACATTAATAAATAAATAACTAAGAGGCCCATTACGATACCCGGCGTAAAAAAATCCGCCAGGCATGGAAGCGGCAAAAATCCGCCCGCACACACCGCCTGAACACCGACCACGCCATTATGAGTACACAAACTGAAAACCGCCATCGGCGGAAAAATCATACAAAATACCGCCCGCCATCGTCCGAGTCGGAGTCAAACCGCCCGCCACGGACGGAAACACGCACGACAACACAAAACCGCCCGCACACACGGCCGACACACCGCACGTGAAATTACGATCGCACCGCCATGAGCGCGGAAAAACAACAAATATACCGCCCGCTAGCGCAAACAACGCCGATGAGAATCGACACGGCAGAAGCCATGGCGCCCACGTACCTGCACAGAAACCATCCGCACACAAAACCAATAGCACACAACATGGCCAACAAGTCCACACAGCAAGGCACGCACAAATACACAAGCACAGTACACATCCCGAAAACACCCCCCGGACAAACAAAAAATACAAAGGCCAGAACCCCAGACATAACACACCTGAAAACAACAGACCATGAGGACACACCCACATAGGTGAGTACAAAAGCAGCACTCCCACAGACCACAACCCCTTGCTACATTGCAAACCAGAGAGGAGAGGAGAGGACACAGTGACACAGCAAGGACAGCAGCACACCACAGAAACGCACACATCACAACCACCACCACCACCACCACCAAACACCGGCACCACAAACCCCTGCACATTACACAACACACACCGCACCAGCACCACAAACACCATGGCACCACAAAGGATGCCCAAGTTCACGCCCATGGAGCTGACGGTCATGGTCGACGAGATCATCAAGGTGTACCCACAAATCTATGGGAACATGGTCCAGCACACACCACTAGCCACCAGAAACAGAATGTGGACCCGGATCGTAGACCAGGTCAATGCAGTCGGGACCCTGCCCAGGAACAGAGGTGAAATAAACAAACGTTGGAATGACGTCAAGAGCCTGGTCAAGAAGAAGGAGGGCAAAAACAGAGAGCTGGCTGCCGTCACTGGCGGAGGGAATCCCGCGCTCTTTAAGACCTTCAAAGCGTGGGAGGAGAAGGTGCGAGTCGTAATACATCCGGAGATCCTCGCCGGATTAGCAGGGGGAGTGGAGGCTGGTAAGTACAAACTAATGTATACTAGCACACCGCTATGTACTCACATGCGCAACCACCATGCCACAGCTCCCAGGGACAAACACCCCCATGTCCAGCACACAATACACAACACATCACACACACATGCAACAGACACCACCACACACAGCCCAAACCGAACAACTGCAAGATGCGTGGGGACATGTGTACACTAAGCCAGCCACGTAACCACCAACAGGTCCCCAAATATGCCAGAAGCGCCACAACGAGCACCCACCACACCCATGTGTCCGCCACAGCTGCACTAACCGACAAGTAACAGGTAAGTGGCAGGAACACAAAGTGCAGTGGGTGGGACGGTGGACAGCCCAAGTACAACACACACCAGGCCCCTAGTCCCACAGCACAGCAAGGAGGAGCACTCCCCACACCCATGTGTCAGGCACAGCTGCACCAACCGACAAGTAACAGGTAAGTGGCAGGAACACAAAGTGCAGTGGGTCGGAGGGGGACAGCTGAAGTACAACACCCACCAGGCCCCCACTCCCACAGACCAGCAAGGTGGAGCACTCCCCACACCCATGTGTCAGGCACAGCTGCACCAACCGACAAGTAACAGGTAAGTGGCAGGAACACAAAGTGCAGTGGGTCGGAGGGGGACAGCTGAAGTACAACACCCACCAGGCCCCCACTCCCACAGACCAGCAAGGTGGAGCACTCCCCACACCCATGTGTCAGGCACAGCTGCACCAACCGACAAGTAACAGGTAAGTGGCAGGAACACAAAGTGCAGTGGGTCGGAGGGGGACAGCTGAAGTACAACACCCACCAGGCCCCCACTCCCACAGACCAGCAAGGTGGAGCACTCCCCACACCCATGTGTCAGGCACAGCTGCACCAACCGACAAGTAACAGGTAAGTGGCAGGAACACAAAGTGCAGTGGGTCGGAGGGGGGACAGCTGAAGTACAACACCCACCAGGCCCCCAGTCCCACAGCACAGCAAGGAGGAGCATCCCCCACACCCACGTGTCAGCCACCGCAGTGCACAACGACAGCCGAAAGGCAGACATCACGGTCCACAGCAATCGGTGTCAGTGGGTGTACAGCCACCCCCACGACCCACTACACCCCCCACCCCCACAGACCTGCAACATGGAGCACCCCCGCTAAGAGCCATGTGGCATCCAGTACAGTGCACGCACGAACAACTTGCAGGTGGGAAACTGGACAGGGCTGGATTACTGGAGGCATGAGGACCATAACACCACCAACACATGGGACATGTCACGTAGCACACGAACACGCAGCACCGCCCACCGTCACGAACAAGTGAACAATGTGCACACGGACATGAACAGCAGACTCACACCCCACATGACCCATCACAGACATAGCAACACCCAAGGAGCCACGTCTGCATGCACAAGCCACACTGAACATAGTCCCACACGGCAGCCACTGTGCAACTCATCACACACAACCGAAACACCATTGAAGTCCTGTCCATGTAGCCCCTACTGCCTGTCAACCACACACCCCACAACTACGCCTATGTAACACAAACAACACTAGACGCAACAGAGCGGAACAACAGAAATGCACACGAACACCACTGAACCCATCAAACACACAGACACACCATGCACATACAACATACCATCCATCCCATCCGTCAGCCCCAGTCTCATGAAAGGCATGTCATCCGCACAGCTGCCACACATACAGCAGTCACGCTAAGACACATGCCCATGACCAACCATGTGCCAGAAGTCAATTAAGCGCACGACACACTGTGAGCAACAACACACAACATGGGCCACACCCCCCGAGCACTGCAGTGATGCACATGGCACAGGGCAGCACGCACACCAAGGAGATGGGACAACTGCAATACGTTGGCTGGCACACAACTATCACTCACTCATAACGATGCGTCCAATGCCATGTCCAGTAACCACAACAGACAGCAAATATGCAGGGCATGTCAGGCATGCACACACCTCAGACCATGCACTGTCATGCTGCCACAACACATGTCACGTTCGGCACCCATGGCTCACAGCATGTACCCCAAAAGCATATCCCCTCCCAAATGCGAATCTGGGGCATGGCCCCCATGTTGCCATATGCGTTCCTAAGCGTTCCATTTGAACCCCAAAAGCAAAGTACAAACCAGACCCAGGATGGGCCAGGAGCCCGCATACACCAGAGTCACAATGAGTAGGGGCAAAGCAACACACCCATCGGCATGGCCAATCCGTCCCATGCCACATGTGCACAGCACACAGTCCCATTGCCTAGCACACACACCTACAGATGCCACAGCCACACACTCGCCTCCGGGAAACCCATGTACGAGATTGCACGAACTGCCAATGTCAGACGACTAATACATACTTCGCCAGGTGCAACACAATAACAAATCTCATTCTCTCCACAGGTGACGAACTGCTGGACGCTGGGGATGGAGACAGCAGCCAGCACAGCCAGCCTACAAGCCCCCAACGAGGACACACGGATCTGGAGGATCTGTCCACCTCTTCGGACACGGACTACCAAGCTGGCCCATCTGGCGTGGCAGGGCCCAGCCGCTCCCCAGGACCCCTCCTACCCACCAACCCATCATCCAGGGATGCTGAACAGTCCCAGTCCCCTGCTGCCACTGTCGTTGCGGCCACACCCATGGTCATTGCGGCCACTACCACTGCCGCAACCGCCACCATCGCCGCACCGACCACCACCGCCTCCACCACCACCACGTCTTCGCTGGCACCAGCCCCAGCGCAGGTGGTGGCCCGGCCGACTGGATCCACCCTGGGAGCCACAGCGAGGACCGTGGTGAGCAATGTGGCTAGTGGGCAGGCCGGTGGCAGCAGGACTGGTAGGAGGAGCAGGGTCAGGGAAACGCCAGCCTCCCCTGGGAGCCATGCCCTGCCTCAAATGGACAGAGTCCTTGGGGCCTATGAAGAGGCCCAAGGACAATGGGCCAGGTCTGCTACTGACACGCGGGAGGTGCTGGGGGTGCTGAGGTCCATGGACGCCCATATGGGCCAATTCGTGTCCCGTATGGACCAACTCGTGGACCTCATGGGCCAGCTGGTGGTGGCGGTGGGGTCACAGGCAAGGCCAGCAACACCACCTCCGCCACCACCTGCTAGGGCGCAGGCTCGGGCAGCAGTGTCCACTTCCCCTGCGTCCACAGCCAGTGAGCACACCTCACCCACCACCAGCAGGTCGCCACCACACACCCCCTCCCAAACGTGGAAGGGGCCGTCCGAAGAGGAAACAGATCTCCCGGGAGGACTTCGCACGCTCCAGTCGCAAGTGAGGCAGCCAGCCAGCCTTCCGCCAGCCTTCCTTGACCAGCCACTGCATTGACTTGCTCTACGATCCCACTCCACACAGCCATCTGGATGGCATGTGTGTGTTGGACTATGGACATAGAACCAGTGGGTACACCCTGATCATCACGCAGCCATGACCGACAGCTCATTGTCAACGCACGCACCACTTTTGTCATCACCTTACACACAATCACATGTCACAGTTTGTAATAAATGCACCTTTTTCACTAACTGCTGTTTGTGCCCTGTGTCTTTATTGTACGGAATACAACGGCCACCTTGGGCGGAAAGGCACCTGATGCGTGGCATGGAAATGGAATCCGGAGGGCCTGTAGGGACCTAGGGGTGGGAGACAGAACAGGAGCACATTCAATGAGTGTGTCACACACCCATCACACAGTACATGTCAACAACTACAAGCAATGTACACACATCGCACAGAGCAATAGGGCACAATGCCACAGTCACCAACAGTGGCATACTACCCTGGCCATGGAGCGTTGACACACTGCACGCAGTGAACATACGGCCACCCTGACACAGCACACACACACCTGCATAGATACAGACACATCATCCGTCGTACATGGACACTCACCGTCAAGTGAAGTAGCGGGCGATGAGCTGCTGGCGCACATTCCCAGCTCCCTCCTCTCCGCTGTCCACCTCACTCGAGCTGTCCTGGTCTGCGGGCTGGGGCCCTGGTTGATCTCCGTCATCCACAATGAGGGGGATCTGCTTCCGAATGGCCAGATTGTGCAGCATGCAGCACGCCACCACTATCTGGCACACCTTCTGTGGGGAGTACGCCAGTGCACCCCCGGTGCGGTCCAGGCACCTGAACCTGGACTTGAGGAGGCCAAAGGTACGCTCGACCACACGTCTGGTCCTCCCATGTGCCTCATTGTATCGATCGTCTGCTGGGGTGCGAGGATTCCTCAATGGACTGAGCAGCCATGCCCCATTCGGATACGCAGAGTCACCTGGGTGTGAGGGACACAGAGAACCGTTGCTATTCCAACTGGACAGGGGACAGCATCGCACAACCAGCACGCTACACCACTCCACATACTCACCGACAATACAGCCACGATCCTGTTGCAGATTGGCCATCAGTCGTGGCAAGATGCTGTTGCGCATTATGTGTGCGTCATGGGCCGAGCCTGGAAACTTTGCACACACGTGGGTGATCACCATGTCCGCAAGGCACACCACTTGCACATTCAGGGAGTGCGTGTGCTTCCTGTTGCGGTACAGGTGCTCAGTGGCCTGTGGTGGAACAAGGCCAACATGAGTGCAGTCAATGGCTCCCACGACGTGTGGGATTCTGCCAAGGGCATAGAATGCACCCTTCACTGCCGCCAATTCAAGAGCCCTGGGGAAGCGGATGTACCTGTTCCGGTACAGCATCATGGCTGCCAGTACATCCCTCAGCACCTTGCTGAACATGGGCTGGGACATCCCTCCTCCACTGCCCACTGTGTGCTGGAATGACCCAGTGGCGAAGAAATGCATGGCGGCCATCACCTTAGCCGTGGGGGTGACAGCAGTCGGATACACCCTGCGGGGACGGAGATGGGGCTCTAACATGGCACACAGTCGATGCAGAGTTGGCCTGTCCAGCCGAAACTTCCTGATTACCTCTGTATCGTCCATGTCCGCCAGCAATTGGTATGGGCGGTCAATGTTCGGTCTCCGCCTGGGTTAAATGGCAGAGGACACATGTCAAAGCAACACGGCACATAGCAATTTCGCATACACATCACTGACATGACTGAGCAAGCACATGGGCCACAGCCCAGCTGTCAAGCTGGGACGGCACGGCCACAATACACTTACACAGGTCTCCCAACAATGGCAATGGCAAGTGAGACATACCACTGCCATGTGCATGCACATGAAATGAAATGAAATGAAATTTGCACTTGTAAAGCGCACTTATACCCCCAAAGAGGTGTCCTGGCGCTGTACGCATACCGCTGTGGAACCCTTCCTGGCTTTTCCCTGTGAAATGTCCACTCCTGGGCACCCCCAGGGTGAAGCCAGGCATCCCAGCACTGTTGGGGCCGTTGTGGAGATTAAGCAAGCTATTGCCCAGAGTTGCAGAGTGGGACCCATGATTAGAATAGGCACCGAGGCGAGAATTATCAGGTCCGAGGAAATTGAGCCCAAGACCCGCCGAGGCAGGAATTGAACCCTGGTCCCGGGCCAGATCTCTGCATCAGGGTCTGCCGCTCTAACCATTGAGCCACACTTCTCCACCAACATGGGGATCTAGGCCCCAATGACTTGCGGGGCGTGCTGATGGGGACTGACTGCATATTCGTCAAGCGGCAACGCCACGGCAACATGAGTGTCTGCTGAGCATGGTACTGCTTCCGAGGCTGGATGAGTATGGCACACGACGACGACGATGTGGGCACGGGCTGAGCGGCCAATACAAGTGGGACCTGTGGCACGAGGGGATATGAGACAGTAGTAGGTGTCAGCACTGCACCCTATGTACAGCACTGTACGGATCACAGCTCCCGAAACATTGACTGGTGTCCACATTGACAGCCCCATGCCAAGACGGCTGTGTGCTTGCAGTCACACGTCACAGGTGAGAGGTTACATTGCACGTGCCAGGTGGCAGTCGTACATAGTGGGAGCTGGCATGTGTGTGCATGTGTCTCCTGTTCAGGATCCACCAGATGGGCGCTGACTCTGTACTGACCATTGGACACAGCATGTTCCGTGGAAGGCTTGTGTGTGTGGGATGGTGGCACTGGATGTGCCTCCGTTGGGTGGGGGGCCATGCACAGGGCGGGTACGTCGATGTTTGCGCATTGTTGGTCACGGTGGGTGCACCAGCTAAGATGTGTTGCCCTGTGTTCAATTCCTATGTCCGCATGATGATGGACTGTGGATGTGGGCAGACTACACATTGGTCGATGTGCTGTCTATATGCATGTGCCTTCACACCAGGCACAGCTGCCCCTGCACATGTGACCCCTGCTGGACTCGCTGCTGGGTCTGTGGAGCTGATGCACCTTCTGCGCGTGGGGCGGACAGCTCTCCTCACTTCCCTCATTGCGCATGTCATGTCTTTGCCGCAGGTGACATGGATCATGGAGGGCCCACATGTACGCGTGGGTAGGCTACACATGATTGTTCACTGGTCGCCACCCCCAGTCAGTGTTTCGAATGGGAAGGTAGTCGTGCTGGTGGTATGTTCGATGTGGCGGATGGGCGGGCCTAGGTGCGGGCTTACATTCCGGACATGGGGGGTAGTTGGATTGGCGACTAGTTGCAGTACACACGGGACACGTCTCTTCCTTTCCACATCTGGGTCATCCCTTGTACTAACTGACAGTGATACAGTCATCTTCGCCCCAGCCCTCATGTCCTCCCCTCGCCCCCCAATATGCATGCTCACCTGCGAGGCTAGCGCTTGCACAGGCAGCCCCAAGCTCGCACCAGAGAGGGCAAGGAGTGTATGTGTGGGTCCAGTTGCACGAGTGGGCTGTCTCAGGGTATGATGTGTGGCGGGACGCCGTCCACCTGCGTGGTGCCCCAAATGGAGACCCGGCCTGCATGGACTATGCATCACAGTCTTCGCCTTCCGGATCCGCCACCTGCGACACCCAGTGGCTGTGGCTGCCCTTGCGGCCATGCCGCGTCCGTCTGTGGCTGATGGCCCACACATTCACTCTTTGGCCTCTCTGGGGAGGGCTCAGGGGTGGTGGCGCACGCGCTTGCACTTAGTCGCAATGGCATGTGGCGTGGTTGGTATGATGGGCAATGGATGGGATGGTGCGAGCCACCTCCCGTGACGTCAGTGCTGCTCGTGCTGTGGTGCGTCCCCCTACACTTCCATTTGACTTTTTGCCATGCTGGACGTTGAGGTTCTATTGCCTGCGTGATATGACCAGGAGGAGCGCGAGGAGACCTCTCACACACCATGCTCCACTGCCATCCCGTGCCCTGTATCGCCTGTGCGGATTGACTATGTTGGGGTTACACCTGGTCGACTGGGGCTGTGTGTGCCTTGTCAAGGGGCATGGCGGGCGCACAACAGGATCCAGCTTGTCCACAGAGGGTGGGCTGAGGTGCGCCTGGTACCGCTTTGTACGTGTGCCCGGCTGCTGTGCACACACGTGTTCACTCCCCGACAGGTGTCCTCTCACAATGCCCAGGGAAGCGGTGGTGTACTGTTCATGAGCCCTCCCAACACGGCGTGCTCCAACTTGGCATGTGCGCATCTACCCGTCGCACCCACCCACCTGAGCACTGCGTCCATACGACTTCACACGACACATGTGTGTCTTCCACAGTAGTGCTACTCATTTGCGTTGACATCCAATACCAGTGGACTACATGGTCATGTCACGACTGCCGTGTACTTCACATACTCTCATCCTCTCTCATTCGTACTTGTGAAATGAGTCAGCGGAGACAGTTCTGGTTTCAAACATTATATTGAGTCTTCTGTCCTCTGTGATGCAGTATAGTGGACACTACTGGCAGCGGAATACATGTTGAGGATATACTGAGCATGATTACAAATGGGATAGGGTGTGGGGTTACATCTGCTTGGCCAAGGCTGTGCTAATGTACATTTACGTATAGCTGCGGAGCTGCGGACTTTGACACAGACGGTATACATGTAGCCTACCAGACCGCTCGGCATCATGGGCACAGTCCATCTCAGTTCCATGTGACAGGTTTGCTGCGGTTGTTCCTCATGCACGCGTGCATGTGAGATGACATCAGGGCATGTGCTTGCGTGCATGCAGCGGCGTGCCACTTGTTGTTGCACTGTGGTGGTTACTGGACATGTCACAGTCACTGGGGTCGTGTTGTTGTTGTATGCACTTGTCGTCCATGCAAAGGTCCTGGTATGGGATTCCCGGGGCGGGGGTGGGAGGGGTGCAGCACCCACAGACTCCAGGCGACCTATTCATGTCCACTGAGCGGTGTGTGTGTCCATGTGCGCTGGATCCATGTCGTGTCCTGGTTGTTCGTGCAGTTCCGTCCATGTGGGTGCGATGCACAGAGCCCATGCCACTGCCTCCCACGATGCATGCGGTGTTCCTGGATGTGATGGGGAACAGTGTGCATGTCCCGGTCATATCCGATGTCATGGCGATGTCGTTGATGGTGTGGTTACAGTTGCCGGTCGTTTGGTATGGCTGTTGTGGTGGTGACTGGCCAGTCCATGCGGAAGCTAAGCATGGGTGCGGGGTTGGACATCATAGGTCACTCGGGGAACCTGCGTTGTGGTCCGACGTATTTACAGGTTGTCAGGTATGCGATGCCGTCCAGCAGGGCTTCCATGTCATTGGTGGTGTACATGTTTGCCAGCCAATGAAGCGGATGGTGGCTGTCAAGGTGTTGTTCGTAGGTTGTCCCTTGGAGGACCATGATGGGGCATGCTGGGTGACATTCGATGTAGCTGTTCTCGATGATCCGTCGTGTGGAGGCACAGTGGTTCCATTTCAGTGCGCGTGCGATGTTGGCCACATACGCCATGCCCCCATAGGCAGAGCAGGCCCTGTCGTGTGCGTCCAGAGGGAGGAGTAGTGGTAGCAGGTCCGCCTTCAGACATGCCGGGTTGGAGAGGCATATCTCGACGGGATGCTGGTAGGGACACCTCCGACAGTAGAAGACGGGCATGACGCAGCTGAACAATGTGATGCGGTAAGTCAGTCGGTAACTTACGTTCAGCAGGGACAGGAGATCGCATCCCAATGTATGTATCGTGCTGGTTTGGTACAGCTTGAGCTCTTCGGCGTAGTTGGGTAGGTGTGTTGCGGTTGCCATTTCGCAGCGGTTCGTAGAGGTGGCGTGCTCCGGCTGTGTGTGCAGTCTGCAATGTGCACGCTCCGGGGTTGCTGTGAGCTCTGTGTAGTCGTGGGGAGACAGGACTTGTGTTCTGTTGGCTTGTTTGGAGGACACGGGCCCTCTTCCCACATGCTTCTCAGACAGTTCAAGGTCGGTGCTGTGTGACTCCTTCCAATTAACTTGCATGTGGCCGACATGGGGAGTGTTTTCTTCTTTCTTCCCCGTCCGTTGTGTGCTTCTGTGATATGCGCTATCTGCCGTGTGGTCGGTCTCCTCGGCATGCCTGTGTTGGTCTATTCTTGGACAATGGCTGTATTCACCGGCTTCTGTCGTAGGGCTGTGGTTTCGGTGTTGGAATGGAAGGTCATTCAGTGCTGTCTGCTCTCCCTTGTGTGGGCGGCAGGCTGCCTTTCCGCTCTGCGTTGGGCCTTGTGTGTGGATGTAATTCTTGGGCCACCTGTTGTCGGTCCCCGGGTTCTTTGGTGTTCCGTTTCATGTGTCTTGTTCATATGTGCAGGGTGGTATGGGTTTTTCAGTGTGGTACTGGCGTTCCTCTTCCCGAAGAGGCCCTGCTTCTCCTAGTTGGTGTTGCCGCCGCTGTGTGCTTCGCCATGTTTGTTACACTGGGGTGTGTCCTGCTGTTGCGTGACTTCACTGACATGTGTGCGTCGTTTGTGTGGCGTTGGGTGTTGTCCGTGAATTGGGCGTTGGGGACATGTCTGTGGCCGGCCTGTCACGTGTCATGTGCGTTCGGGGTGGGGCTGGTGTGTGTGCTGCTTGGTTGTGTCCCTGTGTCTGTGTGCGACGCATGCATGGCGCTGCGGTTGGCCTCTGCGTTGTGCGCATGTGTGGCGGCGTCATCGGCGCTTTGGGGCCGTGACGGGGTGGTTGGTTCCTAGTCCCAGGTGGTGTGTACACATGTGTTCCGCGATGTTAGGATTTGGCCTGTGTGTCATATGTGGATGCAATGGTGGATGTGTAGTGTGCACGCGCTGGTGGGGGGTTGTCCGCTTTATCCGCCCTTGCACTGTGTGCGCTGTTTGCGTGCACTTGTTGTGTGTGTGCCTACCTGCGTCTCCGCGGTACGTTGCGTCCTTGGTGGTGCATCAGCAGAAGCATGGGAAGGGCCTGCAGTGCTGGATTCATGCCCGGGGTGCCGCTTCTTCGTTGTCCGTGCTCTGCGTCCGTGTTTCCGCCTCTCTTTCACGTGCGGTGTCTCTTTGCCGTGGGAGCCGTTTGTTTGCGGCATCGTAATTTATGCGCCGGGCGGGACGTGTTTCGTCGGACGGTGTGTGTCAGTTGTACTGCGCCGCTACGTGTGCGGGCGCACTTTGATGGCGGACGGTGTTGCTGGCTTGCCGGCGGTGTTTGGCCTGCTTTTCGCATCGTAATTGGGCGGGCGTGTGGACTGCTGCGTGCTGGCGGTAACTGGTGGTTTTTGCATCCGCCAGCACGGCGGTAGTGCTTCCGCCCGCCATCGTAATGGGCCCCTAAATAACTAACTAACTAAATAAATAAATAGGTGGGCATTCAGTAAGGGAGCGAACACTGCAACTTGCTCCATGATTTCTAAGTTTACTCTTCAGTGGCATCACTCAGATCCCATGGTCCCTGCTAAAATGATCTCCCCTGCCGGAGCTCTACAGCAAATGATTGTACTGAGATTTGGGCTGACAGGGACTCAGAGCAGATCAAGACAGCAAACGTCAGCAAATCTTTTGCCACCTTGTAAAGTATATCTTCCTCCCAACCCCAGAGAGCATTAAAAAATGGCCCAATAATCGCTCGATCATCGCATAGGGCATGGAAGGATTGTTCTTTTTAATGTCCAAATCCAGAAGGTGTATGTTAGCAGTGAAAGTTGATCTACAGGGCTCTGGAGTTTGGAAGTCATTTTAGAAGGATTGACTTCATGGAGCATACTTTCTGCGTACATGTCAGTGCTCGGGGTGGTAGCATGTGGATGCAATTCACTGATCCCCTTGAAATAACAGTCTTCAAAGTGGTTAATTAAAGAGTAATTGCCTAGTGTGTTTTTTTAACTCAAGGAGTGAACACACAGATTTGTCAGAGAAAGTAGGCCTTTAGTTATTTTGATAGAAAGGGACTCTCTGAGGATGGGCTCGAAGAGTGTATCCTGCGGCCATGGAATCTGGATTACGAAACACCCTCTTGACCTGTGGTGGTTTCTGGGGCTCCAGAATATGATTGGTTGAGGGATGCCATGTTGCTGCGTGGCATCTTACTGTTATGAAGCCGAAGGTTGTTTTTTTAATGTTGGTGCATGCGTTTGTCAATGAAGACAAGAGATTTGAAGTTCACCCAGGTGTTGAAAAGAAGACAGCAGCAGTCTTGGCTTTGAGTAGATTGAGTCACATTCCTTTTTGCACTGAATCAGGCCACCCTCCATATTTTTCCACTCTACCAGGCCCTCCTCCATCTCATTGCGCTCTTCCAGGTTGCCACCCATGTTACACCACTCTACCTCCCTAACTAAAGAGCTTTGTGGCGCTTGCAGGGTAGATTTGATGTTTTGATATTGTATTTTGTGTGTGTTTGTGCACATGCACACGTGTGTGTGCGTGAGTTTGTGAGGGCGCCATGGGAAGGGGTTGTTATGGGGCGTACCTAGCCATTTTCACCTAGGGCAGCAAATATTTAGGTACAGCTCTGCAGAGCAGTGTTGCTTTGTGACAAGCCCTAAGGAGAACTGTTCAGTGCTTTGGCACCACACCAGCATTAGCATACATGCTACACATGTGCACATAACACACAATACATACATATTCTCTTAACCTTCAAGATAGAAAATAAGAGAGAAAAGAGAAATTGCTATGAATAAGGGGCAGATGCTTCAGTAGCCCGATTTAGATGTGCGTTCTGAATGTGGTTAAACTCTGGTTTGTTGAGTAGTTATGTTATGTTAGCCAATTTATAGAGCGCAGCGTATACCCGGAGGTGTCTTGGCGCTAATCCTGCAAAACAACTGTAAGTCAACTTGAGATGGGAGCCTACTGATTGAAAAGCCATGTCTTTAAATTTTTCTGAATTGGAGAAGGGATGGGGCTTCCCTTAGGGGTAGCGGAAGAAGGTTCCAAGCTCTTGACGCTCTCACCACAAAACTGCTTCCTCCCCATTTTACTTTCTTAAATCTGACAAAATTGACTTTAAAAGCCCCTAAAGATCTTAAGTTTCTAGTAGGTGTATACCAGGTTAGTGTTTTTTTCAAAAACAAGGGTCCAGTGTTATGAAGTGCTCTGTAAGTAAGACAAAGTGCTTTAAACGTGATTCTGTGTTTGACCTTCAACCAGTGAAGGTCTTTCAGTGCCTGGGAGGCAGATTGGTATCTAGGAAGTCCCAATAATGACCTTGCTGCAGAATTTTGTAGAACTTGCAGTTTGTTCAAATATTGGGCTTGTAAGCCATTGTAGAGACCGTTACAGTAATCGATTTTTGATAAAAACGAGTGTGCAAATGACTGATTTCCTAACTGCAATGGGGAGGAAATTCATTATTTTCTTTAGAATTCTTAGCACATTATATGATGACGAGATTACTGCATTGACTTGTTTGCCTAAATTTAGGTGATCGTCTAAAATAACTCCCAGGCTCTTTGCTTTGCTAACTGGAATAGGGAGGGGACCCAATTCGACCTGCCAGCAAGAAGCTGACCAGAAGTTTGGATTATTCCCAAACAAAATCACCTCTGTTTTCCCCGCATTAAGCTTGAGACAGTGTTTATCCATCCAAATGTTAATATGTCCCATGCATTGCTGAATGCGATGACTCGTATCATTGGAAGTGTTACACATCGAGCACACAATTTGTGTGTCGTCTGCGTAGGAGGTCAAAGCAAAGCCAAAAGATTGAATCAATGGGGCCAATTCCGTGACATAAATATTAAAAAGGGTATGGCTCAGCAAAGATCCCTGAGGAACTCCACAGGGAAAACTAAACGAATTGGACGTGTAGACATCAATATTGATCGTGTTCTGCCTGTTTGAGAGGAAAGAGGAAAGCAATTTTAGGGCCAGATTTTTAACCCCAATATCTTCCAGACGGCGGATCAGGATGGAATGATCCACCGTATCAAAGGCCGCCGATAAATCCAGTAGAATCAAATCCGCTGAGCCACCACCATCCAGGGTGAGCTTAAGTTCATCTGTGGCCTTGATCAGAGCCGTCTCAGTACTATGCTCCGATCTAAATCCAAACTGAGTGGGATCCAAGCAGTTACTGTCTTTAATAAATTGATTCAATTGAGAGGTCATGATCTTTTCTGCTATTTTAGCAGGAAATGGGAGTCTCGAGATAGGTCGATAATTGGCAGGGTCCTCTTGGTCTAGATTAGATTTCTTGAGTAAGGGCAGAATGGAAGCTTTTTTCCAACAAGAAGGAAAAATGCCCATTCTGAACATATTATTAAAAACATCGGTAAGGTTTAATGCGATGATATCAGGGACCTGTTTAAGAACTGAGGGTGGACACGGATCGTCAGGAGAACCAGAATTAGTGGTGAATATAAGCTCTTCAGTTTGAGCAACTGTAATAGGACAAAAAGTATTAAAAGGCTCCACCATGTTATCGCTGGTAGATTGATCTGATCTAATAATAGGATTGTCAGAGTGGTTAAATGAATTAAAAATTAAGTCAATTTTGTTCTGGAAATGAACTGCAGTCTTATCACAAAAAGATTGGTTAACCCAGTCGCTTTTAAACTCAGGTTGTTTGGTTAGAATGTTGATCACCTTATAAAGTTCTTTCACCGAATTCTTGGCAGATTCAATTTGTGATGAAAAGTACATTGTCTTTTCTTTTACAAGGAGTGATTTATATTTAGTTAAAGAAAGCTTATAATTTTCTTTCTCCAAGGAGTCATATTGTGCCCTCCATTTGATCTCTAAGCGTCTGCAACCTTGGCGTTCTAGTCTAAGAGCATCTGAAAACCAAGGAGTAGAAGGGCGAGTCCTACCTTGGCGAGCTTTTTTTATGGGCACCACCTCAGAGAAGGCTAAATAAAGCCAGTTAGAATAGTTCTCTGCTGCTTCATCCGGGTTTTCCGCTGATAAGGGGAAGGAAGAAGATAGCAGTTGCTGTAATTGATTCTGATCGATATTGGACCATGCTCGATATTGGCCTGCAGAAGGCCGCTTCTTGAGAACTGGGTCGGCCGCATGACAGTTAATCGTAAAAAAGATCGCTGAATGATCTGACCAGGTAAGAGGAAGAGTTTTGATGTTAGAAATATTTCTATTGTTAGAAAAAAGCGCGTCAAGTGTATGTCCCGCAATATGCGTTGGCTCGTTTATAAGTTGTGGAAGATCAAGAGTTTCCATTATTTCTGTTAAAGCAATGGTATCTCTGTCATCCTTTTGATCTAAATGAAAGTTCAAGTCTCCAAGCACCGTAAAGTCAGAATTACAAATGTCTGCCTCAAGAAGAGAGCTAATAGAGCCTAAAAAACCAGACTTGGGACCAGGCGGGCGGTATATAAGTGAACCTCTGAAGGAGTATTTTTTTGTGAGCTCTATGTTAAACGACAAGGCTTCACAATCATCAGCCCTTATTGTTGTAAACAATATGACAAGATGACTTACTAAGTGCCTTAGGCTATGAATTTTCAATTTGCTAATTCTATCAATATGAAGAATCAACCATGGCTTCCTAAATGTATATGCCAGGGTCACAAGTAGGAATTGAGCTTTATCTCAAAGGTACAAATGATTACTCCATATTCATGTATCATTAAAGTTGTGAGTATAGATCCTATCAATAATACTGGTGACTAAGGAAGATGTATTTATTAATAAACCTACTAAGGCAGGGGAAAAAGTAACTGTATAACTACAAAAGTCCCATCACACCACCAACTGATGTATAACATTGGACCACATTCTAACTATATCACAGGCCACATTCAGATGTAACAAGAGCACATAGAGGTGAAATGTCTCTAGAGCATCCTAACTGCTCATTTATGGATCAAATGATCTACTTACTGTTGGGTAGAAGCTAAGCCTCTCATAAGCTTGCACTTCTTGAGCTGGCAACACGTCCCTACATTGAATTCAAGTGCGTTCACCATGCTCTGTGTTGAGGTTTCTTGGTTTTTTGATTATTCATGGAGCACATTTAGAATGAATGGAGTATGTGTTATAATTCCAAAAACTCCTAGAAATGTGGACACTGAGCCTAGTAATAATTTTTTTGTATTCTCTACCGAATTGTATATAAATAACACGAGTCATGTTTTTGTTGCTTGTAGTCCTTCACAATTTCTGATGGGCTCTCCTTACGTTTTAGTTACCCCTGACGTGTATGCCCGAAATGCATTGGGTTACCCAGGATATGCACTGTATTCCAATATGCCACGAAAAACGCCTGGATGGGCACTTCTTGACATGTAAAGCGAAGAGTTATGCTGTTCCTACTATGAATGTGAAAAAACATGGAGAAAATGGGTTAATATAAAGATCATGGATGAAATACTGGATTCTTGTTTGTTGATTCTTCCAATCTTTTTTGCCCGCTGTGCAGCTTGATCATGGGGCGTGATGACGCTCCAGATACTTCTGATATTATATTTTTGTGCTACCGGGGCAGAGCACATTTCAAGCTAGCACGCAAACATTTGCAATTGAGCATTGTTTACATTGAGAAAAAGGAGTGCATGCTATCACTTTTTTGTCATGTGTTTAGTAGTTGACACCTGTGAAATGCTGTGGACTGACACCAGCGGTGATGGACAACATGTAATGTACAGTGCTCTGTTGCTTCACAGATATAGGTTTGCGCTATATAAATGCCAAGACATGCAAACTGGAGCACGTTTTAAGGTTGCCAGCATCCTCTTTGTGGGCTGCAGGCTTCATAAATATTAAATAACACACTGCGCTCTGTGTCATCTAACTTCAGTTGTATGAGCACAGACAGGAGACGCTTCGATCAATGAGTGTGTGTGGTTTACTGCAAAAAATTCTCTTTTCATTAATATGATTTCATTTTCTTTCCTTGATAGAATGTCCCTCCTGACCTCTCCATCTGCACCTTTGTGCTGGAACAGTCATTATCAGTGCGGGCTCTTCAGGAGATGCTGGCAAATACAGAAGAAAAAGCAGAAGGGGTAAGTGTGACTGTATTTGTATACCTTGCCAGTGGATAGAGAATGTGTTTTAATAAGGCTGCATAAATTACATAGATCGGTGTTCAAATTCACCAATACAACATTTAACATGGAAGAAAATAATAGGACAACCAGAGACTCTGTAGATCTGTATTAACCAGTAGCTAAAAAATCCTCAAGTGTTCCACCAGCATTCCCTCCCTTCACAGGTTCTCTTTTCACCTTTATTAAGATCGAAGGCGGATAATATATCAAACATACAGACTATATCTGTTCTGTATATAGTTGAAGGTCATATTTTTTTTATTTGATTAGTTTTTTTGGTGAAGTGCTACAAGTAAGTCACCAATACATCGGTTAGGGAGTCAGTGTACAGACATAAGAGATAGCAACTAGAACCAATAACAGCGTACCCTGGTATCTGATGGTGAAACCTTGGCGAGCGATGTTATAGTGTTGGAGTCGAAGGCGGGGGCAGGAGGTGGGAAGAAGCGGAATTTAGGTGTGCAGCTAGTGATAATCTCCTATGCTGAAGACACTGAACTATACAATTGTGTTCTTTATAGACCTTCAGGGGCATATTTTGTATAACATTAAAGAATATTCAATTTTCTCTAGTTTTGAACTGAACTCATTCCATGGTGGTTAAATGTTTTCCATTTCACATATCCCATAATTCACTTACTAGATTCTTTACAAAGACTTTCAGTTTCAAAATCAACCTCTTACCACCAATTAGTGCCTTCTTTTCCCACAATATATCCTGATTGAAAGTTAGTCCTGGTTCATATCATTACATACACTAGCCAATTTTATCATGTTCCATGGCCTTCCTGTGTTAAATTCAGTGTTGTTCATCATTTCCACCCACCAATTCATCACTTTGTTCCGTGACCTATGTAATAGTGCCAGCATAATCACTTTCTCTGTTTTTATACGTGTTCAAAGTTTGTATATCGAAATATTGACTACAGAAACATCTTGCTACCACAATATTATGACCTAAATATTGAGGATTTACTATTCTTAACTCCACATCTACGTACCTTAAAAATTCCTAAATATTCAAGACACATATATGTGGAGTTAAGGAAAGTAAACCTATAGAAGTATAATCCGAGGACAAACTCTCACTTCCTATCAATTAATGTTTTTATTCCATTTGAACATCAGCTACTGAAACAGCCAAAATGTGCTTCGCTACACCGTCACTTCTTCAGGGCTGATGATTTTCAATCTTCATGGCCTCTTTTTTGCAAAACGTTTGTAATTCCAAATACGCAAATATCAATACCTGATAACTTCAGATCACTGTAATCATTCCAAACGAATCATCCCTTGAAATCCCAGGTTTCCGAGAGAAGATATCATGTATTTTCATAATAAGTGATATCTACGATATATGAAAATAATACCAAGATCAATCTGTCAACCCCATAATAAGGGAAACGGCTCTCGTGTGAAAGATCTCCTCCGATATTAACCAATATGGTCCTTGTAATAGTGGTTATCTACTAAAAGTCAATGTTTTCCTCTATTCCATTGCATAAAGTCTGAATGAAATGTTTTTTCCTGCAGGAATTCATCCAGGTGGTTAAACCTGATGGCTATCATGTGGGGAAAAAACTCATGGGTACCATGAAAGTTTGAATCATGAGTTTGGTGCAAATCCCAGTTTGCATCAGAATTTCAATTTCAGTAGGTGCCATAATGAGGTCATATTTGTGGGTAGACTTACATCTTTTTAAACTATAGCTTAAGAACACATTTTTATTTCTTGTAATTGCCCTTATTTTATTAAGGTCTACTCCATTTTGTGTTTATCTAAAGTTCCACTCGGATCATCCACTTAACCCAGACATTAATCTATTATACTTAAAAAGAGAAACGCCATATATTGCGTCGCCCAGAACCTCACTGAACAGAGCGCTGCATATCTTCACCAATTTTGGGAAATATTCGGGCTACCGTATAAATTGGATGAAGTCAGTCATCTATGTTCTTAGCGGCAAATTCACCCCCAGCCCAGGGGTTATACCATTACTGAGGCGGTTGAGGGATTCAAATACTTGGGGATTTACGTCACCAAAGACCCGGCTAGGTTTTATGAGCACAACCTTTTACCTCCGTTACAGAGACTTAGAAGTGACATCAATCACTGGAAAGCACTCCCACTGTCTCTACTGGGGCACGCAGCGCTCTTAAAAATGATGTCCTTAACACTCTTCTTATATGTCCTACAAAACTCTCCAGGCGCAATAGGTTCAGAATACTTTAGGGCCATAGAAAGCGCCCCAAGAGAACTTTTGTGGGAAGGGAAACCGCCCCGAATATGGACCCAGAAGCTTACAAGGGGATGGTATGATGGGGGAATAGGTCTCCCGGATCTCAGAAGATATTATTGGGCCGCGCAACTAGCTGCCATTAACCTATGCATATATAGGCCCCAAGGGGACCCAGGATACCAGATGGACAGATGGCTGCTCCCTGGGGGGATTTCGCAAGAGTACTATACACCAGACCCACCAAACAGAAGCTGACAGGCCCCACTGCTTACGCTGTCCATATATGGCGCACAGCGACCAAGAGCTTGGGTTGGAAGGGAAGAGTAACGCAGGCCACCCCTCTCTGGGATACAGAAATATTAGGAAACTTGCGGAAAACAAAGGGCTTTGACCAGTGGGATGTGATTGGTATCTCCAAGGTCGGTGATCTGTGGAGGGCGGGAACGTAGTCTCCTTCGCACAGCTACAGACTGAGTACGACATGGCAGGTACAGAGCACTTTAGGTACCTACAGATACAACATGCACTGCAAGCGGTAGTTTCTAAAGGGGAATCTCTTCCAGAGTCCTCTCCACTTGAGGACAGAGTCCTGGATGAGTACATGCCGGGAAAATCCATCTCTATGACGTATAAGAAACTAATCAACAATATGTCGGACCGCCTCCTCCTGCTCCGCGCCCGATGGGAGCAAGATGTAGCGGAAATGGAGGACGAGGAATGGTTGGAGGCCTTGGCCTCCACCAGGGAGACAGCCTTCTCCTCCAGATTGAGACTGGTGCAACTAAAAATACTCCATAGAACCTATCTCACCGGCCCAGCACTAGTGAGGATGGGTTATAGTACTGACTCAAGGCGGTGTGGACAGGAGGGCACCTTCGCACATATTGTCTGGGAATGTGTACATATCCAGAAATATTGGTCGGAGCTGATAAAGTGTATGGAAGAAGTGATGGAAGTCAGAATAGAACCTAACATTAAGTTGTACCTATTGAATATATGGGGGCCTACGGATTTAAATAGCAAAGGGAGAATATGGGTGACATTGGGAACAATAATTGCAAAACGAAACATTGCCAAAATGTGGGGAGCTCAGGAGACACCAGCAATTGTAGAATGGAACAGGGACATGGACTGGTGCATGTTGATGGAACGAACAATATACGAATCTAGAGGTTGTCCCAAAAAGTGGTTGCAGATATGGGGAAGATGGAATGATTTCAGGGGGGGACTCTGCAAGCCCCCACGGATGAAGCATGACCAGGGCCTCGTGCAGCATGAGTAAAGTTGGTCAAGCAGGTTCTTACTAAGAAACTTGTATGAGCAATGGTTAGGGATCGAGTGTACCAGTGCAGACGTACTCCTTGATGATTATGTTTTTAAAATGACTGTAATGTGTAAAGTGGTCATCAATAAAAAGAAATTAAAAAAAAAGAGAGAAACGCCACACTTTCAGAGGCAGACTATTCAAGGCCTTGCGCTGGTACAAAGTAATAAAAACTGATGCAAACTGTTGCAAATGCATGATAAACTATTTATGTTGTAGCGCAAAGAAAGTATTAGCAAAGTAACACAAATGGGACATCGTGCTCCTTTGTACTATTTTGCCTCAAAGGGGCATCCCTTCAGTGGTACCTGAGGGTTCCAATGCTACAACCCATGTGTTTTGACACAAAGCCCTATCTACTAAAATTTACTGACAGCTTTAACAAAAAATAATGGCTCTTTAAGGCAGGCATTAAGGTGTTGGATTCTTTTAATTTCTCCCAATTTTCAAATATTGCATTACACAGCACAAATACAATTTGTGAAACATTCAGAACTTTATCTGTGTGTAGTATTTTGCACTGGAAGTGTACCCTTCCTGTACAACACCTTTGCTAGACAGAACAATGGGGCAGAGATGGGTGTGCAGTACTAGAGAGCCTGTTTGCATGTCTGAGCTAGGGAAGAGAGCATCAGAACCATGTTTAAGTACATATGGATCTGTGATGCTCCCTCTCTCTAGTGCAGTGCATCTCAGCAACTTTGACTGCTGTGCTGTGTTGCACTAGGAATTAGTAAATGTGCCCCTTAGTATTTGAAGTTCTGTATTCGGTCTGTTTAGTAGGCCTAGATTCCTAGCAGACTTAATAATCCCTGAGATCAAAAGCGAAGCAACAGTTGACAATAAACTACACAGACAGTATTTTCAATACCCTGGCTGACTAAAATATCTGCAATCGAACCCAAAATGCATCTGTGACATTAATTGTCCCAAACAATTAGGAGAGGAATACACCACAGACCTCTCGTACAATCTACACAGAGCACTTGTTTTTGGTTTAACAAAAATATATTTAATGTGCGTTAAAAAATTCTTAGAAGACTTATGTCTTTTCCAGCAGTCTCCTAGAAGTTAAAAAGTACCATCTGTCTTCTAAATCACAATACTGCTATTGCCCTCCTGTGGGCTGATAGTGGGCCTCCTTACAAGTGCTCTTGTACTGGGGGTGTTAATTCCACTCCTCTGAAGATAATGATGCTGGGACTGCGAAATCAATGTGAATTAGAGGTTGAACCAGGGGCGGCTCCTTCGCAATGGTGAAAAAGCGTCGTCCCACTGGCTCAGAGCCAGCAGCTAAAAAATAAAATGATATTTCATTATCGTTTTATTTTTCAGTTGCTGGCTGAGCCAGCGTGCAGTAGGGAGGGGCGGGGCTGGGCCATGGGAGAGGCAGGAGGAGTGCTATATGGACTCCCTGAGTCCATATAGATGAGATGGTCGGTCATCTCAGGCCTGCCAAACACACACACGCACTTAGGATTCTATAATCCGGGTGTATTTAACAGCCGGGTTAGAGAAACAGCACAGACTCCCTGTGCCTGAGCGCGAGTCTTTTCAGCCCACTCAGGCCAATCCCCGCGCTGCTATCATAGCATGAGAGCAGCGCAGGGATCGGACAGGGCGGCTAATGCAGCCCCAGTGCCTGCTAGGACAAGGAAGAAGAACGCGACCAGGCACTATGGGGAGGCTGCTGGCATCTTAAGGAAAGTTTTCCTTTAATTTTTTTATTAATAAACTACCCCCCTGCGCTTCCCCTCCCGTGGCCCCCCACCTTCCCCAGCGCCCCACCACTTTTTGTATTTGGCGGCTGCCACTCGGTTTACCCTCACAATGACTTGAATAATAAAGAATTACCAAGGCAATCAGTAATTTAGGCTCAATTCCTCATTCTCACCCCTCAATTTGCTCTGTTTAATCAAAATCTCTTGGGCGAATGTTTCACAGGCATCAAAATTTCCAATGGAGCAGGGATGGAGGTTGCAGTCTCATCTGGGATAATGGGCCTCTCATAATGAGAGCCATGAAGCTCTGTGGAGCAAGGATAAAAAAGAAATATATTCAGGGTCGGACTGGCCTATTGGACAATCTGTCAGTGCCAGAACAGCCAGTCTGACAGGTCAATGCGGGGGTGAATTTGTGGTCTTGTGGGCCAGTTTTGTGGTTGTGTTTGGGCCAATGTTGTGAATACTTTTTGTCAATGACTATGATGCAGTAGCTAGCAGTACACTGCAGACAACAGTAGGCTTGCCTGGGCGCATGCACTGGCTGTCTCCTTCTTTAGAAGGAGCTGCCTCATGCCATACTGGGACTGCTGTGGCAAGCAGTGGAGTTCTAATTTGAAGATCAACATTCTCTAACCTATTCATGTCTCTAGTTGCACAGGAGCTGAATGCACCAATGCATGGCCATTACTAAGTCCCTTTACACACATAGATAACAAATGTTATCAGAAGGGTCAAGAGGAAATATTCTACGTCCCCCGTGTTAGAACACTTAAGTCACTTAAAGTACTCCCCTATTGCCATATGCATATACAATCATAGATGGAACCAACATCAAATAACTATAGACCCTAAATGAAGACGGTAAAGTACACCACCGGGTGCTGGGCAAGGAAGCAAGTCCTTCTTGTTTTATATACCCTCACACACCCTAGTGGTGTCATGCTTCATCATCGGGTCACCCTGACGCCTAGAAGTCAGGGTGGGCTCAACCAATCTTTCAGGGAGCTCTTAAAAATATGTTTTTGGCCAGGGGGAATAAAGATTAAAAATCTCAGAGAGATCCCGGTGTCCCTTTATTTTGGATCTCACTGAAATATTAAAAGAAAGTAAAATAGGGTCTTTGGGATATTATGGTCCTAGGACCCTAATGCCAACATGTTTCAGTCCATGAATAGCCCCCTATGGGTGCTGGACTTTCTTCAGGGCAGAGGAATAACACCCCCTGGGAAAGAAAGGAGAGGGTATGGGAATTTCCCTACCCTAATTATAATAAGGGCAGATAGCTGCTCCTTATAATACTCTTCATTGAGAAACAGAGTTGATTGCTCCATCTGTAAAAAGAAAGAAAAACAACAGAACAAAGAAACATAGTGTATGAGCCTTTATAATAGATGTGTTTTCTCAGTTTTGAAATAGTGCTCCTCACCATTTGTGCAACATAGGATGATAAGGAAACACCTCGCTCACTCTCCTTTATTTGGCGTGTGTGATACCATTCTTACTTCTAAACTCACTCAATTGCGTGATCTAGAAAAAGTTCACGTGTAGTGGCGGACTATTTCCGCAAACTGACACTAACTGCAGCCATGTGTCCGTGATTCACTGTGTGTTCCAAAAGTCACTCATTCTTAAAATCAACATCCGCCGTACTCACTCGCCCTTAAGCTGATATTTACATCCACCCGTCTTACCCCTTCTTGGGTGGAGTAATGCTTCGCGTCGGGCCTCGCAAATGAGGGGTAGTCTTGTGGTCACACACTGGTGTGATTAACACCCCATATCAGATCGTTGTCATATGATGGTTTGACATAAAAATAGAAAAAATATATAAAGAGAAATGGAAAGGAGACATAGATCAAATAATCATAATGTAAATAAACTAAGACAAAAACAAATCCCTCCGATCGACGGAGGATTGCACTTACATCTCAGCCCATTCATACCAGTCACCATTACTCACGCCTTCAAAGATCCTGCCCCGTGGTACACCTACTCGGTCTGGGTCCCGCCGGCTCTGTACTCCGTACTGGGATGAGCTGAAAGAATTGAAACGTACCCAAATGAAGATTCTTCTTCATGGTGCCATTCTGACAGAGTATTTACGTGGAAATTCAGCCCCTAGGGGCTTATTAGTCACCAATGCCCCCAGAATTTTTCTAGATGACCAACTTTTCAAAAAAGAATGGTCGCTAATCGCGTCATTTAGGGTCTATAGTTATTTGATGTTGGGTCCATCTATGATTGTATATGCATATGGCAATAGGGGAGTACTTTAAGTGACTTAAGCATTAAGCATTACTAAGTCCCACCTAAAATGCTGGCAGTAGCTAATTGGCTTGATGTAGATTGGTGGGGCCAGTGGGCTAATGGACCGTGGTCGCCTGCCTGTGCAGGGTGAATTCTGTAAAGGTATGAGGGGAGAAGTGCTGACTGTCTGGCAGGTTCTGTCTTGCAGTGCTGTATCTGGATGTCTGAGACAGTAGAGGAGAGCCAAAGTGCTTAAACATTTCGAAAAAATACTATCTAATGCTTAGGGGAAGAGAAATATTTTGTAGCTCTTTATCAACTATCTTACCTTCACAATTGCAATAGCATGGACAGTGGACTCACTAACAAAGGAATATCCAAACTCCAGAGAGTCCAGCACCATCCTGCTTATCTCCTGTCTGGCCTGGAACAATATGACCATAGAGGAGAGGATGTGGCTAAACGGCTCGAGCGGCCGACTTTGAAGCTGGCGAACCAGATTCGAGTCTGGCAGGAGGCCCAAACATCCCGTGATTCTGGGCAAATCACTTAATCTCCCCATGCCTAAAAATGAATGTGTCCGCCTGAAATGCAACTGGGGCTCATGTAAAGTGCTCTGATACCTTCGGGCCGAGTTTGCGCTATATAAACCTTCAAAAAATATATGTATATATATCAGCCCTATGCAGAAGGCCCTCCACTAGGTCTCTGTAAAGGCCTTCCACTGCCTTAGAAAGTCATGCATGGTCACTCCCCAAATTACCTGTCAAAGTTGTTAGTACTCTTATATCCCCGCCAGATGTCTTATGTCTTCCACTCGTAACTTACTGTTCACCCCTCCGAGTTGTTACAAGAAATTCACAGGAATGGCCTTCCATGTGCTAGGCTCAACTCTGGAAACCTGTCTATCACTATCTCTACACATTGACTCAATCTTTCTCAAATTTAGGAGATCGCTGAAAACTCATTTGTCTTACAGACTTCACCAAGTATTTATCACATTTCTATCTGCATACAGAGTTGATTAATTCCTTCAATTGATAATACCACCCAAGATATGTGTAGTTATTATCCAGATCTTAATCTATTTTCATTCTTCTGTGCATCTGATCCAAGTCACTGTGAGGCTGCTGCAAAGTGTTTTTCTGTGCTTTACAAAAACACAATAAGTGACATTATAATGCTGATGCCAGCCAAATGGGACAGGCTGCTGAGGAGCACTCTGTGGTTGATGGTGTTGAAGCACAAATGAGATTTCTAATAAAATAAAGCCAAACAGCATGGCGTAGTCCTGATTATTGAGTAGTTCTTTCTTGATATTTAGCAGTGTTGAGACCGTACCCCTGAGGGATCTGGTCCCTGAATGAAAGTCACTGAGAAGGGCATTTGATTGCAGGAAGATGAATGACTACTGTTTCAGGTGCTATTACAATACAGAATAAGTCTGAGATAGGGAAGTAGTTTGAAAGATTGTTTGGGTCTGACAAAGGTTTATTTAGAATAGCGGTGATCTTGGTGTGTTCAAGTTCTTCAGTCCCATAAAGAGGGAAGCAAGGAGGTTGTCACTCAACTTATGAGGCATGCCATTAGACGACGGGTTACTGTCTCTCAACTTTTATTTTGGTGCACAGATCTGTATTCTGTCTCAGTCCAACCCTGGTTCCTGTGCATACCAACTCTATTGATTTTATTAACCATAGTACAACAACTCAGAATTTGATAGGTAACACCACAAAATCAGATATGGCACGTGACAAGCAGGCAGCATCTATTATAAATCGGTGACAGTTACAGTTAAAAAAGCGACAATAGGCAGGCATAAAAATCACTGTGCCACTTCCATCAACCCAGTTGACCCAGCCATTTAACCCATACTCGTTCGTGTTTGGTCGGGCAACCTCTCGCCTCATATACTGGTTTCTCCTGCATCGCACACCAATCCAGTCCCTTGCGCCCTGTGCCGCGGTGGGAGGTGTGGGAGTTTTCCATTTAGCTGCTATAGTAGCTGTGCCAGAAATGCTCTATCAGCCGAGGTACCCCCAGAGTCATCCAAAACCCTCAGGAGGATAGCCAAAGGAGCGTGTGGGACCTCCCAATCCAGGCATATTGCACTATTAACAGCTTTTTTTGTTACCCCGCTAATACCAACCTCTGCTCGCTTCTCAGCGTTTGCAGAAATTACTGACATTTGCAGTACCAGTATTTTTGCTTTTTTTCTGTCATTGTGCTTGGAATCAAAATGGCCGCTGAAGTTGTTGGCTTCGTTCAAACAGATTAAAACCTACAGCTCCAAATATCTCCCTTTCTGTTCGGCTTCTATTTATTCAAAGTGCATGAGTCCTTACCAGACAAATCTTCAAGTATATGTTTAAATTAAACACCTAGAACAATGGCATGCCGTATTCTTATTAAGGGCTATTGCTCATCCTATGAAAATGTGCCAATAGATCATACTTCTAAGTGCAATCTGACACCACCTATTAGAGGCACCCAAGGCTGTCACCAGGTAGTGCCTTACTGAAGAAGTCATCCACAGGCTTCGTTATTCTATGGGAAGTGCAATATAAGAATAAAACTCACTTATTAAAGTTTAAGTACACTTTTCATAAAAATTATGAAAAGATTCCAAACACTTCTGAGCCAGGGGAAATCACATCTGCCAAAGCAGCTGAGTACATTAGGATCCTGTTGCAGGCAACCTTCTGGTTGGGTCGTATCAGATGATCAGGATTAGCATATGGATTACATAGTTAAAGGTTTTCTCAGAAATTTCAGTCTTTACCCTCACATTCAATATGCTAAGCCTGGCCTCCTATGGGTTGGGCATCTGCATCCCCATATGTTGCAGTTATATTTGTGAAATGATCTCCAAAATGCTTTAACGTCAGACAGATTCTCCTCTTCCAGGTAAGCAACATTTAAACAAAATGTGCTTTCTTATATCCAGTTCTTATTCTGATTTCTTGCAATTGTCAAGAGGAAGTAGTACAGTGAAGTGAAGTGATATCAGACATATATAGCACGCTTTATACAACGGTTACCTGTATTATCCTCCCAGTTTAATGCTGCCCACCTGGAAGACACAATTAAAACCAGATTATTCTGAACATCCCTCGCAAAGCAGTATAGATAGACAGTGTAGATAGATTGTACTCATAGTTATGCAGGGTAGAAATTCTACATCTGTGTCACCAGATGTGCAAGGTACCTGCTATAGCAAGGTTTTTGTACAGAATATTAAGTAGGGAATGTCAAGATATCAAAATATCGTAACCAACATTTTGAGGGCCAACATGTTGACAGGTAAGTGCGTATATGTACGTTTAGGTTTTTGATATTCCAGACTACAAACCTGTTGAAAGATAGGATGTGAACTGAGGCCATAGGTTCTTAATGTCATATCTTAAAATTCAAGTTCATTTGGGAAATGTAATCCTGCATAGATAGGATGTGAACTGAGTCCATAGGTTCTTATTGTCATATCTTAAAATTCAAGTTCATTTGGGAAATTTAATCCTGCATAGATAGGATGTGAACTGAGACCATAGGTTCTTATTGTCATATCTTAAAATTCAAGTTCATTTGGGAAATTTAATCCTGCATAGATAGGATGTGAACTGAGACCATAGGTTCTTAATGTCATAGCTTAAAATTCAAGTTCATTTGGGAAATTTAATCCTGCATAGATAGGATGTGAACTGAGACCATAGGTTCTTATTGTCATATCTTAAAATTCAAGTTCATTTGTGAAATGTAATCCTGCTCTACAGATAAATATGTGCTAGTCCTTAAAGACATTCCACTCTGCCCTCAACTGGGAACCAGTGCAATCTGACAAGCGACCCCGTTTACTTAGACCCATAGATAGACAGCGCCCTGTTTTTTTCTGCACTATTCATACATGTTTTCTTGCAATGCACAGATGAAGGGTGTTAGCATAGTCCATTCTGGGTGTACTACAGACCATAAGTTGCCTGCGCGCACAGCATCATGGATCATGTGAATAGCTCTTTCCACCCCGAAAGTAGATCCCTAGCATTCTTCACTCCATCATCAATGTGTGAGGCCATAGACATAATTTAATCAAAATTCATGACTTTGTAGGCAGACAAAATCTCTCGTTCAAATATTTTTGACAGATCTTTCAAGGACATTCGTTTGCTGAAAATGGCAAAAAAGAATCTCTGTCTGGCATCCTTTCAGTTGGAGTGAACTACAATGGATTCAGATTTTATCAGATGACATAAATGGACTATGTTGAACCTTGGATCAGTCCCTTACTTAAAATCTGCATGTCATTGTCATATTATTAATTTACTTTTTTTTTTGTATATCTCTACTCCACCCTTAGAAGGTTATTTTTGTCCTTTACGTAATACACAACCACCTCAACCACAGAGATATTAGTTTCTCCTTCCAGTGAAAACTACATCTGATTAAAGCAGAAGGGAAAAAAGGGAGGGGAGACTTAATGGAGGGAAAAAAGAGGAGGAGAGTTTGGACTGGAGAGAGTTATGTATGGTGTGTTATAACATTTATATGACCAAATAGGGATATAACAGAAGCACCAAATTATACCATGTGATAAAAGCTGGATGGTGCATCCTACAAGGCAGATTTCTGTAGGACTCTACATTAGTAATTTTGTATTTTAATGCACTAATTTCCTGTATCACCCAAGCCAATCAGGTCTTCAATGACTTGCATCATGGCTGTCTCAGTTGTATGTTATAGACAAAAGCGGGACCATGGGAAAAACATCAGAATGTTGAGAGTTGCTAAATTTGCCTACAGGCGACTGATCAGAAGCTCCTTCATTACAGTTGAAGGGTGCAAATGGCCTATAAATGCCCTGTGCTGTGGGATGCAGATTTTTAGCAAGGGAGTGACGGTTGATCCATTCACAGGGACAAATGCGTATGTTATGATGGTGTTCTAATGCCTTGGAATTTATAGGGGCTAGAATTAGCAGACTTTGGGACTGATTTAAAGTTTGGCAAACAGCAATGCTCTTGTAATAAGGCTAACACGATATCCGTATCATATGAGACGGAGTACCCGTCCTACAAACTTTTTAGCGAGCCTGTAATCTTAACAAGCATTTGCAATGCAATAGGTCTCGCATTTGCGAGAGTTTAAACTATTGGCATTGTAAATGACAATGCCTTTTATTTATCTGTGTTGAAAACCAACACATAAATAAAAGGCATTGTCATTTCCAATGCAAATAGCTCAAACTCTCACAAATGAATGCGAGACCTCACTCCAAGCACACTGAAAGGGAGAGGTTAGGGGAGGGAAATGCTGCAGTGGGGGAGGCCAGTGTGGTAAGGAAAGTACTCAGCTGTATAAGCGGCACTGAGAAAGTGAATACGACGCCGCATGTAAAGAAAGGGGCGCGGCCGCCATTAAAGTGAAAGAGCGGCATGGGGCCCTTTCACAAAAAAAAAGCATTTGTTTGTGAACTTCACAAACAAATGTTTTTTTTTGTAAAAGCGCCCCATGCTGTGCTTTCACTTTAATGGTTTGTGCGCCCCTTTCTTTAGACGCGGCTCGCTGTATTAAGCTTGACAATAAGCTGAATACGGCGAGCAGAGTCTAAAGAAAGGGGCGCCGCCAGCATTGAAGCAAAAACGTGGCATGGTGCGCTGTAAAGCAAAAAATATTAACTAGGCGAGCTCGCACAATGAAAGTTCTGAGAAAATAAAAGGCGCCCGGACGCTATAGTAAAAGCATGCTGCGCTGCAAAGAAAAAATTAACGTAGATAAAAAGGTGCAATTTTGCTGCCATTGATAATATAAATGTAAAAGCGGGCGCCATGCTTAAACCTAAAGCATGGCACCCGGAGGCAAAGCAGACACCTTTGCAGGAAAGCATGTTGTACCTGCAATAGGAGAAAATCATTAAAGAGAATAATGCTCACAGACTGTAAATAAAACATACCGTGTAACAACACAAGTAAAAAGGCCACTCTACGTGGGAGATTACAAATGTAGAAAAGGCAGTCCTAAGGAGGGACTACCAAGCCTATTCATGAATCAAAAGCAACCATTCAGAAACGACAGTAACAGGAGCCAATTAAAAAGATGGGCGGAGCTTCAAGTCCGTACCTGAATACAGCATGCCTCGCCAGGCTCGACCTAAAAATCGCCCAGGTACTGCATAAACATCAGGCTTTACACAGGTCAAAGCAATGTAATTTCTTACACCATGGCAATTATTAAACCTAAACACTGTGCAAAGTGAGGATACATTATCAGACCCTATTTTGAAGCATGTTTTCTATTGAAGCGCAAATAGAATAGTGATGGATGTGTGTCAGAGTCCAGCTCAGCAGCCACTATGATACTCTTTCTGGCACATTTTTTAAAAAAAGGAAAAGGTGTTTCAAATATTTGCAAGTGCTGGATGGCACATGTTCATAACCTCTTAAGTGAACTAAATAATTATTTAACTTTAGTCACTTTAGAGCTGGTTATATTCTGCCAGAATTATTGATCGTGGTAGCATTTTAGTGATCTCTGTATTCTTTACCAGTACTTTTTTACTATTTTTCCTGTACCTTACTACAATGTTTTTAAGAATCTTAATATCAGATTTAGCGAATTGTGTGAAAGTGGTAAAGAATAGTGTATAAATGACATCCTTGTAAACAACATCGTCTCTTAATAGTTTACATTTAACTTTGCTTAGCTATGTTGTTTAAAAACAGTCTGAAGTAATAGTGTGTTATTTTTTAATAGTACCCACACTCAAAAGTAAATGCCCTTCAAATTACCAAATAACATGGTAAATATGTTTGTCAAAAGGACCTTGAAGGAAAATAAATGAGTTAAATGTTGCTATGTGGAAATACATTTTAACAGATCACCTTGCTTAAAATAAAACACATTTGACTGCCGTTTAAGCTAAGGACCCAAATACATCAATCACATTTGCTACTTGGGAAGGGAATTGGCCCCTTAGAAGTTAAAGGCTGTATATGAAAAAAATACACTCCAAGAACAAATTAAACGAAAAATACCGATGAGAAGATTTCAGTTATTGCCCCTTTCAGGCACTTTTGCGGCAGATTCCTGAACACCTTTGTGCTAGAACCCCCCATCACATTTTCCATTATCTTCAAAATCGGCCTGTCTGGGGTGAGTACCATGAACAATACACTTTTTTATAACAAAGAAACCGCTTATTGGTTCCATCAGATGTTTAAGGTATTGTAAAATGGTAATGGTATACGTAAAAGATGTATAAAATTGAGGGGCTTATTTACAAGCCTCTTGTGCCGCCGGTGCGTCAAGTTGCGTGATGCACAGGCGGCGCAACCTGCTGCGTGATATTTACAAGCACATGTAAAGCCACCCTGCGTGGCTTTACGTGTGCTTGTAAATATCGCCCCTTTTCACGCAACACTTTGCGTGTTAGGGGCGTGACATTGGTGTTGCTGTGGGTGTTCCCACGCAACACTCGTGTCCACTGATGCATTTCCAGACTTACGAGCAATCGTAAACCTGGAAATGCATCAGAATGCTACGTCACCCCAGGGGTGGCGTAGCAAGGCGCAACGAGGAGAAATGTTTTGATTTCTCCTCTTTTTTTTCCTCTTTCAATGCGTGCTGCATTCTATAGCACGCACTGGAAGAGGAAATCACCTCAATTGATTGTTTTTGTGCAGGAAGGTGCCCCTTCCTGCACATAAACAATCTCCCCATGACGCAGGCATCCTTGCACCATGGTGCAAGGGTGCCTGCGCCGGTGCATGGCAGCAGTTTGTGCGCCAGCGCAGGGAAAGGCACAGAGATGCAACATATTGTTGTAAATATGTTGCATCTCTGTGCTTCGAAACTAACGCAGCGCGGTGCAGCAAAATGACTTGCGGCACCGCGCTGCGTTAGTTTCTCATAAATAGGCCCTTGAATGTATTGAGCTCTCCTGTTTAATATGTTTACTGACTTTCAAAGTATTGATTGACATTACGTTTGTTTTTGCTTTGATGTTATTTACCACGACGAACGGTGTTTTTACTGGTAGCCGTTTGAACATATGATTTTTTGCTGGGGCTATTTTACTTTCCTTTCAGATCTCAATATAGGTTTCCAACAAGAGTCTTACACCCCCCCGCCCACCCCCCCCCATGGGACATTTCTCAAGTATCCGGATGTAGCAAGCAGCCTCTATGCAGTAATGGCCTTTTGATTTCTTTTAAAGCAGTATTTGTGTAGCTTGCCAGACCCAGACTTTTAGGCCATTGTGTTAATAGAGAAAAGTAATCCCAAACGGTTGGACAGAGTCCATGGCTAACCTGAGATACAATAATATGCTTCATAACAATCATATCTAAATGTGTCCCAGCAGTGACACTGTGTCAGCAGACCTAGCGGGGAGTACATAAGCAGATTAAAGTCCCCAAGAAACATTCTCAGTTGCCCCTCGGGAGGAATTTGTCATGTTGCCAAACATAAAACCTGCTAATCCGGCATTGTTGCCGGGGGCTGATATTCTAGAGTGCATTTTACTTATTAGCCACGTGAGAAATGTCAGATAATGCTAAGAGCTCAGCTTCGAGAGAAACAAGTATTCGCGAGAAACAAGCATTGGAAGAACCAAGAGGTCTGGATTTAATGTGCTAGGTAACGCATGGAAACACATGAAAGCCATGCACATCTAGCGCGGACACGAGGGGCAATGAGCTTCAAGGAGCTGACAGGGTGAGTTGTAGTTGTAAAGTATCCTCTCATGCAGTTCAATGCAGGCACTCGGTGGTAGGTGGAAAGATACACCAAAATAGCCACAAGCATTAGGTGAGAGAGAAACCCAAAAGGGCTGACCCAAGACATGAATGACAAAGTCTCTTGTCATTGGCTGAAAGAAGCTGTCAATGGTTGAAGGAGGTAGACCCAAAGCCCAGTGTAAGTATATTAGAGACAAGAGGTCTTTTTGACAGCTGTTGTCAAAACACACACCTAAACATAGGATGCTCATAAACAACAAAGGACTTCTAAAAAATGATTGCCTCGTCAATTATTGCCACGTCAATGATTGCCACTTCACTCTCCTTATCCACTGACAAACAGCATACGTGCATTCCTTGTACAGATGTAGCATGGAAGATGCAGTATTTATTTGGATACAGCTATGTGCTGACTGATTTCATTTATGAGCCCTCAAAGAAGATGCAGGAATGCCAAATTTAATAATTTGTTTGATGATACTGTCATCATGTACATGTGGTTTATTTAGCTGAAGAGCCCATTTACTTTTTTGTTCAAACTTTGCAATCTTAGTGTACATTTCATCATAACCATGAAGAGTTTGAATTTAACTATGAATATAAGGCCTACCCACCACTTAGTGGTACATCCTGCCAGAGATTTGGTGAATTTAGGCGTCAGAACAAGTTTCTATTTGCTTTCCTCAGATTGTAAAGGATAAAATGCCTTGACAGCACCCAAACAGCCTATGTCTATGCCCTGATTTTGTTAACCCGTGTTGTCTGTTGAATTTGGGCCTCTCTGCAGGGTCATCCCCAAACTTTTATGCCCTAACCCTCCTGTTTTCTGAACCGGTGTTTTGTGGGCTTTTAGGACTTTGTGCACCTTACTTCTGCTAAACAGTACTCAAGTGCTTGTGTGCTCTCCTTTAAACAAGGTGAAATTGGCTTACACCCAGTTGACACATTTAATTTACTTATAAGTCTCTAGTCAAGTGTTACTATAAGTACCCATTGCCTGTAAATTGAATGCTACTGGTGGCCTGCGTCACTTATTGTGCCATCCACTTAAGCAGCCCTTTAAACATGTCTCAGGTCTGCCATTGAAGCCTCTGTGTTCTGTTTTAAACTGCCATTTCGATCTGGAAATATAAACCTTTTGCTAGACCTAAACCTTCTTTTTAATACATATAAGTCACCCCTAGGGTCAGTGCTAAACTGCCCGTAAGATAGGGTTCAGTGTATTTAAAAAGTCGGACATGTATTTTTAAGTTTTAAATGTCCTGGTAGTAAAAAAACTATGACATTTGTTTTTTACTTCTCCAAGGCCTACCTCTCCCAAAGTAGAACATTGGGTTGCTTTATTACATTTAATAAGTGATTACTTTTGATTGGAAGTTGGTAGGAATGTAAAGTTAGGTCTCCAAAGACCCGTTATTTAAAACACTCTTTAATGGTAAAGTCGGATTTTAAATCACAGTTCTGAAAATGGCACTTTTAGAAAGTGGGCATTTCTTGTCCTAACTATTTGGTGCCTGAAGCCTGTATCCAGGGTCACATCACTAGGTGTAGTCTGCAGTTGACCTTTGTGTATTCCTCCCAGAAGTATCACAAAGGGGGAAATGGGTGTTGGCAGGATGGGCCATCCTTAGTAGAACGGAGAGGCGGAACTTTCACCTACCATACTTGCACTTCAAAGGCACTGCCCCAGCACACTCACAAAGAATTTCACACTAGTCATTGTCACGCCAGTCCCCTTGGAGCTAGGTCAGGAGAACAGAGGAAATTCCAGAACCTGATGTGGGGGAAGTCTAAAAGCTTTTCCCATTTCAAAGCTAGCACCAAGTATAAATACTGGACCCTCAAACCCACTCCTCAGTACACTCCTGGATCTTTGAATACAACAGAAAAGGACTACTCTGCTGCCTGAGGCCTGTCTTGCTGTCTGAGAAGGAAGACCGGACCTGGTCCCTTCAACCCAGGCTGAGTGACTCCAAGGGTCAGGTGTCTGACCTCCTGTTTTGTGCTACAGGGACACAACAAGCTCCAGAGTCCTTCCTGAAACTGCCCAGCTGACCGGCTGCACTTTACCTGCCCAGACTCGCGACTGGACCTGCCTGAGCCCTGCTGGCCTCTATTGGAGTGAGTTCCTGATCCCTATGTGGTGCCTCCCCAGGTCCTGGACCCTTGGCTGATATCAGAGAGATCTCCTCCTGGCTTAACTGAAGGCTCCCCCAAATATGGCACGAAGTGATGTGAAGCCCCACAAAACCTTGCCGTACAGCTCAAAGCATCATTGGAACCGATGCCAAGAGTCACAATGCTCCGAAAAGCCTCACCTCACAGCTCATCGGAACCAACACAAGATGACGCGAAGCTTCGTAAAGAAAAGCTGAGTAGACCGCGTACCAAGGACATAAGGTACAATCCTCAGTGCACCACTTTGGCCCTGTGACCGGCCTGCACTCTCTCAGCCTTAACTTGTGACTTTGTCTCAGTCCAGTGCGACCTGATACTCTCAGTTGGCTCTTTGCACCTTTTGGCTCTACTGTTTTCTAAATCTTTAAAATTGCATAGCTCCAGTTCTACTGATTGAATTTTTGTTGTTTTAGTCTCAAATAACGTATCAAAACTTACTCTGTTTTTCTAAATTGGTGTGGGATTTTTCATTCTGTTGTATTTTCATTTCATTGCTGTTTAAGTGCTGCATAAATACTTTACACATTGCCTCTAAGTTAAGCATGACTGCAATTCTGCCATGCTACCAGAGGGTTATGCACGGGTGACTTATTGTGGTTCACCCTGTCATCGATTGTGGCTGTTGCTTGAGTAGGGTTTCAACCCCCTCAACCAACAACCCAATTTCTCACATTATCCAAGTCTAAGCTCACGAGATACTGCAAGTATTGAGCCATCCATTTAGCTGAGAACTGTATTTTCGTAGCTGCTGGCAGTCCAGGGCGTGCCCCTGGCACCCACAGGAAAAATGTCACAGTAGAATAACATGCGCAGGTAGACGCAACATAGAGCAGCGACGTTTGACGTAATCATGCACTGTTGAGCTTTGAGTTCACAATGCTGCACTGTCTCCACCAGGGGGTAAGGCAGAATGAAATGGGTTGGCAGTGAACAGCTCCAACATTTTAAAAATCTCAGGAGCTATGCTGCTTAGAGTAATGCACATTTTTAAGAGAGGACTGACATGGCTGCCATGTATTAGAAAGTGAATCAGTAAATTAGTGAAGCTCTGTTGACATACGTATCTATCTACGTTGACACACATATGTTGATATGTGCTCAAAATAACCTCATATAAAACAATGAAGTGAGAACTCAGTCAAAATTGTTGAGCTTGTTATGAAAACATCTTCCTCATGTGACAGACTTGATAATGACAGCAGTAAAGCTTGAATGGCAGAAATATTGCAAAGTTTTGTAGAAATTATTGAATCCGTTTTTTAAGGTATGCTGGGAGAGAATGTGTAAACAGGCATAAATATGATGGCTGTAGATCTTTAGGTCCTGGGCCCAGAAAAAGCTATTTTTGCAATGAATGCATGATTGCTGACATCAATATAGTGAACCTGCCCGGCCAGCCATGAGTAGGTGGTGCCCTACTAGGGCTTGGTTTTAGTGGTGTGACTGACCACGGATGCCCTGTCTATGACAGCAATGAAAGCGAGAACTGTTCTTAGATGTTTTCTTTGAAATCTCAGGTCTCAAATACTAAATCCAGTCTTCCTATGGTCCCTCCTCCTTTTCACTTAATTAGGTTTTTTCTTTACCCCTTCCTATACCCTTTGACTTTTACCCCTGACTATACCCTAGTATGTCTAACCCTACCTAAACCCTAATACCTTTGTCCCCACCGATAAATTAGTTCTTCTGGCACTGCCTATATCAAATACCTCTTCTACTGCCAGTACCTTAGCGTCCATCCTTCCCTATACCCCAGTACCTCTACTCCTACATATACCCCAGTACCTCTTTCCCTGACTTTTAATTACTACCTCTAGCTGTATCCTAGCATTCAAGTACCTCTATACCTACCTATATCCTACTACCTTTCCTATTTCTTAGTCCCTTTACTGCTATCTTTTCTCTAGTACCTCTACCCCACATCTACTTTAGTACTGTTTACCTGCCAATTTTCCTTTAATCCTACCTCTTTTTCTCATTGCCTTCACTTCTTGTGCTGCTTTTTTTTGTCCTTTTGTTGATTTTTTTAATGTCCTCCAAGTTTTTCCGATTCTTTTTCAAGTTCAGCACAATGCACCTTCATTAACTTGTGGACCTTAAGATGATGTTCTACATTTTTGTTCTTCAAAATGAGGAAGGTTCAGATGAGCTCCTAAACAACTTTGATAGCAGGGCATACGGAGTTTCTTGAAAAATCAGAAAAATGGAGTTGGCCGGAGGGCAAGTTACTTCCAGCTAGTCAGCTAGACAAATATTATTACGGCAACACATTTTGCATCAGGGCTGGTGGGAGAAGGTTGATGAACAGCAAAATGTGCAAGGTTCCGTGCACCAGTCTTACTTTGAAGGGAAGCATAAAATCTGTGATAATGTTCTCTAAGCTAGGCCTATTGTAGGTGATGGTGCTAGAGAATACCATTGAAGTCTTTGGACATTCGTATGAACCTAAGAATAATTATGAGGTGGTATTTCATAGTTGAAAGAGGCCTAGGATACTGTCAGGTTGGGTTCTCCATAGTAGACAGATACAGAGGACCCTGGTTGCTCTTAAGGAGAGAAAGCTCAGGGCCTCCAACACTAAGAGCTCACCAAATTTGCATCAGAAAGTGTACCTCGCCTAATCTTGATTGATCCTCTAGGTAGACAAGGATGAGGATCCACTGCATAACTCAAGGGAGATGTGTGGACGGGTCTGGGTAAAGTGCAATGCAATTATCACACTGGCACAAATTATGAATTTCCATCAAAGGTATTGTGTTACACAGCATTAATAATAATAACTCACATATTAAATACATTTACAGTTCAAATAGTAATGAGAAAAGAGAAGGGACATGTTTTTTGGGAAAATATTCCTAACATAAAGACACGGAATATGAATATCAAAACATAGCGTTCTCAAACAGCTAGTGTTTGACAACACTACATGAACAATGTACCACAATTAGGTTCTGCTACCTTCTAGACAATATAGGTGACTTTGTACAATTTGATTGATCAAGGTTCAAGACCTGAAAGCTTGCAAATATCTAAGAGTATAAAGCAAAGCAAACACAATGGCTACTATAATGTCAAGGTTACTCACAAGAGAACAAAACACATGGGCCTCAGAACATGGGCTCAGAAACAAACTAAAGGGCTAGAAAGGAGCAATGTGACATTACATCCATTCAAAAAAGAAATAAACACAAAGGGGCTCTTATGTAGGCACCTCAAAAAGGTAACCAGCTGACACTAGACAGATTTTGTGCAAAGAGGAAGTAATCTCTTGATACTACAGTGAGAAAGTGGATTATTAATTGAAGTGTATGGTAGTCCTCTTCAAGTATAAATGGCACTATTCTTCACTAGGTCCAGTTAAATCTCAATAATTTAAATCTGAGCTTAACCCTTGGTAACTAAAGCACAGAGCAGACAGTCTTAATTTAGGAAAAATGTGTAAAGTATTTATCAGTAACAAAAAAGTTAAAAAGGAGAATACACAACACACAATAATACTCCAACGCATAAAAATAGAGAAAACTTTAGTGAGCAAGTAGACACCAAAACAACACAAATGAAGGAGCCAGACGTAGGGAACTAGAGATATGTGTTTTCAAAGTTTTAGATGTTCTAGTGCCAGAAAGCACAAAGCGCCAACCAAGGGTATCTGGTCGTGCTAGACTGGGTCAAAGTCAAATGTTAAGAACGACCGCAATGAAGCACAAGTTCATATAGGGACCAGGTTTTGTCAAGTGGAAGGTTTAACCTTCTGATTAGAAACCCTTTTGGAAGTCGACGATCCTCAGTAGGGAAAGGCAGTAGGCTGTGGTGAAATGGGTTCCACGAGAACGAATAGCCATTGGACGAAGTCTGCCATGACATGTAAAGCTTAAGTGCACATGTTCTACTTTTTAAATACCATGCACCCTGTCTTATGGGCACTTAGGGCCTGTCTTAATAATGACATGTAGGCATTGAAAATGAAAGATTAATCCTGGAAAAGGGTTTGTTTTTCCAGGTCCATTTTGCAGCTTTAAAACTCCACACTCAGGCTACAGGGGAAGGCCTGAAGACTTTAGTGGTGGCACAATAGGTGCTGCTGACCACTAGTGACATTTAACTTATAGTCCCTGTGTACATTGGCAACCATATACTAGGGACTTATAGATAAGTTAAATATGCCAATTAGGAATTATCCAGCTCTACATGTTTTTATGGGTCAGAGCACCTACACAGGGTACTGAACAGCAACGCCTCAGTGTTCAAAAAGTCCCTACACCAGCAACATCAATCCAAAACTTGAGGGGTGAACATGCAAAAAAAGTTTTACAACTACCCTTGAGAGTACATGAAGAGAAGATCAATGAAGGTTGTCTCAATTCTCAGACACACCAGGATATTTCCTGAGATGTGCCAGCTCTATAGTTTTAGGGGTCTCTATGGCTTAGTGACCCCACAAGCTCTGTCGCAAATAAAAAATCCAGCTGGGTACAAAGGAAAAATTGTGGCGACGGCAGAGCAGAACTACTTTCTGGTTCTGGACTCTTGTCCCTGTAGATACCTATCTTCTCAAGTTTAACCAGCCTGAAAGGTTCCCTAAAGAGAAACATGTCTGGTAATGGGATCTCAGGAGCAGTTTAATATGTCTGAAATTTACTGCCAATATTACGTGTAGAAAAGTTGGCGGTGTCTCCAGCAGTCTTCTGCTGCCTGGTAATATTTTTAGTAATAACTGGCATGTACTGAAAGGTAGTTGGCACTGTTAGAGGATTTCTAGCACTAGGAATCTCCAAGCCAATTGGATGTTATTGGGCCAGTCTAAAGCAACAAGATGTGAATTGTTCTATGTGCATGTAACAATCCATATTACAATAATGGCGATGCCTGAACACAGACCGGTAAGAGACTAAAGTGATAGTATATCACAAGAAAATGGCTTCATGTTGAGTTCAGAACGTGCTGCAGTGCACTATTTGCTGATTTAGCCCTCATTACAAGTGGCCTCTTAATTTCGATGGTGCTGATAGCAACAGCTACTGGCCCCATGAGAATTATTAAATCTGCGGTGCTTCCGCTGGATTTTGTTATTTCCATATAGACATGTTGGCTACTGAAAGTAGCCATGATCCCCATGCTTAGCAGCCGAAATCTCCAAGCGAAAACCTGGAAAAATTCAGAAATTACTGAGGTAATTAGCACCAACATATCAGATTCCCCCAGTATTTCCTAATTTCTAATAGAACTCTCAGGGTCCCATTTGTAACGGCCCAGATTTTTCCTAAGCCCAGCGTTACCCATACCCTCAGTCACAGGGGCGTTGTGAACCCCCAGCTATAGCAGCTACAGCGGGGTGGGTTTTTTTATGGGTCTTTTTCATCTGCAACTTGGCAGATAAAAGCTCATAATTGACACAAGAAGGATGGGCTTATGGAAAAGGAAGAGAAGAATGAAGGAGTGAATGCATGGATAGATGATTGGGTGAAATAATTGTGGATGAAAGGACGGATGGATGAGTGGTCAAAAGGATGAGTGGATGAAGGATGGATGAGTGGGTAAAAAGATGGGTGGGTGGATGAGTGGGGGAAAGGATGTGGTGCAAGGATAGATGGGAGTGAGGAAGGGTGGATGTGTGCGTGGGTGACAGGATGAGTGCATGGGAGGGTGAGAGTATGGGTGAGAAAAAGGATCAATGGATGGAGTACTGAAAGAATGGGTGGGTGAAAGAATGGGGAAGAGGGGGTAAAAAGATGGGTGGATGAGTGGGTGAGATGACATGTAGATGGGTGGACAAAAAGGATGGCAAAGTGAATGGAAATATGAGAGGATGGATGGATAGGTGGGTGGGTGGATGGATGGATGGATTATGTGGGTGAATGCATGGCAAAGTAAATTAAACATTGGCCCTGATTCACAAAGGTAAACTTAGACCACAAGTCTAAGTTTAGACCTGAAGTCTAACTTTACTACTAGTAAAGTTAGACTTTTGGTCTAAGTTTGGACCTAAAGTCTAACTTAGACCAAAAGTCTAACTTTAGTAGTAGTAAAGTTAGACTTTTGGTCTAAACTTAGACTTTTGGTCTAAGTTTACCTTTGTGAATCAGGCCCATTGAGAGGATGGATGGGTTGTTGGGTGAAAAGATGGCAGAGTAAATGGAAATCTAAGAGGATGGGTGGATGGGTGGGTGAAAGGATGGTAGTGTGAATGGAAAACTCAGAGGATGGATGAATGGCTGACTAAATAGTAATCTGAGTGGATGGATGGATATGGGTGGAAGAATGGCAATGTAAATGGAAATCTAAGAGTATGGATGTATTGCAAAGTAAGTGGAAATCTTAGAGGATGGATGCATGGATGGGTGAAAGCATGGCATAGTAAATGGAAATCTGAAAGGATGGATGGATGGGTGAGTCAACGTACTGCAGAGTAAACAGAAATATGAGACAATGGATGGGTGGTTGAGAGGATGACAGAGTAAATGGAAATCAGTGGGGATGGATGATGGATCGGAGGGTGAAAGGATAGCAGAGTAAATGGGAATCTGAGAGGATGGAAGGATGCATGGGTGAAAGGATGGCAGAGTAAATGGAAATCTTAGAGGATGGATAGATGGCTTAGTAAATGGAAATCTGTGAGTAAGACTGGATGGAAAAGTAAATGGAAATCTGGGAGGATGAATGCATGGATGGATGAATGGGCAAAAGGATCAATTGATGGATGAAAGGCTTTTATTGATGAATGACTAAGTCAAATGATGGATGTATTTGTGAATGAATGTATGGATGCATGCATAGACTATTGATGTGTGAACGGATGGATGGATGAAATGGGCAGTGGATGGATGGAGTGGTGAAAGATTGAATGATGGATGAAAGAATGAATGGATGACAGAATGTAAAGATGAAATTGAGGGCATCAATGTGTAGATGCAAGGGTGAAAGGATGAATCGATAGATGCTTGGATGGAAGAGGAAAGGGAGCTCTTCTAGAGAGGTTGCATCACTGGCTTGGTGCCATCAGAGTTTTGGTTCCAAGTGGGAGGTATTTTACTTTTCTGGCTACTCCCTTGCTCAGCCACTCGTAATGAGGGCCTTTGAAGGACATTATTTTCAACTATGTGGTCAGGAACATGAATCAAGAATTATGACTCAGAACAGCAATTTAGATAAAATGTTATTAAAATGTGGAATTCAAGTCACAAGGCAGTTAGAATCAGGGATCGATGTAAATGCAATTATGTTTTGATGCATTTTCTAAATTAATATTTTTAATTATTTTATTGACAATAAGGCACAGTGTAAATGTTATGCTAAGAGCAACAGTAATTGCTGGGTCATGGTTATGTATGCAAACGAAACATAAGAGAAGATATGAAAAAGGTACATTCTTGGACTCAGAGAACCATGTTAATAACAACTAGTGTAACAAATGGAGCACGTAAAGTAATAGGAGGAGAATCGCTGTTTGTAAATTCCCTTCAGGTGAAGTCAAACTAAAGCAGTTGCTGTCAGTGGAGTAATCTGATCTTCACTGAGTCAGAGGGAAGACAGATGTATTGCAAGAGTGTGGAAACCATCAACACTTTTATTGTGTGTGTCTATATGTGCAAATTATTTTGAGAAAAATGGAAAAGTATGTTTGGAACAAAATCAAAATGAATTAAGGTAGATTTTGTCAAAGAATAAGACAACATCAGCATCTTGCTAATATGTGAACATACAATTTACACAATTTGTGACAAGGTTAAAAGATGAGAATTAATAATGACGAAACTAAAAGTGCAATTATTAGAAATTAATCTCAAGAATTCTTTGGATAATACAGGTTGATATCCATTTTGGCGAAAAGTAACTCATAATGCTTTCTTCAGAACCTTTGGCTCGTTTTAAAACTCAGACATAAATGAACAAAGGAACATATAATATATGAAACTTAAAGATTACCGAACTACATAAATAATCTTCAATAGTCTTGCAATAAGCAGCATATCAGAATTGTTTGACGGTATAGTTCCTAAACGAAAAATAATTTAAATTATGGGGGAGTAAATACTTTAAATGATGCCTTGCTCAACAGAAAATTACATTAGAGAGGTGGCTTATACGATAAGGCCTTGAAACGTTAAAGGTGTTGTTACATCACAAGAGAGTACCTGAAGTTGAAAAGCTGCAAAGAACTCACCTTCTTTCAAATATGGGCAAAGCTTCTTTGAGGGCAACTGCTTTAATTTCCCTTCACTTCAAGGACATTTCCAAGTAGTGATCCTCCCTCCTTGATCCAGTAGCAACCCTTAAATCCTTTACAGCAAGAGAGAGTAGAGCAAACAAGAGCAAAAGATCCCATTCAGATATGTGGGAACATCTTATTAAATTACGTGGTTAAATTATTGCATGGAACATCTGACGGCAAAGGATCTTGAATCGGGTAATATTCATTTAGAGGTGGGACTCTCACATTTAAAACATACGGTACACTTCACTAAAGTATACGTAAATCTAGCTGAGTAGAAATAAGTTTATGTTTCTTCTAGATTTGCCCATTCTCTACTACTCACCAACAAAAGGATCAGGTAAATTTATAAAATCTTAAAGTTTATACATTTTCCGAGATTCACAAACATCCTAGAACTACAAAATACTATAAAAATTGTACACGTCCATTCTGTGTAGGTAGGTTGAAACAACACATTACATTCTGTGTTATATCTGTTGCAGTAAATGACTTTAAACCTAGATTGTACAACAAATCAATTAGAGAAAAATGTAACCTATGGGCGCGGGTCCGCCTGAGGGGGGCACCATGGTTAAAGATGAATTGAGGTGCCGCGCTGATGAAGGGAAGCGCACAAACTTGCGGGATGTTCAGAACAAGGAAACAGAAAAAGAAGTGCGATGAAACATGATGAAATAAAACAGAAGAGCAATACTTCCGTAACATGGCCAGTCGCCAGGGATGGAACCACGCACCGAAAGGCGGGACAAACCTGAAAATTAGCCACTGAAAGGAAGGGAATTTCTAAAAGCTCACAAAGAAACCAATAGGAACCCAGGGGTCTTATCAATGCCCCTCGAGGAGATACAGCATGTCTCGCAGAGCAGCGCATGCGGCCTGACTCTAAGCTCGACCTGAATATTGTGTATTCCTACATCTTCCTACGTCTTCCAGTTTGCAGGCAGCTCCTTGGTGCTGCCACACAACTCACCGTGCTACAGTTAAAGGATAGTAACTAATTGACTGCAAGTAACAACAAGCATTTGCAATGCTATAGGTCTCGCATTTGTGAGAGTTAGAGCTATCGGCGTTGTAAATTACAATGTCTTTTACCAATGGGTTTTGGCTTGGAGTGGAGTGGACGCATAAAAACAGGAAACAAAGCGGACGCTGTGCTAAAATATGAAGCGTGGCGCCGGTGTAGATACAAGTTAAGTGTGCGGCGCCCCTGAAGTGGGCGTCGTGATGATTAAATAAACACCCCGTGGTAGTAGGAACAGGCACCCACAGTGTAACACAAGCAGGAAATAAAAGAAGTAGTCCCTGAAAGGAACATATAAACAACAACAGAGTAAGGAAACGGTAGTTGGCCGGTGCTCCTGAGCCACAAATGAAAGTGATATATCGGGTGCGCAAACCAATGAGGAGCCAGCAAAGAAGAGAGACGGAGGAATGTCATAAGGAAATTTGGCAAAAGGAGAACACAGAATGCAATGCTTCTATGAACAGGATGCTTATTGACCTAGTTTACATTAATATTGTGAATCTATTGAATGTATGTTTACTGTCTGATCAGCACATAATTTATCAAAAAAATCTTTTGATATTAATGGGGCATTCTGCGCAATGGTATAAGAAAAGCAACTAAGACCAGTTTTTGAAAAAGCACCAAACAGAAGAGACAACAGAGACACAGCATAACATAACTTTGCTGGACTAGTGGCGTTAAAATACTAAAGTGCTGTGTGAAAATATGCTAGATTCATCCAATGTCTCTAAATTTAATCGCTTATGTTATGAGCTTAAACAACATAAAGGATAATTTACCTCACAAGATACACAAGGCGTTTTTTAGGTCTGGCATTAGCCAGCATCTCTTGTTTGTACTAAAATGATATGTGTTTTATACTGACTTACACACTTTTATCAAGCTCTTCTCTGTGTCACTCATATTTTATTTCCACCCGCTATAGCATACATCATAGGCCAGTGTGTCAGCCCACTTCAGCCATTGGCTAACTTCACTGTGAGGGATGGCATTGTGCACTTGGTTTTCCTTCATAACAATATATTGCTTCATTTTTACTTTTGCTTTTGAATGTTGAATATTAAAACCTTGTTAGAGTAGGCCCTCTCTTAAGGATTATTCCAAACTTTTTTCCTTCATGCCTCCTGTTTCCTGAATCTGTTTTTGTTGGCTTTTAGGACTTTGTGCACTTTGCCACTGCTAACTAGTGCTAAAGTGATTATGCTGTCTCCCTAAAACATGGTAAAATTGGCTTACACATGATATGCACATTTAATTTACGTGTGCGCCCCTAGTAAAGGGGTACACAATGTACCCAGGGCATGTAAATTAAATGCTACTAGTGGGTCTGCAGCACTTATTGTGCCACCCATTTAAGCAGCCCCATAAAACTGAGCATGCAAATTACAATGAAGATAGTAACTATAGAACTATTTTTAAAAATTATAAAAGATTACATTAAGCATACAAACTCAACTTTACGAGGCCCATAATGCTACAGAGTCCTTTAGACCTACATTTAATGTTGTGTTTAACGAGCTGATGTTTATCTGTATTCACTTTACCAAGATGTTAACCGAAAGATGCAAATAACCTCACAGAGCAGCGCCCTTTGGTTTGTAGTATACTACATCTAAAACGGAGTGGATTACCCTCCACTTCTCTGGAGGTAGGAGGTGCGAGTTTTTCTTTTTTCAACACAGGGGTGACATTATAATGAGGGTGGGTTTTAAAAAAGCGCTGCAGGTTTCTGCATTTATCTGACCCTCATTTCTCATGTTACTTTGTAAAAAATAAACACACAATTAAATTATTCTTCTGTTATTAAACCAAGAGCAGGGCGCCACTGTGCACTGTTTACTCAAAAAACTGAAAATAAACAAAAGATCCGATTTTCCCTCCAAGAAAACTATTGTTTCCAGAGTTTGTAGTGTTGGTTCCCAAAACATCACATTTAGTGAAGAAACTACCACCACCTTCTATGCTCCACAGAGTCCAGTGGGAGGGAGCAGGATCGTGACGAGAACTTTAACCTTCGTTCACACAAAAGGTCCAGGGCAGACTGGGAGGGGCGAGGAGAATAACTCCACAACCCCTCAGTTTCCTGGGACCAGAGGCATTTGGGAGTTTAGTTTCAATACAGGGAGGTGGAAAACAACATAAATAACATCTGTGGACTCTGCTTGCAATGAGCTTGCACTACTGTACAATAAAGACAGAAAGAAGTCCGCACAAGAGGAATGAATGCCAGGCTAATCTGCTTTGTTTACCATAAGTGGACACATCTTGCTTTCTCCCTCTCCACACCTCCCCTCCCATTTTTCACGGACTCTCCCGCCTGCTGCTGCCAACTCCCAAGTGTATACAGTAGCCACACTAAGGCCTGTTACACATAAGTAAAAGAAAGTCTACAGAAGATTTAAATCACTTCAAGAGAGCACATTTTAGTGATCCGAGGGCGGGCTGTGACCAAACAGCTACTTCCTTTTAGTAAAAGATTAATCTTTACTTACATTAAGACATATTTACAGTCGCGGCTCGCAATACTCGCGGGTGGTGGCCGGTGGGAGGGACGCGCGGGGGGGAGTGGGGGTTAAAATAAAAAGAAGAAAACCTACCTGACCGGGTCCCCCGCCGCCTCTGCTCCTGGGCAGGGTCCCGCGTTCCGCGTTTTCCTGAACAGGAACAGGCATGCTCCCTCCCCTCCTGTAAGCCAATCACAACGCTGCAATGGCAGCGTTGTGATTGGTGCAGAGTCCCGGACAGCGCCCAGCCGGGCACCTGTAGGGAAGCCATTTTCTCGATGTAGGCTGCATGCAGCCTACATAGAGAAAATGTAGAGATCGCATGACTGCTTTGGTCGGCCCCAGGGCTGACCAAACAGTCAGGGTACTCAGAGTGGTGCAAGCCACTCCTCCCCGACCCGCCCGCCCCCAACCATGCATACCCTCCCGCCCGCCCCCAACCAGGCATACCCCTGTGTTCTGCTTTCTCGCAGCGCGAGAAGCAGAAACATAAAATGGTATTAAAAATACCATTTTATGTTTCTGCTTCTCGCACTGCAAGAAAGCAGTGGGGCTGCGCTCCTCCGCCCTAATGGAGGAGCCGCCCCTGCTCAAACGTTCCGTCCATCATCCCCTTTTGTATCGCTTTGGTCGCCCTAAGTTGGCAGGGGTATGCCCAGACGTGGGTCCCTTGCTCACTTTGCCACTGGATTCAAGCAAGCCTGGCTGATGACGGCTGAAATGCCAGAAACCGGTCCTAGGATGCTTGTTTCCGGTCCAGGGAAGACATGGCTTGGCAGTTCGGGCTGGACTGTTCCCATGAGGCACAGGGTCAGACTGATTTGCATATGGCCATGTCTGAACTGGGGTGGTGGAGTGAGCTAAAGAATGATGATGGATTAAACCCAGATCAGTTGACTGGGGGTGAGTGTTTGATTGGCTCAAACGTTCCGTCCATCATCCCCTTTTGTATCGCTTTGGTCGCCCTAAATTGGCGGGGGTATGCCCAGACGTGGGTCCCTTGCTCACTTTGCCACTGGATTCAAGCAAGCCTGGCTGATGACGGCTGAAATGCCAGAAACCGGTCCTAGGATGCTTGTTTCCGGTCCAGGGAAGACATGGCTTGGCAGTTCGGGCTGGACTGTTCCCATGAGGCACAGGGTCAGACTGATTTGCATATGGCCATGTCTGAACTGGGGTGGTGGAGTGAGCTAAAGAATGATGATGGATTAAACCCAGATCAGTTGACTGGGGGTGAGTGTTTGATTGGCTCAAACGTTCCGTCCATCATCCCGCCTGCATTAATACATAGCACACATACATGCCCAGACTCAGCCTTCTACCTTCTGCAGCTGTAGTCTTACTGTTGGAATTCCTGATGGTAAAATAAAGCTCTTCGAACACAGACTCCACTGATTTCACTGTGTTTGAGTAGAGTTCTGCAGATTGGGCAGATTATTTCTCCTACTGATTAGTAGGTGGAAAATCACACAAGGCTAGCAGCCTGAATGTGTTCAACTACCGGAACAGAGCCAACCATGTCGCTGCTGGGGCGGAACTGCCGAGAAAAGGCAGTATAGATAAGCCTTCCAGCGAGTTTTTTTTTTTTAAAGAGCCTCGTATTGAAATGAAATGTAGAACTGGAAAAGCTGATTCACCATGTCTCCTCCCAAAAACCATTACCAGTGTAAAACAAAATGCAAAAGCCGTTATCTGAGCGCATTTTTCTTTGCACGCCAAATGAGGGAAATGAAACAAGTGATAACGCCGATTCTTATCTAATTATCTATAAGAACCTTCTGGTCGCCAAGATCTTTTTACCTGTTGAATAGTGTAAAGGAGAGAATCTCATCTGGTTATATAACAGCATACATTTTGTCTGAAAGGACCACTGACTCCGAATTCAAGTTTAAGAATTTATTATCGCCAAAAATAACTGGACATGCAAGCACCTCAACACGAGGTTAAAGAAATAGATGGGCACTAATACAAATAACAACCTACGCAGGAGTCTCATCCGACTCAGAATAAAGAGGATCGATAGTTCTAGAAGGATCAACCAAGCTATGATTGCTCCAATTTCTACGTTGCTCTTCATTTATCTAAGCAAGCTTTAAATCAATTGCTGTCCCTATACTAACACTTAGTGACATCCCTACATAACGATCTTCCAAGGCAAGAGTGAATAAAAGGTGTCAGCTGTGAAGACTTCCTCAGAAGTGCAATCACATAATACCTAAGCTCAGCTCCTTCCTCAGGACACTCTTTGTCCTTCTCTCTGGTCTCCTCTACCTCTTCTCTGGCCTCCTCCCTCGGGACACTATCCCTAATACAAAATCCTAATACAAGTGTACACGCCTTGGTCACGCCTCCTTGGCCAGGTCTTCTTTCTTGTGCTTTTCCATCGAAACGGTTACTTCATCCTGGACGGTTGCGATGACCTTGAGTCCCAGGCACCTTCTCCGCTGAAAGTATCATCCCTAAATTCCATTGCACTCCCCGTACCATGCCTCCCATCTCTCTAACTTTTGAAAACAAAGAGTTAGTCTTTACTAACGAGACATGTGTCCTTGCACCTGCAACAAAAGATACGTTCAACAGAAACCTTCTACTGTGCTAATTAAATCTACCGTTTGTGCCCAGAGAGCCTTACCAAGAGAAACTTTTCTCTGCCTACAAAATAAGCTAACATAAAAATAAACCAGGCCTTCCCTAAGCATATATGTAGTCAGGCCTTTACATATAACTTTTAAACACACACCTTACTGTTCCCTATAAGCATCTTCATTACAATTCATATGCGAAAATGAATTACATGTGCAACTTTAATATGGTGCACGTTTAAACTACTGCAATTGAATTACACACGAACTAATTCCTCTATGCGTTATTTTTCACACAATTCAATAAACATTACATTGCATAATTACCATAACACAATTATACTGCTGATTCACTTTATATCAGTGAACTATTCATTCTTTACTAAACATGCATGGATATACAACTAAATATATACGAATATATTTCTGAGTACATGCGGGTGCGGACTACCAGTGATTATGATGCACCCCTACAATTCACAAGAACATTTCGCTCTATCAGTTCCCCCTTTGATGACTCCTGTCATCACATTTCATTCAACTCCCTTGGAGAAAGAACCGATCTAAACAGAACTCGTTGCCATTTTCCCTGATCTTAGTTTCTCCATGCTCTTGAGCCTCTGATATTGACTGTCCTGCAGTCTTGCCAATCTCATCTCATTTTCCCTCAAAGCTCTCTTGACTCGGCCTGCTCGATACCACTTGTAGGCCTTGATCAAAATCCACAGACAGACCACACAAACCACCACGATACGGAGGGGTCTCAGAACATACCCAAGGAATCCTTTTCCCAGATTTGCAACCCAACTCCCCACTTGACCAAAACCCTTGCCAACCTTTTCCCAAGCCCCCTCTTCGGTCAAATCCGCTATTTTTGTGTGGATTGTAGTGATGTTACTTATATATTTCTCCAGATCTTTGCTACGGTCTGGTATATAAGTGCAGCACTCTTGAACCTTCAACAATTTACAGACTCCGCCCTCTTTTGCCAACAAGACATCCAAAGCAAGGCGATTCTGCAAAACCATTGCCCTTATCGACAACATCTCTCCTTCCACCAGCACCAATGACTTTGCTGTATTCATTGAAAATTCATCTACCACAGTCGCTAATCTCCGGATTTTCACATCATTCAAGACTACTCCCAGACTGGGTATCATAGCTCCAAAGATATCCCCCACAACATTTCCTGCACTTGCAGCTCGTCTCGCTCTTGAATGCTTCCCACTTTCTAGAAGTTCCAAATCCTCTGTATGGTAAATCTTTGGAAATATTATTGCCAAATAACATGTTCCATACCAATTTGCAGGCAACCTCACATAAGCATTCTTCCCACACACAAAATACACCGTTGGTATCACTTGCACAGGACCTTGGAGAAAATCTTTTGCCACATCTGCCATGGTGAAAACGTGATCACAAGTGCTTTGTCCCACTGCAACCTTTTCGTAGTAAGTCTGATAACGCCTTATACACAACTTACCCCTCTGCTCTTTGTCTAACGCTATAGGACCATAGCTTCCCTTTGTCTTATGCAACTTTTCTTCATCCGTCCAATCAAGTCTGTTATGCCCCATGTCTCGTGACTGGGTCAGCTTTCTATACCTGTCCTCTACCTGATCTACAAACTTTTTCTCTACATCTGACAACGAGCAGGTCAGATTGTGTCTGTGAGCGAATGCTGTATCCAATTCCAAACTCGGTATGAAGAACTTCCTCAGTCTATCCTCGGTCTTATAATAGTCATACTTATTCAAATGCTTGTAAGCTGGGACTTCAGGAAGCACTGCGTCGAAATTGGAAAAGAAATACTCAAACTGATCTCTCTCATAAAATAAACTAAGCAAAAGACTACATGAAATTCCATAAGTCAGTGGAAGATGGTGATACCTAATACCCTCGTCCACTGAAGCAGGCAACTGCATACACACATAACAATCTTTCGCATCCATCACATCAACATACTCATATAGCAGCTTAGCATATGCATTAAGCTTAAAATCACTCCTAGACAAATCTATATGTAACCTACGACTTTCTTCTAATAGCAAAGCTCTGTCAGCTCCCATGTTTACCCCCTTTTGGCTAGGTGTAGTAGGTGTAGGTGTCCCTGGCACCCCCTTCACTTCTAGCTCATGCGAACCAGTATATGAGACTATGATTACTATGATTATAGAAACTATCACACTACTTATAAGTACGCCTACAATCCACTTAGATCTACGATTGGGATCTCCCGGCTCCATGGTTTCGAAAGTTCTCAAAAGTTCTTGGTTAGCGCAATGAACCCTAAAAAGTCTCTGTGTCCTTTACTCGTGACTTGCTTAACCAGCTTGAGCAACCATGAAATCTCCGGTTTTTCCCTTTTCGATCACAATCTTATTTACACAGTCCAGAAAAAGACTTCCCTAGTTTTCGTTCCTCTTCTGTGGAAAGTCCCTAAGTTTATTCTTCTTCCACTCGGACCTAGGTTATCTTCTTCTTTTAGACTTTTATTTACAGTTTATAGTTGATCCACAATAAGATCCTCATTGAGCAGTTCCAGAACGTGATACAAAAGTTCAAGACGCAAAATTACCATTTCATGTGAAGACGGCTCAAACCCAAAAGACGGAAATTCGAGTCGATGCAGAACCAAGTTTCGGACTTCACTCAGAAGCGGGGGATTCGGAACTGTGAGGGTCAGTATTCCTTCTACTTCGAGCCCCGGCAACTGCAGCACCACCTTCACCACCACATTCGGGCTTCGACGGACCACCAGCACTGACCTCAGCCTTCCCGTACTCACTACCCCCTGCATCAAACACTGTGTAAGTCCACTCAGGGGTAGAGTATCTGCGACAAGGTACTCTAGTTCTTTTCGACCTTCGCCGACTATCTTGAGCCTGGTCTTCGTCACTTGCCTCTGTTTCGGACGCTTCAGACACTGGGGCAAGGTCTCTTTCAGGTGCTAACTTCAGGTTCCGTCGCCTCTGTCTTTCAGGCCAACTTTCTTCACTTCTGTTCGTTCGTCTGCCTTCCCCTGCTATACCCAGTGCACTACTTCCTCTTTCTGCTGAATCTGACTCTTCTCCGCCCACTGCACCGTTTCTGTCTTCGGTGTCTGAGTCAGGGTTCGAACTGTGGAAACCCCCTTCAGCTTGCTCTAGTGCACCACCAGCTGTGTCAGCGACCCTTACAGCTTGACTTGTCCTCTCATGTGGCCCTGCCACATCAGCTGGATTTTCATTTACGAGAGGAGCTGTTTCTTCCAAGGGTGCTGAAACTCTGCGGGTATGGGAGGCATGCACCCAGTTCGGCAATCCTCCACACTTTACTGCTGTGTTCGTGATGAGTATCACCTGGTACGGGCCACGCCAGCGGGCATCCAAGCAACTCTTCCTCACGTGTTTCCGGACAAGCACCCAATCTCCGGGACACAAGTCGTGGCACAGATCACTCGAGGCTGGGACCACTGCTGCTTGCACCTGCTGGGATACAGAACGGACCACATCAGATAGTCCTTTACAATAATCGAGAATCAAGTCATCAGTGATGCTTATCAAGGCTGTAGCTGGTACTGCCGGCAACCTCATTGCCCTTCCCATTAGTATCTCGTGGGGGGACAACCCGGTTTTCCTGTCTGGGACACTTCGCATGCTCATCAACACAAGCGGCAAAGCGTCGGGCCATTTCAGGGATGTCGAAGAACACATTTTTGCCATCCGGGCCTTCAAAGTTCCATTAACTTGTTCCACCATCCCAGAAGCCTCTGGTCTGTAACTACAGTGGAGTCTCTGGTCAATATTCAATGCAGCACAAAGTAACTTCATGATTTCACTGTGGAAGTGCCTTCCTCTATCAGATTCCAAAGAGGTTGGGATCCCGAACCTAGGGATGAGCTCCCTCAACAATAACTTAGCCACTGTGAGAGTGTCACACCTGCGTGTTGGGTATGCCTCCACCCACCGTGAGAATACACATACCAGCACTAAAATGTACCTCAACCCATTACACTTAGGCATTTCCACGAAGTCTAGCTGTATCCTGTTGAAAGGCCCACCTGACCTCCCAATGTGACTCAATGTGACCACAGTTTTCTTTCCAGCGTTCATCTGCTGACACGTAACACACCTCTGACACACTGTTTCAGCCATTGCCCGAAATCGTGGGTTGTACCACGTCTGTCTAAACACCCTCATCATTGCATCTCTACCAAGGTGTGCCTGTCCATGTATCAGCCTTGCCATCGGACTCAACAGCTCTTCTGGTAATACGGCTCTCCCATCACTGGAGACCCACACATCCACGTCTCCTCTCTCACAACCAGCTTTGATCCATCCCTCTCTCTCCTGGTCTGAGACTTCATCCTGCAATCGCTTGAGCTCTTCCCAAGTGTCTGCCATGGCCAACATTATGTTGAGCTCGGTTCTTTCTTGGCTCTCCCCTGCGTATCTATCTGTGAATATGCATCCTTGTTCTGCACAGAACCGGGCGACCTCGTCCGCGTAATTATTGCCCAATGACACAAAGTCCTCCCCCTTCCCATGTGCTGAACATTTTACAACAGCAATTTCCTTCGGATGCTGTAATGCATCCAACAGTTGTCTTACATATTCTCCATTCCGAATGGGTGAGCCAGATGATGTCAAAAATCCCCTCTGAGACCATAACTGCCCGAAGTCGTGCACCACACCAAACCCATATTGGCTGTCAGTGTAAATCGTGATTCGAATTTGGTCAGCGGCCAAACAGGCACGGGTCAAGGCAATGATTTCAGCTACCTGCGCGGAGCGTACTCCTTCTAGGCAAGCAGCCTCAACCACTCCCGAAATGGTACACACAGCAAACGCTGCTCTCAATTGCCCAACACTGTCCCTTAAGCATGAACCATCGACAAAGAAAATTTCATCTGGGTCAGCCAGTGGTTCATCGACAATGTCAGGTCTCGGTTTGGTGCAAAGTTCGGTTACATCGAGACAATCATGGTCCGCACAATCTTCATCATCCGTGTTCGGTGTAGGCATCAATGTCGCAGGGTTCAAGACAGAGCACCTTTTCAGAGTCACATTCTCTGCGGCAAGTATGACTTGCTCGTACCTCGTTAACCTATTGTTCGTTAGGTGCTGAGTCTTGGTCCTGGTCATCAATAACTCAACCGAGTGTGGCACATGTACAGTCAGTGGATGTCCCATTACAATGCTTTCACATCTTTCAATGCTGACACCGGTTGCAGCAACGGATCTTAGACATCCGGGCAACGCAGAAGCTACTGGATCTAGAGTAGCTGAGAAATAGGCAACTGGTCTACGGACACTTCCATGGTTCTGAGCTAAGACTGCTAATGCACATCCTTCCCTCTCACAACAGAACAATGAAAAGGCCTTGTTATAATCAGGCATCCCCAGTGCCGGAGCACTGCACAATTCCTCTCTCAGTTTCAGGAATGACATCAAGCACTCCTCGTCCCATGGTACCGGATCACTCACATCCTTGTGCGTAAGCCTCTGCAAAGGCTTTGCTCTCAAGGAGAAACTAGGAATCCACTGTCGACAGTAGCCGACCATTCCCAGGAACATCCTAACTTCTCTCTGTGTGGTGGGTACTGCCATACTCATTATTGCCTCAATTCGGTCTGGTGACACCTTCCTCTTGCCTTTTTCTAATCTGTGTCCCAAGTACTGTACCTCATTCAAACAGTACTGCAGCTTGTTCGGGGACACCTTATGTCCATTCTCTGCTAAGTGGTTCAACAGGGCTACAGTGTCAATTCTGCAAGCATCTTCTGTTTCTGAGGCAATGAGTAAATCGTCTATGTATTGCACGAGGACTGAGTTCTGCGGCAACACAAGGCTCTCAAGATTCTTTTTCAGGATCTGGTTAAAGATCGATGGACTTTCTGTATACCCTTGAGGGATACGACACCATGTTAACACGCGATTTTCCAGCCTGAATGCAAAAAGAAATTGGCTTTCCTCATGGAGCGGTATCGAAAAGAAGGCTTGACACAAGTCGATGACCGTAAACCACTCGGCTTCGCATGGGATCTGGAACAGTATTACTGAAGGATTCGGTACCACTGGACAACAAGGGACAACTATCGTGTTGACCTTTCGCAGGTCTTGCACGATCCTGTATTTCCCGCTCGGTTTCTGTAGTCCCATAATAGGTGAATTACAGGGGCTACCTCTGATCTCTTTTAGAATGCCTTTCTCAATGAAAGTCTCGATCACAGGTTTTATCCCTGCAATCGTTTCAGGCGACAAGTTGTATTGAGGTGTCCTGGGGAAATCAACATTTTGCTTCACCTCAATCCGCACTGGTTCAACCCCTCTGATTAGACCTATTTCATCGCCTGCGAAATCCCACACCACAGATGACACTGCGTCTCTCAAATCAGGTGGAAGTTCTTCCACAGTCACCATTGGGTACAGATCTATACATAGATGCTGATTTGTAACCTTAAAATCAGCATCGTCATCCCTCGTCTGGACCTCCACTCCCTGAGGCGTACAATAAATCGTGCAGTTCAACTTGCACAACAGATCTCTTCCCAAAAGGCAAACTGGACTCGTATCACACACTACAAACTGATGTCTAGTTTGGAAGGAACCTATCTTTACTAAGATCGGTTCTGTCAACGGGCTGCTTATTCTTTTGTTCGCTACTCCAACAACCTGGATTGATTGTCCCGAGAGGGGTAGGTTAGGGACCACTGCTGATCTTACAGTAGACCGGGTAGCACCAGTATCAACCAAAAGTGTGGCAGGATGACCCTCAATATCTGCCTCCACAAAAGGTCCTCTCTGGTCTACCTCCAAGACCGCTCCAAGCGTGCAGTCTTCCTCCCCCCTCAGGCACCGTCAGGATAAAGGGTCTGAGCTACTCTCGTCATAGTCTTCGAACAGGGGCATCTGTTGGTACGTTCGTATTCCTTGTGAAATCCTTGGAGCCTGGGGAACCTGGGCGTGAGAGCTGTATATTCCCCCTTTCATCGTCCTAGGCCTCGTCACAGTGTTAACTACCTCTTGCGCGGGTGCCTGAACCCCCTCTTCCTCTTCCTGCAACTGATTAACTGGGTTCAAAGGACACTCGCGTTTCCAATGTCCGACCTGGCGACAAAGATGACACGCAGTGGTCTTCTTCAGTGTGGCCACGTCCACTCCCGTCTTGGGGTCTATTGGTTTTCCCTTTCCCTGTCCTTGCCCATTCTGGTTCCCCTGGAAATTTCCTTGTTTTCTTCCTAAGGTCCCTCCATTAGACTGACCCTGTGCTGTCTGCATCTGGACAAGCATCAATTTGTCTTTTAGCTTCCGATGTTTCGATTCCACCTCATCACTACAGTATCTCGCATACCTCAAAATTTCATCTACCGGCTTGTTCTGCCAGCAGATCAAATGGTGCTGTATCATGAGACTGACTTCTGTTCTCAGACCCAGTACAAACTTTGAGACAAACTGTCCCATATCCTTGGGGTCTAACGTATCTAATCCACTATACTGTTTAAAAGCTTGCAGAAGTCTTTCGTAATATTCATGCACCGTTTCTTTGGGTTCCTGTACAGTCCGATCTATCTTAACCCAATCTATATCTTGAGGTGAAATCTTCAGTTTTAGCCATGTAATCACCTGCTCATATTTTTTCATTACTAGGGGTGATGGACCATTTGTAACCGCCTCCCTTTCAGGTTCCGAAGTCGGCCACTCGACAGCGACTTTACAAGCTGTCCACAAATCTCCCGGCACCACTATGTCAAACAAGGTGTTCAAATCAATCCACAATACTTTTGAAATTTTAACAAACCGCTCAACCTGCTTGTACCACTCTACTGGTTTCTCCCTCAGCCGAGGAAAATCATTTGTAAATGCAGCCAAATCACCTCTATTCCACGGCACATGCACATACCCTCCATTCTGTACTTCCCGTAAAGGAAAATTTCCGACACCCGTCGCCCCCCTCCTGGAGGCGGCGTTTCCCCCTCAGCTTTCTTTGCTAGTTTCTTCTTGGACCACCTTTCTTCCCATTTGTCCAACAAAATCCATATCCGCATTCCTACAATCAGATCTCTGGTGTGTGTCCTTAATCCTGTGATTCTTTTCTCTTCCAGCTCCTGGTCACTGTATTGTAATCTATGCGGTCCTTGCAACGTTTTAGTTTTATTCAGGTCTACCTCATATCTTTTGGCCAACGCCGTTAAGTTTTCATGTGCTATTCTAGCTTTTCGAGTCACATCTTTTGCTACGAACAGCAACTCATCTGATCCATAAATTTCTATCCTTTCCAAAGGCAGACTCCCGCTAATCATCTCGTCTACCTCTGTTTTCAACCTTACTACGTCTAGCAACCTTGCCTGTACTGCACTCCTCAGTACTTCTCGACAAGTTGAACCGTCCCGCTCATCACAGTCACTATTCTGTCCTTGTGACCTATTCCCTTCCATCATATTCCTGGAACTTGGTCTGTCTTCCGAGATGTTTTGTGCCCTATCTCCTGGCATCCTATCACTTTGGTTTGTTACTGTTGGTGTCCACATCCTCAAAGCTGACTTGGATTCGTGCAAAGACCTCGGTCTGACTGGTCTCTCATCCTCCTGTCTAAAGGAAGAGTCTGCAGTAGCCGGTAACGGCGTACTTGTCTCCAATGGTCTTGGGAAATGAACCACTCGTACTCCGAACCCATTCCCACTCTCACTGGTTATTTCTTCCCTTCCCATCTGTACGGAGCTCCCTTCTCTCACTCGGTCTGGGTCATATACCGGTACTATAGGGCCAATGGTAACCAGTACTGTCAAGGAGTCCGGTATCCTTGTGTTCCCAACAGGAGGCTGTGTTATCATAGACGTCGTTGCCCCTTCCGTTCCTGTGGAAATCCTTCCCACTACTCTCATGCTAGTCTGATTCTGTCTCTCATCAATTGTTACTGCTGGAGTCGGCTTTCCCTCTTCTGAGTCTGGATTAAATGGTGGTGGCCTCTCTGCCAACAACCTATCTAACAGGCTGTCGTCTGTATCACTGTCGTCCTCATCGATTCTTGTAATCTTTCCATTTTGTATTAGCAGTGGGTATAACTTATCTCCCTCAATCGTTTCCACTCTCCACCTTTTCTCCAGTGCATCCCATCTTGCATCTTGAAATGCCCTGACCGATTTCTTCACCCTTTCCTGGCTCTTGTCTTTCCTCCTATCGTACGCTGCTCTAATCCACGCATGTAGCGCCTCAAACTGTGTTGGTCTAGGTAGTGGTCGTAAAGAAGCCATTATACTTTTTAGCTGGTACAATACCTCTAACCTGAAAGTACCATAGCGTGGGAAAGTCAATTCTCCTTCTCCTTCTGTCATTTTATGCCAATTCTCAAGCCAAATTATAGTATGCAATCCTACATTCTTTGCCATATAATGTGCTGGCGTATCCTCGGGAGGAGCTTCCTCTCCTTCCCGAGTAACCACATGTCTATCACCTCTACAAAGTTCCCGTAAAACTTTAAAACATTTCATGATGAATCAACTTTTTATTTGCACTCAAAATGTCAGCTTTTATTTCCTGATTTCAATCCACCAATGCCAGCGCGGCTCACACCAACCGGCCTATCGCAGCGCGGCACTTGTCTGACGTCACTTTTCCTCCGCTCGCAGCAGTTCCCCTCCTTCCTAATTCACTCGTTCTCGCTCGCACCTGTCCCAATCATACTCTGAAATAATGTCCGTCCTACCAAACAATTACCTCTCTGACTGTCAGTCCACCAATGACCGATCAGCCTCTCGAGCTTGTTGACCTCAATCTGGCAACCGTCTGTCCGCGAATCGACCGGACAATCGCCTCTAACACACTCGATAGGATTCAATCACTCGATGTTCTGCACACAATAACCTACGACCTGCGTTGGTTATTCACACACTCACACATGTGTTCCCTATCTTCAGTGGGTCTGTCAATGACGTCTCGTGACCCCCACAACCTCTGGTCAACGCTCTCAACTCTGGGTGTGTTCTACACCACAATAAATCTCCCGGTCCCGCGCGCGCTCACGGTCCGGTTCTCAATCACACAACTCTCGTTCCAACTCCGCAAGACATCACACAACAATAAAACACCGCAATCTACCAAACACCACTCTTTTCATACTCACTCTACCACGAACTGCTACTTCCGCCGCACCGTCACTCTCCGTCAGTTTTCAACGACCTCCGACATCCTTCTCCTACGGTCCTCTGGATCTGCGTCACTCGGGCTCTATGGGGCAACTTAATCTCCTATCTTGCTCTAGATCTCCCCTGACCATCAAAGGTAACCATCCTACTCTGCTACCAACTGATAACGCCGATTCTTATCTAATTATCTATAAGAACCTTCTGGTCGCCAAGATCTTTTTACCTGTTGAATAGTGTAAAGGAGAGAATCTCATCTGGTTATATAACAGCATTCATTTTGTCTGAAAGGACCACTGACTCCGAATTCAAGTTTAAGAATTTATTATCGCCAAAAATAACTGGACATGCAAGCACCTCAACACGAGGTTAAAGAAATAGATGGGCACTAATACAAATAACAACCTACGCAGGAGTCTCATCCGACTCAGAATAAAGAGGATCGATAGTTCTAGAAGGATCAATCAAGCTATGATTGCTCCAATTTCTACGTTGCTCTTCATTTATCTAAGCAAGCTTTAAATCAATTGCTGTCCCTATACTAACACTTAGTGACATCCCTACATAACGATCTTCCAAGGCAAGAGTGAATAAAAGGTGTCAGCTGTGAAGACTTCCTCAGAAGTGCAATCACATAATACCTAAGCTCAGCTCCTTCCTCAGGACACTCTTTGTCCTTCTCTCTGGTCTCCTCTACCTCTTCTCTGGCCTCCTCCCTCGGGACACTATCCCTAATACAAAATCCTAATACAAGTGTACACGCCTTGGTCACGCCTCCTTGGCCAGGTCTTCTTTCTTGTACTTTTCCATCGAAACGGTTACTTCATCCTGGACGGTTACGATGACCTTGAGTCCCAGGCACCTTCTCCGCTGAAAGTATCATCCCTAAATTCCATTGCACTCCCCGTACCATGCCTCCCATCTCTCTAACTTTTGAAAACAAAGAGTTAGTCTTTACTAACGAGACATGTGTCCTTGCACCTGCAACAAAAGATACGTTCAACAGAAACCTTCTACTGTGCTAATTAAATCTACCGTTTGTGCCCAGAGAGCCTTACCAAGAGAAACTTTTCTCTGCCTACAAAATAAGCTAACATAAAAATAAACCAGGCCTTCCCTAAGCATATATGTAGTCAGGCCTTTACATATAACTTTTAAACACACACCTTACTGTTCCCTATAAGCATTTTCATTACAATTCATATGCGAAAATGAATTACATGTGCAACTTTAATATGGTGCACGTTTAAACTACTGCAATTGAATTACACACGAACTAATTTCTCTATGCGTTATTTTTCACACAATTCAATAAACATTACATTGCATAATTACCATAACACAATTATACTGCTGATTCACTTTATATCAGTGAACTATTCATTCTTTACTAAATATGCATGGATATACAACTAAATATATACGAATATATTTCTGAGTACATGCGGGTGCGGACTACCAGTGATTATGATGTACCCCTACAATTCACAAGAACATTTCGCTCTATCACAAGCATTGTAAAAACCAGCAAGCCGTACGGACTCCCAAAACCATTACCAGTGTAAAAAAAAATGCAAATGCCGTTGTCTGAGCGCATTTGTCTTTGCACGCCAAATGAGGGAAAAGAAACAAGCACAGAAAAATCACCAAAACAGGACGGCAAGCTCAATTACTATAGTGTGAAAATGCACGCCTTGGCAAAGAGGGCAGCGGGAATAGGAGGGAGTAAAAGAAATAGTACCGTTATTAACGCGGTGACTTATCAAGGAGACTAAATCTGTACTTGAGCGGTGCTCCCGAGGTAGAAACGGAAGTGATCCATCGAGTGCGTGATCCAATTAGGAGGCTGGAAACATGAGGGACTCTGGTGTCAGCGTATGGCAAGCAGCAGGCGGGATATCACTCGGTAGAGTAGTTACAGCAGGTCTTGCACAGCGCATGTGAGCTGATGCTCGACCTAAAAAAGGGCCACTGTGACAAAAGCAGCAACCCACTAACCTATCTACATGAAAAAAAACAAATCTGTGATCTGCATGTTAAACGTTGTGCTTTGCAACAGGCACATTAGCCCTCTGTGCTAATTGTGACTACATGAAACACAGAGCAAATAGGTGTGTCACCCTCTGAAAAACGAGACACCTGGACTCTCAGAGAGGCTTCTGCATACTACCTTCCCTCTCCCGCCCACAATGGGTTGAATATAAAGCTTCACCAAGGATAGTGGGCAAGGAAAACTTCTGGGCCGCCCCAGAGGGCAAAGGGAAGTGGCCTGAGGGCCACAACAACTGACCTGGCCACCCAGTGAGGCCTCTCAACCTGTTTAGACTCCCCTCTGCCCCATCCACCATGGCCTGAGAAGATTTCCTGGCAGAGGAGAGGTATTACACTGGCAGTGCTTCTGTGCTGGGCCGTTCCTCCCCCAGCCCTCAGACTCACAAAGGTTGAAGTGAGACTAGCCCCCCAGTGAGACCGCAGCGCTCTCCTTCCTCCACCGTCCATAATGGCCTAAGTGTGACTGCTTCTAGTGTCTGAGCTGGTCCCATGAGGCCCAAGTGAAGGATGGTCCAACGACAGCCACAAAAACCTGCTCATAGCTGGCACTCAGGCACCGGCCTATCTGCCGGTGGCTGACTGCCCGATTTGCCAATCCGACCCTAGTCAATGCCTAGTTTGTTACATAGTCCCTCGCACCTAGGTTAGTCTTTTTTAGAGCACTTTCAATCTTGTCAGCTAAGGGAACGGCACAGAGAGGTGACATGATTTGCCAAGGAGTACAGAAGCCTATTAGAATATTGGGTTAATTAACCAGGTGACTACTAGACCACATCATTTCCACTCACCCTGTGTTTGTGGACTTATCTCACAAGGGGCTTTTAAACCCGTTTTGCTACCTCCATACTGTTTGTCTGTAAGCTTAAAAGTTTCTCACACTGTATGCCAATGGGTATTAAGTTGATCTGTGTGTGTGCGGTGAAAATCAACATACTTTAAATGGGTGTGTGACATCTTAAGGATCCATTGTAGAATGCTAAGGTTGTGTTCCAATAAAGAATGTTGGGGGGTTTTGAGCTGTGGGGATTCTGTTAAAGGTTGTTGGTGGCTGAGGTGAATAAACGGACCTTTCAGCACTTCGTCCGTCTATCTGTCTATTTATTCGATGTGGAGAACACCACATTAATTTGGCGACGAGCGTGGCGGTGTGGCTCTCACCTCAACATCCAGTGAAGGGAAGAAACGAATTCAGCGCTTCCTCCAGGCATTCAACGCGAAACTCCTCCAGCGGCTGACTGGGATCTGTAAGAGAAGTGTAGCCTACTTCTCCAGCGGCTGATGCGGCGACGCATGGTGTGTCCGGAGCAAAGGATATCCGGTGAGGAGTTGAGTGCGGAGGGGCGGGAAGCTGAAACGCATATGCGTTCCACGAAGTGAGTGGAAGACGGCTGCGACAGTGAGCGTGCAGCGTAAAGGAGCGTCTGGTTGCTAGGAGGCATAACGCTTAGAGGAGCAGTGAAACAAACAAGGGCGCCACTCACTGTGGAGCGTCATCACGTCAGGGCACGTTTTCGGCGGCCATCTTGACAGGTTGGGAAGATCTCCACCAGCCAGTGTGCTTTGTCCGGTGTTGGTGAATGGGATAAAGGAGGTTTGGTGTGTCGTTTTTGGTGCAACAGGCCAGCAAAAGAAGACACGGTGACTGGCACACCTCACAATCATGCTGGAATAGCTAAGTGACGCTGGGGGTGACCCTGGTTACAAAACAATAGTAACAGTGACTGGAACTTTATTGAACATTATAAAAAAAAAAAAATTTTTTTTTTTTTTTTTTGTGTTGCATTTTAAAATATGGTAGATGGTTAAAAGGTTTGAAGTGTGGGCTTTGGAAAGAGATAACCAAGCGTAAAAATTAAAAAAAAAAGATAAAGGAACTATTTGGGTCACAATATATTAATCTCACTGTGATAGCAATGTGAAGTGCACAATGTTTTGACATTAGAATTAGAGTTAAGGGTTTAGCTTTGAAGTTGGAACAAAGGGTTAAGTGTAAAGCATGCAGAATGTAACTCAACCACCGTTTTTTCTTAACAGTCCAGGTGAGCCCACGATAAAATGGCAAAAATGGAGAAATTTTTTTTTGCAACTATGCACGTGTTTGTGGAACAAACTTGAGTGTGGAGAGGAAGCATCCCTACTTTTGCACTGTTTAGGGGGTGAAGGTCAGGATGTATTGGAACATTTGCCAGATCTCAGTCAAAATGACCAAAGATCTGTTAATGAATATGAAATATGCATCCTTCAATTAGATAGGCACTATCTGCCTCGTTTGAGCACTATAATGGAACGGTACCACTTTGGGTTACGGGAGCAGAAAAAGGATGAAACGATTGAAGAATTTGTCACAGCGTTGAGGAAACTGGCAGCGTCATGCAAATTTGGAGGGGCCGTAGAAGAAAGGATCAGAGATCAGTTCGTGTTGAGATGCGCACACGACAAAATAAGGGAAGAACTGTGGCTCAAAGACGAGCCACCCCTGGACGAGGTCCTCGCAATAGCTAAGCGAGTTGAACATATGATGAAGTGTGTTCGCGAATTGAGTGTTACAAGAGATAAGTCTGGTATTACGAATTCCAGTGTTGAGGAAGTTGTATGTCTTGTAAAAAACAGAGCACCTGTTGTCAGTGAGAGCGACAAACATCCTCGTGCTGGTGAGGGTACTTCTTATGGTACTTCTTATTTGCCTTCTTTTGCCTCTTCCAATGACAACAGATTCATCTGTTTTAGGTGTGGCAGAACTGGACATAGAGCAAATGCTCCGTTCTGTCCTGCTCTTAACATTACTTGTAGCGCGTGTGGGAGAAAAGGTCATTATGCAAAATGGTGTAGGACCAAGAGTAAAAGAAGAGAACAACCTCAAGCCCAAATTAGAGATCACCCACAAGTAAAAGAGATTATGTATCAGGTAGATGTAGAGAAAGCTAATCATCCTTCCCATGTGGTCAAGATTCATGGTGTTGGGCTTGAGATGAAGTTCGATTCTTGCTCGCATCTTACTATGATAGATAAAGATACTTTCGATCACTATTTTAAAGGTAAATGCGCACTAATGAAAGGAGATGTTTCTCCCGTGGGTTATGGTGGTGTGCCAATAGTTCTCTTGGGGTATTTCACATCCTACATTGAGCTAGGGGACGCAATATCTCTGGGAAAGTTTATGTAGCTAAGTGTGGGGATGCACTGTTGGGGTGGACTCATCAACGTTCGCTTAGCGTCATTCTCAATCCAAACACAGAACCTCAAGTCGTGGTTCAGTCTGTAGGAGATTCCTGGTCTACCTTAGCCGAGCGATTTGCTGATGTTTTTGGGGACAAATTAGGATGCCTTAAAGGTTACAAACATCACATAAGACTGAAAGAGGGTGCCATACCGGTGGTTGCTAGAGTCAGAAGGGTACCTTTGAATGAACAGTCTGGTGTCCAAAAGGAGATTGAGCGGTTGGTTGATTTAGGGATCATAGTGCCTGTGGAGGCGACGGAGTGATTGGCTCCCATAGTTGTCGCAAAGAAGGCCAGTGGTGAGCTGCGCCTTTGCATTGACTTGCGCTCGCTAAACAAAGAAGTGATTGTTGATAGGTTCCCATTGCCCAACATAGATGAGTTGGTCAGCACTCTAGTAGGGGCTAGGTTTTTCACAACCCTAGATCTGGCATCCGCATACCATCAGGTGGAGTTGGATGAGGGTTCGCAGGAATTGACAGCATTTGTCACTCCCATGGGAACCTATACATTTCGATGGATGCCTTTCGGATTAGTTTCCGCAGCTTCCGTTTTTCAACGGATCATGTCCAATGTCCTCAAAGGGGTCTCTGGGGTAAAGTGCTATCAGGATGACTTGCTGATCTATGGTAGTACTGAAACGGAGCATTATTCTAGAGTGTGTACTGTCTTGGAATGTCTGAGGAAGGCGGGCTTAACAATAAAAAAGGAGAAGTGTAGGTTTGCTGTGGAGGAAGTTAACTACCTGGGGCACTGCATAACAGGTCGTGGTGTCTTCCCGAAGAAGGACTTGGTCAAGTCTATTGAGAACGTCAGTGAACCTTCCAATAAGGAGGAGTTACTCTCCTTCTTAGGAATGGTTGAGTTTTACAGTAAGTTCATTCCGGGATATGCTGATAAGACTCATGCCCTTAGGAGACTAACTGTTAAATGTGCGGTGTTTGATTGGAGTTCAGAGTGTGCCAACGAGTTTGTTGCCATCAAGCAAGACCTTAAAGAAGCACCTTCTCTTCACTCTTTTGTGCCGGGAGATGAGACCCTAATCTTCACTGATGCCAGTGCCAAGGGTTTAGGTGCGGTGCTTTTACAGAAGAGTGGTGGTGTTGAGAGACTTATCGCCTGTGCGTCTAGATGTTTAAGAGGCTCAGAGCTAAACTATTCTGTAATAGAAAAGGAGTCACTTGCCATTTTTTGGGCATTAAGGAAGTTTAGGAATTTGATTTGGGGAACAAAGGTAAAGGTTTTATCTGATCATAAACCACTTAAAGAGGTGTTTTCTAAGAAGGGTTTGGATTCAATCTCTTCTAGAATCAGGAAGTGGATCATTTCTTTACAAGAGTTTGATTTCTGTGTGGATTATATTCCAGGTGTTATCAACAAGTCGGCTGATTGTCTCTCTAGATTGGTGGATGTCACTAACTCTGATGATAAGGAGGAGGTTATACCGGATGATGTGGTAAACGTGTGTGAAATTACTGTTGGTGCGGTAGATGAGTTAGAGTGGAAAAATGAAGTTGTGAAGGATGAGGAAATATCAAAAGTAATAGAATTAATTTCTTCAGGCAAAAACAAACATTTGGTAAAGCCGTGGTCTCTGATCTCTGATGAGTTGGCTGTTGTTGATGGATTACTGGTGAGAGGCACCAAGCTGGTTCCTCCGGTGGGGGTGCGAGGCAAACTATTAACTCTGGCTCACTCTGGTCACTTAGGGATTGTGAAGACCAAGGGATATCTGAGGATGCTTTACTGGTGGCCCGCCATGGATAGAGAGATTGAAAAAATGGTTCGAGACTGTTTGGAGTGTTGCTCCAGTGATAAGATTCTCAAGACCAGACAAATGCCCATGGTTTGCAGAAAACTACCGAAATATCCCTGGGATGAGTTAGCAATAGACATAGTTGGCCCTTTACAAGGGGTATCGGATACTCCTTATTTGGTAGTCCTTCTGGATCTTTACTCAAGATGGATTGAGGTACGCTCAGTAAGAGACATTTCATCTTTGAGTGTAATAAAATTTTTAGAAGAAGTTTTCAAGAAGGAGAGTTATCCAAATTCCTTGCTTTCTGATAATGGGACTCAGTTCTGCTCTTCGGAGTTTCAGGCGTATTTGAGAGGTTGTGGGATTATTCACAAACGCAGTGTTGTGTATCATCCTGAAACCAACGGAGCTATTGAGAGAGTTAATAAAACTCTTAAAGAGAGTATTCAGTTGGCAAGGGCGAGCAATTTAAATTGGAAAGAGGCGTTGCAAGATAGGATCTCTGCCTATCGCATGTCTCCCCACTCCACCACTGGTAGGTCCCCCTTTGAGCTGTTTAGAGGTAGGGCTCCCAATTCTAAACTATGTCCTGGGTGGATCAAGTTAAATAAGGGTCTGAAGGACAATTGCATTGGTGATTGGAGGGATAGAGAGCTACAGAAACAAGTGGAAAGGAAACGCTACTTTGATGACAAGAAATGTGTGCAATACAATAGTTTGAGAGTGGGTGACTTTGTAAAAATAAGGGCGCCAGTGGGATGTCAACCTTGGTCAAAGTTTTCAAAAATAAGAAGAATTGTGAAGATCTTCAGAAATGCTGTGAAAACTGAGGATGGTAGGATTTGGAATAAGAGTCGTGTGGTCTCTGTCAATTCTCAACCTACTTTGGGTGAGGTACCTACCTGTTCGTTGAACACGCGTAACAATTCTTCTTCATCAAACTCGCACTCTTTGCCTGATAACAATAGAGAGAAGAGTGCGAGATTGTGCAGTTTACCATTTCATATGAAAGACTTTGTCATGTGAGCTGTTCATTGTTCACCGCATCTTTTCTTTTAGGAATATGTCATGTGATTTTTCGCTTCCATCATTGACTTCTGTATTCTGTTTTGTTGTTTGTTTTATAAGGAGAGAAGATGTGTGACATCTTAAGGATCCATTGTAGAATGCTAAGGTTGTGTTCCAATAAAGAATGTTGGGGGGTTTTGAGCTGTGGGGATTCTGTTAAAGGTTGTTGGTGGCTGAGGTAAATAAACGGACCTTTCAGCACTTCGTCCGTCTATCTGTCTATTTATTCGATGTGGAGAACACCACAGGGTGCAGGCGCTTTTGAAGTGGCGAATCTGTGCAAATGTATTATTGCAAATGTTAGTGCATAATTTTTCAGCACTGGTGCATTTATGAAACATGCACAACTTCCTTTTTAACTTTTTAATGTATCCGAAAGTGCGATAGACTGCATGCATTTGTGCATGATGCAGGCAAGGTTTGTGTTAATATCAGATAAATCAACAGTTAAAAGCTGCTCAGCACACCACAAAATAGGGCCACAACCTGCCAAAAAAACTGCCCACCCCCTGACCGATCAGGCCAGCCCTTCTGGCACTGATTGCCCTACAGGCCAGTCCAACCCTGGCAGGGCCTTATCACGTCCTAATGAAAAAATATAATGTGGGCTGTGCAAACAATTCTTCAATTGTAGTTTTTAGGGTCGATCCTGTGAGAGCCTGCAGTAGCGCATGCGTCTCGGTTGCGAGAAACTGTTCTTAACAAAAAGGGATTGGGGCCCGCCCATTGCCAACCATCTTATGGCGTGCGTGGCACTCTTCTTAACAGCCTTGTAATTCGTCAAGGCAGGCATAACATCACTTCAGGGCCGGACTGGCCGTAGCGGGCACCCGGCATTTCCCCGGTGGGCCGCAGGGGTGGGGGCCGATTTTGGGCCCCCTGGGGGCCGTTTTTGTTACTGGGGGCCGGCAATATCGGCCCCCTGTAACAAAATTGGCCGAAACCGGCCGTAGCAAACAGCTCGGCGGCACCCCCCTCCCCCCTCCTGGGGGCCAGCCGAGCAGTTTGTCGGTTCCGGTTCCCAGTCCGGCCCTGCATCACTTCTGTTCCTCTCTGTGGAGCAGGTACAAATCACTGATTGATTCAATTTAACCAGTGCCCGTCCGCTGCTCCCAACGTGATTGAGGTACTATTTTGTTCTTTTGAACTTTTAGTGCCCTGCAAACAGAAGGTGTGTGACTGGCAAAAACGTGCTCAGTCAGACAAACAAAATTGCTACGATTTATTTTCTATAGTTAACTTTCTTTTATTTGCCATGTCTTCTTTCCTCAGGTGGGTGCTGTTCTTAAAAGATGAGGATTATGTTATTGCAAAGCGACATTGTTTCTTTCTTATGTGTAATTTCTGAAATGATGCTTTAACAGATAATTGTGCAGTATACCCCAATCCACCCCACTCCAATCCACGCCAATCCACCCCACCTCACCTCACCCCACACCAATCCGCCCTAGTCAATCCAATCCACTCTAGACCAATCCAATCCACCCCACTCCAACCAAACCACTCACCCCAATCCACTCTAATCCACCACAGTCCAATCCTCCTAACCCACCCCACTCCAATCTGCCCAACTCCAATTCACCCCACTCCAATCCAAAACAATCTGCCCCACTCCAATCTTCCGCACTCCAATCTGCCGCACTCCAATCTGCCCCACTCCAATCTAAAACAATCTGCCCCACTCCAAAACAATTTGCCCCACTTCAAAACAATCTGCTCCACTCCAATCCAAACAATCTGCCCCACTCCAATCCAAAACAATCTGTCCCACTCCAGTCTAAAACAATCTGCCCCACTCCAATCCAAAACAGTTTGCCCCACCCCACTCCAATCCAAAACAATCTGCCCCACTCCAATCCAAAATAATTTGTCCCACTCCAATCGAAACCAATCTGTCTCACTCAATCCAAAGCAATTTTCCCCACTCCAATCTGCCACACTCAATCCAAAACAATCTGCCCCACTCCAATCTGCTGCCCCACTCCAATCCATACACAATCTGCCCCACTCCAATCTGCCCCACTCTAATCCTCCCCACTACAATCTGCCCACTCCAATCCAAAACAATCTGCCCCACTCCAATCTGCTGCCCCACTCCAATCCATACACAATCCGCCTCACTCCAATCTGCCCCATTCCAGTCCACAACAATCTGCCCCACTCCAATCCATCCCACACCAATCTGCACCACTCTGATCCAAAACAATCTGCCCCACTCCAATCTGCTCAACTCCAGTCTGCCCCACTCCAATCCGCCCCACTCCAATCCAAAACAGTCTGCTCTACTCTAATCCACCCCGCTCCAATCTGCCCCACTCCAACTCAAAACAATCTGCCCACTTCAATCCCCCCACTCTAATCTGCCCGACTCCAATCCAAAACATTGGACCACTCCAACCCATCCCACTCCAATCTTCCCCACTGAAATCCAAAACAATCTGCCCTGATCCAATCTGCCCAACTCCAATCCAAAACAATCTGCCTCAATCCAATCCGCCCCACTCCAATCCTCACCACTCCAATCCGCCCCACTCCAATTCACCCCACTTTAATCCAATCCACCTCACCCCAATGCACCTCACCACAATCCACTCACTCTATCCCAATTCACCCCACTCCAATCAACCCCACTCCAAAACAATCCACCTCACACAAATCAAATCTACCTCAATCCTTCCAAATCCAATCTATCCCACTCCAATCCAATCCACCTCACCCCAATCCAATCCTCCCCACTCCCTCTCCAATCCACCCCACCCATCTCCAATAAAATCCACCACAATCCACCCCACTCCAATCCAAAACAATCTGCTCCACTCCAATCTGCCCCACACCTATCTGCCACACTCCAATCAAAAACAATCTGCCACACTCAATCCAAAACAATCTGCCCTACTCCAATCCAAAACAAACTGCCCCTGTCCAATCCAAAACAATCCGCCTCACTCCAGTCTTCCCCACTCCAACCCAAAACCATCCACCCCATACCAATCCAAACCAATCTGCCCCACTCCAATCCAAACCAATCTTCCCCACTCCAATCTAAAACAATCTGCCCCACTTCAATCCAAAACAGTCTGCCCCACTCCAATATGCCTAACTCCAATCCAAAACAATCTGCCCCACTCCAATCCAAAAATAATCTGCCCCAATTCAATCCAAAACAATCTCTCATTCAATCCAAAGCAATCTCCGCCACTTCAACCTGCCCCACTCCCATCTAAACAGTCTGCCCCACTCCAATCCAAAGCGATACAAAAGGGGATGATGGACGGAACGTTTGAGCCAATCAAACACTCACCCCCAGTCAACTGATCTGGGTTTAATCCATCAACATTCTTTAGCTCACTCCACCACCCCAGTTCAGACATGGCCATATGCAAATCAGTCTGACCCTGTGCCTCATGGGAACAGTCCAGCCCGAACTGCCAAGCCATGTCTTCCCTGGACCGGAAACAAGCATCCTAGGGACCGGTTTCTGGCATTTCAGCCGTCATCAGCCAGGCTTGCTTGAATCCAGTGGCAAAGTGAGCAAGGGACCCACGTCTGGGCATACCCCCGCCAACTTAGGGCAACCAAAGCGATACAAAAGGGGATGATGGACGGAACGTTTGAGCCAATCAAACACTCACCCCCAGTCAACTGATCTGGGTTTAATCCATCAACATTCTTTAGCTCACTCCACCACCCCAGTTCAGACATGGCCATATGCAAATCAGTCTGACCCTGTGCCTCATGGGAACAGTCCAGCCCGAACTGCCAAGCCATGTCTTCCCTGGACCGGAAACAAGCATCCTAGGGACCGGTTTCTGGCATTTCAGCCGTCATCAGCCAGGCTTGCTTGAATCCAGTGGCAAAGTGAGCAAGGGACCCACGTCTGGGCATACCCCCGCCAACTTAGGGCAACCAAAGCGATACAAAAGGGGATGATGGACGGAACGTTTGAGCCAATCAAACACTCACCCCCAGTCAACTGATCTGGGTTTAATCCATCAACATTCTTTAGCTCACTCCACCACCCCAGTTCAGACATGGCCATATGCAAATCAGTCTGACCCTGTGCCTCATGGGAACAGTCCAGCCCGAACTGCCAAGCCATGTCTTCCCTGGACCGGAAACAAGCATCCTAGGGACCGGTTTCTGGCATTTCAGCCGTCATCAGCCAGGCTTGCTTGAATCCAGTGGCAAAGTGAGCAAGGGACCCACGTCTGGGCATACCCCCGCCAACTTAGGGCAACCAAAGCGATACAAAAGGGGATGATGGACGGAACGTTTGAGCCAATCAAACACTCACCCCCAGTCAACTGATCTGGGTTTAATCCATCAACATTCTTTAGCTCACTCCACCACCCCAGTTCAGACATGGCCATATGCAAATCAGTCTGACCCTGTGCCTCATGGGAACAGTCCAGCCCGAACTGCCAAGCCATGTCTTCCCTGGACCGGAAACAAGCATCCTAGGGACCGGTTTCTGGCATTTCAGCCGTCATCAGCCAGGCTTGCTTGAATCCAGTGGCAAAGTGAGCAAGGGACCCACGTCTGGGCATACCCCCGCCAACTTAGGGCAACCAAAGCGATACAAAAGGGGATGATGGACGGAACGTTTGAGCCAATCAAACACTCACCCCCAGTCAACTGATCTGGGTTTAATCCATCAACATTCTTTAGCTCACTCCACCACCCCAGTTCAGACATGGCCATATGCAAATCAGTCTGACCCTGTGCCTCATGGGAACAGTCCAGCCCGAACTGCCAAGCCATGTCTTCCCTGGACCGGAAACAAGCATCCTAGGGACCGGTTTCTGGCATTTCAGCCGTCATCAGCCAGGCTTGCTTGAATCCAGTGGCAAAGTGAGCAAGGGACCCACGTCTGGGCATACCCCCGCCAACTTAGGGCAACCAAAGCGATACAAAAGGGGATGATGGACGGAACGTTTGAGCCAATCAAACACTCACCCCCAGTCAACTGATCTGGGTTTAATCCATCAACATTCTTTAGCTCACTCCACCACCCCAGTTCAGACATGGCCATATGCAAATCAGTCTGACCCTGTGCCTCATGGGAACAGTCCAGCCCGAACTGCCAAGCCATGTCTTCCCTGGACCGGAAACAAGCATCCTAGGGACCGGTTTCTGGCATTTCAGCCGTCATCAGCCAGGCTTGCTTGAATCCAGTGGCAAAGTGAGCAAGGGACCCACGTCTGGGCATACCCCCGCCAACTTAGGGCAACCAAAGCGATACAAAAGGGGATGATGGACGGAACGCTTGAGCCAATCAAACACTCACCCCAGTCAACTGATCTGGGTTTAATCCATCAACATTCTTTAGCTCACTCCACCACCCCAGTTCAGACATGGCCATATGCAAATCAGTCTGACCCTGTGCCTCATGGGAACAGTCCAGCCCGAACTGCCAAGCCATGTCTTCCCTGGACCGGAAACAAGCATCCTAGGGACCGGTTTCTGGCATTTCAGCCGTCATCAGCCAGGCTTGCTTGAATCCAGTGGCAAAGTGAGCAAGGGACCCACGTCTGGGCATACCCCCGCCAACTTAGGGCAACCAAAGCGATACAAAAGGGGATGATGGACGGAACGTTTGAGCCAATCAAACACTCACCCCCAGTCAACTGATCTGGGTTTAATCCATCAACATTCTTTAGCTCACTCCACCACCCCAGTTCAGACATGGCCATATGCAAATCAGTCTGACCCTGTGCCTCATGGGAACAGTCCAGCCCGAACTGCCAAGCCATGTCTTCCCTGGACCGGAAACAAGCATCCTAGGGACCGGTTTCTGGCATTTCAGCCGTCATCAGCCAGGCTTGCTTGAATCCAGTGGCAAAGTGAGCAAGGGACCCACGTCTGGGCATACCCCCGCCAACTTAGGGCAACCAAAGCGATACAAAAGGGGATGATGGACGGAACGTTTGAGCCAATCAAACACTCACCCCCAGTCAACTGATCTGGGTTTAATCCATCAACATTCTTTAGCTCACTCCACCACCCCAGTTCAGACATGGCCATATGCAAATCAGTCTGACCCTGTGCCTCATGGGAACAGTCCAGCCCGAACTGCCAAGCCATGTCTTCCCTGGACCGGAAACAAGCATCCTAGGGACCGGTTTCTGGCATTTCAGCCGTCATCAGCCAGGCTTGCTTGAATCCAGTGGCAAAGTGAGCAAGGGACCCACGTCTGGGCATACCCCCGCCAACTTAGGGCAACCAAAGCGATACAAAAGGGGATGATGGACGGAACGTTTGAGCCAATCAAACACTCACCCCCAGTCAACTGATCTGGGTTTAATCCATCAACATTCTTTAGCTCACTCCACCACCCCAGTTCAGACATGGCCATATGCAAATCAGTCTGACCCTGTGCCTCATGGGAACAGTCCAGCCCGAACTGCCAAGCCATGTCTTCCCTGGACCGGAAACAAGCATCCTAGGGACCGGTTTCTGGCATTTCAGCCGTCATCAGCCAGGCTTGCTTGAATCCAGTGGCAAAGTGAGCAAGGGACCCACGTCTGGGCATACCCCCGCCAACTTAGGGCAACCAAAGCGATACAAAAGGGGATGATGGACGGAACGTTTGAGCCAATCAAACACTCACCCCCAGTCAACTGATCTGGGTTTAATCCATCAACATTCTTTAGCTCACTCCACCACCCCAGTTCAGACATGGCCATATGCAAATCAGTCTGACCCTGTGCCTCATGGGAACAGTCCAGCCCGAACTGCCAAGCCATGTCTTCCCTGGACCGGAAACAAGCATCCTAGGGACCGGTTTCTGGCATTTCAGCCGTCATCAGCCAGGCTTGCTTGAATCCAGTGGCAAAGTGAGCAAGGGACCCACGTCTGGGCATACCCCCGCCAACTTAGGGCAGCCAAAGCGATACAAAAGGGGATGATGGACGGAACGTTTGAGCCAATCAAACACTCACCCCCAGTCAACTGATCTGGGTTTAATCCATCAACATTCTTTAGCTCACTCCACCACCCCAGTTCAGACATGGCCATATGCAAATCAGTCTGACCCTGTGCCTCATGGGAACAGTCCAGCCCGAACTGCCAAGCCATGTCTTCCCTGGACCGGAAACAAGCATCCTAGGGACCGGTTTCTGGCATTTCAGCCGTCATCAGCCAGGCTTGCTTGAATCCAGTGGCAAAGTGAGCAAGGGACCCACGTCTGGGCATACCCCCGCCAACTTAGGGCAACCAAAGCGATACAAAAGGGGATGATGGACGGAACGTTTGAGCCAATCAAACACTCACCCCCAGTCAACTGATCTGGGTTTAATCCATCAACATTCTTTAGCTCACTTCCACCACCCCAGTTCAGACATGGCCATATGCAAATCAGTCTGACCCTGTGCCTCATGGGAACAGTCCAGCCCGAACTGCCAAGCCATGTCTTCCCTGGACCGGAAACAAGCATCCTAGGGACCGGTTTCTGGCATTTCAGCCGTCATCAGCCAGGCTTGCTTGAATCCAGTGGCAAAGTGAGCAAGGGACCCACGTCTGGGCATACCCCCGCCAACTTAGGGCAACCAAAGCGATACAAAAGGGGATGATGGACGGAACGTTTGAGCCAATCAAACACTCACCCCCAGTCAACTGATCTGGGTTTAATCCATCAACATTCTTTAGCTCACTCCACCACCCCAGTTCAGACATGGCCATATGCAAATCAGTCTGACCCTGTGCCTCATGGGAACAGTCCAGCCCGAACTGCCAAGCCATGTCTTCCCTGGACCGGAAACAAGCATCCTAGGGACCGGTTTCTGGCATTTCAGCCGTCATCAGCCAGGCTTGCTTGAATCCAGTGGCAAAGTGAGCAAGGGACCCACGTCTGGGCATACCCCCGCCAACTTAGGGCAACCAAAGCGATACAAAAGGGGATGATGGACGGAACGTTTGAGCCAATCAAACACTCACCCCCAGTCAACTGATCTGGGTTTAATCCATCAACATTCTTTAGCTCACTCCACCACCCCAGTTCAGACATGGCCATATGCAAATCAGTCTGACCCTGTGCCTCATGGGAACAGTCCAGCCCGAACTGCCAAGCCATGTCTTCCCTGGACCGGAAACAAGCATCCTAGGGACCGGTTTCTGGCATTTCAGCCGTCATCAGCCAGGCTTGCTTGAATCCAGTGGCAAAGTGAGCAAGGGACCCACGTCTGGGCATACCCCCGCCAACTTAGGGCAACCAAAGCGATACAAAAGGGGATGATGGACGGAACGTTTGAGCCAATCAAACACTCACCCCCAGTCAACTGATCTGGGTTTAATCCATCAACATTCTTTAGCTCACTTCCACCACCCCAGTTCAGACATGGCCATATGCAAATCAGTCTGACCCTGTGCCTCATGGGAACAGTCCAGCCCGAACTGCCAAGCCATGTCTTCCCTGGACCGGAAACAAGCATCCTAGGGACCGGTTTCTGGCATTTCAGCCGTCATCAGCCAGGCTTGCTTGAATCCAGTGGCAAAGTGAGCAAGGGACCCACGTCTGGGCATACCCCCGCCAACTTAGGGCAACCAAAGCGATACAAAAGGGGATGATGGACGGAACGTTTGAGCCAATCAAACACTCACCCCCAGTCAACTGATCTGGGTTTAATCCATCAACATTCTTTAGCTCACTCCACCACCCCAGTTCAGACATGGCCATATGCAAATCAGTCTGACCCTGTGCCTCATGGGAACAGTCCAGCCCGAACTGCCAAGCCATGTCTTCCCTGGACCGGAAACAAGCATCCTAGGGACCGGTTTCTGGCATTTCAGCCGTCATCAGCCAGGCTTGCTTGAATCCAGTGGCAAAGTGAGCAAGGGACCCACGTCTGGGCATACCCCCGCCAACTTAGGGCAACCAAAGCGATACAAAAGGGGATGATGGACGGAACGTTTGAGCCAATCAAACACTCACCCCCAGTCAACTGATCTGGGTTTAATCCATCAACATTCTTTAGCTCACTCCACCACCCCAGTTCAGACATGGCCATATGCAAATCAGTCTGACCCTGTGCCTCATGGGAACAGTCCAGCCCGAACTGCCAAGCCATGTCTTCCTGGACCGGAAAACAAGCATCCTAGGGACCGGTTTCTGGCATTCAGCCGTCATCAGCCAGGCTTGCTTGAATCCAGTGGCAAGTGAGCAAGGACCCACGTCTGGGCATACCCCGCCAACTTAGGGCAACCAAAGCGATACAAAAGGGGATGATGGACGGAACGTTTGAGCCAATCAAACACTCACCCCCTTTTGTATCGCTTTGGTCGGCCTAAGTTGGCGGGGGTATGCCCAGACGTGGGTCCCTTGCTCACTTTGCCACTGGATTCAAGCAAGCCTGGCTGATGACGGCTGAAATGCCAGAAACCGGTCCTAGGATGCTTGTTTCCGGTCCAGGGAAGACATGGCTTGGCAGTTCGGGCTGGACTGTTCCCATGAGGCACAGGGTCAGACTGATTTGCATATGGCCATGTCTGAACTGGGGTGGTGGAGTGAGCTAAAGAATGATGATGGATTAAACCCAGATCAGTTGACTGGGGGTGAGGGTTTGATTGGCTCAAACGTTCCGTCCATCATCCCCTTTGTATCGCTTTGGTCGGCCTAAGTTGGCGGGGTATGCCCAGACGTGGGTCCCTTGCTCACTTTGCCACTGGATTCAAGCAAGCCTGGCTGATGACGGCTGAAATGCCAGAAACCGGTCCTAGGATGCTTGTTTCCGGTCCAGGGAAGACATGGCTTGGCAGTTCGGGCTGGACTGTTCCCATGAGGCACAGGGTCAGACTGATTTGCATATGGCCATGTCTGAACTGGGGTGGTGGAGTGAGCTAAAGAATGATGGATTAAACCCAGATCAGTTGACTGGGGGTGAGGGTTTGATTGGCTCAAACGTTCCGTCCATCATCCCCTTTTGTATCGCTCCACTCCAATCCAAAACAATCTGCCCCACTCTAATCCTCCCCACTCCAATCTGCCCCACTCCAACCCAAAACAATCTGCCCATTTCAATCCGCTCACTCAAATCGTCCCCACTCCAATCCAAAACAATCGGCCCCACTCCAGTCCATCCCACTCCAATCTTCCCAACTCAAATCCAAAACAATCTGCCCCACTCTAATCTGCCCCAATCTAATCTGTCCAACTCCAATCCAAAGCAATCTGCCCCACTCCAATCCGCCCCACTCTAATCCTCTCATATCCAATATGCCCCACACCAATCTACCCCACCCAACCCCACTCCAATTCACCCCACCCCACCCAACCCCACTCCAATCCACCCCACCCCACCCCAATCCAATCAAACCTCAATGCAATCCACCCCACTCCAGTTCACCCCAATACACCCCAACCCAATCCAATCCAATCCACCTCAATCTAATCCACCCCAATCCAATCCACCTCACTTTAAACCAATACACCCCATAGCAATCCAATCTACTCCACTCCCAACCACTACACCTCATGCCAATCCAATCCACCCCACTCCATTCCACCCCACCCCACGTCACTCCATTCCATTCCATCCCACCCCACTCCAGTCCACCACACCCCACCCCATTTCAATCCACCCCACTCCACTCTAATCCACCTCATCCAGTCCACCCCACTCCAATCCACCCCACTCCAATCCACCCCACTCTACTCCAATCTACCTTATCCTACTGCAATCCAATCCATCCCACCCCAGTTCAATCCACACCCACTTAATCCAATGCATCCAGCCCACCACACTCCAAAACACCCCACTCCTATCCAATCCACCCACTCCACCCCATCCAGCCCAATACACCCCTCTCCAATCCAATCTACCGCCTCCAATCCAGTTCAATTAACCCCTGTCCACTCCACTCTAATTCACCCCACCCCAAACCACCCTACTCTAATCCAATTCCCCCACCCCAATGCAACCCACCCCATTCAGTGCGCCCACTCCAATTCACCCCACTCCTCTCAATCCAATCCACTCTACCCCAATCCATCCACCCCAATCTACTCCAGTCCTATCCACCCCACTAACTTAATCCAGTCCAACCCACACCACCCTATTACACCCACCCCACTCCACTCCACTTAATGCCATGCCACTCTACGACACTGCGCTCAATGACACTGAACTTTACTCAACTTTACTACACTCTACTCCCCCTTCTCCACTCTATAACACTCTACTTCAACAAATCCAGTCTATGACACTCTGCTCCCCCCACTGCACTGTAGGACATGCCACGCCACTAACTTTAAGCCATGTTGAACTACAGCCACACTGGTGTACAACATGGCAAAAACACGTTGCCAAAGCCAACAGTTCTTGTATAGGCGAGACCTATTGGCTTTGCTAATGCTTGTTTGTTATTTTATCCACTCATACCATGGCAGCTGACCACAGGCCAAGATTCTCCTAATAACTGGTTTTGGAGGCACACACTTCTCACCAGGAAATTGTGTATAGTGAATAGTGCTACAGCATATTTTGCAATTCTGCAGACGATGATGCGGACAGCTCCTAGCAATGAGCCAAATTGAACAGACAAGCAGACATTTTATGAATTATAATTTATTTTAGCAACTGTATGCACAAATTAGTGATTGTGGGGGTTATCATGCGCACAAACACACACACGCAGCCACCTCCATCACATGCACAGGTGCAGAGGATAGTATAGAACTAAAACAGAGAATGGATATAAATTCATATGTGCTCACACAATCTAACAACAGACACAGAGACAGATAGGGTAATTGGAAGAAAATGAGAGATTACGAGCTTGACATTCATACACAGACAAAAATGTACTCACACATTGGCAAGCACATGCTTAAATACAACTTTGTGAACAGCAGTGGCATGGTGCACAATGAAAGACTTCTGCAGAGCTTAACAATACTGATAGTTGGTACAGAGTGTATATATTTATTTTACATTTTTGTATAGCAATACCTTAACAAGAGGGGGCCAGTGCATTGCACATGTAGCCATCTTTTGAGACATATGTCTCCTACAATGAATCAGAGTGAACCATTGCAAAAGAAACAGAAACTATAGATGTTATGTTAAAACAATTTCTAAGGCGCACGTTCAGCGATTGGTTTCATGGCACTGAGGTAACTGAAACATAGATTGCACCAGGTAATTACTCCTATGCCATCCTAAAGAGCCACGTCTTTAGGAGCTTCCTAAATGCTGTGTAGCAGGAAGTGGACCTGATTGTTAAAGGGAGAGGATTCCAAATGCGGGAGCCATTACCACAAACATGGAGCCACCATAAAGGCAGCTGCGGCCTGTGCAGGTAAGAACGGTGGGGCCGGGTGGAGGGGGATTTCGACAAACGACGACGATGAGGGAAAATTAATTATTTATTTACTTTTCCCTCGTGGTCGTCTGTCGAATCACCCCCCAACCCGGCCCCACCACCCTACCGCCTTTACCTGCACGGGCCGCAGCTGCTTAAAGATAGGGATAGTGAGAAGATTGACAGATGATGACCTCAGATTGCGCCTGGGAATGTGTTTTTGAATACTGTCATATACATATATAGCTGAACAAGAAGCAGAAGAGTGACAACAGCTGGTGATGCTCTGAGGGTAGAACGAGGCAGAATCCATACGTAAGTAGGATGGTAGCAATATGCTGATGTTAAAGAAAAGGAGTGAGGGTAGAGCAGAGAGAAGTAGTAGAAAAGTGGAGGAGGAGCTGGCGAGAGAGGCATATTCTGAAAAGCAGAAAGTGAGGGCAGAAAAGAGGGGAACTAAAAGTGCATGATAGGAGGAAGGAAGGGTACTGTAGGGGCAGGGCAACACTGAGTAGGAAGAACAAGTCAGTGATCAGGAGAGATAGAAAATGACTGTAATGTGTGAAGTGAATATACAAAGGGGGAAGACCAGGGGGGAGAACAAGGCAGTAAACAGTAGAGATGCATAAAATCCACACCCACCTCCCCACATCTATCATCTGGGCGTAGGCCTAACCTATACATGCTAGCAGGGGCCAGCCAGCTAGCAACTAGACCGCGCATATGCCTTAACCACGCATATGCGTGGTTAAGGCAAGCGTGGTTACGCTTGCGATGCCGGAACATGCGTGGCTGAGGCCGCTGTGTTCCAACTGTTTCCTGCACCTGGGGAACGGGACACTCGGCCTGAGCTGCATGATGAAAGGACAATAATAAAATGAAATTAAATAGTGTATTTAATATAGCGCCCAGCTACTCGAACTAGAGTGTCCTGACGCGGGGCAGCGGAAAGAGTAGTTAGACAAAAAGGGACAGATTAGTTTTTAAAAAGCCAGGTTTTAAGGTTCTTCCTTAAAGATAACAGGTCTGTGGTTAGTCTCAGAGGTTCAGGGAGGCTGTTCCACATCTTTGCCCCTAGAAAGCCGAAAGATCTGCCTCCCGTGAGGGCGCGGCGTATTTTGGGCACGATGGCCAGGTTAGCATTAGTAGATCATAAGGATTTGGATGGAATGTAGCGATTTGTGCGCTTATTAGGTAGCCGGCACCTAAGCCGTAGAAAGCTTTAAAAAAGATGATCATCGCTTTGAAGTCAATCCGTTCCTTCATGCGTAGCCAATGTAGAGACTTTAAAATGAGGGTCATGCTAGATCTGGGTTTGGACCTTATAATTGCTCTGGCCGCCGCGTTTTGCACCACTTGCAGGCGCTGGATAAGACATTTGGGAAGACCGAGGTACAGACTGTTGACATAGTCGAGTTTTGATGTCACCAGAGCTTGCACCACAGTCTTTCTGCTGTCTAGCGATAGCAGCGGCAGGAATTTCTTTAACATGCGTAGTATGCCAAAGCATGCGCCTGTTAGGTTTTGTATCTGAGGTCGCATGGAGAGTGCATTGTCTATGACAATTCCTAAATTTTTGACTTTCTCCTTAGCTGTGGGCAGGGGTGGCAGGTCTTTTAGCCACCACATGCTCCAGTTGTATGTTTTCGGTTGTCCAAAGAAAACGACTTCTGTATTGTCTGGGTTACACTTCAACTGATTTATCTTAAGCCAATTAAATACCTTTGTGAGGCAAGACCTAATCATTGCGCCGTCAAAGTCGGTTCCTTTATCGCATGTAAAAATCAGCTGAGTGTCGTTTGCGTAAGCAAGAATGTTTGCGCCCTCTTCCTCTACCAAAAGTGCAAGGGGTGATAGATATATATTAAAAAGGGTTGGACTGAGAATAGAGCCCTGAGGGACTCCCACATTCATGGCTGGAACAGGTGATGAAAAACGGGGAAGCCAGATATCCTGAGATCTGTTTCCCAGGAAGGAGGATATCCATGTTAGGGCGGTCCCCCCCTAGGCCGATGTTAGCTAGTCTGTCCAGGAGCCTCTCGTGAGGGACCGTATCGAAGGCCGCCGACAAATCGAGTAGTATCAGTTGTGTTTTTGGAGGGCCCTGTTAACATGTTTCTCTAACACTTTAGAGAGGGCAGCAAGAAGGGAAATTGGCCTATAGTTAGCGGGGTCTGTCTGTTCGGCGTTGGCTTTTTTTGGGAGGGGAAGAGTCTTTGCTTGCTTTCATACTTTCGGCATTTCACCTGAGGAGAGGGATAAGTTAAATAGCAGGTTTGCAGTGGGGTTTATGACGGGCGCTAATAGGTTAAGGATATTAGCTGGGCAAGGGTCGGTGGGGGAGCCAGACTTTATGCTTTGGAGAAGAGCGAGTGACTCTTCCAGCTGAAGCTCGGGGAAAGATAATAAAGAAGGGGGTTCCAGAGAGTCAAATTTACCATTTGCCATGTGGAAAAAGGTCAGTTCTTCATCCGAGATGCTACTGAAAGCTTGTTGGATAACGAAAATCCTATTATGGAAAAATTGAGCTATCTGCTTAGACCATTCCTCCGTGCGCGGCCCTTCCTTCATGCCAGCTTTCGGGGAGGTGAAGGATTTCACTAAGCTGAAGATTTCTTTACTTTTATTTTGGGCAGTTTCTATCTTGGTCTGAAAGAAATTCTTCTTAGTCGCCTTCACGAGAGTGTAATGGACTTTTAAGGTATCTTTATAAGCTGTCCTGTCCTCAGGCAGATAATGTTTACGCCATTTACGTTCCATTTTTCTACAGTTCTTTTTGCTGGTTCTGAGGGAAACATTAAACCATGGAGCTGGTGGGGCCGACCTCTTGGAGGAGCGAGTAGCTACTGGTACCGCTGCGTCAATGTTGGTGCAGAGCCATGAATCTAATAGGAGGGCATCCCTATCAGGGTTGCCCGACAGCTCCGGAGAAGATCAAACAAGGGCGTCCGCTAACGTCGGGATGGATATTTTGTGGAACGCCCTGTAGTTAGAGCCCCTCTGCACTGTATTTGCCCGAGAGACTGTATCTAAGTTGGGGATTATAAATTTTAAGAGGAAGTGGTCTGACCAGGTAATAGGTAGTGGAAGGCTAGCCGATATGTCAAAATTGTGAAAGATTTGGTCTTGGGTATGGCCCTTCTCATGGGTGGCTGCAAAAATTGATGGGGACAGATTGCAGGCCTGCATCATCTCCAACAAGGAGGTTGCTATGGGGTCAAGTTCTTTATCCATATGTATATTGAAATCTCCTAAAATAAGGCAGTTGCTATATTTAGGGCCAATGAGGTGGTGGCTGTGTGAAGTGTAGTGAGAAAATTTCCGATTGCACCTGGTGTTCTGTAAATCAGAATACCTGCAATGCTTTGATGGGGAGATAGGCTCCAGCAGAAGCCTAAGGACTCTGCGCCCTCGATATTTTCAAAGCAGTCTAGCTTTTGATTATAAATCATGGCAACACGCCCCCTTTCCCACTAGGTCGGTCCCTCCTAAGGATTTTATAACCCGTAGGGATGGCCGAGGAAATAGTAGGGTTGGAGGCTTCAAACAGCCAGGTCTCTGTGAGGAATACAAGGTCAGACTGTTCATCTAGAAGTAGGTCATGAATGTATAGTTCGTGCCTTTGCATAGAGCGGCAGTTCAGAAGTGAGGGCTTGAGGGCCTCTGTTTTCTTTATGTTCTTTCGCTTGTTGCTGAGAGAAGGGATCTTTGGGGAGAGTTCTCTAGGCTGGAGGAGAGTCCAGTTGCAATCTTGACACTGAAAGCAGTCTGCCGTTTTGCACTGACTGGGTACTAACCGCCTTAGGCTAAGCAGTTTATCCCTATTATAGTGCAGTGGTAGAGTCCTGTCTGTGGGGAACTGGTCCGCTGACTCAGCTGGGGAGGTGGAAGTGAGTGGGCGGAAGTGAGGAGCCCAAAATTAACCAGCCCTTTGCACAATCGGCGTATCAGCCGTGGCGGACCAGGACTGTAAGACAAATGAGGCGGGAACGGAAGCAGCAAAACAATGAGCAGGTATAAAATAGTCAAGAAGATTAAAGTGCAAGTGCGCGTGAGTTTGTCACAAAAAATGAAATCACAAATCACAGATTTAAAACCATTAAAAAGCTAGGTAAAACCAGTCACGGCTTGCAATACTCGCGGGTGGGGGGAGGGAGGGTTAAAATAAAAAGAAGAAAACCTACCTGACCGGGTCCCCCGCCGCCTCTGCTCCTGGGCTGGGTCCCGCGTTCCGCGTTTTCCTGAACAGGAACAGGCATGCTCCCTCCCCTCCTGTAAGCCAATCAGAATGCTGCAATGGCAGCGTTGTGATTGGTGCAAAGTCCCGGACAGCGCCCAGCCGGGCACATGTAGGGAAGCCATTTTCTCTATGTAGGCTGCATGCAGCCTACATAGAGAAAATGTAGAGTGCGCATGACTGCATTGGTCGGCCCCAGGGCCGACCAAACAGTCAGGGTACTCAGAGTGGTGCAAGCCACTCCTCCCCGACCCGCCCACCCGCCTGCCCCCAACCAGGCATACCCTCCCACCCGCCCCCAACCAGGCATACCCTTGTCTTCTGCTTTCTCGCAGCGTGAGAAGCAGAAACATAAAATGGTATTAAAAATACCATTTTATGTTTCTGCTTCTCGCACTGTGAGAAAGCAGTGGGGCAGCGCTCCTCTGCCCTAATGGAGGAGCCGCCCCTGGGTAAAACGAACAGTCCCTACTGCTGTCAGCTGCGCGCGTCCGTTTGCATCGAAATAAATAGGCAAATGCCTTCGATGTAAACTGGACCGCTGACTCAGCTGAGGAGGTGGAAGTGAGTGGGCGGAAGTGAGGAGCCCAAAATTAACCAGCCCTCCGCACAATCGGTGTATCAGCCGCGGCGGACTAGGACTGTAAGAAAAATGAGGTGGCAACCGAAGCAGCAAAACAATGAACAGGTATAAAATAGTCAAGAAGATTAAAGTGCAAGTGTGCGTGAGTTTGTCACAAAAAATGAAATCACAGATTTAAAACCAATAAAAAGCTAGGTAAAACGAGCAGTCCCTACCGCTGTCAGCTGCGCGCATCCATTTGCATAGAAATAAATAAGCAAATGCCTTCGATGTAAACTGGACCGCTGACTCAGCTGGGGAAGCGGAAGTGAGTGGGCGGAAGTGAGGAGCCCAAAATTAACCAGCCCTCCTGCACAATCGGCGTATCAGCCGTGGCGGACTAGGACTGTAAGAAAAATTAGGCGGGAACGGAAGCAGCAAAACAATGAGCAGGTATAAAATAGTCAAGAAGATTAAAGTGCAAGTGCACGTGAGTTTGTCACAAAAAATTAAATCACAAATCACAGATTAAAAACCATTAAAAAGCTAGGTAAAACGAGCAATTTGGTGGTCGTAGACTGTTCAAAGGGATGTAGAGTGCTTAATGTGGGGGGTTCCATCTGTAAATCAGGGAGGGAGACCCTGCAATTGCTTTTCAATCAGTAATATGTAAATACCTCAAGAGGCAACCCTGTGGCTTCTCCCATTATACTCAGCGTGAGAAATCTGCTGTCTCTGTGGAGATATCCCCAGAGTGTTAGGCTCTTTGGTTTAAACTGATTTCGTACCAAAGCTTTGTGTGTGACCGGCAATAAGGGAAGATAGTCAAGTGGGAGCTGCGGAGAATACATGACCACCTTCCCTACTTTGCGACATAATTGCTCCCATGCTTTGTTTGTGCAGGCCACAGTAGATGGCCCCTTTGTGTCTTTCGACTGGAGGATGCCCAGAAAAGAGGATGGGAGGATAGGAGCCATATAGTTCTCTTCTGTGGCTAAGTGCGGGAGAAAAGGGATTAGGTGGAACCAGTATATTGCATAATGTGCTTTGTTGCAGTGCTAATAAAGCTTCACATCTGGCACCTAAATCCTTCCCTGATAGAACGACAGTGTGAGAGTGTCCCATCTAATGCAAGACTGTTTGACCGCCCAAGCTAGTCTGGCCAATTGTGTAGCGAAGAATGCCTTTGTGAGTGGGAGCGGAATGTTCAAAAACAAATACAGCAGGCTCAGGGACAAGACCATCTTCATCAGGGCTTGTGTCCTGCCATCGATAAAGGGAGCGAAATCCAGTGTGGGATCCGATCAATAAGGTTGGTTAGCGTAACACAATAATTGGTGCAGATGACCTCATCCCTATCATGGTATATGCATATGCCTAAGTATTTGAGGTCATCAGCACACCGTTGTAGAGCAAAGTCTTGGATGTACTGGGGGTATTTGAAGTGAGTGGCAAAAGCAGGGACTTTTATTACTCCCGAGAGATTGTCAAAGCAGATAAATTCCCTTAGTATCTTGTTCAGACTAAGATGGAGGTCTCGTAAATAGAGGGTAATGTCATCTGCATAGAGTTAGATGAGAAGATGTCCACTTGCGTACCGGAGGGAGTAGGATTTGTAATGTTGTCTAAGCCTGGATGCCAGGGCCTCCATGGCCAAGGCTAACAAAAGTGGTGACAATGGGCATCCCTGTCTGGTACCGCGTGAAATCTCAATGGGCGGTGATACCTTCCCATTAATGTGCAGCTTTGCCACAGGGTGGGCGTACAATAACTTTATCCAGGCTATACACTTTCTCTGAAAGCCAATTTGGTGAGAATGCTATGGAGGTAGTCCCATTCCAGTGAGTCAAAAGCCGTTTGTGGCGTTCAAAAGTCAGCCACAGCATTCAAGTCTGGATCAATATCCTGCAGTACAGCAAAAAGTGTCTTTAAATTATGGGAGGTTGAACGCCCGGGAATGAGGCCGGACTGGTCTGGTCTCACCAGGTGCGGCACTGGGAGGGACAATCGATTTGCTAGGAGTTTCACCAGTATTTCTATATCACAATTAACCAGGGAAAGTGGCCTGTATGATTCACACTGCTTAGACTCAGGCTTGACGAGCGTTCTAAGCAAGGCTTCATGCATGAATGGGGGGAGCTGCCCCATCTGATGCGCTTTGTTAAATACTGCAATTAATTGAGGGGCCAGTATGCCAGCGTACTGCTTACAAAAGTCCACTGGGAGGCTGTCAGTCCCTGGGGACTTCCCCAACAATAATTGATTGATGGCGTCAAGTATCTCCTCTGTGGTAAATTCCTGATCACGAAAGGCCTGGTGTGTGTCACTCAACTTTGAAACGCACACAAAGGAGTAGGGAAAGAAAAAAAAATATAAAGACAGTGGCGCGTGCTCCCTGTGAGAAAACTGCCCTCATTCACAAAATTGTGACATGCTTCATCTTAGGGCGTGCTACAAACACCCCTGCGCAGACCAACGCCTGGGGTGAAGCAAAACGGAGGGGAAGACAGTACAAACAATGAAATTTCTTGGGCTCACCGAAGAAAAGGTGCAGCCAGTGAGAGTTAAAACTAGCTTGGATGTGTACCCATTTTCAATTTTATTCCGGGGCCATCTGGCTAGGTTTAAAAACGTGAAGGATGGAAGTGAAAGGAGAAATTTAAGATTCCTTCACCCCTACTTACTGCCAAGGTGTCGACATGTTTCTGCCGTTAAAGGTGCGCCCATTAAAACGGGTCACTTCGGCATTCATCAGGACCATTCGGGACACAAAAAGGAAGGTCCCCTTTGATCCTACCTCCGGTATCTGTGGAATATGTTCCTAGCAATGCAGAGACACCTTGATCAACACACAATTCGTGGTCTGTGAAATGAGAAAATAAAGGGGAAAGGTTAATCTCTCAGTCACCCAAAAACAATACTACAACAAAGTTACAGGGAGAAGTAGTATCTGGCCCTCGTATGCATAGTCATACCTACAATCAACAAGCACCACAAGGAACGCTCGTTGGCGCTATTCGAAATTAATACGAGCATCTAGTCCAATTCGGATTCAAACATTCGATGTGCGAAATTTCCCACATAAAAATACCCACAAGACACGTTCCAGTAATCCACCCATTCAAAACATCCACTCCTCCTTAGTGCTGTGTAAAAGAGGATCACTCACCGAGTTTCATAGATTGAGTCTCTAGAAATAGCAAGGTGTTGGGAGTGACCCCCAGTTGTCGAACTCTGAAGAAGACAAACACACATATAAACATATGTTTTAGATGTTACCAATATGCATATTCTCTTCTAGAGTATGATTGTGAAGACAACAAATAAATAAATAATCTCCTCGGCACATTGTCGATAAAATCTCACAGTATATTTGGATAGCGGTTTAAAAAAAATGGAAATGACAGGGTTAGAATGGAAATGTTCCTGTTGCCGGTATATTCACCCTACAACCAAATAATGTGAAAGAGAATAAATCTAAAACCCAAAGCGTGTTGCACGGGCATGTATGTCAGCCCAATATCGTGCCGTGGCACTCGTAGACTGTTAGGCGATCCACTGTAAAAGAATAAGTGGCCCTGCATCAATGATCACTGTTAGAAATGTTAACAGACCAGTCCCATCACTCGTCTCCCTTCCTCCTTACTATGTCAAGGTGGGTGCACCGCTCCGACAGTTTCCAAATCCTCGCCGCAAAGGTGGCGAGGCTCTCTGCTTCCCGTCAATACAAGCAGAAGCAGTTCCGGTCACTCAACTTTCCCAAGGGAACATCCCCTAGATAGGAGCTCACTTCCACCGGTGTCGTATGGTCGGATGTATAGAAGGAGCTATAGTATGCCGGGAAAGTCTGTAGTATGTGTTTGGTGTCAGTATGTAAGTGACCTTGCATGTCTTGAATGCTGGGAATGTCGTTGGCATCCCAAGGGCACCATACCATAGTGGCTAAGGTTTTCCCTGGCCTCTCCCCCTCCCTGTAGTCTCTGTCCTCTGCATATTTCCCACAGACCAGTCATTCTCTGGCAGCCATGTCATTAAATTCTGACAACTTCGTCCTGATTTGAACAGCAATGGACAAGTCCATACCCGACTCTTGTTGGGCCTCCAGTATTTTCAATTTGCTTTCTAATCAGTAAAGCCAGTTGCGCAGGGAGCGGAGCACTCCCTACTTTTGGCTATATACATCCCTTGAACAGTAACCTTGAATGCTTCTCAAACCGCACCAATGGAGTCAACTGAGCCTTCATTACGAATCAAAAAATCAAGGATGTCTTGCTTGAGTTCGCCTGTGAAGAAGTAGTCAAGCAGAGTGGTTGGGGATTGCTGTCAGCAGAGACCCAGGTGGGCCTAGCGAGGGCACTGAGCTCCAGCAGGACCAGAGAATGGGCTGAAAAACTACACACCAGATGAGTGACCTGGCTCACCCAGGTCCTGGCCCCCTAGATATCAGCCAAAACTCCAACCTCAACCTCCTGCCATGTACCACTCAATAGAACGTTCCTTCCCTAGTCTGGGGTTGGCACATTTGCCAGATATCAATAAGGTCATGTTCTCTGAAGATACCGTGAAGATGCTCCCCTGTAGCCAACTACAGTATGAGATCTGTCCAGATTCTCACACAGGGTAAAGTTGAAGTCCCCCCCACAGTAGTAAGGCTGGATCTGTGGGCACGATTTGACCCCACAGCTTGCCAAAGTAGTCGGGACTGTCTGTAATAGACCCATAACAATTAACAATGGTAATCATGTAGGTTGCAAGTGTGCCCCAGGCAATAACCTATCTACTCTGATCATCAAAATACCAGCCAAATAGGCAGAAAGGTACTCCACGTTGAATGAGTAGGGCCACCCCCGTGGCATGCAAAGAGAATGAGGAGAAAATCCAGAAGGCTGCCCATTTTGCCACAAAGGTTTCCTGCAGCAGCTCAATACTAACATTGTGCCTGTCTAGGTGTGCTAATATATGTCTACACTTGTGGGGGTTGTTAAGCCCACTCACATTCCATGTTATGTAGGGTAAGAGGTATATGGTCGACCCGTACAGCAAGTAGCCCCCTCACCCACGGTCAATAAGTTTTAAGGGCACAGGGGGTATGTTTAACAAATAAGTGATACTGGTCTGTCCTGTTCCTGAGCATTCACTGAGCCATACAACGCCATCAACATGCAATGCAAACTTTCCCATATGCCTCAATTCCCCCCTCACCCATGCTGACAGCCCAATCCCACCAGGGATATAAACCCCCCCTTTCGAAAAGAAAGGCAGGGATCTACCCTCTAAAGCAACCTTTGAATAACGGGTGTATCAAATTACAAATCCAAGGGGTAACCTTCGGGCGTGCCCAGGGAGATGGCAAGGTCCTCCTCGACAGGTGGAGGGCGCAGTAGGCAAACAGAACACCTAGTCCCTCATAGCCCAACAGCCTCGCCAGCCATCCCCTCGTGAAGCAAATAAATCTCTACCTAAACAGGCCTGTAGTAATACCTCAATAAAATGTCATGCCTTCTGCCAGTATCAAGGTCCAATCAGCGCAATAAGTCCGGGCCAGTCAGCGGGAAGCAGGATCTGGAGCATGCATTAGATCGGTCTCCCCATCTTCCCCCGGCACTGGTGTAGGAAGTCTGAGGCCAGCTGAGGGGAGGTGAAGATGTGCTGCTTTCAGTTGACAGTGATCTGTCGTCATGCTGGATATAGCATGGCATTGGGGACATTAGCACATTGGAGTTTTTGTTTAATTGGCAAAAACTTATGCCTGGCTTCCTTCACTCTCGCTGGGAAATCAAGGATTAGTGAGATTACCTTTAAAAGTAAGATCCCAATGTTCTCTGGCCAGGCAAAGTGCTGCATCCTGATCTCGATAGTTTAAAAGTCTGGCTATTATAGGGTGTGCCGGCGTACCCGGGAGGACGTCCCTCTAGAGAGTGATGGTCCCGCTATATTACCTGCATGCTGGAGAAGGAATTTGATCCAAAGAGCAATGTCAGCATTCGCTCCACATAGTCCTCCAGCCTTCCCATTTGTGTGGACTCGGGGACCTCCAAAATGCTAATATTATTCTGCCCGGAACGCGCCTCCAAGTCATCTTTCTTCACTGCAATCACTTTCAACACTTTTTCCATATTTAAGAGAGCTTCACAGTGGGATGATTCAGCATCCTTCACCTTAGATATACGCTGTTCAGCCTCATGTAATCGGCCATCATGCTTTTACAACTTACGGGTGAAGATGTCCATTCTGGTGCCAGAAAGGTCCATCTTAGATTCAATGAGGGCTAAACAGCTCTGCATGGTGAGTAGTAGGGACTTCATATCATCAGGCTCCGTGGGGACCCTCACAGTTGGTCCATGGCCGGCCGCTCCAACACTCAGCAGCAGATTCTCGTGCATTCCTTTTGAGATCAAAGTGAAGTTTAGATTGCCTGCCATTCGCATTGCCCATGGCTGCCTACTATCAGCAGCGTTCAGCAAAGGCACGAAACCAGCATTATCTTGGGTGTCTAACTCCCTCTGTTACCTCAGCAAATGGTCCTCATACCTGGCGGAGGACGGAGGCTATCAGAGATCCTCTATGAAGGTCAGAGTGCACCCTGAGCACCACGCCAGGGTCCCCGAATTGAGGCACCACACTCTACAATTACAGGTTGATTGACAGTGGATCCTCTCTGAATTTGATAGTGGACCCTGTTTGGTTTTGTATTTCCTTATATGAGCACTTTTTTGAGCAGAAGCACTTTCTCCACAGGTCCTGACGAATGTCAATACACCTCTTCGGAGGGTGAAATGGCAGAAATATGTTGACCTCTTTTTGTGACACATCCAAGCCGGGTTAATTGACTCCTGTAATGTCCTTTGTTTCAATCAAGATCCAGGTGTGCACAAATAAAGTTGTTTGAACGCCTTGGAGCCATTTTTAATCACTATATCAGTATCTGCATGCTCTGCATACCTCACCACACTCTAGCTCACCATAGGGGACCTACAGTCCCTCTTAAAACAGCTGCAGAGCTCCTCCTTCTCAGTAAAGGAGTTGTTGCCTGCACTGTGATCAGCTGTCATGGTGTGAGGAGATTCCCAATGATGAAGAATGCCACCTTCGGTGGGTGAGGGAATTCATCCTTAAAGAGGAATAACTCCTTCCAGTTAGACTGTCTTTCATTGTTTTTCTCTGGTTTTTCTTTTCTTGCCCAGAACCCAGGTGTTTGTTTGTCAATTATAGTTATAGAATTGGGAGATAACACCTGCAGGTACATAAACCTCCCCTGGCCCTCTTTGTTGTGCATGACCTCGGCAAATGACACCACTGAGGACCCCTCTGAAGGGTATAATTAGGGCAGAGGGATATACGACCCCAATTCAGTAATGGTAGGCAGAGTGCGTCTTGTACCCTACAGTGGTCCCCCCCCTCACCGTCACCGAATGGTCCTGTGAAGGGGCTCAAGCAGACCAGCGGTCCTCCTGTGCCACCGGGGCAGAGCACTTCAAGCAGGGGCCAAGGTCAGCCTCCACCTCTAAGGGCCCACCGCCCAGTCCTCTGTGGGCCTAACCCACCTGTGGGCCCACGAGCAGTCTCTCCCTACACAGGTGCTGCGCAGTTATGTCAGAAGGGTGGGCCAGGAAAGGGGCCACAGCACTCATTAGTGGCTGGGGTGTTCCGGCTGTGAGTAGGTCCCAAGGGAGGGCTACTAATTCCGCTACGCGGCCTCCCCCAATGTAGAATTCTCCTTTCAGTCCCCCAGCACCGCTACCGCCTTCCAGCTTCACCAACCCGCAGCTACAGCGACGCCATGGTCTAAGAGGCGTAATCCAAAATGGCGGTTCACCGAGAGGCACAGGCAGTCCAAGGGCCGCCTCGGATCGCAGCAGCAGTGTCCAGCTGCCCTCATGGCGCAACACCCACCATGGGCGCTCCACTCCTCCGTCTCCAATAGATGAATCCCCCGTGAGCCACGCAGCATGCCCACCTCTGCATCACTGGCCCCGTGGCAGGGACTTGGCTGCGCAAGTGATGGGGCTGCCAGGCCCCAGAGCAGAGGTTCCCTGAGGGTTGCCGGTCACATGAATAGAATGTCCAGGCGGTTTCTCCAAAAATGCCACAGAGCACGGGTATGTGAATATGGCAGATGAGAAGGGAATGAGGTAGAATATTTGCAGGATTGCTGCCTCCGACTGCACGAGCCTCACCGGGAGGCGGCCATCTTACGCACTGGCTCTCTGACACCCCCCAGACAGGCATTACTCTAGCCAGGAAACTTATGACGAGGTGCATGTTAGATTTGGGGGTCTCTAGTTGGCATAGGTAGGTACCTGTGACAAATAGGGACCCTTGCGTCTAGACAGGGTAAGGGGCTACACTCCTAAAATAACCCCTGCTCACCCCCTTGGTAGCTTGGCACGAGCAGGCAGGCTTATCTCAGAGGCAGTGTGTAAAGCATTTGTGAACACATACAGTAATACAGTGACAACACTACAGATGGACACCACACAGGTTGTATTTATAAAAATAAGTATTTTTATATAGACTTAACACAAGACCAAACGACAAAAATCCACAATACTGTACTCAAAAATAGACTTTAGAATGTTATAAAATAGTTCAGTTCTCTCAAGTTGTAGATGCAACACTTTACTCTCAATGTACCTTGAATGCGTAACGCAAAGAAAACAAAAGGGTCGCAGGGAAGGTGATGCGTCGGTTCCTTACACTCAGGGAGTGGATGCGTCGGTTCCTTACTGCTGCGCAGGGGAGCTGATGCTTGCTTCCTTACTGTGTGGGAGGTGATGCGTCGGTTTCTTACTGCTTTCCGGTGTGATGCGACATGATGGCACCTCGATGCAATACTCTTCTCCGGTGTGAAGCGACAAAATGGCGTCTTGGTTGCGATGCGACAACGTTGGTGCGATGCGTGCACGCCCGACGGCCGTGCGGCGACTCGATGATCTTTGGAGCCGCGACAGGCCCTGCGACAGGCTTCTCCGGTGATGCGACGATGTGCTCTGTGGCAGCGTCCCGCTTCTCCGGCGATGCGCCGCGCTTCGGCGATGCGATGATGACAGCGGCAGCGGCGTCTCGCTTCCTCGGCGATGCGATGACAGTGGCTGCGGCGGCGACACTCTTCTCGTCGTTGCGTCGCGCTTCCAGCTCCCAGCGACACGCAGTCTCTCAGAAGGCCCAGCACAACAGCAGGCACTTCAATTCCCAGCAAGGGAATTCAGGGGGGAGCTGGTTGGTGAAGTCTTGTATCCCTGAGACTTCAGGCAGGAGGCAAGCTCTGGTTCAAGCCCTTGGAGATTCTTCTTCGAGTTGATAGAAAGCACACTCAGTCCTTTTCTCCTTTCTTTGGCAATGAAGCAACCACTGCAGGCCAACCCCCAAACACACAGCACAGGGGTAGTCTCCTCCTTCAGCTTCCTGGTTCTTCTCCTCAGCAAAGGTTCGTCTTGATTCCCAGAAGTGATCTAATTTCCTAGGCGTCTGGGTCCCCTTTTATACACAGTTTTCTCTTTGTTCTCTGAAGGCAGAGAGGCCTTTGCCTAGTCCAAAACCAGTTCTGGTCAGTCCTGGAGCACTTTGTTGACAAGACTCCTTCTTTCCTTTCACAGTGTAGGCCAGGGACATCAGACACACCACAGGAGGTGGAGCCAGCATTGTGGAGGAAAGGCACAGCCCTATTCAGGTCCCAGGTGCAACTCCTCCCTCCTATCTGCATGCAGATCTCTCTATTCAGCCCTGTGCTGACTCACCCTGTCTCCTGGAAGCCCCCAGCCCCTGTCACTCAAACTCCAGACAAGGAATACACAACCTAGCAGAGGCAGGCTTGGATAGTTAGGCAAGAAAATACCTACTTTCTAAAAGTGGTATTTTCAAACACAGAATGTTAAAACCAACTTCACTAAAAGATATATTTTATCATTCTGAGTTCAGGCATACTAAACTCGAATTTCTACCTGGTTCCCTGAGACAGTTAGGATTATAAGATGTAACAATCTAACTGCCAATTCTGGCCTATGTGAAACAGGTAGCCTTGCAATAGTGAAAAACGAAAATGGCTGTAATTCACTATTAGGACAACCACACACACCAGGGCATGTCCTACCTTTTACCTACAATGCACCCTGCCCTTGGGCCTACCTTAGGGGTGACTAATATGTATAAAAGGGAAGGTTTAGGGACTGGCAAGTGGGTACACTTGCCCAGTCAACATGGCAGTACCAGACTGCCCACAGGCTCTGCAATGGCAGGCCTGAGACACACTTTACAAGCTGCTCCGGTAGGGTGGCACAACCAGTGCTGCAAGCCCACCAGCAGCATTTGATTTACAAGCCCTGGGCACACGCAGTGCACTGTACTAGGGTCTGACAGTGAGCCAAACAAGCCAATCATGGAGTCACTAATCCATACATCAATTTACCATAGGGAGCACTTGCACTGTGGCACTGAACAGCAGTGGCACAGTGCCCAAAAGCATCTAAAACCAGCAAAAACATAAGAGGCAACAGCAAAAATGGAAGGGAGACCCACGCCAATGGTGCCAGGTCTAACACGTGTCCCCTCCAGCTGAAATGTGGGAGAACTACCCTACCTCCGGGGAGTTCTCATCACTAAGGCGGAAAAATCTGGACAGACCATCAGCATTGGCGTGTTCTGTACCAGGGCGGTGTTCCACCGTGAAGTCCATCCCCTGTAGGGATATTGACCACCTCAACAGCTTTGGATTCTCACCCCTCATCTGCATCAGCCATCTGAGGGGCCTGTGGTCTGTCTGAACCCAGAAGTGAGTCCCAAACAAGTATGGTCTCAACTTCTTCAGTGCCCAAACCACAGCAAATGCCTCACGCTCAATTGCACTCCACCTCTGTTCCCGTGGAAGTAACCTCCTACTGAGGAAGGCTACAGGTTGGTCTAGGCCCTCCTCATTAATCTGTGGTAGAACAGCCCCCACACCATGCTCTGAAGCGTCTGTTTGCACAATAAACTCTTTTGAGAAGTTGGGTGCCAGGAGCACGGGCGCCGAGCACATGGCAGTCTTCAGGGCATCAAAAGCTCTCTGACAGGTGTCAGTCCAAACCACTCTCTTGGGCTGCTTCCTGGAAGTCAGCTCTGTCAAGGGTGCAACAATGCTGCCATACCCTTGACAAACCTCCTGTAATACCCGGTGAGTCCTAAAAAGGCTCTCACCTCTGTCTGGGTCTTGGGGGTTCCCAAGTCAGGATGGTCTCAATCTTGGGCTGTAGGGGCGCCACCTGGCCGCTCCCAACCTGGTGTCCCAAGTACACCACGGAACCCTGCCCGATCTGGCACTTACTCGCCTTGATCGTGAGGCCTGCTCTCCGCAGCGCCATCAACACTTCCCAGAGGTGGCGCAGATGTTCTTCCCAACTGGCGCTGAACACTGCAATGTCATCCAGGAAGGCGGCACTGAACTCTTCCAGTCCAGCCAACACCTGGTTGACCAACCTCTGAAAGGTGGCAGGGGCATTCTTCATCCCAAAGGGCATAACCCGGAATTGGTAGTGCCCATCTGGTGTGGAGAATGCTGACCTCTCTCTTGCCCCATCAGTCAAGGCGATCTGCCAGTACCCAGACGTTAAGTCAAATGTGCTGAGGTACCGGGCAGCCCCTAACCGATCAATGAGCTCATCAGCTCTGGGGATGGGGTGCGCGTCAGTCCTGGTGACTGAATTGAGCCCTCGGTAGTCCACACAGAACCGCAGTTCTGGTGAGACACCCGGTGCGGCAGCCTTTGGGACCAAGACCACTGGGCTGGCCCAAGGACTGTTAGAGGACTCAATCACCCCCAACGCAAGCATCTTGGAGACCTCCTCCTTGATGCAAGCTCTCACCTTGTCAGTCACCCTGTAAGTTTTGTGCTTGACAGGAGGACTGTCCCCAGTGTCTACATCATGGACGCACCAATCAGTGACACTGGGAATCAGGGAGAACAGGTCAGAAAACTGTCCCAGCAACTGGTGACAGTCATTCTGCTGCTCAGGGGTCAGGGTGGAAGAGAGGTTCACTCCATCCACTGGACCCATCTTGCTCTGTTGCAGACAGGAGGTCAGGAAGAGGCCAGTCTCCTCCTCCATTCCAGCATCTGTTGCTAGGAGCATGCCCACTTCGGACCTCTCTAAGTGGGGCTTCAGGCGGTTGACATGTAGGACCCGCAAGGGGTTCCTGGGAGACCGCAAGTCCACCAAGTAGGTAACCGGACTCTTGCGCTCCACCACCTCAAATGGTCCGGTCCACTTATCCTGGAGCGCACAGGGCTCCACTGGGGCCATGACCCACACTTTCTGACCAGGCTGAAGCTCAACCAGAGTGGCATTCTGGTCGTACCACCGCTTCATCTCCTCCTGGCTGGCTTCCAGATTCGCCTCAGCGAGTTTTCTGAATCGCCTAGTTTGGTTCCTGAAGGCCAGCATGTAGCTATATACATCCTGGGGAGGTTTCCTGGGAGATTGCTCCCAGCCTTCTTTGACCAAACTCAAAGGTCCTCTCACTGGGTGTCCATAGAGAAGCTCAAAGGGACTGAACCCTAGAGATTTCTGTGGCACCTCACGGTAAGAAAAGAGAAGGCATGGTAAGAGGACGTCCCACTTACGCCTCATGGGTTCCTCAAGACCCATAATCATGCCTTTGAGGGTCCGGTTGAATCTCTCAACCAGCCCATTACCTTGGGGGTGGTAAGGAGTGGTGAACTTGTAGGTTACACCACACTCCTGCCACAGGGACTTCATATACTTGGAAATGAAGTTGGTACCTCGGTCTGACCCCACCTCTCTGGGAAACCCCACGTCGGAGAAAATCCCCATCAGTGCACGTCCCACCACGGGGGCCATCACTGTCCTGAGAGGGATGGCTTCCGGGTACCGGGTGGCATGGTCCACCAAGACCAGGATGAACCTGTTGCCCATGGCTGTCTTGGGATCCAGAGGCCCCACAATGTCAATGCCCACCCTTTCAAAGGGGGTGCTGACCACAGGGAATGGCTGTAGAGGAGCCTTGCGCTTCCTCCCACTCTTTCCACTTGCTTGGCAAGTCTGACAGGTCCTGCAATGAGTGTATGAACTCTTGCGCATTTGGGGCCAATAAAAATGGGTGACAAGCCTTTCAAAGGTCTTGTCCTGCCCCAAATGTCCTGCTAAAGGCACATCATGAGCCAGCCCCAGTAGGAAGGCTCTGAAGCGCTGGGGTACCACCAGCACACGGGCTGACCCAGGCTCAGCAACCTTAGGCTCACTATACAGGAGACCATTCTCCCAGTAGATCCAATGTGATCCAGACTGATCACCTGCTGCCTGGTTTGCAGCTCTGCTGCCGCAAACCCACAAGAGAAGGGCACTTGTTCTGCTCCTCACAGAACTCTTCCCTGGAGGGACCTCCTTCCTGCTGCCAATGGGTCAGCTCAGGCAGGTCTCCCAGTTCAGCATTCTCTTCCCCGGTAGGCTCCAGGGCATCCCCCTCAGGGTCCGCCTCCTCCTGGGCCGTGGGAACCTCAGGGGCCGGTTTCCCGTGCCCCCTACCTCTTCTCTTTAAGGCAGGCACCTGGGCCATTTTCTCAGGCTCCAGGTCCTCTTGAACACCCTTACTGGCTGCCATAGACCGAGTGGTCATGCAGGCCCACTCAGGCAAACCCAACATCTCTAAATGAGCTCTCCGCTCCACCTTAGCCCAAGGGGAGCTCTCCAAATCGTTACCTAACAGACATTCAACAGGCATGGCTGGCCTCACAGCTACTTGAAGAGTCCCTGAGACCCCCCCCACTCAAAGGGAACCTGTGCCACCTTGCAGTGGCTCTCTGTGTTGTCAGCGGCAACAACTGGGTAAAATGCATTTGGGACTACCTGCTCTTCAGACACCAACCGACAACTGACAGCTGTCACACTGGCTCCGGTGTCTCCAAGAGCTTCCACCCTCTTGCCATTGATGGTCACCCACTGCCTGTATTTTTTAGTGTTATCAGGCAGCTAGGTCCTGGGGACCACCTCACAGTCTCCTAAAGAGACAAGGGACATCTCTGCGGGACCCCACCCACCCTGGGCACCCATCTCCTCCCCCAGGGCTACACTAGCCAACTGCCGGGGTGGTGCACCAGTGGGTGCTGTCTTCCCATACAAGGGACATCTAGCATCATAAGAAAGGTGGCCTACTAGACCACACTTAAAACAGGTCTTGGGCCCCTTGTGAACAGGCTTATCTGTCGGGGCCACTGCCTTCTTCTCAGGGGGAGGCTGGGAACCTTTCCCTGGGTTCCCTTGGGGATTACTTTGGGGCCCTTTCTGTAACTCCCTCTGTTTACCCTTGTCCCCCCACTCTTCTGCTGGGGACCCTGCCCACCTTTGGCGAAGTCAAACACATGACCCTTCTGGACCCGGGTGCTCACCCAGCGGTCCGCCTCCTCAGCAAGCTTCCTATGGTTAGTCAGCTTGCTATCAATAAGATGCTGGCGTAGCTCTGGAAAACAGTTATTTGACAAGTGCTCCCATGCAAGCAAATCATAGAGCGCCTCAAAATTATCCACTTTGCTACCCTTCACCCAACCATCCAATGCTCTGCAAAAGAAAGACACATATTCCACCCAAGTGGTAGACTCCAGTTTTCTGAAATTTCTAAACCTTTGTCTGTATAGCTCTGGGGTCAAACCAAATCTGGACATTAGGGCTCCCTTCATGTGGGTATAGGACATCTGCTCCTCTGTGGGCAAATCCAACAAAGTGTCCCTCCCATCACTAACAAAGCGGCGCCACAACCCCGCTCCCCAATCCTTCTCAGGGACCCGGTGGGCCAACATTGCAGCTTCATAAGCCCTAAACCACTGACCAATATCCTCATTCTTGTGGAAATCTTTAACTACATCTTTGGGAATGTAGGTTCTTGCTTCTACATGCACTGGCGGTGTGCTGCCACCAGAGGGAGGAACCTCTAACTTCTTGGCCTTGAGTTCCAATTCCCTCAATCCTCTCTCATGCTCAAAATGCATCCTCTTTTCCTCTAAGGCTAACTTCTTCATTTCTAACTCCATCCCAAGCTCTATTTTCTTGCTCTCTATGTCTTTCTGACCATCCATTTTGAGCCTAGCTAGCTCCAATTTATGCATCCTCTCCCTTGCTCTGTCCTCCAGCTCTCCTGGGGACAACCCTTGGAAGAAACACTGCTGCCCGCCCCTGAAGGTGCTTTCCCTCCAGTTGGGCCCACTGGCCCCTCAAGTTGCTCATTTAAATCCTCTGCCTCCATTACTGGCTCCTCAGGATGCTCACTGGCATTCCTAGATTCTACCCAGGCCCTCAGCGCCTTCTGGTATTCCTCTTTCCTGGTGAGGCCTTTCACAGAGATTTTTAATTTCTTGCACAAAGCTTTGAGTTAAGGCACTGTGTAGGTATCAATTCTCTCGTCTTCCAAAACAATGTCTACAGATACTATGGATGCTGACTTGCTCATGGTAGCAAAAAGACTGGCAGTTCTCAAGAATCAAAAATAGAAAAGAAGTTCCAAGGAAAAATTCTCAAAAAGTATGTGGTTGCATTATGGTCTGCACTCAATAGTAGTGTACACCAATCGCTGTATATGAATCACAAATGCAAGTCCAAATCCTCACCGCTGACCACCAATGTTAGATTTGGGGGTCTCTAGTTGGCATAGGTAGGTACCTGTGACAAATAGGGACCCTTGCGTCTAGTCAGGGTAAGGGGCTACACTCCTAAAATAACCCCTGCTCACCCCCTTGGTAGCTTGGCACGAGCAGGCAGGCTTATCTCAGAGGCAGTGTGTAAAGCATTTGTGAACACATACAGTAATACAGTGACAACACTACAGATGGACACCACACAGGTTGTATTTATAAAAATAAGTATTTTTATATAGACTTAACACAAGACCAAACGACAAAAATCCACAATACTGTACTCAAAAATAGACTTTAGAATGTTATAAAATAGTTCAGTTCTCTCAAGTTGTAGATGCGACACTTTACTCTCAATGTACCTTGAATGCGTAACGCAAAGAAAACAAAAGGGTCGCAGGGAAGGTGATGCGTCGGTTCCTTACACTCAGGGGAGTGGATGCGTCGGTTCCTTACTGCTGCGCAGGGGAGTTGATGCTCGCTTCCTTACTGTGTGGGGAGGTGATGCGTCGGTTTCTTACTGCTTTCCGGTGCGATGCGACAAGATGGCACCTCAATGCGATACTTTTCTCCGGTGCGATGCGACAAAATGACGTCTTGGTTGCGATGCGACAACGTTGGTGCGATGCGTGCACGCCCGACGGCCGTGCGGCGACTCGATGATCTTTGGAGCCGCGACAGGCCCTGCGACGCGCTTCTCCGGTGATGCGATTATGTCCTCTGTGGCAGCGTCCCGCTTCTCTGGCGATGCGCCGCGCTTCGGCAATGCGTTGATGACAGCGGCAGCGGCGTCTCGCTTCCTCGGCGATGCGATGACAGCGGCTGCGGCGGCAACACGCTTCTCGTCGTTGCGTCACGCTTCCAGCTCCCAGCGACACGCAGTCTCTCAGAAGGCCCAGCACAACAGCAGGCACTTCAATTCCCAGCAAGGGAATTCAGGGGGGAGCTGGTTGGTGAAGTCTTGTATCCCTGAGACTTCAGGCAGGAGGCAAGCTCTGGTTCAAGCCCTTGGAGATTCTTCTTCAAGTTGATAGAAAGCACACTCAGTCCTTTTCTCCTTTCTTTGGCAATGAAGCAACCACTGCAGGCCAACCCCCAAACACACAGCACAGGGGTAGTCTCCTCCTTCAGCTTCCTGGTTCTTCTCCTCAGCAAAGGTTCGTCTTGATTCCCAGAAGTGATCTAATTTCCTAGGGGTTTTTATACACAGTTTTCCTTTGTTCTCTGAAGGCAGAGAGGCCTTTGCCTAGTTCTGGTCAGTCCTGGAGCACTTTGTTGACAAGACTCCTTCTTTCCTTTCACAGTGTAGGCCAGGGACATCAGACACACCACAGGAGGTGGAGCCAGCATTGTGGAGGAAAGGCACAGCCCGATTCAGGTCACAGGTGCAACTCCTCCCTCCTATCTGCATGCAGATCTCTCTATTCAGCCCTGTGCTGACTCACCCTGTCTCCTGGAAGCCCCCAGCCCCTGTCACTCAAACTCCAGACAAGGAATACACAACCTAGCAGAGGCAGGCTTGGATATTTAGGCAAGAAAATACCTACTTTCTATAAGTGGTATTTTCAAACACAGAATGTTAAAACCAACTTCACTAAAAGATGTATTTTATCATTCTGAGTTCAGGCATACTAAACTCGAATTTCTACCTGGTTCCCTGAGTCAGTTAGGATTATAAGATGTAACAATCTAACTGCCCATTCTGGCCTATGGGGAACAGGTAGCCTTGCAATAGTGAAAAACGAAAATGGCTGTAATTCACTATTAGGACATGCCACACACACACCAGGGCATGTCCTACCTTTACCTACAATGCACCCTACCCTTGGGCCTACCTTAGGGGTGACTAATATGTATAAAAGGGAAGGTTTAGGGACTGGCAAGTGGGTACACTTGCCCAGTCAACATGGCAGTACCAGACTGCCCACAGGCTCTGCAATGGCAGGCCTGAGACACACTTTACAAGCTGCTCCGGTGGGTGGCACAACCAGTGCTGCAAGCCCACCAGCAGCATTTGATTTACAAGCCCTGGGCACACGCAGTGCACTGTACTAGGGTCTGACAGTGAGCCAAACAAGCCAATCATGGAGTCACTAATCCATACATCAATTTACCATAGGGAGCACTTGCACTGTGGCACTGAACAGCAGTGGCACAGTGCCCAAAAGCATCTAAAACCAGCAAAAACATAAGAGGCAACAGCAAAAAATGGAAGGGAGACCCACGCCAATGGTGCCAGGTCTAACAGTGCAACATTAGGTATTGCAGAACGAGAGTCCCTTTAAGATGCCCTCATTGTGTTTGTCATTCTTCATCATTCAAAAACTGGCAAACAACTTCACTCAAATGTTTTGGGTGATCATGAATTTAGTCAATACCGCAGATAGTCATTTTAAATAACTCGTTATATAATTCCTAAGAATGTCGATTTCTAATATTATTACTAATATACTTCAACAATAGCAATGATACCTACACACATTTGACTTCTATCAACAGGTCGGGCTTGACAGCGCAACTGACTGCAATGTTATTTATTACCAGTTCTTATAAATAGACTGGGCTTTGTCTCCAACTGAAAATTCTAAGTGTCTCATCACCTGGTATTGGCTATTTGATTTATTATTCTCCCGTACAGGAAGTGGTTATATTAGAATGCATGATGGACTATTTTACATTTCAAGCTGTGTGTGATATATTCAATTCTTTAGCCCATACATGTATTTTATACAGAAAGCAATCTTTTTTCCTTAAATTTTTTCGCAGCAACGGCAAAGTTGTTAGAGCAGGCTAGGTGTGATATACAACATTTGTGCATGCAACGCATATGAACAACATTTACGAATCCCAATTTTTCATTATTTGGCAGACGAAAGCGAGATCTATTGGCTTTGTCAGTGCATGTTATATTGTAGGCTCCTGTGCCTCAGCTACTGAGGGTTGATTGCCTCATAAAGGTAACAGATAAAGGCCCGCCGCTTATGATTTTCAAAAAGAGCCATTGCAAGGTGATGTATACTGACTATTTCCCAAACAAATTGGTGCTGGATCACAAAACGCTGTCCCTGAATCATTTTAATGACCATATTTGATACTAGAAAAAGATAGAGCACCTCTGATTCTGAAATATTATAAGGCAAATTCAGGTCACTATAATTGATAATACCTCCCTAGGTCATAATAACCCCATGCATTAGATCAGAACAGCCTATGTGAAAGATATAGAACCCAGCAACTGGAAAACTCCTCTGGCTTTTCCTCACCTTTTCTACCTTACCATGCAGAATTGAATGCCTCTTTCATACCCTTGTATATTTACTTACTTTTCCGAGGGCGTAAATGTTCATTAATTATAAAGATGCTGTCACCACATCTGATGGTACCGATCCCCTGAGGGAGCTCAGCAGGATGTTTTACGTTTCACTTTACATTTTCTTCTTATTTTTCTTCTATTGTCTTTCAATATATTAAGGTTTTGGGGATCAATAGTAACATTATACTGTTCTTATAGCTGATTAAAACAGAACATATTACGAGAATGATTTTCTTTGTTACCTTTTCTATATAACGTGCTTGTATAACGTGTTTCTTTAGATGAAATAAATAACAGAAGAAATAATATACATCATTTAATTTAATACAATTACCTAAATTGTTGATGGACTTTCTTGGGTTAATATTTTCCTCCTCTTGCATGAAGTGAGCTTTGATTCAAACAAAAGGGAGGTCCGAAATGTTGTCCCATGGAGGAAAGATACTCACTTCCAAAACCCCAAGAAGATCGTAGGTGCCCCAGCTATCAGAAACTGGACTTGAACCGTCATGGGAAGGGTCCAGAAAGTGGACATCCGTGAGAGTGGCTGCGGTGAGTGCTAGTGAGTATAAAGAATGCCTACAGTGATGTACACCCAACATTAACTGAACGGAGTGAGGTGTGACCATGAGTTGATGATAAGGGCTGGCATGCTCCATTGCTTCTGCAGGTTTCAGAGAGTGGTGCTGATGGGAATCAGAGAGAGGTGGTGTATGCTGCCTAGATGGGGCGAATAGTGACCCCAATAGTTTAGGTGAAGTGATGGGAGGCTTCATAATACCCTTGGTTGTAGAGGGAGTGGACTATGAGGTACCGAACAGAGTAGGAGTTTGCCTAGATCTGTCTGCAGTATGAATCCTAGGCACCAAGTTGTTTTTGACTGAGTTGGGGCTGTGGCTGTATCTGAGAGTCCCTCTCTCAGTAATTGGACACACTGACCCCAGAACTAGGGTTCAGGGACCCCAGAAGAAAGTCAGTAGCAGATGTACGCTTCGACCTGCAGTGATGAGGCAGCAAGCTAGGTGATTTCTGCTCTTGTAGAAGACCCGACAACTGACACTGTAGCTGTTACATCTGACCTGGAAGAGATGTCTTTTATGTCTATGACACATGAGATCCAGGCCAGACTGACTCCTGCGCATCATTGATATAGTGTGCGGCCACCAAACCTTGTGCTGTGTGTCAGGCCTGGAAGTATCTCCAGGGTTACCAGGAAAGTGTTCAGCCACAAAGGGAGACTCCTGAGCTGACAGACTAGACTCAGATTGTGACCCTAACAACTGTTAAAGTGAGGATGGAAGAATGGTATACCAAGCATGGCTCTGAGGAACATTACCTTGTGAGCACGAAGAGGTTTTGGCATCTCAGTAGTGTCCCTTAGCTGTCAGTCTAGGAACAGCGGGATTTTTCCATGTTGGGGTGTGTGATGAGCTTCTTACATCATTCCCAGTGGAGATTTCCAGTGACCAAGGCGTGTTATTCAGCCCTTGTGTGGAGGCTCATGGTCCTAAGCTCTTAGTGTAGGAGTAGGGTAAGGCCTTAGGGCTGCTATCCTTCAGGGAAGTCACTGGTGAAAGTATGCTAGCTAGGGTTCTTTATGGAGAGGTCAAACCTGCGGCTATCATCAGGACAGCACTGGCTACTAGCCTATGTGCTAGCATGGTAGAACTAAGCCCTGTCCTCTCCGTGTGGGACTGCACAGTGCACAACTAAGCGATGAAGACATACATCGCCAACAGATGTAAAGGTTTACTGCAATAATTTGTATTGATGCAGTTAACTATCGGGCAGGGGTATATCAGGGCAACTTTAGACTCACAAGTTCTCAGAACACGGAACTGTGCTAAGGACTTTTCCTGTAAATCGGTGAAATACTATCCTTGGCAAGCCCTAAAACAACATAAGTATTTACCATTCAAGGCAAAAAACCATTCGAAGTTTCGAACATACCCTGGAACACAATAGGAGCAACTTCTGACACCTGTTAACACTCCTTACAGTTCTTCAGAAGAGTAGAGCTTAGTCCACCTAGGACCAAGTTAACCAAGAATGAACACAGTAAAAGTGAATCTAAACCTCGCAGAAGATGAGGCTAATAATATATAGAAAGGAACTATGGGTAAGATCCCATTTTTGGGCTAAAAGTGAAGCACATCACTGTACCAGCTTCCCTCTCGAATATCTTCACTCTGTCAATGCACTAGATCAGTTAACTACTATCCACACCAAACCAGAAACCTATTTAAACCACCTACCAGTGGTGTAAAAATAGCCCCCGCAGCGCAGGGGGCTAGCTCCAGAGGCCCCCATACTGCACGGTTCATGGGCGGCGGCTTAGAGCGCCTGACTGAGTCCGGAGCATGGGGTGCCCACTCTATGTACTTTGCAGGGGGGCCCACTCAAGTTTCGTTACTTAACTGCCACCTACAATTATGTAAGAGCAACTCCTGGCATATTTTAGAAATCATCACTTCCTAGGCATCCCAAGATACTTGGGAAAGTAGTAGCTTTGCCCCATCATGACCATGATCTTAATCAATGAGGCTTTCATGCAAAGGTGGCACAAAAACATCCCTCTTGGTTGTTTGGGAAGGCATCATGGGCATGTGTTGGAAATGGCCCTTTTTGCAGGGTTATCCCGAAACCTTTTGCTTCTTCCTCCTATTTTTTCCTGACCTGTGTTTGTTGGCTATAGCACTCTGGGCACTTTAACCACTGCCTATCAGTGCTAAACTACATTTGCTCTCTGTGTAAATTGTTATTGTGATTGGTTCTCCCTGATTGGCATATTTGTTTTACCAGTAGGTCCCTAGTAAAGTGCACTGAGTGTGCCAGGGCTGGTAGAGCAAGTGCTACTATTGGGCTTGCAGCACTGATTGTGCCACCCACATGAGTAGCCCTGAAAAGATGTCTCAGGCCTGCCACCGCGGTGCCTGCGCGCAGTTTGTTAATTGCCATGTCGACTTGGCAAGTGCACCCACTTGCCAGGCCCTAACCTTCCCTTTTCTTTCATATAGGACACCCCTATGGTAGGCCCAAGGTACCCCCCTGGGCAGGGTGCAGTGTATGTGAAAGGTAGGACATGTGCTGGTGTGTGTAACATGTCCTGATAGTGAAATACTGCCAATTTCGTTTTTCACTATTGAAAAGCTATCTTGTCCCATAGGACAGAATGGGGAATGCTTTGTAACATTTTACAAGCATATCTTCCCATAGGGATAAGATGAAAAAATGGAGTTTGGTATCCCTGAACTCAGAATTTTATAACACATCTTTTAGTAAAGATGGTTTTTAAATTGTGTGTTTGAAAATACCACTTTTAGAAAGTGGCTATTTTCTTGTTCAACCACATCCTGTGTGCCTCTGCCTGTTTGTGGATTGACTGTCTGGTTTCAGTGTGACAGAGACAGAGGATGTGCATTCCCTGTAGACAGCCTCTGGGGGGGTTGAGTTGTGCCTCGCCCTTCCTGGATGACTCAGCCCTGAGCTGAATAGACCCTGGCTGCATATAGAGTGATGGGAGGAGATTTACCTTGCACCTGAATGGAGCCTGTCTCCCTTGCACAATGCTGTCTCCACCTCCTGTGGTCATGCTGCACCAGTGAAGGCAGAACTGGTTTGAACTGGGCTCAGAGCCCCCTGCACAAAGAGAACAAAGACATTTTGGGGTATAAGTATCAGACCCAAAACCCCAGACTTTAGATCATTCCTGGAATTCAAGAGGAACCTTTGCCAAGGAGATGAGCTGGAGAGACTGAGGAGAAGTACTGCCCTTGCTGTGTGTCTGGGGTTGGCCTGCAGTTGCTGTTTCTGCCAAGGAAAGGAGAAGGACGTTGCTGTGTGCTGTGTCCCATGCTTGAAGGAGATCTCCAAGGACTTGTGTGTGCTTGCCTCCTGTTAAGAAGTCTCAGGGACACAAAAGACTTCCTGCAAATCTGCTGGTGCTGCAGGACTCTGCCATCTGCAAGTCCTACCCTTGCCTGAGGTGCCTCCTTCCAGGTACAGGGCCTCAGAGGTGGGTTTTGCAGCTAATCTCTGCAAGAACCGGCGTGAAGCATCGCGAAGCCGTGCAAAGTCTCTTGGAAACGATGCTGGATGACGCGAAGCCTCGGCGAGTCTCGCCGGGCGGCGCAAAGTCTCGCCGCGCAGCCCCTAGCACCGACGCCGGACGGCGCGAAGCCTCACAGAGCGACGCATCACCTCCGGTGTGTCACGCATCGTACCTGTGTTTTTCCACGCACCACCCGCAGATAAGAATCGTCTTGGATTTCGACGCCTCACTTCCCCCTACAGACCGGACACGACGCATCACTTCTCCTGCGTGCAGCAGAACTGTTGCATAGCCTCCCCAAGGTCTCAGGAACTGAGGCATGGCTGTGTTTTCCAACGCTTCCTTTCTCTGCGGCTGTTTGGCCTTGTGAATTTTGACGCATCTTCAGGTACTTTGTGTAAAAGTCATACATCCATAGTTTTCTATGGTACAAGTTCTTGGAACCTTTTGAAAGTCATATTTTTAACTGTGTATGTTGGATTTTTGCCGTTTTGGTTTTGTTTAGTTTAGATAAAGATATTTTATTTTTCTAAACTGGTGTGGTGTCCATTTGTGGTGTTTTCACTGTGTTACTGTGAGTGTTGGTACAAATTAGCTTTGGGATAAGCCTGTCTGCTCGGGCCAAGTTACCAAGGGGGTGAGCAGGGGTTATCTAAAGTGTGTATCCCCCTTATCCTGACTAGAAGCAAGGGTCCCTATTTGAACAAAGGTACCTACCTCTGCCAACTAGAGACCCCCATTTCTAACAGCAAGTGAATGAGTGTCATCACAAAGCTCGTCGTCCTGGACCTCTTGGCCACATATGACAAGGTCTGCACTCAGCTGAAATGATTCGCCAGCAACCACTCTGTGCTACTGGTCACACTCTGCATTGTTTCCACCCATTCTTCAGCTACAGCGGTGTCATATTTGGGATTTTTTTGTTCACTGTGTAGGCAGATGTTGCCTAAACTGCTCTCAAGGTACCCCTCCCCATCCTTCTGTTTACTATTTAACATCTATGTGATCAGAATCAAGTTCTAGAGAGATTGCTCCCAGATCTACCTAAATGTGGGCAGGCTCCAAAGCCTGTTTTCTTCAAGGGCCCTGGGGTAGTGGCTAGTCTATCACTGTTCGCAATTGCGACAGCTAATATGTGTAAGAAAGCCTTCAATGTGTAATTTAAAACCCATACTTTTTATGAGAACTCCTGGGTTCACTTGAGTTGTGACATATCACTGTCCTCTGCTTAACAGCAATTATGAATGTTAGGGCTGTAAACCTTTATTCTACACCTGTTTGATGTGTATGCATCACATATTATTAGCTTAGTAGGATAGAAGTCGGACATAGTATTTTCTGAAATACTATCAGCGTACAACCTACCATTTGCTTAAGTTCTCCAGCAGAGTTGAATTTGTTTCGAAAACTGGCAACATTTGATTTGCAGTAATCCAGAGTAAAGGATGATTTGTTGCCTTAACACAGAAATCAGCTTGCGTTCAATCTACCCCTGCCTCCCTGGACCATAAAACATAGCCCAGGCAGAGACCTGCTACCCACAGCTGTAATAATTGAATGCCAGCAGCCAATTACAATGGCTCTAACTAAGTGATTTGGTCTTATTGGTTGAAGACGTGAATAATCCAAATTGCAGAAATAACATGATTTTTCAGCTATCTGATTGGTCATCCTTTCCACCAATTAGAATAGGGCACTTAGTTGCAACCAATTTGAGTAGCTGATTGCAGCCATTCACAAAAGCTGTGATACAGAGTGGCAATGGCTTTCCTGGGTCCAAAATCTAGCAGTAGTCCACTTACCCAAGCAGGATACTGAATGCTATGTACATATTTATTTTCAGAAAACATACCCTCTTACAAATAAAATTCCTGGAATTTGTTTAAGCTTACCGCGGCCTGAAAAAAAATCGTCCTGCTCTAGTAACGATACCTAACAAAAACAGGTGCTGCCGACACCGATCGGAGGTAGGGGGACGGGGGAGGAAGGGAGGGGAGGGCGCGTGATGTAGGGAGGAGGACGCTGGAAGGGGGAGGACACAGGGGAAGCGACTACAAAAAAATTAAATTAAAAATAAAAACTTACCGTTTCGCCTCTTCCTCGCCCTTCTCTCCTCTGTAGTCCTCCCTCGCTCCGCCACAGGAAGCACACCCAGGCTCCCAGTCAGTCAATCACAACGCTGCCTTGGCAGCGCTGTGATTGGTCTGAGTGCTGTTTTTCGGTGCTCAGACACTCACTGTAGGCCAGGGCATGTTCTCCACGTAGGCTGTAATGCAGCCTGCATGGAGAATATGCGAAGTGCGCAAGACTGTTTTGGGTGGCCCGAGAGGGCCGTCCAAGCAGTCATTGCGCACTCTATGAGGGTGCTACCACTCCACCCCCTCCCCCTCATGCAAAGCTGTGTGTGGAAGTAGGAGAAAATAAAATGATAAGAACGCGAGTTATTATCATTTTATTTTCTCTGTCTTTCACTGCAAAAAAGCAGTGGGGTGACGCTCCTCCACCTTAGCGGAGGAGCCGCCACTGAACAAAAATGAGATAGGGCTTGGCGATTCTATCACAGTGATATTATTGCAAGATTTTAAGGCATGCACTGAAAGCTTCCGATTCAGATCAGAATCATCAGACACTGGAACACCACATTTACCTAATGTCTGGATTTGCTGTTATCACCCTTTGCAAGTATATTCCATTATCTCGCATTAAAGGTAAGTGCCTTTTCAAGTGATCGACTCTTCGTAAATAAGGCGCATTTACCCAGTCAGAAATTACAAACACATAAACAAAAAAAGGAACCAAGAGACAAACAAGAATTGTGTACGTAAAGTAGAAATCCAGAGTTGCTGTCTGTTAGAAACGGGGTAGCGTGGTGCGGAGCGGGTAGGCTAAACCAGGAGCATTGTGTAAAGCATCTGCGCAGCACACTCACATGCGACACACTAGGCACACTACAAAAAGAGACCACACCAGGTTAGGTGAAAAAAACAGCATATGTATTATGCAGAACACGTCATAAGGCAATCACAGTTGTAACATTGTGCCAACTGGCACCGGGTAGCAGTCTACAGGGGGACTATTTACACAGCAGGGCCAATCGGGCCGCTGCCTGAACCATCACAAGTACAAAGAAAGAATAAATGTAGGGTCCATGAGCATTAGATGAGTAACATCCAGTTCCTATTGGCAAGTCCATGTACTGGGCAACATTGCTATAAATATCAGGCCTAAACATAAGGCATCGTCATTAGCTTAGGTCCTGAAACCGTAATCAGGCAGGAACATAAAGCATTATAATTTTAGAACCAGGCATAAATCACCTTTGCCGTAGGCCTGGAATGGAAGCGTCAGGTTAGGCATAGAATTGCAAAATGCATACACATATGAGCATTGGCATCAAAGGCAACCTCATTAGCATAAACCCCGCAGTGCAGCATCAGGGGAGGACATTAGGCATCAATACATTATGTATACCTCCTGGCATCGTCACTGGGGAAAAGGCCTTCCTTAAGCACAGAAACACATTAGCATGTGGCATCGCGTTCGCAGGAACACATTAGGTCTAACAGCAGCAATGCCAACCTTAGGAAAAGCATTAGGTAACCTTAGGCATAGAATGAACGCATCCTTAGGATAACAAGAAAACATTATGCATAACTATATTAGCATCTTCTGGGCATCACCACCCCTTAGGCCTAACAGCAGGCATGGAATCATTGGGCGTAAGGCACAGAACCTGTGAAATATATGCTGCATAACATTAGGCATAAAACATGTGAGCATTAGGCATAAACATCTGCATTACCATATTAGGATGGGGCCTAGAACGAAACCAGCATTGCATGGCATTAGACAAAAATCATATTCCGCATAGACATAGGAATAAACTTCATTAACAGTGGGTATCAGGCGCATTAGCATGAGGCAGAACCCCAACAGCATAACTGCAATAGGCATAACCCTGCGAGCATAGAGGCATCATCCTTGGGCAGAGGCACCACCCTCAGTGTAAAAGCTTAACCTTAGGACATAAGAACACATTGTGCATCATATCCGCAGGAATACCACATTAGGCACGCTCATATCAGCAGGGCCCCCCTTAGGGAAAAGCATTAGGCAATAATCAGCAGTAGGGTAGACATATCACGCCACCAACATTGCGGATTAGTCTTTTGGCGCCACTGCGCCTGGGGAGCCCCCTCCTTCCAGGGACTCTAAAAGGAAAGTTGCCCAATCGTTGCAACTGCCCACTGTCCGGTGGGGCAGTTGTGGAAAGCCCAGTCAGCACCGGCACTACTGTGCCTCCAGAGCCCCCACTGGGACTCTAACAATCACCTTGCCCCATGTTGCAGCTGCCCACTGTCAGATGGGGCAGCTGTAAGTTCAGCACGGGCACCAAGGTGCCCTCAGAGCGTCCACCGGCGGGGGCGGGCACCGACAATGTGCCCCGACACACCCCTCAACCCCCGGCAGACTGGGCCCCCTTTACTCACCGGGGCTTGCAGGCAGATCCAGGAGCGGGCGGGTGGCTCCTCCTCTTGGCCACGCTACCGGGGAGGACTCCGGTCTTCAGGCTCAGCACACGGGGCTCTCCTCAGGGCATGGGAGCCCCGCTACCTTACGCCACACTGCCGCCTCCTCCCCTTGGGACTCCGGACCTCACCCGGGCCCTCGAGGCTCCAACGTCGGGACTCTTCCTTGGTTGCTCCCGCCTGGATTCTCCTTCCGTCTCGAGGGAGGCAGGCCACGCCCCCAACCAGTCTTGGGCTTCCGGGTCGCCGCAGGCAGCGCGGCGGCCCTCTGCTTATTTGCAACCCCGGTTGCGGCGGTGAGTTCCCCGGCGATCGCAGGAGTGCGGGGTGGGCACCCGCTACTCAAAGAGGCATCAATGCGGGGTGGGCACCCGCTCTTGGTTTACCCAGGCAGGAAGGAACGGGGTAGGCTCCCGCTGCACTTCCAAATAAGCCGCTCCCAAGGCAGCACTCTAATGCAGCACAAGCGGGGGGTAGGCTCCCGCTAGCAAAAGTAAACATAAGTGCGGGGTGGGCACCCGCTTTCATTTAAATCAGCAAAAGTGCGCAATCACGCGGGGTAGGCTCCCGCTGAGCTTGTAACACCACCTCTCTCCCTGGCAGCACGCGCTGTAGGACCCACGCACCTTCTTCTACTGGGCAGGTGCTGGAGGTAGCGCTCACGAGGCGCTAAGCGGCAGGAAAGTTCTTGGGGGCTTGGATAGCGCTGCAGCCCTCCCAAGGCGCTAGGCAGCAGGAAGAGCACAGTCACTGCTGGAATAAAGTTGTAGCGCTTCCCAGGCGCTAGGTCCCACCAAATAAAGCTGCAGCCCTCACAAGGCGCTAGGGGGCTGGCGAGGATCCAGAGTCCCACACAAGGAAGTAGTGCCCACACTCCTCACCTACTTGGAATACAGGCAGTCAAAGTATAGCGCTCACAAGGCGCTAGGGCAGCAGAGCAGGCAGGCAAGGCTGGGCCAGATCAGCAGACAGTGGGCACTCATCAGTACAGGACAGCAGCTCCTAGAAGCAGTCATCTCCCATAAAGTGGCACTCCTCCTGACATAGCAGTCTTCACTCCAGCAAAGGCTCTCACTGGCCCTGTGGACAGCAGAGGGGTACAGATGGGCTCAGGGGCCAGCACACAGGCCCTTGCGGCGGTACCTCCTGGCAGAGTGTCCCCTCTCAACAAAGTCCACGTTCAGTCTGTCACATGGAGGCACAGCCCCCCTATATATACCCCCCTCACCCCACCTACCAGAAAGGGCTAGAACCTTCTTGAAGGCTCCTGGCAGTTCCAGTCTCAACTGTCACTGTGGGGGAGGTGTACAGCACCCTGTCTGCCAGACTTCCCTCCAAAAGCTGGGGGTCTGGGAGACAGACAACTAGACCGGCAACCCACCTCAGGCAGGCGGCACAAAGCACACAGCAATGGCGTCCATTTTAAAAGTGACATTTTCTTCAATGGTCAAAGTAAACCTATGCACACCATTGCGCAGCATTCAATCACATCCATACAGCAAAAAGGCTAGGAGGAAAAGGCGAAAAAGTTCGGGATGACCCTGCAAGCAGGGCCAAGTCCAACAAGACCCCCTCCCAGCCAAAAGCCAGGGTAGACCAATCAATGCCTTGATGGGCTTCCCTGCTTGGGGCGAGAAAACATGGACGCGGGCCCGCAACTGCAGGGGCACCCGCAGGTTCTCCGCCATTCTGGAACCCGGTGGTTCCCTCTGTCAACACTCCCTGGACCAACTAACCCACCCCACTGGCACTCTCTAGTCGGTTGCGGCCAGGACCGGCCCCATGGCCATCCAGATGTCTCTGGCCCTTGTTGTCTCACAGAGCGGGGGGCAGTAGCCCCAGGCCCGTAGTTCCCGTTGGCCACTCTACTTCTCCTCCGTGCAGTGCCAAACTGTCACTGGTCCTCCCACCTAGGGTCCGCACCCTCAGGCTGACCAGCAGTCAGGGCGAGGCTCTCCTCCCTCTACCTCTCCTTCTGGGGTTCCGCACTCTCCTCCTATGCGAGACACCCTCAGAACACCACTCTCTCACTCATCCAGGGCTGTGACCCTGCAACTGATCCACCAACCCAGGGTCTAAACCCTTAGGTTGAACCGGTGCCAGAGGCGAGTCCTCCCTCCTCTGCACCCCCCCAGAGTTCCGCACCCTCCCACCTGGAGAAGTACCCCTGGAAGACAACTCATGGGGGACACTGACTACAGACGTCCCTCCCGCCAGGTCAGGCAGTACCTGTCCCTGGCCTTCCAACCCAGGATCGAAGCCCTGTGGCTGAGCCGGTGCCAGAGGCGAGTCCTTCCTCCCTCTGCACCCCCTCCCAGAGTTCCGCACCCTACCAACTGGAGTAGTACCCCTGGAAGACAACTCATGGGGGACACTGACTACAGACGTCCCTCCCGCCAGGTCAGGCAGTACCTGTCCCTGGCCTCCCAACCCAGGATCGAAGCCCTGTGGCTGAGCCGGTGCCAGAGGCGAGTCCTTCCTCCCTCTGCACCTCCTTCCAGAGTTCCGCACCCTCCCAACTGGAGAAGTACCTCTGGAAGTTTGAGCAGACCCCCGAACCACTGGAGCTCTATTTACAGACGCCCCGGGTTCTCCTGACACTAGGGGATCCCCTTCACTGGACGGCCTATCAGGACAGCCTAGGCTCCCTACCTGGGGCTCCCTTATGGAACTCTCCAGGCCCTGAGACTGTGGTTGGGGCACCTCGGGACACCTCCCCGTCTCACTCCTTCTTGTAGATAGGACGTGAGGCCCTACAACCCTCTCACTACCCTGGGACCTAGCTGGGCTACTCTGCACTTCTCCCCCCTTCCTGGGTGGGAAGATCCCTGAGCCACTCCCTTCTGGATCACTCCCCAATGCCTCCTCAGACACTCTGGCGCTCACCCAGAGGTCTGCCTCCCGTGCAAGCTCCCTGGGGTCAGAGAACCCACACTGCAACAGGTGTTGGCGCAACCTTGGGAAACAATTCTTGAGCACGTGTTCTCTAACAATCAACTGGAACAGCCCTTCCCAATCGTTCACCGCGCTACACACCATCCAATCCTCCAGTGCAGTCCAACACACATCCACAAACTCCTCCCAGGACTGGTGAGCCAGTTTTCCACTGCCCTTGAACTCCAACCTGTCCCCCTTTCCCTGGGAATCAGGCACCATCCACTGAGATCTGGGAGTGGGACTTCCTCCACTGGGTTCACTCTCGCTGCCACCACTGGATCCCACCCTCACTGGTGAATCCAGACCACAGAAACCACTCTCAGAGGACAACCTACCCTCCTGAGCTAGTCTCTCACTGGTGAAGGCCCTTTCAGTCTCAGCCATCCTTTCCTGTGCAAGGACCTTTTCGGTCTCCAGCTTTTTCTCTTGCACCCTCAGCCGTGCTATCTCCTTGGCGTGCTCTAACCTGAGCCTCTCCAAAGCCAGCTGGTGCTCCCTTTCTTCCCTCCTATCTACCCACTCTTCTGGGGACAGGGAAAGGGATGGGGCAGTGCCCCCGGGGCTGGACCCAGCACGGGACTCCCTGTCTATGGTGTCCTCATTAGCTACTGGCGTCTCCGCCCTGAAATCTTCTTCCTCCTCCTCCTCCTCCTCCTCAGAGTCACCCCCCTCCAGGGTTATGGACTGAGAACCCTCACTCTCAGAGTCCTCCTCAGTCTTGAGGTCCTCCACAAGGTCTCCCCCACGTCCACCACTTAAATATGCGGAGGGGTAATCTGAAAGGTCCCCACAGAGCTCTAAGGGTTCTCCCCTTTTAAAAACTTCAAAGAGGAACAATTTTCTGCGGAAGTCACCTTCTATTGGTATCCCCCTTTCTCTGCAGAAATCCATCACTTCCTCCTCAGTGTACTCCCAAAGTTCGTCCTCAACATAGACCAAACCCATCTTGGCGAGATACACAGGTACAGTAGCCAGGGGAACACAATTTTAAAAAAAAGACACTTTTAGGAGGAAATACAGTCAGACAAAATAATCCCCAAATCTGTGATTACTCTACGTGTAGAATTTGTAGTGCCACCAGTTGTCGCCGTGTAACTGCGCAAACACAAGTCCTATCCCACCGCTGAACACCAATGTTAGAAACGGCGTAGCGTGGTGCGGAGCGGGTAGGCTAAACCAGGAGCATTGTGTAAAGCATCTGCGCAGCACACTCACATGCGACACACTAGGCACACTACAAAAAGAGACCACACCAGGTTAGGTGAAAAAAACAGCATATGTATTATGCAGAACACGTCATAAGGCAATCACAGTTGTAACATTGTGCCAACTGGCACCGGGTAGCAGTCTACAGGGGGGACTATTTACACGGCAGGGCCAATCGGGCCGCTGCCCGAACCATCACAAGTACAAAGAAAGAATAAATGTAGGGTCCATCAGCATTAGATGAGTAACATCCAGTTCCTACTGGCAAGTCCATGTACTGGGCAACATTGCTATAAATATCAGGCCTAAACATAAGGCATCGTCATTAGCATAGGTCCTGAAACCGTAATCAGGCAGGAACATAAAGCATTATAATTTTAGAACCAGGCATAAATCACCTTTGCCGTAGGCCTGGAATGGAAGCGTCAGGTTAGGCATAGAATTGCAAAATGCATACACATATGAGCATTGGCATCAAAGGCAACCTCATTAGCATAAACCCCGCAGTGCAGCATCAGGGGAGGACATTAGGCATCAATACATTATGTATACCTCCTGGCATCGTCACTGGGGAAAAGGCCTTCCCTTAAGCACAGAAACACATTAGCATGTGGCATCGCGTTCGCAGGAACACATTAGGTCTAACAGCAGCAATGCCAACCTTAGGGAAAAGCATTAGGTAACCTTAGGCATAGAATGAACGCATCCTTAGGATAACAAGAAAACATTATGCATAACTATATTAGCATCTTCTGGGCATCACCACCCCTTAGGCCTAACAGCAGGCATGGAATCATTGGGCGTAAGGCACAGAACCTATGAAACATATGCTGCATAACATTAGGCATAAAACATGTCAGCATTAGGCATAAACATCTGCATTACCATATTAGGTTGGGGCCTAGAACGAAACCAGCATTGCATGGCATTAGACAAAAATCATATTCCGCATAGACATAGGAATAAACTTCATTAACAGTGGGTATCAGGCGCATTAGCATGAGGCAGAACCCCAACAGCATAACGGCAATAGGCATAACCCTGTGAGCATAGAAACATCATCCTTGGGCAGAGGCACCACCCTCAGTGTAAAAGCCTAACCTTAGGACATAAGAACACATTGTGCATCATATCCTCAGGAATCCCACATTAGGCACGCTCATATCAGCAGGGCCCCCCTTAGGGAAAAGCATTAGGCAATAATCAGCAGTAGGGTAGACATATCACGCCACCAACATTGCGGATTAGTCTTTTGGCGCCACTGCGCCTGGGGAGCCCCCTCCTTCCAGGGACTCTAAAAGGAAAGTTGCCCAATCGTTGCAACTGCCCACTGTCCGGTGGGGCAGTTGTGGAAAGCCCAGTCAGCACCGGCACTACCGTGCCTCCAGAGCCCCCACTGGGACTCTAACAATCACCTTGCCCCATGTTGCAGCTGCCCACTGTCAGATGGGGCAGCTGTAAGTTCAGCACGGGCACCATGGTGCCCTCAGAGCGTCCACCGGCGGGGGCGGGCACCGACAATGTGCCCCGACACACCCCTGAACCCCTGGCAGACTGGGCCCCCTTTACTCACTGGGTCTTGCAGGCAGATCCAGGAGCGGGCAGGCAGCTCCTCCTCTTGGCCACGCTACCGGGGAGGACTCCGGTCTTCAGGCTCAGCACACGGGGCTCTCCTCAGGGCATGGGAGCCCCGCTACCTTACGCCGCACTGCCGCCTCCTCCCCTTGGGACTCCGGACCTCACCCGGGCCCTCGAGGCTCCAACGTCGGGACTCTTCCTTGGTTGCTCCCGCCTGGATTCTCCTTCCGTCTCGAGGGAGGCAGGCCACGCCCCCAACCAGTCTTGGGCTTCCGGGTCGCCGCAGGCAGCGCGGCGGCCCTCTGCTTATTCGCAACCCCGGTTGCGGCGGTGAGTTCCCCGGCGATCGCAGGAGTGCGGGGTGGGCACCCGCTACTCAAAGAGGCATCAATGCGGGGTGGGCACCCGCTCTTGGTTTACCCAGGCAGGAAGGCACGGGGTAGGCTCCCGCTGCACTTCCAAATAAGCCGCTCCCAAGGCAGCACTCTAATGCGGCACAAGCACGGGGTAGGCTCCCGCTAGCAAAAGTAAACATAAGTGCGGGGTGGGCACCCGCTTTCATTTAAATCAGCAAAAGTGCGCAATCACGCGGGGTAGGCTCCCGCTGAGCTTGTAACACCACCTCTCTCCCTGGCAGCACGCGCTGTAGGACCCACGCACCTTCTTCTACTGGGCAGGTGCTGGAGGTAGCACTCACGAGGCGCTAAGCGGCAGGAAAGTTCTTGGGGGCTTGGATAGCGCTGCAGCCCTCCCAAGGCGCTAGGCAGCAGGAAGAGCACAGTCACTGCTGGAATAAAGTTGTAGCGCTTCCCAGGCGCTAGGTCCCACCAAATAAAGCTGCAGCCCTCACAAGGCGCTAGGGGGCTGGCGAGGATCCAGAGTCCCACACAAGGAAGTAGTGCCCACACTCCTCACCTCCTTGGAATACAGGCAGTCAAAGTATAGCGCTCACAAGGCGCTAGGGCAGCAGAGCAGGCAGGCAAGGCTGGGCCAGATCAGCAGACAGTGGGCACTCATCAGTACAGGACAGCAGCTCCTAGAAGCAGTCATCTCCCATAAAGTGGCACTCCTCCTGACATAGCAGTCTTCACTCCAGCAAAGGCTCTCACTGGCCCTGTGGACAGCAGAGGGGTACAGATGGGCTCTGGGGCCAGCACACAGGCCCTTGCGGCGATACCTCCTGGCAGAGTGTCCCCTCTCAATCAAGTCCATGTTCAGTCTGTCACATGGAGGCACAGCCCCCCTATATATACCCCCCTCACCCCACCTACCAGAAAGGGCTAGAACCTTCTAGAAGGCTCCTGGCAGTTCCAGTCTCAACTGTCACTGTGGGGGAGGTGTATAGCACCCTGTCTGCCAGACTTCCCTCCAAAAGCTGGGGGTCTGGGAGACAGACAACTAGACCGGCAACCCACCTCCGGCAGGCGGCACAAAGCACACAGCAATGGCGTCCATTTTAAAAGTGACATTTTCTTCAATGGTCAAAGTAAACCTATGCACACCATTGCGCAGCATGCAATCACATCCATACAGCAAAAAGGCTAGGAGGAAAAGGCGAAAAAGTTCTGGATGACCCTGCAAGCAGGGCCAAGTCCAACAATGTCCAGTTGTAATCTGTATATTCACAGTGGCTCTGGTGCTTGAATGTACTGAACGGTCATTACCTGTGCAGCTATTATGCATTAGTCTGAATGGACTTGGTCTTACAATATTTCAGAAACGGAGATGCTTTGTCTTTTCTCTGGTGTCACATCCGGTCTTTATAATGATGCAGTGCCAGCGTTCTTGGATCCGACTTCTTTCTCTGTGAAATGAAAGTCTTTATGCATCACCCCGAGATGGCTCTTCTCGAGAATCATCAGCACCGGGCAGAATCTGTTAAATGTGTGAAGACAAACAGCCCTCTTTCCCCTGAGGCTTTCTGACACAATTGAGGACCCGTAAGCATACATCCTCTGATGTGAGCGTGGGTGGACGGAGCCTGGCCACTTCAGTGTTAAGTTCTGTTTCATATCTTGCCTCTTCTGCTGTCTTTATAATCACATTCTCTAGTTCCCCTTCCGCTCAGATGCATTTAGCCCACCGTAACATCATGACACTGTGCTTTGAGAATAACCAAACCTATCAGATTCAACACAGTGTGCTCGATTTTTGGGCAGAGGAGTAAATAAATCAGCTATATATATATTTTTACAATCACTAAAGGCTACATTTAGAACTTGGCAGACGGGGCACTCCATTACAGACGTGACAGAGTATCCTGTCCGCCATGCTCTTGGTTCATGTGTCTCATTTAGAGTCGGGCAGACTGTCAGCTTTCCGTCAGCGGAGCCCCTGTTGGCTCTGTTGACTAGTGATTCATTTAAGCTGGTGGTTGCCGGTGAGGTCCATTGGTACTAAGTTTTGGGGGCCGGCGCTTATTGTCCCGCATAAGACATCTTCTAAGTGAAGAGAGCAAATAACACACAGCGGCATATGTACAAGAAACAGGCATAACACTGCACTCAGTCAGTTTCAAAACACAGGGTTGCACGTATTTACAAAAATACGGCGCACCCCTGGCGCTAAAGAAGCTGCCTTGCACCAGCGCAGTCACCCTAGCGCCATTTTGCATGGGTGATTGTTTATGTGCAGGAAGGGACACCCATTGCCTGCCCCTTTCACGCTAAGTGCTGCGTGAATAGGGGACATTATTTACAAGGCGGCGTTAAGTGGCTTAATGCTGCCATGTAAATAAGGCGAAGGACTTAACACCACCAGAACGTCGCAAGAAGTGACGTTCTGGTGACGCTAACTCCTGCTGGTGGATTAAAGAGGCATGAGCTGGATGTAAGGCTACTAGCTGTGGCATTCGCTGTGCCAACGTTTAATTGCACCGGACGCGGGCTTCTGAGCAGAGATTTGGGCATCATCATTCTCTCTTACAAATTAAGGACTGCTGTTGACGGCAAGCTTCCTCGGACAATCTACCAAAGTAGAGCTGTCAGAGGAAGGGTATTACACCACCAGGTAAAGCCTGGTGGTTAGGGACTGAAGAAAGACAAATAATGACACCCACACTCAGGGAAAAAAACTTTCTGGGCGTGGAAGGTCATTAGTTATTTGTTGTTCAATAACAGAGTCTCATTTTGGGAGTTTGTTTTTGAAAAACAAAAAGTTTGCTAAAGTTTGGTGGACAGCCATCAAAACTGATGGCAGCCATCAACCAAATTTTTGCATTTTGTACCATGTCAGGAACCGAGTTGAAGGCAGTTCCTATGAAGGTATATAGAACACGGTCTGGTCAGTGCTGCCTTCTCAGTGACCTACCCTTTGTTATAAGTGAGAAAGGGAGGTGATTCAGTCACAGAAACCATAGAAGTAGCCTTCTAGCACAGGTCATTAATATGATGACTAGTGAGTGAAAGTATTTTTTTTTATATTGTTCTCTGTTTTTGTGAATTTAGAGAGTGCATAAGTGGTGTCAATCTGGCTCACGCAAGCTTTTACAATACTTTAATAGGCTAAGTTCAGGCACCTAAACAAGTCAAAAGACATGCCAATAACTCCTCTAGATTCTCTATGGAGTATAAAGGTACAACCAGGATATCTGAGATTTTTTGTGCAGAGTGTCTGCTTGTGGTATGCCAGAAGCAGAATATTGTCTGCTGTTGTGTGTGAATGTTGTGCAGACTGGCTGTTTGGTTGCATTGGCGTCACTAGGAGGGTGCGGGGGGTGCGGACCGCACCGGGTGACACCATCACATGGGGTGACACCTTTCCCAAATGAGACTATTTACTAAATAGTCTCATTATGGGAAAGGTGTCACCCCATGTGACCGCACTGGGTGACACCAACCCTAGTGATGCCGCTGTTTGGTTGAATGTCGAGAAACCCCCCTTCACCATGAATGCCTTTGATGAATATTGTTGCTTGTGGAAACCTAAAGCGCAATGGGGTGGAGCGATTAACAAACCCTGTTTATCTTGATTTGCATGGATGGGATAGGAGATCCCATGAGATGGACAACCTAAGGAGGGAAAGAGAGAAGCAACCTGTACTAGTCAAGCATTAGTGTAGGTACGACTAGTAAATCAGGCTGAAGATGTCTGTCAATCCAAAGTGCAGTTCGCTTGGACAAAATAATTTACAGAACAAAACCTTTATTTTGATAGTGGGTCAGCTTGTTTTCACTTTATTTGTTCAGACCTGGATCGTTGCTCCATTCTTTGTGTTTCTGAGTCTGGGAAATCCCACTCTGTTTATTTTTTTTACACACCTGGGAGCTCCCAGCCGAAGAGCTGGATACTAAGAAGTTGCATGTTCCCTGTGAGTCACTAGTGATATTGGGTTGTCCTCTTGGCCAGTCAATCAGGTTTGAATCTAGCACTTTCCTCTCCAGGAAGAGGAAGTCTTTCTTCCAACTACTGGTGAGTGAGCATTTGCCAGTTGTGAGTAACACATGCACACCTGAGAGAGCGGACATAGCAGTCAATGGATTTGGTCAGGAAAATTCTTTAGAAAAATGATGGTTCTTTATCCTTATTAAACATATTCATTTCACTGGCCAATCTCTCAGTGGTGAGGTGCATAGTGCCTACATAGTGGTTGGGAGATGGAATACATATTATTATTAAACAAGTCATGGTGGTTTGCGAGTGATTTATAAGCATACTTATAAATCCACTAACTATACTGAGAATATTAATCATGCCATTAAAAGTGGCAAATGCATTGATGACATTCTAATGATATGGAATAGCACATATTCAAATATGGATTAGATTTAGAATACAATAACTTTCTCATTTTCAAATCTGCAATATTAGAGATGCAATATGTTTAGGGATATGTATATTTCTGTGCAGCGTGAATTCTACCTAGCAGTAGTGGCTGGACTGTCCCTTTCTTGGGTCATACTAAGTCATATTTGCATATGTGCGTTCGCTGTCTACATTGGTACAGTGAGCAAAAAAGATACATTTTAATGCAGCCAAGAGTATACGAGTGGCTAATGTTAATTCAAGCATTCGCCCATCAGTTTTTCTCAACAATAATTCTTTGTCAATGTTTTGGAGTAAAGGCTTTAAAGTCTTTAATGATATTAAAATATTTCTAGACTAAAATTGAGTAGAACGATGCCTGCATAATAAACTGACAGTTTGATCTGTGTTTCTGCATAGTAGTTGCACTTGCCCACCATGTCAGATCAAGAGTAACTCCAGAAGGGAAATTCATAGAAATTTGGAGCAAACCTAGGAAATACATGGCTTGGCCACTGCAATGATGTCATATTTTAAACAAATTTATGGGATGTGATTATCAGTCAGAAGTACTTAGTAAGACGTGTCATAAGGTAGATAAGATGAACAGGTGCACACCGTAAACTCGAAATCAAACATAAATAAATAAAATACTCAAACCTTTGGAAGTTCACATTATTGACACTATTATACAATATTTATACCATTATCAAGTACTCAGGATGGTGTTAGACGTATTTAAAGCAAACCCAGATTTAAATTTAATTTCGAGTAATAACTCGTCAGTCACACATGTATGTGTGATTTGTGACAATTTCTGTCTTCTAGCAATTTTAAAGCAGAGGCCAGTACAGTTACTTTGTTGCTCACATAAACAAAGACTTATCACAATTTTTCCAATTGTTCCATATGTAAATGTGGCAAAAATAAACGCCTCACATCAACAAACAAAATGGTCTTAAAATATTACATTTTTAATTGTTTAAATAACTTTGGATTTACATCCCAAATCTGAGCTATCGTTTCTCATAATCAACAAAGGTGTGTACCTTTGCAGAATCAATCTGTAATCCCTAAACAGGGAATTCGACTTCAGACCTGCAAGTCAACATAAAGTATCATCTGTAGTGTAAAAATATACCTATGAATGTTTCTTCTTTTTGTAAATTACTTTAAAATATTTAGTGAATATATGCTCACTGAAATTATTATATACTTGTCACATATCTTAATACTTTTAATGTACCAATGTTGATGGAGTTCCTACTAGATATAACTATACAGAATCATAGCATTCAAGATTTCCTAAGTGAGTGAAATTACAAACCTAAGAATCACAAGGTAAAACACTTCCTAAAGATTCACAATTAGTAATTACAGAATGGTCTCCCCCTAGACCAGATCAAGAGACTGCAAAAGGTCCATTATGCAGCCAGCACCTCATGTTTGCACTAAGGAAGGCCATGCTGTAGAAGACAATGTTAACAAACTCCACTGGCTCCCAATACAAGAAAAAAGCACATTCAAGATTGTCTTCCCTACCTTGTAGTGCATTGAAGGATCTGGGTCTGGCCCCAACTTAGAATCAAGTCCAGATAAAAAAAAAAACAACCAGCCCACATGCTCCACTCCACAGAGCAAGACTTTCTTGTCATAGCAAGATCTAGAAACAAGAGCAAATGCAGTAGGAGATTTGCTTTGCAGCCCCACCACCTTCCCTTAGTGATCCTCAATTCCCCTCCCCTTATGGCCTTTAGATGTAAGTGCAAAACACACCATTTCCAAGCCTAGCGCTATTATGGCTCTCATGATGGCTGTATACATGTTTGTTGTAATGTAATTCTCTCTGATGACCTGTTGTTTATTTTAATGCAGTGATTCATCCCAAACTTTCTAATCACTATGAATAACAGATGTTACTCTGACCCAAATAAGGCCATTCAATTTATCAGTTGTGGAAGGATGGAAAGTTGTGTCTGTCTCATGGGAATTTGAACTTGTGACTTTCTATCTCAGATATCCTGTGGGCAATTTATAATGTCTGTAATGCTGTATGTTAGCTCAGTTTCACAATATTCCAAATGTCTGACAGTCTTTTTTGAATGAGGTTACTGAATTGTATATTTAAGATCTCATTGTTTTTTCACCATACCCCAACACAGTAACTGAATCCCATCTCATAATGCTGAAGGTGCTAGTGGTTTTGAGGTCTCTTCAAAGCTCTGGTAAAGATGGGTACATCTAACTTTTACAATGGCTATCATGTGATAACCTGCCCTCTGTGCAGAAAAACAGGACAGTATTCATTGGTTCCAAACTTGGTACACATAGCAAATTCCATATTGCATTCAGAAATAATAGTATAATGATTTCTGTTCTTATTTAATCATGTGATTCCTCTGAATTGGAGGTTTGGGATGTGACACTTTTCCCGCTGAAGCTTGTTTGCTATTTTGTTTTAAAATGCAACTGTCTCTGGGCTGTAGCTCATTCTTCCCATATTGCAGTGAAGATTAGTGCTTTAGGTGAGAAATGGTACAAATAAAATTGCCATTACATCCCAAGGTTGGTGTCCATTGTTATTCCCTGCCTAGAGCAAGTTTTATTTTTTTGAAAGTATGGAAATCCAAAAGCCTCCCTTCTTGGTAGGTAGTTGTAGTTTTCTTAGTAGCATATAGTGTTCTCTTGCACCCAACATAAACGTACTCAGGATATTTTCAATCTTATTGTAGTATTTTATATTGCTAATATTTTGGTGTTCCAGAACAATTAAAGTATTTTTGATAAAATTACCATTTTTGGGAGTTTGGCCTGATGTCACTTCAACAATTCTCGGTTCAGCTGCCACCCTGATCATCATTTTACAGATTGTGTGCCTTAGGGGGATGAGACACCTATCTTTATCCAAATAAAGGGTCACTGCATTTCCCTTTACAATTTACCTAGCGATGGCAATCCGCCAGTGTTGTCCTCCTTTTCAACATTCTTCTCTGTGGGGTATTCTTGAAGATAAGTATTATGACATGGACCTGCTTGGCCTTCTCTTTCACAAGGTTCTTTAATGACGTCATTGGATAAGGTAATATCTGTCTCAACCAAAGGCAGTCATTGCCCTGCAATTTACTGAAAGTCTTTCCCAAACGAATACAGAAACAACGTGACTTACTGTCTCCTTACCTATAAAAGGAAGAGATTCTTTCGACTCTGTACATCACAGTGCTTCGAATAGTTGTTTGTTGGGTGTCTTGTTGCTGGATTTCTTCCTTTGCCTTTTTCCTTATTCCTCTGCATTTCAGTAGTCTTCTACTCCCACCCGTGCCTTTTCTGCATCATTGTTCAAGAGTAAGAGTATTTTATTTGCACAATTAATTAAAATCATTGCAATTCGTACAAAAACAAGTTAAAAACACTGTCCAAGTTCTATTTAAAAAGAGGAATTCATGGGAGCAAAGGGGATCATAGCTGGCAAGGCAAAGATTCTTGGCGGTCGTCTACTGGTAACACGGAATTGATCTCAAACATGAATTTTACAAAACGGGCGGCCATCTGAGCTGAGTCGCCCCTCATACACTCCTCTAGAGCTTCTTGGCATGTCCGGACATTCAGGATCCGCCAAATTGGGCGCAGCCAAAAAGTTCGCAAAGGGAGTAAGGTTCTGCAGATGCACAAGACGTGGATAACATTTTCTTCCCCGTTGTTACAAAAACGGCACTGTGTGGGCACATCTTCCTTGTACCTCCGGCCATACTTGTACGCCATCAGCGGGATTAGGCCAAAACGTAATCTCATTAGATGGTGTTTCACACGTGGTTTCATGGATGATGACAAGTAGTATGGCAGGGTTTTAGGGGCATAGAGTTTTGACGCCCAACTGCCTTGGGAGAGATTTTTCATGGCTAGCTCATCATGTTCCAGTGACAAGATCTTTGCTTGTTTGGTCAGGATTTTTGCAATCGACCCTATGGGTAGCGAGCTTGCCCATATATCTTGAGCCTCTAGTGCGTCCAGGCAGAATGTTAAGAATTGGCTCCAGAAAGTACTAGGATTGTTTAACAGAGACCATATGCAACTCTTTAATGTAAAGTCACGAGCCGTTTTGTTTTTTAAACAGTAGGCGATAAATCTTGCTTTCATAACCCAGTGTTGAGATGACAAGGAGAACTCCATGCGAATTTGGGCATGAGAGGTCGAGTTGGGTAGGTGGAACACTCTGCGAAAACACAATGACTGCGCTCTGTCAAGCCAGGTGAACATTTTGTCTTTAAAGGTTATGGCGCCAAAGGCTATTGTCGGGAGAAATTTGGCTCCCATCACTCTGATTAGCGGCGAAAAATCTGGAGAATGAAGGGCTTTCGTGGTTCTTACGAAAGCCCCCTCCAAACTGCGGGCCACACCCTGCATTGCGGTGATATGCTGCGCCGGTCTCCCTTTGTGATCCATCCAGACACCCAGATACTTGTATGCAGTCACTATCTCTATTTACTTCCCTTCAATGTACTAAGAGCGCTTTCTAGCTCGTGAGCGCAAGACTATCATCACCTTAGTTTTGGTGATGTTGATCTCCAAAGCGTTTGTTTTGCAGTACAGGGCCAGAGAATCGAAGAGTCTTTGAAGGCCCACCTGGGTTTGATCGAGAAGGATCGTGTCGTCAGCATATTGCATCGATTGAATTTTAGTGGATTCGATTCGAGGTGGAAATGCTCGGGAGAGGGCCAGCCACTCGGGCAGGTCTGCTAGATACAGATTGAAGAGTAGAGGAGCCAATATGCATCCCTGCTTTAAGCCTCTATTAGTCGTGATTTTATTGGTGGTTGACCATCTCGAGGAAACTCTTATTTTTACCCAGGTGTCAGTATATAGGGCTATGAGAGCATTCAGTAGGGGCTGCGGGATGCCCCATTTTGTTAATTTTTCCCAAAGTTTGGGGCGAACGACGCTATCAAAGGCTTTTCGGAAATCAATGAATCCCAAATATAGCGATTTTCCTTTGGTAGCGAGCGTACTCTCAATCATGTGAGCTAGGCAGATCAAATTATCTTCGATGTGGCAGCCCTTTTGGAATCCAGTTTGACTGAAGGGTATTAATTTGCGATCTTCCACCCAGGTAGTCAGTTCTTGTAGTAGGACACTTGCATATGCCTTCCCTTCCACATCAAGGAGGGCAATCATCCGGTAATTGTCGGGGTTGGACCGCAAGCCTTTTTTGTGGATGGGGACGAGAAGAGATCCTCGCCAGGAGTCCGGAATGGGCCCACCCATTCTGGTTGCCTCAAATAAGGTGGCTAGCAATGTGGCCCACTTGTGAGTGGATGCTTTGTATATCTGTGTTGGTATGCCATTTGGGCCTGGTGCCCCCCCTGGGCGCATTTTCTTTATTATAAGTGCAACTTGGTTTGGAGTTATCTTAATAGTGGGCGCCAATCCGAGGTGAGAGTTAACGTGGTTGGGACTAAAGAGGCTGGGCCAGTTGGTTCTGGCTGGCTCTACATAGAGTGCTTCAATGTAGGCCTCCCATTCAGCAGGAGAGATGTTTGTTACAGTGGGGAGTTGGGCAGATCTAACACCCTTATTTACCCAGCTCCAGAATCTTCTTTGATCCTTTGATTTTATGATTTCGTGGGCGGTTGCCCAGTGATGTTCTTCTTTCATTCTCTGAGAGGTGAAGCTTGCCTTCCTATATTCCTTGCGAGTGATAGATATTTTATCGCGCAAGGATTTGTAGTCTGTCGCTGTAGGCGCGCCTGCGCAGTAAGTTATTTAATTTGTGCTTAATGCTCATTGTAAATTGCTTATGCTCAGAGAGGCAGGATGTGATTGGGGTGCAGTTGTTTGGCTTTTTAATTATCTTTGTGGCTAAGTTTTCTCTGAGGTCCACCACTGCCGTTTCCCACGACGATGCAGTCAATTGGTCACTGGACTCTTGTTTCAATTTGACCAGAAAATCATCCACCTTCTCTTCAATTATTTCCTGGTTATCCACAGTCCACCGTAGTTTTCTTACAATCTCTAGGTTGTATTCTTTCCCAATCAGATAGATTTTTGGGCGATAACACTGCCAGGATGAAACTTTGCACGTTAAAATGGCGTGATCACTTTCCGGTGAAGGAGTTACCACAAATTCCTGGACAAGGTGGAAGTGGGCAACTGAGATCCATATATAGTCCAGAGTGGCCATTCTGGAGGAGGATACATGGGTCTACGCATATATATGTTGTCGAGGCACATATATGTGGCACTATGTATAGCCAGGGGCTTATTACGAGTACGGGGGTCCTCAAGACCGCTGTACTTGCAGTGACGGTCCGACCATCACCATCCCTGGGGGTCCCCCGCCATATTTGGAGTGTAGCGGTCGTACCGCCACGAGACCACCGGCTCCGCTGGGAACAAGGATCTCTCTGCGCGGTGGTCTGCACCCAACCTCAATATGCTGGCGTTGCCGATGCCGGCACCGCAGAGGATATTACAACCTACATATCCACCGCCCTTTTCATGGCGGTGAGCCCGTCATGAAAAGGGTGGCAGACATGCAGGAAAGGGGGCCCTAATGGGCTCCCGGGCGGATCTGTGCCTGGGAATGCTTCGGGGGGGGACATGCTGTGCCCCCCTGGAATTGCTACCCCGTTCATGGTGTGGCAGGCAAGACATGGTGCATGCCACACCATGCAGGGACATGCTGCAGGCACTGTCACAGCAGCAATCTGCTGTTAAGGCTTTCCCATGAGCCTTACACAGCTGCCACCTTGATACCGCCACAGCACTGCCCGCCCACTCTGGATTACACTCATAATTCGGTGGGAAGGCGCACAATGGGTTTGGCAGTCCTTCTGTCGGCACAGCTGTGGCGGGCTCACAGGAGGACTGCCAAACTCATAATAAGGCCATAGATCTATACTTACCTCTTTACACTTAACTTCACACATTTTTGGTTGTCGATACTCAGTCTATTTTTGTATCATAATATTTAAAAGTCAATATTCTTGAACTATACTTCTGTGATGTAATTGGGGTCAAAAGCCATGTTATGTCCCATAATATAATGTCTTAGGAAGTGAAAGGGCTGGTGATGTCAGCTTTGCAACTGCTAGAACTTAGCTCAATTCTTGTCCATGATATTGAAAGATCTGATTTCCAGATATATTCAGACAATAGTGAGCAGCAGTGTGTGCCCTTGTTTCTACAAACGTTTTAAGGCAAGTGTCTCCAATGGGCAGCTTTCCAGCTGCCTGTAGTGGAAGAATGTAAACTGGGTGAAGGATGGGGTGTGTCCCTGAATCAATTTGCATATTCATGTGCCCTGCTTTGTGTGTGCTTGTGTGTGTGTGTCTTGAGTGAGTGTGCATGGTGTAGGGTCAGTCTATGACAGATGCTAAATTGCCCTGGCAGCACTTTCTGGCCTCTGAAACCACCAGTAGCATCAAGTCTCCAAGCTTGGCATATTTCATCATTTTGTGACAGTTATGACTGTTCCTGACACTATGGTGGCCAGTATAGACATAATGGTGGCCTTGGAAAAGTGGTAGCTCATTCTGGCACATTGTCAGCATCCGTTGCCTAATTGTAGCTCATCTACCATTGTGGCTTCTGCCATGAGCAGAATGGTGCTGTTTCTTCATATTTTGTAGGCATTATTGGCCTACTTTGGGCCATCTCTCACATAATATAGTGGCATGCTGCTGGTCACTCTTACTATATTTTGGGCATCCTTGGCATTAATGTGTCCAGCCCTGCATAATGGTGGCTATCCTTGGCACTATATTCTCCATCCTAGCATCATGGTGGCCCTGGCATCAGGGCCGGACTGGCTACCGGGCGTTTTGGCATGCTGCCGAGCTAGGGGCTGATGTCACTGCGGTGGGGGCTAATTTCGTTGATGGAGACCTGCGTGTGCTTCGAAATAAACAAAGCAAAACGAATTTCGTTCAGCACACGCAGGTCCCCATCAACGAAATCAGCCCCCAGCTCGGCAGCATGCCAAAACGCCCGGTAGCCAGTCCCGCCCTGCCTGGCATAACAACAGCCATCTTGGCATTATGATGCCTATCCCTTGTCAGGGACAGCAATAGGTGATGCAGAATGCAGAACTTGTCCATGTTCTGCCCTTGTACCCAAAAACGTGATGAAAATGGCAAGCTGATGTTTGGGGACCAAATGTGTATGTACTAAAGAATCAAAACGTGCATTTGAGACAAATCAGTTTTTTTCTGAGAAGAACAAGCTTTTGTCTGGGGGATTTGAATTTGTCTACTCAGAATGGAAAGTGTGTATATGATAGTAAAAGGTGTATTTTTAGACATTGTTAGTCAAATTTCCGAAGAAATAATTACTGAAGTAACAAAATATATCAGAGTTTAATAGTAAAGGACAATTATGGGTTACTAGGCCTGTTGCTGACGCCATTTCCATGGGGCCGGAGGTCACTTGCTGCCATATCATATTTTATTAATCACGTGGAGGCCTTTCATAGCGCTAAAGTCTTTAATTATAATAATCTTACTCTTCGTACTCCTTCCTTATGTTCATAATGGTCACTCTTGGTATTGCAGTATGATATGGTCATTGTTATAATCTTGGTTGAGGTAGCCATAATAATCCCATATATAATACTTTTAGTTGCTTGAGAAGAATTTCACTGATAAGATGTAGCTCCTTATAGAAAAGTTTGGTCACTCCTGTATTAACCCCTATTCTCCGAGTGTGGGGGCATATTATCAAGAACGGCGTTAAAAATTATCACCGGTTTAGCGGCAGAAAACTGCCGCTAAAGCGGCGATAATGGGCTTGATAATATGCCCTGGAGAATTCCAATAGAAGTCCATGTTCTGGTGTGAACATGGGCTTCTATTGGAATTCTCCAGGGCATATTATCAAGCTCATTATCGCCGCTTTAGCTGGCAGTTTTCTGCCGCTAAACCGGCGATAATTTTAACACCGTTCTTGATAATATGCCCTGTGAATCTTACAAACCGATCTCTTTTGATGCCTAAAGCCTTTTTTCAAATTTACATGTGAAAGGTGATCATTTAGTTTAACAACAGCACTGAAACGGGTATATGATAAGTACATTAGCTGTGGGTTCAAGCGTTAAAAGTAAGTCCCCTTGATTTACACTGCCTCAACACAACATGGGTAAAAACTAATTGTCGGATAAACTGAAGGAAACAGTCTCATAAATTAAGGGGCATTACAAACCCTTTTCTCTAGTTGCTTACCTTATATTTCGAACATTTTGTTTCTAAATTTTGCTTCAGTAGATAGCAAATAATAGTGTGATTTTGTGCAAATAACTTAATTTCCCTGTGCCTCAAATTGTAAATGGGACCTATAAAACCATGTACAGTGTTCTGTCTAATAATACTTTCAAAATTGCATCTTTCCAGCCCTTTCTACAATATAGTTTCTATTCAGACCTCACACACGATGCTGTAATACGCACAGCACCTGATGACAGATGTGTCGGCTGTAATAAAATGTTCCCTGAAAAGTGCTTTGCTTTCGCTTTCAGGTTGGATCGTGCTATTTAAAAGACCAAAAAGAAATAAATTACTAACAGTTGTTATTACAAATTCACATGTGATTTGAGACCTCAAAGATATCTTTTTTAAGTTCAAGAAGATTTTATTGAGAAATATAAAGGTGTCTATGAGAAAAACATAATAATAGTCTCACATCTGTACATTCAGAATAGGCGTATTAAGGATAAGCAAATCGGACTTATAGATACAACATATGAGAAACAGTAATACAAATATGATCTGAGTAATAATAAGTTATGGAAAGTATTAGGAACAATTAGGAGATCATGGGGGTTTAAGAACTTCCTGTTGTGATGGTTGTAGTTGGGGGAAGCCCTTGGCACTTACATCCAGAAATATTGTAATAGGTGACCACATATCTAAACGTTTCATTGCCAAGTTTATAGGGTAAACAAAAGTAGTGTCTACCCTGTGATTGTGACAAACAGCGTACCACCAAGCTCTATAAGAAATTTTTGTGGAGTCTTTCCAATTAACAGTAATTTGTTGAAAAGCAACTGCTAATAATAAATCAATAATTTTAACATTGAGCGTCATATCTTCCCAAACAGGTGAAAGGCTACCTAAGAAAACATTCACAAAGGAAAAGGGAAACTCTGTGCCAAAAATTAGGTTGATTTGAGCCCAAACTTGTTTCCAGAAGCTGCAAACAGATACGCATGAGAACAACATATGAAATAAATCAGCATTTGGAGATGAACATGTCCAGCAAACATCTGACACATTTGAAAAACTTTTACTTAAAACATGCGGTGATAATAAAAGTCTGTTGTATACAAAAAATAATGTTTGCGTTGTGTTTGCTAATCTGGAGGATTTACGTAACTTAATCCATAAATTCTTCCATAAAGAAATTGGCCAAGAAGCTTGAAAATGATGTTCCCACGTCTCTTCTATTTTGGATTTCTGCCTAATAATGTCATTACACTGTAAATAACTGTATATAGTGGAAGCTTTAGGTGTACTTTTTAACAGAGCATGCAACTGTGAGAAGGAGTCCGAATTGTTAGAGGTGGTAGACATGTTGGATATTTGGGTATATGTAGTCATCACAGCGTCCTTTAAAAGATTGTATTTGCTGATGTATGAGGCAGGTAGGTTAAACAGCTGGCTAAGCGAGGGAAAAGATAAAAAAACTGATTGGGAGAATAGCTGATGAACCCAAAGTAATCCTTTCTGCCTCCAAATTTTCCAATAGAAGGGTTTATTATGTATAAGTAAACTCTTATTATGCCAGATAGTTGAGGAAGGAGTCTGTAGTGTTATGTATGGGGGGAAATGATGATTGGAGAAGTTTAGAGGTCCATTTAATTATGGGAGTAGAAAGGGTCTGTGGTTTGCGTGAGAAGGAAAGATATTCATGAAAGGAAAAGGGAGATAAAAAAAGACACTCAATTGAGGTCCATAAAGGGCAGTCGTCCGTGGGTTCGAGTAGCCAAAAAGATGCCTGGCGTAGATGGAATGCCTTCTGATACGCCCGGAAATCAGGAAAATTGACTCCACCTTCTGTTTTGGATCAAGATAGTCTTGTAAGAGACATTCTGGGTTTTTTATTGTTCCATAAGAAGGAAGATAGGATGGAATTGATCTTCTTAAATGATTTAACAGGAATTGGGATTGGTATGTTGGAGATAGTGTATAAAACTATGGGCGTTAGCATCATCTTTATGGTGTCTAAGCGTCCCCACCAAGATAAGTAGAGGGGGTGCCACTTAGCTGTTAACTCGGAAAGCTTTTGAATACATTTGTTCATGCATAGTGCTACTGTGTCTGAAATATAAGGTGTGATGTATAGCCCCAGGTACTTAATATGATTGGGACTCCATGTAAAGTTAGAAGCACTAAATTCTGGTTTAAAAGTGTATTTGGTTAAGGGCAAGATTTCGCATTTATCATTGTATAGTTTATATCCCGAAATACGGGAGTATGCTTGGACTTCAGATAGAAATGTAGGGATTGATTCACTAGGATTGGACATAAAAAGCAAGATATCATCAGCGTAAGCTGCAAGTTTAATATGGTAACTTGACAATTGGAGACCATGTAAATTTTGGTTTTGGCGTAATTTGGAGAGAAAAGGTTCCAGAGCCAAATTAAACAAGAAGGGAGACAAGGGACATCCTTGGCGAACTCCTCTGCCCAAATCGAAGAATGGGGAAATCAAACCATTAGCGCAAACTGCAGCACGAGGACTAGAATAGAGAAGCGAAACCAAGGATTTAGGACCAAAGCCAAACCATTTAAGAGTGTAAAACAAATAAGTCCACTCAACCCTATCGAACGCTTTTTCCGCGTCTAATGCAATTGCAGCTAAAGATTTTTGTAGGCGGGAAGATTTGGACAAAACGTTAAAAAGAAGCCGTGTATTGTCTGTGATGAATCGTCCCTTGACGAAGCCAGACTGCTCCTTTCCCAACAAATTTGGTAGATAGGAATCTAATCTAATGGCTAATGCTTTAGAAAATATTTTATAATCGATGTTAACCAGGGAAATGGGCCTATAGTTTTTACAAAAACTAGGGTCTTTGCCTTCCTTGGGGATGAGACATATATGAGCTTCTGAAAACGATCCAGAAGAGTTGTTAGAGGAATGAAAAAAATTCATTAAGGAGTGCACTTTGGGTAAGAGGAGTTTGGAAAAGTGGAGATAAAATTCAACGGTAAAACCATCCGGACCCGGTGCCTTATCTTTTTTAAGATGTTGAAGTGCATTAAAGAGCTCTTGCCGTGTAATATCTGACTCTAGGGAGGATAAGTCTAAGGAGGAAAGTTGGGGCTTTAATATGTTAGAAAAAAATGTGATAGGGATTGATCAGTGGGTTGCGTTTCAGATGAGTATAGAGATTTGTAAAATAGGGAGAATAAATTTAAAATTTCAGCATCCTTAAATTTCAAATTTGAATTTGTGTCATGTATCGATTCTATATTTAATTTGTTCTGCCTGACTTTTAAATAATTGGCCAGTATTTTGCCAGCTTTATTTTTTCCTCCATAAAACTTTGCACTGGACTTCAACAGGTATAGTGAGGCATCATCTGTCGACTTCTTATTAAACTGCAATTTAGCGTTTATAAGGGCTGCTAAGCAATCTTTCGATTGGGATGTATAATAAGAGTGTTCTAACTTCTTGATGTCATGGAGAATATTTTTAGTTTGTATACGTGCAATTCTGCGTTTCTTGGCAACAAAACCGATGATGAAGTCTCTCGCTGAGGCTTTATATGCATCCCATATAGTTGAAAACGGCATGTGCTCGGTTTGATTGAGTTCAAAATATTCATTAAAAAAAGTAGTGAAGGAGGCAGTGAACTCTGGGTTTAACAGGAGGGTATTGTTAAAACGCCATCGTCTGGGGATCAGAGATTTAGGTAAAATGTCGATGCCAACTGAAACAGGAGCATGATCCGAAAGTAGAATAGGACCAATTTCTGCATATGTAAGTGTTTGTGAGATATTGTGGGAAACAAAGATATAGTCTATTCTTGATTGGGTATGGTGGGAGGGGGAATAGAAAGTATATTCTCTGGTCGTTGGATGACACAGTCGCCAGGCATCTAGGAGTTTATGTTGAGTAATAGTGTGAGTAAAGGATTTGTGTGGTTTGTTAGGAACAAAGGGAGATCTAGAGTTTCTGTCAACAAATGGGTCAAAAACCTGATTACAATCACCAGCTAATATAAAATTATCTGACATGGAAAGTGAAATTTGCTTGGCCAATGCGGACCAAAAAGAGGGTTCACCACATGTGGGGGCATAAACATTGAGAAGAGAAACTGGAACATCCTTTAACAACAATGTAACATTCAGCCACCTGCCATCTTTATCAGACTCCTGCGACACAAATGATATAGGAAGTGACTTTCGACAAAGTATTGTCACTCCGTTACGTTTCCCATCCCCTGGAGATGAGAAAGCAGCCCCCACCCAACCTCTTTTTAATTTTAATGATTCAGCATCTGTGAGGTGAGTCTCTTGTAAAAACATATATCCGCATTCAGTTTAGCTAAGTGGGTGAGGACTCTTTGTCTTTTGATAGGAGAGTTCAGGCCCCTAACGTTCCACAAAATGAGTTTTAATGACATAAGTAATCGAAATTGAAATAATTCCTATCTATGGGACAAAAGTCCAACTCTTTATAACAACATCGCATGTTAATAAAAGAAAGTATGAAAAAATGAAGAAATGGTGAGGACTCAGATAAGAAAGAAGTAAAATATATAGAGAGCGCAGACCTTGAATGAAAAATCAAATGAGCAAAAAAGGGAGAGGTAGAGTTTATGATTAGGTGAAGAAGGGATAGGGAACTAAGAAGAATGAGTGATAGAATATCAAGCAATATAGTGCAAAAAAGAGAGTAAGACTGAATATGAGTATGAAAGACACCAAAGTCAAAAGGCGAGAAAAAATGTAAGACGAGACAAAAAACAAAAGACAAAACTAACGACATACCTACACAGGGGAACAAGAATGTGGGGGTAGGTGGAACCACACGGAGCAGACGAGACGTCCAGTAAAGACTGGACCGGACCAGGAAGGGAACACGCCATGACAAGAACATTTCTGTGGAGGCAAAGAGAAAAAATGCATTGATGAAAGTAGTTCTAACTTATATACTAAAATAAAACATAAAAGAAGCAAAATCTAGTAAGATTAGTTGACATTATCAAAGATAAGACTGAAATATAGGGCTAATAAAAATATAAAACAGCGAAAATACTGCTAACAACGAGAAAATGACAACTCGGAAAAGATGCACAAGCAAGTCAGGTTCCGTTTGAGGAGGATGGTCTTGAGGAATCCATGGACACTGTGGTGTGAGCGTTAATGAAGCTTTGCAGGCGTAATGGATCTTCGTAAGAAGTGGTTTTGTTGTTATAGGTGACTTTGAATAAACATGGGTGGAATAAACCATATCTGGCACCCATGGAACGAAGGACTGGTCTCATGTCCAGGAAAGCTTTACGTCGTGACGCAGTTGCTTTGGAATAATCTTGTGCAAAAAATAATGTAGCTCCAGACCAAGTAATTTTTTGAAGAGCCCTAGCAGCAGCCAAGACTTTCATTAGATCTGTGTACTCTAGAAAGTACAAGATGACTCCTCTCGGCCTCTGTGAAGATGAAGTATTAGTCGCAACTCAGCCTAATCTGTGGGCACGTTGAATATTCAAAGTGGCGTCTTCTGGCAAATGAAGAATCTTGGGGAGAAAGGATTTAAAGAAGGAAATAGGATCCGCACCTTCAACCCCCTCTGCCAAATTATAAATGCGCATGTTGTTTCTCCTATTTCGATTTTCAAGGTCTTCGACCTGTTTTTGTAGTGTTGATACTTGAGAGCTTAAGGAGGTAACGCACTTAGTGGTCTCTTGGATTGAGGAGACATTCTGCTCCACTGTTGTGAGTCTAGCATCCAGCTGCGACCAGTTGTCAGATAGGACTTGTAATTTAGTATTTGTTTCCTCCATGAAAGGTCTGAGGGCTCTTATTTCCTGGAGTAGTAATTCCATTGAGACTGGAGAAGCTGGTTTGGGTGGTGAGGGGGGATCTTTTTTTAAGCGTTTCACGTTCGACTTTCCTGTTGTTGATGCCATAGGCTCCATGTCTGTATTATACTTGTCTAAACCAATGAGCCTCAAACTGTCTAACTTGGAGAACTCTGAAAAAATTCTTGAGTTTTTAATGAAGATGCGTTTTGGTTTCGGTGTAGCAGAAAGGATACCTTTTATTCTGCCCATCAAACTGTAATATCCAGAATCCAGAAAACAGACAGAGACTTCGAGAATAAGGAAATTAGCCAAGAGGAGAAGGGTCTGGTTAAGGCAGTGAGCAGTTTAACGGAACGACGTCTTGCAAAATAAATGCTGGAAAAATCAACCTTCCACAGAGTTCTAAGAGCCTGCGTAGAGCAAAAGTTCGTTGAATCACCACCACAGAATGAGGAGCTGGGTTACCTAACAATCACTGTGGCTCTCCTAAATCGTATCCATAAGAAATGTCACATTTGAGAAGAACGCCTTTTACAGAGCCTCATACCGTTGTAAGAAGACATCTAGTGTGCCTCTTAATAATGCTGAGAAGGTAACAGGGTGAAGTTAGAAATGAGAGAAAACAAGCAGACAAAATGGCGGCTATACCTCCATTGCCTCATTATCTGTGGAGAAGCAGTATGAGCCAAGCTGTTGTGCTGCCATGCGCCTCTGCTGATAGGGAGGATGATATTGCTGGAACACAGGGATAACAAAGAGCGTGAAGTTGGAGGAGCCAAATCATCACCCCTGTGTTAATCAGAACGCTCGCGTTTCCTCAGAGCAAAAAAAAAAAAATGGCGGCCGCCAAAACGCGACCTCATGAAAGCGCGGGCAATTCCCAATAAGTTCGTGAAAATTACCGAAAAAGCGGCGTGAGTGACTACATCACTGTGAGCATCACTTCACCCGCGAAGTCTTCCAGGAAGCGTCTCCACCTTGGGTCTGCGAGCGCGGTTCCCCTGCTCCGGTCCGGGAGCTTCACCGCAACGCCGCCATGTCTGCCGGGCTCCAAGCCACGCCCCCCTCAAAGATATCTTAAGAAAGGGGAAAGGCCATGGTTCATGTCTTGGTAAAGTAGCAGGCTTGCAAGAAGCCAATTGCAAACAGAACCACGCCGACTGTTTTAGAGAAACTATAAATATTTTTTTATGTAATCTGTTGCGTACTGCACAGCTGTGTTTTCCCTCACAAGTCCCAACTCAAAATAGAAACGAAACACCCATTTTAAGTATCATTCCGCTCCATTTCCTGCACGTCTTATATGGTGTAATTAATTTTGCACAAGGCCATTTTCTCGATTATTTTTTGCGATCTTCGTATCTGGACTTTTCATTATTTATTGTTTTCTGATGAAGCACTGCTCAGACCTGCTCGAGCATGACATTGAAATTCTAATCATTTCCCTTCAGAATCTTATCTGTTTCATTACCTGCCGAGTAAACCTTCAGGCAATGTAAAAAGCAACGTATGCAAGCACTGCTTGATTTATGCAGGTGGTGGGCACAGGCGCTTATTTTTGGGGACCGGGACCAGACCAGGAATAATTTTTCCTCGTGAGACTTTTATCCTGGGCCAAAAAAGTGGAAGACGGAAAGGAGAAGAAGAAGGGGCAATATAAGGGAAGGAAAAAAGTGACAAAAAAAGAGCCTGCAATAATGGTATAAAGAGACAGTAAATGTGGGGGTGGTGGGAGGAAGGGATAAGAGGTGGAACAAGCATTTGCAATGCAATCGGTCTCACCTTTTGGACCTTATATGTATTTAGCTATGCAGCACATTAGCCTGGGTGCTGAAACATCTACTGTTCTTTAACATGGAGGGAAAGTAAGCACCAAACTGCGTGACATGCCAGGTATGGGAACACATGGAGAGAAATATTGCCTTCAGCGGGAAATGGTATAGTCCAAAGCTCTAAAATCAGGGCCTTCAGTGGTCATATCACTGAAAATACAAGATTTGAATAAAATATTATTGTTTACGAGTGCTTGTGGAAGACAATTTCTATGGACTGGAATCTAGAGAGTGCTAACGTGATTCAGGTATTTTACTGACCTCTGCTGGTCGTTTTGTATCAAGAAAGTTAAATAGAGGCAGTTGCCAGAAAAATAAAAAAAAGAAAGTCCCTCAGCAGAAAGCAATTCTGGTATTTTACTGACCTCTACTGGTCGTTTTCTATCAAGGCAGTTAAATAGAGGCAGTTGAACAGAAAAAAAAGTCCCTAAGCGGAAGCGTACAAGTCCCAGGGATGATCTCCAGAGCCCACAAAGTACATACACATATAAGTATATACTAAAGTATATTCAAGAGGTCTCGAATGCTCGACATAATAAAAACAAGCATTTGCAATGCAATAGATCTCGCATTTATGCGAGTTTGAGCTATTGGCACTGTAAATGACAATGCCTTTTATTTATGTTTTGGTTTTTAAAACATAAATAATAAGGCATTGATATTTACAATTCCAATAGCTTAAACTATCGCAAATGTGAGACCTATTGCATTAAAAATGCTTGTTTTATCCTGTGTACTTGCAGCGGCACTGAACGTATCCATTAAAAAGCACATGAGAGTGGGCACTTCGTGAAAAAAAATAAGCACATTATTTGCTTGTGAGCCGACTGCCCTTCTTGACAAGCAAAATCAAATACAGTTTAATTACGAAGCATCTACACAAAAAGCAGGATAAAGTACTATAACATTTAAAGTGAAACAACTCTCCAAGGAAAGCATGTTGAGAGTAAAAATATGAATTTGAAACTCCTTTTATTAACGGTGAAAGCCGACTCTGCATTTTATAACATTATGTGTGGACGGCTGGAAAAGAAGAATAAAGACGACAGGGGCAGAAGCTAGGGCACCTCTTTAGAACACTTTGGGGCCGATTCCGATCTCGGCCGGTAGTGCTCCGAATCGGATTCGGATTTACCGGATCCGATTCGGAGCCCTGTTTCCCGACCGAATCGTACGCGGGTCCGGCCGAGCGAGTACGATGCAGGCACCCGCGAAATCTCCGACCGACTCGAACGCGGCTTCAACACGCTCCGACCGACTCGCATGGACACGACTCGCACCGCGCTATGGAGACGTTTCCCGGCCGGGTAAGTACGATGCGCCGTCCGGCTCGAAAAAGCTGTCAGAGCTGGACTTTGGGGGTCCGCGTCGGACCCCCCTGTACGCGTAGGCGCGCGAGTCGCACACAGGGGGGACCCATGGGTCCCCCCTACCTGTGCATGTACGCCGCGATGCGCATGGACGCGTACACGCTGTAGGGGGCGCCCTTGACCGCCTCGCACCCATTGAGTCAATGGGAGCCCGCGTACGCGTCGTACGCCAGGCTCCCATTGACTTCAATGGGAGTCCGACCGAATCGAGTCCGATGGCATGCGAACGCATCGTACTCGTTCGGTCGGACTGCTAGGGTCCGATTCGGTCGGAATTCTCTCCGGGTCCGGCTCGGTCGGAGAGAATTCCGGCCCGAATCGGAATCGGCCCCTTTGTGTGAGATTTCAGACAGCACAGAGAGAAATGGGGTACACAAAAGGCATGCTCCCAGGCCTCATTCCATGTACTATTTCATGTTTAGTGGAACATTTCCCTGCTGTTTTGAACAATTAGTCTACTGGTAGCAAACCTTAGCACGGGGCAATTTAATCCATATGTGACCTTGTATTTTAGCTGAGCTACCATGAGGCTTGCTTCACAAACATCTTGCATTTCCAATCTGGGGGGAGGTGTGACAGAGCTAGAAAAATGCACACTCATGGAATCACAAAAGAAAACAGGCGAAGGCTGCAGCAGCCATAGGAAGGCTTGGGGAGGCAGCTGCAGCCAAAACAGACTTCGGTCTTTGAATACACAGTAAATGTGACAAGATAAGAGCAGGATTTACAGCCCTTTTTACAGAAGAGCTCTGTAAATCACAAGCACTGGTCTCCAGTGCTCCAGCTTAAAGAAAGAAATAGTGCTCACAAGCTCTGAGTAACAACACATGTAACAGGGGCAGTGCCTGAAAAAGGGCGGAGCTTTTAAACCCATATCCTGAATACAGCATGTCTCACAGAGACAGCGCAAGCGCTGCCTAGGCGAGACCTAAAAAAGAGCATGTTCTAACACAGATATTCGGGATGTTTAGCAATTGCAGATATAGCGCTTGTGGGAGTGCCAATACAGGAGCTATTACACTCCGCATCAAAAACAATTTTCACTTAACAAAAAACATTTTAGGTGCTGATACTGCCTGCCAAAGCAAGTCAGACATGTTTGATATTATTTTCTGCAGAAGCATACTTATTACGCTTTCCAGAAACAGGTCTCAGTCATAGAGAGATCCCAACTTGTCTTCTACATTGGTGTCTTGATCAACAGGTGTATGTACTAAATGAGGGTTGCCCTAAGTAGGCAGAGAAGGGCTAGATTTGTACCAGAATTTCAAGATAACCAACTAGGATACATACACATACAATGAATCTCATTTACATATTTATGGTTATACCAAAGCCTGGCGTGCATCAGACCTTCCTGCAGTTAATGTCCATTTTGAGCTTCATTTCTGATGTACATTAAATCATCCAAGCACTCTCTGATGCAGACGTAGGAGATAAAGTACCTCCTGCTATACATTATAAGCAGGGACGCTGGAATTATGAGACTGTGCGGCCGTGGCATTTTTCGAATAATTAGGGATCTGCGGCATGTGCCACATATTCAATCATCTGTGGCATAATCTGCAGATTTAAAAGATTGTTTCTAGCTCAATCGGTTAAAAAGTTGCTAAAAATGCAGCAACACATGTTGCTGCACAATGGAAGGCCCTCTGCAAAGGTTGACTGGTCACATTTCTCTTGCGCATTCCTATGTTTTGGTGATAAACTGGTAATAATGAGTTGTAACCCATGTCCAGACACTGCCAACAAGTATAAAAATGAAAAATAATCAAGTAATACTATCAGAAAACGTGCTGCATAATTTGCTTTGTTTTGCCACATAATTTACTCTACCCTGTCACATAATTAGAGCTCTCTGTTTTCCGTTTTTACAGATGTTTACAGGTAAATACAGACAGAAAACATTGTGTTTCCTGTCTGTATTTATTTTTAAAAGCGGAAAAATACAGATAATTTGGCTTCTTTTGAGTGACTCTCCGTGCTGGGATTAATGACTTTCAGGCCAATAGCTGTACATATTGGCTCCATGGGGAGTTACAAAGCTTGATGAGATTTGCTTAAGTTGCTGCATATCTCAGTATGTATTTGTGCTATTATGCTAATATTTTAATGTGGGTTTATTATTTTTGGCTGTGTAATGTGCTAAAACCTAAAAGGCATCCAAGTACGAGTGCACGTTTATCTGTTAAATAAATGCGGAAATATACATGTAATCTCTTCATCTGTTCTCAAAACACAAAATAAATATGGATTAATACTAATAAGATGGCTAAAAAATAAATATGGATAAATACAGACGGAAATGTTCAAAAAATAAATACCATAAAACTGGGAGCCCTACACATAATTTAGCCCTCCCTTGCTGCATAATTCCAGTGGCCCTGATTGTAAGGCTATTGCAGGTCACAGAGGAGTTCCTTGACCATACAGAAGAACAAAGCCAAAGGCAGAGTTCATTTATAAGGTAATCTAATGCCAAGGCACCCTTCAATCCTTGGTGTCTCGCTCTTTCATGTTTACTGCAGACAAGATTAAAATTAGAGTCTGTACTGTCAAATTTAACACACCAAAAAACAGCTAGCACATTTTTGTAAAAGGATATTTAAATCTGTTTAATGTAAGTCAGGTTAAAAAAAAAGTTCAGTGGTTCAGATTGTGAAGAAACATGCAGAGATTCTAGCTTTCCTGCAATTACCTACTGGAAAAAAAAAATAGGGAAAAAAATAAATATGTTGCCATAAAAATATCCTTATGCTGATCACTTTTTCTTTTTGGAAAAAGAGATCATAAGAAAGAAAAGCCAGTTCCCGTTTTCCTTGTTTAACCCTTGGCCCTGTGTATGCTCCATTAACTACTCTGGCATCAGGCACTGTGACATCAGAACTCAACTGTAATAACTTATTACAGCTGAGCAGCTATGTCACAAGTCGCCTGTAATAAGGTAATTAGAGACTGGCTTTTATAAAGAGATTGCAGGCTCCTGTGTATAATAGTACAATGATATCTGTAAATAAATTGTAATTGTCCAGTTTAAGAGGTCTATCCTTGGGGTGCACGGGGTAAATTCACTTCCTCTATTTACACAACTTTACTTTAACCCTTGAATCTGTCTCTGTGTGATGACGACACTTATAAACCAAGCAAACACAAGGATATGAGGGACGGAGCACTGAAACTTTTCAGACACTCACCCCCAGTCACAGATTTGGGTTGAATCCATCATCGTTCTGTAGCTCACTTCGCCACCTCAGTTCAGACCCAGCTATATGCAAATCAGTCTTGACCCTATGCCTCTTGGGAACAATCCAGCCCGAACTGCCAAGCCAGGTTTTCCCGGAACCGGAAACAAGCATCCTGGGACCGGTTTCGGGGTAACACCCCTCATCAGCCAGGCTAGCTTGAATCCAGTGGCAAAGTGAGCAAGCGACCCACGTCTGGGCATACCCTCCCAACTTAGGGCGAACAAAGCAAACACAAGGAGATGATGGACGGAGCACTGAGTGGGACGGGTATGCCAAGACGTGGGTCCCGTGCTCTCCATGCCACTGGAGTCAAGCTATCTTGGCTGATGAGGAGTGAATCCCCGAAACCGGTCCTAGGATGCTTGTTTCCAGTCCAGGGAGGACCTGGCCTGGCAGTTTGGGCTGGACTGTTCCCATCGGCCGCAGGGTCAACTGATTTGCATATGGCTGGGTTCAAACTGGAATGGCATGGGGAGCAAAAAAACGATGGATTTAGGCCCAGATCTCTGTACTGGGGTGAATGTATGACATTGTTCTGCATTCTGCCCATCAATTGTTCTGTTTGCATTTGACACTTATAAACCAGCTTTCTTGGATTTTTTGAGAGCCTTCCTAACACAAGAGATTTGATAACCTACCAATTCCTGAGTTTACTGCAGCGCTCTGTTCTTCTTCTAATCTATGTTTGACCCTAGTGACACTACTCTCTCCTACTCGCTAGCAGCTGCCTGCTCTTCACTCATTACCTTCTCTTCCAGAGCCTACTGGCTAAACACAACACCCCTCCCCTGGCAGGGGCACACGTGCAAGGGACAGAAAAACAGCTGACGGGGCCTTCTAATATTAAATGAACAGAAGGTCACCAAGAACAAAAACTAAAACAATTTATAAGCAGACCAAAAGTATCGTCAAGAGGAACTTACTGCAGAAGGATGTGTGGTAATAAAGGGGAAACATCTTTTAAAAGATAAGATGCAGTTTCCTTATGTGACTCGTGTAGTCACCAGTCAATAAGCCATAAATGCAAGGTCCTAATGTGTACCATGAGACGTGTCAATAAGTCATAAATGCAAGGACCTAATGTGTAACATGAGACGTGTCAATAAGTCATAAATACGAGGGCCAAATGTGTACCATGAGACGTGTCACTACATACATGCAAGGTCCTAATGTGTACCATGAGACACAGGCGCGCAACGCCCATAGGGCTCAAAGGGCTACAGCCCCACCCCCCCGTCGTGTGTGTCAGCCCGGGCTGAGACAACTTTCCGGGCACACAGACAGCTTTTGAGATGCCAGCCACACCCGAGTACTTCACAGGTCTTTAAAAGATCATTCACTTGTTGACGAGGCTTTGTTGTTTTTTCACCCCTTCTTAGAGCACCCACATCTCCACTCTGCCTATGGCTGGAAGAATTAGCCCCCCCTGAAATTTTTATCAGCCCCCCCCCCGAAGTTTGGCTCTAGTGCGCCTCTGATGAGACATGTCAAATACGTCATAAATACAAGGACCTAATATGTACCGTGAGACGTCAATAAGCCATAAATGCAAGGTCCTAATGAGTACCATGAGTCGTGACTGCCGCGATAAGCTCAGTGACACCGACGCTATTATACGCTCGCCCCTCCTAGGCCGGCTTTTTCCTGTTTATCTTGCAAAATTTTGCAAAACAGGGTTTTCCACAGGGCAATAGAGAGAGACGTGCAACGCAGTGATCACAGAGCAGACCGAAATACGTGCATTGTCCCACGAGCGGCCGAACTTAAGCAAGTACGTGTGGGCTCGATTTCAAAACAAAAGATTTCTTAAAAAACATAAGAGGAAAAGGAGGTTGAGAATTCGAGACATTAAGGTTTGAGTAATCAAGGTAATACACAGTATAATAAAATTACCCGCTTTAAATTTAAATACCTCTTGGTGTGGCAGTTTTTCCGTGTCGTGGGTGCGTACAGACTACGTGTTATTTGTAACCCTTATTTATATTCAGGTTATCGCATCAGAAAGATGAAATACCTACTCAGCCCTGCTGGGATGTAGTTACCGCTTCGACACAAAGAGTGCCATTCTCTCACGAGATGGACGGGGAGTGGTGGGGGTAATAGGGAACCTGTAGTGCTGTAAAACTAATGGCGACACCAAAAATTCCTGGATTAAAATAATTTATTCCACAGGGTCCTGGGCCATCACCAAAACAGCTCCTCTGCTTGCACCCGTCCCCTCCACTCCCAGAGGTCAGACCCCTGAGAGGTTCCGACTCGGGGAAGGATGACGTCTGCTGCATAGACTAATAACATTAGCACAGTACAGCACATCTACCCTCTTAAACACAAAATAGATAAACAGACCTCTAAGCATCGCTTAATAATCAGTAGAAGAAAAATAACATACACAAAAATGGGAAACAGAGAAAAGAAAAAATAAGTGTTAAAAACTCTACACTAGAATTAAACTTGGATAAAAACAAACCTCACTCCTATTCACAAATAAGATTACTCAGTCACTTGAGAAGCTTTCTCGTTCTTCTATCCCAACAAACACCGCTTGGACAAGGCCTTCCATGCACCTATCAGCAACCAGGAGGGCTTCCTGCACAGTAGCATCGGACTTCCCAGCACACACCGCGCCACCATCGACAGGGACACTGTCACCAAGACATCTATCTGGCCATCACACAGGGGGCTTCTTCCGAGTCAGGAACACATCAGCAACCAGCAGGGCTTCCTGCACAGTGTCACCTTCCACAGAAGCATCTGACTCCCAACACACCGCGCCGCCATCGACATGTTCAGGGACACAGTCACCAAGATGCCTGGTCAGCACACAGTACACACTCAGACACAGCAAGAGATTGTACGTTTACTTCACAATCATTTTCACGATCAGGAAAAGCAGAAACATCCTACAATTGTGACTTCCCGCGTCATCTGTACGTATCTTCCGGAGGTTACAGCCATTCTCTTCAAACGTCACACCTTGCTATCGTCCAACCTAACCGCAGGCCTTAGAATTTCAGTCGCTTTGTGAGCCTCAAACAATGGACTCTCACTTCTGTGCCCCTTCCAAGGTTTCTTCAGCCTGGCCACTGTCCAACAGCAATGTCTGCCGTACTGCAGCCATGTCCATCATGATGGCTCTTATAGTCAGCACGTGCTCCACAATATGAGCCCTGACGTCATCAACAGTGTTTACTGCGCCAGCCTCAACTAACCTATCGGAAGTACCCATCAGCACAATACAACAGTATCTTTGGGACAACATTAAATAAATAAAAATAGACTCCGAAACTGGCTTCAGTCCTGCAGGTTTTACGACTCTAAGATACAGTGCTCATATATGATCATCACCGGAAATAGAGGTAGAGTAGTTAAACAAGCATTTGTAATGCAATAGGTCTCCAATTTACGGGAGACCTATTGCATTGGCAACTTGGAATCACGGACAACGGGGGGGGGGCAGGGGAGAAGGCACGGACAAAGCTGCGTGACTACGAAGGAAATAGTACACGCCTGTGTAACAATGAAGTAAAGGGGCCAGTAGCCATGGGAGGTTACAAATGACCTCATGGCCATACTAAGGCGGGACTAACAAGCCTATTATGGAATCACACGCCAGCATTTACGAAGGACAAAGACAGAAGCCAATCAAAAATATGGGCGGAGAGAGGGGGGCAGCTTGTCTCCCATACTCGACTACTGCATGCCTCGCAGAGCGAGCAGCGCATGCGCGCTGCCGCTAAAGCTCGACCTAACTAGGTAGCCTTTTATTCAGAAATGTACCAGAGGAATACTTTGGGCTACCATACACCTCCTTTCACACATTAAGCGTGTATCTATCTATTAAATGTCTGTTGATAATATGAATGATAAATTAAGGTAGCAAAGATGAGGCTGCCCAAAAGTTGTTACAGTTGGATAAGTTTTGAACGGATGAAAAATTGATGCACGTGACCATGACATGGTTTGAAATTGGCACATTTGCCATTATTGCTTCATAGTGTCCATTTAAACCGTGACAGTGCTATCAGCAGGATTTCAGGAAGACTTCAGGTCTCCAATTGCAGTTATTACATGCATAAAATAGGCTGACCCAGTATTCCAACAGGCACCTGGGTATGTCATAGTTAGGAAAAACAGTGGTTTTAGTTGGACTTAGATCAGCAATCAAAACTTTGAACAGCCAAATATCAGTTTTAACTCTACATGACTTTACAATACTATTTTTCATCACTTTCAACTCAGCTTAAATTACTGTGAGCTTAATATAGAAAATACAGTCTATTTATGCTGTACGAATGTAGACCATGAACATAAAAAGCCAATAAAGTCATTTATTTTCAGGGGTAATCAGAAGACGAGTTATTTCTCAAGTAGTTAAAATTGTGAATTAACAGGCTCCGTGCTGAGTGTTCAGATGGCCACACACATAAAAAACAGAATTTTCTGCAATTTTCACATAGATCCAAAATGGGGAAGTGCCAGCGAATCAATATAGAATGGATAGTATAGTACCTTATATCAAAGAAACAAAGCAGTTGAACATATGTGTCAGTGTTTCAACCCTTTTGGAAAAATGTATGGGTCATCATCAGCACAGTAAAAATATCAGATGTACTTGAGCATTGACTCTGGAGAGCCAGGAGTCATAGCAGTTTGAAAGTAGAGGCAGAAAAATGTTCATGTGGCGTGGATAAAATCACCAGGTATGGAGTGTTGGACATCTACATGATGTGATAACATTTTGATAAAGAATGAGAAAAGAAAACTAGGTGTTGAGAAGAGATCTTGCTGCACCGGAAATGAAGATGCTAATTGTGGAGGAGCTGATCACCAAAGGCAGCTTCCTCAGAACAGACATGGCCGCTCAGTACTTGTGCATATGTACTGTGCGCCCATCAGTTGACTCTGGCTTGTTGTTTGTGCCCCATTGAATGACGTTGCATGATCATTTAAACGCCAGCATTGCAGCTGGGTTGGTGAAATAGTTATTAGAGGGTGGAAGGTAAGTGTTACATTTAATGAATATGAATAGCACACTGGCTGGCTGCTGTCCCTCTGATATGATAGTGATCGAGTTAGGTGGGTGACATTTAAAGTGACGAATTATCAGTTTTTGACAGACAAATGTAACAAGATTAACAGTGTCGCTTATTACCCGCAATTGGAGGACAGGGAAAGGTGTGCATCAGGTTTTTTTTTATGAGGGCTCAAAGAAAATTCATCATAAAGATTGTATTATGTGAACATTTTGATACAATAGTAAGAGGGTTTAACATAAGACTGGTGTAGATCACGGATTTGCTAAGGGAAGCCCAGGCAATAACATCAGTTTGTGAAACAGAGCTCGAACAGTCTTAGGGAATAAGGATAGAACTAATCTGTAACCTCGTGGTGAAAGCATGGACATCAGATAGGGGTCACCAGGGGCCTTGCTTGCTTCTAGCTACCTCTGGGACTTACCGTGTGACACCTGACCTCAGGTTGCGAAGGCAGCACCTTTTTCGGTGTTAAAAAGTATAAACAACTTCGATCTGCTTTCTGTAAGACAGCTGCTCCTCAAGGCCACTTATCTGATTAGATTGGTTTTATTTTAGGTTTTACATAGCACTTGACTATCTGGCTTTTGATAATTTTTCAGTTTCTTGCATCAACCCAGGCAAAATAATAAAAGCCATGTCAATAAAATCCTTGCCATGTGGTAACTCTAACTCCATCAGAGAAAAAAGGCATTACAAGGACTCGGTGTCAGCAGCCTGTCTTGGATTATAACTTTACACCCACTTCCTAAATGGCACTTACTGTGGCTTTATTAGGGCTAAGGATAAGGTGATGTCACATCCTGTGATGTCACAGCAGGTGGGTCTAAGGCATGTGCCCTCTCCTTAAAACATGCTAACATTGGTCTACACTTAATTGTCAAATTTAATTTACTTCTAAGCCCCTAGCAAATGGTACTTCATGTACCCACGGCCTGTAAATTAAATGCTACTAGTGGGCAGTTGCACACATTGTGCCATCCACTAAACTAACACGCAAAACATGTCTCAGGCTTGCCACAGCAGCCTGTAGTGCAGTTTTAAACAGCCATTTCGACCTGGCAAAATAAACCTTTTTGCCAGCCCTAAGCCTTATATTTTAATACATATAAGTCACCACTAAAGTAGGCCCTAACCACCCCTAGGGCAGGGCACATGGTATTTTAAAAGTAGGGCATTTGTTTTTAAGTTTCACCTGTCCTGACAGTGAAAAACTCCTAAAGCCATTTTTAACTGCTGTATGGCCTATCTTTCCTATAGACTAACACTGGGTTACCTTATTAACATTAATATGTGCTAACTTCAGATTGGGAGCCAATAGAGAAATTATGTTTATACTCACATTAATTTTAATGTAGAACCCTCTATAATGTTGAAGTTAGATGTTAAGTTACTATTCTGAAAATTCCTCTTTTAGAAAAGTGGCACTTCTCTGCCCAAACCAACTGTTCTTTTCTGCCAGTGTCCTTGGTTACATGACTGTAATTGTGGGTTGTGTTTTGCTTCCAGTGAGACAAATGAAGCCTAGGTGTGAGGGGAGTGGGTCTTCCTGACAAGATGGCTGGGGAGCAGCTGTCCCTTGCCCTAATTACACTTCAAAGGGCTCCCCCTACAGCACACAGAAAGGAACCGGACACCAGGCTTGCCCCTGCCTTTTGTCACCCTAAAGAGAACCAGTGTTGGGAGTAGGGCAGGGAATTCGCTCACACAAAAGACTGGCCCCAGGTATAAAAATTGAACCTTCAGAACCTCTCATCAGAACACTTCTGGACCTGTGGAAGATTCAGATAAAGGATTGCCCGGCTACCAGAAGGTTTCCCTGTTGCTGGCAGGACTGCTTGCTGCCTGAAGATGGAAGATTGGACATACCTGCCTTGATCTCAGGGTACCCTGAGTGACTCCAAGGGTCAGTTGGCTGACCTCCTGTGTGAGCTACAGGTGCACAATAAGCCTCCAGGTGCCTTCCTCCAACTAGACTGCCTTGCCCTGCCTTAGCCCTACTCGTGGTCTCTGCTGGAGTGAGTCCTAATCCCCAAGAGGTGCCACCCACTTCCTGAACCCTTGGCTGACATCAGTGTAATCTCCTCCTCAGGAAAAGGTGAAAATCCTTATGTTTGGGCACCTCACAATGGCAAAGGGATTTCATCACACAGAAAATTGACTGCCCGCAATGACCTCCAACGTGAAGCTCCAGTGAAACCTGCTCTTTGCGCTGACAGCGACCGCCTGCAACTTCTGGTAATGCAGGAATTGCACTTTGCGCTGACAGCGACCATACACAATGATCCACCTATGCAAAGCTCCAGCGACGACTGCCTCTTCTCCCTACAGTGACGACCGCCCACAATGCTCGACCTGTTCCTCGCGCCGGCAGCCTTCTCTTTGTGGCCCCCGCCAACTCGAACGGAACTCTTCGATCAACTATGAGAAAGTAACTCTTCAGCAGGACTAACTTGGTCCCTGTATCCGTCCCACAATCTATCGCGGTCAGTCTGAACCTGTGACTTTCCATTGGTCCAGTGTGCCCAGATAACAATTTGTGATTCTTGGCGCTATTTTCACCTAAAACCTTAAGAACTCATATATTCAGTTCTACGGATTGGATGTTTGTCATTTCGGTGTCATTTTATTTCTTAAAATGTACTCTATTCATTTAAGTTGGTTTGAGATTTTTCTTGTGTTGTGGCTTCATTTTTATTACTGTCTGTGTGCTGCATAAATACTTGACACGTTGTGTCTAAGTTAAGCCTGACTGCTTTGTGCCAAGTAACCAGAAGGTTAAGCACAGGTTAATTTAACGACTTTTGTGGTTCACACTGACAAGGATTGTTTTTCTTACTTGAGTAAGGCTTCCACCCCTCTTAACTAATAACCCAATTTCTTACAACTCCTTTCCCCAAATTGTCTCTTTTTACACTGAAATGTGATTTATTACTAATAATGAAAGATGTTCTGGGAGGAAATTTGCCATGGTCAGGAGCATGCCTCCTTATGTAAACTAGAAAGAACAAGGGTCTCCTGTATCTATGAAATATTTTGGGCTCACTTGCAAAAGTGAGGGCAGCAGAGCAACAAGAGGCAGGATGATTCTCTCTTGTGCTGTCAGGGCAGCAATCTAACAAGCGCTTAATCTCTTGCGCTTGAATGTGCAGGGTACCGTTCTGGCTAGGATCTGAGCCACGACCTGACTAAGGCTCGCCCGACCGGGGCTCCTGCACCTTTGGGAGTCTTTGGGAGCTTAAGAGGGGATTGGGGCTTGAACCCCTGCTCAAAAGTTTGGCTTCCTTCGGTCTAGCAGGAGTAGGTGGATTATGGGCCTTTTAAAGACTGTAAATAGCTACTCAGCCTTGAGTGTTCTTCCACTTCCTTCTTCCTTCATTTGGTGTATTTATTCAGCAATGGGCAGTATATCTGCCTTAAAATAATAATAATAATAATTAAAAAAAAGATTATTTTAATATTATGGCTCATGGCTACTACTTATATCACCAATTCCCATTCTTACCCAATTGGCATCTTTTACTCATCCACCACCATCAATGCCTGGCACATGTTGTCATATGAATTACTGGATCTTCTCTGAATACACCCCTTTTTTGGTGGTCATTCACAAGGCATCCCACTGCCCCTATGGATAGGGTGGCGCTATGTAGCTGCCTATGTTATCTAGTCCTCATTCCAATTACAATTTGTGTACCTCTCACTTCCCACATAGGCTCAAAAACAAAATTCTACCCATCCAATTACACACCCTACATGGTGTAGCTTGCTGTCCGTATGGGTAAGTGCTTCAGCGGCTCACATAGTGGTAGTAACAAATGATGCAGAACAATACTATACATGCTTAACTTTCCATGACATGGTCCCAGGTCTCCAGGTTTCAGGGTCAGGAGCTTAGCCACTAGACCACATTGACTGACAACAGTAGTAGGATGAAGTTATTGTACCAGCCTCCAGTTTCGTAAATTGACTTGGACTATGGAACGTATGTTTTTCAGCACCTTAATCGTCAATAGAATACTTCACAATTTGGCAAAGTGTTTGCTTTTCTACATCCAAGTGAGAATGATTTTGTGTCAATGTACTTTGCAGACAATAGTTACTGTTCTTCTCCTGCACAATGCCATTGTGCATAGACAACCTCTGCAAAAGGTAAACTTGCAAAGAAAAATTCCACAATCATTTGCCATTGTTCATAGAAAAGCTATTTAAATGGTAAAGTTGAATAGAACAATTTTACATACATTTTCCACTGTGGCTGGGTTCGATTTGAGTGAAAATTATCTCGCTATGTGGTGAAACTTATCTTGCAATATGGAAAAAAGCCTTGCACAGGTGATGTCAATGGAAAAGGTGGAGATTAACATAATTTGTGGTGTGCGAAAATAGGAAACTTCGCAATATTTTGCCTTTTCTTTAGAGTTGACATGCATTTTCATTAATATTTGTGAATCAATGATAAACCAATGTAAATACTTAACAACAATACCCAGTACCCAAGTAGAGCACATGTTCAATTACTAACTTGTTTTAGTAGACGTTGATATCCATCCTGTAAACTACAGGGGTTAATTATGCGTAAAACCAACTTGCCTCATAAGCCATCAAATTATTTATGCAAATAACATGATTTCAGTAGTTGTTATATACAACTTTATGTGATTTTTTTACAATTATTTGTTTGAGATATAGCAGCAAAAAAAAAACAACAATTCCATTCATTAAAAGCAATTAAATCATATATGTAAAAAATTCATAAACAAAGTAGAAGAATCACATGCTAACCTCTTTTCATATATGACTTTGATATATCTTGGAATAAATGTAGGGAAAAAGAAGAAAATTACCCGCCCCCTTATATAGAAAAAAGTCCAAATAACAGAGAGAGAGTGGCCTTCTTCAATCATCCCGGCATTTCCCTATTTTCGAGAATCTCCTTATAGACTCAACTCTCAGTGCATAGAGATTTTCGCATGATTTAACCCTCTGCGTTTTCGCAGTCTATTGACCTAGGGTAGGGATTTAATCAGATTTCCAATTCGCTATCATCAGCCATCTTGCCACGAGAGTGGAGATAAAAAAGAATTGGCTCTGCCCTATTGACATTTCGAGCCGCTGGATGGCAGTGTCAAAAAAGTGCTCCTTTAGGATCAGGAGTCCCTCTTACCTTTAATTTAAGACTCGTCTCTAAGAAGATCTCGTCCCAAAATTTAGTCAGAGGAGGGCAAGTCAATCCCATATGCAGCCGGTCCCCGCTCTCATATTTACATCTGAAGCAGGTAGACAATGCCGGCGGATTCATCTCATGGACCAACGCCTGGGTGTAGTAGAGAATCCATCGACTGAGATAAGCCATTTTTCTATAATTGGCGTCTCGAACAGCTTTAGAGCTCAACTGGTTCTAAAACCTCCATTGAGAGGTGTCGATTTTACAGCCGGTAGCTTTAGGTGACTTTGTAGCGCCAAGTCCCCCTTTTATCCGTTGAGTTACATTAAAGATAAAAATGGATAGCTTGTGTGCTCTGTGCTTGTCATCGTTGTAATTTTAATGATGACAAGGTCTATTGTGTATCATTAGGAAAACAATGCAAACCTCCATCTGCAAGATATAAAAATGTTTCCTGGTTAGCTGTTTTCAGTGATGTATGCTGCCTGCCAAGATGTCTGTCACTTCTACACTTAAACCTTCTGGTTCTTTTTCATTGTCCATATTTGCTGTTACATCTGCCTTAAAACCTTCCGGACATTTTTTCTTTTTTCGTAGGTGCATGCACCCTATAGAGTTAATTCACAGGGACCCTGAGGATTAAGTCCTAGCAGGAGGACCAACAAAAATGAATGCTGCCCCTTTCTAAGTCTACCTGGTAAACAACCATTGTACTTTCATTAAAGGACTGAATGTTTTTTAGTCACATACCAGGGTGAAGGCATACACTTTCCTTCACAGGCAGACTGGCCATTTGGCCATTCAGGCATTTGCTGGCGAGTTGTAAGTTAGTAGCCTGAGCCTGCTTTTAGGGCATGATGGACTATGCTTAGCCAGCACTGAAAGTGCTTACAACACATTTTGTGGCCTCTTAATTGGCACAAAAAGAATGATATCCATTATATTCTGGTCAAGAATTGAAGTATTATGAGAGTTTCCTCTTGGCAAAGGATTTGAAACGAGTATTTACTCAGTGGATCCCCTGCTCGCAGATTAAATTCTTTCTTGGCATAAACGACTGCCTGTTCTGGATCCATTTTAGGCCTAGCTTCAAAGAGCTTTCACTGTCTGGAGGTTATGTTATGAATACTTTAAACAGTACAATAGGAAGTGATAGAGAGTGGTGATGTTCAGATCCTGCAGTCAAAGGCTTTAGTGTGTTTTCATGGTTTGCGATTGGTTTAATGTGGTGTCCATCAAATCCATTGAATTTTGTGTAAGGTTATATTGTTCCATTAGTTTTGCCATTAACATTTGATGATTAGCCATAAAGTAGTTATCATTATCCTGCTTTTTTTACTTTATTGACAGAGAACCATGGGTCTAAGAGTGCCACCGATGTGTGTTGCAGTCCTCCATAGGTCTGTGAGTCTTGCTTGTCATGCCATGGCCTTGCCTCCTCCCCTCCCACAGCTCTAAGCGCAGCTTGCCAGACTGTGGCCCACTCCTCCTCTCACAGCCCCAGAGTGATATATATAAATACTCCTCCAAATTCAAGAAGAAGATATATTTTATGATTCTCCTAGGGAATAAGTTGATACAATGAATTATTACTGGAAAAGCCCCTGATAGTAGTTCTATTAGTGCCCACTTAATGAAAAAAATGTAAGAAAGTAAAGAAAGGCACACAATTTTTAAGTGGGAAACAAACTATTTTCATAAAAAGAACATATTATATATCACATAAGGGTGTTCCTAAGGATGCTCTATGGAGGCGCAATGCTTGTGAGGGTGTCATGGTATAATACAGACAAATATTAAATGTCAAGAAAACCATCAAAGCTGGCTGATAAAATCTGCAAACTAAATGTCCATTGGCAAACATTTAATTAAATGCTGTGTCCATTTGTAATTGCAATAAATCGAGCATTTGATAATTTAGGCGTTGATGTTTCTACCCATTTGGATATGATTTTTAGTCAGGTCTTCATCAGGTCAATCAAAGAGGATACACCCTCACAAGTCTTAAAGTATGCTTTTGTGACCTGTGCGTATTATGTCATCACATAAAAAGGATGAGGTGAGTACTCTCTATTTGGTATTGACCCAGCGGAAGCAGGCCCAGCTGCTATAAGTATCCAGGTACAAGGACCTCCATGATATTTTTGCACCCTGAAATCACAAATAAAAAGCTGCCAGCCTGTCATTTGTGATTCCAGGGCACAAGAGTATCTTGTAGACCCCGAGAACCGCTGGCCATGCTATGCTCATTGGATGTAAAGAAAATACTCTCATCCAAAATGGTCACGCTATCAATGTGATGTTGGCATGTTCATTGAAGGGGTTCAGTGGTATTGCTAAGGTTGTTGCACATAGCTCAGAATAGCATCCCTAAGCCTAACTACCTCCTTGCCATTGTGCACCTTACACCCTGCTCTAAAACAGCTCAGGCTCCTACGCCCTAGATAGCCAACAGCCCCCTTGATCAACAGCCAGTGGAGGGAAATGCCCACTCCCCACAGGCTCACCACCTGGAGGTGCTCCACCACCAATCTTCCTAAATTTCCATCAGCTAGCACGAAGGATTGTCCCAAAGAATTCATATTTCAGACATGTTCACCTCTTTGAGGGCCTGTTCTTTTGCTTCATATGTCTATCCTACCCAGAAATTGTGGGTGGGATATGTCACTCTGTTAAGTGGCACCAAAGCCTCTGTAAACTAGTAAAAATCTTTATCATGGTCACCATTTGGACAAAGTGATTCCTACTCAGAAGGAAACCTAAAAGTTCGAGCATCATTTTATATTCACAATTGAGCTTAATCTCAGATTCCTTTCTTTTATCAGGGAATTGTTCCATGAATTAAGAAGGATTCTGCATGTAATCCTTCTGGAGGGCAGGAGCCTTATCGGTGATAAACTATAATCGATTTATTGTTGATTTCAGTTGCAAGATTTTTACATGAGTTTTAAGCTTATCTAACCCAAAAGCCATTCGGCATATGAATTCATAAACTGCGCAGCCTGGCGAAATATCTTGTTTTCATAGCTTGGCATCTGCACATTGGCATTTATTTATTCAACTCTTTCCAGCGTGATGCTTGACATCACTTGAATTTGTTAGAGCCCACCACTTCTATTCCTGCTCCACTGCAGTAATGATAGAAAAATGCAGAATTGCAGCTTTTAGGCCCAGATGGGGAGATGGGGCACGAGGACAATCCCCATTCCAAGAAATGAGCATTTTTGAAGCTGCAGCTTGGTTGAAACCAGTGTTTCGGAATGGTTTTTCCTGTACTTTGAACATACACATCGATTTGGATCACTACACACGCAGATTTCTAGGAATTTAACATTTCTCTTTGAAAGCAGAGTCTATTTATGAAACCTCAGCAAATATAAATCATAGACTCCCACATTTACCTATCACATGTTGTCTGCACAGGCAAGTGGGAGCTTTTCACCTAATTAACATTTTCTATTCCCTTTTAAAAATGAAGTATTTTCTCAGACTCCCTAAACTCACCGAGTTCACTTCTATCTATGTATTGGTTGCACGTGTGTGTGTGTGCCTGTGTGTGTGTGCGTGTGTGTGTGCGTGTGCGTGTGTGTGTGTGTATGTGTGTGAATATACATGCATCTGGGCATTGTCTTTGTGCTTATTGTTGCCTGTACATGTGTTTTCTCTTTATGCAACCCCAAACATGTCACACAACATTGGCATTACACGAAGTAACATTAAGGTAGGGAGGACATATCTATTGTATAGGTAAAAAACATTGGGATTTATAATGCCAATAGCTCCAACTCCAACAAATGCGAGACCTATTGTATTTCCAATGCCTGTTTTTAATGTTGCCAGTTTGCCAAAGGACAAATCCGATGAGCATAAGTGACCCTGCGTGGCCAGTTGACAGCCTTGTCTCCCTGCACTTCCAGAAAGTCACATACTTACTTCACAGTGTTGCTATTTTCTTTAGAACATTAACTGTGTGATCTATGCAAGCCCCTAAAGAATTTAAAGTCTGTTTTGCTTTGTGAAACTCTGGTTTATGGTTCGCAGGCCTTAAGTCACCTTTCAAAATGTTTTACCCTTTCCTTCCTGTGAAGGTCCTATTAACGTGGGACTTTTTTGATATTTGGCTGGCCACTGGCCTGTCACCTGGAGGTGCGAACCATTATTAACTTGTAGACAGAAAAATGGAAAGTCATTGTACATGGTCATCCCTGATGGCTTGTGTGCATACTTGTGTTATGGAACTTGGGGAAATGTGTAACATTTTTCCCTGTACACCAGCATTGCCTCTGTTTCACTGTTTCACATTGGCAGTCTTTAGAATCACAGATGAGCCTTTTATAAAATAGTATATCTCTCAGATTCTAACTTTTGTATGGTGGTGTCTAAAAGCGTGGCGTTTTAAGTTTTGTGCATTTGAGACTATGGCCCCCATTACGAATTGTGGTATTTTATTCAGAGCGATAAGTCTGTGCGAAATTCCTCTAATTGCAATTGCCAGTCTCTCTGGGCCATGAGTTATAGGGAGCACAAACTCCAGACTAAGCCTGGGTGGTGAACTCCGCTCCGTTCGTGGAGCCCTTCACACTCTGCGGAACTCTGAAAAATGCAGAGCAGAGTTTTTTCCTCGCTCACGCTTGCTAATGGTAAGTTGGCTTGCGCGAGCGAGGAAAATCCAATGCTAGACCACTTCCCAGCAAGATTTCTCAATGCGGGCAGCCGCGGATGGTCGCTACCGCTCGCACTGAGAAACCTTCTGTTCACGTTGAGGAAGCTGCCGTTCAAGTAGAACTTCCACTCGAGCGGCAGAAAGAAGCAGCGCCCTCTTGCACTGTGCGAGATGCCGTTCGCGCTAATTTCACAGCATGGGGCACACACCTGCCACTAAAAATCAGCGTGAACGTTGCGAGGTAACTTCACATAGCTTGGCGGAGTTTTTTTGTCACTTCGCTGAGTTCCGACTCCGCGATCTCCGACCAGGCTTACTCCAGACCCAATAATGCTAGGCCCAAAGACACGGCGGCCCGTCTTTCCCCCTCCCCCCCGTGGTACACTTGCACCAAAATATAGCCAACTGATGGGCCTATAACTCTTAAATGCAATATCAGAATTAAATTATCTTAATTACAATTACAGAAGTTAAACATTTTTGTACTATACGTTATCACAATATGACAAGTTAGGGCCCGATCCACAGAACTAACTTAAGACAAAATCCTAAACTTACTACCATTTTGGTATTCACAGAAGGCACTTACTCAATTTGGTATTCACAGAAGGCACTTACTCATTTTGGTATTCACAGAAGGCACTTACTCATTGATGAGTAAGTGCCTTCTGTGAATACCAAAATGAGTAAGTGCCTCTGTGAATACCAAATGAGTAAGTGCCTCAGAAGGCACTTACTCATTGATGAGTAAGTGCCTTCTGTGAATACCAAAATGAGTAAGTGCCTTCTGTGAATACCAAAATGAGTAAGTGCCTTCTGTGAATACCAAAATGGTAGTAAGTTTAGGATTTTGTCTTAAGTTAGTTCTGTGAATCGGGCCCTTAGTGTTTGGAGGGAGAATCTAATTAGGAAAAGCAGATGCACTCATGTGGGTAGATATCTGCTTTCTAGCTCGCAACAGTCTTTCCAACACAGTGTGGTGATGCTGACGGGAGGTGACAAAGAAATGTGAAGTGCTGTAGTAGCATATGTATTTGTGTTTCTGGGGCCCTGCAGGACTCTCTGGAGCTACTGCATGTGGCTGTTTTGTGGCTATTGTAATTCTCAGAGCTGGGGACAACCTTGTATTTACCTAACATCCAAAAACTGATCAAGAGCGAGCTTTCAAACAGACGTGTTACTAGAAGAAGGGAGCCATAGCCAGTGAAAGCTTTTTATTCTGAAGTCAACTCACACAGGGCTTTTCTTACCTTGCACAGTAGTGGAAAAAGGGCAAGGGTCACTAAATAGACAGATAGGGAACTGACTTGGGATTATGTTCCAAAGTACCTGATTTTTCCCTTTACCTTACTACCTTTAACCTCCATTTATACAAGCCTGCTGAAGAACACTGGGAGATCGTCCTTACTTTGTTACTGAGTGGCTGCTGCTGCACTTAAAGGTGCTACTATGGCTATAAAGGCTAGCTGACTCCGTGACCCACTGGAATCCAAGACCTGCTGTGTCTGTATCCCACACCTTAACCCTGGAAATATCTGTTTGGTAGCTATGTGTCCTGTGGAGAGAGGTTTCTGCAACCTACAGGAGAGATTCACTCAATCCTGACCTTTATGGAGGATTAGATGGTTTTTGGCTGTATTAGACGTTAATTATGGGAAAAAGTACCCCATGTTGTACATTATAGGGAAATTTCAAGTCACCGAGGAGTTCTATAACCATATAGTGGAGCAAGGCTGAAGGTTATGGAACTCCAAGGTAACTTGCAAAATCCTTATCATGTATGATAGGGTGAACTTTATTCTTTTTAATACATAGCCATACCATCACCTTTCCTACAAACCACTTAGATCCATGGTGCATATCTGTTTCATATGAACATTCACAAATGTGAAGAATAAAAATTGAGTCTGCAGTGCTAAATTAAACATCAAAAAAGCTGTTAGATGCTTGTTGCAAAAAGATATTACAACCAGTTTATTACAATCCAGTCTAAATAAAAATTGCAGTAGCTCGGAATGTGTAGAAACATGCAGAAAGATTTTACTTTGTAATAATTTCATAAGGAGTGCAAAACATAAACATGTTGCCATAAATATCTCCTTTCTGCTTGTCACTGTACAGCTAGAAGAAAGAAAAGCAACATTTTGTTTTCATTCTTTAAACTGCTGCTTTAATTATGCTCCATGGCCTGACCTTCCTATCCCATCAGCTGCTGGCTCTGACAGCAGGCATTGTGATGTCAGAACTCAACTGTAATAAGCTATTACAGTTGTCTGGCTACGTCATTTCTTTATCATACTTGATTGGGAGCATCAGAAGTCGCAGATAAAAAAAAAGTTATAGATGGGTTTTTAAGGCAGGGATTGCAGAATTCCATGTATTATATGGGTATTCTCCAGGAGAGGAGTGTGCCCAAGTGGACTACATTTCTTATGTCAAGTTCCTAAGAACTCTCCATCCGTCCCCTGAGGTGCTTGAATAAATATGTTAAAAATCTGCAATATTTCTACAGTGAAACAGTTTACATACACTTGACCCCTTACTCCACCAACCTCTGTGAACAATGTTAACATGATGATGCCCTCTATTGAAGAAATATGCTCTTCTGCAGTCATCTGTGGACACTTTTCATAAAAGATCATTTTTAATGTACTATCCCATTCAACTGCTTGCCAAATGCTTAGGCAATATATGTCTCAGATATTATTATTATTGTCACTTTATGATTTTTAATTATTTTCCCTTTTGTGTCTGAAATGGTTTTGAAATAATTATCCTTGCACAGACTTTAATCCACTTTCCTTTTATCCTTTTTTTCATGGCATGTTCATGGTTTCTAGTTGTTGCACTTCATTCTTTACATTAAAACGTCTTTTGTGCCTTTATTTAGTTTTGTTATTAACTGCATTATTATTTGAAATATTGGCACCATACATACTACTGGCGTATCTTTACAGAGTAGCCTTTTTACTTGGGACACTACCAGAGGGTAATCTATTGAAGTCCTGTTGGGAAAATGTGGTTTACCACTGTCAGGTTCCCTTGACCAGAATGTGTAAAAGCTCAGTCAAAGTATACATGAAGTATGTGGACAGATATTTTTGTTCTCATGTCTATGAAAGTATGATGGAAACTCTGCCTTTGCCAATGAGGTATTATTTAATTGCTGGGTGTTTACCTTAGCACATTAGCCATGATTTTTGCTCCCATGTAATTTGTGTGCTGGGACCACTGAATTCATATTAAAGGGTTTCAAACAAACCTGCACTTTAAGAACCTTAGCAGAGATTCACAACGGAGTGAAAAATGCTGATGTGCCAATGTGGCTTTAAAGTGTAATATTTAGAACTGAAAGATTCTATTGTGTATTAGACTTTAGCAAAACAAGCAACTGCACTTTAAGAGAGGAGCTGACATGGATCTTGTTAGACCTGGCATCCTTGGAGTGGTTTCCCCTGTCTTTTTGCCTCTACCTCCTGTATTTTTGATGGTATGCTGGACTTCATTTTTGCTGGTTTGGTACTCTGGGCACTTTACCACGGCTGACCAGTGCTAAAGTGCAAGTGCTCCCTGTGTAAATTGTGATTATGATTGGTTATCCATGATTGGCATATTTGATTTACTGGTGAGTCCCTAGTAAAGTGCACTGTGGGTGCCCAGGGCCTGTAAATCAAATGCTACTAGTGGGCCTCCAGAACTGGTTGTGCCACCCACATGCCAGGCCCCAACCTTCCCTTTCTCTACAGGTAAGGCATCCCAAACGTAGGCCCAAGGAAGCCCCATAGGCAGGGTGCAGTGTATGTGAAAGGTAGGATATGTCCTGGTGTGTTTTACATGTCCTGATAAATACTGCCAATTTCATTTTTCACTATTATAAGGACTAGCTCTCCCATAGGTCATCATTGGAGCTGCCTTGTAACATCTTACAAGTGTAACTTTCAGTTGGGAAGAGCTAGAGATTTGGAGTTTGGGCTCTCTGAGCTCAGAATTTAAAAACACATATTTTAGTGAAGGTGGTTTTTAAATTGCGTGTTTGAAAATGCCACTTTTAGAAAGTGGGCATTTTCTTGCTTTACCATTCTGTGTCTCTGCCTACCTCTGGAATCACCGTCTGTTTTAGACTGACAGCTGGGTTGTTTGTGCATTTACTATAGACTGTCAGACAAAGGGAGCTGAGGTGTGCCCTGCATATCCTGCTAAATCAAGCATTTGATCATTTAGGCGTCAATGTTTCTACACGTTTGGATATGATTTGTGGTCATGTCTTCATCAGGACAAACAAAGAAGATACACCCTCACAAGTCTTAAAGTATGCATTTGTGGCCTATGTGTGTTATGTCATCAGCTAAAAAGGATGAGGTAAGGACCCTCTATTTGGTAAGACTGATGGGCCTTCCTGAGGTAGAGTGGTGGGAGGAGTTGTCACTGACACCTGAATAGGGCTGTGCCTGGCCTCTCACAATGCTGTCTCCACCCCCTGTAGTGTGTCTAGAGCCAATGCAGGGCAAGACAGGATCTTGTGGACAACAAAGGCTTTCCCTTGAAGTATTCCTACTTCAAAGGCCAAAAGGGGTATAAGTATTGGATCTATAACCGGACATTAGAAGAACACATCTGATTGAGGACTCTGCCAAGAAGAAAAGCTGTTAGGAGGAGTACTGCCCCTTTGCTGTGTTGCATTGCTGGGTTGGCCTGCAATTGCTGCTTCTGTCTGAGGGTAGTGTAAGAATGGGTCTTTGCTTTTGACTTCTGCTTTTCCAAGGTTCTCCAAGGGCTTGTGTGTGCTTGCCTCATGTTGGAAGTCTCAGGGCTATCAAAGACTTCACCTGCAGCATCCCCGCGCTCCACTGCAGGAAGTTCTGACCTGCCCAGTGATACACAGTCCAGTTCTGGGCCCTTGGAGGTTGTTCCTGCTGCAAAAGACTGCAAAATCGATGCATCGCCCTTCCAGCGCCTATTTTTCCAATGCAGCACCGCCATGCGGGAAAAGCTTCCACGTACCGCCGCCGTGCGCCCGAAGAAAATGAAGCAGCGCTTGTTTGCGGCCCAAGGAACCGCTGCAGCCCGAGTCCTGCGCACCATGTCTCCGACGTCCAAGACCACCGCCCTGACTCCGACGCAGGCCCTGCTGTGTGCCTGAAAAAATTGACGCATCACCCGTCCGCAGCTGAAAGAATTGATGCATCGTTTGTTTGCCGCCGCCACCTCAATCTCCACAGGGTCTGGATTTCTACACATCGCACCTGTGTGACAATTTTTCCACTGCATCACCCACAGACCAGAACCGTCTTCAGATTTCGACGCATTGCTTCTCCTTACAGTCCAGAACTGATGCAACATTTCTCCTGCGTGCAGCAGATCTGACGCATCGCTTCCCCAGGGACTCAAGAACTAACGCATCGCTGTGTTTTCCGATGCTTCCCTCCTCTGCGGCTGCTTTTCCTTGTGGATTTTGATGCATCAAAGGTGCCTTGTGTAAATTCACCGCATCCATAGAGTTCTATGGACAGAAGTGCTTAAACCTCTAAAAAGTGATATTTTGAGCAATGTATGTTGGATTTTTTGTCGTTTTGGTCTTGTTTGGTTTAGATAAATATTGTTTATTTTTCTAAAGTGGTGTGGTGTCCATGTGTAGTGTTTTCACTCTGTTACTGTGTGTGTTTTATGTACAAATACTTTACAAATTGCCTCTGAGATAGGCCTTACTGCTCGTGCCAAGCTACCAAGAGGATGAGCAGGGGTTATCTTGGGTGTGTAACACCCTTACCCTGACTAGAAGGAAGGGTCCCTTCTTGGACAGGGTGCATACCTCTGCCAACTAGAGACCACCATTTCTAACAGTTTTATGTTAAAATCTGATTTAACTCTCACAAATGAAATGTAAATGTTACACATTAACCATATCTTACAGGAATTAATAAAATCGACCTGTTTAATAAGCTCTCTGGATCTAACCATTAAAATGAATGAAAATTATTTAACCAGAACTCTTCTTCTCAGTAATTGCTTGCAAGCAGGGAACTGAAATTATCTTGATGGGTATTGTGCACTCGAAAAATGCTTATTCTTTCTCAAGCACATTAAGCAGCTTAAGGCTTATTTAAATGAAATGTATACATTTGGATTGTCACATCCTTTCAAAGGCTGCTGTCTCTGGCTTGTTCCAACTAATGATTAATGCTGGCACTGGCCCAATCTTCGTTACTATAAGCGGCATAGTTTACATTTTATGGGTGAATAGCAGAGGGACGAACTCCCACACACACTGTACTACTTTGTGATTGAAATGTACCAGTATGAAATATGGGTATATGAGATATTAGTCAGGGAGATTAGGTGTTTCCTACTAATATCCCTTGTCAAAGCAATCTGCTTATGAACATATTCAAACATAAACCATTGCCATTGATAATTTGTGCAAAGGCTAAATATATTCCATTCGGGTTGAGCAAGTCTAAATCCACATGCAGACAAAAGCATATGCTCTGCCCTTTTTCACAAGGAATGCTGAAATCCTACTAGAGTATATAAAGAAGATAATATTTATCTTACACAAGAAAAAGTCATCTGTGAGATCACTCAAGTCCCTTTCGGTGTAGAAGTTGTGTTAGTCCTAATAGTTTTGCATCCACATTAACAATTGAAGAGAGGCTTTTTAGATTATCCGCCACAATGGTATTGGCTGTCTGTGACACCATACTGAATACCTGAGAAAGAAGGTGGAGAAACCCTGCCCTTCAAAAAGTTATGTATAATTTACAATGCTAATCAAAGGTACCTCCATTCAGTTTTAGAGTTGCCCCCTACACTGGTTTCAGGCAAAGACAGAAAAGAATCCTGGCTATATGCATTCCAGTTTGAGAATGGAGATACTTGTTTTAATATTTGAAAATAATTAATTTCAAGCTTAATCTGAGATATTGTATTGGAGCTATTTGTGGCTGTTCCCCAGTATTCAACATCCATGACAGTTCAGAATCATCAATAGTTTCTTTGACATTTGCAGATTTAAAGTTAATATAATTTCTTTATGATGGAGTGAAATGCTTCAAGATTAGAAACTGCATGAAATACATTTTGAAATGAGAACATACCTCACTGTGCAAACAAGGATCACAGTAAAAAGCTGAAAATGGTAAGGGAGTCTTTAACTGGATTTTAATAATGCCCTGATCATTGTAACTGCCTACAAGATAGTGACAGTGCAATTATTGTTTGTGTCATTGTAGCAATGCCTAATGAATAGCACTCGTTACAACGTATGCTTTTTTTACGCATGCCATTACAACGCAAGTCGTTACAACGACGCGTTGTTACATCGCATGCCATTACAATGCCAGTCGTTACAATGACTTACTGTAGGGGGGCACTGGAGTTTGGAATAGTATTATTTACTATTCCAACTCCAGTGTGTGCAACAGTAGGGAAGGTGTTGGATTGAAAATCCAACAAATCCAACACCTTCTGCCCCCTGCAGCAAGTCGTTGTAACGACTTGCGTTGTAATGGCATGCGATGTAACAACGCATCATTGTAACGACTTGCGTTGTTATGGCATGCGATGTATTGCATGAGTTGTAAACGATGTTTCCCATGCTGAATATTCATGTTTATTCACAGAGTGTTCAACATATATTCTGTTTCATCTCGACACATATTCTGTTTCCTCTATATATGTTTTATTCTACTATGAGTGCATTTCCCTGTCAGCTGATATAGCTGAAGTGTTGTTGAGAAGTTACGCTTGGCCAATACTTGTCTTCTAATATGTGTTTTTTTCATAATTAATATGTATTAATTCTGCAAGAGCTTTTCTAATCCTTGAGTAATCTTATTTGAATCTCGTGAAGTTAAATGCAATCAACGAAAATTTGTAATATATATTACAAAAATCAATTTCTAAAAACTGATTTTTGGCTAAATTATCCCTCATCTAGAAGTCTTCAAACTGGGTATGATGCTAACAACGTACCTTTTTTTGCAAAATAGGACGATTGCTTGCCTGACAAATGCTACAAAAAAGTTCCTACTTAAATTAATAACCTCAAAGCTGTAATCAAAATATAACTTAAGCTCCCTAACTAATTGTCAAATAATATCAGAGTTCTTGTTTATTAAAATTCAAGTTATGTACACTTGACTAAAGCGAGGTCTTAAACTATTGTGAATTTGGCATTGCACCTAACAGTTCAGTCTTCGGTTGGTGACAAGTCGACTGTGATGCTTCTGGTCAAAACAAATGTGGAATCAGGTGTGAATCAGTGAACTCAGGCAATGGCAAAAAAAATGAGGAAAACTGAGAACATATACATAAAAAATGTACAATGAATTGAAGTAACTTTGCATAGAACACTAAATACACTAATCAAAATTAAAATAAAACCTTCAGAACAAAACTAATATGATTTTGACCTAGGAAAGAAATATCATAGATCTTGGAAGCTGTTGAGGCTTGAAACTCGGAGTGAATATATCGGAGGTGGTGCCAGGGGCACGTAAGGAGAAGGTATACATCTTTGGACCACACCATTTCCAGGAGTGATCCTCAAGGTGGTTTTATATCCATATGTGATGAGTGGAAGTCAACTAAAGGGGTCATTCTGATCCTATTAATCAATGAATCAGGATTTATAAAGAGTGGCTAATCACTCAATAGGGTATCCAGGCGCTTGTAGGTCCCTGAGGCTTATTCGAACACCCAGGTCTTGAAGGCCATTCGGAATTCCTGAAGTGAGGTGATGGCCCGGAGGTGCGTGGGGAGGCTGTTCCAGGTCTTTGCTGCGATGTGGGAGAAGGAGCATCGTCCACTTGTGCTTCAGTAGATGCTGGGAGTATGGGCACGTGAGAGGGAGGCAGAGCGTAGACTTCTCGACGGTTGGTGGAAGTTCAGGCTGTGGTTAATGCATGTGGGTCCTTGGTTGTGTATAGCCTTGTGTGCATGGGTCAGCATCTTAAATTAGCATCTCTTCTGTATGGGGAGCCAGTGGAGTTGCCTGAGGTGGAGTGTAATGTAGGTTCTTCGGGGAAGGCCGAGGATGAGTCTGGCTGCGGCGTTCTATATGGTCTGAAGTCTCTGTAGGAGGTGTGCGGCGATTCTTACATAGAGGGTGTTGCCATAGTCCATTCGGCTGGTGATGAGGGCCTGTGTCACAGTGCAGATCATGTGTAGGGGTAGCCACTTGAAGATCTTACGTAGCATGCGCAGAGTGAGGAAGCAGGCGGAGGAGATGGCTTTGATCTGTGATTTCATGGTGAGCTTGTTGTCAGTGATAATTCCAAGGTTTCTGGCATGGTCGGAGGGAGTGGATGTGGGTCCTAGGTCTGATGGCCACCAGGAGTCTTTCCATGTGTTACTGCTGTTGTGAAAGATCAGTACTTCCGTCTTGTCTGTGTTCAGCTGCAGGCAATTGTTCTTCATCCAGTCGGCGGTGTTTAACATGCATCTGTGGAAGTTGGTTCTGGTGCTGGTGGGGTCAGGAAATTATGTTGAGACCGTGGGATCTGACGATGTTCCCTATGCTAATATCAGGCAAAATAAGGCAGTAAATGAGCACCACAATTTGTAATACATGGAGGAGCAATAATTAGTGGTTGTACAATTAACGACCATGCTATGTTTTAGACTTTTGCATTGGGGCTAATATACAAATGAGATGTTTTTTATCCTTTTTGAGATGTGCAAAACTGGAATGTGACTCTTTAAACCTCAAGATTTACACCAGGCTTTACATCATGAAAATCTTGCAGGCAAATACCAGCGAATGCAATTTACACTCAAACTGAAAATCCAGGACCATATTTATCCTGGGTTTGCGTCGGCCTTCCGCCACACAAGTGGGCGCCAGGGTGACGCAAAACCTAGAATGATATTTACCAAGCCACGCAAGGTCACCTTGTCGGGCCCTGCGTGGCTTGGTAAATGTGGAGTAACGCAAGGCAGCGCTGCCTTGCGTTACTCTGCCCCAGGGAGGCGTTCCATGGGTGGAACGTTAGTGTTCCCCCAGCACCCACCCATGGATTTTGGCGCAATCCCAGATTCACTATTAGTGGTAAACCTGGGAATGTGTCAAAATCCTACGCCTCCCCAGGGGAGGCGGAACAAGGAGAAATATGTTTATATCTCCTCATGTTTTCCTCATCCTACATGTGCTGCATTCTCCAGCACACATAGAAAGAGGAAAAGGTCTCTGAGGATATTTTTTGTGCAGGAAGGTGACCCTTCGTGCACAAAAACAATCCTGCCTACAACGGAGCTAGGCAGCACATTGTGCGCCAGGGCATGCATAGAGCAGGAATGTGCCATATAATGTTAAATATGACGCATTACCGCCCTCTCCCTTTAACGCAGCACAGCAAGGTGGTTTGCTGCATTGTGTTCATGACAATTTGATAAATATGCCTCCTTGTTTGTACATAGTCGGGAGCTTTCCTCTGGGATTGATGCAAGGAATTGAATGAGAGTCTAAACGTACAGAATTTGCTACAAAAATGTAATTTATTCATACATAGACATTACATATGTAGATAAAATTGGAATTCCTACCGCTTAAGGGAATGAGACTCACTTTAAAGCGAGGCCGAAATACTTCAGAACATGCTTGCTGATTTTTTTTAGATTTAAATCTTCGTTGTCACAATTTCCAAATAGATATGTCTTTTTTCTTACCAATGTTGGGCTCTTTGGAAGTAGTCAACCCGAGCCAGTAGATGAAAATATTTTTAGTGAATAAAACTCAACTATAGGAAACATAAAATATATAGTGACAACAATGCCACGGGTTTACGTTATTAGTTTGTTGCCATCCGTTTTCCAGCACTAATATATATGTTAAATAAGAGAACCTGGCTGACATATCACATTGCTGAGCACAGATTTAATGGGCAAACATGCTTCCCTTTTCACCATGTCGACATTTTGCATCCCATAGCAACCTGTATTTAGTCCTTGACTGGCAGGATTGCAAATGCCCATGGCCACTACCATTCTTCTGACACGACAATTGCACTGGGGGTGAAATGAGGCCTATCTTCTTTCATTACTTGTAACGCAAATCTCAATGTGTGTATGCATATATATTTTTCACCCTCTCAAGAAAAGGTTCAGATGCTTAATAAAAATGGTGATTCACAGAGAGAAATAAATTAACTTTCAACACACTTTTCAGCATGCATCACTTCACTCTAAGCGCGCTGCATACCTCACAATCTTTCTTTTCTCTTTAAATCCATGTCATAGGCCAGAAGCAGAATGCAACTATCTGTTAATTGAATTTGCTTGTAGTAATGGCTGTTTGTTCCGGATAAAAGCTCTGCACTGTAAAAACGTTGAGGCCTGTGTTACAAAAGGTGAGGAGGTGCAGCATGCATTCAAGCATTGATAGAAATGACACCAAGGTATTATGTCCCTTGGGTTCTCTCTGACCACAAGCCACCTCACAAGATGGATGCCAGGGGTCCTCACACAGGGCCTCATTTATGGGGTTTTGGCGTAGGGCAGCGCAGCAAGTCACCTTGCTGCACTGCCCTACGTCAAAGGGAAAGGGTAGGAAAGCATTGTATATATCGAATACAGTGCCTTTCTGTTCTTCCCCCTGCACTAGCATCGTTTCGGCAGCCTAGCGCCAACGCAGGTACCCTTGCACCATGGTGCAACGCTGCTTGTGTTGTTGAGGAAAGAACTAGGAGAAATAACGCTATTACTCCTCGTTGCGCCTCCCCAATCACGCAGCTCCTGCTTGTCCCCCCTCTTTAAACAATATCATCGCTGAATTGTGTGTCTTTTTTACATGATTTTCTTTTTAAACCTTTCACTCTCTCTAATCTTCTTACGCTCTCTCTCTCTTTGCTTCTATCTCTTTTACATCCATTGGAATAGATTTATCCTGAACTCCACATGGGGTTTCAAACCAGCAGCTCTTTATACCAGACCACTCTGCCTTCAGCAGCGCAAACATCCACTTAGAAGCATTTTAACCTTAATTGAACCCTCCCGGGTTGAATTTACTTGCTCAGAGAGAGATGTAAATATAAGAGAGGATGTGGCACTCAGTAGCGGCTCCTCTGCTAAGGCGAAGGAGCGTCGCCCCACTGCTTTTCAGCAGTGTAAATAGAGGAAAAATAAAATGATAATAACTTGATGTTATTAGCATTTTATTTTTTCCTGCAGCAGCAACTTTGCGGGGCCGGGCTGCTCTGCTCACAGAGCAGGGGGAGGAGTGGTGGGCACTATGTAAGTGCGCATGAATGTTTGGCCGTCCGTCTCTGGCCGGCCAAACAGTCATGCGCACTTTGCATGCTCTCCACCCAGGCTGCATTACAGCCTGGGTGGAGAACATGCCCAGGTTTCCAGTCCCTGCTTGAACGCCGAACCATGGCACTCAGACCAATCACAACGCTGCATTGCAGCGTCGTGATTTGATTAGGGGAGCCTGGGTGCTTCCTGTTCCAGCCCGACGTGGAGGAGAGATGTGGTGATAAAGTAAAGTTACTTTAACTTTTTTTACACCCATTTCCCCCCCCCTGCTCAGCCACCCCCGATCCGTGCCGGCCACCACTGGTGGCACTATGCCAAAAGATGCCCCCTTTGGAACTGGGGAACCCGGTTCGAGTCTTTTTGTCAACTTAATATCCTGTGATTCTGGGCAAATCACTTAATATCCCAGTGCCTTAAAAAACAAAGGGGCATATTATCAAGAACGGCGTTAAAAATTATCGCCGGTTTAGCGGCAGAAAACTGCCGCTAAAGCGGCGATAATGGGCTTGATAATATGCCCTTGAGAATTCCAATAGAAGTCCATGTTCTGGTGTGAACATGGGCTTCTATTGGAATTCTCCAGGGCATATTATCAAGCCCATTATCGCTGCTTTAGCGGCAGTTTTCTGCCGCTAAACCAGCGATAATTTTAACGCCGTTCTTGATAATATGCCCCAGAATGTTTCCTTGTGTAATGTAAGTGCTCCGATACCGTTGAGTTCAGGCTATATAAAACTCCCAAAAATTAAAAGGTACAAACTGACATTCTGCATTTAATAAATTTGTATGAATGTGCTTTTAACCCCAATGGGTATCCAGATGGTAAAAACCATAAAATGTGATGTCAATAGAAAGTGGGAGGAAAGAGTTTAGGTTCAGATTGTGATGGTGTTGCGCGTGGGTCCCAGCACTAGAGGATTTGGTATTGTTTCTTGGCAAATCAAAGCTGTCTTTATACCCTACAGATGATACAGCAAGCACAACCTGCCCTTAACCTGCTGTGCCAAATTCGACATGTAGCTGCCATGTGGAACCAGCAGCAGACAGAAAGGGTGAGCGCACGAGGTGCCATAAAAATTGTGGCTGCTCGTTTGCTTTGCCATAGGCCATGGCACTGTTCAGTTTCTAATTTCTACGCACTCTTCGTTTGTTACCTATAGATAGGCGCGTTCAATTTAAAACATTGTGCTATATGCACAAGGTCTTGAACGGATGCGGTCCCACCTACATCAGGTCGCTGGTTCATTGCTATTCTCATAAGCACACTCTTCACTCCGGATGTCAACTCCTGACCAACATACCTCATTTTAAGCTCTCCAGGCAGGGTGGCAGGGGCTTTGCCTTTCTTGGCCCCACCCTATGCAATTCTCTCCCTTTAAAGATCTGTGTTTGTACCTCCTTTTTGGAGTTTTGTAAACTGTTGAAAACTTGGTTATTTTAAGGTGACTGTTTTCCACTACCTTTCAGTAATGCTGGGAAACCCCACTGGGGTAGCCATGCACTTTATGGATGGATGGATGGATCGATGGATGGCTCGATGGATGGCTCGATGGATGGATGGATGGATGGAAACGCAGGTCCGGGTATGGCCCATGAGAGGTGTGGGGCAGAAAAGAGATGCAAAGGCTGGTAGAGTAAGAAAAGGTGGGCATGCCGGAATGCATTCAGTGACAGGAGAGACGTAGCTAAAGGGAGGCATTCTGGCAGTGACACAGTGATAGGGAGACGGGGAGGGGGTCTAAGGGAGGAGTTTTGGTGTAGGGAAATTTGGTACAGTGGAGCAAGTAAAACATAAATGGTGGAGAGGTGGGGTGAGATAAAGATAATGCAGAGCTGGGAGAAAAGCAATCTCATGGGGTGGGTGAAACTAAAGTGGGGCACATAGGGAGAAGGGCAAATATGGGTGTTCCTGGATGACACCCCTTGGTGAAAACAGAAGCGCACAAATAAACAGAAGCTGCCACGAAGGTCAGGAGAATGTTCTTTGAGTAACAATACAAGAAAAGATGAAACAATAGAGGTTCAGATTCTGTCTCTGCATTGTTCATGTGTCGCAAATGGGCAGACCACCTAGATTCATTGCTTTATTACTGTGTGCCGTTCCCACTGCTGGAGTAGAGAGAAGAAGCAGTAGGCAGAGTTTTGCTAAATTGCCAAAATCTTGTAAACTCCACAACAGCTCTTAGGTGCAAACACCTAAGTGAGATGAACCCAATTTTTATTTTAATTTTAAATTGTTATGGGCAGCTCATTGACTTTCACTTTTTTCACATTTGTATTTTAACTCCTTTTGCCGGAGGCCCACCTCCATGCTATTCAAATAGTATTTCATTTATTTCTCAAAATACATAATTCACAAAGTTACATCAACTAAATAGTTTCTCCCTCGTACAATGTACCATATCCTTGGGACTCTGCAGTCAAAGTATTAGGGAGGATACTTATTACAAGGATATGGGATTGGGCCTCCACAAATTGTATAGTGTTTGAGTTTGAATATGGGTTTCGACCTCTAGCAGACACTACCGAGCAATGTTTACATTTACACCTGCTGGCCTGTAAATATAGTAAGGCCTGGGTGGCTCCTTACATCTCAGAATTCATGGACCTACGTTCTGCCATTGACTGGGTTAATACGGTCAAACTGTGGTCAGAATTATAATCGATGGGAGTGGATGCAACTATGATTGACTTTTTAAAAAGATTGCACAATAATCTGTCTGATCAAGTCATATATGTCCCAAAAGGTGAGCTATCTGAATATTTTAGTCTTGACAGAGGGGTGTGTCAGGGCTGTGTATTGGCTCTATACCTCTTTACATATATATGCAAATGGTCTTGTTGATGAGTTAAGAAGTGTGACATATGAAGTTTCATGTTCTTCCCATAACATATTTCCAGTGCTTATGTATACTGATGACGTTGTTCTGATGCCCAACACCACCAATGCTCTAAAGAGACTGATTGATTGTTATATAAATTTTATTGACAGTACCTATCGTTTTACAATTTTTTCAAATTCCCATGTTTTAACCTTGAGTCCTAAGCACACCAACCAAGCAAGACATGGACTGAGAAAGGTTCCCTGTTTTTCATATGTGTGGATAATATTTGATAACACTGCAACATGAGCTAATTTAATTAGCATATGTAGGCTGCAGTTTGGTATATCAGTAGGAACAATCTTTAGTTTTGAGATGAAGGTGGCAGTAAACCTTTGGACGGGGTGCAAATAAGTATACTTCGATTATTGTGTTAGTATTGCTTATTACTGTGCTGGGATTTGAGGGAACAATTGACAACTCGCCAAACTAACTACAAACAGAAGAAAACCGGTTGTGTCTGAAAGTTCTGGTTTTACCCTTTAGCACTTCATCTTATATTTGCCATAATAAATTCAGATTAGGATATCTCAAGGATGTCATTCACATGGCTTCTCTTTTTTATGGATTGCAATCTGGAATAGCAGAACTGAAAGGTTATCTCAAGAGGTCATCTTATATTGCTTAAATTTGAATTTCATAGAATGCTTTCCTTGGTTTACATACCTACCCAACTAATGCATCAAAATTGGATGGCCTGATGTATTTGATCTTCGAGAGGGCATCTGCAAATTAGATAAGACCTGTGTCAAGAAACTGTTCTTTACCCATTCAACTGTTTTGATAGAGGAAGGTGAATTGCTTATGTTATGTTATGTTTATTTGTATAGCGCGCTAACCACACATGAGGGTATCAAGGCGCATTGCAAGTGGGTAGGTGGCTGACTCTCTGATGACTTTATTTGAAAAGCCAGGTCTTCAGCTTCTTGCGGAACTCAAGAAGTGGTGAGGAGGCTCTGATGTTATGTGGAAGGTCATTCCATGCTTTTGGAAAGATGTAAGAGAAAGCACAGCCTCCTGCTTTGGTTTTGTGGATGCGGGGTATGTGTGCTAGTGACAGTCTAGCTGACCGGAGGTGCCTGGGCGGTAGGTGGGAGTGTATGCCGCTGTTGAGATAGTCTGGAACAATGTTGTGTAGAGTTTTGTATGTGTGTATGAGAAGTTTGAACTGAGTGTGGTTGTGTGTGGAGAGCTAGTGAAGCTCTCTGAGGTGTGGGGTGATGTGTGTCTGGTCTGGCAAGTTGAGGATGAGTCTTGATGCAGTGTTTTGGATGGTATGGAGTCTGTTTAGGAGCGTCTTGGTGATTCCAGCGCAGAGTTTGTTGCTGAAGTCAAGTTTGCTGGTAATAAGGGCAATTGTAACCATTTTCCTAGTGTTCTCTGGTAGCCACTTGAAGATCTTTTGCAGCATTCTTAGGGTGTAGAAACAAGTTGAGGTCAATGCATTCAGTCGCGGCACGCATGACTCGCGGGTGGGGGGGTGCCTGGGGGGTTCGCGCGGGGGTTCGCGCGTGGGGGTGATACATTTTTTTTTAAAACTTACCTTACCGGGTCCCGCGCTGCCTCCGCTCCTGGCCGGGTCCTGTGCCCGCGTTTTCCTGGAACAGGAAGCATGCATCCTCCCTCCCCTCCCGTAAGCAAATCACAACGATGCAATGCCAGCGTTGTGATTGGTGCATACTGCGCCCAGCCGGGCACCTGTAGGGAGGCCATTTTCTCTATGTAGGCTGCATGCAGCCTACATAGAGAAAATGTAGAGTGTGCATGACTGGTTTGGTCGGCCACAGAGAGCCGACCAGTCAGGGCCCACAACAGTGGGCAAGCCACTCCTCCCTGACCCGCCCACCCGCCCGCCCCCAACCAGGCATATCCTGCCTTCTGCTTTCTCGCTGCGCGAGAAGCAGAAACATAAAATGGTATACAAAATACCATTTTATGTTTCTGCTTCTTGCACTGCGAGAACGCAGTGGGGCGACGCTCCTCCGCTCTAATGGAGGAGCCGCCACTGAATGCAGTTACCTAGTCTGTCATGTAGAGCTTGTCGTACAGAATGATTCCTAAGTTCCTGGCATGGCTGGTGGGGTTAGGCATGGGGCTGAGGTCTGATGGCCACCCGGAAGAGTTCCAAATAGAGGTTTTCTTCTGAAGATCACCACTTCAGTTTTGTCTGTGTCAAGTTTGAGGCAGTTGGATCTCATCCAGGTGGCTACCGAAGTCATGCAGATGACAAAGCTTTTTCTTGAGGAAGTCTTGTCTGACAAAGAGAGAATCAGTTGGGTGTCATCTGTGTAGGAAAGTATGGTGATGCCATGTGATCTGATGAGGTTAGCCAGTGAGCTCATGTAGTTGTTAAATAAGGTCAAACTAAGGGAGCTTGAGGGACTCCACCGACGTATAAGGTATAAGACTAACTCTTTGTGCTCTACCTGTGAGGAAGGAGCTGATTCAGTTGATGGTGAGTCCTTGGATTCCTGTTTCATGTAGTCTTCTGATCAAGGTAGAGTGGGAACCATGCAGAAGGGCCTGAGTGATTGAGTAGTATGAGGGCCCATGTTTTTTCATGGTCAAAGATCAACCTAGTTTTGTCTGTTGCTGCAATGAGGGCTGTCTCGGTGCTATGGGTGGTCTGGAAACCTGATTGCGTGGTGTCTAGGAGTTGGTGTGTGTTGATGTAGAGAGTGAGTTGCTTCTTGATTACTTTCTTCATGACCTGGGTTGGGTAGGGTAGAAGGGAGATCAGGCAGTAGTTTACTAGTTGAGTGGGGTTTGCCAAAGATTAGAAGAGAGATCAGGCAGTAGTTTGCTAGTTGAATGGGGTCTGCCAAAGGTTTCTTTAGCAGTGCGTTGACCATCAACTCTCTCCAAGCATCCAGGATCTTTGGGGTGGTGATGGTATTGCTCAAAATGTAGGTGAGGACTTTGCTGATTGGGGAGGCGACCATGTTGTAGATGTTGTGGGAGCAGGGGTCTGTCGATGCTCTGGAGTGGATGGTCTTCACGATGCTGGCAGTTTCTTCAGTATTGATTTTGTTCGAGGTAGTAAGGGAGTTTCCACCATGGTAATTTGTGGATAGGCTGGAGATGAGGATATAGGGGTTCGGTTGAGGGTTGAACTGTTGTAGATAGTTTTGATTTGTTGCTGAAGAATTCCAAAAGGTTGTCGCATAGTTCTTACGAGGGGGTGGCGTTGTTCATGGTGGAAGCTGGTGAGGTGAAGTCTTTGACGATCTTGAAGAATTCTTTACAGCTGTTGGAGATTTTGTGTATGCCTTCTGCGAGGGCATTTTTATTGGTTTCTATGATCTCCTGGTGGAAGTGTCTCAAGGCTGTTTTGTAAGAATCCTTGTCATTATCATGGTGGTTCGTTCTCAATCTTCTTTCCAGTTGTTTGGTTTCGCAGAGTTCCTCAGTGTACCAACTAGCCTGCTTCCTGGTCCTTCATATTGTATTGTATTTCCGAGAGGACAGGAAGTAGGTGCATTCTATGATCCACTCGTCAAGCTGTCTGGTGTCGCTGTTTAGGTCATTGGTGGGGCTGGGCTGGTTCTAGCACAGGGTGTCGGGCCAGTTAGATTCCAAGATGCCTCTCCAACTGTGTTTAACCAGGCCCCCAGTGACAGGTTTTGATTGGCGAGGGATGCTGATTTGGAAGTGGATGATGGTGTGATCAGTCCAGGTAGAGGTGTTTTTGTAGTGCTTTTTATGGCGTTAAAGGTAGTGAAAACTGGACGAGGGTGTGCTCAGCAGAGTGTGTGGATCCAGTGACATGTTGTGTTAGTCCAAGGTTTTCTAAACTTTCGAGGAGTGTGATGAAGTTGGTGTTGTTCCTGTCTTCGAGGTGGACGTTGAAGTCTCCTAGTAGGATGTAGTCTTCGGGGTTGATGGTGAGTGGGCGACAAAGTCTGCGATGTTGTCTGTAAAAGTAGCTTGTGGTCCCCGTGGTCTGAAGAAGAGGGTTCTGTTCAAGGTGTAGGTAGCTGAGATTTGTAGTTTGAAGTGAAGGTGCTCCATGTGGGGGGCTGCGTTCTCTGAGGTTGTGGTGCAGTTCATGGTTTCTTTGACTTTGATTGCAATTCCTCCTCTGTGTTCATATAGACGGTCCTGCTGTGCAAGCTTGTATTCTGCCAGTAATGAAGAAGAGGCCCGGTGCGTCATTAACTAGGATGTCCCAGATTTCATTGGTGTGTTTACTAAGTGAGTGGGTGTTGAGAAGCATGCATGTTAGTTTGTCTCAGGGTTTTTGTTTATAGGTGGGGGCGCGAGGTGTGCTGTGTGTAGTTTGTGTGGAATTTGTGGTCGTGGTGGGTGAGACGATGCACTTGAAGCGACAGTGGGTGCAAGCAAAATCTCCTTCCATGTTGTGTGGTGCAGTGCGGTAGCAGCGTAGAGATGGGTGACCCGGGTTGAAAGATCTGAGGAAAGTTGCAGAGTAGGGTAGGGGGGGTAGAAGGGCCAGGGTTCGTGGCACTGGGTGTGGTCCAGGCATGGGAGGGTGCAGATGGGCTTGCCTTTGGCTGCAGCTGCCATTAAGTAGGTCCTGGGAGTAGGGAGGAGCACAGGGGGCAGTAGACAGGTCTTTGTGGGAGCCTGAGAAAGAAGCAGCAGTGCGGAAAGAAGCAGGCAAGGACCAGGGGAGAAGGGAGGGGCGTGGGAGAATGGAAAATGTGTCATCTAGAGATGGCAGAGCAAAAGGCACAAGGCAAAAGAAGCAAGAGAAGGGCAACAGAAGTGAAATTATAGCAAAGAGTGAAAACAGAAAAGTGCAACAATGAGCAGAGAGTACAAAAAAGAGCAAAGAGTCAAAAAGAGATCACAGAGGATAAGAGTAAAAAAGAGCAAAGGTGCAACAATGAGCAGAGAGTACAAAGAGTGCAAAGAGTCAAAAATAGAGCACAGACTGAGAAAAATGCAAGAGTGCAATAATGGGCAAAGAGTAAAAAAAGAGAGCATAGAGAGAAACAAGCATTGGTAAATGCATTAGGTTTCGCCTATGTGATTAATAATAACCTGTTTTTTGTTGCAAGTTGTAGCTTGCTGTGTAGTTATACAATATAAGTTACAGAGAGTCTGTTAAAGTGTTACCACTTGTTTATATACAAAAAGGCAATATATTGTGCTGTTACTAGTGGTATAGTGCGGGTAAGTATTAGCGAAATTTTGAAAAATGAAAGAGGGAAATAATAGAATTAATTGATGTGATAGCAATATTATGTGTTTAGAGGAGTTCTGACAACTTTGAGGCCTGGTGCTACTACACCTGCTGCACCATTCAAATCATGCCCCTAGTGCCTGCAAGATAACTGCATTTGTGACTGCCTGTTTAGTAGTAAAATATAGCAATATTTGGTGTTTGGAGGAGTTATGACAACTTTTGGCCCCAGTGCCACTGCACCTGCTGCACCATTCAAATCATGACCCTATTGCCTGTAAGGTAACTACACTCGTGACTGCCTGTGCAGTAGTAATATATAATAATATTTGGTGTTTAGTGAGTTGCCTAGAGCTTTTGGCCCCATTGCCACAGCTCCTGCTGCACCATTCAAATAAAGTCCCTTTTAACTGCAAGGTAACTGCACTTGTGGTTGCCTCTTTAGGAATAACATACAGCAATATTATGTGTTTAGTGGGCTGCCTGGAGCTTTTGGTCCCGGTGCCTCTGCACCTGCTTCACTATTGAAAACATGACCCTAGTGCTTGCTAGATAACTGCACTTGCGACTGCCTGTTTAGTAGTAAAATTTAGCAATATAAGTTGTTTAGTGGAGTTATGACAACCTTTGGCCCTGGTGCCACTGCACCTGCTGCACCATTCAAATCAAGCCCCTTTTAACTGCACAATAACTGCAATTGCGTCTGCCTGTTTAGTAGTCAAATATAGCAATATTATGTGTTTAGAGGAGTTCTGACAACTTTTGGGCCCTGTGCTACTGCACCTGCTGCACCATTCAAATCATGACCCTGTTGTCTGCAAAGTAACTGCACTTGTGGCTGCCTGTTTAGTAGTAAACTATAGCATAGCTCTTGCATATTAACTTTCTTTTTAACGTGCAATGTTTATAACAACATTTAGAATTTGATCAGAATGACCAAATAGATTACGTTGAAAAAATAGATCCGAGAATGCCTACAAAGTGCAAAGAAAGGTACTGAGGCATAAGTAGGAAATGTCACAAACATTCTAAGGCTAAAGTATCTGCCTTACACAACTAAGTAATAAAAAGCAAGCATTCCAGCATACTGTTAGAAGTTGTCTGCTTTCTCCGTGGGAAAAGATCTTATCTTGACAGTGAATGGGGCTTAAATAGTGTGAACAGCTTTAGAAGAAGTATTGAAAATGCGTGCAGCCAGTGGAAGTAAAAAAAATGAAAAGTTCCACACAAAAGCAAATGAAAACAGTAATTCGGCATTAGGAACTGACAAGAGCCCCCTTTTAAGATATATTAAATACAAGAGATTTCACAAGCACAGTGCAAGCGCTGTGCAGGCGAAACCTAAAAAAGGACAAAGAGTGCAACAATGAGCAAGAGTACAAGCAAGAGCACAGAATGAGAGAAAAGAGGCAAGAGTGCAAAGTAGAGAAAAGAGTGAGTGGAAGAAGAGCAACAGAAGAGCTGGAGAGTGAGGGTGAAGCAGGAGTTGAGTCTGGAGCAGAGGTGGGAGTCTTAGGTGCAGGAGCTGAGTCTGCGAGGGCCTAGACCGGTTGGAGGGTAACTCTAGGGAGGGCAGGGCCGAGGCACCTGATGAAGGGGTGGTCCAAGCTGTGGCCGCCATAAAGTAGGTCCTGGGTGGTAGAGCGCAGGGGACGGTGGGTGGGACTTAATGAGAGCACAGGAAAGGCGTGGTGGTGCATGAAGAAGCAGATAAGGAATTGGGGACGGTGGGAGGTGGGAAAATGGGGCACCAAGAGATGACAGAGCAAAAGGGCACAAGGCGAAATGAGCAAAAGAAGGGCAACATCAGTAAAAAGTATAACAAAGAGTGAAAAGGAGCAGTAGTGAAACAATGAGAAGACAAAAAAATCAAATAGTAAAAAAAGGGAGCTCAGAGTGAGAAAAGGGGCAAGAGTGCAACAATGGGCAGAGAGTGCAAAAAGGGCCAAGAATGAAAAAGAAAGCACAGAGAGAAAAAATGGCACAGAGTGCAACAATGAGCAAGAGTGCAAAAGAGAGCACAGGGTGAGAGAAAAGAGTCAATAGTGCAGAGTAGAGCAAAGAGTGGATAGAAGAAGAGCAGCTAAAGAGCTGCAGAGTGTGAGTGAAGCTGGAGGAGAGCCTGGAGCACAGACAAGTGACTTAGGTATGGAGCTGGGTCCGCGATGGCCTAGACCAATCGGAGGACTGGAGGCATGGCCTCCATGGACTTACTGTCTGTCGGTTCTTATTTGCCTACTGCAAACTGACTAGGGATTCAGCAGTGTCTTCTCTAATTGACCAATTTAGACAAACACAATTTTCTCTCTAGATTTAAAGTGGGTGTAATGCATCATTGGCTTTCTCGCTCTTATGGTTCGGTCTGATGCAACTCTTCTCACCGTTGCTTATATGGCAATTATTCTGAACAGTCTATGATGCACATTTTTTTAATGTGACCATTTTTCGTACCCCAGGGATAAATATCTTAAACCACTTTTGCGTGATATGAATTTTACAAATTGCAGAGCTGTTTTTCTATATTTAAACTTATTGAAGTTATTTATGGTGTGAAAATTCTTTAAATGTGCCAAGCATATGTGCTCTATTGTATGATTATCTTATGAAATGAAAAGTTTGAATATTTTATTTGTAATCTGTCTTGTTATGTATTTTTATTCAGTTTTTATGGCCCTTGGGCCAAATAAAATGATCTTTTTCTTCCTACTAAGTAAAACATTAATTTTCTATAGTTTATAATGTAATTGGACCTATTCCTTTATCAATGCCACACGTGCATTCTTTTAGTATAGAGTACAATGTTAACTATTAGCTCATATTTCCACTGTATTCTATTATAAACTTAACACAATTATTTTTATATTCAAAGTATCTCAAAAGGTAAACACTTCCTGCTTATGATAAACATTTTAATCTTTGGGCTCAAAGGTTTAGCTTTTAATCTCCTTCACACACACTTCATCAGAACAATACATTCATGTGTACCTTCTGCATTAATGTCTTTATGACAAGAACATGTTCCTCCATATGATGAATATCTTTATAACTTGACTTCCACTTTATAAATCATTTTATTTTTAATTAAAAAATAATTTATTGGCTCTTCTGTAGACCTTTCTAGGTCTGTCTGCTTTGATCTCTAGCCTTTAAAATCAGTGCATACTTGATATATAAATATATTTTCCTGCCTTCCAGCCCTGCTGCGAAAATAGCATTCCTGGTTATCATTCCTTTAATTCCATACTTTTTTATTTATGTAGCTCCCTTTCATTTTTGCTTCTCTTTGTATGTTTTCAATGTTTTTTCTGTTGTTGAGCTATCTCTCAGATCTATCTGCCATGCATAGAAACATGCAATAATAAATGTTATTTCTGAACAATGCTTATTTCTTCCTAAGGCTGGAGAAGGGGAAGTCTTGGTCATTGAGCAAGGTCTCCATCAAGAGTCAAGAGGCAGCAGTTGCTTTCCAATAAGGGGGATTTGGGGGGCAGCCAACCATAGGGAGGTCTGCCCCGGGCATTTTGGGAAAGTGGAGCATTCGGACAACTGCTCAGGGTTTGGGTTGTTTTTGGACAACTTATGTAGCCCAGGGGTAAATATACAGCCATATTGAGGTACCAGCCACCATTTGGTCTTGATGAAACGGTTGCTGGTATCTGCTTTGTTGCAGACAGGTGTGCAAAAGGGGTTATGTCGTTTGGGTTGTCCCTTTGAAGCTGGTGCATAGGCGGTTGGCAGAGAAGTTGCCAAAGTTTACCGAAGTTTATTGTTGTTGTCAACAACAATTTAGACTGAAAGGGAACGGGTAGGCAAGTTCATGCCTGGACGAGCCAAGAAGTTTAAGGTTATATAGGAAGTTTAATTGGTTAAAAGGTTAATAGATGTGGTAAAGAGGGAAAGGATTTTAAAGGTCTCAGTTGTAGTTGACCAGCTCTGGAGCAAGTACGATATTGCTGAATTAAGTTGTTGTGGGGGTGATATTTTAGGGTTGGGGGTTAGCTTAACATAGGTGAGTGTCTTTGTATAGTGAGGTTGTAGCTTTGTAAGGCAAAGGTTAAGCTGTTTTTTGTGACGTGCACCTATTTCAATAAAGCAGCCATTTTCACACAAACCTGGTGTCAGTAGTCTGTGCTGCCCCCCTCTTCCGAAATGAGCGCTAAAGGCAGGCAAAGGGAGTTGCCATTGAAACCTAAATTGACTGCTATTAATGCCCCTGCAGATTGAGCAACAGAATAACTGGCCATCATTTGTTTGTGGGTTCCTGTGCAGGAGAGGGGTGGTAGATCAAAGTGTCTTGATTTTCATTTCCAGGCGTACTAAAGAACTGGAAGATGGTTCTACTCAAACCTAAGAATCTCAGGTTATAAATACAGCTAAGTCAATGAGAGCAACCCATAAGTGATGTCCATGGATTTAGGTGCCAGGTGCCTGCAACAACTAGGCCTCCGTTTCTCACTGATGTATCCACTCCTACCATGAAACACATGGAAGCAGACGTACCTATTGCACCCGTGCATAATGCTAATTTATCTCAGTAAAGACAATATACAGTGCCGGCTTGTGAACAGGTGGTGCCACAGACATCAGCAGTCTGGCAGCTGCCCTTCTAGCCCTCAGGTGGAACACTACTTCCACTGTTTAGGTAATAGTGTGTTGTATAGAATATACTATGTTTTCTGGTCAGTGCTTAATTTGCAAAGAAAATAAGTGCCAGGGCCCTTGTCAGGAAGGCCGTTGCAGCACGCACCACCCATAGCACCTGTCAATGCTACCAATGACAGTACCCACACAACTACTAACCATTACACTGCTACAACTGAGGCAATTCAGATTGTAAGAGGCCCCAAAAGCTCAAAGAGTGGTATAGGCGACATGCATTAGTTATTTTCAATTATTAAACAACTGTTGCCCTACTCATCTCCAAATTACTCAAACAGCTAGCAGCTGTTACATTAAGTGCAGGTGTTGACAATTAAGGGCCGGTGCCAAGCACCAGAAACCACAGGCTCAAACTAAGCACTGTTTCTGGTCCACAGCTACATCAAGTGCAGTGCTTAATTTGGAAAACAATGAGTGCTTATTGTGCTGTTGAATGTCAGTGTACCGAAAACCATGGCTGCGTAGTCTGAAATCCACCCTCAAGCCTCTTTAAACGACTCCCTGTGCCTTTATCTCACTCTTGCAGGTCCAAGCTTTCACCCTTTTTTTTACGTTTTTTCTGTCTTTCTCTTCCTCCTTCTTTCCCCTTTATGTGTTTTTCCCTCTCATGCTCTTTGGAATTGTCTGATGAGACAAAATAAGTGCCGGTCCCCAAAAGTGCTGGCCTCAACCAGGGCCGTTTCTACCACTAGGCAGGACTAGGCGGCTGCCTAAGGCGGCAAAAGGTGGAGGGCGGCCGGCGGCCGTGGCAAAAGTTAAAAACATGAGAGTTCTTCTTTACTCTCTTCTCCTGACTTCTATTGAATGAATCTACCAGGTAGTGTAGCGCGGGCGCGGCTCGCCTTCAAATTAGAGACCGTTGACATAACCAGGGTGACGTGACGTGAGGTCACGTTCGGCGCCACGGCGGCCGCGGGGGCTGTGCCTATGCGCGCGTGGCCGGCAAGAAGAGGCAGGCAGAGCAGAGAGAGTTACCGCGGTGCTGCGGCCCGCCTGCAGGCCTATCAGGTACCGGGGGGAGGCCGGGATGGGATCCGGGTCGGCTGGCAGCGGCAGGCAGGGTAGATCAGATGTAAAAAAAATATAGGGGGCTAATTTAAGGCCTGGTCAGGTACGCGCTGTACCAATGCCAGTCACAATAAGCGTTCCTTGAACTGAATGCACCGGCTAAAAATCTATTTACGGGCAAACTTATGAAACTTCCTGCTGGTCGAGTAAACAACAGCCCGTTTAGATTTGTCACGCATATTATTTGAATGTTTGTAAGACTGCTCACGGGAATGCCGATTACATACTGGGAAGTATTCACTGGACAACAAGAGACAATTGTGTTTTTAAAAAAACATGCTTTGAGGCTGTGATTTATGAATACCTTTTCATTAACAAAAGAAGGACAAAAATGTGAGGGTAAGCAGTAAGACTCAGTTAGGTCCTCCTGGCTAAGTAAAGTATGACTCGGTTTGCTAATGTTCTTTACAACACACGCTTTTGGCGACGAGTGGCTCGAGCCCATTTGAGCCCTGAACAGCATCTGAACAACCGTTTGTTGGCTTTCATTAACGTTCAGGGCTTCAGGCAAGTGCATAGTTCGGCATTTCTTTACCAAAGCTGCGGTGCGGAGCAGTGCAGGACTACTTTCAGGCAAGTGTGGCATTTATATGGCAGTGCAGGACTATTGTTAGGCTTTGACTGCCTGTGCGGCAGTTGGGGGGCCCCAGGCCTATGCGTGAGCTGACTCTACAGGCAGCATTAAGGGATGTCAGGGCTACGCACATGCTGCTGGTGTTGCCGCTCTACTTACTGTTGGCTCCTACCAGTGCACGTGGTGTTTGCGCGAGTGACAAACTCAATCAAAACGTTTGTCAAAGGAAACTCCACAATTGTTAGATATGCCAAAAAGATATTGTTTCCCATGAATCCGTAAGACACACAACCTAAACTAAAGGTCCCAGAAGTAAAACAAACATGCTCTCACGTGATAATCACTGACTTTCATTTCTAAGAGATTGTGGGGAAACCGCCAGAGCTGCTGACTTTAGAACTGGGAAACAGGCCGAGTCTCAGCGTCGGCTCAGCAGCCTGTGATTCTGAGCAAATCGCTTAGTCTCCATATGACTTAAAAAAACTAAAATGAATGTTTCCTTGTGTAATATAACTGGTGCTCATGTAAAGCGCTCCAATACCTTTGGGCCAAGTTCGCGCTATATAAAACTGCTAAAACAAATACCATTGGTATTAAAGTTTCCTGAAATACATGCATTGAAGACTGCAGATAGACACACCATGAGAGATGGTCCTGGGTGAGAAAGTCCATTTTGGATTTTTAAAAAGTACAACAATGGGTTACTCCTCTGTTGGGCAGCTGCTCCTTAGAAGTGGGTTTGTCAATATTGTCTAGGAACAGAGTAACCACAATGACGGGTATAGACAATGTCTGCATTGAGACATATAACGTAAATGTAATATATACTGAAGCAACGGTAGATAAGAGATCATTAGATATTGCCGAATGTAAATCAAATGGATTACTAGAGAAAATGGTTTATGAAAAAGGCAATTTTCTTCGAAAAATTCTGCTTATTAATTATTTAACTTCTTTGCCAACTCTATTTAATAAAGTGTATAACTAGTATTAAGTGTCTCCTCCCGGTGAAGCCCCAGTTAGAGCAATCTGCTTAGTGTGGCCCTTTTTACAATCCATGAAATTCCTTTTGATAGATCTCCGTGGAAAAGCAACTGTTATATTACCCTGGCTTGCAAGTGCCTTTTAGGAGCCTGCAAAATCAATACAGTCCTGTAAATAAAAGAGAGCTGGGAGCCGCTGCAATAAAACTATACACTGGGCAGCCAGAGGAGGTATTTTTAAACCACCAAACTTGCCTTTAGAAATGAATAAGCCATTGATATTGGTGAATTATCAATAACCCGGCATATTTACTCGTGTAGACCAGACTTTGAACCGAATATTGGGATGTTTGACGTTTGATGGCGAGGATTTCCGAAGTACCACAGAACTGGGCTTCTTCTTGTAAGCAACATTTCTAAATCTGCAAGTAGGCTCCATTGTGAATTTCTCGTCCCTTCCATTGTTTCTCTACGTTAGTCAAATACAAATGCAGACATTTATAGTAATTATATTTTTTTATTTATAGAGTTTTTTATAGCGCAAACTTGACCCAAAGGTATCAGAGCCCTTTACATAGATGGCAAAATCTTAGTTACAAGAGTTATACATTATGTAAATATAAACAGGTAGTAGGCACAATATATAGCCACAATATACCCGAAAGGTATAAGATAAACAGTAGTAGTTGCAGGAGTTACATGTGGAATAAATGTTTAGCCACAATATACACAGGAAGTATACAGTAAACAGTAGCAATAGCTCAAGTTACATATGGAGTAAATGCAGTCATAAGGAGTAAGCACAGATACATAGCAACAGAGTATATGGGACGTATATGGTGAACAATATGAAAAGTGGTCCGTAAGGTTCTGAGGTAGTTACGCCAGAGTGTGTTGACTTGGGAAACAGTGTATGCAACATTGTGCATAGGGGGTATTCGATAAACAGTAGCAGTTGCACTAGTTACATAAGGAGTATATGTCGGTACATGGGGTAAGCTCAGATACGTGGCAACAGAGTAAGCTGGAGGCATGAGATGGACAGTAGGAGATGTGGTCTGTATAGGTTTGAGGTAGTTACGGTAGGGTGTGTCAGCTTAGACCGGCGCGGTGGTTGAGGGATGCTTTAGGTTCTGTTTTCTACAGCCGTATGCCTGGAGGGTTGTGTCTACAAGTTTGTGTTACTGCAGTCATTATAATATATGTATTTCACAAATTGAAATGACTTACTCATTATATAACACCTTGTTAAAAAAAAATCCTTCATCCAGGACAGCTGACACTTAGATAACAGAATTAAACACGTTAATCAAATGCATTGCTCATAGATGTTTGGATCCTATGCTGCCCCTTATCTAAACTTTAGTGCTTATGTAATGGCAGGAAGACCTTAAGCTGTTTAGACCTGCCTTTGTGCCTAATTACATCCGAGGAGCCCTGCTGGGATTGAAAAAGGTAATTTGCAGTCTGCGCATCTTTCATTGGGTGATCAGTATTGTTGTTTCAGAAATGAGTCATGACCCAATATTTTATGAGGTTGCTCTGGTGTTTGCACTTCCAAAAAACACGTGCAGATTTTGACAGTCAGTGGCTCTTGTGTAGGTCTTCTGTAATAGTTCTCCCATTTAGGCCATACTTTTGATTGCCCGGTGCATTCCTGCGGCTGCGGGTCTAGTGACGGCAGTTACTGGGCCTATTGAAACTGAGGCCCAGTTTTTTAGGAGGGCATCCTAAAACCTAGTGTGAAATACTGGAGATAAGGGCAAAAGCTGCAGAGAAAAACTGAAAAACAGACCGCTTAAATAAGTAAAAAATAGACTCATGAAACTGAAAAGAGAAACTTTTTCAAGGATTTACAGAAGGAGTGATGGTTGGTGCTGCGCCTAAGGGAAGGTGGGAGAGTATTCCAGTGTTTTGGCTACCAGGTAGCAGTGGAAGAGCGTGTGCCTGTCTGGGTTTTCTGAATTGCAGGGAGCCAAAGTAGATGGTGAGAAGCATAACCGAGGTTATGAGAGGGAACATATAGCAAATAGCCTCTAGAAGTAGAGGGGGCAGTTTTTCTAGACCTTAAGAATTGAAGGGGAAGTGAGGAGCCCGGATTATAGTTACTGGGAATCTAAGGAGCCAAAGAAGGTTCCTTGAGGAGTGGGACTACCATGAACAGTGCTTATTTAGTTATTTATTGTTTGATGTGTTTTTTGTTTAATGTTGAATGCAAGTTCTTTTTATATCTAATGCATTAATTCTTCTAGCCTGGATGACCGGGGGGAGAGAGTGATGGTAGTAAATGGGAGGGGGCGGCATTTTTCAATTCTCGCCTAGGGTGGCAAAACACCTAGAAACGGCCCTGGCCTCAACTTAAGCACTCATCAAGTGGTTGAACCCAGGTTGCGCCACTTCAACCCATCCTTTCAAAATGCTGTAATGAACATAACACTTTTGTAATTTTCTCTGATGTTTCTGACCCTCTCTACCTCAAAAGAGAAACCCACGTTTCTTCTCTACTTTCAGTACTTTAGATCGGGCTGTTTTCCTTTCAGTAAGAATATCTTCACACATGAAACACATTTTACACCCCACAAGATCTTTTTGGAATAACCCGCTCTCCCAGCGGGATGACTCCTTGAACAATCACACTTTCATAACATGGAAAAAACAGAAATGGCGATTGCCGGAAATATTCTACGCTCCACTGCAGAAGACATGACCTTTCGAGGCTGTGCACTGCCACCCATGTGAAGGCGGTGAGCTCCAGACTTCTAATAAGAAAGCAGAGCGTTAAGATTGTAAATAATTGATAGCCTTAAGCGCAGCCACCACACTCCCATCAATCAGGTTATTGGTAAAATGACAGCCCGTGTAATGGAGGCACCGAGAGGAGCATGCACGTGCTTTCCAGAGGGCACGCAAGATGGACGTTCGAACCTTAAAAGGATCTGTACAGTAAAGTGGTTTCCTCCAGCGCTGGAATATTTGAAAACACTCCCACCAAGCATCAAATAAAATACAGATTTACAGAGGGGCAAAGTTGGGTCCCTCGGAGGCATCAGTGTATTTTTCACTCTTTAACTCGTCAAGCAGCATTATATATGCTTGAAGAATTTTCACAAAAGTGTGCCACTGTTTCATTTCACCCGATTGAAATAGTGTTACTAGAATCGATGATGGGAGCAATCTGTTGGAGCACATTTGTCCAGGAAGAAATTGGGGGTATATATTACATGACAATGGCACAGCGCCCCAAGCAATTTTGCTTCACTTAGCTGTGTCATTTTCAAAACACTGGGATGCGCCGTATTAACAAAAATATGGAGCTAAAAAAGCTGTCTAGCTCCAACGCAGGCACCCTTGCACCATGGTGTTAGGGTGCCTACATTGCAGGGATGATTGTGTTCGTGCAGGAAGGGACACCTTTCTGCACAAATACAATCATTAATGGTGTTTTGCTCCTTCTATGTGTGCTGCAAAATGCAGCACACATAGAAAGAGCAAAAAACGAGGAGAAATAAAAGTATTTCTCCTTGTTGCACCACATTAGCACTTCCTTTTGAAAGGTGTTAGTTTTTGGCGCTGCCTCAGATTTACAGATCCTTGTACATGTGGAGCAGTGTCAAAAACCCTTGGGTGTTTCTGGGAAGGCCCACAGCAACATCTGTTGCACGCCCCTTTGCCGCAGAAAACTGTGTTGCAAAGGGCCATATTTACAAGGCTGTGTTAAGCCACGCAAAGTAGTTTAAAGCGGCCTTGTAAATATGGGCTTGCATAGAGCGCCACCGCAGCGTCAAACAAGCATTTGCAATGCAATAGGTCTCGCAATTGCGAGATTTTGAGCTATTGGCATTGTAAATGACAATGCCTTTTATTCATGTGTTTAAAAAACCTACAATAATAAAAGGCATTGTCATTTACAATACCGATAGGTCAAAGTTTATAAAATGCGAGACCTGTTGTATTGCAAATGCTTGTTTTCAAGCACGCCATAAAGCATTTTCACGCTAATAGAGGCCAAGCCCCTTTGTTTGGATGAGGGGCGTCTAAAGAAAGGTCCGCTGCAGCTGTTAAAGGAAGGGTCGCTGTGATCTGTACTGGGAATATTTTCCGAGCTATGGAGTTGCAGAAATGTTTTGCAAATACGAAAAAAATCTGATTGAACTGCATGTAACTTTTCTGGTTACTTATTTTAGATTCTAAAATGTGCATCTGGGTAAAAAACATTACATGGATTGGGGGTTGGGGGGTTGGTTGAAGGTGATCTACTGTGTCATGTGAGTGTCAGTAAAAACATGGGACACCGCATAGTGTCAACTATATTTAAAGATGTACTCCCTGAAAAAACATTAAAACAATTCACTACCAAATCCCTTATTCAAAAATGTCACCAAAACTAGACAAAAAAAGAGAGCTGTCGAACTAAGATTGTCCCTCTTCAGTGTCCTGGTCTAATGGCAGTGTCATTTGTGATATTTCCATAGAGAGAGTGACACAGACATCTCTCAGCGATGTTATAAACACCACATACTCCCCGTGTCCTGTCTGAATTATACCCAACTATCTAGGCCCTCTACACAAATTATTTTATTTGATCACTTTTGTCTTAGTTGTTGTTAATTAACCTATTCACAGAAAGAAAGCTGAGTGAATCACTAATCTTTTTCTGCAAGTAAGTGGTCTTTCTCCTGAGAACAAGTAACAAAGCAGAAGGACAACATTTACCTAGAGAAAATGTGCCCCGAATTATGCCCGGAACTTCAAGTTTAATTCACAGATAAGGCACGAATAAGGCACAACTACCCATCAAAAAGCTTGGCATTTGAGCCATGAGATAATTACCATCTGGCACAAGGTTAGACAACTCACCCACACACACACACACACAAAGCTTCTTTGCAAGACCCAGGAGCAATGGTAGTGCTATGCTACTCAGCCACTAAAAGTGTAACAGCTCTACTGAGAAGTACAAGTACTCTCCAGTAAAGTAAGGCAGTCTTGCGCAAAGTGTTGGTATTTTGTGGATGAACATTCAGCAGGCACGCTGAGAAGTGCTGGTACTGTCCCATTAAACGTAGATTGGGCCTGTTGTACTAAAAATAACGTTCTTCTAAAGGTTGAGCAAACTTGCTTTGAAGTACTCCTAAAACCACATCACATGTGTATGTGGCACTCCTCGCGCCTGGTCTGTGGTGTTGCATGCATGTTGCACTCCTCGCGCCTGGTCTGTGGTGTTATATGCATGTGCATGTCGCACTCCTTGCGCCAGGTCTGTGGTGTTACATGCATGTCGCACTCCTCCCGCCTGGTCTGTGGTGTTACATGCATGTGCATGTCGCACTCCTTGCGCCAGGTCTGTGGTGTTACATGCATGTTGCACTCCTCGCAGCTGGTCTGTGGTGTTACATGCATGTGCATGTCGCACTCCTCGCGCCTGGCCTTTTGTGTTGCATGCTACACGTGCAGGGCGCATGCAGCAGCTGAGGGGCTGTGGAGCCCGTGCCGGCGGCCGCTCTTCCCGCCTTTTACCTTTTGTGTCTGCGCAGGCGCAGTGCCCCGAGCCTGGAGCAGGAGGAAGCAGGGCGGGATTCAGACGCACGCGATTGGTTGGCTGGGAGGGCAGGGGAGGCCTGTGATTGGATCCTTCAAACAGGGAGAGCGGAGTTCAGTCAGAGAGTCCCGGAGAGGAAGAGACATGGAAGAGAGAGACTGCAATACCAATGAGGGACAGAGGAGGGAGAAGAAGGACAGTGAGGGGTAGAGGAGGGAGAAGAAGGACAGTGAGGGACAGAGGAGAGAGAAGAAGGGCAGTGTGGGACAGAGAACAAGGACAGTGAGGAATAGAGGAGGGAGAAGAAGGACAGTGAGGGACAGAGGAGAGAGAGAAGAAGGACAGTGAGGGACAGAGAACAAGACAGTGAGGGACAGAGGAGGGAGAAGAATGACAGTGAGGGACAGAGGAGAGAGGAGAAGGGCAGTGAGGGACAGAGAACAAGGACAGTGAGGGACAGAGGAGGCAGAAGAAGGACAGTGAGGGACAGAGGAGAGAGAAGTAGGTCAGTGAGGGACAGAGGAGGGTGAAGGACAGTGAGGGACAGAGGAGGGTGAAGGACAGTGAGGGACAGAGGAGAAGGACAGTGAGGGACAGAGGAGGTAAAAGAAGGACAGTGAGGGACAGAGGAGAAGAAGGACAGTGAGGGACAGAGGAGGGAGAACAAGGACAGTGAGGGACAGAGGAGAAGAAGGACAGTGAGGGACAGAGGAGGGAGAAGAAGGACAGTGAGGGACAGATGAGGGAGAAGAGAGACAGTGAGGGACAGAGGAGACGAAGGACAGTGAGGGACAGAGGAGGGAGAAGACAGTCTGTGAGGCGCACACAAAAAACGTGACACGAGGGAAAACTAACGGAAACACGTGCAGGGGGTACAGTGCGCGAGCTTCTAAATCCCATGAAGAATTACTGATCGCCTGTTTATTTCATACTTAGTATTAAATGAAAGTGCAGCGACATGCAAGGGAACCCCGCCAAAAGGGCTGCTAAAATACTCCTCCCGTAAGACTGGTTTAACGGTCATACTAACATTGTAGTATTTAATCACTGTGATTCCTTAAACATGCAGTAGGTGCTCATATTGTAATTAACTCATTTATAGAGATAAGAAGACTACAGTAAAAAAAAAAACAGTTTCGACGAAAGTTAAAAGGCGAGGGCGGCGGGGTTCCGCTTGCACTGAGGGAACTCCGGTGAAGATGAGGATGGGGGTCTGCGCGGGGCAGATCCTCGGGCACAGACTGACACCGGCTCATTCTCTCGGAGTACCGAAACATCCACGTGGGCGCCCCTCCATAGCGCCAAGAGGCAGCTCTGGTGAACAGCGCCCACAGTATGTCGAGCTCCACAGCACGCATTTGGAATGCACTCACGAGTGTGGCACCTAACAAAAACAAGTGGTGCGCGCACGCGCGCTACAGCTAAGCATGTGATTTCAATTATCACGCCCGTGTCTGGGCACGATAATTGAAACCACATGGCCTATTGGTGTCTATTACGCGCACCAAGCGCGTAATAGACACCAATAGGCCATGGGCGGAGCAATGCGCCCGCCTTTAGCCAATTGCGTGCAGTCTTTTATAAAAAGACGCACGAAAAGGCCAATGGGGTAGCACAAAAGGAATCGCACACGCACAAGCGTGTGCGATTCCTAGGTCAGTGCTGAATCCCCGTTTTTCACCTACTAAATGTCTCGCGCAGTGCAACGCTAGGCGCGAGACCTAAAAAAGGGACGATCCAGTGGCTTGTAAATATGCCCCTTTATTTGGAAGAAGTAACAGGGACCATGTTTAGACACAAGCAGTACATCCTGTCACAAATCCCCCAGAGGTCTCTTATAACTGGGATGGCAGGACTGACATTCGTCAGTTACAGTTAACTGAAGTAACTATAACCCGTGTCCTCACCACATACTGCTTATTTTTACCTCACTATAACATCACTTTAACCTTTGTTTTTTTCCAGTGCATTTCTCAATTTTTTGTTTACGGAAAGTAAGATATTATAACTGATCCAGCACTGGGCTGGTCCAACCCTCTTACCATTTGTTATCCAATAGACCTTTTTCGCCATCTGAGCGGTAAAGGAAGTTAGCATTTAGTCAAACAAGTTAGCATTTAGTTAAACAAATTTTAATTTACAATGCAGCCCATTTGGCCACACAATAAAGACCAGGAATCAGTGACTATATTTAAGAAGATTTATTACAAGTTAGCAGTCAGGTTAAGGTACATGAATCTCAATACCATGCTGTAAAGATAGAGAATAACCACTGGATAACCCAACCTCTTAAACAAGTTTAGGAGTACCAAGATAAAGCAGACAACCCACAGAAATGGGAAAAGGTATGGGGGCAGTGGGTGGCGTACAGGGCTTACTAAGGGCCCTCTTGCTAAGGATCATGAGGGCGGGCCGGGGAACTAGGGCTTTGCTACACTAGATGTAAATGTATGTGTGTATATATATATATATATATATAGCGTTTTTGTGACATGTACGGGTGGAGCCAAAATTACACAGCTCCAATCCCCCCTCTGATGTCAGATGGACAAATCACAATCTATGTGTTTATCATCTTTCTTCTGGATTCCTCTAAAAACTTCATGTCATCATAATATTTGCTTTGTCTATTTACTAATTCTATGTTTGCTCTACTACTCTTTACCCCCCTTTTTACCTGTGCACGTTGGACCCTTTATAATGCACAAACAGGGTTAATTCACAGAGAGCAATTCTCACTAAGGGTCTCAAAATGCTTCCAACAATTCCACTTCCAAAGTTTCCAAACTATCTGCTTACAGCGGAATCTCCATTTCCTATTGCTTCTCATGCACCAGTCGCTTCCAACCCTTTCAAATCTCTCTTTAAGTCAGTAATGCGCTGGATACAACATGGCATGCTTGATGTCCAACTTGCAGAGTCATTTCTAGGCCTCCACAGAAGATGCTCTCAGTTTCTGCAGTGTGAGGGTAAAATCAGGGAAAATAATTACTCTGCTATTCTCGATGTGTAAGTCACCAAGGTTGCGAGCACACCTGAGGATATGATTTCAATCTCGATAATGGAGAAGGTGAGCAACAACTGGCCTAGGCAGTGCCCCCATCAGTGGCCGCTCGCAGAGGGAGTGCTGCGAGGCGGTGGGGCGGGGCGGGGCGGGGGAGGGGCTGGGTGGGGGGTTAGTGGAGTCGGACATACGACGGGCAGGAGTAAGGTAAGTAAATAAATAAATTAAACTATTTACCTTGCGCTTGCTGCATAGGCCGTTCTGCGGCGGTCAACCCCCAACAAAACGGCAGCGGAAACAGATTTGGGGGCCTGTAGTGGGCCCCCATAACTCACTGGGTCATGGACATATCCTAACCCCTACATATCCCTACATCATGTGGTAGGCACCGTATGGTGCCTGCCACGTAGTGCAGGGATATGTGTGGGGTATCTGTTTTGGCTTGTGGTGGGTGCTGCAGATCGCAGTACCCGCCACAATGCAAAACATGGGCCATGCAACTGCCACAAAGCGGGTGCATCCTAATTTGCCCTGTGGGACTGCCGCCTCGTAGGTGGGTGGTCCCAAATACGATTGGATGGCGGACAGACGAAAGTCCGTCCGCCATCCAAATGCCCCCCGTGGGGCCCGATTACGATGCGGTTAGGAAATCTTCCCGATCGAATCGATTTAGAAATGGTTTCTGACCAATTCGGATCAGGAGAGTCCAGCCGACCGAGTATGATGCATCCGAGTGCTTCCAGATACGATTTGGTTGGACTCCCATTGACTTCTATTGGAGCCTATGTTCCTAACCGCATCGTAATCTGGCCCTGGGTCAGGAAGACATGTTCCCGATCTGATTCGGAAGGAGCCAATGCCGTTAGGAGGCCTCCCTAACCGCATCATAATCCGCCCCAAGGTGGGAATGCTTTCTTAACCGCATCGTAATCGGGCCCTAGGTGTTGATTCAGTTTTCTCCAGTTTCTCAGCCAGTTTACATATGTCGTCGTAGAGAAGTCAGAGGTCTGCTACGACAGTGTCTATCTTATGCTTCAGGGCTTTTCTCAAGTTTTTGATGGCCAAAAATATGGAGTCTAGTTTGTCCTGAGAGTAACATAAGTCCCCCTCCTGATGTCCAGCTCCGTGGCCTGGCCTATCTCGACTATGGGCTATCTCCTCCCATGTCCCAGCTGCCATATGGGCGTGAGCAGCTGGGTCGCAGGCGATATGCAGTTCACAGCCTGGCTCGGCAGGACAAAGACAGGACAAACGTCAGGGGCCGCCGCCCATCCTCCTACCCAAGCTGTAAGGGACTGCCCACATGGCCCGTCGTCACAGCACCCATGGTGGGCCTCACCACAGTGTCTTCCACTCACCTGGATTAAGCAGTTATCTCGACCAGTCAGTGTGCGCCGCCCTGCTTGACGGCACCAAGATCACTCAGGAGGTTCACTCATACACTGCTGCTCTCCATCACCCGCGGTCTTTTCTCTAGGCTGAATGCGGTTGCAGAAGTCCACCACATTGGTACACTGACAAAATATTGGCACCCAAAATATCCCCATACAAAAATATTGTGACCAAAATATCGATGTCAAAATATCTACATCCTATTCTTATAATGGTATTTACAAAAATATCCAGAAAAACAAATTCAATGTCATAAATATAGTTGTACAAAATATTCTTTTTTACATATATAAAATAATTATTAATTATATTAAAGAATAAAATTAATTAAAAAAAATAAATTAGATTTAATATACATTTTAACAAATATAACAAACAAATTTAATTTAAAAAAGTTAAACACACATATACAATAATAAATATATATATATATTTACTTTAAAACAATTAGTAATATTTTGAACTCAACATTTTATACCACTTGGGAGGGACCAGGGCCTGGCACCAATGGAGTAGGATGCTGTTCGGGGAACTACCGGCGAGCACTCCCATCCAACACTATCCTGGCACTTTTAGCACCCCCGCACTAAGAATGAGGAGCGGGTGTTAATATGAATGTGCCTCCAACCCACGGCAGCCTCCGATAACGCCACAACAGCCTTTGGAGAACTGGCCTGGCCCAGCACGGCGGCAGCTAGGAGGGATCCCTTAATATGGTGGGTATTCAGTCAAAATATCGAGTTGCATATGTCGACTTACACTAATATCGAGTTCTAAATATCGTGATAATTTTAATGTGTTTTATAATTTTAAAATTATATAAAAATTTAACAAATATATATATATATATATATATATATTCCTACAGTTTCTGCTCCTTCCGTCTTCCCTCGCCCTTCACAGTGGATCGCTCATCGCCGGCGGAGCAAGCCGGACATCATATTCTCCAACGTTCATAATAAAGCGATCACTCAGAGGTATTTGCAGTTCTATCAGAAGATAGTATTTATTCCAGGTAACGCGTTTCGCTTGACCAGCAAGCTTGATCACACAATTAGTCGAGGTAGAGACATGCATTACATAGAGGTAATAGAAACAAACAAGGGGACATATGAGTTGAGTAATTCCCAACCAAAACGGCATCCATTTTGGAACATGCAAAAAATATGCAAAGAATAACTAGAAGGTTCAAATACTATGTTATACAAGGTGCATGTCACCTATTCAAACACGGGAATTATATTTATATCATATAATTACATCTTTATATTAGCCTTGTGGTAATATTATTCCGCGAATGCCTCAATGCAAGCTGTAGGATTGAAACTAGTTCGTACAATGGGCAAATATTTCCGAAATTCCCTCTGATTCTAAAAAGCATGCGAAGACCAGAGGTGAACTCCCGTTTTGCTGGGTCATGCATAACAGTGTATTTAAGGTGATTCGATCATTGACATTGTAATTTTAGACATTCTAATACCTTACGCTTCTCCAATATCCAATTGTAAGCTACTTGTTAACAACAAGGAAGTAAAAAAGTCACTGGAAATTCCGCAGTATTTTACGAAATATTACAAAAGAGATCGTGCATAGAAAATGAGCACGCTTCTTTATATTTCAGACATCACAGCAACAGGAACCTACACATCAGTGGAGGGGAGGGGCAGTTCTCAGACGTAATCCAGATGCTCCACGCAATCCACATCTATATCCTAGAAAGTGGCACATACAGACTGAACCATAGCTCTTATTAACTACAAAGCATGGAGGAAGAATCGGAAAGGAGGGCGGCAGCCCTAAGCCTTTTTGCAAGAGCTCCTAACAAAAACATGCAGAAAATGGAAGTTAAAGCCAAAGACTCAACCCTACAAGATAAATTGAGGAGAAGGCTAGAAAAGTTAAAAAAATCAGAAACATCTAAATGGTGGGAGGCCATCTCACTACAAGACTATATTGATAAGGAAATGGTGCCCAGAGGACTACGGATTTACACCACTCCCTCCTACGAATCTCCAAATCCTAGAATGTTGGAGGAATGGGCTGATAATTCGGCCAAGAGCTCAAAACAGATGTTAACAATCCTTGTCAAATATGCCTGGGAAGATAGAGATGCCTTACTACAAGAACTCAAAACACTAGAAGAAGAATTAAAAAATCATAAAGAACAAGATATCATTAAGAAATTCGTGAATGATCTGAAGCTAAGACTTAAAACATACGAGGAAGATATAAAGGCCCGTAAACAACGCAAATTGCATCGCGACTGTGCTGATTATGAGAGCGGTAGAATTCTCACCTATTCACACAAATATGACCACTTGTACGACAAATGGTCTTTAGGTGAACCACTGGAAAGTGAAACAGAACTAGGGAAAGTGTTGGATAGCGGAGGGACAAAATGTACTATTCCCACTCCAGTCAGTGCATCAATAGGGAAAGTGTGGGATTGCGGAGGAGTAAAATTTACTATTCTCACTCCAGTCAGTTCAAAATTAAAAACAAACAAAATATCATCAACAAAATAAAAACATTTTTTTAAAGTAAATAAAAAAATATATAAATATGTTAAATATTAAAATGAAAATATATTTAATATTAAAAATAAAAAACATATTATAATGTTAAATACATATCACAAAAACCTACACATATTATATTAAATAACAGAAAATAAAAATGTTAAACAAATAAATATTTTTATTTAGAAATTATTTATTAACAAAAACATGAATTATTACATAAATGTAGTCTATTTACTTCCTACCCCATAACACCACACAACTCACAATCCACATTGAAAAAAATGTATTTGCATAATTAATATAATTAATTATCAATTAAACAAATATTATTAATTCAAAAACAAATTAAAACACAAAATGTAATTAATTTCCCATCCTTTACACCTATAATCCCCACAACCCACACCTAAAATTAAACTGTAAAAGAATTAATTACACAATTAAAAAACTCTCAATTAAATAACTAATAGTATTTAACAACTAATTATAAAGTAAGTAATATTAATTTACTCTCCGCAGTTCAGCCCTATAAACCCAAAACCCACACACACAAAAATGTAACAATTTCACTAATTAATTATCAATTAAATAATTAATATTAATTATCAACTAATCATTAATTAATTAAAAATAAATTACTTCCCATCCTTTACCCCTAAAAACCCCACAACCCGCAACTAAAATGTATTACTCAATTTCCATATTTAATTGTCAATTAATGAATTAATATTAATTAACAACTAATTATTAATTAATTAAAAATAAATTACTTCCCACCCTTTACCCCTATAAACCCCACAACCCGCACCTAACATTTACCAAAAATAAATAAAAACACTGGGGCATATTAGCAAGACCCACGTTAAAATTATCGCCGTTTTAGCGGCAGGAAACTGCCGCTAAAATGGCGATAATGGGCTTGCTAATATGCGTTATGGAATTCCAATAGAAGCCCAGGTTAGATGTCCTGCACATCTAACCTGGGCTTCTATTGGAATTCCATAACGCATATTAGCAAGCCCATTATCGCCGTTTTAGCGGCAGTTTCCTGCCGCTAAAACGGCGATAATTTTAACGTGGGTCTTGCTAATATGCCCCACAGTTTACATGATAAAATCCCAATTAAAAAAATATTAATAAATAAATATATTCATTAATTTATTATAATTAAGTAACTTCCCACCCTATTCCCCTATAAACCCACAACCCACTACAAAACTAAGAAAACGCAAAATTTTATTAAAATAAAATTAATAACTACTAACACTATAGAAAAAATACATCACTTACATTTAAAATATGTACTAAAATACATAACACTAATTAAAAAATCGATATTTTAAACAACTATATTTTTGCAAACGATATTAATGACTTCTATATTTTTAAAATTGATATTTCTTACCTTAAAGTCGATATTCTTGACCACGATATTCTTGCTGTCGATATTTCTGTGTCACGATATTTAAAACTCGATATTAGTGTAAGTCGACATATGCAACTCGATATTTTGACTGAATACCCAACATATTAAGGGATCCCTCCTAGCTGCCGCCGTGCTGGGCCAGGCCAGTTCTCCAAAGGCTGTTGTGGCGTTATCGGAGGCTGCCGTGGGTTGGAGGCACACTCATATTAACACCCGCTGCTCATTCTTAGTGCGGGGTGCTAAAAGTGCCAGGATAGTGCCGGATGGGAGTGCTCGCCGGTAGTTCCCCGAACAGCATCCTACTCCATTGGTGCCAGGCCCTGGTCCCTCCCAAGTGGTATAAAATGTTGAGTTCAAAATATTGTGCTCAGGGTATTAAGTACAAAAATATTGTAAAGGTACGTATATATACATATACATTTAGGTTTAGGTCATTTTTGTTGCACAAATATTTTGACATACAACTTGCCTGTGAGAGAGCAAGGCATGGAGTGCATTTCCAGAGCTTACCTTTTACAAATGGAATATTTTTTAGAATAGAAATAAATAAATGGAATAACTTGCCGAGTGCCAATGCAGAGTCAAAGAGTACCCTTTTAAAGTTTATTTCGCCCCCAGATTCCTCTGATTGGAATGATGAAGGATCCATGGTTTCAAAACAAAACTAGTCTTCAGCAACATTGTAATAAGCCTTTATTTCTAGGGCACCACCCACAAAGATTGTACCTATTTTTAGACCATTGTTATTTATGCTAGTTTCTGTCACTCCTGCACACTGGTGTAGGCTATTCCTTGTCTCAGTTCAGCCTTTCTCAAGCCTGTGCTGTACCATTTCTCTTTTTGTGAGGAAGCATGTACTGCTGTTATCTGAAATGTACCTGAATTGTGGGTGAGGGATGTTTGCACTGTCACTTCCTGTGGTGTATTTGTTCTGTATGTGAGGGAAACTTGCACGAGTGCTGCCAATTCCTGTTCTTTGTGGACGCAGAAAGCTTGAGAAAACATTCTCACTATACAAAATAAAAAACTGTTGCATAGTCAAATCATGATCAACTTGCGGTCCGTGGAGAGCCTGATCTGTACTCTCGTGTTTTTTGATATCATGAGGTACACCTTGATTGAAAACATTAATTTCTGGCTCGTACACCATCCACTGGTAGATATGTAAACTGTACTGGTTACTGTTATTTCCAAATAAGAAATGACGATTTGAGCTGTGTTTGACTAAAATGTGTAAATTGATGGCCATTGCCAGAAATCTAATTAATTCTTTTTTTGTCTTATTTTCTATCATCCTTGTACAGAAATTCATGATGAAGGTAAGCTTGAAGAAAGTATAACTACTCATTATATGTATTCACATTTTTTAATGCCACATTTGGGATTTCTTGTTTCAATGTTGTAATGTGCTCTAGTGCTTGAAATAAAGTACAGCTGTACTGTGAAGCAGCATAAACTATGCAATACAATGATAAACAAGATTTGGCATATACGTTAAGTATGATGTTGACTGCCAGCGTTTCGGTTTTGTCAGTGCATGTTTTGTTTTGTCATCTCATGGTTTTGGAAAACTTAATTAGTGAGGGATCTGCAGGACACCCACCAATATTATAAAAACATTGTTTAAAATCAAAAATATTTTTGGTCACAAAAAACACATAGGGCCCGATTAGGATCTCGCTAGGAAAGCCCTCCGTATGACTCCGGATCCGGAGGGCTTTCCAAGCGAATCGTGCTGTCCGACCGAACGAGTACGATGCAGCCGTATGCTGACAGACTTGGTTCGCTCGGACTCCCATTGAACTCTATGGGAGCCCGTGTACCGACGCGTACACAGGCTCCCCTAGCAAAAAGGGGTGGGTGGGGAAAAGCGTACACCCTGTGGCGGGCACCCCATGTTGCTCGCCACACTGTGCATGTTTTGATCGGGGGGACCCATTCCCCCCCTCCGCGACCGATTCAAAGGGCTCTGGGTGAAGGGCGGCCTGCTATGGCCCCCCAAAGTCCGATTCCGACAGACGCTTCGTCTCGCTGAGACTGAGGCGTTACAGCTGTCCGAATCGTGCATCGTGTACGCTCGGCCGGAATCCAGCTCCATTGCGCGGCACGATTCGTCTGGGAACGCGTCGGTCAATCAGGATTGGGTTCCAGAAACGATTTGGTCGACGCGGACGTGATCTTCGCATCGTACTTGGTCATTTGGAGTGGGTGACGACTCGGTCGGAAACATAGGTTCCGAATCGGATTCACATGTTCCGGTACCCATCTGGAGGCCTTCCTAACGCGATCTTAATCGGGCCCATAGTGCCATAGTTGTTCCTGGCACTGAAGGGAACTATTTTGTGTGCAGATTTGCTCATTGTCAAAGAGCAGAATGCTGTCATTCACAGTGTAATTAACCAATGGCTGAAGTTGGCTGCCCCATTATGCATGCTGTAGTGGTTGGAAGAAATATGTGAGTGACACAAAAACAGACCAATGGATGAAGATGGCTGAATAAAGCCCCTGTATGTAATTATATTTCTACGTAATTTTACTAAAATCAAAATAAGACACTCCTTGTGAACATTACATTTAAGATCATCTCGACATGAAAAGAAAGTAGATGCTTTCCCATATGCATAAATCAAAATGAGTCTCACTTTTCATCTTGCAGTCAACAGGCAGCCCTTTGGGTCAATAGCAACCCACGAGCCATTAAAAGACTCTCAACAAAAAAAAGAACTATCCAGAGTTATTATTTTTTATATCTGTTCATTATCGTTAATATAAAAATTAACCCCTGCCATACATGATCAGGATAATGCAATATCCTTATCATGTACGATAGGGGGTACTTTATCTCATATAATACATGGGCACATCATCACCTTTCTTACAAATCACTTAGAAGCTTGGTGCGTAACTCTTTCATATGAAAGAGCGGGCATGTTTGCAAACATGAAGAATAAAAAGAAAACCTCTAGTGCAAAGTGGGTCAACTCAGCTGCTGGCTCTGGCTGAAGGGATTGTGATGTCAGAACTCGACTGGAATAACGCATAATAGTCTCTTTTCTTTATAATCTGGGACTGGGTGCATCCCAAGACTCCAACTAAAAAAAAAAAAAATTAGAGGCAGGTATATATACAGGGATTACAGAATCCCATAAATAATAATAATAATGAATTATATTTATTATTATTATTATTATTATTATTGACACAAATACAATTATGCCCATGGTCTTACACAGGAAACAGAGTCACCCAGTGCCTTGCACTCCTGTGCCTGGATGAATTATTAACAGTGGCTGCACTTATTCAAATGAAGAGTAGGCTAATTTGAATTTAACCGACCTCAGTGATACGGTGCACCAGTGCATCACAACAGGGTTCAGTTTCCTCTCTCAAAATCATGCCCACAGCTTTTTTAGCTGGTTTGAAACCTGTGCTGTTTTTTGAAAGGATACACTTAGCAGATGCATCCTTAAGTATATGGTTTGGGTGCATGGGAAAGGTGAAGGTATGTTTGGTGCTATCCTATTGATTTATAACTGATATTGAAATGTTAATATGTATTTATGACCCTTGAGTTACAAGCCATTATGTCCTGTAATTTCAAACATATCAGATCTGGGCCCTGGAATGAAGAGATGTGTTGAACATGAGCCCTTATCCTTTAAAACATGTTTGTATCTTCTCTAATGAGTACATTTAGAAATGTATAATAGAAACTGTGCCTAAAACAATATTTAGGATACAATATTTAACAATATTTATGCCAAACAATATTTCTTTATCTGATATTCTGACATGCAACCGAGGGCAGGGCTAAATGTTGCAGAATTTGCACTGTAAAGCTCACATTGCCTTTTAGTGTACCGGGGGCACAAGGTGGCCAATAGTATCCAGAATCATTTTTGGTATGTCCATATATAACATGTTGTCTCTGATCCTCATCCTAAGGCTGCGTTTCAAGGCCCATCCTCTGAGGCGTGTGTGGGGACACTGAAGTGATCACCATTTGAGCAGCTACAATTTGAGGGGCCATCCAGTGAATGATGTCACAATAGATCTCAAAGTCCAAGCTGACATCATGACCAAAACAACATTGTAGAATGTCTATTGATGGTGATTGTTCAAGAGGCAAGTCTGGACCGTGTTTCTCTCTACACTGGTCAGCTTCTAGGAGAGGCACCCTATATCATTCCTGTTTCTTAACCTCAGACCCATAACTTTGCATTCTTGTAGCTGTGGTCCATACATGCCAACATTTTGAAACTAGAAAGTGGGAGATGTATTTTCCCGCATTGACTTATATTGTTGCAGAGGCAATTTTAGGCAGGAGACAGCTAAAATAAAGCCATTTTTTGCTTAAAAAATCAGGAGTCTCAGACCTGAATCGGGTCTGATGGCATGTATATTGGTCCATGGGCAAAGTGACAGCAGCCCTGGTCTATATGCTACTGTTGGATGTCGTAACACTTTGAGGGTATGTGAACCATCGCCCCCACCCTCCCTCTATCTTGCCAAGGTGCCAGGCAACATATCATGGCCATCATTTAGATCGCAGCTGCGACCCCTGGCTTGCCCTTTGCTACTCCTAGCAGAGCCTTTGCGACCCCTGGCCTCAGAAGTGGCAAATTCAGTGCCAGGAACGCTGGGGCTCCACTCTGTTTATTTTCTGTAAATTTTTTATTACACTAATAGCGAATAAATAAAATATATTATTCACTAATAGTGTAATAAAAATGGAGTACAATTAGCTGGAATATGCCCTTCCATGATGGCAGCTGAGGTAAGTAAAAAAGGCTTTTAAATGTATGTTGTGTGCGTGCTTGCGGGTTAGAGTGTGTTTATGTGTGAGAGAGTGTATATGTGTGGATTTGTGTGTATGTGTAAGTATGTGTGTGAGTGAAAGTGGAGGACAAAGGGCATGTGATGTCACTTCCGCTACCCCTGACATTTCGGAGAATGGACGTCCATGCAACATATGTGCTTTTCTGGGACGCACGCACCAGGAGAAACAGCATGAGTCGCAGATATGTTGTGACTACATACAATAAGAATTTTGTTTTCTATTCAGGTGATGCTTTAAAGCGATCCACGCACAAAAAACAAACATTTTTAGTAACGAGGCCATGTCAAATTTGATCTCTTCATGCAAACGATTGATTCTTGGAATTAGGTAACTTACGTCACACTGGGACGTCTCTTCTCGTGATAAATTGTTCCCTATCTGTTGGCTTTCTATGTTATGCTTAGTAAGCGACATTTCCGCCAAACTAATGGACTTCGCTGCTGCAAACCTTGCAGAATGTTGACCCAGATAGCTCAGCATTCTGCCGCTTTTGGCACAGCTCTCAGGATTTCACATTAAGTGTATCTCTTATATTTACTTTGGTTGCGCGCTCGCTTCTTGGGCTGGCCAAGTTTCTGACTAACCAGTTTTTTGAAAAACTCAAACTGTATACAATTTTCAAAGAGATGTTTTAATTTTAAATATATTTATAAGACTTCAGTTTAGTAGGCGCACCCGAGTCACACACATGGTTATTATCTATAATGTGCATTTACTTTTTTGTTAACCGCTTAACCGCGGCGGCAATTTCGCCGCAGTGCGGCGGTTTAGCGGAGTGGGCGGGGCCGCGTCGGCCAACAGACGTTCGCAGCACTACAGAGGTAGTGCTCGCGACGGCCATTGGCCGACAGACGCACGCAACGGGTTAAAGGCAGAAAAGGCAATGCGATGTTTGTAAATGAAGAAAAATATGTTAATTTTAACTGTTAGGAATGTCAGTCTTTCAGATGGTAACTGTTCGCTGCTTTGTAGGGAATTTTTAAAAATAATATTCTTTTGCTAAATTACAGTTTAAAATTATTTTAGTGTGAAATTGTGTTTCTTTCATTATCAAAGTAGGACTTTTACTCTTAATTGCAGATCTTTTGCGGGTAAAAATGCATATTCCTCTTAAGGTTTGTGACAATTTGATAAGCATCATGATGCCTCCTTTGCTTTAGGTGGCTATGTTCGGTGAGTGCTTTTTAGGTCGAGCATTCGAGACCTCTTGTATATACTTTAGTATATACTTATATGTGTATGTACTTTGTGGGCTCTGGAGATCAGCCCTAGGACTTGTCTGCTTCCGCTTAGGGACTTTTTTTCTGTTCAACTGCCTCTATTTAACTGTCTTGATAGAAAACGACCAGTAGAGGTCAGTAAAATACCAGAATTGCTTTCTGCTTGTTCAACTGCTTCTATTTAACTGTCTTGATAGAAAACGACCAGTAGAGGTCAGTAAAATATCAGAATTGCTTTCTGCTGAAGGACTTTCTTTTTTAATTGTTCTGGCAACTGCCTCTATTTAACTTTCTTGATAGAAAACGACCAGCAGAGGTCAGTAAAATACCAGAATCACTTTAGCTTTCTCTAGATTCCAGTCCATAGAAATTGTCATCCATGAGCACCCGAAGACAATAATATTTTTTTCAAATCTTGTATTTTCAGTGATATGACCACCGAAGGCCCTGATTTTATATTTAAAACAGAGCTTTGGACTATACCATTTCCCGCTGAAAGGCAATATTTCTCTCCATGTGTTCCCATACCTGGTGTGTCACGCAGTTTGCTGCTTACTTTCCCTCCATGTTAAAGAACAGTAGATGTTTCAGCACCCAGGCTAATGTGCTGCATAGCTAAATACATATAAGGTCCAAAAGGCGAGACCGATTGCATTGCAAATACTTGTTTTCCTTGGGACCGTAGTGATGCCAGACGAGTGCAAAAAGGTCTTGCTTTAAACGGCCCCTAGTGCAGGGAAAACTCGATTTTGGAAAGTTTGTCTTTGATAATCCATCAAGGCCTTATTCTCGAAGGTGTTTGCATGACTAAGTAATTACGAGGGCAAACTCTTTTTTCACATTCAGAAAAGTTGATTTTTCCCTCATAAATGGGTTTAGGCACCTAGAGGTTTACATCTAAGCAAATCGTATTTTGCATGTGGGAAGTAGACCCTTTAGGGCAGGAGTGCCGTTGAAGATTTACCCAGTGGCGGCTCCTCTGCTATGGTGGAGGCGCGTCACCCCAATGCTTTTAAGCAGTGCATATAAAGGAAACTTAAAATGATAATAACTTTGAGTTATTATCATTTTATGTTTCCGTGCTGCTTTGTGGGCGGGTGAGGCTGCTCTGCTCTGCTCTTGGAGCAGGGCGGGGGAGTAGTGGTTTGCCCACTACTAAGTGCACATGACTGTTTGGCCGGCCCTTTGGGGGCGGCCGAACAGTCATGCGCACTCTCCCTATACTCCACACAGGCTGCATTACAGACTGTGTGGAGAACATGCCTAAGCCCCCATTCCCTGGATGAGCATCAAACCACGATGCTCAGACCAATCGCAAAGCTGCATTGCAGCATTGTGATTAGTCAGGGGAGCCTAGCGTGCTTCCTGTTCCTGGAGTCTGATGGAGGAGAGCTGGAGCAGAGACATGGGACCCGGCAGCAAGGTAAGTGTTTATTAAAAAAAATAAATGTTAACATTGCACCCCCCCGCGTGCCCCTCCCCCCCCTCCTGCACCCGCCCTGCCACCTGCAAGCCATGCTGGCCGCCGCTGGATTTACCTCCATCATGGGGAAGATTAAATGCCTTTCCAGGTGGGAAGGGAATGGAAACATCCCCACCAAACTAGTGGGAGTCTATGGAATGGAAAGGAGTTTCTCAACATAAAAGGTATGTAGCTAGTGGACAAAAAAATGAAAATATTGGCACATGCATATGTACTGCTCATTTATACATGAGGAGAATGACAGTAAGGAGCAATACAAAAATGCCCATGCTCACAAGCAGCCACATACCTCATTCTCTTCTACCAAAATACAAATAACCTAACATCCCCCATAAATACTCTGGTAACACTCCCCCTACCCAAACCCTACGAAAAATAATGAATGCCTCCTTCCACTCACACCTCCCTTTTTAATACTATCCCCCTTGCAAATTATACAATAATTCAATTTGTCACTGTGCATTTATAGTTAGGACCTAATTACAATGGGGAATTGATTTTTTGGGTTTGCTAATAACTTTGGCGCCATTTGAAACATCTTCACGAAACATTTAAAAAAAGGTTCATCTACTTAAGCTCCTTCCTTCAATGTTTCGGGGTGATCCATCAAGTAGAGGGCAGAGGAAAACACAAAACACAATTTCCCCATACAATTTCTATAGGGAATTTTAGACACTACTACAGCCAAAATGGCTGAATGGAATTACAACAAATTTGGCAGAAAGCGAGATCTTTAGCAAGAAAGTGTGCTTTTTGTTATTGGGAATAAATATGTTTGGTAGTTTTTGAGAATTTAAGGTTCCGAATTTGGATGGTTGGGTTTGCGGGACTCTTGTGGGTGTCCTGAGGGCACACAACTTCAAATGTTAGAGCAATCTATTTTCCCAAAGGGCCTTTTTCCCCATGTGTCGTGTCGCTCCCACCGGAGGGGGAAACTCCCACGGGCCTTGCAGGACGTCGCACTCTGATTGGTTGGCTGCAACATGAAGAGAAATGTTGCAGCTGCCATTACAGGACATGGAGACTTGGTCCCTATGTCCTGAAAATAAAAATAAAATAAAGTATAAGGTGGCAGAGTAAGGGTACCCTGACCTTCTGGACTGAATAGACCTCTGGGACAACCCCGCAGGCCAAATAAAAATTTTTTTTTTCGTGCAGTGCAGTGATCCAGTGGGACTCCCATGGAAGCTAGTGCGGCTCCCTATGCTCCTGAAAGAGTCTCGCAGGAGCAAAGGGGGCGTTCTGGCTCTCACAAGAGTCATACAGGATCGGACAAAACACTTAAAAAAAAAAAGTGGCATATTTGTCTGTGGTGGTCTGGCCACACCTTGCCATGCATGACTTATGACCTCATATATTACATCACTCATGACATGACGTGTTCTATGACACCATTGATATCACTCATGACATCTGAAATTACATCCTTGATGACACTGTTCATAGCGAGGGTTTGAGTTATAGTCACTTAACTAAAACTGTTGAATTTCAGTATTTTTTGTTGTTGTTTAAAATGTTACTTTTAACCTGACAATTTTTCCCCTAACTATAACGTCAGTCACTTTAACCTTCAGTAAAAATCTATCTATCTATCTATCTATCTATCTATCTATCTATCTATCTATCTATCTATCTATCTATCTAACTTTTACCTACCTATCTATCTATCCATCTATTCACAGAAAACAATGAAGGTTAGAGTGACGTTATATTTAGGAATTGTAATAATATCTCACTTTACATTAAAAAACATTAAAAATTCAATGAAAAAACCAAAGGCTAAAGGGACGTTATAGTTATGTGAAAATGTCGGTAAAAAATACTATTTCAAACTAACAAAACCACTGAAATTCACCAATTATAGTTATCTCAAAAACTATTACTCGTGGCCTTAAGTAAATATAATTTGTGCCCCCGCATGCACAGTGTTGTCAGTTTTGTCATCAATGATGTAATTTGAGGTGTTGCACTGATGTTATCAATGATATTATAGAACATGTTATAAGTGATGTAATATCTGTGGTATTTAGCAGTGCATGGTGAGGGTGCAAGCTACAGTTACTTTAGGACACTCTCAGTCAGGGAACTGCAGTGTCCCAGAGGATGGGGTCCCTGGAACACTGCGATTGAGCTCCGGGGGGATAGGGTCACCAGAGCCGATCTATGGGGATGGAACCCCGCTCACGCAACAGTTTTTCTGGTATCCCTGTTGAATTTTCCTATGAAAATACTGGTTGGGAAAAATGAGTTTTGGGACCCCCTTTCTCTCGGTCCCCGCTTTGCAGATCACCCTGAAGCTTTCCAGGATGGAGTTGAGGTGCATGATGCTTTTATTTATAAAGTTTTGTGATAATTTGTCAAACTGTGCCAAAGTTATAAGGAAACCAAAAAATGCTTTTCTTATGGAAACGTGGTCCTAACTATAACTACACACTGGCAATTACACATATATGCATGAATATACATATATATTGCACAGTTGCAGTCATCACTGTGTAGTTATAGTAAGGTCAGAGTTTCCATAGGAAGAACGTTTTTGATTTTGTTAATAACTTTGGTTCAATTTAACAAATCTGCACTTAACTTTCTCCTCAAAAAAGCTCATCCTCCTCTGCTAAATCATTTGTTGGTGTGTTACATTTGCTGGAGTGAGAATCAATTTAAATAATATGGTTTATCTCACGCACAGAGCTGTTCCTCGCTCCCTATTTATCTTCTTTTTTGAATGGAGGTTCTTCTTTTGTCCTTCTCCACCCTAAGAACATGTGTGACGGATCTTGGCCGCCGTTTATGAGAATCAGGAGCTAGTCATCACATAAATCATAATCACAAATCTTAATGCTAATTTTTGTCAATAATGATAGTTTGAATTAGCTTCAAGGGTTTTATTTTCATCAAAAGTTTAGTAAAATCTTTTTGTCATTATTCGATTAGTTCAATATCTCAGTCAATTAACAGTATTGATAATAAAGGTATGGTGTGAACACAATCATTTTCCATATAATAAAAAATCAAGCTCGTTCCATTAAAGAAGGAATCTTTATTCTAAGAATGGGGCGAAAAGGGTGTTAGTCAGAACCCATAAAGAGTTCCATTTCGAGAGGAAGAGTGAGACAGAGCATGAAGCTCAAATTCTATCAATCAATATCAGCAGAACCTCCCATAAAGAGAAGTTATGAAACTCAATAGAGTCTCATGCGAATAAAGCAAAAATAATCATGCAGTAGCAGTTGCAAACCGCCATTAGCAATAAGTTCAAAAAGGTTATAAATCAGCTTTCTGGGTTCAGTATGAAGCCTTCAGCATTCAGCCTCGGAAGCATGGATGTGTGGGATCAAGAGTGTGTGTGAGTGAGTGATAATGTACTCTAGGAACCCGCACTGATATAAACAGTCGAAAAGAAATGTTGCAGTCTATGTTGCATCTTCTTCTCCTCTCCTCCAATAAGCTTTCAGGATTCTTCTGAGAACAGGCTCTCCTCTTCCTTTCCCACATATTAAGCAATGAACTACAGCCAGTTATCATGAAGTGTGAAACAAAATTTGCAATTGTGACTACATACAAGGCCTTTCGATTCAGAACTTCTTTCCCATGAACATGACTACATTTCTAACCTTCTAATAAAACAAATTGTATGTTAGCTATACAATGAACTATGTAATACAGAAACATCAGCTATAAAGAGAAATTATTTAAAATCACATCTTCCATTATAATATGAGGAAAAAATATGCTAAAAAGGTCAACATTTCTACTCAAGCATTACGTTCTTGTGCAATTATTCTTCATTATTTCATTTATTGATGAAGTTTCTTTAGCAAACGTTTCAAAACGTTGTTATTAATCAGAAACACTTTACAGAGTTATGTGAAGCTTTTCACTAAAAGGGAATAGTCATGGAAAGGTCAACTTGTAAACAGTTTTCATGCTGATTTCAGCATTTCTCTGACAAGTCATTTATGAAGCAAAAATACTTTTCAACATTTTGAGGCCTAGTACTAATAAGTATGACTGCGTACTATTTTTGCACATTTTTAATAGTCTATTCGGTTTAATATAATTTGCACGTTAATGTTGCACATATGATTTTAACTATTTTATTTGCATTTTTAATAATCTCTTTTCCACATGCATTTTAAGAATTGTGGTGAGTTCTCAGGTGCTTTTACCAAGTGAAAAGAATTAACCCTTCGCTGAGGTTTGATGAACCATGTTTGAGAGAAAACGATTTTGTCTCATGATTTTCTCATAGAGGTTATAGAATGTGTTCCAGAAGCTCAAATGAGAGCACATTTTCTATATGTTCACAGTACCTTCCTCAGTTGGATATTCTGAGTAAAGCAGGTACTGTGTGTGTGTGTATATATACACACACACACACACACACACACACATATATACATATACGTATATGTATATGTGTGTATATATATATATATATATATATATATATATATAGAGAGAGAGAGAGAGAGAATTCCTCAGATGTTTGCTTGCTATTATGTTTGCCATCATTTGACGAATCTCTGCAAAACTATGTAGACTTACTCCATTTTCTACATTGGTTGATTATGCAAAGTTTTGTGCTGAGTAGTTAAGATGTGCAAAGAAAAAAGGGGGGTCCCAAAATTCTTTTTCCCACACAAATGCATTTTCGATACACTTTGTACTAAGACGTAGCAACAAAATGGCTGAATGGATTTAGATGAAATTTGGCCAGAATTTAGATCACAGTTACTTTTTGTTATTTAAATTGAATTGATTCAGTACTTTTAAAGTTGTAAGGGACAGACGCTTATGATATATTGGGCAGCGGTATACAGCTTCTTTTTCACAGTATACCGCGGTACATGGTGATGAAAAAACACAATATTAATGGCTAATTACAAAATTTAAGAAGGTCGAGATAAAGACCGAAATGCATTGGGTGAAGCAATGTAATGGATCAATGGAGTTGCCTTACGTGCCTGAGGATAGGCCCGGATGGGCAATCCGAGAGTGATTAAAATGCGTGAAAATTGGAACTTCATTTTCTATGACGTGACGGACAAAACATGAACAGAATATTGAAATAAATTGGATGAACTTTTGCTTAATACTGAGTACGTGGTTAATTTTTCACAAATGTGCATTGGGCTGTGCAACTCCTTGACATGTAAACTACGTGTCACAACTTCTTAATTGTAATACTCGTGCACTAAAGGAGCGGAGTGCACATGGAGTGTACGCACGCCAAAACCGAGGAATATGATGAGTTTAAAAACAATAATAAACCAGGGTGTGCTGCAGATTTATTGAAATGATTTATATTACTACCGTTCCGACCCTGTCAGCACCCCATTGACAAGATGAAAAAGAAGAGTAATATGGTCACGTTATGGACTGTCTGGAAAAAGCTATCTTCAAGGAATGCCATTAAAAGAACATGTCTAACCATATCATTACGGACATTTTTATTTATTCATTTATTTATTTTTTCATTTATATCGCGCGACGAATCATCCCCACAGGGATCTCTCGGCGCTTTTGGCTACACAGTGCTAAAGGCTAGGACAAAATTGCGGATTTAGAACAGCCAGGTTTTTAACTGCTTCTTGAACTGCCCCAAGCTTGCGCAGGCGCGTAGCTCATCCGGCAGGCGGTTCCAATGGAGCGGGACTAGATGTGAAAAAGCGCGCCCTCCCATTTTGACTTTCCTGATTTTACAGGGACGTAGTAAATTACGATTGCTAGATCTCAATAAACGGGCAGGTATATAGGGAACTAACTTCTTCCTTAGGTAGACCGGGCCGATGCCCTGCTGTGCTTTAAACACCGACGTCAAGAGCTTAAACACTGCTCTCTTCCTCATGGGCAGCCAGAGTAGTTGTTGCAAAAGAGGTCGGGAGGGGGTACGTACTGGTTTGTTGAGGACCAGGCGGGCTGTCGTATTTTGCACTACCTGTAGCCTAGATGCAAGGTCCTCCCTAATTCCTACTAGTAGTGCGTTCCCATAGTCCAGTCTACTAACTAGTAGTGCCTGTACTAGGGTCTTTTTTTAAATGAATGTCATTTATTGAGGGGAGTTTTATTTTTGTAAACATGATACTGTTTTTCTGATTCAGTGGTGACTAGGGGGCAATGGGGATCACAACACTGTTTATTTTCGGAGGGTGGAGAGAGAAAGTCACGTGATGGGAGTGAGAACAGGTGAGAGCGAAACGTTTGATTTAAAAACAGAAAGGTTGGGAGAGCGAGGGATTTCAACATGGCGTTTTGCACAAGGCGGTTTTACGGTTCGAAACAACACATATTGATTACAGGTACAAACTGGGGTGTTGGGGAGAGTAAGATATGCGGTATTACCGAACAGTTGCATGACAATGTTATGGATTATTAGATCTGGAGAGGGATTGTAGAGATATCGAACGTAAAGTATGTGGAGGACATTGAGGTTGAATGTAAGGGAATGGGCTGGTGGTAAGGAGTGGTTATTTGTTTAGAAATATGTTGGATTATGATTTGGGGAAATAGGTATAATGTGTTTGGGTGTTTAATTACAGTTACACATAAATGATATGGGGTTGACATATGCATTTTTTAATAATTGTCGATACCCCTGAAGAAGGTCGAGATAAAGACCGAAATGCATTGGGTGAAGCAATGTAATGGATCAATGGAGTTTCCTTACGTGCCTGAGGATAGGCCCGGATGGGCAATCCGAGAGTGATTAAAATGCGTGAAAATTGGAACTTCATTTTCTATGACGTGGCGGACAAAACATGAACAGAATATTGAAATAAATTGGATGAACTTTTGCTTAATACTGAGTACGTGGTTAATTTTTCACAAATGTGCATTGGGCTGTGCAACTCCTTGACATGTAAACTACGTGTCACAACTTCTTAATTGTAATACTCGTGCACTAAAGGAGCGGAGTGCACATGGAGTGTATGCACGCCGAAACCGAGGAATATGATGAGTTTAAAAACAATAATAAACCAGGGTGTGCTGCAGATTTATTGAAATGAAAATTTAAAGTTAGCCATATTGTTTTGACCCTACTTTGTGTGTGTTCTGGGTTTCAATGGGAAATCTAGCTTAGTACTGGTTTTAGAATAGATAGAAACAAATGGGGACCTTTACAAAAGTGTGTACAGTTAGGGAAAGGTATTTTTATCGTTTTATATATATTTTTTTACGTTTACGGTGTATTGTGGTACTTCCTCAAAACTATGTAGGAAAACCCGCAGTAACTATGGAAATCAGATTTTTTTTCAATATGACAAATGACCCTCTACAACATGCCACTCTACCCCACTCTACGACATGCTGCCCCACTCTATGACATGCCACTCCACTCTTCGACATGCTACTCCACTCTATGCCACTCCACTCTATGCCCCTCCACTGTAAGACACTGTATGACATGCCGCTCTATGACACACCACTCCACTCTACTAAACGAGATGCCTCCACTCTTCAACACTCCACTCTACAACACTCTACTCCACTCTATGCCCTTCCACTCTGCACCACTTTATTCCAATCTACAGCACTCTATGACACACCACTCCACTATACTTTACAACACTCTATGGCACACCATTCCACTCAGACAGGCAACTCCACTGTACAACATGCCACTCCACTCTACGCCCCTCCACTGTAAGACACTATAGGACACACCACTCTATGGCACGCCACACCACTCTACTCTATGACATGCCCCTCCACTCTATGCCACTCAACTCTGTCACAACACGTCCTCCACCCTACACCACTCCACTCTACACTATTACACTCCACTCTACGCCACTCCACTCTAGGCCACGACACTTTACACCATGACACTCTATGCCACGCCAGTCTATGCCACTCCACTGTATGCCATGAAAATGTACGCCACAGCACTCTAAATCAAAACACTCTTCGACAACACTGTACGACACTCCACTCTGCGCCACTTCACTCTATGCCATTCCACTCTACTCTGCTCTAGGACACTCTACTCCACTCTGTGCCACTCAACTCCACTTTACTACTCTCCATGGCACTCTAGGACACTCTACTCCACGCTGTGCCACTCTAGACACTCTACTCCACTGTATGACACTCTACACAACTACCTCTATGCCACTCCATCCAGTTTACGCCAACATACTCTGTGCCACTCTATTCCACCCCATTCTTCCCTACAAGCCACTGCACTGTACGCCACTCCACTCTACAACATTCTACTTCACTCTATGCCCCTCCACTCTATGCCACTCTAATCCACTTTTCAACACTCTATGTCACGCCACTCTAAGACACACCTTACTCCACTCTACACTACGCCACTCCACCCCACTCTACTCCACGCCACTTTACTCTAGGACATGCCAATCCACTCCAGTCTATCACTCTTTCCTCCGCTGTACAGTACACCACTCCACTCTACTGCACTCCACTCTACAACACTTAACTCTATTTTATGGCACTTTAAGCCACTCCACTCTATGACACTCCACTCTACAACATTCTACTCCATTCAATGCCACTCTACGATACTCTACTCCACTCTATGCCACTCCACTCTGCAACATTCTGCTCCACTCAACTTTACTCTGTGCCACTCTACAACACTCTATGACACTCTACGCAACTCCCTCTATGCAACTCAATGCCACTTTACTCTACTGTACTCTGCACACTATTCCACTCTAGTACACTATTCCACTCTACGCCACTACACTCTGGGACACTTTACGACACTTCACTCTATAACATGCCACTCCACTTTACTCCACGACACGCCACTCCACTCTACTCCATTCTATGCCCTCCACTCTATGCTATTCTACTCCACTCTCCAACTCGCCACCTATGACATGTCACTCTACTCTGCTTTACGACATGCCACTCCACTCCACTCTACTCGACTCTACGACACTATACTGCACGCCACTCCACTCTACTGTGGGATACACTACTCCAATCTATGACACGCCACTCCACTGTACAACACACCAATCCACTCTGTGCCACTCCACTCTACTCTACAATGCTCCATGCCACTCCACTCTAGGACACAACACTTCACTCTACGACAAGCCACTGCATTGTACGCCACTTGACTATCCTCCATTCTATGACACTCTACGGCATGCCACTTAATGACATGCCACCCTGCTCTACTCTACAAACACCACTCCACTCTCCTCTACGACCAGGCACTCCATTCATGACACTACACCACTCTCTACTATACACCATTGTGAGAAAGTGCCATCTTTCTGCATGGTTGCCCCCACTTTTTGGTGAACTGCTGATGTGCTTTGACTGAGTGTGCCCTGGGCTCCTGCTAATCAGGTACCCAGGGCCTATGTTCTTTACCTAAAACTGCATTGAAGCCCAAACCCAATTGGCATCTCTGGCCGCAGGTCAGCCCCTGGCAAATGGTACCACTAGTACCCAGGGCACTGTGACCAGAGAAGGCCTCTAAGGGCTGCAGCACTTATTGTGCCACCCTTAGAGGTCCTGTACTTTTACACTCACACACTGCTTTTGCAGGCTGCATGTCTTGGTGCAGAACAAAGTGAAGAGTCAACATGGCACACATCCCTGTGTGCCATGCCTACAACCCACTGCCCTGGCATAGATCAGTCACCCCTCTAGCTGGGTGCACTATACCAGTGGTGAGGGTACAGGTGCATGAGCCCTGTACCCCTACAGTGTCTCAGTCCATTCTTAGACATTGTAAGTGCAGTGCTGCCATTAAGAGTATATGGTGCTAGGAGTTTGTCATTATGAACTCCACAATACCATAATAGCTACACTGAAAACTGAGAAGTTTTGTATCAAACTTCTCAGCATATTAAACCCACACTAATGCCAGTGTGGGATTTAATGAAAAATGCACACAGAGGGCATCTTAGAGATGCCCCCTGAAAAACGACCTACAACTAGTGTCCAGGCTGAGTGGCTGCTTTCAGCTGCCACCACCAGACATGTTTCTGGACCCCTGGGTCAAGAGCCTGCTGCTCTCTAGGGCCCGAAACAATGCACATCCTGGGACGAGGTGCCAAGCCTCCTCCCCCAGGATGGGCAGGGTCCACGAAGGGGAAGCTTCAAAGGCTTGCCGCCTTTGTGAGCTTCCCCAGGCCACTTGCTATTTTCAGCAACTGGTCCCCACTGGTTCTGACCCCCACTTTGGGCGGGAGAACCGGCGAGAAAAACAAGTGAGGAAGAGAGGTGTGCCCTCCTCCGCCAACTCCACCCCTCAGGTGGGGGAGGCGAGGTGAAGCACAACTCTCAGTCCCCGCCATCTTGCAGATGGGGGGACCCAGCCACCCCCTATTATGCCACTGGAGGGTGGCATAATAGGGGGTGTACCCACCCCAAGGAAGGGACCCATTGGTCCCAACCTTTACTTACCTGTAACACCCCTAAATCTAGTATTTAGGGGGCACCCCAAACCTTGCTTCCTGAGACAAGAAACCAGAAGAAGAAAAGAAGAAGAAGGACCGAACAGCCATGCCGAAGCTAACAAGAGGAGGACACCCACTGACTTGTCCCCAGCCCTACCGGCCTGTCCCCACCTCGAACCTGCAGAAGCAAAACTCCTGTGTGTCCTGCAGCCAGCAGCCTCAAGAACCCTGAGGACCTGCCCTGCCTTCAAAAGAAAAGACTCTGTCTCCCGTGAACACCGGATTTGTTCACCAACAGACTCCAGGTCCGGCAAAATCCACGAGTCTGCACCACTCTGCACCCGTCGCCCACGGCCCGAGTTTGAGTGGCCCAACACCACGAGGAGGTCTCCCCGGTGATCCTGACCCGAGATCCGGTGGCCCCTGACCTGCCTCAAGCCTCCAGCCGACACCTGCAGCCTCAAACCGGAAGGTACCCCTAACCGCGACCAGGAGCTTGTAAGAAGATCCGACCCTAAAAGGCACCCCAGCACCCGAGCCCCTCGGCCTTGAGTGGCCCAACCAACGGTTCCTAACCAACCCCCAACATCCCAACTTACCTCTCCAAGTGGTGGTCGCACCCAGAAGACCTTCGTCCCCGAGCCTGCAGTGTGTTTGCAAACCGGAGACTCCCCTTTGAAAGCTACAGGGCACCCGACGCCAAAACAGCACTCTGCACCCGGTCGTCCCAGTGCCGCTGAGGGTGCACCTTTTGTGCTGGCTTGAACCCCCATTTGCCCGAGCTTACATCCAGGAGCTTTGCTCCCACAACCTTGTGGCCTGCTCGTAAGCAGCCACCAACCGGAGGCCCCCTATCCCCCATTGGATAACATTGGGCCTCAGCACTCAGCACCCGGCCGCCCTAGTGCCGCTGAGGGTGTAACAAGAGTGCAACCTTGACCCTGGGTGACCCCCGAGTCTACCCTCAGAATACCAACTCCCACAACTGAATACTTACCTTTGAACCGATAACCCTATTTTCCTCCATAGGATAACATTGATTGTTTTTCTGTGAAACGTTTCTAAGTGTGGAGTTGAATAATCTAAGAAACCCTTTAACTGCTTAACCGTGGCGCGAATTCCGCCGCGGTGCGGCGGTTTAAACGAGTGGGCGGGGCCGCGTCGGCCAACGGACGTGCGCAGCACTACCGTGGTAGTGCTCGCGACGGCCGTTGGCCGACGCGCGCAGCGAAGGGGCTAAAACTGTAACTAAATAACAAAAACGCTTTTACTTACCTGTTTACAGGAAATGTCCCAGTGCAGTATCCAGGTATACTGCACTGTGTAAGAAAAGTAATCTGTAAAGTAATCTACTTGACAATCTACTAAAAAGCCAATACAAAGTATATGTACAGCAAATCAAAAGCATTGCATTACTAGTAGCTCCTCTGTAATCAAATCAAAGTGCATATACAATTGCAATTCAAACTGTTTACATAGTGCATTACTACTGTAAAGTATTTATTGCTTACCTGTGCCAGGCTTGCTTGGTTCTAGAAAATAAAATAACTAAAAGAATATTTTTATACAAAACCAATTGGTCTGAAGATCAGTCTTTGAGCGTGTGAAATAATTTGCTGATTGAGTGTGTACAACAAATGCTTAACACTACCCTCTGATAAAGCCTTACTGCTCGACCACACTACCACAAATAGAGAGTAAGGTGCTATCTACTTTTACCTCTGCCTACTTTTGGTGTTCCACTGGTCTCTGTGCACACTATACCTCACTTGGGTATAGTATATACAGAGTCAGCTTCCTACAACCATGCCCCTACACTCTATGACACAGCAGTCCACTCTATGACAGGCCGCTCCATCCTACGAGATACCACTCCACTCTACAACATGCCACCCCACTTTATGCCACTCTACAAAAATCTACTCCACTCTACGCCTCTCCACTTTAAAACATTCTACATGCCACTCTATGACACGCCATGCCACTCCACTCTACTACACGCCACAACACGCCACTCCACTGTATGCCACTCCCCTCTAAAACATTCTACTCCACTCTGTGCACTCTACTCCACTATATGATAAGCCACTCCACTATACGACACACCACACCACTATGACACTTTTCTCCACTCTATGCCACACCTCCACTCTACAGCACTCTACTCTCCTCTACGCCACTCTATGACTACGCCTCTCCACTTTATGCCTCTCCACTGTACTCCACTCAATGACACTCTGTGCCCCTCCACTCTACGACATTCTGCTTCACTATATGCCACTCCACTCTACAACACTATACTCCACTCTATGACACTCTACTTAACTCTATGACACTTTATGCAACTCCTGCTGCGCCATTCCACACTACTTTAATCAACTCTACTCTATGATACAGTACTCCATTCTACTCCACTCTACACCACTATCCCATTCTACGCCACTCCACTGTACGATATTCAATGACATGCCACTCCACTCAGCTCTACGACATGCCACTTCACTGTATGACACGCCACACCACTGTACAACACGTCACTCCACGCCACTCCCCTCCAATCTAAAATACTCTACAGCACACCACTCTATGACAAGGCACTCCACTCTACGACATGCCTCTGCACTCTACACCACTCCAATCTACTCTATGACATGCTCCCCCACTCTATGCCACTTCACTCTACGCTACTTCAGTGTTCTCTACTCTACTCCACATCACAGCACTCTACACCATGACACTACATCACAACACTCTACGTCACAACACTCTATGACATAACAATCTACGGCACTTTACTGTATGATCCTCCACTCAACGGCACTTCACTCTACGACAGTACACACAACTGCACTCTCCTTCACTGTACTCTATGACACTCCACTTAACGACATACCCCTCTACTCTTAGGATTATAGCCCTATTGGCTAGCCAGATTGCCACTGCAGTAAGATCGCTATTCAACTTATCGATAGAGACTGAAAAAATTCATTCAGCATAGAAATCAACGCAGATTATACCTATTCAAAAAAAGCGCAACGTGGATCCATCAATCCTTTCAAATTATAGACCCATCTCAGTACTTCTGCTTTCAGCCAAGGTGCTGGAAAGTCTAATCAATAAACAACTGCCTGATTATCTTGAAGTGAATAATACCCTGAACCCTTCACAATCAGGTTTTAGAGCCGAGCATAGCACTGAGTTGGTCTTGGTTGCCATGTCTGACAGGTGCTAGCTGGATGCTGACACCCGAGCCATATTCATGCTATTTGACCTATCCACAGCATTCAATAAGGTGTCTCATGCTAAGTTACTTCTAAGATTACAAGAGATCGGGATTGCTGGGTCTGTTCTGGGCTGGTTTAAAGACTTCTTGAAAGACAGAATGCAGAGCTTCTCACTGGGAGCTTTCAAGGTGGGTCAATAAAGGGGTACCCCAAGGTTCATGCTTGAGCCCTACATTATTCAACATTTATGTGGCACCCCTGGCCAAAGTCATCAGAGCATATGGGTTTGATACGTTGTCATATGCGGATGACACACAACTGATGATTTCCTGCTATGAGGATATTGACAAAGTGAAGGACTGCTTCTTGGCTGGAATGGAGTCTATTGCAGGGTAGCTTTCTCTAGCTGAATCCAGGGAAAACAGAGATCCTTCTGTTTGGGAAAGCCTAAGATCTGCAGACTCCAGATTGGTAGCTGCCGGAGTTAGGCAAGGCCCCCACCCCAAGTCAAGTAGTAAAAAACCTTGGAGTCAAGGTAGACCAGGAACTTAATATGAAAGAACAAGTTCTATCCATAACAGGTACCTGTTTTTACATGTTACATCTACTGAAGAAAACCCTACCATTCCTTCCTCTGACAGCCAGAAATACCTTGGTAAAGGCTCTTGTTGTAAGTCGGCTGGAATACAGAATTTAGTTACTGGCTTCCACCAACAAGTCACCACTGTCTAAATTACAGGTAGTGCAAAACACGGCCGCATGGCTGATCTGTAACAGGCCTCCTAGACTGGCCTCTACTTCTCTTTTACAATCTCTACAGTGGCTGCCAGTAAAGAAAAGAATTGTTTTTAAAATATGCTGCTTAACCTATAAAGCTCAGCAGGGGAAAGGTTCTCAGCACCTTTGTCAGAGGCTTAAGCGCTATCACCCCACTAAGAATTTGCATTCCAGTGATAAGAAGCTTCTGTTGGTCCCATGCATTCAACGATCTAGATGTGGTGGAAGAGCCTTCTCTTAATTGGCTCCAAGCATTTGGAAAAAATTGCCATTTTCTGTCTGAACTTGCCCTGACTACAGCAAATTTAGGAAAGCATTAAAAACAGCACTGTTTTAGATTTTACATACAGTTTCTTTGGGTTGACTGCGTGCTGAGATACCCCGGTTGGGGTGATTTGTGCACAATATCAAATTATATATATATTGGACACTCTCCTCTCCTCCATTCTACTCTACAACACTACACTAGACAAAACTCCACTCTATGATTTGAAATACATTTTTATTAAAAAAAATTGAAATTTAATGAGAAAAACCAAAGGTTAAGGAAAAGGTATAATTAGGAAAACTTTATAAATTTTTTGTATGCAAACCCAACTTAAATTACACAAACATTAGAAATTCTAAAGTGATAGTTATATCTTACAGGTAGAATATCTGCTTGGGTTGAATCTCAGTCCTAGCCTCCAGCCAGGCCCTGCATTCAACCTGCATATTGGGCCCGATTCACAAAGGTAAACTTAGAAATTTGTTCTAAACTTAGACCAAACGTCTAAGTTTAAGACTTCGAGAATTCATAAAGGGCATTTACGAGTAGTATCATTATTTTCGGACATAAAGATAGTACTCGTAAATGCTCTTTGTGAATTCCCAATGTAGTAAATTTAGACGTTTGGCCCAAGTTTAGACGAAACGTCTAAGTTTACCTTTGTGAATCGGGCCCCAGGACTTTGACTCGGTGCCTAGGCTCTGGCAAGGCCCTCCATCAAACCCTCCACAAGCTTCAAACCTCCACTGCACATGATTTTCAGCCTTATATAAATCAAGTTTGACACAGGGCTTAGCATGTGCACCCACCCCTACATACATGATCAAACTCCACTATTCATAGATTTGGACATATTCCGTGGAGGCTTTTCTGATAGACCTGCATTCAACATACAAAAGGGATGGGCACATATTTATGTGTATTCCAATCATTCAGACCCTGGAATAGGCTGAAGATTTACTTTCATCATGTGGATGTGTAAATGCCCCTGCATGGTGGGAGGGTAGGGGAACATCCCCACCAAATTAGTGGGAGTGTAGAGAAAGGGGTTTCTCCACATGGAAAGTATGTTGCTTGCAGTGGACTGTCCGTACGGTCAGACCCTTTGCCCAACTCTCCGCAATTGATTTAGTCCTGCTGTGCTTGCCCAAATGTACAGTGGAGGTTATTTTGAGGGTCTTGCCTATGGCCAGCCCCTGCGTCAAACATCCATGTCCACCTACCACCCTACTTGCTTAGTCTCCATGTCCTGCAAAGGTTTTGTAAAACTAATATGAGGACAGGGTAGGGAAACTTATCTCTTCTTTATAGCTTCCTGCTTTATTTCTTCACCTTCATCGACAACTACCCCAACCTAAATTAAACAAAGAACAAAGATGCCTCCCTACTGACCTCTCCTCCACCCACCATGAGGGACAATATCTTTGCACTCAAAGAGAGAGTGTAGAGCAAGTGTTGTGCTGAGAGCAACTGTGTCAGAGCCGCACAGAACAGAGAAACACCCTGACAGCTCAGTTTCAGATTGCCATGCCGTTGAAATTGTTTGACAAATCCTCATTGTTTCATTGCTCCCAATGTTTTTTTTTTTGGGTTCATGGTATTTTCCTAGTGTCCATACGGTTTGCACTTTTCATTCTGAGACTGCGATGCTGTAGAAGGCTCTGAAAGATTTACTAGACATCTGGCACACAGTGGTCCTTATTGCTACAGATTGAAGAGATGGCATATGTCCTCCTATGGCCTCAATTTTGAGGCCTTTTACACCTATGAGTAAGTGCCATAACGAGTGTAAGTAGCAATCATTTTAGCAAGAGAAGCGGAGTGTAAATTGCCCTTGCTCCTCTTTTTGCACAGGACGTGAGTATTAGCTTATATCTGGTGGCAATTGCCTATAGAAAACAGTGCCACACAATAGGAACATGGGAAGATAGGGTGTGAAACATTTGCTAATGTTAATTCGCTTTGATCCAGCGCGGCTAATATAAATTTCTCCTTAGGACACGAATCCAGGTCAAACATTCAAGTCAATTAAACCATATGACGGTGGGGCCCATGACACCGCATATCATACATTCATTCGTTCACTGGATTACACACCAAGGAGAAAATGTGTTGCTGGAGGAACGGGATACCTTGTTAAATCTGACAGAATAACACCTCAGACATTATATACATCAACTTTGATCCTGTCAGTTCTAAGCATCAAGGTATTCCGCTCTTTGGTCGATGGACCAACTAGTAGAATAAGTTGATGGTGATTAAGACCAGCTCAATCACTCTGAAACTTATTAAACTTTAAACTTATTAATGAACTAAAGAACCACAGACTCATTTTAAGTTTAGAATGAAATTTTATCGAATTTCTTAATTGCACGGGTGAGATTCTTAGTTTATTAATCACTTTTAATACATTAATAACATTTATTAAAAAAAAGCTCTAATAAAGAATTGAAAATGATACATTACCCATTTGGATGCAGATAGGAATGGTTCACCACAAAGAAGATAAACCATAGATCACAGAATAGAACTCCCAAACTGACTGACTGTCCCGCTAAAGGCCTCCTCGACCGGACCTCCCATACAGCTTTCCCGCATCGATCTCGTTCCTTCCCCAGTCAAGTTCGAAGTCCAAAAATGACAAAGTCCTTTCGTAATATTGAAGTGGAAAAAATGGAAAAATAGGACATCAACGGCAGCAGTAGCATCAATAGCAGCGGCCACAGCAATAGCAAAAAGGAGCAACCCAAAGAAGCAACCCCAAGAAGCAAAACGAAGAAGCAACCCCTCCCACATAAAAGTAGACCCTCTTATACCCTACTTTCTAGCTTACTACACAAAAAGTTGCAATCCTTAGGGGCAAGAATCACGCTAATTGGTCCATTCGAGGGGTGGTGATGGTCACCTCATCGCCCTCCTTGTTCAAACTGGTTTTGGGGACAGTTAAGCGTTCAATGAGTCTCATGACCTTTGGGTAAAAGCAGTCCAATTTGTTCATTCATTTTGTTGCAATTGGTCACAATTTAGTTAGTCCATTGTTGCTCAGTACTTTTCTCTTCTATTCCCACGAATACGTGCTGAGTCTTTCTTGGCACCCTTCTTATGGTAGGTCAATACGACCTTGACATCTCTCACTCCGTGCTCAGGCTGCACCCACGTGATCTGCTTCCTCTATTTCTTCCGCCTAGAGGCCATCTTTGGCTTTTCACGTGACCTCATCTGTCTCTGCAGCCATTTTCGCAGCATGGCCTAACAGGCCCGAATGAACTATCATAAGAATAAACACAACCAAATTTAAAACAAAGAAAATAAGCCTTTCTGTTTACCACCCGCCATTCTAAAGACCCGTGTTAGGTGTTACCTAGCAGAAGCGACATTTAAAGCCATTTTACTTACCATCTGCATTCTTTGCCACAATACAAATCTACAACATAGCATAAATCATGCGATTTTACTCTAATTAGTACGCAAATCACAATATTAGGTTAATCAACTTTACAATTGTAAATAAATTAGATTTTGCACAAATTGCGGGTTACCCTTATGTAGTGTTTACTAAAGGTGCATTTGTTGATTACTTCATGCTCCATCAAACAATTAGAATTGTTAACTTATTAAAGCTCATTAATTTTCCAAGGGGGGGTACAAATTATTTTATTTACCCTGCTCCATCAGCTTGACATACCGGTGTGGTCAGAATCAGGTACAAAAACAGTTGTGATATCTGTCGCTAATGTTAACTGCGCTGGATTGTTTGTGCACCTGTTAATTCCTCTTGGTTCTAACTAACCTCTCTAGAGTGCCATGCTATTGGTAGAAATTCAATATACATGCACATTTCATCCATGCTCCAGGTTATCACCGGCAAATAATGGTGGTCACTATGGAGGCAAAAAAAATTAAAAACTGGTGGTAAAATTATTTCCACAAGTTGTTTCCATTTATGGGTCAAAAACTCGAAATCTAGATGATATGGCTCCTTCCTACTGAGGCCATTTTACAGCATTAGGGTATCACAACTAGATTTGCCGTGGCACCCTAAAAGAGGCCATTTGTGTTCTCAGAGTGTGTAAAACTGTATTTTGAATTAAAGAGTGAGATCTGCAACACTGTTGTCAGTTACCAACATTCGACTTCCAGTTCAAGTCAAAGTAAACTTTGTTCGGCCGAAGGCCATAAAAGCACACATAAGGTGGTTAACCAGCCTGATCCTAATTCTTGCTTGATGCCCAGGTAATAAGCGATGCAGATATTATGTTTAAAGTTTTGTCCCTGTATTTGTCAAATCCCCTAATCCTCGCCATGTTGAGTCATGAAGTTCAATGGCTCTTGTTTCCAGCGTTTCAGTTCTGTTGAGGTGTGTTATTTCAAAAGATGAACATGACTTTTCCTGCTGTTCTCTTTTTTTTAAATGTTGTGTTATACTGCTCAATTACTAGATTTCAAACTGAGGGCTTTATTACGACTATGGCGGTCCTGTCGTGGTTGCGGTCCGCCCACCGCCACACTACAGGACCACCCGCAGTATTATAAGTGTGACGGTCGGATCGCCACTGAACCGCTGCTACCGCCACGGATCAAGGATCCTGCAGTGGTCTGGCAGCAGTTCGAGGTGAAAATATACTTGGCGGTGCCACAGCGGCACCGCCAAGCATATTTTGAGTTGCCTCTGCACCACCCTTTTCATGGCGGTCGCACCACCATGAAAAGGGTGATGGTGAGGCAACAAAGGGAGCCCTACAGAGCCCCCTTGTGCCTCTGTGCATGGGGCACCCCTAGTTCCTGCACAGGAAGGAATGCACAACATGGTGTATTCCTTCCCTTGCAGGAAGGTGCACTAGCGGTTCCGCGGCGGTGCTGCTTAAAGCTCACAATAACCCTTTAAACAGCACTGCCACAGGACCGCCAAATCGCCCGCTTGCCAGACCATAAAATTACTTGCTGCCTGCTCCAGGACTGCTGAAACTCGCAATAAGGCCCTAAAGAAACTAGGGGGGCTTATTTATAAGCCCCTTGCGCCGCCGGTACGTCACTTTTTGTGATGCACCGGCAGGGCATCTTGCTGCACCATATTTACAAGAACACGTAAAGACACCCTGCGTGGCTTTTCGTGTCCTTGTAAATACGGCCCCTTTACACTCAGCACTTTGCGTGAAAGGGGCGTTCCATGGTTGTTGCTGTGGGTGTTCCCACGCAACACCCATGGCTTCTGCCGCATTTCCAGATTTATGAGAAATCATAAACCTGGAAATGCATCAGAATGCTTTGCCTCCCCAGGGGAGGGATAGGGAGGCACAACGAAGAGATATGTTTTCATTTCTCCTCGCTTTTTTCCTTTCTATGCATGCTGCATTACGCAGCACACACAGAAAGAGGAAATCACCTCTTCTGATTGTTTTTGTGCAGGAAGGTGCCTCTTTCTGCACAAAAACAATTATCCCTGCAATGCAGACACTCTTGCACTATGGTGCAAGAGTGCCTGTGTATGCACATGGCAGCCCATTGTGCGCCAGCGCAGGGGAGAGCAAAGGGATCCGTCATATCGTTGTAGATATGACGCATGCCTTTGCTTCTAAAGTAACGCGGCGCAGCCAAATGGCTTGTGGCCCCACGCTGCGTTACTCTGTTGTTAATAAGGTCCTCAGTTCGCACATATGTTGCAGGTAGTACAGAATAGAAACACAGATTTATGATTTTTTTTTGTGTGGATGTGGTCACCACGTCCCTAGAGCTCTAAGTGCCTGTAGTGGGCATACGTACACAAACACCTCATCACACAGCCTCAAGTTTCAATTTTAGTGTTTTACAGTGGTCCTGCATGCCTCTGGGCCATGGGGATTCAGTTATCCCTCTATGAGTGGGGTCCCTGGATGGACCTTTATAGACCACTCCCAGACGGCATTCTAGGTATCAAACTAAACTGTGTCCCACCTCTTGAGTGACACACAGTTAGTGTGATGACATTTCAGGGTGCTATTGTCTGTGAAGCTGTAATACTGCACATGTATTGTCTAATTTTAATTTTGCTACACCCACATGCAAATGATGGCAATCCCACTATTCATTGCACCCATGCAATGAATATCACAGAAGGGCTGCAAAAAATATCTGCATCTTTTGCTAATGCAACTCCAAAGCATACTTTATGAAACTGAAATCTCTGATTGATATGAAAAGAGAATTGTCTGAAGACCAGTTTGCTTTCTAGTAAATGCTAAAGAAGGACATTGACAAAAGCGTTGTGGAATTTGACTCTAAACGCCAAGGTGACCTAAGAAAGGAAATACACTCTCTCAATCATCAAAAATTGATGGTCTACATTACTGCAGGACAGAAGGATGTTGCATTCGTGTATGAAATAGAAGACACCACATATGGAACAGATTCGTGAATCAAGTAGTGTGTTGCAAATGTGAGGTTATTGGAAACTGTCCCAAAAGTGAGAACATTAACACAAAGAAGCTGACAGAAGGAGCAGAAAGGGAAAGCTGCAGTCTTTATGTGTGGTGCTATGTGCAGAAAAAGCTGAAGATTTGGACCACGGCAACATCCAATAAGAGAGACTACAAATACTTAAACCCAAGAGAACAGAGCATGAAGACAAACTGAGATATGTCTACATAAATCTAATGCATTCCTTATAAAAGAGAAGATCAAGAAGAAGCCATAAAAGATGTCAATAATCATGTACCAGGGCATTTCAAACCAGTTGTTCCAGGATGAGCCTGCCTCGACTCTTATGAAAAGTAATGGCATGCGTCCTCCTACTGATATATTCTCAAAGAATAAAATGATTCACCTATGAATCTTTCCATTTGGTCTCACCTTTGCCTGAAAAGGTGTACCACTGCATGCGTGCACAATAAAGCAGGCAGTCAAGATCTTGAAGTTCGACTTGCAAGAAGGATGCAATGGAAGAATTGATATCTAGAGGAACAGTGTGACTATGGAAGATAGAAAGATATCAGAGTATGAGAGAGGAAAATTGACAAGGGAGGAGGAAGAGAGGGAATGCAATCATTGATAAAAAAGTGTAAACGGTGTCTTAATCACCATCATCATTGATTTATAAGGCACCGCAGACCTAAAAGGCATGAAAGCACTCTGTAAAGTCAGGTTACAGAGGCTCATTACTCATACAGATGTCTTTAAGACTTTTCTAAAAGTAAATGGTGATTCAGCTGCCTCAGTCCCTCAGGCAGGGCAGTAACTTCCTCTTCAACAGAAGTTTTCAGTTTTGAAATCAAACAGGACAATTTCGAGACTCAGATCTATAATCCACTGATAGGGTTTATCTACAAAATTTTAATTATAGGAGTTACTTTTCTACAGTGTGTATGGTATATGCTTATTAGGAGTGCTTGATAAATGTAAGGAAAGTAGCCACCAGGAAAGTTTGCTCTTATGCTGTCATGGTTCATGGAGACACTGCTTATTTCAGGTTGCGTCTGGCACCTGGGTCCACTGTACATGTGGAGGAAGTGTAATGAAGAGCAAGAGAACTATGAAGATAAGTTTAAGAGAGGCTTTATTCCGCAACCCCATCCATCATCAAGCTGGGGCAACTGACAAACCTAGAACTCTCCAAGTCCTGGTTCCACACTAGAACATAGAACGTGGAATCAGGCCATATCACACTTCTTCCTTCTTAAATTTGAAATACATTTTTTTTTTTAAAGAAGATATCAGCAAGAAACTAAACATGAACCTTCTTTCCCTTAAAATACACAAAAGAAAAAGAGAAAAACAGTATGTCAGTAATACACAATCAATGCAAACTTAGCTTCTCACAAAATCATTAAGATAACTTGGGCTTTTGCAGACTCTAACACTCTTACGAGTAGGCTCACAATCCAACCAAGAAGAAACCCCGTCAGAAGACTCTGACTCACAAGTGTTGTCATTGCTTGGCCTAACATGAACAACACGACTGTGGTTTCAGATCCGACCATCGTTGGTTTTGACAGCGTTCTTGAACAGTTTAACCACACTCTTTACAGAAGTGAATTTGGACCAGTTTTGACAGCCTACTGGAGCCTTGACTTTGTCACCAACATTGAACTTAACAACCTTACCAGACCTGCGAGTGTCAAAATAGATCTTCCTTTTTTGTTGAAGAGCTAATTTCTTGTCCCTCCATTCACCAATACCATTGTCCTTGAGACCTTTATCCAGAATCATCCACCCTGGACACAAAATGGTATTAGGAGATCTTCCTTTGAATAATTCAAAAGGTGTCTTCCCAGTTGAAGAGTGTGGTGTAAATCTGTAAGCAGAAATGCGATTTTGTAACTCATCCCTCCAGTTTAAACAGTTGACTCTCGCCAGTTGTATGCTTTCTTTCAAAGTTTTATTCAATCTCTCAATGGCACCATTTGACTCGGGATGATAAAGAGAATTTTTTTGTGTTCAATGCCACACTTCACTAAATAATCCTCCATTTCACGTGAACAAAATTGCAACCCATTGTCCGATAGTAACGAACAAGGAAAGCTTTCACGCTTGAAGATAGAATCCAAAAACTTAATTATACATTGCGTCGTGATGTCTCTCACAGAACTCACTTCAATCCACCTCGAGTATAAATCCAACAAAACAATCAAATAGGGAGTTTGATGTTCACCATGAAGAGGACCAACAATATCTATGGCTACTTCATCCCAAGGACACATGGGTAATCTCCTACAAACCATAGGTGGTTGTCTGGGCTTAAGAATTTTGTCGCTCATAGAGCAAGGAACACAATCACGCACCGCACATTCCACCATGAGATCCAAACCTGGCCACCAAAAATCTTGTCTAATGCGTTCTTTGGTTTTAGAAATACCCATGTGTCCTTCGTGTGCCATCTGGATAATGTTGTTCCTTAAACTCTCGGGTGGGACTAGCCTGGTGCCTCTAGTTAAAATGCCGTCAACAATGGCTAACTCATTAGGACACTAACGACCGGGGGCTTGGGGCAAGATGGCGGATTGAAGACGCCACGGAGTACACAGCCGGGTCTTCCCCGCACTCACGAGCGAAGTAATGGAATCAATGGAAGGGATGGAGCTATGAATATCAGCTGATTAAGTGCAGGAGAAACTGCGGAAACTTGCGGATAAATTGCGGATAACTTCGAAGGCTTTAAGGACATTTGGCTGAAGGAAAAAGAAGGAATGCGTATGTGGCGGCTTTGTTGGATTGGGTGTGAGCGATACCCTTGGGCTTCCTGGCTGCTCTCCTGGGGATTGACCGGCCGGTCAGCGTTCGACTGGTCGGGTCTGCTCTACACTGTGACTCCAGTGATTACTCCTGCAGTGCTCCCAGCAGGGCTCCCAGCACCTCAGAGCGAGCAAGTGATGGCGCCTTCTAAAACTGCTCCGAGGAGCACCCGCGCCGGTAAGAATGTTGCTGCGGGGGACGCGGGCACATCTGACAGTGGGAGTGCAGTTGAGAAACCCAGTTCGGTTATTGGTAAACCGGTATCACGTCTACTACAAACAGGGAAGGCGGTTGAGCTCCTCGTGGGTAATTTGGGTAATTTGCGAAAAGAGGACTTAACTGGACAGGACTTATCAGGAACTAAAATAGCTGAGATATTCCTTGCAGCGACCTCAGGTCATGATACTATTGCTAATGTTGCTAATGCTCTTGATACTGATACCGATACTGTTGCTGTTGGTACTGACACGATCCCAGCGGCAGCTCCCTTGGTGGTAGATAATGCAAACAATGGCAACATAGTTACAGGGAGCGGAGCGATGGCGGCTTCTGTTCATCTTCTGGCTTACCAAGCATGCATGCCTCAGGTACCTAGCAGGAGCTCACCGAATCAACTTAGAGCTGATAACATGTCTAACTCAACCACTTACATTAGTCAGCCTAATCTGAGAGACTATTCTGCGACTATTTTAAGAGCTGAAGAGGTTGCGGAACTAGGGGCTAAAGTCTGTGCGGCTATCGATGACATGATAGAGGAAGAGGATGGAGGAGATCAGTCAGGCTCATTTGATGAAATTGAAGAATCAACGGAGCTCCCTGTACAGATTCCCATTGATATCTCTACTGACACTGTCACTACCGCTAAATCAGTTTCGGGCAAAAAAGGGAAAGGGAAGTCCAAAAGCAAAGCAAAAAAATTATTTACTGGGCAGAGCGCAACACCACCACACGGAAAAGCCATCTTAGACAACAGCCCTCTTCGGAAATGGGTGCAAGCAAAGGGGGGCGTTAAAACAATGGCACTACGGATCTCGGGCAGTAGCCCTACCGAGAGCAATCCAGCGAAGGCTCTGCCAGCCCAGCCGGCACCTATAGTAGTAGATGGTTCGAAATTGGGCCTTATGGATGGGAGACAACCTACACCTACATCTTCTGTCTCTAATGCTGGTCATAGTGAAGAAGGTATCTATGCTACCTAGGGGGCGGCTCTGTTAAGGGACAGAGATACAGGCAACCAAGAAGCTGCTACACCATCTCTTTGCTTAATATTGCAGTCCTTAAATGGGCAAAGACAGGAAGCCCAACAGCATTATATGCAGCTCCGGGAAGACAACAACAGAACACAACAGGCACTACAGGAGATGGCGGACAAATTTGGAGGACTAACTAAGGATATCTCAGAGCTGCAGCAGAGAGTTGCGGACACTGAAGAATTGTCGGTACTCACTGATGTTCTTGCCAAGAAGCATGAGGTTCAGATTTCAGATATGCAGGCTAAGTTGGAGGATATGGAGAACCGCCAGCGACGACAAAATCTCCGGCTGTTTGGTATACCAGAGGGCGCGGAAGGGGCGGACCCAAGGGCCTATATGGTTCAACTTCTTCAGAAAGCCTTCCCTGATCTCTCTGCCTGGGACTGGGATTCTCAGCTGCAAAGGGTACATAGACTGCCATTAGTACAGAGGAAAAAGGGGAGCCAATATCCGCACCCATTTTTGATCTAACTGGGTAACTTTTTGCTGAGTCAGGCAGTAGCATTGAAAGCTCGACCTAACTCTCCAGTAACGATTGAATCAGTTACTTTTTTTGTAAGGTCAGATCTAAGTAGGGCCACAATGGATAGGCGTTGGCAGCTCCGTCAATTCATAGATCCGATAAAAGCCCTTGGCGCTCAGGCCTTCCTGCAGGAACCCGCATGCTTAAAAGTTCTCAAAAGTGGTCATATATATTTTTTTGTTGAAGAGAAGGAAGTTCGACAGGCGCTGGTTAAGTGGCAAGCAGAAGCTGCAGAGAAGATGATGAATGGGGGCTTTGCCTAGACTGGGGCGATGTGCTTGGCTTGTTTTGTGACTATCGCCTTTTCCTTGCTTTCTTCTCTTTATTTGTGATATCGGTGAGCTATGTTTATTGAGGTTCTTCCCTCTCTTCTGATATTTTTTTTCCGCACAAGGTCAAGACAAGTGTTAAGACAAGCGCTATTTTAAGAAATATATGTTGCAACATAAACGGGTGTGGGGATGATCACCTCGGCTGTGACTCTTTAGGGCTGCCAATTCAGCGGCAGCTGGTAGAAGGGGGGAGCCCTTCTTGTTGGGACAGGGTGGAGGGGGGGTTTCGGAGTCTTGGGTGGGTGGGTAAGGGTAAGGATGGGGAAATGGGGCAAAAAAAATCATCACTAGGGCACTGTTTATCTAGGGTAAAGGGAAGGTTCTTAGTCTTTTTTTTTCTGTTTGGATCAGAAGGCGATCTATTAATGATCAATATACTATAAGGGAGATTGGAGGGAGTAAGGGGGGCTTATTGGAAAACAAAAAATCATATTATGAAGTGGCTCAAATGTATGGCATGGAACGTGGCTGGTCTTAACAGCGTAACTAAGCGACAGCTAGTCCGAGAAGAGCTTCGGATGTATCAGCCTCAACTAGTCTTTTTAACAGAAACACACCTTGCTTATAAGGACCGAAACATGTTAAAACATTTAGGGTATGATATTATTACGTGCACTACTCAATCAGAATCTATAAAAGGAGTGGCCATATTAAAAGATAAGAGATTCAATTGTAGAGTGATAAAAAGCCAATCTGATCAATGGGGACACTGGGCACTAGCTCAGTTCGAGCTGGAGGGTAAAAAATTTCTGGCTTGTGCTGTATATGGTCCTAATGTGGACGACCCTGCTATATTTGAATATCTTAATATAGAATTGCTAAATTGGGAAGGTGAAAGATTGATTATGGGGGATTTCAATTGTGTTATAGATTACGCTATAGACTCCACTGGAAAATGCCTCAACTTTAGAATGCGCAAGACTCGCGCTGCAATATTGGAATTGGCACGACTCCAGTTGGTCAAGGATGCATGGAGATACATATATCCAAAAATTCCGGGTTACACATTCTACTCTGCCCCTCATAAATCCTATTCCAGGATAGATATGGCCTGGGTCTCAGATGGTCTAATTCCAACGCTAGACATGGAAATTTGTCCCCGGGTCACTTCAGATCACAACCCCATTATTTTATCTTTTCGGGTCGAAACTGAGAAGAAGGAACTTCGGCTGTTCTCTTTTCCTAAGTATTTGCTGACGGATAGTGAATACTTGGGTAATATGGTTCAGCACCTGGAAGAATTTTTTAGAATAAATACAGGGACGGCATCTCCACTAGTCGTTTGGGATGCAATGAAAGCATATGTCCGTGGTATTACACAAAAATGTATCTTTCAGCAGAACAAAAAGCGTAAAAATGAAACCGAGGCAATGCTTAGTACTCTACGTAACATTGAGAAACAGCATGGGGAAGCAGTAAAAAAAAAAGATCAGCAGACCCAAGATACTTTGCTTTTGTCACTAATAGATGCAAGAATATTAGTTAAGAAGTTTATAAGGGAAAAAATAGCAGCTAGTTACAGTAAACATCGTATGGAAAAGTATGAATATGGGGAGCATATAGGACAGGTATTGGCTTATCAGTCGGCAGAGGCAAAGGCCAAAACTAGGATAAAGGCCATAAAGGGCGCAGATGGGACTCTACATACTAAATCATCAGCCATCCTAGATCAGTTCTTGCTGTTTTACAAACAACTTTATTCACTTACGTGGGCACCAAACCCAGATGAGATACAATGCTATATTGACGATAGCTGCCTCCCACTGGTAGAAGCGGAAAAAGCTGCTACACTAGATGAGATTGTTTTGGTAGAAGAAGTGGAGACAGCTCTAATGGCATTGCCAATGGGGAAGGCCGCAGGAGATGACTCGCTGCCATTAGAATTTTATAGATCTTTTAAAAAGACCCTGCTCCTTCCCCTTAGCAGGGTAATACAATTTGTTGCTGAAAGTGGGCAGATACCTGAGTCGTGGAATATCACTCAGATTGTGTTTTTTTTAAAGAAGGGCAAACTACCAACAGAGTGTGGGTCATATCGACCAATTTCTCTCATAAACGTGGACGCCAAGATTTTTTCGAAAATCTTGGCGACCCTCCTGGCTCCGCTTATGTCGGGATTAGTTTCTGAAAGACAACATGGGTTCATCATGGGGAGGGACACCACTGCCCATGTCAATATGGCTATTGGAGCATTTGACTTTGCAGAGAAGAAAAAGGTTGATTTCGGGATGATTCTCCTAGACGCCGAGAAGGCCTTTGACCGGGTTAGGTGGGATTTCCTATGGGCCGTACTGGGTAAGATCGTTCTAGGACTACAGTTTCGGTCCTGGGTAATGGCGTTATATCATAATCCTCAGGCTAAGTTGTCTTATATGGGCGATCGCTCTATGCCATTTCGAATTTTGTGTGGTACTAGACAGGGTTGCCCCTTGTCCCCATTACTTTTTGCTCTATACATCGAGCCATTCTTACGTACTTTACAATCTTGTACGTCTATTAATCCATTAGAATCGGAGACATCTAAACTTAAGATCACGGCATATGCCGATGATATAGCAGTTTATGCAATGAATCCAGGCATTGCAGTGACCAGCATTAAGGAAGAAGCTAAAAAGTTTGGTAATGTTTCAGGGTACAAATTGAACGCTAATAAAACCCAAGTGCTTATCACGGATGGGATTCAAAATTCTATCATTGGGGTTTGTACTACTGTGAATTATCTGGGGGTGAAGATCACTGCTAAAATAAATAAGATCATTGACCTAAATTATACACCACTCTTAAATGAGACTATTAAAGTGCTTAAAATCTGGCATAGGCTCCCCATAGGATTATTGGGCAGATGCAATCTAATAAAAATGAAAATACTCCCTAAGTTTCTATATTTGTTTAGGTCTATTCCTTTGAAAGTTCCTAATATATTTTTTTAAAACTTGAAGGGATTTTCAGTAGTTTCATTTGGGGCTTTAAAAAACCTAGGAGAGCAATCGAGTTGCTCAAATCCCCATTTGAACAAGGCGGTCTCTGTTTCCCAGATTTTAAAATTTATTTTTGGGCTTCATTTGCAACTCGTTTCCGTAGCCTGCTTGGCCTGGATCAGACGGACTCAGTATTTGGATTTATTTTAGGCAACCAGAGGGATAAGCACTTTAATAGTCTCATTTAAGAGTGGTGTATAATTTAGGTCAATGATCTTATTTATTTTAGCAGTGATCTTCACCCCCAGATAATTCACAGTAGTACAAACCCCAATGATAGAATTTTGAATCCCATCCGTGATGGCATAAGGGACCCTAACTACTTCAAGCGAGTAAAATTTAAGACTGTCAGAGATACTGTATATATTTGGAAAGCTATGTTTGCGAGGTGTAAAATGCCAATATACCATGAAAATTTTCCGTTATGGGGGAATCCTCTGTTACCTGATGTGTTTCAGGACCCAGTAGCTAAATCCTGGGCGAAGTATGGAATTACCCGTTTAGGGGATATGTATAACGATAGGGAATCAAATCATTTGAGAATCTACGCCTAATTTACAAACTTCCAGCTCATTTTGTCTTTAAATATTTTCAGATCAAAGATTATCTGGCTTCCAATGTGGAGGCTAAAGCAATAATGCACTCAAACATTTGGGAATGTTTATATGGAAGAAAAATTAAATCTCTGATAAGGTCAATGTATGAATCTTTATGTAGCTTCAGACCAGATGGCAGCGAGAAATTAGCAGAGCGCTGGACTCAAACCTTGGGCATAGGTGTTTCATCTGGAGCAATTAAACAAGCTCTCAGCTATGTTAAGGAGTCGGTCCACTCTGTTAGTTTACAACTTCAGCAATTACGGACCACATGCATGTTGTACTATACCCCAGCTAGGATAGCCAAATGGGCTCAGGGTAATTCAACATGGGATAAACTAAAGTGCCCTAAATGCGGATTATATGCTGCTAATCTGATACACATGTTTATCGAATGCCCAAAATTAAGGGGTTATTGGTTAAATGTTGAACAGTTATTACAATCTAAAATTGGGCTGGACCATCCACTTACCGACCTTGAAATTCTGTTGGGGTACAATGGGGAAAATTCAGCAGCTGCACGCCTCTTTTCGATCTTGATGGCCTCTGACAGACTGGCTATTGCAAGGGCATGGGTCTCTGCGATACCGCCCTCGCTCGTGGATTGGTGGTCTATCGTTAGGGAAACTTATGGATTAGAAGTAGCTTTGGCAAAGGCAAGGGGTACTCGCTCTTTAGTCAAGCTAGAAGCGATATGGAGACCTATGACTTTGGATGGAATAATTTAGCTTTATTTAAGGCTAATTTTTTTTAATTTTTTTTCATCTTTTCCTTTTTTTTTTTTTTTTTAATGAAATAATTTGTCTCCTTTAACTTCTCTCTCTCTTACATTTTTTTTTAATCTTTATTGTTCTTTTTTTTCTGTGTTCTTTTCTGATGTACAATTTATGAATCTTCCGATTATATTTGTGATACCACTGTGCCCTTTTTGTTGATGAAAATAAAAATTATTTAAAATTAAAAAAAGGACACTAACGACCAGGGCTTCTCAAGTCTGTTTTCCTTGTCATGTGACAACAACTCCATCAAACCCAACATGTCTGGATCTTTCTTCAATTCTTCCTTCCACTCATCTTCTTTAATCACACCTAAAGTGATGTCACACACTCTTACATCAAACTCATCCTCCAGTCCTTCCTCACAAGACAGATTAGTTGAGTCCACAGTGTCCACTAGACGCGAGAGGCAGTCAGCAGACACATTTGAACTCCCAGGAATATATTCAAAAACAAAATTGTACTCCTGCAAAGATATAACCCACCTCCTGATCCTAGAGGAGATTGAGTCAAGGCCCTTTTTTCAAAAATTTCTTTAAGAGGCTTATGATCCGACCTGACAATAAAGGTGGTACCCCAAACAAATTTCTTAAAATTTGTTGAGCGCTAAAAAATAGCAAGAGCCTCTTTTTCAATGACTGAGTAATTTAGCTCAGCACCCTTCAGACATCTCGAAGCACACGCAACCAACTGCTCGTGACCATTTCTCAACTGGAACAACAGAGCACCCAAACCTTTTTTGCTTGCATCAGTTATAATATATGTCACATCACCTGGTTTAAATGCCTGTAAATTTGGTGCATTCTTGAGATCCATCTTAACCCCTGAAAACACTTCCTTACACACTACATCCCACACAAACTCAGCGTTCTTGCACAGTAAACTCCTGAGATGAACCGTTTTATCAGCGAAATTTCTAATGAACTTGCTATAAAATTCAGCCTTGCCCAAGAAGGAGGATAGCTCCTCCTTTGAACATGGTTCTTTCAAATTCTCTATGGTATCTACCAACTCTTTTTTTGGTCTGACGCCACTGCCAGATATGTGGTGCCCAAGATAATCAACTTCAGTCACCCCAAATTTACATTGTCACGACGTAAAGTCAGACCTGCTTTAAGTAATCTCTCTAGCACCTTTGCTACTCTGCAATCATGCTCTTCAACAGTTTTCCCATATAACAAGACATCATCTTGGTAACACCTGACACCGGGAATGCCCTTGATGACATCATTCATGATCCTCTGGAAAACAGAAGCGGCTGACACTAACCCGAAAGGCATCCTTAAGAACTTAAATGCCCCCATGGGAGTTATAAACTCAGTCAGTTCCTGTGAATTCTTATTGAGGGGCACCTGGTGGTATGCCGATGCCAGGTCTAAGGTACTAAAATAACAAGCACCTTCTAAGGTCGAAACCATTTCGTCAATATTAGGGAGTGGAAACTTGTCCACCACAACCTCCTTATTGAGAGCGCAAAGATCCACGCATAGACGAATCTCATTGTTGGCCTTTCTCGCTACAACTATGGGAGCCAACCACTCTGTAGCCTCCACAGGCTCTATCACACCTGTAACAAGTAACCTGTCAATCTCTGTTTGAACTGCCTCTTGCACACTGATGGGAATTCGCCTCACCTTGGCTCCAATGGGTTTTGCACCAAGCTTGAGTTTAATCTGGTGACTATAACCTTTTAAACAACCTAAAGTGTCATTGAACAAACCCTCAAACTTCTTAACAAACTTGTTGTCAACATTCTCAACCGACTGTACTTGCACAGGGGGGTTACCATTAGGATTGAGAATGATACCCAGGCGTGCTTGGTGAGTCCAACTCAGCAAATTGTCTCCTTTCTCTGCCACATAAATTTTAACATCAGTAAATCTTCCATTGCATTCTACACAACTCATAAAGTATCCCAACATTTTTATGGGAGTTCCACCATAGCCTGTAGGTCTTACATCGGATTTTATTAATTTGACCATACTTGAAAAATTTCTCCCAAACTCCTCCTTAGATATGTACGTGAGATGAGAGCATGAGTCAAATTTCATTTTAATCTTTACATCTCCCACCTTGACCCACTCAGAAGGATGTTCCACACCACACTCATTCACTTGAAAAGAGACTTCTCTCACTTCATTCCTGCTGTCGGTTTTGTTTAGAAAACGACAGTTCTTTGTGAAATGACCCCTTTTTCCACAAGAGCTACAAACTACCTTGAGAGCAGGGCATTCTCTTGCATTTGCTTTGTGGCCAAATTTACCACAGCGATAACACGTTCCCTAAAATATCATCATGTTTTTCTCTTCTTGAGGCATATTTGCCGCCCTATTTTCTTCCTCTCTACCCTTGTTGTTAGTGATGCAGCGCGTACAATAAAACTATTCTCCTCCTAGGTCACTTATAGGTCATCCAGGGGCAAACTATATTTTCTCACATCCACATGACGATGGGGCCCATAAACATCGCCTATCACACACGCACACACCTGGATTTCCTTTACACCTTTACAAAATTCTATATTCCTAGGAGAAGCATGAGAACTAAATGGAAAACACCATTTATGTACCGCTGGAAGGAGCCGGGATATCTTATTACCTTAACTTATCACTTTCTTTTAGTTATTTCTTAAGATATTCCTGCTCATTGTTTTGTCGATGAATCATTCATGTAAAAATTAGTTCATAGTGATTAAGACCAGCTGAATCACAATAACCAATTACTGATGTCACAATCATTTAGGAAAATAACCACTGAGTCATTTGATTTAAAGAATCTTAATTTTTATATAATTTTAAAAGCATGAGAAAAAGTTTAAACTTTTATTCAATTATTCATTCATTATTAATTCAAATATTTATTAAGCATAATCAATTTATTGCAGAAAGGAAATTTTCGTCATGAAGCAAAACCCTAATTACCTGCCTACCTTCCTAATTTAGCCTAATGATTTCTAACCTAAGTTTAAGAATTAGAAATAACCTGATTCTCATACTCAACTGGAAAATTAAGACAGCAACAGAAACTTCAGCTCGTCAGCGTCAGCTACCTGCAACCCGTCTCATCTAACAGTCTTTCAGCATCTCCCGCTCAGTTATGGATCGATCAGGACCACCCAGCACTGGAAGCCACCAACACCAACACGACTCTCCAACTCCGCTCCTGACTGTGACTGTGACCCCCTCCCACTAAGAGTAGGCCTTCTTATACCCTAATTCTAACTTTGCTAACTAATTGTTGCAACATTAATAACACGCTTTTCTTTCATTGGTCCATGCATGTCATCTTATTCATTCTTTTAATCAAGTTCTCTTGGATCCAATGGTCCTTGGATCATTTCCTTTCTCACAGTTCAAGACATGTTTCCATCCGCTTCGATCAGTACATTTGTAACTTCTTTCGATACATTCGAAAACTCTGCAGGCATTGTCCTTTCTCTTAAACTGGTTTCCCACGGGTCTTTGCTGATCACCACGGCACACTATCAGTTCAATTAGGTCACATCAGCCTTGACCATTTCTCGCATCCTAGCCTCTCAGCAACATCACGAGGTTAGCTTTTCTCCGACTTCTCTCCCTTGTCACGTGTTTCCCCGCACTTGCGCACTTCATTAACTGGCAGCCATTTTATATCGCCACTCGATTATAGTTTAGAAGCACTATTTTGAAATAAACAAAACATAATTAAAATAGAGAAAAATAGCCTTTTCGTTTCCCTCCCGTCATCTACGTACCCCAATTAGTTATTACCTAGCAGAAAGCAACATTTAAGCTGTTCCTTACTTACCATCACTATTGTTTTTGCAACGACACATTTATTCTATGAAGCACAAAATCATGCATTTATTTTAAATTAGTACGCATTTATTTTTATGTTATAATTAGACACACGGACATTCGTTAATAGATTATTCAGCACATACACTTGCGTATTAACCTTCCCACACATACAGTGTTGATTAATACATTTAAACGAACATTTTATTAATTATTTAAAAACTTTGTTTGGGGTTAAAATTTTTATTTTCTCTGCTCCATCAACTCCCCCCTTTGGTGATTTTTAATCACCACATAAAACCCAAGTTATACTTCTTTTTCAGGCAGTATATGTCTTTCATCCTTTGCTTTTGTTAGTTACACATCTGTTTCTCTTTCATCTTGTCTTCTTGTCTCCTTATACATGCTTTCTTTCATTTTCTCTAACTCAATTTCACCCATTTCTCTCTCTCTCTCTTTCATTATTCTGTTATTTCTTTTTATCTTATTTTGTCTTACTTTTCTTTTTATACACGTTATTTCTATTTTCAACACCATGGCTAACAGTATTACTACAGTTGCTATTATTATAACTTTCCCTATCATTAGTCTACTCATTCTGGTCAACCAATTTGCTACTGAAGAAAACCCTCTACCAAGTTTTCCCAAGACACTTTCAACCTCCAGTGGAACTAGTTCTTTGTGCAAATTTGTAATATTCGTAATATACTTCTGTATATTTTCACTTTTATCAGGAATGTAAGTGCAACAATGTTGGACTTTCAACATTCCACAGACTCCACCCTCCTTTGCCAAAAGAATATCAAGGGCAAGCCGATTTTGCATCACCATAGCTCTCATGGCAACCATTTCTGTATTTACCATTAAGAACCCTCCTGCAGTATCTGTAGACAAACGATCTACTACTGTGGATAACTTCCGAATTTTAAATGCATTCAAAGATATTCCCACTGCTGGTATTAACGCTCCAAAAATATCACCTACAATTTCTGAAAAACTTTCCCTCTTTCTACATGTAAAGCTATTAATCATCTTGTATGTTCCTTTTTCTTCTCTGTCCATATGAAAGATTTTTGGAAAGACCAGGCCTACATAGCAAGTTCCATACCAATGGTCCGGTAACCTGTAATAAGCTCTATTCCCACAAATATAATAGATACCTGGAAATATTGGATCTTTTCCACCTTTGAATCCCCAACCTCCCAGAATTTGATAATTGTCATGGCAGATACTGGAACCTACAAAGTAATTGTCATAGACTGTCTTATTTCTCCTAATACACAACTTTCCTGTTTGCGGCCAATCTAATGTCATTGCTGCATTTATCTTTTTCCCTTCATGATTTCCTTCCTCAAAAGTCCATAGATGTGTTCCTTCCTCTTTTATTGCTTCTTTTTGAAATTTCATCCTTCTTTCTTCAACCATTTCTAAAAATACCTTTTCTTCTTTCTTTAACTCACAGGTAAGGTTGTTACTAACTATTTCTTCTAACGTTAATTTTCTATGTTCTAAAAGAATTCTCCTAAAATCTTTGCTGGTTTTACTTTGTTAAGTTCTGGTACTACTGGAATGTTTGCAAAAATCTTATCTATATCAGTATAATAAGATTCTAATCTACCTGTTTTATAAAATAAACTTGCTATTACACTACATGTTATTCCATAAGTTAGAGGTAGGTGATGATAAGTCACACCTTCTCACACTGATGCAGGCAACTGCATACAAACATAACAGTCTCTCACATCCATTGTCTCTACATATTCGTACAACAATTTTGTAAAAACATTTTTAGAAAAGTCTGTTACTGACTTATCCTTATGTAAAATAACTGGTTCTTTAATATTAGTTTCTTTTTCCGGTTTAGTATCATTCTTCGCTTCTATTACAGCTAAACTAATAGGAATTGTGATTGCTAAAACTATCCATATGGTCATTAATAACCCTGTACAAAAGCAGCACATTTTACACCATCTTTTTATAAACTCACATTTATCTCTTCTATCCCTAGTATTTTCCATTTTTCTTTTATTTATTTGTTAAGTTTCAGAAAATTGTGTCACTACACCTCAGAAATGACTTCAATGCCACTCTGCTTTCAAAGAGTCTTTGCTTGGTACTTTCTTTTAATTCTTTCCAGAATTCTTTCGTTGTCACATCCGGTGATTTGTCACATCCAGTAAAATTGTCATGTCCGGCAGAAGCACTATAAGTCTTCACTTCAGGTTTGTTGCATCTCACCTTTTCCCATCCGACTTCTTAGTCTCTGGTTCTCGTGAGTGTTTTCTTCTTCCTTGTAATCCGTCAGTGCGATATACAGCCACTCAGGTGACTTATACTTTGCATTCACTTTCTTTGTTCTTTTGGACTTTTGTAATCTTTTTCCACTGGGTTTTTCTTGTCCCTTTTGACTTGTTATCTCATTCACTTGTTCAGCACTTTCGTCTCCAGCTCTTATTATTCTATATCTCAATTTTCTTATATAGCTGTTGGGCCAATTATCTCCTTTTCTTGGCCTTTTGGCTTCACCTTCTTTTTCTTCTCTTTCTGATTTCCAGTTTCTTTTTCTTGATTCAGTTTTTGCTTTCTCCTCCTCTCCACTCTCTTCAGTTTCTGTTTCAACTGTTTTACTATTGTCTCTTATTTTGAAACTTATGATCTCGTCATCTCCTACTGGTGGATCTGTCTTCTCCTTCTTGTGTTCCCTTATTACTGTCCCTCCTCGGTGTTCTTCCGATTTGGTGTTTTCCTCCCTTTCTGCTTCTAAATTTCCCTGTTCTTCTGTTTCTCTATCTGTCCCTATTGCTCCTCGGGGTTCTTCTCGATTCTCTAACTTTTTATGTACTTCTTTCCCTATTTCATCTATTAATATTATTTCTGAAGGATTTCCACCATAACTTGTACTTGGTTGTTCATCTAGATCATTTTCTTGCTCACTTTCTTCTCTAATTGGTTTATAACCCCAAGTTCTCCTTCGGAATTCTTCACAGTTTGCAACTGAATCATCAGATCCTGAACTTGTGTCAGATATTTCCAGATGTCGACTTACAGGTCGATCTTCAGGTTCTGGAATTTCTGAATTTCTTTCTTCTTCTTCTTCCTCTTCTTCTCTAGAGGTGCTCGCAGTTGGGGTTTCCAGATGTCGACTTTCAGGTCGATCTTCAAGTTCTGGCACCCTTTCTCTTATCCTTGTTGTCCCAGCCGTTAAGCTTTTATCCCACACTTCCAGACGTCGACTCACATGTCGATCAGTAGGTTCTTGAACTCTGATTGTGTGGCTGGCATGGACCCAGTTCTTCACTCCTGCACACTTGACTGCAGTCGTTGTCACTAGGATTACCTGTCGTGGTTCGTCCCAGCGAGGAACTAGACAGTTTCTTCTCCTGTGGATTTTTATACGGACCCAGTCTCCTGGATTCAAGTCGTGGGCTGGTTTTCTTTCAAGAGTGGTCGCATCCGGTCCAACCTGATGAAACACAGAACGTACCACATCAGCCAGTCCCTTGCAATAATCCAGTACTAGATCATCAGTTATAGTCAATAACTTGTTGACAGGTACTTGTGCTTGTCTCATTGCTCGTCCCATGATCATCTCATGAGGACTAAGTCCAGTTTTCTTTTCAGGGATGCTTCTGATGGTCATCAGAACAAGAGGCAGTGCATCTGGCTATTTGAGTCCTGTAGCTTGACACATTTTTCCTAATCTGTTCTTAATTGTTCCATTAATTTGCTCCACTACCCCAGAAGCCTCTGGTCTGTAAGCACAATGTAGTTTTTGTTTAATACTCAATGCTTCGCAAATCAATTGGATCAACTCATTTTGAAAATGTGTTCCTCTATCTGTCTCAACCGTGACTGGAAAACCATACCTTGGAATGAACTCCCACAGCTTAAGTTTTGCCACCGTTGTTCCATCATTCCTTCTAGTGGGGTATGCCTCCACCCAACGAGAAAACAAACAGACGACCACTAGAACATATTTTAGTCTGTTACTAGGGGGCATCTCGATAAAGTCTAACTGCATTCTAGTGAACGGACCTCCTTCTCGTCCTATTGTTCCTAGACTCACTACCGTCTTTCTTCCTGGGTTAAACTGCTGACAAATAAGACATCTTTGACAAAGACTTTCAGCTATGGCTCTGAATTTTGGGTTATACCAGGTTTGTCTAAAAAGTCTGATCATTGCATCTCTCCCAATATGAGCTTGTCCATGGTACATCCGTGCCATGTCTGCAATCATGCTATCAGGCATAACTGGTCTTTCATCTCTGTATACCCACACACCATTATTTTCCTGTCTTCTACATCCTGCTTTTATCCAGTAATCTTTTTCCTCATCATTTGCAGCTTCTTGTAACTGTCTTACTTCATCCCATGTCTCGACAGTATTAGTAAAAAGCAAAGGAGAAGAGATATGCTCCCTTTCTCTATTCTTATTCAGGGACACCATGTTCTCTGCACAATATTTGGCGATCTCGTCAGCATAGTTATTGCCAACAGCTATGTAATCTTCGTTTTTCTTATGTGCCTTGCACTTCACTACAGCTATTTGTTTAGGCAGCTGTATCGCCTCAAGCAGCTTTTTAACAAAATCTCCATTTCTGATAGGTGTTCCTGCAGACGTCAAGAAACCTCTTTGTGACCAAATCTGACCGAAGTCATGTACGATACCGAAACCATATTGGCTATCGGTCACAATCGTGACTCGTACATTTCTTCCTAATTTACATGCTTGAATCAAAGCAATCAGTTCCGCAACTTGTGCAGACCTTATTCCTTTCAGACAAGACGCTTCCATCACAGTTGCCACTGTGCACACTGCGTAAGCTGCGCTTAAAACTCCTTCTTTCGTTCTCAAACATGAGCCATCTACAAACATGACATAATCTGATTCCTTTAACGGTTCATCTTTTATGTCAGCTCTTGGTTTTGTGCAATATTCCAGCACATTCAGACAATCATGATCTACTTCGTCTTGTTCAATTATACTCTCTTCATCTGGCAATGATGTTGAAGGATTCACATTCATGCATCTATCTATGGTCACATTTTCAGCACTCAAGATTACTTTTTCGTATTTAGTCAGCCGACTATGTGTCATGTACTGTGTTTTTGTTCTTGTCAAAAGAATTTCTACTGAATGGGGAACATATACTCTCAGTGGATACCCCATCACTATACCTTCACTTTGTTCCAGACTTACACAAGTAGCAGCAACTGCTTTCAAACATCCAGGCAATGCTTTTGCTATAGGATCTAAAACAGCTGGCAAATAAGCAATTGGTCTTTTCATTGTTCCATGTTTTTGTACCAGTACTGAAAACGCACATCCATCTCTTTCACTGCAGTACAATTCAAAATCCTTCTCATAATCAGGCATGCCTAAAGCAGGGGCCTCACATAGTTTCTTTTTCAATTCTTTGAAAGATTTCATTTCTTCGTTATTTAACTCAAAAGGGTCTCTTACATCTTTCTTGGTCAATTTTTGTAATGGTTTTGCAATCAAAGAGAAACCACTTATCCATTGTCGGCAATATCCAACCATTCCCAGAAACATTCTTACCTCTCTTTGCGTCATTGGTGCTCTCATTCCTTGAATCATTCTTACTCTTTCTGTCGCTATCTTTCGCACTCCTTTCTCAATTTTATGCCCTAAATATTGAACTTCTTTTTGGCAAAATTGCAATTTTGAAGGGGACACTTTATGTCCTCTTTTCTCTAAATGGTTCAGTAAAGCAATTGTATCCCTTACACATGCTTCTTTTGTTTTCGATGCCACCAACAGGTCATCGATATACTGCACCATCACTGACTTTTCTGGCATTTTCAAATCTTCCAGAGATTTCTTTAAGATCTGATTAAAGATTGAGGGGCTTTCTGTATACCCCTGAGGAATTCGGCACCATGCCAAAATACGCTCTCCGAACCGGAACGCAAATAATGGCTGGCTATCTGGATGCAAAGGAATAGAGAAAAATGCGTGACACAAATCTATCACAGTGTACCACTCAGCTTCGTGTGGAATTTGATATAGAATTACTGCAGGGTTTGGCACTATTGGAGAACAGGGCACAACTATTTTGTTGATCTTTCTCAAATCCTGTACTATTCTATATGTTCCATTTGGCTTTTTCAGTCCCATAATAGGTGAATTACATGGACTGCTCATTATTTCTTTTAGAATTCCCTGTTCAATCATTTTATTTATTACAGGAGTTATTCCTTCAATTATTTCTGGAGTTAATTTGTACTGTGGCGTATTCGGGTAAGTTGTTCCTTCTTTTACTGTTACTTTTACGGGATCAACTTCTTTCATTAATCCAATATCTTCTCCTGTAAAATCCCACACACTTTCTTTCACTGCAATTTTTAGTTCTTCTGGAAGTTTTTCTGCATCAAATGCAGGAAACAAACCATTCATTTCAGGTTCCTGATTCATCAAAGTTACTTTATACAAGACATCTTCATCTGAGGTCTGAAATCCAATTCCATCTGGCGTACAATAAATTGTGCAATTCATCTTGCACAAGAGGTCACGACCTAGAAGATTTACAGGACTACAATCACACACTACAAATTTATGCATTTTGCTAAAAGAACCAATTTTTACTTCCACTAATTCAGTAAGTGGTGTTTTAATCTGCTGATTAGCTACTCCTACCACTTGGATGCATTCACCTGAGAGAGGAAGGTTTGGAATTTCCACTGATCTAACAGTAGAACGGGTAGCTCCAGTATCGACAAGGAATGTTACATTTGCACCATTCACTTCTCCATCCACAAAGGGACCAGACTGATCTACCTCTAGAGTTGCGCCAAGTACGCACTCTTTCCCCTCTCTTGGGCACCGTATGAAACTTTCATCCGAGTCATCCTCACTCTGACGCAACCAATACTGAGAAATGTTAGCTGCTCGCGGCAACTGTGTTACCTGCTCTCCTCCGTAGAATCCTGTTTCTGTACTGTATCTTTGCTGGTTAACAGTGTTGGGAAATGGTGGTTGCGGCAACTGACTTTGTTGAACAACTACCTCATTCTGCACCTGTGGAGTTAATGATTGATTTTCCGGATTAGGTTTAGGTGGGAACTTACACTCGTTTCTCCAATGCCCTAATTTTCCGCAATTATGACTGGGCCATTTCTTCTTTGCCTCTTCTAGACTCACTTGACCTTTCCCTTTACCAATGTTAGGTCGCATTTTATTCTGTCCTGTTTCATTCCCATTATTATTGTCCAATTGAGCTTCTTGTTTTTCTGCCACCTTCACCTGTGCCCACATTGCCTTCTCTTTCAATTTACGCTGTCTACTCTCAATATCATCACTGCAATACTTAGCATACCTTAGCACATCATCGATTGTGCCAGTCTGCCAATTAATCATATGCTGTTTAATCATTTCACTAATCTCTGGTTTCAACCCAAACACAAATCTGTATACGAAATGACTCATATCTTTTTCACTTAACTCCTCATATCCACTATACTGTTTGAAAACCAACAACAACCTCTCATAATAGGCATGTACAGACTCCTTACTTTCTTGTGTAGTTCGATCGATTTTTACCCAATCTGTCTCTTTAGGAGGAATCTTATTCTTCAAAAAGGTAATCACCTTATCATACTTCTTCATCACATCAGGACCTGGAGCTCCTGTCTTAGGATCTCTTGGATATTCTGTAGTGGGCCAGTCAACTGTAATCTTACATTCTGACCACAAATCAGTTGGTACCACTATGTCAAATAATCCATCTAAATCTATCCACAACACTTTTGAAACCTTTACAAACCTCTCTACTTGTCGGTACCATTCAACTGGTTTCTCTCTTAGCTTCGGAAAGTCATTGGTAAATGACAGTATATCCTGCCTAGTCCAGGGAACATGCACATAACTACCACCTGGAGTTTCTCTCATAGGGTATTCTCTGGCAACAGGTTCCTTTTCAGTTATCATAAAAGCCAAAGAAGCTTTGTCTGTAGTTTTCTCATTCTTCTTCATCCATCTAACCTTCCATCTGTCCACATCACCCCATTTTCTCAACAACACAATTAACTATTTTATCTGTGTCAGCCTTCCTGCCGTGTTCAAATTTACAATATCCTTTTCACAAAAGTCTACTCTATATGGTTTCTGCAACGTTTTCACTTTCGCAAAGTCTATTCCAATTTCACTGGCTACTTCTTCTAGTTTGTCATGTAAATTCTTTGCTCTCCATGTAATACTTTTGCACATAAACATTATTTCATCATCCTGGTAATTTTTTATCTTTTCTGTACCAATCGTTCCTAGAATTAATTCTTCCATGTCAATTTTTAACCTAATTACATCTAATGGTTTTTCTTCTGGTTCCTTTGTTTTAAATGCCTTCATCCACTCATTTAACTCATCAGGAGTCGGACCTATGGGTGTATTATTTAGTTCTACCCAATTACCACTCTTTTCAGGGGTTTCTGTTGCAGATTCTGTTACCATATGCATTTTCCTACCATTGCACTCATTCACAGTCAAATTTGTAGGTGGACTTGGTCTGTAAGTACTAGCCAAATTACTTGTACTTGCACTTTGTTCCATTCTTTCTTTTTCTCTCTGAAATTGTGAACTCATGGGAATCACTAAAGATCGCTCATCAATTTTCTGATTCTCAAAAACTGGTATTACTGGACCTATTGTTACAGGCACAGTAACTGCTTCCATATTTTTAGTTAATTCTCTAATTTTCTCAGTTAGTTCTTTGGTTGTCCTTGCTAATTCGCTTGCATTGTCGCTTTCTATTCCTTCATTTTGTGAAGTTCTCATTTGATCTTGTGACCTATTTATTTAAATTCTTTTCTCCGGACTTTTATTTCGCATAGTCTCTATTAGTGGCGCATTTGGTGTCACCACTGTAGAACTCTGCTGATACGGAGGTGGATTTCTATTTAAAATATCTTCCAGCAATTCATCATCCGTTTCGCTCTCATGCATATATTTCTCCCTCTCCATATGTTTCTTTTTCTCAGTCCGTTTTCTCTTAGTCTCTTCCTCAACTGTAAAAGCCGGAAACAAACCTCCTGTCATGTTAGCACATCTCCAGCGTTTTATTCTATCCTCATGATTTATTCCCCACATTCTTCCAGGCATAAACTCATGATCTCTTAAACCTCTGAATCTCTCTCGCTCATACATCTCATCCTCCCATTCTGTCAACGCTTCAAACTGTGTCGGTCTAGGTCTAGGTTCTAGATTTGTCATCTTTTCTCGCAAATTTCGCAAAACCGCTACACTAAACGAACCATTCTCAGGAAAAGCTAAAGCACCATCATTCTTCGTGTACTTTGCCCAATTTTCCAACCATATGCATGTATGATATCCGTATTTCAGCATCATATGTGAAGCTGCTGATTTCGGCGGAGGAATTACTTGTCCCTCTCTAGTCACGACCTTTTTGTCTTTCTTAAAGAAATTCTTTAATTTTGTCGTCCATGACGTTCTCTCCCTTTTATACTCGTAATACGGCATGTTTTCTATTTGTTTTTCTCTTTACGCTAACGCTGTTCTGTGTACGGAACTTCAACCAATTACAGCGCGACTCACACTAACGTACCAATCAGAACAATTCCCTTCGTCCGCGAACCAACCAATCCTAGCGCGGCACTTTTCTACGTCACTCCTGACTCTGTGTTCACGTGACTAGCGCACTATCCAATCCTAGCGCGGCACTGTTCTACGTCACTTCTGCTCTTTTACCCCTCCTTTACAAAATTTATCGGCAATTTTCTTTTCACTGTTTTCTCCGTTAGTTACAACAATTAAAACAATTCCATAGTCTGATTCGCTAAACAAAAGTGACAGCTTTGTCCTTTTACACAAGAATCCCGTATTTCCAGTAGGCAGCGCTTACCTCTACCCTACCACAGAATTATTTACTCTCGCCGATAAAGTAGCACTTCCCTCTACCTTACCCTTCTTTCAAGCAAACAATTTACTCGTTTCTCTGGGGATAAGACACATGTGGAGACTAGGCTCCTGAGAATTAAGGCCAAAGTTTCACAAGAAAACGTGATTTGCAATCTCAGTTATACACTTTTCGTACAGAAAATCCCTAACATAACACAACCTGTGTTATTACCAAAATGAATTCAGACCATGTACCAAATTCCATGTGACTTCTCTTGCCACACGTGTTCCACTTCCTACATCCCAGAAGCGTGAAAACTCACATATAACATAACGCGACTCAACATATAGTGTTAGTCATTAAAAAAAAAAACAATAATCAATAAACAATAATCACTAAACTAATCTATAGAAAACCATAACTCTGCTACCAAGAAATCTGATGCAGCGCGTACAATAAAACTATTCTCCTCCTAGGTCACTTATAGGTCATCCAGGGGCAAACTATATTTTCTCACATCCACATGACGATGGGGCCCATAAACATCGCCTATCACACACGCACACACCTGGATTTCCTTTACACATTTACAAAATTCTATATTCCTAGGAGAAGCATGAGAACTAAATGGAAAACACCATTTATGTACCGCTGGAAGGAGCCGGGATATCTTATTACCTTAACTTATCACTTTCTTTTAGTTATTTCTTAAGATATTCCTGCTCATTGTTTTGTCGATGAATCATTCATGTAAAAAATTAGTTCATAGTGATTAAGACCAGCTGAATCACAATAACCAATTACTGATGTCACAATCATTTAGGAAAATAACCACTGAGTCATTTGATTTAAAGAATCTTAATTTTTATATAATTTTAAAAGCATGAGAAAAAGTTTAAACTTTTATTCAATTATTCATTCATTATTAATTCAAATATTTATTAAGCATAATCAATTTATTGCAGAAAGGAAATTTTCGTCATGAAGCAAAACCCTAATTACCTGCCTACCTTCCTAATTTAGCCTAATGATTTCTAACCTAAGTTTAAGAATTAGAAATAACCTGATTCTCATACTCAACTGGAAAATTAAGACAGCAACAGAAACTTCAGCTCGTCAGCGTCAGCTACCTGCAACCCGTCTCATCTAACAGTCTTTCAGCATCTCCCGCTCAGTTATGGATCGATCAGGACCACCCAGCACTGGAAGCCACCAACACGACTCTCCAACTCCGCTCCTGACTGTGACTGTGACCCCCTCCCACTAAGAGTAGGCCTTCTTATACCCTAATTCTAACTTTGCTAACTAATTGTTGCAACATTAATAACACGCTTTTCTTTCATTGGTCCATGCATGTCATCTTATTCATTCTTTTAATCAAGTTCTCTTGGATCCAATGGTCCTTGGATCATTTCCTTTCTCACAGTTCAAGACATGTTTCCATCCGCTTCGATCAGTACATTTGTAACTTCTTTCGATTCATTCGAAAACTCTGCAGGCATTGTCCTTTCTCTTAAACTGGTTTCCCACGGGTCTTTGCTGATCACCACGGCACACTATCAGTTCAATTAGGTCACATCAGCCTTGACCATTTCTCGCATCCTAGCCTCTCAGCAACATCACGAGGTTAGCTTTTCTCCGACTTCTCTCCCTTGTCACGTGTTTCCCCGCACTTGCGCACTTCATTAACTGGCAGCCATTTTATATCGCCACTCGATTATACTTTAGAAGCACTATTTTGAAATAAACAAAACATAATTAAAATAGAGAAAAATAGCCTTTTCGTTTCCCTCCCGTCATCTACGTACCCCAATTAGTTATTACCTAGCAGAAAGCAACATTTAAGCTGTTCCTTACTTACCATCACTATTGTTTTTGCAACAACACATTTATTCTATGAAGCACAAAATCATGCATTTATTTTAAATTAGTACGCATTTATTTTTATGTTATAATTAGACACACGGACATTCGTTAATAGATTATTCAGCACATACACTTGCGTATTACCCTTCCCACACATACAGTGTTGATTAATACATTTAAACGAACATTTTATTAATTATTTATAAACTTTGTTAGGGGTTAAAAATTTTATTTTCTCTGCTCCATCATTAGCAATGACAGATTTTTGTACACCCTGACATACAACTTCTTCTGTTTTCTCTGCATGACTAGGTGATTTTCCCACTTTACTCAACTCACCAACACATTTAAGCATATGTTCCACACGTTTAGCAATAATCATTACTTCGTCTAATGGCGGCTCATCCTTTAACCAAAGCTCTTCCCTTATTTTATCACTGCTGCATCTTAAAACAAATTGATCCCGTATTCTCTCTTCCACAAGCTCCCCAAATTTGCAACTTGAAGCTAACTTTCGTAGAGCGGTCACAAATTCTTCCACAGTTTCCTCTTTTCCTTGTTCTCTTAAGCCAAAGTAATAACGCTCCATGATGGTGCTTACCTTAGGCAGATAATGTAAATCTAATTGTTTGATACATATCTCATATTCATTCAACCCCCTTTGAACAGCAGGGCTCAACTGTGGCAAGTTCTATAACACCGCTTGCCCTGCGCCACCTAAACATTGAAGTAATAATGCTTGTTTCCTCTCTGCACTCAAATTAGTACCACACACTCTTGCGTAATTTTAGAATATTTTCCTCCATTTTTTCCACTTCACTGGCGGTTCCCCTGGATTCGACAGAAAAAACGGGGGTGCATTTACATTTTGCATCTCAACAACCCTTCAACGTTTGATTTCCAACAAGAAAGATAGAGAAAAAAAATTAAAACTTTAAAAAACAAAAAACAAATTTCAAGCAACACTATTTCCTTTCTTTTCCTATTTTTCCACTACAATTGTAACAATATAAGTGAAAATGTTTACGTCTTAGAATGGGGTCCCCACAATATCTTTTAACCCCTTGTGTGCTCAGGACGGCCCCCGGCCGTCCTGCGTCACAGTGGGCGTGTGCTCAGGACGGCTGGGGGCCTTCCGAACGCCGCTGATTCCCCCAGCGCGGCGCAAATTCCCCGCCTGTGCGGAAGAATTATTTAGTGGGCGGAGTTCGGAAGGCCCCCGGCCGTCCTCCGCACACGCCTACCATGACGTAGGACGGCCGGGGGCCGTCCTGAGCACGCAAGGGGTTACGCCCCCTAATTAAATCCCCGCATGGCAGGGGAATTTCCACCGCAGGGAAGGGGTTAAACCAATACTTAAAATTTTCTTAAAATGTTCCAAAAAGGTGTGCTTGTCACCGTGATGACAAGCCTGTTACGTCAAAGAAGTAATATAGGTATATCCTTAAAACACACTACATAAGGTGTGCTTGTCACCGTGATGATAAGCCTTGAGTTTCAATAATAAACTGAAAACCAAACCTCCTTTGATGAACAAAAAACGAGAAACATCCGAAAGACTAGGAGCCTCAAAATGGCCGCCGTCGTCCTCACGTAAACATTTGGCCCTCTTTCAATGCTTGCTAGGGCTTGTTTCCTTGGCGCAGGAGAGAAACAGCTTTCGGTCGTTTCTTCTGGCAATGGAGCACAGCCAACAAGCGCGTCACACAGCGTGAAATGCAGACATGCGTTTCAAAGATCAGCGCTTTGCCTCAGCCGATCCCACAATACCTCCTGGCATAGAAACTTGGGCCAACCGCTCCACGCTGCGTCCGCTGACTTCCGCTGACCTCCTCCGTCAAAGGTAGATGTCTCGTCTTCACCTTTTTTTCCCGGATCTCGCTCCTCTTGTCTCCCGCTACCAATGTTCCTTTCTTAATCGATTTTCTTATCTTCCGATGTTGGGGTTGCTTAAGCTCTCTAACCCACGCAAACGTTGCCAGTGTAATGAAGAGCAAGAGAACTATGAAGATAAGTTTAAGAGAGGCTTTATTCCGCAACCCCATCCGTCATCAAGCTGGGGCAACTGACAAACCTAGAACTCTCCAAGTCCTGGTTCCACACTAGAACATAGAACGTGGAACCAGGCCATATCACAGGAAGTCCCAGAATGAACCCTGCTCCTGGCATAGCTCACCTTCATCATAATCTAGCTTCATCTTCAAACCGCTGCATTCTGCACAAAGCACTCACCCTCAGTACACCTCTTCCCAGGTGGCATGAGTTCCTGTGTTCGCTTGTGCTCCATCTCAGAGATCAAACATGATGGTTGAGTCCCATTCCACTCTCACTTATTTGTTTGTTGACTTGAAGCATGAAAAAGGATTCAATGAAAATGAATGTAATAAACGTATAAAGTGGACAGCTAACCCATTGAGGTGTACTGGCAGTAAAATCAAGGTGATTCGACTTAAGGTGTAAGGACAGAGGTGAATTTTTTCAATGTTTGACAGCTCATTCTGAAAGGAACTGAGAACCGATTAAAGTTATCCTAAATCTTGGCACCTGAAGAAGATCAGCAGTGGCAGAACATAGGAACCTCCGGGAACATATGGAGTAAAGCTTTGCTGAAGAAATGCAGGGCCTGATTTGTAAAATGCACAATGACACATGCAAAGACCCTTGGAGACTGAAGGCTTGCAGCAGGTAACCAGCGAAGAGAAGTCTATCCGGTCTTGCATAGGAAGGGAGAGATGCAGTCCATGGGAAGAAGTGGCAGGATTTTCCACAACCTTCATAGATGAAAAAACATGATTACCATGATTTGTTCCGAAAAAGTCAATTTATGATCAAAGTTAATGCCAAGGCTTCTAGCTGGAAAAATAGGAGTAAGGGGCAACCTAATTCTAATGACTACAATAAGGCACAAGTGATGAATGGGAGTCCTTGAAGGAGAATTACAGAAGCTTCAAGGGATTGGCACAGATTTCAAGATATATTATATGTCAGCTTCAAGCATCGCATAACTTCTTCAACAGCTATGTGGAACATTGGACATACTCCTCTCGGACCGTGCACTAAGGGGCATATGTATCATTATATCACGCAGAACAGCAAGTCACCTTGTTGCACTGCTCAGCGTGATAGTAAAAGGGCAGGAATGTGCCGTACTTAACATTGTACGGCGCATTCCTGCCTTTTCCCAGCACTAGCGCACAATGGGCAGCCTAGTTCCAATGCAGGCACTCTTGCACCATGGTACAAGGGTGCCTGCATTGTTAACATGATTGTTTTTGTGCAAGAAGGGGCACCTTCCTGCACAAAAACAATCCCCTGAGGCATTTTCCTCTTTTTGTGTGTGCTGCAGAATGCAGCACATAAAGAAAGAGGAAAAAATTAGGAGAAGTAAACATATTTCTCCTCGTTACGGCTCACCTGAGGAGCGTAGCAGTTTTGGCACAATTCCAGGTCTACCATTTATGGTAAATCTCAGAATGTGCCAAAATCCATGGATTTTGTGTCGGAACACCCATGGAACGCCTCCCTGGGGCAGAATAACGCAACGCAGGGATTTGCGCTGCGCTGCGTTACTCTGGATTTATCAAGCCACTCAGGGCCACGCAAGGTGACCTTGCGTGGCTTGATACCATATTTCAAGGGTTGCGTTGCTTTTGCAGCCCGTTGCGTGGTGCAAAAGAGACACAACCCTTGGTAAATAGGACCCTTAATCTTAAAGATGGGAGTAAATCAGGTAGCAGGGACATGAGCAGGTGAGATACCGGAAATGTGGAAGTCCCCCCTACCTTACCAGAGTGCCTCAGTGAGAACCTCATTTTTGAAGCACGTGGTATTGACAGAATTGTTTGATAATTTAGAGCCAGCACATTTCTGCCATTGATTCGGACTTAGAATGCTAGAGTAATCCCATATCGCATTTCCCAAATGTAACAACATGTCACCGCCGGCAAAAACCGACAGTAAATACGTACAAATAAATTCAGTACACATGTAATATTGTTGAATAGTCATGTTACACTGTAATTGTAAATCTAGAAATAATTCAATAACTAACACTGGTATTACCATAGAATTAATTCAGCTGAAAGTATCAAATAACAAGTAGAGCAGTGCTGCTGAAAATTTGTCCTGGAAAGATAACCCCAGCTTTTTACTGGTGGCTTTCCAGTGTTGCATTGTGGTATTATTGCAATTTTAAATGCGGTAATACCGCATCAGTGTTAATAGCACTACATATCAATCGTGTGGTCCTTGCTTACCACACATTTAACTGACAGTGTGATTGAATATTATATCACCTTTCCTTGCTTCCTCGTTTAGAGCAGGCTGAATGGGGTGTTTTAATAAAAAAAATGATGATGGTAAGACTCGATTTCTCATTGATGGAGATCTAAATAAATGCCACCAACAGCAAATTTCTTAAACATAATTGAAACGTGTTTGATAATTGTGGAACTTAATAATGATAATGAGTTTTAAGAGACAACATTAATCACGAAGAGCTAGCAAGTTCTTTTCAATCCTCTGCTCGTATAGTCAGTTAGTCACTGCTGCCCTGTTTTATATCCAACTGTTCGTGTGTTTCCTTTTAGTATTTTAATCCTGCCCTAGTAACAAATTAGGAGCTGTCTTGATGGCATAATTTGCTAAGGGAATTGCGTGTTTGCAAGATTTAATCTTTTTTGCCGTATAATTCAACACTTTTTAATGTCCCGCGTTAGGGCTTCGGAGATGGATGCTTACAGCGGTGGGATGCTAGGCAGAGGCTGCAAAGCTTCGAGGTGATTGGATGAGCTTGTGTATCTGAATGTGGGGCTTGTTGAAGAAAGCGGGCTATTGTGATCGAAGGGCCGTCTTGCTGCACATATTATTTTACACACTATTTCTACATTAGGACACATGGGTCTTGCAGCTGCTGGAAAGTAAAATTATTTGCTATCTTATTTATATGTAAATTGATTTTCGCAATGGATGCAGAGAGTTGCTATTCACAGCGCCGGCTGGCGTGGCGCGCGCGTCTTCCCAGTGCTGCGTGGTTACCTAATTCGTGACCTTTGCACCTCTCCTAGGGAGGGTCAGCCAGGTTTGGCAGCCTTTGCATTTGCTGTGCTGCGCACAGGGCCGTTTGAGGGCTCGATGGGGTCACCAGGCTCATTTCAGTCGAGATCCGAGACCAGCCAGACATCAATAGGAGAGTCAGAGTAGGGCTCACATTTCATAATCCTGTGTTCTCCCCTCATCTGCCCACCGACGTGACAGAGCAGTATTGATCAAAAGCCATCGGAAGTCTACTCTACCGTCCTAAACTATTCAACTTGAACAACATTTAATCAAAGCAAGCGTTGCACAGCTGTTAGTGACATGATTGGATTGCCTGTTCCACCAACGCCTACCACTTCCATAAGTACAGACTTACCCTCAAATGGATGATTTGATTTCAAACCAGACTTTATTAAATCAATAATGTTTAAGTTCTCCTTTTCGTAAAAGCGCTTTGAAAATGACATTGTTAAAAGAAACGTTATTAGGAGGAACAAGATCTTTAAAAATGTCTTGTGGGTCACAGTCTTCGACGTTCTTCTTTAGCAAAAGTATTTTAAATGAAACAGAGTCTAATTCTGTCCGTTTTTCTTCAGCTTTTGGATTACACGAGAGTGGAAGGTAGTTTTCGGGGCCAGACTGGCATTTCTGCCACTCTGGCATTTTCCTGGTGGACTGCAGGCTAAGGGGTTTCTCGCAGAGGTGAATGGGCTACCAATATCCAACCATAAAACCCACCTTAAGCCTCTTCTAGTCATGGCCTCTTGCAGTGTTGGACTGATTTGAACGTTTTTGCCAGGTTTGAGTTTGGGTTCTGTTGGAGCTGACATCCTCAGCGTGGTTTTCTCCCAACTTTTTGCCTTCCACCCTTCTGTTTTTGCTGATTTCGTTTTTCATTTCCTTAGGTCTCAGCACACTTTAACACTGCTAACCAGTGCTAATTTGCTTGTGCTTACTCCACTAAACATGGTCAAATGGACTTACACTCAATTGGCACATTTAATATTCTTGTAAAACCCTAGTAAAGTGGTATGACGTACCCAGGACCTGTAAATTAAATGCTACTAGCAGGTCTGCAGCACATCCACTCACTCAAGTAACCCTTACTCATGTCTCAGGCCTGCCCCTGCAGCCTGTGTGCGCAGTTTTAAACTGCCATTTCGACCTGGCAAAATTAACCTTATGCCAGGCCTAACCCTTCCTATTTAATACATGTAAGTGACCCTTAGGCAGGGGCGTCATGAATCCCCGCTTTAGCAGCTACAGCTGGGGTGAGGTTCTTGATGGGCCTCTTCAGTCTTCAACTCAGCAGACAAAGACTCATAATTAGCATAAACAAAGAGAGAGTGGGTGGGTGGCTGAGTGAAGGGATGGATGTGTGAGTGAAAGGGTGGATGGATGGGTGAGTGAAAGGGTGGATGAGGAGATGGATGAATGAGTGAAAGAATGAATGTAAAGAAGGATGAGTGGAAGGATGGAAAAGTGAAAGGTAGGATGGGTCGACCGCATGAAAGAGTGGATGGATGAGCGAAAGGATGGATGCAAGAGTGAAAGGATGGATGGAGGGGCATTGTGAACCCCCTGCTTTAGCAGCTACAGCGGGGGTGGAAGTTTCGTTGGGCCACTTCTATCTGCAACTCAACAGACAAAGGCTCATAATTAATGTGAAAATGAGTGAGTGAAAGAATGGATGGGTGGGTGTGTGTGTGTGAACAAGTGAATGGGTGGGTGAGTGAAAGGGTTGTTGGGTAGATAAATGGATGCATGAGTGAAAGCATGGATGAGTGAAAGAATGGATGGATGGGAGAAAGAGAGAGTGGATGGATAGATGAAAGGGTGGATGCATGGAGGCATGAAAGAGTGGATGAAGAAGCGAAAGGGATGGTAGATGAAAAGTTGGACGGATTGATGAGTGAATGGATGCATGGATGATGAGAGAATGGATGGATTTATGAGTGAATGAATGGATGGCTGAGTGAAAGGATGGATGGATGAGTGAAAGGTCGGATAGATGGATGAATTGAAAGGGTGGTTGGATGGATGAGCGAAAGTATGGGTGACTGAAAGAATGGATGGATGAGTGAAAGGGTGGGTGGATGGATGGATACATGAATGGTTAGACTGATGAATGAGTGAAAAAATGGATGGATGAGTGAAAGGGAGGGTGGATGAATGAGTGAAAGAATGGATGGATGAGTGAAAGGGAGGGTGAATAGATGGATGGATAAGTAAAAGCATGGATGAATGAGTGGTGAGTGAAAGGATGGATGAGTGAACTGGTAAATGGATGGATGGAGTGAAAGGATGGATGAGTGAAAGGATAGATGGAGGGACAGAACAATGAAAAGATGGGTTGCTGAGTGAAAAGTTGGATGGATGGATGAGTGAAAGGATGAATGGTGGAGTGAAAGGATGGATGGATGGGTGAAAGGATGGATGATGTAGTGAAATGATGGATGGATAAGTGAAAGGGTGGATGGCGGGCTAGCTGGATGGATAGGTTTGGAGATAGATGGATAGGTTTGATATGGATAGGTGGATGGATGGAATGGTGAAATACTGACTGATGAACAGAGCTTAAAGGTGAAATGGTTGATATCAGCGGGTGGATGAAAGGATGTAAAAAGGAACGGACAGATGCTTGGTGGAAGAGACAAAGAGCTCTTCAGGGGATGGTTGCGATGACTTGCTTTGCTTGCTTGGTGCCATAAGAGATTTGGTTTGAAGTGGGTGGTATTTTAATTTCCTTGCTACTCCCTTGCTCTTAGGCTATGCCCTACACAGCCCAGAGGGCAGGGTGCAGTGTATTTAAAAAGTTGGACAGGTACTTTTAAGTTTTACATTTCCTGATAGTGAAAAACAGTTTGTTTTTTTCACTATTGCAAGACGAACCTCTCCCATAGGATAACGTAGGGTTACCGTATTACATTTAATAAGTAATAACTTTCAATTGGGAGCAAGTAGGGAAGTCGAGTTTGGTCTCTAAAGAATTGTATTTTAAAACCCTCTTTAATGGTAAAGTTGTATTTTAAGTCACAATTCTGAAAATGCCACTTTTAGAAAGTTGGCATTTTCTTGTTCCAAGTTGGCCTTTGTGTATTACTCTCATACAGTGAGAGAAAGGGGAATAGGCATTGGCCGAATGGGCCATCTCTGTCAGGATGAGGTGGAGGGGCTGTCACCTACCACACTTGCACATTACAGAGGCTCTGCCTCACCACAATCACAAAGTGTTTCGCACTAGTCTTTTGCGCCCCCAGACAAGCTGGGGCCAGGGAAGGAAGACAGGATTTTCCAAACACCTCTACAGGGGGAGGGCTCTAGAAGCTTCTCCCACTTCAAACTGGGCACCAGGTATAAGTAGTAGACTCTCAGAGCCAACTCTTCATTATAATTTTGGACCTGTGGAAGACTCAAAAAGACTGCTATGTTACTCTGCTGAAAGAAGGTCTCCTCTGCTGCCCTGCTACTCTGCTACCTGAGTGAGAAGGACTGGACCTGCACCTTGAACCCTGAACCACCACAGTGACTTCAAACAACCATCTTGAACCTTGTACCTGGGCTCTGCCTGCTGTGAGTCCTAACCCCACAGGTGATGTCCCTCCAGTCCTGGACCCTTGGAAGTGGGGCAAAAGGTGCTCTGTCAGCCTAGCTGTGGTCTCATCAGAACCGACGAAACACAATGCAAACCTGATGCAGCGCCTCATTGGAACGCCCACAGTGTGATGCAGACACGATGGAAACCCACACAGCAGCCTGCACAGCTCATTGGAGCTGCCGCTGTGCATCCTGGAAGTGGACCTTGCAGCCTCTCACTTTAACCAATACAGTGGGATGCAGCCTCGCACACAAGCCCGCATCTGTCATGGACTGTCTGGGACTATGTCAGGAAAACAGTCAGGGACTTGGGCAAGGAGTGACTTGCGACTAAGGTAGAAAATGTAAGCAGAAATAGGAGTACAGCGCTGCCCAGGATCACACAGGAAGTCAGAGGAGAAAAGGGATCCAAAGGGGAAGCCTGCACAAGTGAACAAGATATTCTAAGACTCAGAAAGGATGGGCACTCAAGAGGCAATTTAGCATTCAGAATACCTACACCCAGGACAGACGTGCAAGACATATATACACACATAAAAGCATTAACAATAAAGGGAATGTGGGGTAAAGCACTCAGGAGCTCCACACGATAAGACTGAAGCTCAGTAATTTCCTCACCAACAATTGCTGTTACAGATACTGACTGCAAACACCCACATATAGGATATACATGCAAAGGCAGGGTCCGTGGAGCTGATACCTATGGTGATGTTATAAATGTAACTCAAAGACAATAGTCAAAGTAGACAAGAAACACCACCTAGGTTGTCAGCTTTGCCCAAGGATCCTGGCGATCAAACTGGAACATGCAAGGCAGTAACAGCAAGGGCGTAGAACTAACTGCACAGCCACAATTGACAAGGAGCTAGCAAGGAGGAGTGCTTACAAACATACAAGAAAACTTGAAGCAAGACAGTAGAACAGGAAGACTGCAAACTAGGGACTGAAACATAGGTAATGGGAAGAAAAGCAGGTACTGGGACAAGGGAAATACATGAGAGCTGATTCAATGGTGCATTAAATCGTACTAGTTCAGGAATCAAGGAAACAAGGAATAGCTAAGGATCGAGAGTCAAGGTATAACTGTAGACAGTGCAAATTCAGGAACAAGGAATACTATAGCTCAGGAACAGGAATCAAGGAAACACTGAAGGCATTGCTGGTTCAGGAACAAGGAATGCTACAGCTCAGGAATCAAGAGAGCACTGCAAGCAGTGCTAATCAGGAACAAGGAATACCTGCAACTCAGGAACAGGAACAAGGAATAACTAAAGCTCAGGAATCAAGGAAAATCAAAAGCTCAGGAAACAAGGATTGGTCTCACCGTAACACAGCTACAATGAACAACACTGGACTGAAAGGAGCTGGGGTTTAAAAGAGCTCACAGTAATCACATTTATCAGGAGTGAGCCGGCTAGCAGCAGCCAGCCCCAGGTGAGCTGAATTCCACCACCCAACCTGCGGGGGTGGAGATGAAGAAGTGAGCAGGGAATTCTAGGTAATAAAGTTTCAGGCATGAGCAGGCTGACTTCAAGCGTGAGCAGGCTGGCTTCTACAAAAGGTGAAGGTCTGTACTATTTTGTCTTTGGTGCTGCCAGTAGCACATTGTCAGCCGGTGTGCTGGTTATTGTTGCCCGAAAATGGTCTATCTTGTGTAGTGCTTTTGACTGTAGAAATCCTTGAGTGTAATGGAACAATACTGGATGCTTCATTATGTGTGCTTTACTTTGATGCAGTTTGTGCCTGTAAAATGTTTGCAGCTGGTAATTTTGTTTATATCTAAGCATAGCCAGGCCTTGACAATTTATTTTTGCAATTTTCAAGTGAGAGGGGTGTCCCTAGCCTGGTGTCAAATTTGGCATGCACAATGTCTGGATGAGTAGTCTGTCCCTTATTGTATACTGTGGGCCATATCATATGGTTGTTTTACAGCCTGCATTAAAACAGAAGGATAATGGGATATCTGCCACAACAAGATTATCTTATTTTCATCCTCCTCTGCATTCCGCCACTCTTTTCTTAGTGTGGGGAAAGGTGGTGTTCACTATGGCAGAGCCACAGTCAGCTCTTCAGGGATATTCTTTTGGAGGTGTAACCCCACCTCAAATGAAATCAGATGGTTTGAGGGAGGGTTGTTTGAGGTTATCCCAGACTGAGATGAAGGCTGACTTTGTAGATTCATACTTCCTAGCCATGGTCAAGAATACAGTTGCATTCATGGTAATATTTTGAGCTGGTTACAGTACAAACATTTCAGCTCAGTAGCTTGGCTGGTAATGGCATATCTGAGATGGGTTGATTAGTTATAGATGGTGCTGTGCTTTAGTGAGTCTTTGAAAATGGAGAGGCAGGTGGAAACAATGTGCATCAGTAGTCCTGTGCACATGTACGTTAGGCAAGGTCAACTAGGGTGCAGTATTTCTTCCTATAGCAAGAAATGCTGTTTGACACAACAGAGGTGACCTTGAATTAGCATTTATTTGAATTGTTTGTCTAAACAAGCAAAATAGTGGTGGCCTTGAATTATCTTTCATTTGAATTGTTTGTCTAAGCAAACCATAACAAACAATGGCAAATCCAATAGGTCTGGACTTGGCAAGCTGGAACTGTGGTTATTATTATATCTTTCTAATTGCAAGCACACAACACAAAAATAAAGAGAAGACAGAAAGAATAAAACGCCACCACCTAAACATGCTGGCCATATGCTTAAAGTTAAAATTTGAAATTAAAACAGAAATAATTGCATATAATTTTAAAAGAATAGTACAGGTGCTTTCTGTCAAAACAAGTATAGAAACCCATTTTAATTTTAACGCACATCGCAGGAAAATATGTTACTTAATGGCACAAATAAAAGTCAGAGTTGGCTTTGAATTACTGTAACCTGAAGACAAAGTTTAAATAGAAAAAAAGAAGCCAACAACGGATATAGAAAGGAAATAAAAAAACACTACTGCAGTGTAAAGTAGTGGCCCAGCAGCCCTGACCCATGTCTTTACAGGCGTATTTACATGCTAAAAGGCAAAATGCCATTGCTCGCTGAGTAAGAGCGGGATGGATGAAGTGAGCTGACATATTTTTATGCGGAACGTATTGCTCAGTCCAAAAACAACTCAAAAGAAATCTTTGCTATTACTCAGAGTTTCCTGAAACCCCGTGCGGCAAACATTAGCTCCCCTGCCTCTGACTCTTGGTGTGAGAAGTTGTCTGATTTTTTTATTGATAAGATTCAAGATATTCAGAACCGTTTTGGGCCCACCTCCCAAGGGCTGACGGCTCCCCTTTCTCCGACCTGCAGGAATTTTGGCCCAGTCCAAACCTTCCTGGCAGTGTTTTTACCCATCTCCTTGCCGGACTCTCTGGTCATTCTTAAATCTCTCAAATCTGGGTCCCCTCGGACCCCTGTCTGGCCAGACAGCTAGCAGTGGTGGCGGAGGTTGTTAACCCGGAGGTTAACAACATTATCAATCTTTCGCTTCAAACGGCTTTGGTGCCACTGGAGTGGAAACAAGCGAAACTTCTCCCCCTGCTAAAAAACCCACATTGAATCCTACTATTTTAGCTAATTACCGACCTATCTCTCTTCTCCCGGCTGTGGCGAAGGTTTGTGAAAAGGCGGTACATAAACAACTCTCCCAGTTTGTTGAGACTTCAGGCGCCCTCCACCCTGCCCAGTCGGGTTTCAGGGCATCCTACAGTACGGAGACGGCCCTGGTTGAGATGTCGGAGGCTATCAGAGACGGTCTTGATTCAGGCGGCAGAGCGGCCCTGATTCTATTGGACCTCTCTGCCGCCTTCGATACGGTGCCCCATCATCAGCTTCTGGCTCGTCTCTCTAGCATTGGAATCTCGGGCACGGCCTGGGACTGGATCGCATCCTTCCTGGAAAATAGGACACAGCAGGTCTGGCTGCCTCCGTTTTCCTCGGTCCCAAGAAAGGTGACTACGGGTGTGCCCCAGGGTTCCACTCTGAGCCCCCTCCTATTTAACGTTTACGTTACACCACTAATTTACCTGGCAGAGGAGCTGGGCGCTAAGATCATCGCTTACGCCGATGATACCCAGCTCCTCTTCACTTGGGGAAAAAATGATCTGTCTCCTGATGCGGCCAAAAATTGTATAGCATCTGTTTTCAAATGGCTTGCAAGGGCCCAACTTAAATGTAATGAGGATAAGTCGGAGGTCCTCCTTTACGGGTCCTTCCCGCCGCATTTTAGGGAGGACCTCTGGCCAACAGGCTACCCCCTGCCTAATATTTCTGGGATCCCAGTAAAGAATTTGGGGGTTTGGTTTAGTGAGGACCTCAGCTTCGCTCCTCAGATAAAAAAAGTGGCTGGAGCATGCTTCGGCACACTCAAAATGCTAAGGAAATTTCTTCCACTGCTGCCCAGACCAGCAAAGGAAATGGTGACACGCGCTCTCATCTTGTCATGCATCGACTATGCCAATGCTTTATACATTGGCCTTCCTGCTTATCAACTGCAAAAACTGCAGTCTATCCAGAATGCAGCAGTGAGAGTGCTTCTAGGTCTTTCTTGCAGGACCAGTGCCAGGCAACACCTCCGAGATCTGCATTGGCTTCCGGTGGGAAGTCGTGTTCTGTTTAAAGCCCTCACCCTTGCTCATGGTGCTTTATACAATTTGGGGCCCCCCTATCTCAGAAGACGCTTTAACTTTTACGCGCCTTCTAGACAGCTCCGGTCTTCAACACAGTGCCTAGCCACTATTCCACGGTATCGACTAGCCAGAACAGGGGGAAGATCCCTCGCTTTTAGGGTGGCTAAGGCCTGGAATACACTCCCCCATGAGTTGCGAAAAATTCAGGACCTCAGGCTCTTTAAGAAGCAGCTAAAAACCGTGCTTTTTAATTAATGTTCTGCTTTACGATCACCCTTTGTCTCACTCCTACTGGCTCTAGCGCCGGGACACTCTTGAGTATCCGAGCGCTTTATAAATCTGCAATAACATAACATAACATAACAATAACATATTGGCAGCCGCGGCCCATGCAGGTAAGAGCGGTGGGGCGGTGGGGGCGGGTGGGGGGAGTTCGACAGACAACGGCGAGGGAAAATTTATTATTTATTACATTTTCCCTTGTCGTCGTATGTCGAAATCCACCCCCCCCCCCACCACCACCTGGCTTCACCGCTCTTCCCTGCACGGGCCGCGGCTGCACATTGCCCAATGATACATGATGTTGCAGGCAGAAGCAAAATGACAGTCAAGCAGACTAGTGGTTGTAGACAAGTGACCCAAAGCCCCTCACTGCATGTACATAAATGCATGTATTTTTAATTTATGATTTTTCTTACATGAGATGGTGAGAATTTAAAGGCAGTTCTATGCCAGACAAAAAATACTATCAAAAGACTTCTGTGATAATTTTAAATAAGAGAAGGCTTTTTTTTAAATTTCTAAACTTGAAATGAGAAACCTGTTCAACCAGATTACATTATGCAGGGCTTTGGTCATTTCATTCTTGCTACTTGCAAGCTTGGTTCATTGTTCAATTCTCAGAGTCAGCAAAACAAAATCAATGAATTCCACAAAGGAAGGCCCTCTGGGCTAATAATTTCTTTGAAAAGACATCCCACAGGTATTATGCACAAAGGAGCCTTTGAGTCTGTAGTAGTTTGAAGTTTATACTAAACATCCCACTGGTCTTTGGTCCTATGATTTAATCCTTTAATATTGTTTTTTTTCAGTTGAAGACAGAACAAATCCCATAAAAGAGAGTGGGCAATCTGTTTTAGTTAACTTGACACAACCACTTATTTGCTAGTTTGGTGGGCCTTATATCATTTTGTTTAAGGGTGAATGGACATAGTGGTCGACAAACAGGTTGTAAGACAATTTCACTACTAAAATGTCTTTCATCATCATTCACATAAGATGTGGGAAGCATTTTGGTCTGGTATCTCACATTACTTTTATAGACGAGGGCATACCTTGCATAGACGAGTTACAAGACGTACGGTTAAGCATTGATTCGATCAGAAAATGACTCCTAGTAAGATATTTTTTGCTCGAACCAGTCTTCTCCGGGTAAAAAACTGCAAACTTTTGCTTTATAAGCAGTAATGAAAATTGTGCACAATTCATGCAATGAAAAATTCTGTAAATACGTGGAATCACACTTATATAATGATAATGACATAAAGACCTTGTATCAATAACTTTCTTTGCATTCTCCCTGAGAGGTGCTGATGGGCTCTATCAAGTAGACACGAGCTAACTTGCTGTCTCAGCAGCTCTACCCACAGTGACGGCTGCTACCAGGAAGCAGCAGTGGGGTGGGGGGAAGGGATGAGGGTGGGGGAGAGATGGGTTAAAAAAAAAATTATTTACCTCCTGACCGGCCGGCTGGCTGGCCACCGCCTCTCCTACGTCCTCTTCCTGGCTTCTTGGGGGAGACAGAAAGCACCAGGGCTCCAGGCTCCCTGCAGCCAATCATAATGCTGCAATGCAGCCTTGTGATTGGTCTGAGCGCCATGGCACGGCAGTCAGCCAGGGGCTGGAGGGGTGGGCATGTTCTCCATGCAGGCTGTAATGCAGCCGGTAGGGCCGGCCAAGCACTATTGCTCACATAGGGAGTGCAAACCCTTCCCCCCCCTGCTCTGAGAGCAGCCCCACCCCACAAAGACACCGCAACGGGAAAAAATTAAAATGATGATAAACTCAAGTTATAGTCATTTTATGTTTCCTTTTTTTACGCTGCAAAAAGCAGTGGGGGCGACGCTCCTCCACCTTAGCAAAGGAGCCGCCACTGTCTATCGACTTGCCCTCCATTTCAGGGTTAGAGACTCACTATAAACTGGCTATACACTGTGGGAACATACAGGCTTGATAGAGTACATCACCATGGCTGTAGAGCTGCCGCCATGTTAATGCCAGTTTATATAAACCCTGGGGATTTCCTACAATACCCCACCATACTGTGTCACTTCATTTCATGTTGTAGATCGGTAACTTTAGGAACAGCTGCATGTGGAGTGAGATTTGCAATCCCCTGATTTTGCGACTTCAATGAATGGGGAATGCCAAGGATTTGTCTGCATGGTGTGGATTCAGCAGAGGAAGGATCATGGTGAACATTTCTCCATGCACAGGAAAGGCTTGCTTCATGGGTATGACAGGCTAAGATTGTATTGGCACTGGCTGTCAGAATCTCTACTTTAACCTACTTCTAAAATGGCTGGTCTGCATACAAAGGTGGGAGTTTGGAAGGAGGTGGCAACTCCCTTCTACCACCAAACTCTTAATCAAGGAATACTGTAGGTCTATTTCCTTTATTCTTTAACAGTGGATGGAAGGCTGGGGGTGGGGGGAGGGGGGAAGGGGAGATCTTGCATTAAACTCAGGTTGTTATCTGAAAAAAATGGATGGAGTTCTCTCCAACACCTCTGTGAAAGGTCTTCCCTCGTCTGGTCTTCATGGAAAAGTAAAATCTACTCACCAAATTCCTTCATCTTCAACATCTAGCAGTCTTTGGAAAACTAACAAGGGCCCTGAAGTGGCTGCTGGGGAGCATACCGATATAACAGCAGCTTATAGCAGTAGATAAATTACCAAAGTTGTACCCTTGGATGGAAGTTCTCTTGGTGCAAGATGGTGCTAGTGATGGACTCTGACAGGGACCTAACCTTAGACCCTGTAAAAGTTGCTTCCCAGTATTGGGTTTAGATGCGATATAGGTGTAACTCAGTCTATCTATGATCAATCTCACAGTGCATGGTCTCTCTGCCTAATTCATCATTAACGGTCTCAGACAGATCTCCTTTTAGAACTGTTCACAGAGCTTGGTCTCAGGACTCCGTCTCACAGCTCTTCTCTTCAATTATTTTTCTCTAGCAACACCACTTTGACATCAGCAGTCACTCTTTCCTCCACCTTTCATGCTGTCTTATGCACTTGGGACAGTTACCAATCAGGTGCCGTAATATACATTTTGGCCCAGGGGTGCAATGGGCGTGTGCGTCCACTTTGTGCGCGCCCAGGCACAATGGTACTACAAAAGGAGCCGCAGATGCTTGTGCATACCCTTCTGTAATACAGATTGTGCTGGCGCACATTATCCTCCAGTGCTATCATAAGAGGGTGTTCCCTCATTTGCGTAGGGACGAGGCCCCATGCAAATAAGTGAATCATTTTGCCTCTGCGCCCCCACCATATTATGGACGCTGGCGCAGAGGCAAACATGCTTTTAGGAGGCACACTTAAAGTGCGCCACAAAAAGGCAGCCCTCTGGAAGGGTAGAGGGGGTCCCATGGACCCCCCACACATCCCCTATTGTAAGTGCAGGCAGGTACAGTCACTCACTGCACCCACCTGCAAGGGGATCTCTATCCCCTCTTGAAAGTGCAGGCGGTTGCCGCCAGGACTATGAAACATAGAGCAGCTTTTAAACAGTTGCTCCGTATTTCACTTGACTGCGCTACCCTGAGGGTAGTGCGAGTTCGCGGCTACCCTAGGTGTAGCGCATTCTTTCTAATACAGCGCACTGTCCCTGTTTGCACCCTGGGCACCTTTTGAAAGGTGCGCTATGGCGCAAATAGGGAAAGTGCACCGTATCCTTAATACAGCCCCAGGTGCACCACAAGCACTCCGAATCTAATCACTCATTGATTTAACTCATGACCCAGCTCCAGTCAGCATTTACATTTTATCAGTAAGCATAGGCGTATGCATTCTCCTAACCTCATTTCCGCCGAAGAGCAGAGCTGGATGACCTACATATGCTTATGGGAAAGTGGTGTTCCAGTACAGAGAATTCAGTCAGAGAAAAACTACACACTCAGTCATTTAAGACCCCGGACAGAGTAGCTTATGCTTTATAAACACGTCTGATGGAAAACATGATTCTGTAACCGTGGCTCTTCTCCGCAAATATCTATTTGCCACCATTACCAGATAATCGATCACCTGCTGATTACATTTCAGATTTAACAAAAACAATGTTTCTAGTTCAAATAGAACAAAGGTAAAATCATTGCACAGTGGGAAATAAGCTGCATGTTACCCTTTACAAAAGTTAAGTATCACCTGTTGGCTGCTGCTTTCAGGCATTAAAAGAGATGACAGTTTTGCAGAGATAGTTTGCTTCCACAGTCGCTCACTGGAGAAAAGAGCTTTTGCAGTGGCGGCTTCTCCGCTATGGCGGAGGAGCGTCACCCCACTGCTTCACAGCAGTGCCAATTTTAGAAACATAAAATGATAACTGTTATTATCATTTTATGGTTTGTGTCCTTCTGCGTTGCGGGCGGGCAGGTGGGCGGTGCTGCTCTGCTCTGGGAGCAGGGGAGGAGTGGTTTGCCCATTCCTAAGTGCGCGATGACTGTTTGGTCGGCCCTCTTGGGCCGCCCAAAACAGTCATGTGCACTTCCCTGTTCTCCATGAAGGCTGCATTACAGCCTGCATGGAGAACATGCCCACCCCTCCAGCCCCTGGCTGAGCGCCATGTCACGGCACTCAAAACCAATCACAACGCTGCATTGCAGCGTTATGATTGGCTTAGGGGAGGGAGCCTGGCTGCCTGCTTCCTGTTCCTGTAGTCGAACGAAGGAGAGCAGGAGCAGCGATGTGGGACCGGCCTCAAGGTAAGTTTATTTTATTTTATTTTTTATCTGCCCCCCCGTGACTCCTCCCGCGACCGCCCTGCCAACCGCGAGCCATGCCGAACGCCACTGAGCTTATGTTTGTAGCAGCAAACCAAACCTTAATTATTAAAATGTAATTCATCCCGTGTAAAAACGATTCTTTTCTTTGCCGTTACTGTTTTGTTTCAACGTTCATACAAATGAATACCACATACACTGTTCTCAAATTTACAGTTATTTCAAGAGGACCCTCTGACCAAAGAACCAAAAGATGTTGAATCCAAAAGTGCCTTCTAGGAAGACATAATTAATACATATATTTGTTATACACTGTTTTGAAGGGCTGTTTCTTAGTAGAAAGAGGTGCTTCAAGAGCCCGTAGTATAAGCCCAAAGTGAAAACAACTTTTAGAACATAACAGAGATGTGGCAAATAAATCAGATACACTAAAGGGTATCGGGGGCTTGTTTTCTGATGAGTGCAACATTGCAAATGCTATACACAATATATTTCATCCTGGAAAGATGAAAGAACAATGCTAATGAAATTGTGCTCTTGTGTTTCCTTGCTGATAAGCAAAAAATGCCTTTCCTTGCTGCATATTTTGCCCCTCTACTGCCACATAATTGCATCAGTCATGCCTATAAGTGTGTATACAGAAAAACCCTTTTGTTCAAAAGGGGGAGGGAACGGGAGGCTGCGGGGTAGGCAGGGTAAGCTGGCCTCCAACCAATATATATCACACAACAAGAAGCTACCCTGACTCAGTGTCTGATTCTTATCAAAAGTTGAGGCACATTATGCCGGTGAGTAGGTGGTGCTGGACATCTCAAAAAAATGTATGGACTGGTCTCACACACCACCAGGTGTCATGCTTCATCATCGGCTGTTCTCGCCCTTTAAAAACCACGTTTGATAAAGGGCGGGACTACACCTGGAGACAGGGAGGCACTTCTATAACTAAGTGGGGGCCTGTGCTGAAAAAAGTGAGTGAGTGATGTTAAAAATCGATGCACGATCCTGCGTGAGGGCTTTAATAGTGCAGAGCGTGCTCGATATTAAAAATAATGGTGGAGATTAGGGGGTCTAGTATCCCATCTCCATCTGTGTTGCCAACATGTTTCTGCCACTACGACCAGGAGGGTCCATGGCATTCATCATGGCGTAAGTGAGATAAGGGCTCCTATCTTGTCTCTAAGAGACAAAGACAAATCCACTCACGTAGGTTGGCTCTAGTCCTACTCTACCATAACATTTTAGGAACACCGTATTAGAGGTATGGGGATGTCCCATGGGAAGGGAGGAGTAGAGGGACCCCTGTAGTCAAACTTACATCAAGGTGCGTCTCTCGGGATGCTCCTAGGTCCTTCCTTGCTGCTTCCCCGCGGGGAAGCAGCGAGGAAGGACCTAGGAGCATCGCGATTCGTCTTTGTCTCTTAGAGACTACCTCAAGTGTGTTAAGTTGTGGAATGTTGGTATAGAGGGCCTCCACGTCCAGTGTAAGCAGTACATCTGGAAGAGGGCCCTCTGAGTTGGTGGTCTCAATGAGTTTTAAGACATCCCTAGTGTCTTGGAGGCCCTCTTTACCAACATTCCACAACTTAACACACTTGACGTAGTGGAGGAGACACTCCACAGTATTCCCTGGACTTCACCCACTCCGATCAGCTTTGTCATGGAATGCGCCCACATCGCACTCACTGAGAACTTTTTTCAGTTTGAAGAACAATTGTTCCATCAGACGCAGGGCACGTCTATGGGCAGTACCTTTGCCCCAAGTCTGGCATGTCTCTACATGTCAGACTTTGAGGCAAGGTATGTGCTCACGGATTCCAACCCTTTCTCGGATAACATTCTCCTATGGAGACGTTATATCGATGATATTTTAATATTCTGGAAGGGCCACAAAGACGTGATTCCCAGTTTCCTAATATGGATTAATAACCTCAATCCCTACCTCAAATTCACAGCCAATTGCTCTGAACAGGAACTCCCTTTCCTTGATCTCATGATCATCAAGAAACCGGACAGATTGGATACCATCACATACAAGAAACCCACCGACAGCCACTGCCCTCTCTTGTACCAAAGTTTCCACCCCAAGGCCCTTAGGGAGAATCTACCCTACGGCCAGTTTCTACGTATTCGTAGGAACTGTAGCAACATTGAGGACTACAAAAAACTGGCATCAGAGCTAAGCACCCACCTGGCTAGGAGACAATACCCTCCTCGCATTATAACTAATGCACAAAAACGAGCACGCAATGCCAACAGGTTAGGCCTCCTTGAAACACAAACCAAACCCGAGAATGATCTCATTACATGTGTTACGACCTACACCCCTGAGTCAAACATGTTAAAAAGGGTCATAAACAAACATTGGAGACAGGAGACCTGACACTAAGCAAACCACGATTTGCTTTTAAAAGAACAGCCAATATCAAGGATCTATTGATCAACACTAGACCAAAAAAAACCACATCCTCGGCACCCAACACATTGTGGAATTTACCACCTGTGACTGGACACTATCCTTGTGGCCAATGTGTAGTCTGTCCCTTAACACGAGCCACTAAAACAATCCCACTAACTATTAACTGGACATGGACCCAAAACAAGCACACGAATTGCAACACACGTAATTGTATCTACCTCATAACATGCCCTTGTCATCGCCAATACATAGGGATGACCACTCGCGCTGTGAAGACGAGAATCACTGAACACAGGAGTAATTTTCGTTGTAAAAAAACGAACACAAAAATGTGTGCTCACTATGTAGAACAAAATCACACCCCCAACGATCTACAATGGACGGTCCTAGAAGCTTTTCCCACCACCACTAAAGAAGCTTTATTCAGGAAGGAACAATGTTGGGTGTTTAAATTGGGAGGACACACTAGGGGACTCAATGATGAAATTCCATGGGCAGAACTGAACCACTAGGGCCCATTCCTACCATCCCCTCTCCTCCGCTCACTAATCCTGACAGTGCCCCAATACTCGGCACGCTTTACCATCACCACCAAGGCAGGACACCCTTAGGTCCGACAGAGGAATTATCGTGCGCAAGCCCCCATTGCTTCGCCTTTACTATCCTTGACATTTGACCGTATGGTCAGTGATGAAACCCCCCCTCAACAAACCCATCTTGCACCGCAAGCCCCCAACTCTGACATTTGAGTTTTTACCTTACCCCTCACCCAGCAGCCCACACTAGCATGTATACTCCACCCATGGATCTTACTTATCCACTAGCTAGCGATAACACACAGACGCATGGTGTAACTTACCTACCACATTCTGAGCCTACAATAGCAATTTCACACCTGACCAGTGCTCAAATTTACCCAATATCCTATTCCTTAGTTGTACACACTAGCGGTTGTCCTCTCAATAAAGTTTTTAAACAACCCCCTTCCAAGATGACCGCCGCGCTTCCATACACTCTAGACCCTACTATAAATAGCAGAGAACCGGAAGTTGTCCTCACGGGGCCCGGAGCAAGGGTAGGATGATTGTTAGTTGACTGCCTACACCTGTGAGTATACGCTGCACTCGTACGTCCAGCATGACCGGTAAGCATCTGCCACTGTTACCGATGTCTGAATCCACTGTTTGTTCTTTTCAGCAACCGGAGCAACGAAGTGCTCTGGTTATCCCCGTCAACCTTAGACTATGTAACTAGGGGTGAGTTTGCCACCACTGTGTGTTTGTATGTGTGTTAGATTTGGGGGTCTCTAGTTGGCAGAGGTAGGTACCTTTGTCCAAATAGGGACCCTTGAGTCTAGTCAGGGAAAGTAGGTACACTCCTGAAATAACCCCTGCTCACCCTCTTGGTAGCTTGGCACGAGCAGACAGGCTTAGTTCAGAGGCAGTGTGTAAAGCATTTGTGAACACATACAGTAATCAAGTGACAACACTACAAATGGACACCACACAGGTTATATATTTATAAAAATAGGTATACTTTATATAGATTTCTCACAAGACCATAAACGACAAAAATAATCCACAATACTGTTAAGAATGCTTAGTTCTGATCAAAAAGGCTTAATTCAAGGTTCTGTGCGAGTCGGTAGCCTCCTCCGGCTACGGCGATGTCAAGAACAAACAGAGTCTAACAAATCCAGCTGACCGCGTCGAGACGGGCCAACACAGTGCAGACAGACTCGGTCACAGTACCTTTTACTTGAAGCGGCAGGCACGGGCGTGCAAGCCGGATGGCTGTACGTCGCGATGCAAAATGGAAGCGTTGCAGGACGCGTTGTCCCTCGATGCGGTGCAGGCAGCGGTTCGTTGACGTCATCGCAACGGAGTCGGTGAGACCAGGGCCGTGCGTTGCAGGGCGAGACGGTGCTTCGATGCGGTGCTGGCAGGTTGCGGTGCGGCGACGGAGCCGGATTCGGGAGCTGGCGTCGATCAGTCCAGACAGTGGTGCGAGTCGGGCGGTGCGTCGCGAAGCGTGCGAGCGGTGCCCAACTCCGGTGTGGTCACAAGACTCGAACTCAGCAGCAGTGACCGTGTCGGTCGGACCAGTTTGTTTCGGCGTAGCGAAGCGTTGAAGGACGCGTTGTCCCTTGATGCGGTGCAGGCAGCGGCTCGTTGACGGAGTCGGTGAGACCAGGGCCGTGCGTTGCAGGGCGAGACAGTGCTTCGATGCGGTGCTTACAGGACACCGAGCCGGTCGTCAGAGTCGGTCACAGCTCCCTAACCCTGTAGCCACTGAAACAGCGTTTCCAGCAGCAATTCACAAGGCTGGTGAAGTCCACTGGTCCTGGGACTTCGGTCAGGGGGCAAGCTCTCTCTCAAGCCCTTGGAGATCCTTCACAAGTTGATGAAAGTCACAGCAAAGCAAAAAGTTCCTTTCTCCTTTCTTTGGCAGTCAGGCAAACCACTGCAGGCCAATCCCCCAAGCAGCACTTCAGGCTTAGGGATAGTCTCTCCTCAGTTTCTTCTTGGTTCCGCTCCTCAGCAAAAGTTTCTTCTTGTTCCCAAAAAGTGATCTAATTTTCCTGGGGTCTGGGTGCCCCTCTTATACCCTGATTCTCTTTGTTCTCTGGAGGCAGAGAGACCTTTGCCTAGTTTAAACCAGTTCTGTGCAGCTTTGGAGCACTCTGTGTACATGACTCCTTCTTTCCTTTCAGAATGTGGGGCAGGGTACTCAGACGCCCGGCAGGAGGTGGAGCCAGCATTGTGGCAGGCAGGCACAGCCCTATTCAGACCCAGATGCAACTCCTCCCTCCACTCTGGAGGCAGATCTCTCTATTCAGCCCTGAACTGCCTCACCCTGTCTCCTGTGGCCACCCCCAGCCCCTGTCACGAACAAACCAGACACACAATACACAAGCTGGCAGAGGCAGGCTGGATAGTTAGGCAAGAAAATACCCACTTTCTAAAAGTGGTATTTTCAAACACAGAATGTTAAAACCAACTTCACTAAAAGATGTATTTTATCATTCTGAGTTCAGGCATACTAAACTCGAATTTCTACCTAGTTCCCTGAGTCAGTTTAGGATTATAAGATGTTATAATCAAACTGCCCATTCTGGCCTATGGGGAACAGGTAGCCTTGCAATAGTGAAAAACGAAAATGGCTGTAATTCACTATTAGGACATGCCACACACACCAGGCATGTCCCACCTTATCCTTACAATGCACCCTGCCCGTAGGCCTACCATAGGGGTGTCTGATATGAAGAAAAGGGAAGGTTTGGGGACTGGTAGGTGGGTGCACTTACCAAGTCGACATGGCAGTCACAGACTGCACACAGGCTCTGCAATGGCAGGCCTGAGACACACTTTACAAGCTACTTCTGTGGGTGGCACAACCAGTGCTGCAAGCCCACCAGCAGCATTTGATTTACAAGCCCTGGGCACACTCAGTGCACTGTACTAGGGTCTGACAGTAATTCAAATAAGCCAAACATGGAGTCACTAATTCACATCACATTTTACAATAGGGAGCACTTGCACTTTGGCACTGATTAGCAGTGGCAAAGTGCCCATGAGCATCTTGTTGTATTCCTCTTAGGGTGTCCATAAACGGGCTTTCCAGTATCATGTCCTTATATAGGCACAATTCGCCCTGCCCTTATATAGGCATAAAATCCCAGGCCTTATTTAGGCATTAAACCATGCACTCCAAATACAGGCATGGTCTCCGACATCCGTCCACCCTAACGTCACAACGAGTACATGAAGAACAGACCCTTAGGCTGCGGGAATTTCCCTAGTCCAGGACTATCGATTTCTTCAAGGACTCATATATTATGTATGAACCGTTATTCCTTAGGGGTTCATTCATGACGTCTTTCGCTGTCCGACTCACGTCAATACTAAACATTCCTAGGTACTCTCAGGTATAAATATACCTTCCCTAGCCCTTGTAAACTAGAGGAGACCTCTACTTCAGAGGAGCCCGTTTTCCGGCCTGACGCACTGAGAAGACGCTGTCATCCCTGCACGCAGAGAGTCCAGCTTCCAGTGATCTAACTTCCCTTGCGGGGTGTTGGAGTTCGAGTCTGGCAAAGAGATTCCAACCTCTCTCATTCTTCAGGTATGGAGCAGACTAGAACCTAGAGGGACTCTTGGCATACTAGGCATACTGGGGTTAACATACTCTTAGTATACCATAGTAAGGAATACTTCACCTACTTCATACCTCTCCCTACACCTAAGCAGGTTAGGCACATTGGGGTAGAACTAGCTTAGCAACGCATCGTATGAGTACTCGCATTTTTAGTCTGTGTTATTTATGTAACAGCATATGTACTAAAAGATAATGCTCTCGCAGTATTATTTATTTTTACTGCTCACACTGTACATTATTTATCTCGCATACTGTCTTGTGATCGTAACAGCACATTTTACTTACACCAGAAACAAGACTGTTCAATAAATCTTTTATTGAAAACGCCCGTCTATTCCTTTCTGTGTAACTTGGAGAAAACTAAGCATGCACGACTGAGCTGAGTGAAATAGTTATCTATTGTTTCCACGACTCTGAGACACGTTCTGATTCTAAAGGGAAACACAGTGGTCATGTTTTGCGGCTGCCAGAAACTACTCCCTTCTTGTTGTCAAGGAGTTTCTTGTGGCCTCTGAGCTAGCTGGCACAAGTAATTAAGTTTAATATACTCGATAGGGACATACTGACCTTAGTCCTATGTCAAACCTATAGGATATATTATTCCAATGCGCAGAGCCTATTAGGGAAATAGGAGCTACACTACATGGCGCCCAACGGTTTGGTAAGGCGGTAATTCAACGTTAGATACTGAGTAACTCAGCCGTGCTTTTTCTCTCAAGACCCCTACCCATATACTCCAAAAGACGTCTGGAGTGGGCAGGGTTTAGTATCCACCACGGCTACATAGGGCAGTACCCTATATATTAGCTGTTTGGTTTGCTCAACGTTGAAGGATACAGTGTTCCAAAATATTGTGCACCTTATCTTTGTTTCCTTGAAACTTGTTCTACATTTTTCAAACAACCAAAATGCCTGGCTCCGACACTGAAACCGGAAACGGTGGAGCTGCGGCTGATCCAGTCCAAGCAGTAGTTTTTAACAATACAGGTTTAAATGAAACCGAGGAGGGTGTTATAGACATCCCTCAAAACTTAAGAAGAGCCATCACTCTAAAACTTATAAAACATGGCCTACCGCCAAGAGGAGGTAGAGCAGTTTTCGTGATAGAGGCACATGAATCATTTCAGACAGAGGTATTCTATTCATGGGTAATATTTCCTGAATGCAATCCAATATCACACACATTTCACTTCTACAAAGAAGATGATCTACCAGAGGAATACATTCCTTTCGAGGATATAGAAATTCCATTAACATACCAGGAGCATCAGCTCTGGTTTAAAGGCGCCCTAAAACATCACAAAAACATTACTAGGCTCGGTCCACTAGGTAGACCAGGAGCAACATGGCCGATTCTAGCCGGCTATACACCTCATCCTAAACTGGATATAATGTCAGATGAGGAACTACTTACTCAAATACAAGAGTTAATAAAAATCTACAGACAATTGGTTCAATATGTCATGCAGACTTTTACAGTCCATCTACCATTAACACTTCCAAATCCAACTCCCCAACAGGGGAATACACTAAAAATTACACTACAGACTCTATACGCAGTCATGGGTAAAATGCCCACAAAACGTGAGCAAATTCCTTTCTGGATAGCTCAAAAAATTACTCAAATCGAAGCAGTATTTCCAAATACTAGCCCGTATGAGAAACACAGAATACTGACAATCAGTTTACCAATGGGGATCACACCACAACTAGAAGACTGCACCGCTTGGGGCTCAGTCTTTGCTGCCATCTATACCAAAACACATGGCATTCCGTCAATTGCGGTAATACCTGATGTCCTCAAACAAATTCAAAATGAATACAGGGCAGAGCCTGCTCTGAATTTAGGTATGAAATTACTGAAAAATTTCGATCAGGTCTCAACAATAATATTATCTAATATTAAAGGAGAGGCAGCAGCAGTGGCGATCCGCCAAAAATTAAGGGAATTCGATGTTACAGAACATCAAACAGAGCTACCCAGAATAATAGAACAATCTTATGCAGAATTTGGCAGAGATAGTTTGGGTGGAAGACCAGTGAAGCCGAAGCTATCTGAAAGTCCTGAGAAGGACTCAATTAAACAAACTCCTACGTCTTCTAAAAAGAAGTGGGAGTCTACTAAACAAAAATCGAACGAGAAACGTTCTCAATCCCGAGGTAGGTCTCCTCAAAAGGAGCCCTCTGAAAGGAGGTATAACCTCAGGAATAGGGATAATTTGAGAAAACCTGATGGGTATCAAGATACTGATACACGTTCCTCTCGTCCCTTTCAGATCTCATCACAGACTTTGGAAAGAAGAGGACGGACAGAACACAGAGAAGAACGCGTGAAATCGAAAGACGACAAACACGCTCCAAAAACTAGAGTAAAACCTCAATTCTCCAAAAAGAAAGTAGCAGGTCTAAAGATCAGACATGCCGAGAATACTGAGAACACAACTCAAGAACGGAGAATGGGCTCAGACCATGCTGGACAGTGCAGCAGAAGTCACAATAGTTCGCCAGAACCTGAGGGAACTTCTGGAGATAGTGGACTTGAATGAGTACATTACAGTTGAGACTGTAGACACCAGGGTTAGTACTCCACAAAAGTTATATGAGATAACACTCCGGATGGAGGGAGACAAACCTAGACAGGTGAAAGCACTTTTTTGGGAAAGACTATCAAGGGGCTATGACATACTTCTAGCAGAAAAAGACTGGCCACCACAATTTGTCAGGGAGTGCCCACATGGCGAGGACATTATTATGCCTGCCTTCTCCAACCATATTCCAATTCACCTAAAATATACATATGCCAGGAAATGGGCAGTGGCCCAGGCCCCAGCATTATATAAAAATCATGTAGGATGGGATGAGGACTCACCTAACCATAAAATACATCTGAAACATGAACCAACTGCACAACGGCAGTACCCAATAAAGCAAGAAGCTAAAAAACAGGTCAGGGAGATCTTAGATCAACTTGAATACCAAGGGGTGATTTAAACATGCACCTCCTCAATGAACAATCCTTTGTTTCCTGTCTCCAAACCAGACAATACATATCGTCTAGTTTTGGACTACAGACATCTAAACACTTGTTCTAAAACTTTTGCAGTGCAAAATGCACATAGCACAGCATTAATGAATAACATTGTGCGTAAAAAATATAAAACAACATTAGACATCTCAAATGGTTTCTTTTGTCAAAACATAGCACCTGAAAGCAGGTACTTAACAGCATTCTCCATAATGGGGACCCAGCGTCACTTTTGTTGACTCACACAAGGGTTCAAGAATAGCCCAGGTTTATTCTCAGCGAGGGTAACGGAGTTACTACAAATTTATGACAATGAGGCATTGTCCTATGTCGATGACATATATCTGACAGACGATGACCTGGAAAAACACTTGAACAGGGTGAGCACCATTATACTGGGCTTCGCCTCTGAGGGCTACAAATTCAACTTTAAAAAGTCCAGAATTGCTCATCTCAATGTCCTATTCCTAGGATATGAGCTTTCAAGTGAAGGCAAGAGCTTGGCAGCTAACTTTTTAGAAAAGTGTGCGCTGCTCCAACCTCCAAAAACGCTAAAAAACTTACAATCCATCCTGGGTTTCCTAAATTTTGGAAGAACATACATTCTAAATTACGCATAAAGGGTTAAACCTCTAGCATTAATTAAACCTGATTTTTCGATCAGAAACTGGACACAGGAACACACAGAAATCTTGCGTTCACTCCAGGCTAACATGTTAGCAACAAATCACTTACAAACACGCGTAAGTCAACGCAATTTGGTGATCCGAATAATTTCGGGTCAATGCGGATTCACCTACTTAACCTTCAATGAGGGTGAGAAAATACCAATCGCATACAAATCCCATTTGTACACACAAGCGGAAATGCGCTTCAGTTCAACTGAAAAAATCCTAACAGCAGTTCAAACCGCTGTAGCAAAAGAAAGAGCCTTAGCCCAAGGGAAACGCATTATTGTCGTCACCCCAGTACCAGCCTTAGAAGCGGTTACAAAAGCAAGCATTCCAAATGCTAAAGCATTACATCCAAGATGGATACAATGGGTTAATTCTCTTGCTGCAACTGATGTTGAATATGTTTTTGATCCAGATTTAAAAACACAAGCATTCCTGCAATACGAACATGAATGTCCCCTGCCTACTGAAATTCTGCCTCTCGATCAGTACGAATTCATAATTTACACTGACGGATCCGCACAACCCGCAATAGTGAGTAAGCAAGCTTACAGTGCAGCGTGTGCAATCGTTAAAGGTTGCATGCGAAATGGCATCTTCAGACCTATGGTCACTAAACACAGTCTCTAGGAGATTGTACAGCTCAGCGAGCTGAACTACAAGCATTCAAACTGGCACTTGAAAGTACAGATCGAGAATTCCCCACACTGATAGTGTGCGATTCCTTTTACTGTGTTCAGTCGTATAAGGACTATATACAAAACTGGCTTGAAAATGGTTTCAAAGATGCGAAAGGTGGCACAATAAAGCACAAAATGCTTTGAGAACAAGTAGTTCAGTTGAAAAACGAACTACCAAAGGCTCACGTGATCCACACACTGAGTCATCAACGTGATGGCGTTCACGTTGCAGGGAATTCATTGGCTGATGAAGCCACAAAGGGGGCTGTGCAGACGGCTTCCTTAGCTGCGATCACTCGTTCAAAAACAAAAATAGACGGTGAGATAATGTTGGCTGTCAATGCTTCAAGCAAAGGCAGCAGTGCAGCGTTACCAAAAAAGTTTCCACTCAAGTACTCTTATGTATTTGATGCGAACAACGTTCCTTTTGCTCGAATCCCTGGAGTGGGGGATAGGGTAATCCCAAACATGGAACGTAGAGCAGCCTTGATTTATGAAACACATTTGGGGGAGGGTCTGTCACATCAAGGGATCTCTAAAACAATTTTGTCGTTAAAAGAGATGTACTGGTGGCCTGGGATGAATACAGAAATTCACATATTCATCAACAACTGCTTAGACTGTAAATTACAGCGAGAGAGCCACCAGACACCATGCTGCGAATGCGGCAACCCAGTGCAGACACCATTGCTAGACAGCATTCGACTATCTACGCGCCTGCGTCCTACTGGACTAAGGCATTCCCACAAATACTGAATCTAGGTTCCTATGGTTATGGCCTCAGCGCTCAGCTGACGCTCGAACTGTTATAAAGGATTTGCGAGTCTTTATCGGCATATACGCAACAGGCACGCTACATTCTTACCAGGGTCCTGCGTTTAGCTCTAGGGCTTACAAAGAAGCCATGGCCAGTCTGGGCGTTGCATTGTGGTACTCCTCTCCATTCCATCCTGAGGGAAATTCGGTTGTGGAAAGGAAAAACCGGGACATAAAGCAGTCTATAACAGCTAGAGTATTAGGTTCGGGTGACGGGTGGGTCAAACACCTTAGTGGGGTACAACGCTCTTTGAATAATCTGCCAAGAAGTTCTCTAGGGGGGGTCACTCCATATGAGGTCCTATTTGGGACAAGAATGTGGGTACCGGACCTTGAACACGTAGGCACAGTGGTGGAAAATAAACCTTTTGATATCAAAGATCGTTTGGCTGTTTTACAGGACTTAAACAAATTAAGAACAAAACAAAGCAATGTACTCCTACAGCCAACCACCACTGGGGAAAAATCGGCGGTCCCAGCAAGGCCTGTCTGGATTCCAAAAGTTGGGGATCTAGTCAGAGAGAAAAATTGCGGACAAGAAGGAATTTGGACCTTCTTACAGACAACCAGTACCTGTCCTAGCCGTTCAAGGAACAAGAACAGTACTTCTGCCGCCCCTTGCTGGAAGAAAGGAGAAAAGATTTGCGTCCATCGACCTGATCAAACTACAGTATGTGGCCAATACTAAATAGTAGGCCTCGTGGACTCCGACCTAGTAGCAGACGCACTCCTCTCGCTACTATCCAAGAGGTTCAGACTGAAAGACTGATAACAATCGAGAATTCAGCTGTAACTGATGGAGGACTAAGCAACAACGCTATGGAACTCATCCCTCTTGAACACCAAGTAACAGTTCGTCCAAATACACCTGTCTACACCAATGTGGCAAGTGATGAACTGGTTCCAGTGATTTCTACAAATCCTGATGCTATTCCAACAATTGATAGGACTGCTTCTGGCTATTTCATTGACTTTGATACGTTCTCAGAAGATCCAAGTGAACCTGAAACAACGCCAGCATCATTCAAATTCAAGCAGCAAGTACAAGACTTTCTTCACTTTCTGAAAAAGACTTATTTGGTTTCTCCATGGATTGAATTCTGGATTATATCTGGACTTTTTGTTTTCCTGCTCTGGCTAGCTTTGGTAACAACTGTGAGCGTGCTTATAAGTGGCAGATACATCCATGTGAACACTGAAGGAAAAGACGTGAACGTACTTTTGAAACCTCATAAATCTTCCCATCGTGAAGCAAGAGACTTGTCATCAGTGAACATCACAGCTGTTCCTATACAGGATGGTATAGTGTGGGACAAAACAGATTTTGACGTCTTCGGCCCGACGGAACAATTGAACATTCCACATTTGTTTAAAATTTCACTAAGTGATCTAATTACGTCCAGTACCTATTCAGATGATTGGGACTTTGAGACTGTCAATGATATAATGTTTGACCTAGAAAAATCTGCTGCATTTTCTAAACATGAATATTTAGAGGGTTCATCAGACTATGAACAAATGTATTGTTATAACCACTATGGTCATCATTATTTGCATAAAACTGCATATCCAAGAAATGTGTTTATGTTTAACCAATGGGAACATTGTCCTACACCACCTAAAGGTAGTTCAAAAACATTTGCTAGTAAATTTCCATATTTTTCAGGTTAAAATACATCTGATCCAGAAATGTTTTACTATAGAAATGTAAACACGACAGGACTGAAAATTATGTTAACAAATACAAAACAGATTTACTCTGCATTATTTAATGCCCAACTGTCTAGACAGGGTTTCGACTTTTGGAAAGACACAATAGACACAAAAACAGTCTGGGGTACTAAAGATTGGCAAGTGCAGGGGATAGAAGCTTTATTTAGAGTCTGTATGATCCCTGAACAAATAATGTTTTTGAATGAAACCATCCAACAAACATCTTGTCTTGGATTAGCCAAGATCAAAGAGATGAACACACCTTCTGTACCAACACCTGCCAGAGATAACGATACACAGGCAGTGGTGACAGTTGACAATATACTACAACTCAACAGATCTAATCCTGAATGGAAAAAATGGTTGATCTGGCCCACAGACACGAATAACTGTCAGGAAAGATTCCTGAATAAAACTCAGGGCTTTACTATTCATAGGCCAGACCCAAGATACGTCCAAAGACAACATCCGGGGGTAGTAACAACATACAGTGTAGGGAAATTATGCCTCGATTGGCTGCATAAGTCTACACTACAGGATGTGAAACAACACTTAACCTTACTTAAAAAGGATGCAGACCTTAGGGAATTCTTGCTTGGACCAAGAAAACCGTGTCAAAAACGTTTCATATATGCCGGCATTTATGCTGCCTATAATGAAGCATGGAAAGTATCACAGATGGAGGCTGCAGAACGAATACGTGAACTTGATCGTATTAATTTAGAGAAAACACTCTCTGTGGGCGACAATGGTTTAACAACTTTGTCCTCCAGAATATATTCATTGGATGGCATTGTATCCTCTGCTATCGACATACTAGAACAAGATTTGGCGATGTTACAACAAGGCCAATCTCAATTACGTTCTATTATGTTATTAAGCTGGACGCTGCAATCTTTGCGAGCTGGCTATGTGCCTTGGCGTTTCATCAACACATCGGCTCTGTTTGCAGAATACAATCTAACTGATAAACAGATCGAATTGGCACAAAGAGGAGCAAGGTATACAGTGCTGAGCATTGAAAAACTGGAAAAGTTACCGTTCACAGTGGCAGAAAAACCAGCTACAGAATGGCTTATTCATGGCAAAATCACACTACCTGTGAGTACTTTTCAGTTTCAGTATTGCCTCAGACAAATGCAAGCAGGCAAATATGAAAGGTTGGGTAAGGAATACATTAAGACATCTTGGGATTTACCGTATACATTTAGATGTTGGAGTGGGGATCGTGAAGTGTTTTTGAGCGGTACAAACTGTAAACGTGCACTAAGCGGTTCACTTATATGTCAGGACATTTCCTTACACGGGGCTTGTAATGGTTCTGTGGCAAATTTGTCTTGCCATCAGCAGGGTACACCAGCTGCTGTGATTAATCCAACGTTTGGACAACTTTCTAATGGGAGTTACCTCATGTTGAATGATCAGAGTTGCTGCGGAATGCTGCCAGGCATCCCATATCTAGTAACGGTCAACTCCAGGGTCACTTGCTGTATGCAAGTATTGTTTGCCCCCAATAGACACAGTCAGGGAGTCGCCTCTATGGCCTTCGCTGAACGTCTCTTTTATAAGATTTGATACTTTGAGCAGAATGAAAGCCATGCTTTTACAGCAAACAGTGCCTTTGACCTCGGCCAAAGAAACCTATGATCTACAAATAGCAAGGACTTCGGCTGAGATACAGACTTTAATACGTACAAACTGCCCTATACATTTCGTAGAAATGATATCACGTATCTTCAACATGTCTGATACAACTGGCATTATACATGTATTTAAGAGCATCTGCTCCGGTCTGTTAGCACCTTTCCAGGCAATACTCGGAATCATCCCGAACTTTGCACATTCGGTGTTTGGTGGCATACCATTAATTCTAGCACTTGTTGCCGGAATTCCATTTCTCTTCCTGCTATTGCGCTATGGCCAGCCTCTTCGCAAACATCACTCCGAGCGAAATGGAGAAAGCTCTCCTTGAACGAAAGTGCCGTGAGCGAATAGTAGAGCTTTTGGGCATAAATCGTCTACGGGACCTTAATACAACTTGGTTCCTGTCATTCAGACCAATCTGGCAAGATTGCATCTTACCTGTTCTACGATGCCTGCTATGCGGTGTAGAATGCGTGTTGGACACCTGTCTAACATTTCCATCGGATACGCCAACGGATGTCGATACTCTGCTGGACCAGATAACGGCCCATGCTATGTGTTGTCCCCAGAAGCTTCCTATCCTGATGTCAGCATTCATTGAGATCTCACAGACGCTTCCGGCTGCTGCTGAGGTACGAGAAAGATCTACAGGCACACAGGTAACAACGAACGCGAACATTGCTGCGGCGACCAATGCTGAAAGCGATGCTTCACATCTCTGTGCGATTAACCTGCTTCACGAGGTGTTCCAACTAACACCAACTACAGTGGATGATGTTTTGTCTATAGAAATAGATGATCTCATGTTTACACCAGACCCGTAAACTAACTCTGATTCAGCATACAGTGTTCCAGAGATGCAGTGACAATTTGGCCTTCATTCTACAAAAACTTGGAACTCTACCAAAATTGAACTTTTCCCCATTTTTTCGAACGAAAATGGCACTTCAATCTGCTTAAAGTAGAACTAGCCTTATAGTACAGACTTGGCGGTCCTTCCACAGACATTTAGTCATCTTATGTGTCTAAAGACAGTTCATTGATTTTCATGACATGAAATGACTTTGATTTTTGAACAACTTATCGATCATTTTTTTGTCACATGTAAATATTACTGCTTATTTCATTCCAATTGCATCTATTTTCAAAACTATATGCCTGAAATGAAAAGCATTTGCTTCAAATGTACAGTACCTTTTGCATTTTATATTATGTTTTTTAATATTAAGAAATATTTTTTAAATATGCGGTGCTCCATTTTTATGTTTAGCATTTTAAATGTTTAGCATTTTAGTATTATCGTATACACGAAAGTGGAGTGGGTGTTGTATTCCTCTTAGGGTGTCCATAAACGGGCTTTCCAGTATCATGTCCTTATATAGGCACAATTCGCCCTGCCCTTATATAGGCATAAAATCCCAGGCCTTATTTAGGCATTAAACCATGCACTCCAAATACTGGCATGGTCTCCGACATCCGTCCACCCTAACGTCACAACGAGTACATGAAGAACAGACCCTTAGGCTGCGGGAATTTCCCTAGTCCAGGACTATCGATTTCTTCAAGGACTCATATATTATGTATGAACCGTTATTCCTTAGGGGTTCATTCATGACGTCTTTCGCTGTCCGACTCACGTCAATACTAAACATTCCTAGGTACTCTCAGGTATAAATATACCTTCCCTAGCCCTTGTAAACTAGAGGAGACCTCGACTTCAGAGGAGCCTGTTTCCCGGCCTGACGCACTGAGAAGACGCTGTCATCCCTGCACGCAGAGAGTCCAGCTTCCAGTGATCTAACTTCCCTTGCGGGGTGTTGGAGTTCGAGTCTGGCAAAGAGATTCCAACCTCTCTCATTCTTCAGGTATGGAGCAGACTAGAACCTAGAGGGACTCTTGGCATACTAGGCATACTGGGGTTAACATACTCTTAGTATACCATAGTAAGGAATACTTCACCTACTTCATACCTCTCCCTACACCTAAGCAGGTTAGGCACATTGGGGTAGAACTAGCTTAGCAACGCATCGTATGAGTACTCGCATTTTTAGTCTGTGTTATTTATGTAACAGCATATGTACTAAAAGATAATGCTCTCGCAGTATTATTTATTTTTACTGCTCACACTGTACATTATTTATCTCGCATACTGTCTTGTGATCGTAACAGCATTTTACTTACACCAGAAACAAGACTGTTCAATAAATCTTTTATTGAAAACGCCCGTCTATTCCTTTCTGTGTAACTTGGAGAAAACTAAGCATGCACGACTGAGCTGAGTGAAATAGTTATCTATTGTTTCCACGACTCTGAGACACGTTCTGATTCTAAAGGGAAACACAGTGGTCATGTTTTGCGGCTGCCAGAAACTACTCCCTTCTTGTTGTCAAGGAGTTTCTAGTGGCCTCTGAGCTAGCTGGTACAAGTAATTAAGTTTAATATACTCGATAGGGACATACTGACCTTAGTCCTATGTCAAACCTATAGGATATATTATTCCAATGCGCAGAGACTATTAGGGAAATAGGAGCTACACTACAATCTAGTCCAGCAAAAACATATCGACAACAGTGGAGGCATTATGAAAAAATGGAAGGGAGACCCACGCCAAGGATGCCAGGTCTAACACGTGTCCCCTCCAGCTGAAATGTGGGGAGAACTATCCTTCCCCTAGGGAGTTCTCATCACTAAGGCGGAAAAATCTGGACAGACCAACCGCATTGGCGTGTTCTGTACCAGGGCGGTGTTCCACCGTAAAGTCCATCCCCTGTAGGGAAATGGACCACCTCAACAGCTTTGGATTCTCATCCCTCATCTGCATCAACCATCTGAGGGCCTGTGGTCTGTCTGAACCCGGAAGTGAGTCCCAAACAGGTATGGTCTCAGCTTCTTCAGTGCCCAGACCACAGCAAATGCCTCACGCTCAATAGCACTCCACCTCTGTTCCCGTGGAAGTAACCTCCTACTGATGAAGGCTACAGGTTGGTCTAGGCCCTCCTCATTGATCTGTGATAGAACAGCCCCTGCACCATGCTCTGAAGCGTCTGTCTGAACAATGAACTCATTGGAGAAGTTGGGTGCCTGGAGCACAGGCGCCGTGCACATGGCAGTCTTCAAGGTGTCAAAAGCTTTTTGACAGGCGTCAGTCCAAATCACTCTCCTGGGCTGCTTCCTGGAAGTCAGCTCTGTCAAGGGGGCAACAATGCTGCCATACCCCTTGACGAATCTCTTGTAATACCCGGTGAGTCCTAGGAAGGCTCTCACCTCTGTCTGGGTCTTGGGGGGCTCCCAAGCCAGAATGGTATCAATTTTCGGTTGGAGGGCGCCACCTGGCCGCTCCCAACCTGGTGTCCCAAGTACACCACGGAACCCTGCCCGATCTGGCACTTACTCGCCTTGATCGTGAGGCCTGCCCTCCGCAGCGCCATCAACACTTCCCAGAGGTGGCGCAGATGTTCTTCCCAACTGGCACTGAACACTGCGATGTCATCCAGGTAGGCGGCACTGAAATCCTCCAGTCCAACCAACACCTGGTTGACCAACCTCTGAAAGGTGGCAGGGGCATTCTTCATCCCAAAGGGCATCACCCGGAACTGGTAGTGCCCATCTGGTGTGGAGAATGCTGACCTCTCTTTGCCCCATCAGTTAAGGCGATCTGCCAGTACCCAGACGTTAAGTCAAACGTGCTGAGGTACCGCGCAGCCCCTAACCGATCTATGAGCTCATCAGCTCTGGGGATGGGGTGTGCATCAGTCCTGGTGACGGAATTGAGACCCCTGTAGTCCACACAGAACCGGAGTTCTGGAGTGGCACCAGGCACGGCAGCCTTTGGAACCAAGACCACTGGGCTGGCCCAAGGGCTGTTAGAGGACTCAATCACCCCTAGCGCAAACATCTTGGAGACCTCCTCCTTGATGCAGGCTCTGACCCTGTCAGTCACCCTGTAAGCCTTGTGCTTCACAGGAAGACTGTCCCCAGTGTCCACATCATGGACGCACCAATGAGTGACACTGGGAACCAGGGAGAACAGGTCAGCGAACTGTCCCAACAGCTGGCGACAGTCACCCTGCTGCTCAGGTGTGAGGGAAGTAGAGAGGTTTACTCCCTCCACTGATCCATCTTGCTCTCGGGCTGACAGGAGGTCAGGAAGAGGCTCGGTCTCCTCCTCCACCCCATCATCTGTAGCTAAGAGCATGCCCACTTGGGACCTCTCCAAGTGGGGCTTCAGGCGGTTCACATGCAGGACCCGCAAGGGGTTCCTGGGAGACTGCAAGTCCACCAAATAGGTAACTGGACTCTTGCGCTCCACCACCGTAAAAGGGCCGGTCCACCTATCCTGGAGCGCACAAGGCTCCACTGGGGCCATGACCCACACTTTCTGACCAGGCTGAAGCTCTACCAGAGTGGCATTCTGGTCGTACCACAGCTTCATCTCCTCCTGGCTGGCTTCCAGATTTGCCTCAGCAAGTTCTCTGAAACGCCTAGTCTGGTTCCTGAAGGCCAGCATGTAACTGTGTACATCCTGGGGAGGTTTCCTGGGAGATTGCTCCCAGCCTTCCTTGACCAGACTTAGAGGTCCTCGCACCGGGTGTCCATAGAGGAGCTCAAAGGGACTGAACCCTAGAGACTTCTGTGGCACCTCCCGGTATGCAAACAACAGGCATGGTAAGAGGACGTCCCATTTACGCCTCATGGGTTCTTCCAGACCCATAATCATGCCTTTGAGGGTCCGGTTGAATCTCTCAACCAGCCCATTTCCTTGAGGGTGGTAAGGAGTGGTGAACTTGTAAGTTACACCGCACTCCTGCCACAGGGACTTCATGTACTTGGACACGAAGTTGGTACCTCTGTCAGACACCACCTCTTGAGGGAATCCCACACGTGAGAAAATTCCCATCAGTGCCCGTCCCACCATGGGGGCCGTCACTGTCCTCAGAGGGATGGCTTCAGGGTACCGGGTGGCATGGTCCACCAAGACCAGGATAAACCTGTTGCCCATGGCTGTCTTGGGGTCCAGTGGCCCCACAATGTCAATACCCACCCGTTCAAAGGGGGTGCTAACCACAGGGAATGGCTGGAGAGGAGCCTTGTGCTACCTCCCACTCTTTCCACTTGCCTGGCAAGTCTGACAGGTCCTGCAGTGAGTGGCGGCACTGCTGCGCATCTGGGGCCAAAAGAAATGGGTGACAAGCCTTTCAAAGGTCTTGTCCTGCTAACGGTACATCATGAGCCAACCCCAGTAGGAAGGTTCTGAAGCGCTGGGGTACCACCAGCACACGGGCTGACCCAGGCTCAGCAACCTTCGGCTCTGAATACAGGAGACCATTCTCCCAGTAAATCCAATGTGATCCAGACTGATCACCTGCTGCCTGGTCTGTGGCCTGTTGCCTCAGACCCACGAGAGAAGGGCATGTGTTCTGCTCCTCGCAGAACTCCTCCCTGGAGGGTCCTCCTTCTTGCTGCCAATGGGTCAGCTCAGGCAGGTCCCCCAGTTCAGCTACCTGTTCCCCTGTAGGCTCCAGGGCATCCCCCTCAGGGTCTGCCTCCTCCTGGACCGTGGGAACTTCGGGGCCGGTTTCCCGCGCCCCCTGCCTCCTCTCTCTCCGGCAGGCACCTGGGCCTCCCTCTCAGGCTCCAGGTCTTCTTGAACACCTTTAGCTGCCATTGACCGGGTGGTCACACATGCCCAATCAGGCAAGCCCAACATTTCTAAATGCGCACTCCGCTCCACCTTAGCCCAAGGTGAGCTCTCCAAATCGTTCCCTAACAAACAGTCAACAGGCATGGCTGGCCTCACAGCTACTTGAAGAGTACCCGAGACCCCCCACTCAAAGGGAACCTGAGCCACCTTGCAGTGACTCTCTGTGTTGTCAGCGGCAACAACTGGATAGAATGCATCAGGGACAACCTGCTCTTTAGACACCAGGTGACACTTGACAGCTGTCACACTGGCTCCTGTGTCTCTCAGAGCCTCCACCCTATGGCCATTGATGGTCACCCACTGCCTGTACTTTTTAGTGTTCTCAGGCAGCTGGGCCCTAGGGACCATCTCAGAGTCTCCTAATGAGACAAGGGAAAACACTGTGGGATCCCCCCACCTTGGGCACCCAACTCCTCCCCCAGGACTACACTAGCCAACTGCCGGGGGACTGCACCAGAGGGTGCTGGTTTTCCAAACAAAGGGCAACGAGGATCATTTGCCTTGTGGCCAGGGGCGCCACACTTGTAACACACCAGTGGTCCCTGGTGAACAGGGGGGCCTGTCAGGGCCACTGGCTTCCTCTCAGGGGGAGGCTGGGAACCTTTCCCTTGGTTCCCTTGGGGTCTACTTTGGGTCCCTTTATGGAACTCCCTCTGTTTACCCTTGTCCCCCTCACTCTTCTGCTGGGGACCCTGCCCACCCTTGGCGGAGTCTCCCATGTGACCCTTGTGGACCCGGGTACTCACCCAGCGGTCCGCCTCCTCAGCAAGCTGCCTAGGGTTAGTCAGCTTACTATCAATCAGGTGCTGGCGTAGCTCAGGAAAACAATTACTGGACAAGTGCTCCCATGCAATCAAATCAAAGAGCGCCTGAAAATCAGTCGCTTTGCTACCCTTTACCCAACCATCCAAGGCTCTGCAAAAAAAAGTCACATATTCAACCCAGGTACTGCCTTCAATCTTCTTACAGTTCCAGAACCTCTGCCTATAAAGCTCAGGGGTCAAACCAAACCTAGTCATTAAAGCATCCTTCATGTGGCTGTATGAATTATAGACTTCAGAGGGCAAATCCAACAAGGTATCCCGCCCTTCACTAGGGAACCGCCCCCACAACCCCGCTCCCCAAACCTTCTCAGGGACCCGGTGGGAAGACATGTCTACCTCATAGGCTTTGAACCACTGCCCAATGTCATCATTTTTAAAAAAACTCCTTCACCACATCTTTGGGAATATACACCCTAGCTTCAACAGGCACAGGCGGTACACTGCCACCAGAGGGAGTAATCTCTAAGCTTTTGGCCTTCAATTCCAACTCCCTCAAAACTTTCTCATGTTCAAACTGCATTTTCTTTTCTTCTAGGGCTAATTTCCTAGTTTGCATTTCAAATTCTAACTGCCCATTCAGCTTGAGCTTGGTCAGCTCCATTTCGTGCATCCTACTCTCTTTCCTGTCCTCCAACTCTTCTGGAGACAGACCTCTGGCAGAAACACTGCTACCTACTGGGGAAGGTGGTCTTCCAGCCCCTAGACCCAATAGCCCCTCCAGCTGCCCTTCTGCATTCTCAGCCCCCTCCACAGGGGCACTCCTTGATTCGACCCAGGCCCTCAGCGCCTTTTGGAGGTCCTCCTTCCTGGAGAGCCTGGTCATGGACACTTTAAACTTTTTGCAGAAATGCTTGAGCTGCTTGAGGGTGTAGCATTCTAGCCTCTCCTCTTCCCAATCACACTCAACAGAGGCTACTGATGCTGGTTTCTCCATGGTGATTAAACTTGGCAGTTGCAAAAATAGAAAATCCCAGAAAAAATGCTATCAAAGAGTATGCGGTTGCGTTTTGGTCTGCACTCACTAAGTAGTGTTCACCAATTACTGTACATGAGTCACAAATACAAGTCCAGAATCCTCACCGCTGACCACCAATGTTAGATTTGGGGGTCTCTAGTTGGCAGAGGTAGGTACCTTTGTCCAAATAGGGACCCTTGAGTCTAGTCAGGGAAAGTAGGTACACTCCTGAAATAACCCCTGCTCACCCTCTTGGTAGCTTGGCACGAGCAGACAGGCTTAGTTCAGAGGCAGTGTGTAAAGCATTTGTGAACACATACAGTAATCAAGTGACAACACTACAAATGGACACCACACAGGTTATATATTTATAAAAATAGGTATACTTTATATAGATTTCTCACAAGACCATAAACGACAAAAATAATCCACAATACTATCAAGAATGCTTAGTTCTGATCAAAAGGCTTAATTCAAGGTTCTGTGCGAGTCGGTAGCCTCCTCCGGCTACGGCGATGTCAAGAACAAACAGAGTCTAACAAATCCAGCTGACCGCGTCGAGACGGGCCAACACAGTGTAGACAGACTCGGTCACAGTACCTTTACTTGAAGCGGCAGGCACGGGCGTGCGAGCCGGATGGCTGTACGTCGCGGTCGCGATGCAAAATGGAAGCGTTGCAGGACGCGTTGTCCCTCGATGCGGTGCAGGCAGCGGCTCGTTGACGTCGTCGAGACGGAGTCGGTGAGACCAGGGCCGTGCGTTGCAGGGCGAGACGGTGCTTCGATGCGGTGCTTACAGGACACCGAGCCGGTCGTCAGAGTCGGTCACAGCTCCCTAACCCTGTAGCCACTGAAACAGCGTTTCCAGCAGCAATTCACAAGGCTGGTGAAGTCCACTGGTCCTGGGACTTCGGTCAGGGGGCAAGCTCTCTTCAAGCCCTTGGAGATCCTTCACAAGTTGATGAAAGTCACAGCAAAGCAAAAAGTTCCTTTCTCCTTTCTTTGGCAGTCAGGCAAACCACTGCAGGCCAATTCCCCAAGCAGCACTTCAGGCTTAGGGATAGTCTCTCCTCAGTTTCTTCTTGGTTCCGCTCCTCAGCAAAGGTTTCTTCTTGTTCCCAAAAAGTGATCTAATTTTCCTGGGGTCTGGGTGCCCCTCTTATACCCTGATTCTCTTTGTTCTCTGGAGGCAGAGAGGCCTTTGCCTAGTTTAAACCAGTTCTGTGCAGCTTTGGAGCACTCTGTGTACATGACTCCTTCTTTCCTTTCAGAATGTGAGGCAGGGTACTCAGACGCCCGGCAGGAGGTGGAGCCAGCATTGTGGCAGGCAGGCACAGCCCTATTCAGACCCAGATGCAACTCCTCCCTCCACTCTGGAGGCAGATCTCTCTATTCAGCCCTGGGCTGCCTCACCCTGTCTCCTGTGGCCACCCCCAGCCCTTGTCACGCACAAACCAGACACACAATACACAAGCTGGCAGAGGCAGGCTGGATAGTTAGGCAAGCAAATACCCACTTTCTAAAAGTGGTATTTTCAAACACAGAATGTTAAAACCAACTTCACTAAAAGATGTATTTTATCATTCTGAGTTCAGGCATACTAAACTCGAATTTCTACCTAGTTCCCTGAGTCAGTTTAGGATTATAAGATGTTATAATCAAACTGCCCATTCTGGCCTATGGGGAACAGGTAGCCTTGCAATAGTGAAAAACGAAAATGGCTGTAATTCACTATTAGGACATGCCACACACACCAGGCATGTCCCACCTTATCCTTACAATGTACCCTGCCCGTAGGCCTACCATAGGGGTGTCTGATATGAAGAAAAGGGAAGGTTTGGGGACTGGTACGTGGGTGCACTTACCGAGTCGACATGGCAGTCACAGACTGCACACAGGCTCTGCAATGGCAGGCCTGAGACACACTTTACAAGCTACTTCTGTGGGTGGCACAACCAGTGCTGCAAGCCCACCAGCAGCATTTGATTTACAAGCCCTGGGCACACTCAGTGCACTGTACTAGGGTCTGACAGTAATTCAAATAAGCCAAACATGGAGTCACTAATTCACATCACAATTTACAATAGGGAGCACTTGCACTTTGGCACTGATTAGCAGTGGCAAAGTGCCCATGAGCATCTAGTCCAGCAAAAACATATCGACAACAGTGGAGGCATTATGAAAAAATGGAAGGGAGACCCACGCCAAGGATGCCAGGTCTAACAATGTGTGATCAAGAAGCTTGGTGGTTGTTACGTACTTTGCTGCTTGCTGCCTATGCCAATTCGGCTTTTGTCTTACCAACATCCGCTAAACACGATTGCCCCGCGCTGGCAGTCCAGATCATGCTCGGCTAATACCACGCACATTTGTCTAACATAAGCACCCCTGTCCATTATGTACATCAATTGTTTGGCATCATTTGTTCAGCAATTTCCCGCCTAACCTTGATTAGCTCATGTCATCTACCCGCCATTGCGAAATATTTCGGACCTCATTTATCGCATCCGAATGTCACGACAATGTTTTCGCCTGGCTACGCACGTCCCCCACATAGTGCTGTTCCACAGTTGGGGATCCATTGGCATCCGATGTTCCACGCACTTTTAACCGCAAATTTTACCGCACTGCAACCAGGAGACACCCACCAGATCTCCTTCAATTCGTTTGAGTATGAATGCTCACGCAACCTTGCGCTCATTCGTTTAAATTTATTCATCACTTGCCAGGCACATGAGTTTATGCACTGGCGATGCTTGAACCACAGCCAACTAACATGTAATTATGTAATTGCCAGGTTGTTTGTCAGTACAATTTACCGTTTTTACATAACCATGTTGCCACACTGCTGGCTTATGCTTTGACTTTCATTGGTTTTATTATTATTTCTATTTTTCCTTGGTTGTACCTCCCCTTCTTCTCCCCTTCTCCCACAGGTCTACAGTACTCCCCAGTACAAGTCTACTAGGGAACTCCTACCGCATCTGGTAATTTATATCACAGAATCTCAATACCAGACGGTAGTGCACTTTTCACACTCAGCTTTCTCGGTCCTGATGAAGTGCCATTTGACCCGTTAGGGGCAGACTGGGCACAAAACATGTTGTATAAGTATCAAAGGGAACTAGCTACTAAATAGGAGCTCCTAGTATGTGTATGTATGGCGACACATATGTGTTTTTAGAAGACCCTCACTCACCAACCTAGTTGGTGACATGCTTCATCATCGGGTCCCACCCAAGGTACCGAATGTACCTTGGGTGTGCTGCGACAGCCTGGATACAGCGGAGCTGGTTCTGTGCAGTGAGTGTGCAGTGAGAGTGAGATGAGTGTGGTTTAAAAAGCTGTCCGTAGGGTCCCGTTCAGGTAACAGAAGGACTATTTTAATGTATGGGCCCTCGGCAGTGGTTAAAAAGAGAGGTGGATATCTCTGGAGTTAATTAGGTTCCGATATCCTGGTCAACATGTTTCAGCCAGTCTCTCTATACTGGGCTGGCTTTCTTCAGGACCTTATGTGTGTGAGGTTAAAAGGTGGTCTGGAACAAAGTGTGTAAGAGACCATCTATGTGGTGCACTCGCTAAGGTGCATTATGTGATGGAGGATGATTTCCTCTGGCGACGCATACCTGTTATAGGGGGTAAAAAGACGATAGACAAACATACACATTGATCCATTTAGATGTTGTTGTTTAAGCACATCTATTATTGTGAGTCAGGAGCGTGGTGTCCGTGATCTAATCGAATAAATTGCGTAGTGAGGACGGACCGTGGCGTTTTAGTGCATTGTAATTAGATCAAAACAATGTATACGCCTCTTATATATGCGTTAACAGGTGAAAATCAATATGCGATATTACATGGTGATAAATAAAGGGATAAAAGGTAAAACCATGTTTGCTCACTCAGGAATTGTCTGAGAAATGCCCCATGAGTTCCGTGGGGGCCCGACCTATTGTCACACTCTGTGTGTTTTCGGAAAAAGAAAATGGAAAAAATGAAAAGGAGTAAACAGTAAAAGCACATGCATCGTAAGTTGCTGGCGTGCCATATTACTGCAGGACTATTAGTCCCTCTCTGGCTGGAACCCCACTGAACAGAGCCCCACTTACTTCTTCAAGATCAAGGGCCCGTCTCCGTGCCTAGTCTGGCCGCATCGGAACTCCGACGGTGAATGACTGGTACGCGATGGGAGTTTAAATACCTTAGCAGATTCTGCCGGAAAAGCAGGTTTTCTCTAACGACCTCCAGGTGCGGGTGACCAGTTTCCATTCCTTGCACCTGCGAGGATAAACAGAGAAGAAAGCGTGCGCACGTGTTTGTGTGTTTACGCTGCGTATGGATAAAGTTAAATTAGGAATACTTGTAAATAAGTTAAATGTCTGGAAATTCCCTTTATGGTATTACTTAACTTTATAATTAAAAAGGATATTTTTATCGGCTGTATTGTACTGAGGAAGCGCGCTAGAATGTTGGTTGTTTGGGTATATCTCCTCGGGGATAGACAGGACTCCGTGCTGGGACTGCCTCCTAGGGGACGTTTAACCATATGCACACGTGTTGGTGCCCCGCATGTGGGTATCGTACATATGTTCAGGATATTTTAGCAATATTTTGTGGGTCGCCGATTTTAAGTGGGACGCCTGTTAGTTGAAGACTCGTTATATGCCTGGATCGGGTGTGCATATATTACCCTCTGCATGGTGCAGTGTATAAATAAGTAGTACATAAGGAAGTGGTCATGATGAGGACACATAGGTATTTGAGGGCTCTTAATCAAAACATAGGGTTTTTTTGTAGTGAGAAAAGTACATATAGTCAAACGTGAATACTATTCCACGGTATATTGTCATTCAATCCTGTGTTATTAGTGGAAAGACGATATATCCAACGTTGTTCTTTCTGCAGAAGGATTTTCTCATGAGTGTTACTATGGCATGTGATCTGTTCTATGACCGTCCACCTGATGTCATTAGGTGTATGTCCTGTAGTGAGGAAATGGTCTGTAAGTTTGCTCAAATTCTTTTTGCAGCGTATGATGCTGCGGTGTTCCACAATGCGCGTCCTTACTTTACGGCTTGTCATGCCTACATAACGTAGTTTACATGGGCATTCGATTAGGTAGATTACATTTTTAGAATTGCAGTTTGTGTGTTTGGTTTGGTGCCAGGTTTTGTCTGTTTCTAGATTTAAGGTTTTAGTTGCTTTAGTCAAGTGACAGACGCTGCAATCACCACAGGGATAGTGACCTACTATCGCTGGGAGGCTCCATGCGTTCAGTATGGTGTTTGTCATGGGGGTAGGTCTTTCCTTTGGTCTTGTGGAGACCAAGCGGTCCCTGAGGCTACCTGCTTTTTATAGGCAAAAGTGGGGGTCCCAAGAGAGGTTACCAGTATTGAGTAAGCGCCAGTTTCTCTTAATTATTTTGGCCACCTGATTGGAGGCTGCATTGTACGTGGTGACACAGGTAAGTGGGGTTGGAGTATTTTCCCGTGTATTGTCTTCCAAAGGGATTCTCTTGGTTGGTTACGTGCCCGTTTGTTGGTGATCCGAATGATTTTATCTGGGTAGCCACGTTCCCCTAACTTCTTTGCCAGCGCTGATGATTGTGTTTTGTAATCCTCTATTTGGCTACAATTGCGACGTATGCGCAAAAATTGGCCATATGGAAGGTTTTCCCGGAGAGGCCTGGGGTGGAAACTACCAAATTGAAGCAAGGAGTTTCTTGAAGTTGGTTTGTAGTAGGTGGTTGTCCGGAGTTTGCCCGCTATGGCCATGATGTTGAGATCCAAAAGCGATTTTGGAATTACTGGCACTGCTGGTGAATCGTAGGAAAGGGTCCCGTCCATTCAGCCATGTGAGAAAGGAGGTCAATGAATCATTTGATCCTGTCCATATCAGGAGGATGTCGTCTATGTAACGGCGCCAGAATCGAATGTTTTGGCTGTATGGGTTATTAGTTGGTAGAATGTGTGTTTTCTCAAAGTGGTAGACGTAAAGTCCAGCCACACTGGGAGCAAAAACACTGCCCATAGACGTGCCGTTCGTCTGTAAGTAGAAATCGCCCTCAAATTCAAAATAATTATGTTTGAGGGCTAAAGTTGCGCATTGCAAAATGAATTCTCTTGGCGTGGTGTGTTCCCAAGTGGATTCTTGTAACATGGTTCTGAGGACCCTAATAGTGTCGTCCTGTGGGAGGCTGGTATATAGGCTTTCAATGTCCAGTCCCACTAGGAGTTGGGACTCGGGATCAAAGTCGATGTCCTGAATCAGGTTCAGTAGATGTTTTGTGTCCTTGATGTACGTGGACGACTTTTGCACCATAGGGTTTAGGAAAAAATCACAGAAACGTGATAGCGGTTCCAATAAGGAGTTGATTCCTGACACTATTGGGCGACCAGGTGGTGGTCTTGTTTCCTTATGAATTTTGGAACTGTGTAGAAATATGGTATTCTCGGCTTTTTGATGCAGAGGAAGTCTGCCTCCTGTTTAGAGATCTTATTAAGTGCCTCTGCTGTCTCTACCAGTGAGATAATGGTGTTCTGCAGTGTGGTAGTAGGGTCTTCCTGGAGGCGTCTATAGTTTCTGGCGTCACTCAGTAGTCTTCTACATTCATTGGTGTAATCCATTTTGTTCTGGATGACTATACCGCCCCCTTTGTCCGCTGGTTTTATGACAATCTGGGGGTTGTCTTGGAGATTGTGTACAGCTTCCCTTTCTTTTTGGTGAAGTTGTTAAAAGGTTTGGGTTGTTTCAGTTCCTCAATTTGGTTAAAGACCGCCTGTTCAAAGGCGGCTACTTCAACTGGGATACATACTGGTGGTGGTAAGAAAGTGGACTTAGGTCTAAGTCCTGTTTCATTGCTTAGGCGTGTAGTCTCTGTCGGCGGCTGTTTCTCAAAGAATGCCTTTAGTTTTAATTTACGGAAAAATTCGGCCAATTCCACCTGAAGTTGGAATTTGTCTAGACGGGTCGTGGGCACAAATGAGAGTCCTTTGTTGAGGACCCTTTCCTCCGTCATGGAGAGTGAAGTATCTGACAGATTAAACACCAGGGATGGTGTGTGTTGATTGGTTTTATTTATCTCATCCCACTGGGTCCTGGTTGTGGTTCCTTTGTTTTGCTTCTGGTTGCCCCTGCTGGTCCCTCTTCGTCCGACCAATGTACTTGGGGTTGATTTCGTCTCCTTCCTCTGGTACGATGGCCTCTCCCTAAAAGGGGGCGTTGGTTGGGTTGGTAGTAGACCTGTGGACCGGGTTGGTACATTGGTGGCCATCCAAAGAATGGGTTCTGTGGTGGTGGGTTGTATAGTGGTGGGCCATAATGTTGGCCTTGGTGATGGTATGTACCCCATGGTTGTCGCCATTTTGGTGTTCTTCCTCTGTTTCGCGTGTTGTTTGCACTGCCAGTACTGGATCCACTGGAGAAAGAACTATCATCCTCTGAATTATCTGATTTGGATTCCTGTCGTTGGGGTATAGAGTAATTTTCATCAGCATATGGATAAGCTTTATTGTATGAGAACCGTTTGAGGTCCTTCTGGAATTTGTTGATTTTGGACTGGGTAAGGTACTCCTTGTATTCTGTCACTTCCCTATTGGTTTCTTCCAATTTTTCTTGAAACATGTGAGGGTTGTTTTAAAGTGGTTCTCGGTTGCTTGAATGTCAATAATCATGGCATCAGAGAGGCGTTTAGCGGTCTTTATAATGAGCACTAACCAGTCCCTGGTGCAATGCCACGCTATCTGTGCCCAGTCTTTCCTGAAGGAGGCATCCTCCAGGAAAATCCTGGGAGCATTGGTCACTAGTAAGCCCTTAGGTGCTGTATTGGTACGGAGATACTCTGTAAGGATTACGCCATGTAAAATGGTGCGAATTCTATTGCGCTTTTGTTCAGTGAGTTTGTCCCAGTCAGTTGTCTGGGCTATTACTTGGGATATGTTAACATCAGCCATTAGAGGTGGGTTAGAAAGAATTTCACTGATCTCTTCTTCAGCGAAAGTTAGGCCGGGGTTCTCCGCCATGGTAAATGGCGGTGATAATGGAAATGTACTCTTACAGCTGTGCGCTGCTGATAATGGTAATAATCAAGAGAAGAGCGAGGAGATAGGGGCCAGTTCACTTCCCCTGGGTATAGTATAAGTATCAAAGGGAACTAGCTACTAAATAGGAGCTCCTAGTATGTGTATGTATGGCGACACATATGTGTTTTTAGAAGACCCTCACTCACCAACCTAGTTGGTGACATGCTTCATCATCGGGTCCCACCCAAGGTACCGAATGTACCTTGGGTGTGCTGCGACAGCCTGGATACAGCGGAGCTGGTTCTGTGCAGTGAGTGTGCAGTGAGAGTGAGATGAGTGTGGTTTAAAAAGCTGTCCGTAGGGTCCCGTTCAGGTAACAGAAGGACTATTTTAATGTATGGGCCACCTTTTTAACCTCACACACATAAGGTCCTGAAGAAAGCCAGCCCAGTATAGAGAGACTGGCTGAAACATGTTGACCAGGATATCGGAACCTAATTAACTCCAGAGATATCCACCTCTCTTTTTTAACCACTGCCGAGGGCCCATACATTAAAATAGTCCTTCTGTTACCTGAACGGGACCCTACGGACAGCTTTTTAAACCACACTCATCTCACTCTCACTGCACACTCACTGCACAGAACCAGCTCCGCTGTATCCAGGCGTCGCAGCACACCCAAGGTACATTCGGTACCTTGGGTGGGACCCGATGATGAAGCATGTCACCAACTAGGTTGGTGAGTGAGGGTCTTCTAAAAACACATATGTGTCGCCATACATACACATACTAGGAGCTCCTATTTAGTAGCTAGTTCCCTTTGATACTTATACTATACCCAGGGGAAGTGAACTGGCCCCTATCTCCTCGCTCTTCTCTTGATTATTACCATTATCAGCAGCGCACAGCTGTAAGAGTACATTTCCATTATCACCGCCATTTACCATGGCGGAGAACCCCGGCCTAACTTTCGCTGAAGAAGAGATCAGTGAAATTCTTTCTAACCCACCTCTAATGGCTGATGTTAACATATCCCAAGTAATAGCCCAGACAACTGACTGGGACAAACTCACTGAACAAAAGCGCAATAGAATTCGCACCATTTTACATGGCGTAATCCTTACAGAGTATCTCCGTACCAATACAGCACCTAAGGGCTTACTAGTGACCAATGCTCCCAGGATTTTCCTGGAGGATGCCTCCTTCAGGAAAGACTGGGCACAGATAGCGTGGCATTGCACCAGGGACTGGTTAGTGCTCATTATAAAGACCGCTAAACGCCTCTCTGATGCCATGATTATTGACATTCAAGCAACCGAGAACCACTTTAAAACAACCCTCACATGTTTCAAGAAAAAATTGGAAGAAACCAATAGGGAAGTGACAGAATACAAGGAGTACCTTACCCAGTCCAAAATCAACAAATTCCAGAAGGACCTCAAACGGTTCTCATACAATAAAGCTTATCCATATGCTGATGAAAATTACTCTATACCCCAACGACAGGAATCCAAATCAGATAATTCAGAGGATGATAGTTCTTTCTCCAGTGGATCCAGTACTGGCAGTGCAAACAACACGCGAAACAGAGGAAGAACACCAAAATGGCGACAACCATGGGGTACATACCATCACCAAGGCCAACATTATGGCCCACCACTATACAACCCACCACCACAGAACCCATTCTTTGGATGGCCACCAATGTACCAACCCGGTCCACAGGTCTACTACCAACCCAACCAACGCCCCCTTTTAGGGAGAGGCCATCGTACCAGAGGAAGGAGACGAAATCAACCCCAAGTACATTGGTCGGACGAAGTGGGACCAGCAGGGGCAACCAGAAGCAAAACAAGGGAACCACAACCAGGACCCAGTGGGATGAGATAAATAAAACCAATCAACACACACCATCCCTGGTGTTTAATCTGTCAGATACTTCACTCTCCATGACGGAGGAAAGGGTCCTCAACAAAGGACTCTCATTTGTGCCCACGACCCGTCTAGACAAATTCCAACTTCAGGTGGAATTGGCCGAATTTTTCCGTAAATTAAAACTAAAGGCATTCTTTGAGAAACAGCCGCCGACAGAGACTACACGCCTAAGCAATGAAACAGGACTTAGACCTAAGTCCACTTTCTTACCACCACCAGTATGTATCCCAGTTGAAGTAGCCGCCTTTGAACAGGCGGTCTTTAACCAAATTGAGGAACTGAAACAACCCAAACCTTTTAACAACTTCACCAAAAAGAAAGGGAAGCTGTACACAATCTCCAAGACAACCCCCAGATTGTCATAAAACCAGCGGACAAAGGGGGCGGTATAGTCATCCAGAACAAAATGGATTACACCAATGAATGTAGAAGACTACTGAGTGACGCCAGAAACTATAGACGCCTCCAGGAAGACCCTACTACCACACTGCAGAACACCATTATCTCACTGGTAGAGACAGCAGAGGCACTTAATAAGATCTCTAAACAGGAGGCAGACTTCCTCTGCATCAAAAAGCCGAGACTACCATATTTCTACACAGTTCCAAAAATTCATAAGGAAACAAGACCACCACCTGGTCACCCAATAGTGTCAGGAATCAACTCCTTATTGGAACCGCTATCACGTATCTGTGATTTTTTCCTAAACCCTATGGTGCAAAAGTCGTCCACGTACATCAAGGACACAAAACATCTACTGAACCTGATTCAGGACATCGACTTTGATCCCGAGTCCCAACTCCTAGGGGGACTGGACATTGAAAGCCTATATACCAGCCTCCCACAGGACGACACTATTAGGGTCCTCAGAACCATGTTACAAGAATCCACTTGGGAACACACCACGCCAAGAGAATTCATTTTGCAATGCGCAACTTTAGCCCTCAAACATAATTATTTTGAATTTGAGGGCGATTTCTACTTACAGACGAACGGCACGTCTATGGGCAGTGTTTTTGCTCCCAGTGTGGCTGGACTTTACGTCTACCACTTTGAGAAAACACACATTCTACCAACTAATAACCCATACAGCCAAAACATTCGATTCTGGCGCCGTTACATAGACGACATCCTCCTGATATGGACAGGATCAAATGATTCATTGACCTCCTTTCTCACATGGCTGAATGGACGGGACCCTTTCCTACGATTCACCAGCAGTGCCAGTAATTCCAAAATCGCTTTTTGGATCTCAACATCATGGCCATAGCGGGCAAACTCCGGACAACCACCTACTACAAACCAACTTCAAGAAACTCCTTGCTTCAATTTGGTAGTTTCCACCCCAGGCCTCTCCGGGAAAACCTTCCATATGGCCAATTTTTGCGCATACGTCGCAATTGTAGCCAAATAGAGGATTACAAAACACAATCATCAGCGCTGGCAAAGAAGTTAGGGGAACGTGGCTACCCAGATAAAATCATTCGGATCACCAACAAACGGGCACGTAACCAACCAAGAGAATCCCTTTTGGAAGACAATACACGGGAAAATACTCCAACCCCACTTACCTGTGTCACCACGTACAATGCAGCCTCCAATCAGGTGGCCAAAATAATTAAGAGAAACTGGCGCTTACTCAATACTGGTAACCTCTCTTGGGACCCCCCACTTTTTGCCTATAAAAAAGCAGGTAGCCTCAGGGACCGCTTGGTCTCCACAAGACCAAAGGAAAGACCTACCCCCATGACAAACACCATACTGAACGCATGGAGCCTCCCAGCGATAGTAGGTCACTATCCCTGTGGTGATTGCAGCGTCTGTCACTTGACTAAAGCAACTAAAACCTTAAATCTAGAAACAGACAAAACCTGGCACCAAACCAAACACACAAACTGCAATTCTAAAAATGTAATCTACCTAATCGAATGCCCATGTAAACTACGTTATGTAGGCATGACAAGCCGTAAAGTAAGGACGCGCATTGTGGAACACCGCAGCACCATACGCTGCAAAAAGAATTTGAGCAAACTTACAGACCATTTCCTCACTACAGGACATACACCTAATGACATCAGGTGGACGGTCATAGAACAGATCACATGCCATAGTAACACTCATGAGAAAATCCTTCTGCAGAAAGAACAACGTTGGATATATCGTCTTTCCACTAATAACACAGGATTGAATGACAATATACCGTGGAATAGTATTCACGTTTGACTATATGTACTTTTCTCACTACAAAAAAACCCCCTATGTTTTGATTAAGAGCCCTCAAATACCTATGTGTCCTCATCATGACCACTTCCTTATGTACTACTTATTTATACACTGCACCATGCAGAGGGTAATATATGCACACCCGATCCAGGCATATAACGAGTCTTCAACTAACAGGCGTCCCACTTAAAATCGGCGACCCACAAAATATTGCTAAAATATCCTGAACATATGTACGATACCCACATGCGGGGCACCAACACGTGTGCATATGGTTAAACGTCCCCTAGGAGGCAGTCCCAGCACGGAGTCCTGTCTATCCCCGAGGAGATATACCCAAACAACCAACATTCTAGCGCGCGTTCCTCAGTACAATACAGCCGATAAAAATATCCTTTTTAATTATAAAGTTAAGTAATACCATAAAGGGAATTTCCAGACATTTAACTTATTTACAAGTATTCCTAATTTAACTTTATCCATACGCAGCGTAAACACACAAACACGTGCGCACGCTTTCTTCTCTGTTTATCCTCGCAGGTGCAAGGAATGGAAACTGATCACCCGCACCTGGAGGTCGTTAGAGAAAACCTGCTTTTACCGGCAGAATCTGCTAAGGTATTTAAACTCCCATTGCGTACCAGTCATTCACCGTCGGAGTTCCGATGCGGCCAGACTAGGTACGGAGACGGGCCCTTGATCTTGAAGAAGTAAGTGGGGCTCTGTTCAGTGGGGTTCCAGCCAGAGAGGGACTCATAGTCCTGCAGTAATATGGCACGCCAGCAACTTACGATGCATGTGCTTTTACTGTTTACTCCTTTTCATTTTTTTCCATTTTCTTTTCCGAAAACACACAGAGTGTGACAATAGGTCGGGCCCCCCACGGAACTCATGGGGCATTTCTCAGACAATTCCTGAGTGAGCAAACATGGTTTTACCTTTTTATCCCTTTATTTATCACCATGTAATATCGCATATTGATTTTCACCTGTTAACGCATATATAAGAGGCGTATACATTGTTTTGATCTAATTACAATGCACTAAAACGCCACGGTCCGTCCTCACTACGCAATTTATTCGATTAGAGCACGGACACCACGCTCCTGATTCACAATAATAGATGTGCTTAAACAACAACATCTAAATGGATCAATGTGTATGTTTGTCTATCGTCTTTTTTTACCCCCTATAACAGGTATGCGTCGCCAGAGGAAATCATCCTCCATCACATAATGCACCTTAGCGAGTGCACCACATAGATGGTCTCTTACACACTTTGTTCCAGACCACCTTTTTAACCTCACACACATAAGGTCCTGAAGAAAGCCAGCCCAGTATAGAGAGACTGGCTGAAACATGTTGACCAGGATATCGGAACCTAATTAACTCCAGAGATATCCACCTCTCTTTTTTAACCACTGCCGAGGGCCCATACATTAAAATAGTCCTTCTGTTACCTGAACGGGACCCTACGGACAGCTTTTTAAACCACACTCATCTCACTCTCACTGCACACTCACTGCACAGAACCAGCTCCGCTGTATCCAGGCGTCGCAGCACACCCAAGGTACATTCGGTACCTTGGGTGGGACCCGATGATGAAGCATGTCACCAACTAGGTTGGTGAGTGAGGGTCTTCTAAAAACACATATGTGTCGCCATACATACACATACTAGGAGCTCCTATTTAGTAGCTAGTTCCCTTTGATACTTATACTATACCCAGGGGAAGTGAACTGGCCCCTATCTCCTCGCTCTTCTCTTGATTATTACCACAAAACATGTTGACCATCCACACTTTGATAGCCCTTTAGGAACATTATTCCCACATAGGGGCACACGCACAGTTTTTAACCAGGCTAGAGCTACCTAATACATTAATATTTGATCTTAGTAGGACTGCTCCAGACCTATTTTACTTATCTCCCCCCCGTGCACTACTCAGCCCCCACACCCGCACGCACCTAATGGCTTCTTCAAAAGATCCCCGATAAAGAGCCCCGATTCCAGGAGCCCGTCAGGCATTGCAGCGCCGGCCTGGCGAGGGGAAAACGCCCAATGATGAAGCATGACACCTCTCGGGGTGTGTGAGGGCATCATGAAGAAAGACCTGTCTTTCCCCCACGTCCAGACAGGAACTGCACACTCCCTTTAGACTTGAGCTTCCTCCGGAGCCTGTGTGCAGGACCTCTAAACTCGGCTCCCTGTCCCTCTTTTGTTAAATATACTTTTAGAAAGTTGACATTTTCCTGCCTTACCCATTTAGTGCCTGTAACCTGTCTCTGGTCACATGCCTGTGAGTAGCTGATAGTTGGACTTTGTGCATCCCTCCTAGACAGCCACACACAATAGGGAGTTAGGTATGCCTGGATGGGCCATCACTGGCAGGATGGGAGGGAGGAGCTGGGCGCAACCCCACTTGCACATGAAAAGGCTGTGTTCTGCCTCCACACAAAGGGCTGCATACCCCCTGTAGTTAGACGAGAGCCAGAGCAGGGGAGGCAGGATGCCTGGGGACTTCACAGGGAAACGTCTGGAAGTTTCTCCCACACTTCAAAGGCACAACTGGGTACAAAGACTGCCAAGAAGAAGGATTGCTGTGCTACTGAAGGACTGCCACTCTGCTGGACTGCACTCTGCGGGACTCCTGCTTTGCTGTGCTGACCTGCTGCCTGATGCCCTCTTGCCTGCGTGACAAGGATTGGACCTGCATCTCTTGAACCAAGAGTGACTCCAAGGGCTAGTTGGCTGGCATCCTGATCTGAAGCTCCAGGGACATAACAGGCTTCTAGCCACCTTGCATCTATACCTTGACTCTGCCATCTATGAGTCTACCCTGCCAAGTGGTGCCACCCCAGTCCTGAAACCAGCAAAGTGGGTTTAAGGTGCTTTGCCAGTCTCTATGGGACCGATGCATCTCCTCTGCTGTGCGGCACAGGCCCTCGCATCCCTCTTTAGCGGCTGCCTCGCTGACGATGCTGGACTCCGCACCATAGCCTTCCAGCTCTCCAGAACCGACGCATTGGCCAGCCTGCGCATTGCATCTCCAATGCTGAAATTCACATTGCATTTCCCATTGACGGGATCTACGATGCCGACGCAACAGGCCCTCGCACTGCAGCCTCACCGCATCTCGGAACCAACACATCGCCTCGGCTGCGCAACACATTTTCGATGCAGGTCCATGCCCCTCTCTGCAATCCGAATTTAAGGTACTTTAGTTCAGCAGGTCTAAATGGGTCCGTATAGCCAGCTCACATCATCACAGAAGGCCTGACCTTGTGACTTTGTCCCGATCCGGCCGACCACATATCCACAGTTGGCGCGTTGCATCTCTTGGAGCTATTTTCTCAAAAAACCTTACATTTCAATATTTTCAGTTCTAGTAATGGGATGTTTATCGTTTTGGTTTTGTTTTATTTTTCAAAAAGTACTCTATTTTTCTGTTCTGTTGTGGGCTCCTTTCGTGGTGTGTTTTCACTGTGCTACTGTTTGAAGTGTTGCACAAATACTTTACACATTGCCTCTGAGTTAAGCTTGTCTGCTCTGTGCCAAGCTGTTGCTTGTGAATTCTCCCTTAGAAGATTTGTGGTTGCTGCTTGAGAAGAGTTACAACCCCCTCAACCAGTATTCCAATGTCTTACAACTGTTATTTACAACAGTTAGGAATGATTGAAGTGTAGTGTGAGGCGCTAATGAATAAAAACATTTTATCATGTAATAAAAATAATTATGAAAAGCTAACGTAAAGCTGATCCATTTTAAGTATGCCCCAACTAAATCTTAGATAACAGGAGTCACCATGTTTTCCAATTTATGCAGAATCATTGACACAGATGTTGTCTGACCTTATCATTCCAAGAACTGTGAAAGTGTCAAGTCATTCAGACAGTGACATAGATATAACACCTGATGCGACATCAGTTTGGGCCAACTATCTAGTTATCACTATGCCAAGGTCAAATAAGAGCAAACACAAACATATAATCAAACCAGTGTTGTCTGAATTGATGTCCATTTACCTTATATGGTCATAAGGATATGTGTGGAACATACACCTTGATGTACATTTTCTGGATCAGAAATTCCGGAAGGTATGTAGATGTGCAGTAAATAATAATCCTGCCATACTTTATAAGGCTATTGCAAGTCACAGAGGAGTTCTCTGACCATACAGAGGAATTAGATCAAAGGCAGAGTTCCTATATAGGGTCTTGGAACACAGAGCTGACTAGCAATATCCTTATAATGTATGGCAGCAGGTACTTCATTATTATCAAACATTGTCACACCGTCACCCTTCCCACAAACCGCTTAATTCCTGTGTGTGTTGGTCTTTCATATGAAAGAGATAGGATATTTGCAAACATGAAGTAGAACATTAGAATCTCTAATGCAAAAGTTAACACACCTCAAAAATCAGTTAGATATTTTTTGCAAAATGATATTAGAATCAGTTTAATACAGGTCAGATTTAAAAATAAAATACCTTAGCTCAGCATGTGTAGAAATATGTAGAGGGATTCTATCATTCCTATAATTATCTAAAGTGTGCAAAAAATAAACATGCTGCCATAAATCTCTCCTTTCTGCTTATGTTCATCTAGAAAAACAGATTCGAAGAAGTAGATGGCATGTTTTGCTTTTGTTTTTTAAATAAAGTTTTAGTTATACTTCCTGTGCTGCCTTTCCCTTTGGTTGCTGGCTCTGGCAGCAGACATTGTGAAGTCAGAACTCAACTGTAATAAGTTATTACAGTTGAGCAACTAGCTACCTAATTTCTTAATTACAGGCGACTAGAGACGTCACAAGTTGCCTGTAATAAGGAAATTAGAGACACTCTTTTATAGAGGGATTGATCCCAACAATATAATACGTCTCAATGTATACTCACCTTGATGATGTAGTGATAGTCGATATTGTGGATGCAATATTGATGCAGGTCGCATCATGTATGTTGGTGGTGATGATGTACCCAGGTAGATGGAGCCACACCGAGCTTTGCGGAGACTTTCAATAGAGGTAGAGACAAACAACTAAATGGTATCCCTTCTTAAATTGTTGGATGGGGTGGACTACTTGCACTATAAAGTGTTTTTACTTAAGATGCCTTTTGTTGATTTCAGCTGAAAACACATTCATACACATACGTATAGAGACCCCCAGGAACAAAGCAAGGACGTGGAGGGCTTTGGGCAAAATATCAACACTCCTTGTACACTAATAAGGAAGCAGTGCTTCTGCATTTGGTGTCTACTTTGCATTATGCAATTATTGTATTCGTACATCATAATTCTATATACCAATTCTATATACATTACAGTTATTACATGTTAAGGATAATTACCGTGGGAAAATATTTTCATTACCTATGCAATGGGAGCACGTGACACCACTACAAAAGGGGCAGCGCAGGCCAGAGTATGGGTGACTGCAGCGGTAGGCCCATGGGCAAGGCTGCCATTGCAGACAGGGCCGGATTAGGAACACAAACCAGCCCTGGCAATTCAGATGGACCGGCCCCCAGAGTGGGTGGGGGGCATTTGGGGGGTGCTAGTGAGAATCACTGCTGCCACTTTTGTTACAGGGGGCCGATATTGCAGCACGGCTGTAAAACCGGCCCCCAGTAACAAAACCGGCCCTCACTGCTCTTAAACCAGCCCCCACCCTCCCGGCTCACCGGGAAAACGCCCCCTACGGCCAGTCCGGCCCTGATTGCAGGGTACAAGATCTACTCATCATCCTACTCGCCAATGTGGCACAACCCTTCACCTGATTGTATGTGAGCTCTTCGGTAGAGAGAAATTGTGTAGCTTCCGTGCCATATTTCCAGAATGGAGCTTGGCAGTAAGTGTTGTTGGCAGTGACGTAGCGTGAGTGGGGCCACAGGGAGGTGCAAAATTCTTAGGGGCATTCTTAGGGGCACAACATTTTAATAGGGGCGCAAAATTTTAAAAGAAAAGTGGAAGGATACTTACCTTGCCTGCTTGCCACGGGCGCTGACAACCCACCCTACGCTCCTGGTTACTGGGGCAATATAATACTCAAAAAGCACTGCTTTTTCCCTCTCCCAACTTCACTGTATGAGAACTAGGTTTCCTTTCAAAAATGCATATGTTTCCATATTGTCTGCTGCTATTATAAAAGCTGAGTTCCGATTGTGTATGCCACGTGGATACTGAATGCTTTATTTATTTGGTGGATACAGGGTTCTGGGCTACACTGATAGTTGGGCTACCTTTATATCCCACGGTTGTGGCCTCGAGTATCTTATGTGGCAGACTCCTATCCCCTGGTTGCCCATTGGAAAGTAAGGGGGCAGGTTTGTTAACCTGTCTGAGATGGTCTTCCGTGCCCTGGAAGTTGGTTTGATCTTAAGTGTGGGGACTAATTATCTTTCCGTCTACAATGCTCGGGCTCAGAGGCACGGATGCAACCCCGTTCGAGGTGGTACCCTTTAAAATCGGCCATCTTTTGGGCCCCTCTATGTAAATACTTGGATAAGTGTTTGTAAGGACAAGCACAGGACCTTTTGCGTTCAGTTCATTCTGTGGTTATGGCGACTGACTCTGGCTTCTTTGCATCACTTCCTAATAGCACCAAACTTGCAAGCAAAACAACAAAAGGCTACAATCTTGGAATCAAAATGCTCTGCAACATAAGTACATCCAAACTGACTGAAGGACAGCCATGCCTTTCTATAGGAAGGACCCAGTGGTATTCTTAAACTACTTTTGGCATCTATGTCCTCTACAGTTTTGTTCTTGTCGATCCAGTGTCCCGTCTGCTTGATGCCGCAGGAGGGAGAAGTGTGGCTTCAGCCACACCGGATTATGAGAACTCTAGAGGTTTACTATGGCAACTGGTTCAGCTGAATGTGAAACTGCAGAATGCATGTGTCTATGGCAACCGCCCCAAACAAAGAGGAGCAAAGTGAATGTCAGTGGCCGAACAGCACAATACATTCCCATCAGTAATCTTCACTGCAACTTCTATTTTCTATCCTTACATTATATGTTCCATGTACACATCATCATAGGACATTGAAAGGACATGGCCAATGCTTAATTTCAGCCGGTGGTTGTCGGTGGGGCCCACCAGCACTCATTTTTGGGGACCGGCACTTATTTGTCTTGATCATTTACTGAGAGCATGAAAGGGAAAAACACACAAAGGGGAAAGAAGGAAGAAGAGAAAAACGGAAAAGTGTCTCAAAAAGAGAAAGCAGGAACTAACCTGCAAGAGTGAATTAAAGGCGCAGGGAGTGTCTGGTAGTGGATTTAAGAGGCATGAGGTGGATTTTAGTCTATGATGCTGTGGTATTCAGCGCGCCGACATTTAATAGCACCGGTCCAGGGCTTCTGAGCAGAGCTTTGGGCACTGGCACTTATTCTTTTGCTAATTAAGTACTGTATACAGCATAATTACTAACTGCATATTTAGAACTGCCAACATTCTGTAGTGAGACCACTGCATCCCATTCTTTTCACAAACCTTCACAATTAATTGCACTATCTCACCTTTCCATGATTTTTGCATTCAGGGCCGCATTTATAAAGGGCCCTTGCGGCACTTTTGCGCCGCCGGAACGTCACTTTTTTTACATTCCAGTGGCGCAATGTGCCGCAGCATATTTACAAGGCCACATAAAGCCCTTTACGTGGCTTTTCATGGCCTTGTAAATATGTGCCTCTTTCACGCAGAACACTGCGTGAAAGGGGCTTTCCATGAGTGTTCCCACTTAACACCCATGGAAACTGAAGCATTCCCAGATTTACGAAGCATCGTAAACCTGGGAATGCGTCACGATCTACCGCCACCCCAGGGGTGACGTTAGGGAGGCGCAACGAGAAGAAATGTTTTCATTTCTCTGCGTTTTTTCCTTTTTCTATGTATGCTGCATTCTGCAGCACACATAGAAAGAGGAATCTGCAGGAAGTGTCCATTCCTGTACAAAATCAATCAGCCCCAAAACTCTGACACCCTTGCACCATGGTGCAAGGGTGCCTGCATTGGCGCATGGCAGCCCATTGTGCGCCAACGCAGGGGAAAAGGGCAGGAATGCTCCATCTGTCATAGATACGGCGCATTCCTGCCCTTTTGTTTTGACGTAGGGCAGCGCAGTAAGATTGCTTGCGGCGCTGCCCTGCGCCAAAATCTCATAAATGAGGCCCTCAATGTTTTATCAAAACCTGTAGGTTGAGAATCTGATACCGAATTTCATGCTCAAACTTTCATAATGTATTACAGTTTCAGAACTCATAGAGGATTCTGGGCCTGATTTAGAGTCTGGCATTGACAAGACAGACTCTAAATCAGCTTGTAATCGGCATATATTGTGCTTTTTGTGCTGATGTGGGGCAACAAGCAAACTACCAGGTTCATAGCATGCTGCAGTGAACAACTTGTTGACAATGATTGCAGAAGCAATGACTTTTGTGTTGAAAGTGGCATTAACACTGCGGGTATCATTTAGGGTTGGCAGCCTGTCAAATTTAGGGTTGCCGTGGGTATCTTTCTAAGGAGAAGGTCTAAATAAGGTAATGGAAAGCAGAGCAACGCGGATGGGACACCCTCATTTATTTTGGCATGTCATGTTACCCCCGCCCCCTTCCAAATGTGACCCAGTGGCAGGCTGTGCAGTTATGCACGGGTGTTTCAAAAATTGTGCACCGTCTGCTAGATGCAACTCTTTGACGTGTACACAAAGCATTCATCCAAACAGCTTTCAGTGCTTAATTTGCAAAAGAATGAGTGCTGGTGCCCAAAGCTCTGCTCAGAAACCTGTGGGCTGCCCTATTAAATGTCTGCATAGTCTTCAACCCTCCTCATGCCTCTTTAATCCAGTAGCAGACACTCCTTGCCCCTTTTTCCTCACTTTTGCCGGTTCCTGCTTTCCGTCTTTCCACAGCCTATTCAAGTGTAAGTAGGGATGTGCCCAGCTCCCCCTTCTATGCTGCCAGTGATGGCCCATCTAGGCACACCTAATCTCCCAATTGTGTGTGGCTTATTGGAGGAAAACAAAAAGCTCAACTGTCAGCTACACCCAGTCATGTGACCAGAGACAGGCCACAGGCGCTAAATGGCTAAGGCAAGAAAATGTCAACCTTCTAAAAGTGGCGTTTTAAGAATTGCAATTTAATATCTGACTTCACTATGAGTTACGATTTTAAATTGTGATTCCAGAGATAACAAACATTAACTGGTTATCTCTATCCTATGGGAAAGATAGGCCTTGCAGTAGTGAAAAACACATTTTAGAGCTTTTCACTACCAGGGCATGTAAGATTGGACGAGTGAAACTCACACGCCCCGAAGATGGGGGGGCTTGGCTCTCTCAAACCTACTATATGCGGACGACCTCGTCCTCATTAGCTGGACTCCAACCGGCCTTCAACGCCTGCTCGACGCAACATCTAACTACTCAGAAGAGAACGGACTGAACATCAACCGGGAAAAAACAAAGTTCATGAGTGTGAACTCAAGGCGAACAAAGGTACCCTACTGCTGGCATCTGGCAACACAACAGCTGTTAGCTGTGCAAGAGTATAAATACTTGGGAGTCAGTATTGACATCAAAGGAAATTTCGCCGCCCAAAGAGAGGCCATAAAAAGGAGGGGGACAGCGACGGCCGTGGCACTAAGAAATCTAAAACACAAGATCTCCGGCACAAGCTTCTCCTCACTGACACGGTGATTCAGGCGAAACATATAGCATCTATCACCTACGGAAGCAAGGCTATGAGAAGGAGAGATGCAGATACACTGGATGGCACTATATCAAGAGCATTACGAATGATCTTTGGCCTGCTGAGATACACATCTCCTGCACAACTGAGACTATAATTTGGGATTCAAAGGCACGAGCTGGCCTGTAAAGGAGCGTACATCAAAAGATGGCACAAGATTAAAAAGGGGAATCCAGGGACCCTAAATGCTCACTTATGAGAAGAACTGCAAGCCAAGGAGACGGGCCTGTCCAGACGCTACCTGGATGAGTCATTAGAGCAACTAGGTCTACAAGACCTCTGGGAGACATCTGGGACGAGTGAGAGCTTTAAAAAGCTAGTCAACAAAACCATTAAAAGTCTCCCTAATGGAGGACAAAGCCACCCTTTCAGGGAGAGCACACGGCTGGTTCACCATACAGAGCTACACTAAGGCCATGCCTCAAATGTACCTGTGCATCAGCTTTTCCAAACCCATCAAAGAGAAGCTCCTGAAGTTCCGCCTAGGTATACTGCCATCTGCACTCCATCTCCCGCCCAGACTATGCCCCCCTGACTCCAACAACTTGTCGAGTCTGTGGGGAAGGAAATGAAGACATTCCGCACATGCTGTGTATATGCAGAGAGCTATTAAGGGAATGGCGAGTATTACTCAGACCACTCTTTAACAGCAAAAAAATATGTTCATGCAGACAAGCGGTTTAAGCAAGTTTCTCTGGAGAGGATGTCCAGCTGAGTTGCCGCCTGGTTAAATTCCTGAGTATAGTGGAAACAAAGATAAAAGACAAAATAAAATAGCACATGACAACATATTGGAAGGACTAAGCAATTTCAAAGGAGATCACACGCGGTGGGCGCCTTAACCAAAAGAGCGGAAAATGAGCCAATCCAGCAACAATCCAAATTAAATCGCTGTTAACTCCAAGATTGCTTTTCAATTACACAAGCTATACCCTTAAACCCAACTACTGCTATTTTTGCACATACATTATGCCGTCATTCCTGCTTCCATTGACTGGGATCTGGGATCACAACACCTTAGCGACTCCACAAATCTTAATTTTGTACAATTCATTTTTACATTTCTTTCTATGTGAACTTTTGCTATTGTAACCTCGCAGGAACCTGGTTAGTTTACTAATTTTAAAAACCTCGTATTAGAAATTGTTAGCATTTTATTTTCCTCGATTTCTATGTAAATTATTGCAACGGTTTTAATTAATCATGCAAATAAACAATTACTTACTTACCAGGGCATGTAAAACTTACACGTACATGTCCTGCTTTTTAAATACATTACACCCTGCCCTCTGGGATGTCTGGGGGCCTACCTTAGGGGTGACTTATATGTATTAAAAAGGAAGGTTTCAACCTGGCAAAAGGTGTATTTTGTCAGGTCAAAATGGCAGTTCAAAACTGCACACACAGACTCTGCAATGGCAGGCCTGAGACATTTTTAAATGGGCTACTTAAGTGGGTGGCAGAATCAGTGCTGCAGGTCCACTAGTAGCATTTAATTTACAGTCCCTGGGCACATGTAGTGTCACTTTACTAGGGTCTTACAAGTAAATTAAATATGACAATTGGGTATAAGCCAATGTTACCATGTGTAGAGGAGAGAGAGCACAAGAACTTTGGCACTGATTGGTAAACATCCGGAACGACGACTCCGGAACAACGAGTTCCGGAGTCACGCACACCAAACAACGACTTGCCCGAACAACGACTTAGCCTTAACCACGCATGTGCGCGGTTAAGGCTAAGTTGGTCTAGTGTTCGGGATGGGCTGGGAGGGAGGAGCGAAGGACAGGAACAGGACAGGTAAGAGGGGTTCGGGGTAGTTTTTAGGGGGTGGGAGGGGTTCAGGGTAGTTTTTAGGGGCTGGGGGGGTTTGGGGTAGTTTTTAGGGGGTGGGAGGGGTTCAGGGTAGTTTTTAGGGGGTGAGATGTTTGGGGTAGGTTTTAGGGGGTGGGAGGGGTATGGGATAGTTTTTAGGGGGTGGTGGGGTTTGGGGTAGTTTAAAGGGGTTCGGGTTAGTTTTTAGGGGGTGGGGGTACGGGGTAGTTTTTAGGGGTGGGAGGGGTTTGGGTTAGTTTTTAGGGGTGGGAGGGATTCAGGTTAGTTATTAGGTGGTGGGGAGGTTCTGGGTAGTTTTTAGGGGGTGGGAGGGGTATGGGATAGTTTTTAGGGCATGGGATGGGTTTGGGTTAGTTTTTAGGGGGTGGTGGGTTTGGGGTAGTTTTTAGGGGGTTGGGGGGTTTGGGGTAGTTTTTAGGGGGTGGGGGTATGGGATAGTTTTTAGGGGGATGGGGGCATCGGAGCAGTTTTTAAGAGGTTGGGGGTTAATTAGGGCTCAGGGGGAGAGGGAGGGTGGTCGTAACATTAGCCACGGATGGCCGTTTACCATGCATGCCTTTACCATGAAGATCTGTGGTAAAGGAATGCGTGGTAAAAACAATCATGGTTAAGACACGGTCATGGTAGAGACCACGTTGTTAAAGTAGTCATTGTTGAGTAACTCGTTGTTCCAACATACAACCCACTGGCTAGCAGTGATAAAGTGCACAGAGTCCTAACCCTAGTGAAAATGAGGTCAGAAAAAATGGAGAAGGAAGGCAAAACGTTTGGGGGAAGACAACCCTAAGGCTGACAGGTCTAACAGCCGGGCCACTCGTAACGAGAACCTGAATCAGCATATATTAAATTCTTTATTTTATAGATGCATTGCAGACTGAAAGGAATTGTTTTCTGCTTTCTTCTTTAACTGCATCTGCTTTTTAAAATATTTTAGTCAGAGCTCAAAATACAAGCCAGACATATTGGCTTTGCCAATACTTGCTCTCATTCCTTCCCTCACAAGCCACTCACAGCCTCTTTTATTTCCAATTTTCAGAAGCCTGGGGGACCAGATGCCGAATAAAATGTACTTCCCTAATGAGTGAAGACATAAAAAAGAAAAAAAACTACTTCAATCGTATCCCTCCGCATAATCTTCCTTTGTATTATGCCTCTTCTGTGCTGAATGACATTGCACGCAGAGCACGTTACAGCTGTCCGGGAATGTGAACTGAACTCTGGTACTCATTTAAATCATATTATCGCAGTCATCTTCCTGTGTCACACTGCAAGATTGCTCTCCTGGCAGCAGCCCAGCATGTCTCAACTCATTAAGTATCAGCACTCAGACCAGCTTTGGAGCTCCAGGTGAACTGCACACTACATAGCGCGTTCAATAGGCAGGGCGCAGGCTCTGCATAAAGAAGATCTGTGGCCCATCCAGCTCTCATTTGGTCCAAGGAGCAGTATTTTGATGTGGCGGTACAGCACCTGCAAGCTTGGGAAGTGAATGGTTTGCACAGCGTGCAGCCTGATATCACCAGAGTCATTTCCGGTTCCTGGCTGTGGCTCAAGAGGGGTTTCCCTCCCTCACCATGCAAGTACAATCAATGGGAGTAGCCCAACACTGATTTCAAAAGAACATCCCCCTATATGTATCTTCAACAGCGTGAAGTCTTGCAGTAGCCTGATGCACATCCTATCAATGTTATGTTTACATGTTGGTGTCGCGCGAAGTGTGGCGCACATGCGCCTGTATCACCAAGGACCAGGATGCAGGCAGAACACTCCAAAGGGCCTTTCCTGTGATGGGGACTTTGGATGACTTATCATTGCCCGAGCTGCCCACCATATCATTTCCAGGCTCAGGCCCGAGGGCAGTGTCCACATCACAAGGCTATGGGTTTCCAAGCTCAACTCTTCCTCCATGTCATTGACAAGCTCAAACGAGAGGGAGGTGTCCACATTACAAGACAATGGATTTCCAAGCTCAACTCTTCCTCCGTGTCATTGACAAGCTCAAACGAGAGGGAGGTGTCCACATTACAAGACAATGGATTTCCAAGCTCAACTCTTCCTCCGTGTCATTGACAAGCTCAAACGAGAGGGAGGTGTCCACATTACAAGACAATGGATTTCCAAGCTCAACTCTTCCTCCGTGTCATTGACAAGCTCAAACGAGAGGAAGGTGTCCACATTACAAGACAGCGGATTTCCAAGTTCATCTCTTCCATCGGATAGACCTAGCTTCAACTTTGTTAGGGTCGCTGTTAATCATTAGCATAGAGTGCACGTGGAAGTCACTTAAGATAGCAACAGCTCCTCTTGCTGGTCTGTTCTCACATCTGGCACTACTCTGGCCGCCCTGGTCAGCGGGGCATGAAGGCTACGGCAACTACAGAAAGTGATCCGGACTCTGATCACCTTCTGGAGTTCCCACTCGTTGCCCTATCTGTTGTCCCCTCAGGAGCAAGCAGGGGGCCTTTGATGGACTAAGGATAGGAAAAGGGGTTCTTTTCTGTGATGTCACTGGGGCAAATGGATGTTTGATGCCACTTTCCCTCCCCCTGGCATTTTGGTGAGCCTAGTCTCTGACCTGTACCAAAGGTTGCAGCCATGCCTTCCCTTGCACTGGCATCAATCTCAATCTCATTTCCAGAGTCACAATTGGCCACTAATATGTCAAGGACAGGATATCAGCGCAGCCACTCTTAAGTTCTTTTCCTCTAAAATGACCCCCCCCCCCCCAGCAGCATACTACAAGAGCTGCAGTACCCGCTTTAGCAGTTTCTTTCTTAACTTGCTCACCTCTCAATTCAAGAGCCAGGAGATGCTACTTAGTATGCTTACCTTGATGGTTACCACTGTTTGGGTGATGAGGGGGCTTGGTGTTATCTCAAGAAATGTTGTTTACTTTGGAATCAAAAATGTGTCACCTGAGGCAGAAGCCACCCTTACATTATGGGCGTAGAGAGGCTTTATGTAGCAAAGCACAACCCTTGGAAACGTTAACTGCTATATCTTCGCCAATGGACCTTTTCAGATCTTGATTTATAAACCCAAGCACCTACATTTAATCCCAGACAGTTCTCCAGTCTCATGGCTGTCCTTTCAAAGGCCAAGGAATATCAGGCCCCCTGGTACCATATTATCACCCAGTGGTCGGAGGTGTCACACCAGAGGGGACATCATATCCTTTGGAAAAATCTTGCATTGCCCTTGAACAACTTGTTTCTTCCCTAGAGCAATTTATCATAGCAGACTTAATGAAAGCATAAGAATGTTTTCGACGTGTTCATGAAAAATGCAAAAATTGGCTATGAACATCAAATTAGCATCTTGGCTTCTCGTTAATTATTCAACTTCATGAATTTTTGATTAAATACAAACTTTGTTTGCTCTTCAACTGTTCTCTGGTTATCTAAGCTGCACTGTGAACCTAATGCTGTTGTCCAATACTATTAAGTGTAGCAACATTAGAATGAAAGGTCTCGTGGTGCACAGTGCAATGATTGTGGCCTCTTGATTCTGTAGTTAAAGAGCTAACGTTTTAATTCAACATGGCAAATCGAGGTCAGTCATCCTACTATGCCTGACGAAAGACACATTTTGCTTTCTATGTATTTATTTGGGGCCTCATTTATGAGAAGTGTCGCATCGCGGTGTGAAAGCAGCGATGCGTCACTTCTCAGTGCTCCCTCCTTGCGACATGATGGATGCGTCATATTTACTGTATGACGCATCACGCCGCAAGGAGTTACATATACGTCAGAATTTCTGGCATATCTGTAGGCACAAAAGTGACGCATTGCTGGAGTGTGTCACAAAAGTGGCGCAACTCCAGCAATGTGTCCTTTCACATGGGGCAAGCCCCATGTGAAAGGGCCTGCGTCAGTGTTACGCCTGCTGTGAGGAAGGAGTAAGATATTGACGCATTTGCGTCCTAGAAGTGGCGCAGTGAAATCTCATAGATTTCACTGCGTCACTTCTACGAGGCTTACTTGCGTGGGAACACCCCCCCTGCATACATTATACCTGACGCAGGTATAATGTAGCGCAGGGGTTTACAAAGTGACGCAACGGCAGCCCAAAACTGTTGCACGGCCTCATAAATAAGGCCCCTGATTTCCCAGTATATACATATGTGACCACAAAGACCTGTTCCCCAAGAGGCTGTCGTGGCATGTCTGCCAATGCTCCCAACAGGTAATCTAAGGAGACCACAACCACATGATGGGGCCCAGACTAACTATGTGAATGATTTATATTTATTCATTCAAAGCAACCCTTGGCAATTTCACTTCTTACTAGGTTGCTTATGTGCACGTACTGGAATGTGCTCCTTTTCTGTAAGCCCTATAGGAACACAAAACAATACACAAAACAATGTAAACCTATACATGGTTGGTTTGTCACCACTCAGAAAATACTGGAGCAATAAATATCTGCCCCACTGACATATTCATGTGCGAGAGAGACAGCAATATTTACAAAGATCAGTGAAACTGAAAGAGACCCATTTTCCTGGTGGTGTCATGCAGAGCTCTCAAGTGTCTAAGGTCCAAGAGTGAGTAGCACATCTGGTGCAAGTTTTTGCTTTGCATTCTGGGCTGGTAGTCTTGTTTGTTCCATTATAAAAGAAGAGGAAGTACCAGCATCAGCTTAAAAATTTCTGTGTGCAGTGCACCTGTTCTAGGTTTTATTGCTGTGGTCGCTTTGCTTTCTTTTGCAAAGGATTAGTTTCACATGGCAGAGCGTTTCACTGAAAACACTGACATCCAAGCTTTAACCCTTGGGATTTCTTCATCATCTAGGTAAGTCTGCATTTGTTTGGTATAAACATTTGGGGTCGTACAACATGCAGTGCGCGAGGGCATAATGGATGTGGGCGCCTGCTTTCTATCCCCCCTGGGGCGCTGTAGTGTTACAGAAGGTGCCACAGATGGTAGTGTGACCCCTCCTGTAATATAGACAGCGCTGGCGCACATATAGCACTGGCACTATATTAAGGGGGGTTCTTTCATTTTCATGGATGCTTGGCCGCATGCAAATGAGAGAAACACTTGGCCTTTGCACCCACGCGATAATATGGATGTAGGCTCAGAGGCAAAGAAACTTCAGGAGGTGCAAGAATGTATGCCACAAAGAGGTGGAACACATTCAGTGCGTCTCTCAAGGGCACCCTTTGAAGGTGGGAAAGAGGAACCCCCAGAGTCTGTATGTGCGCTGCAGAAAGCACAGCAGTGAGAGATGGAGCCGCAGCAATACATAGATGCGCTATGTTTGGATATAGCTGAAGTGGTATTTCCTATCCTATCCTATCATATCATCAAAAAGTATAGAGACACGAGAGTTGAGCTGTGAGAATTGGCTTGGAAGTATTCCTTTTACTGCAGTGCAAGTAGGAGTACAACCAGGGCTTAGTTTGTAAAAGAATGAGTGCCAGTGCTCGATGCTCAGAAGCCTGCGGCCTGTCAATTAAATGTTGCCACACCAAATGACAAAGCTGTGTAATCTCGAATCCACTCTATGCCTCTTTAATTCATTACCAGACTCTTCTTGCCACTTTATCTCACTCTTGCTGGTACCTGCTTTCTCCTTGTATTGATGGTTTTGCGGTCTCTCTTCCTCCATCTTTCCAATTTGTGTGTTTTTCCCTCGCTTGCACTGAGTACATATATGATGCAAACAAATAAGTGCTGATCCCAAAAATAAGTGCAGGTGACCCCCCCCCCCAGTAACCACCGGCTCAAATTAAGCACTGAGTACAACCTCCCTTGCAACTCCACATTCTGCTGGAGTACTGCTGGAAACATATAGCCCATGTTCTGCCAGTGCTGATAGTTTCCAACTATTTGATTTCAAGAAAATGTGTTTACTCTTGCCTTTCACTTTGGCATTTCCCTAGTGATGTGTAAGTTTGATCATTGAGAGAGCCTGCTAAAAAAGCTCCCCAATCCGCCTTTGATTCACTTGATAACATCATCAATTTACACAAGAACAAAATCCCAGCTACTAATTATAGAACTCTCTGCATACGAATAACCTTTGTGTTTGATGCTATTTGCAGCTCTGCTACAGACTACCCCTCAGGTCTATTCATCTGGTGTCCTCCTTTTTAAATTTTCATCTGCACGCTGTTCCTAGAACCCCTTGTGCCACATCACATTTAGATCTTTTGAGTTCTTGGGGCCAGACTTACTAACGTTTCACGCTATTCAGTGCAGCAAGACAACTTGCTGCGCTGCGTTGCGTGATTGGGAGACATCAGAAATCTGCCACATTTACAAAGATATGGCGCATTTCTGTTGCCATCTTTGCTGGCACACTGTGTGCTACCAACCCCCCATGCAGGCACGGCGCACCCTGGCACCACGGTGCAAGGGTTCCTGCTTTACAGTCAGTATTGTTTTTGTGCAGTAAGGGACACCTTCCTGCACAAACACAATCCTTAAGGCAGTTCCCTTTTTTTATGTGAGATGCGGAATGCATCACACATAGAAGAAGGAAGTAATAAGGAAAAATAAGCATATTTTTGCTCGTTACTCCAGAGTCTGGGAGGCATACCATTTTGATGGATTGTCAGGTTTACAAATCTTTGCAAATCTGGGAAGGCGCCAAAATCCATGAGTGGATTCATGAGAACACCTATATTTCATGCATGGAACGCATCCCTGCCGCAAGGCAGCGATTTGCACTGCCTTGCATTACTTTGTATTTACTAAACCATGCAGAGCCACGCAAGGTGGCTTTGTGTGGATTAGTAAATCCCACTAAGCAAACCCAAGCCTTTAGTAAATATGGCCCTTGGTTTACTGCTCTTGACAGGCCTACTAAAGCATCTCAGAGCTATTCACTCCTTACTGGGTTCAAAAAGTCCCAGAAAGATTCAAATATTGAGCTCAAAAACACAGTTTTTTGTTACACATCATTACTCCATTCCTCGTCTAAATGACCAAAATCATTACACATACGTTTGACGTGAAATCCAAGAAAATTAAAAATAAAATGTTTTTGTAAATATCCAGTAGCTCATGGTTATGGCATATCGTTTCTCTATGTAATATGATTCATCTATGTCTCCAGGCCCCATATTTTACCTCTTACACAAACCACTATTTCAGGAATAGCTACCCATCTGTTAACATCCTTATTTACCAATTTATTACAATGCACTGCAGATCTCTTTCAAGCGCTACAAATTTTAAAAAGTGCAAGCTAAAATTGGTTTGAATCCCCAGCTCTCAATAGCGGAATAAATATATAATTTAAATCCAAGTGTCCTACTTCAAGCTCCCGCACAACAGAAGCCAATCCGAAAAATATTCAGTCCAATAAGCTGACAAAATAGACCTAAAGTGAGGTTTCACAGCCCATTAACTGAGAGCAAAAGGATCTGCCACCCTCTTCTCTCCCTCCACTATCCTTCTCAATCCAAATAACTGACTAATATATCCACCACTCAAATTACTTTCATATTTCACTATACTAATTCACTACTAATCCTTTATGGGTTTCGGAGTAGCGTGCTACTCGCCGAAAAAGCACTTCGACGCCTCATCAGGGGTAGTAAGCACTATATAAATGTAATTACAATACAATACAATACATAAAACTGTATACAATGCTATTTTACATTAAATGCATTGCAAAATATGGTTAAAAAAACATTAAAATGTTTTTTTTTTTAAACAAAAAAAAACTTTTTAAAAAAAACTATATAAAACAATATGACACTAATTAAAATAAATGCGAGGTTAACTATTTTCCTCGCAGAGCTTGATGGCCTGCCTCAAGAATTTTAGAAAGTTGCCCACAGCTTTTACAGTGCTGCCCTTAAAGCAAAATAATGCTGCATCTGATATAGTTCTTATGGCCTCTGCATTACACTTTGGCCTTAAATATATTTTTGGGCGCACATCTAATAGGGCTGGGCTCAAGCACATTATGCATTCAATGGACTCTTCGGCTGACTTACACACCCTGCATGAATCATCAATGCGGCACTCTGATTTCCGTGCCCCACCGAAATCCTTAAAAAGGGAGGTAAAAAACCCTGAATCTCCAGTGGGAGTGTGTTTCAGATGAGTGTCGAATTGCACCCTGAGGCTTCTGATTGGGGTTAACAGTGTCAAAGGGAAAAAGATGAGGAAAGGCAGTGATAATGGTGTGGTGGGTCAGTGGAAATAAATGTTCACTATCTTTTCAGAGTGTAGAATGTGTGAAAATATGATCATTCAGTGACAACTAGCAAGGAGGGAAGCAGGAGGTTAAAGTTCAAGAGGAGAAAATGATCTGGGCATCATCTGTAAAAAGGTGGTAAGAGATCCCAAATATGTAGATCACCAAACAAGTGGGAGAGTGTGAGAAGGGGAGAAGGACGGAGACTCAGTTCTGGGAGAGCAGCCTCTGTCAGGGTGTGTATTTTGAGTTGATGGAGCATCAGATCCTTGGCCCAATGATGCTGGTTATCCCTAGAGAGGACAGGCTCATCAGTCATGGGGCAATTGACTGTCAAAGCTTACAGAGAGGAGTTGAGAGTGTGCAATGTGTTGCGTCAATGACGTTTGGTACTTGGGTGAGGCCCTCACATGTAGAGTGAAGTAAGTCAAGTTACTGTGCCATCCAAAATGACTTGCTTTCATGAGGCTTATCTGACAACAGACACATCATCACAAACTTTGTGTCCTACGTTGGCTCCTCGTTGAAGCAATATCCATCTTCAAGACAGTCTGCTTTACCTCAAAGCTAATTCAGTATAACTGCCTGGCATACATAGCAAAGAAACAGACAGGCAAATGCATCAAGAAAAGCTTTTGCGAGTCCTTAATTGCGAATATTAAGGAATCGCAATTAAGGACTCTCAAAAGCCTATGCATGTAGGAATCGCTATTGAAATAACGATTCCTAAACATTCCTTAATTGCGACTCGCAAATTGTGAGTCGCAATTAAGGAATGAATGGGAGATTGCATGCGCAATTTGCGAGTACCAATAGGTACTCGCAAATTGCGCATGCAATTTCAAGGGTGCAAGGGTGTCCAAAGGACACCCTGTTGCACCCCTGAAATTGCTCTGTGCACACATGTTGCACACACACATGCCCTAAGGGCATGTGTGTGTGTAACCTACAACTTTGAAAAATGCACTTTAGTGCATTTTTCAAAGTTTTTGTAAATTACCATCAAGTTTAACTTCATGGTAATTTGCGCCCCCTAGTAGCGAAATCGCTATTTGAAGTGGTTCTTGCATTGCATTTAAGGAATCGCAAAATGCGATTCCTTAAATGGAATCGCAATTTGAGAAATCCCAATTAATTGCGAATTCTCGAATTGCGAGTGCCTTGAACCTTGATGCATCGCAAATGCCCTTTTTGCGGGCGCAAACGGCCGATTTTTGCGAATCGCACCGCTTGCGCTCACAAAAATGGTTGATGCATGTACCTGAGACATCTGTAGCAGAGTCAAAATGTGCAGAGCCTGGAAGCATCAACATTCAGTAAATGCCATTGCATTCTCAAAGTCCTTCTTTGGTTGGTCATCAAAACCTGAAAACGACTTCAATTCGTGGGTCACTAGCTTTCCGATCACAGCCATAAAATGAAAAAAAGGTGTTTTTGGGAGCCGCTACCAAGCTAAGGCTCTTTGCTTTTAGGGACAGAACAGCGAGAGGCTTGTCAAGTGGCAGGGAGGAGGCCATTCTAAGAAAGAGTAGCCTTCCTGTAAGAAGCAAACAGTGATGCACAAAGCATCAAGACAAAGATTCATAGTGAACTCCCAATAGAGGTGAAGTCTGTAAGAAAATCCCTGCAGATGAGCTACATGTTGGGGGGGTTGGGGGAGTCCAACCTTTCAAGTCTAGTCACCACAGGATAGGACAGGTAGGAAAAGGCAGGGGGTAGAGGAGGGGGAGGGGTGATGAAAAGAAGAATAAGATATGAAATATAGAACATTTATTAACAACTGGGGGAGATACCTATGTGGTATGATTTGTAAGGGAGATGGGCTGGGCCAGGGATAGCCTCTGTTGAGCAGGAGTACTAAGTTTTATCTAAAACCCCTGGGCTTTGTATCAGGCCAGTTGTTCTGTAATTCGATTTATTTTGCTTTATATCTGCCTGTGCTATTGTATTTCGTATAGTTAAAATATCTAGGATTTGATAGCAGAACATGTAAATTACAGTATCTGAATGTGCATCGTTTTGGGGCCGGAACCCACAAATATACACAGTACTCAGCTGCTAAAACTGGCCTTGCCCGTGCTTAACTTAACCACTTTAATAGCTTGTCATATAGCGGTTCATATCACACTTCTGATGTGTCATAGCAAGTGCCACCCTGATCCTCCTTCCTGTTCCTGTTACTGTCAACCACACATTACTTCGGGAAAGCCTTAAACACTGGGCAGGCATCTGTGTATCTGTGCTTCAGTTGGTCAAATTATTCCGCACGTCCACAGCCAAACAGATGACAATTAATCAAATTACTCACATGCCCATCTGTTGAGGATTATCCCTCTTATGTCTTCTTTCACAGATGTATGTATCTCCCCGGCATACCTCCTAGAGCAGTACTTGAGGAACATGCAAAAGTATGCTGAGAAAATACACATCGACTTCCATTTTGATAATAGCCAGGGAACCCAACCAGACTTTCCTTTTGCTTGCACCATGGGTTACATTGACTGAAGGAGGACTTTTTGTGTATGAACGATGCAAGGACTGAGATTCTAGCATTTGAAGATACTGAGCCCACTTCACTACCTTCTACCTGGCTTGCCAACCTAGACAACGCATGTGTCGACCTCATCAAAAGTAAGAGATTTAGGATTTATTTTACACCCACCTCACATTGATTTCCAGTCAACACTGTGGCAAAGATTGTGAGCATGCAGCCTTGTCTTCTCCATAATATTCTTCAACTCCTTTCCACTGAGCACAGTCAAGCTGACTAGAGCCCTTATCCTGGCATGCTTTACCTACTACACCATCATCTACTTTGGGCATCCCCAGAAACCCATGGCAAAGGCTCAGAGACTTCAGTACTCGGCAGCCAAAATGTACCTTCACCTGTGTTAGCGGGCCCACATCATACCTGCTTTTCTAGCTTTCTGCTGGCTTGAAGTAAAATCAAGGGTTACATCCAAGGTCTTGTTCACTGTTGATAAAGTGTATTGGGGTAAAGATGCTGCATATCCACAGAGCCTGACGCCTCACTACATCTGTGCCAAAGACCTCCACTGACTGTCTCTCATCTGATAACCCAATGACGCTTCAAATAGATAAAAATGATGGCAGATCATGGGGTGAACCATTGGCGTAATGAAACTTGAGGGGACCCCCCTGAAAAGTACATGCAGCCCCCCCCCCACACACTCCAGACTCAGTCCGAAGCTCTCAGGCCAGGGACCTGCCAGTCCCAGAGCTCAGCCCCCCTGCACTGTGGGAGCTGCGGGGGCTTTTATTACGCCACTGGGGTGAACATGAACCAACAATCGGGAGCACCCTTAACCCCAGCTGAAGAGCTGGACCCAACCACATGAAGTTCAGGAGACTCCTGAAAATTGAACTGTTAGGTATTGCTTTCTATTCAGATTGGCATGGGTTAAAGGTCAGGCCGAAGGCTATCAGACATGGTTGCTACCTCTGCCCAATTGAATGCAATCTTTTCTTTCCAACAATTAAGTTTTAATTCCAGTTTTCAGTGTTCCGAAGTCTCGAGAGGCAATCAATACACATTTCAACCCAAATTTCCTCAAAAATAAACTATCCAAGTTACGGTACTCACTTTACGTGCATTATTGGCTTCCATGGGAAAAACTCATGGTCCAAAAATCACAGCAACCTTTTAGCTCTGCGAGCCATCCTGCTAGCCAATGAGATACAAACTAATATGGGCACATCATAACATTGGCCACATTTGTGAACGCAAGATAAATAAGCTTTCTGAAAGTGTTTCATGCCATTTAATGCACTACCCCCTTGTTCATCTGTATATGGCACAATCCAGTGCCCTCTTAAAGTTAGCCGATTACACTGTTATTAAAAACATGTCCTTGCAAGTTTATAACAAACGCCTACACTCGAGGCATCACACAAGACAATCTAGGCCGCAAGACTTTTCCAGACAATTACTTAACCAAATACATGCGACTGCAATTTTTTGAACACGTGTCCTTGAAAAACTCCAGGAAAAACAGACACCTCGTTCTCTTGAGGTAGAGAAAACCAGAATGGGACCCGTGGAGCTATTGTTCTTGAGCCAGCCCTCCCAGCAGAATCCATGGCAGGATCTGCCAGGGCTCGACGGCAGAGTTCAACCGTGTGTGACTTATGGCGACGCCCCCACACACTGCACGAAAAGACAAACGGAGCTGCATGCGTGAGGAATTGGGACACGTGACCCAGTGTTTGCTTGAACTGTTCTGTGATTGAGCTGACATTCCTACTTGTGTGAAAAGGTCAAGGAGGTAATAAAAAGGCTGAGCGCCAGGCAACGCGCAGCACTGTGCTGTTAAAAAAGAAATTGCTTAAAGAGCAGAAAAACATAATCTGATATAACCATAAAAGGTAAAGTATTTTATGCCAAACTAACAAAAGGTGATGGGAGTAATGCTTGTAATTTGTCTAACCACTGCCAATCGCTTGAGGTAGCATTCCAATCCATCATTCTTTTGTCCACCATGCCACCTCAGTTTGAACTCAGCCATATGCATTCTTCACCCTGCTCCAGTAGGAACAGTCCAGCCCAAAAAAACAGGCCAGATCCTGACTGAACTGGAAACACAACAACCCAAGACTAGCTTCACCTTGATTGGGGCACTTTAGTCACTGGTAGCTTGGTTGCATTGGCGCAGTGAGCTCGGAATCCACATATGGGCATACTCTTCCCACTTAGGACGGTACAATAAACACACAAAAGATAATGAGAGAAATGACTGGAATTTGACTAACCCCCTGGCAATCAGGGCCGGACTGGGAACAGCCAGCAGCCCTGGCAGATTGCTTCTCGACCAGCCCTGGGAGCGGGCGTGGGGTGCTAGCAAAAAGCACCACTCCTGAGTTTGTTACAGGGGGGCCAATATTGCAGCACTGCTGCAAAATCAGCCCCCAGTGACAAAACCGGCCCCCACGGGCACAAAATTGGCCCCCACCCCTCTGGCCCACCGGGGAAATGCCCGGTGCCCGCTACGGCCAGTCCAGTCCTGCTGGCAAAGGCTCAGAGTAGCATTCCAACCAATCGTTCGCTTGCGCACCATGACACCACTGTTTGGACCCAGCCTTATGCAAATCAGTTTTGACCCTGCTCTTTTAGGAACTGTCCAGCCCGACCTGCCAGGCCAGGGCATCCCTGAACCTGAACACAAGTAACCCAAGACTTGCATCGCCCTGATTGGGCCTCGTCAGTCAAGTGTAGCTTAGTTCCGTTGGCACAGTGAGCACTGGACCCAAATCTGGGCATACCTTCACTGAGGTGGCATGGCGGGCAAAAGAACAATGAGTCAGAATGCTACCCCAAGTGCAAGCATTCCTCCCATCACATTTTGTGTATTTGATTAAAGTCCCAAGAGGCAGGGATATGCCCAGACGTGGGTCCCGTGCTCACTGTGCCAATGGACCAGAGCTGCACCCAGCTGGTGAGCCTCAATTTGTCTGAAGCCAGTCTTGGGTTGCTTGTGTTGCAGTTCAGGGAGGGCCTGGCAGTTCAGGCTGGACTGTTCCTGTTGGAGCAAGGTTCAACTAAGGTGGCATGGTGGGCAAAAGAACGATGGGTTGGAATGCTACCCTGAGGGTTTGCCAGTGGTTAGGCTTATTGAAAGCATTCCTCCCATCAACGTTTGTGTGTTTAAAGTATTTTATGCTCAACAGGTTTTATGTGGCACCTACTGAACAATACATTTCTGATAATGAGGCTGTTTGGATAGAAAAGTCCTTCGCAGGGTGATGGATGTGCACCCCTGCCCTGAGTGCCTCAACTGTACTGATGTCTAGATCCCTAATGCTGATTATTTTGTTGTCATGGGCCAACACGGATAATGTGTGTGCACCACAACATAGGTCTGTCTCACAGAATGCGGTCTTGTAGAACTGGGAGGGGCATCCAAAGTGCTACCCTCAAAGTTGTGAAAGACTACTGCCTTTACCAGTAGTTAAGCAGCCAGAGTTCTGTGGTGGCAGCAAACCATGTAGTCATCAGTAGGAGTGAATAGGTCCTTTTTACCAGTGTCGCTGGAGTGAGGCCTACAGGCTCACTCCTTTAAAGTTGTGCTGCTCTGTCGCGGGATAAGGAGGCCACAGGAGACAGTAGCTATGCAGTAAGTGGGTTGTTTATTGGGGAAATACAGCTCTGAGTGTAGATTAATGAATGGCGGTCCGCGTCTGCTTCGGTAGGAATGGGCTGGCCTCCCGCCGGACGTCGCCGTGTCTTCCTTGCCAAGCTCCGGACAGGTAATGCAGGAAACGGAAAAGGAAGAAAGAAAGAAAACAGCCTTCAGCATCAGGCTCCTGAGTTTTTTGAGGGGCGGGTGTGTGGGATCACCGGGCTTTAATCAAGGGGTGTGCAGGTAAAGGAGAGGGGCGCCAACACCGGACGAAGGCAGGGAAGGATTTTATCCTGTACCACCCCCGCTACCTCCACCCGGGTTAAGGAACTCCGCCCTCTTCCCGGACCCCCGGAGCCGTGCACGCACCTGTTGCAGCCACGTTCCTCCAGGAACGTGGCAGGGCGCTGAACGAAGCAGGCCTCCTGGCTTCTCGTCCTGGTTTTTTCCGACGGCGTGCTGGTACTCCGGGTCCTCACTCCGAAACTCCGTCTCCGCTCTTCCGGTCAATGGCTCCTCGTCAGCTTCTCCTTCCCGCTGGTCAAAGACAACCTCCTCATTGGCTGTCGGGACTTTAAACTCCGCCGCAGTCAGTGAGGTCACCGCCCTGGGGGCGGAGCCGAGCTTCGCACCAACTCCAGAGTTAAAGGGCCAGAAGCCCGGGGTGTAAGGCAGCTCGTAGTCACTCAGGGTGGTGTCCGCATTAGGGAGCTGTGGGGAAAACAAAGGGGAGTTCACAGGGGACAGGTGCCGATTGGTCTCAATGCTGTCAGAGGAGCCCGAACCCTGACATGCTCCTTGCTTAACTCACCCTTGGCCTACATCGGCTTTGTGTGTAGTGCTGTGCAGTGCATGTGTGTTGCACTTGTGCTGGGTATATATATGCCTGTGAATTATACACTACAGGGATAATGCAGTACTGTGCAGTAGGTATATGTTATATGCATGAGCTGAGTGTATGTGTGTCTGTGAGTGGTACAATACATGAAGGATGTAGTGTTGTGCAGTGCATGTATATTATATGCATGTACTGGATGTCTGTGTGTGTAGGAAATTGGGTTACTGGATGAGGGGGGTGAAACCATTCTCAAGCTGCAACCACAATTCTTATCAGGGTGAAACTGAAGCAAACCTCAAATTAACCTATAGTCAGCCCTCAAGTAGCTTGGCACAAAGCAGTCAGACTTAACTTAGGGGCAATGTGGAAAGTTTTTATGGGTGTGTGGCTAATCCAGCCAAGATGGTGGACGCAACTCTCTAGTGTTCCGGCAGCTCGCCCAACAATCGCATTTCATCCTGGCCGGTGGTATGACGGGGACGGGGAAGCCACTGATGTGCACAGATAACCCTAGCACTCTACTCATCGGAACGCTAGAGCCGATCCAGGAGGCGCTTGGTGGCGGGAGGCCCGTAAGCCTTGTGATGGCTGATAACATGGGGGCGGCTGTTGAAACAGGCCGCAGCTAGGTGACAGGGAGCTGGCTGGGAGCCAGCGGTCGTGGTCTCGACTCCCTGCCTACACATTGAATCCCGCTGTTCCCAGAGAGGCGGTGGAGAGCCCTGTGCTGAGTGGTCGTTGTGGGTCCCCTGCACCCGGGTTCTACAGAGGACTGTCTCCCCCACCTTGGCGCATTCAATGAGGTGCACAGACACACGCTTACCCAACCTCGGTGAGCCAGTTGTGGTGGCATGAAGCACCGGACCGGTACCTGACAGCAACGACAGCCTGACAGCTGGAGGTTGCCAATCCGTGGCTCCCAGGGACCCCCACTGAGGCAGCAGGTGAGAGGTGGCACTGGTGGGCGGGGGCGCATGGTGGCAGAGGCCTCCCCACTTCACCCCAGGTCGGCATCATAATCGAGGCACAGGAGGGGGTGCATGGCCACAAGAACTGAAGTGGCCCTGGCCACACACTGAGGTGCTCTTTGGGTGCTCAACTTCCTTGCAGGCCCCATCTCTCATGGCCCTCTACTAGACAGGCCGTGGCCCCGGACGGCAAGTGATGCTGTGCTGCTATGCGGTGAGTCCCCGGGATGGCAGCTGAGGCGGGGCCCTTAAATGCAGCGGTGTGGGGGGGCCCTAATATCATTATGCCTGGGATGGCATTGACAATACACTGACACTGAAGTTACCGCAAAGGAGGCCTCACACTACCGCCCTGCTAAGCACCATCGGTGCCATAATTGAGGCGCGTGCTGCAGGGTGAAAAAGTGGCACTGATGGAAGGTAGTGCCTGGCGGTGAGGGTTCTTCCCCCACTGAAGTCGGCCACAATCGGCACTATAACAAAGGTGCATGGGGGGCTGAACTATGGCTGAGGAGAGCCCTCCCCTGTGCTGCACCTCTCCGGCCCCGGCACCCAGTGTCATCGCGGGCCTCCCCGGATTTGGACCACTGATTCCTGACTTGCCGGCTGGGAGTGGGGGGGCCCGGGGCAAGGTCCGGCCCCAAGCGACCAGGGACAGTGACCCATGGCCCGTTGAGGGAGGTGGGGCCCGGCATTGACAATACTCTAGCACCAATGTTTCTGCAAATGGGCCCTCACTCTACCACCCAACTCTACACAGTCGGCGTCATAATCGAGGTGTGTGCGCAATGCAGGGTGAAGACTGGCGCTGACGGAAGGTGGCGCCTGCTGGCTGGGGCTCTCTCCTAACTGGAGTCTGTCTGAGTCGGCGCCATCACTGAGGTACATGGGGTGCTACACTGTACCTGAGGAGAGCCTTCCCCCACGCTGTGCCTCTCCCTCGTGGCACCCAACATCATTGCTGGCCCCTCAGCCTCAGTGCTCTGATTCCTGGCTTGCCGGACCGGGGGAGGGAGGGGTGGGTCCCAGACGGACTCTGGGTGACTTGGGACCCAAGGTGGGTGTATCACCAGGTGAGGGGTGATATAGACTGGCATTGCCACTTGGCAATCGGGCCCCCCTAGTTTGGCACAGCGGTGGTGGCCGGGGGCGCGTGGATTGCAAGGTTGAAGACAGAGAGGCCAGGAGGCCCTGTCATGCCTGAGATATACCGGAGACCCTCCAAAATATAAGACGCCAGCAAGGCCCATACTAGCCCACCCACTATCGGCCACACATTGGTGTCACCATCGAGACACGTGGTGAACTGTTTGTGGCCCAGTCCTAACACTGTGCACCGCTCCCACCCGGGCCTGGACCACTCTCAGGAGGGCACAACACGTCCGTGTATACAGTTGGAGTTGATAGGGACAGTGCCTCGCCCGGGCAACCTTCACTGCAACACACAAAGGAATCCCTCAACAAGCGACAGTTAGCCCACCTGCGAATCCCTTAAACAACACCACTACACACTGGGAAGGACCCTTCAGCCATGGGTAGGCTACGATCCGTCTCCACAGCCCAGCCGTTGGCATCCGCAAACATGCCCTCTACGGTCCCGGACATGTTGCCGCTGGAGGACACGCAAGTCCTCTCAATGTCAGACAAACTGGACAGGGTCCTGGCAGCAATAGAACATACCTGGGTCTCCATGGAGGCCAGGTTCGGCTCCCTACCCACAGACCTAAATTTTCTATGAGATGACCATCATAAGCTCGCAGACAGGTTCTCGGATGGAGAGAAGACACTATCTGCCTTGCAGCCGCAATCAAAGGACAATCAGTCATCAATCGGGGATCTGCAGGGCCGGGGCGCCCATCTCGAGAACAGAGCGGAGGACCTGGAGGGGCACTCCCGAAGGAGCAACATTCGTCTTTTGGGGCTCCCGGAGGGGATTGAGGAGATGGATCCACTTGCCTTCCTGGAAGCCTGGTTCAAGACCTTCACTCTGGCCTTTGACCTTACATTCTTCTACTCCCTGGAGAAAGTGCATCGTGTCCCGGCAAGGCTCCCACCGACGGGCTCCCCTCCCTGCCCCATGCTGGCAAAACTCCTCCATTTCAAAGATCGTGACGCTATACTCCACGCGGCCAGATGGGTGGGCCCCCTTCCGGTAGAAGACAAAAACATAATGCTGTTTCCTGACTATACTAGAGGGGGTCAGCACCAGCGTTCCTCCTTCTTGGATGTCAAGCATTGTCTCCGCCAGCAGGGGGTCTAGTACTCGCTGCTGTTCCCCGCCTGACTCAAGATAATGTCCGGTGGCACCACAGTCTTCTTCACTGACCCTAAGGAGGCTTGGGACGGGCTGACCAGCACCAGGGAGAATCAGCGGTGAAGCACACCAAGCCTAAATCGGACCCCAGTAGGCCACAAAGCAGGTAGCGGGGGAAGCCGCGGGTGAGACACCCATCTCGGATATCCTCAGCCAGCTCCCCTAACCTGGAACAAATCATTGTGGATCACAGTCGGACATGCAGGCTGCAGCATATCTGGGGCCAACCTCCATGTCCACAGATGAAGAGAAAGGTCCACATATCTTCTCTTCTGAAGGAGACACTCCCCAGTCTGATGACTCTCGTAGCAGATCACAGTCCCCCTTGCTAGTGACACCGCAGACAGCAGATAACCTCATTTGACTATTTGACTCTCAAAGTTAATTGTATCATGTCATAATGGCACTTTGTGATGTATTTACAGCACCATGCCTAAACAGACACCTCCCAGACTGCAGACTCTTCTGATGGGTTGAAGTCCCCCCTTGTCATTGACACCATTGGGAGCAGACACCCTTATTTGAACATTTCCCCATTGGCTCTCAAAGTTGACTGTCTCATGCCGTAGTGGGATCGTCCAATGCACTTGCAACACCAAGCAACATACTCCCATTGCGGGGATTCCATCCACAGGGGGCTCCCACACTTGCATATTACACGCTGTACATTCCCCAATCTCCGCTCAAGGGTATCATCATGACCCCCCGTCGACACCGGCCTACCCCATTTTTTGACCTTCAAAGGGCGCTAAAGATTTGCCGCTGAACACTGACTGCTAACCCCACCCTCACACTACATTAGGGCACAACGAGCATGCCTTGTTTGGGCGTACCACCGGTTGTGGTAGGCTCCCAGTATTGGGACACTCTGTTCCCCTAGTTGACTCCGTTACCCTTGAATACTTTTCACGATACACCTGCACCACCCTGTTAGGAGGGTTTTCCATGGATCCTTGGGCGAGGGCAAGTCGGCGCAACGGGGCGCTGCGACCCAGATATGGCTCCTCTGCCCCTTGCACTCACAACACCTGCATGTCACTATGGCCCACACTGACGTACGCTTCCTCACTTTGAACATTCACGCCATGCACAACACCAGAAAACGGTACGCTGTCTATTCGTATATCAAACTCCAGCGAGTGCTGTAGGAAGCTGGCTCTGTATATACTATACCAAAATGAGGTCCAGTGGAACCCCAAAGGTAGGCAGTGGTAAAAGTAGATAGCACCTTACTCTCTATTTGTGGTAGTGTGGGCGAGCAGCAAGGCTTTATCAGAGGGTAGTGTTAAGCATTTGTTGTACACACTCAATCAGCAAATGATGTCACACACTCAAAGACTGAACTCAGACCAATTTGATTTGTATTAAAATATTATTTAGTTGTATTTATTTTTCTAGAACCAGCAAGTCTGGCACAGGTAAGTGAAATAAATGCTTTGCAAAAACGTATGCAGTGTTTTACAATTGAATGCAGGTTCAAATGCAGTTGGTTGAAATACAGGTAAGTCAATGTGTCAAAATTACTTTTCAGTTTACTTTGTACATTACTTTTTAGATTACTTTTTAAGTTACTTTTGCTAATCAGTGTGATATATTCCTAGATATCACACTGAGACATCTCCTAAACAAACCAACTCCACACTTATTTATTTATTTATTTATAAAGTTTTATATAGCGCAAACTTGACCCAAGAGGGTATCAGAGCGCTTTACATTTAGGATCGTTGCGTTAAAAGTTACATCTTACATCAGTTACAAGAGTATAGTAAGGTACAGTACACATAAACAATGTTGCAAGAATTCGTAGGAGGGAGGGGAGGAAGGAGTAATAGCGGGGAGACGAGGAGCAACTGTGCCCAATGTCCGGCTGGGTAGGTGACGGTCAAGGGGGAAACCAGGGCCAATCTCCTCATTAGCTGTCTAGCAGCTCCACCGGGCATCAGCCATGTTGCTCAGGTCTCAGCGTTCAGGAAAACCAGTTTTGAGTTTATTTGATTTGAGAAGTTTATATAGCGCTGGCTAGACCTGGAGGTATCAGAGTGCTTAACCAGAGGATCATTGCATTACAAGGTACATCTAAAAAGGTTTATATAGCGCTGGCTAGACCCGGAGGTATCAGAGCGCTATACCAGAGGAACATTGCGTTACAAGTTACATCAGTTACAATAGCGTAGTAAGGTACAGTTAACAAACAACAAGGTTGAGAGAATTTGTAGGAAAGGAGGGGAGGAAGGAGCCATAGCAGGGAGACGAGGAAGAACTGTGTCCAATGTCCGGCTGGGTAGGTGACGGTCGAGGGGGAAACCAGGGCCAATCTCCTCATTAGCTGTCTAGCAACTCCACCGGGCATCAGCCATGTTGCTCAGGTCTCAACGTTCTGGAAAAACCGTTTTGAATAGATACATAGGCTACAGTAACAGAGTCAAGTAGTGGAAGAGCATGTCCCCACTAGAGGATAGAGGTAAAAGAAGGAGGTGGGGGGGGAGGGAGTAAAAACAAACCAGAGAAGGAGCTGGGGCTGCCATTTAGGCCGATGGGGATGTGTTCAAGGTCTGGTCGGAGTCCTGTGGTAGGGAAAACTGTGGCAGCCATCTTGGGGTCAGGCAAGGGATTCTGACCTTGGAGTTAGAAACAGCCGGTACCCATTTTAGACTTTCGCTCGAGGGGGGGTGTTTGTTGTGCAATGTATGCTGAGCAGGTCTTATTTCTACATCCTACTAAAGTGTCCTGCCCCACATGGGGGTGCAGCTTGCTTCTGCTCTCACAGTTTGTACTTGTCCCACCACGTTTTTCTTTCAGGGCAACGAAATCCGGCTTAGGAGCTGCACGAACTCTACAGTCTCCCAGCGCCGTTGGTCGAAGTTTGCCACAAGTAATTTTTTTATTGTTTTTTCCTTTTTTTTAACCAAGGGAGTCTGCTTGCTCCGAACGTGGCACCCTGGTGTCCTGTTCTGCGCCCACTATTCAGTTTCTCGGGGGCCAGAGGGATTCAAACGCCCGCAACCATCCTTTTCCTCGTCCTGACCTCTGCTCAGGGGATTCCTCTGTACTTTAGGTGCGCTCCAGGCCCGGGTGACGCCACTCCTCCCCCCGGGGACACGCCTGCATCTGGATGAGTAGCGCCGGGATTAGGGTTGTGAAGAGCTTCTGGCTGCCATGTTAAGGTCAGGCACGTCAGGCAAGTCCCCGGAATGCCACCGATACCCAGGAGCAATCCGATCTCTCAAAGTGCAGGGGTGCCCCCCACCACCATTTGAATCACGGTGGGCCGATTTAAAACCCCCGCCCCGCTCACCGGTCATTAGGAGGGTGACGTCCCTCATGGTGGGCCGCCGCTGCAGTGCTCCACAGTCCAGTCACCAGGCAGGTCTCAGGCCGACGCGACTTGCTGCGCTCCAGTCACCAGTTTGTAAGGGAGGGGGTGGGCTCCCCTGATCCGTTCAGACCAAGCGGTGTTGTCGTCAGTTGCTTAATGGCCCCTCACCTCTTTAGAATGACAGCCGCCATTTTGCGGTACTCCTCCGCTGCAGCTCCGGATCTCGGCTCCTCCATGCGCGGCAAGCCGCGGTCCGACTGTCGTTCCCGCCGGGGTCTAGACACGGGAGTACGCTCCCCTGTCCTCATGCGGCTGCAGTGAAAGAGCCTCCCCGGTCAGCAGTCTCTCCTCTTACTGCAAGTGGCGGCCGCCATCTTGCGCTGCTCCTCCACCGTGCTCCCGGACCTCGGCACAGCCCACCGGGCTTTCAAGAAAAGCAGTCAATGCGATCCTATGTAAGGAAATTGAGTTATCGGTTTGAAGGTAAGTACAAGTTTGTGGGAGTTGGTATTCTAGGGTTAGAACCAGGGTTCCCCCAGGGTCAATGACGCACTCTTGAAACACCCTCTGCGGCACTAGGGCGGCCGGGTGCAGAGTGCTGAGGCCCAATGTTATCCAATGGGGAATAGGACACCTCCGGTTGGTGGCTGCTCACGAGCAGGCCACAGGGTTGTGGGAGCAAAGCTCCTGGTGTTAGGCTCAGGGCAAAGGGGGATCCGAGTTAGCACCCAAAGTACACCTGCAGCGGCGTAGGGGCAGCTGGATGCAGCGGGCTGTTTAGGCGTCGGGTGCCCTGTTGATTTCAATGGGGATTCTCCGGTTACAACAAAGACTGCAGTCTTGGGGAAGAAGAGCTTCTGGAGGTGACCACCGGTTGGAGAGTTAAGTTGGCATGCATGGAGATGCTGGGACACTGTCGGTTGGGCCACCCAAGGCTGTGGGACGTCGGGTGCAGGGGTGTCTTTAGGCGTCGGGGTTTCTTACCAGCTCCAGTCGCGGTCAGGGGATCCTCCAGAAAGAGGCTGAAGGCTTTGCTTGGAGATTCGATGCAGGTCAGAGATCACCAGATCTCAGGTCAGGATCTCAGGGCAGACCTCCTCGTGGTGTTGGGCCACTCGAACTCGGGCCGTAGGCGTCAGGTCCAGAGTGGTGCAGACTCGTGGATTTGGCCGGAGCCAGAGTCTGTGGGTGAGCAAATCCGGTGCTCATGGGAGACAAAGTCTTTCTTGTGGAAGGCAGGGCAGGTCCTCAGGGTTCTTGAGGTTGCTGGCTGCAGGACACACCGGGTTCTCGCTGGAGCAGGTTCAAGGTGGGGACAGGCCGATAGGGCTGGGGCCAATTCAGTGGGCGCCCTCCTCCTCTTAGTTTCAGCACGGCTCTTCGGTCCTTCTTCTTCTCTTCTTCTTGGTCGGTTCTTGTCTGAGGAGGCAACGTTCAGGGTTGCCCCTAAATACCAGATTTAGGGGTGTTACAGGTAAGTAAACGTTGGGACCAACGGGTCCCTTCTTTGGGGTGGGTACACCCCCTATTATGCCACCCTCCAGTGGGAGGGGGGCATATGCCTCACTCTGGTTGGCTGGGTCCCCCATCTTCAAGATGGTATGGACTGCGAGCTGTGCTTCACCTCGCCTCCCCCACCTGAGGGTCCCTTCCTCACTTGGTTTTCCCGCCGATTCTCCCTCCCAAAGTGGGGATCAGAACCGGTCGGAGCCAGTTGCTGGAAGCAGCAAAGGGCTTGGGTAGCTCACAAAGGCGGCAAGCCTTTGAAGCTTCCCCTTCATGGACCCTGCCCATCCTGGGGGAGGACGCTTGGCACCTCATCCCAGGATGTGCATTGTTTCAGACCCCCCGAGAGCAGCAGGCTCTCGACCCAGGGGTCCAGAAACATGTCTGGTGGTGGCAGCTGGCGAGCAGCCTCTCAGCCTGGATACTAGTGTTAGGTCGTTTTTCAGAGGGCATCTCTGTGCACTTTTCATTAAATCCCACACTGGCATCAGTGTGGGTTTAATGTGATGAGGAGTTTGATACCAAACTTCCCAGTTTGCAGTAAAGTTCATAATGACAAACTCCCAGCACCATATACTCTTAATGGCATTACTGCACCTACAATGTCTAAGAATTGGCTTAGACACTGTAGGGGTACAGGGCTCATGCACCTGTCCCCTCACCACTGGTATAGTGCACTCAGCTAGAGGGGTGGCTGACCTATGCCAGGGCAGTGGCTTGTAGGCATGGCACACAGGGATGTGTGCCATGTCGACTCTTCACTTTGTTCTGCACCAAAACATGCAGCCTGCAATTACAGTGTGTGTGTGTAAAGGTACAGGGCCTCTAAGGGTGGCACAATAAGTGCTGCAGCCCTTGGAGGCCTTCCCTGGCCACAGTGCCCTTGGTGCCTGTGGTACCATTTACAAGGCACTGACCTGTGGCCAAAGAGTGCCAATTGGGTTTTGTTTTTAATGCAGTTTAGGGAAAGAACATAGGCCCTGGATACCTGTTTGGCATGAACCCAGGGCACACTCAATCAAAGTACATCTGCAGTTTAGCAGAAAGTGGGGGCAACCATGCAAAAAGAGGGCACTTTCTTACAAGCGCAAATTGTCTTTTTGCAAGAGACCCATATTACAGCGGGAGAACTAGACCCCCTATGCAGGCATTGGCAGGGCCTTCTCTGCGCCACCACCTATTCAGCATATGCAAGGGGTGCCCTGATTTGGGTATGACCTAGAGTGCCCTTTCAGGAAACAAACATGACCTTTAATAGGGAAGGTCGTTATGCCCTCCTCGAGGGCCACTTGGATGGCAACCGCTTCTCCTTGGCAGCGTCTACACAGCTAACACCGAATAGTGGCCCTTCTGGGATGCCCTTTCAACCTAGCTCGCCCATAAAAGTACGATGCCACAGGTGATGGGCAGAGATTATAATTGCATGCTTGATCCAGTACTGGACAGAACCAGTCCCCCTGTTCCTCGGTCCTCACTACATGCGCAGGTGGAACGCTTTCGGAGTTGGGCACACCACTGGTCACACACAGACGCATGGCGTTCTCAGCACCCTGAATCCTGACTATACTACTTCTTTTCCATCCCGCACAACTTACGAGTGCGGCTTTACCGATTCCTCTGTTCTGCTTTGCTGGTACCCCTGTTTCACCACACAGATTATCTGGGACAAGTAGTTTCCACCATGATGCACACGTCATGGATCTTAAATTGACACCCCGTAACCTCCCACTCTGACATGGAGGCTACCGTGGGATTGTTGGGGGGACCCGGCGTTCTGGGAAGAGCAGAGCGATCACAGCCAACAGTATTTTTCTGAAAACCAAAACACTGCCTCCTCTTGGATGCTGGAGTGGGACACCTTCAAGGTGGTAATGTGAGGAGCTTGCATTCAACAGATTTCCGGGGTCCGCAGGGTCTTGGAGAGGGACATAACATCAGCTAAACACACCCTGGCACAGCTGAGAAGAGCAGTGGATACCAACCCCACACTCGCCACGTGGCTCACAGACGCAAAAACGGCGTATGTCCCCTTTCTTGAAAACCTGCAATGTTATAACTTCATGGCCTATGCTCTGAAAGTCCATCGCGTGGGAGACAAATCTGGCAGGCTCCTGGCCTGGCTTATCCATCAGGAGTCAGCCCCATCACTAAAGTGGTCAACTTGGCAGGCTTTACAGTTCTCAAGCAGGCTGATATACTGCAGGCCTTTTACGACTGTTACTTGTCTGTATATAGGGCCCTGCCCGACACATCTGCAGATCTTGCCATCGCATTTCTGACGGGCATAACCCTCCCACGCATTCCAGCCTCCACCAGGCTCTCCCTAGAGGCAGAGATCACATCTACAGATGTGATGCAGGCCATCCATGACCTATCCCCAAACAAAGCACCGGGGCTAGACCGCCTGTCCATGCCTTTTCCTCACTTTTGGTACTGCTCCTGTCAGCAATGTACAATGCGGCATTAAACACCAGTGAACTTCCGCACTCACTTTGTGAGCCCCTATTTGTTTAACTTCTCAAGTCAGGCAGAGAACCCACAATGCTAGCCTCTTACAGACCCATTGCCATCCTCAAAGCCAGTTACAAAATCCTGGGCAAGGTCCTGGCCGATCAGTATGCCCAGATCCTTCCACAACTGGCGCACACAGATCAAAATGGCTTCGTCCCTGGACGCAGCACCTTGCACAATATCCATTGCCTCTTCTGTGTACAGGACCAGGTACAAAGGCGGTTCCCATGGTCGGCCTGTCTCATCCTTGATCTGGAGAAGGCGTTTGATACCCTAACGTGGCACTGTCTGCTTGTAGTGCTTGCCCGCATGGGGGTTGGGCCCAGACTCCTAGACTACACCAGATTGCTCTGCTCCAGGCCGGCTTCCCGGGTCCACCTGGGCCGCCTCGACTTGGCCCCTTCCCGTTTAGCCGAGGTACGAGACAGGGGTGCCCCTCTACCCCCTTCTGTTTGAGCTCGCAATGGAGCCTCATGTCATGCGGCTGCGCGAGGAGGGCCATGAGTGGTGCATCCCGCTCACAGGTAGGACACACCAGTATCTCTATACGTGGATGACCTACTCTTGACATTTGAGACATAGCAGCCGACCTCATGCCGATCTGGGACAGCTTGGCGGAGTATGCCAACATTGCAGGACATCGGGTTAACAGTCGTATACCCACTTTGCCCTAGCCAACAACCGCAGGATGTCTATCTTGTGGACACCCTCCTCAATTGGCACACACAGGTGATGCGTGTAGGAGAGTAGGATCTGCCTCTTATGGTTACCCCCACTTTTTGCTGATGTATCACTGTTTTTGACTTAGACTGACTGGGATCCTGCTATTCAGGACCCCAGTCTATCTGCTTTCTCCTATAAATTGATTGCATGTACTTTAGGTACACTCCAGATTGGATTCTGGGGTACCCTTATCAGTCCCTAGTATATGGTACACCATGTACCCAAGGCATAGGTACCCCAGAGGCCTCCCAGGGGCTGAATCATGTATTATGCCACCCCTGAGAGGCCATTCAAAATGACACCACAGGTCTGCTACTGCAACCTGTGTAAGGAGGTGCATGCACCCCTTACTTAGATATAGGTTACCTATATCTATTCTAAATCACTACACATATAAACCTATCAGTCACCCCTATGGCAGGCCTTATCAATCCTGAAGGCAGGGTGCTGGGTTTTGTGTGAGAGGGTGCCCCTGCATGAGCAGAGCCCCTCTGCAGCCTTCGGAATCTATTCTCCGGGGTTGTCTGTGATGCAGCCAACCCTATATACTTAAGTGCATTATAACCTCACGGTAAATGCTAACTTTAAAAAGGCTGCTTAGAAACATGTCGTGTTTGGTGTCAAACACCTTGGAATCATACCTCCACACCAGTAACTGGTGTGGGAGGTATGATTCCTCCCTTGCAGAACCACTACTATGGGTCACCGGTCTACCCGGTACCAGCTTTCTTGACCTGGGCAGCACAAAATGGATGCTGCCAGCCACAGACACGAGTCTGCCCTCCTGCTGCTGAGCCAAGCTCGAGCAGAGGAAGGCCTGACAATAGGTTTCCTGTCACAGGGAGGTGTGACCACCTCCCAGACAGGCTTTAGTGTATTGGGGCTGGGTGGGTGCACTCTTAGAGTGCCAGAAAGTCTGCACTGGGGGATACATTTGGTGTCCCCGTGCATAGTCCAGCTCAAACCGGTTGCAGGAGCCATTTGCTCCTGCTCTGGCACGAAACCGGACAAAGCACATGGGTGTAGCCACCCCTCTGTCCTGACCCTCCCCTAGGTGGGAACCCAGAGTTAGTCCAACCCCTTTCTTGGGTATAAAGTAGGAAACCTAACTACAGGACATTGGATTTTACCTGGACTAAACTCTGCAAGCATAAACCAAGTACTTCAATGGTCTACACTTCGCTGGACGACAGAAGAATCTCCCTTGGAGTAAAAGAGTTACTCCCCTGCAGCAGCAGGCACCTAAACGCATCTGACCAGTTTGCATCTCCCAAGCTGCTGAGGACTCCAAAGATTTCTGCAACACAGGAGGTGGGTTCCCGAGTGTCCCTGAGGTTGATCTGCTCTCTCAGCAATCCTGAGACCAGTATCCCTCGTGGGGACCGTGCAACCCGAACCCCTGTGCACCGTGTACTTTTGCAGCAGCATATGCTTTTTGGCAACCCCTGAGGCTGTGCTTTGGACTACCTGTAGTCCCAACCCCGAGCAGCATTTCCACCAAAGATCTCCAGCCTCCACTCTACGAGTGCTTTGTGGGCTGGTGCTTTATGATTCAGCTCGAGGTCCCCTTGCGATCCCTGGTCCGTTGGCCTGTGGGTCCTGGCGAGGGTCACTTTGATTTTCCTTGGGCTTCCCTGGTTGCTCCAGAAGTGCCCTGACTCCCCATAGCTTGGAGAGTCTCCTGGACCTTGCTGGTCCACACTGTAACTTGTTTCCTCTGCCCACGGGGGTTGCCTTTGCCAAGGCTTGTTGGTGTTCAATCCGGACACTGTCCCCTCAGCACTCAGCATCCTTTGTGGGACAGCTCACCTCTGGACTTTGGTTGTCGTCGACGTCTCCTGGTCCCCGTGGCTGCAGAGTCAAGCATCCTACCTTCACACCTGAAGCACCCAACATCGGTGGGCATTCGTCTACTGAGCCCCTGGTCACCCAGCAGTGACCCAGACTCTGTCCCCTCTGCTTTCAGGTTCTTCTCACCTCGGATCTAGGCTTGGATTCCACCAGACACTTTTCATCTTCCCAGCAGCAGTACTTCTTCGCATCACGCCATTGAAAACGACGAGGGTTTCCGACATCACTTGACCCCTATGCACCCGGCTCCTCTGGGATAGGTAACACGGGTACCCCGGTGCTCACAAGGGTGCTGGCCTTAGAACCTTCTATGTTCAAAAGGGTTTGCTTGAAGTCCTCTCCGAAGTGTCCTTAAACTGTAATTTTCCAACCGCGACTTTCCCATAGAGTTGTACGGAGCTCACGTCTGTGTTCCCACACTGCACCCGTCCTCTGTGGGCTCCCTGTGTCACTCCTTTGGGTGGTTCCTTGGGGTCCCAGCGATTCTAGGCACTGTGTCTATTGAAGTCGTGGTTGTTATACCATTTTTTTAGTATATGGTTCGGTCTCCCCCTGGAGCCCGCTGTGGATTGTGCTATTTACTGTCGTTCTATTGATTAAGTATTGTGTGCTTTATGTTCTAATCTCACATAGAGATTAGTAGAGAGTGTTTAGTAATAAATACATATTTTTTATATAACACTTGTGTGGCTCTCCTTTCATTTGGTCACTTAGGAGGTTCTGTTCTGGTAAAACAAGCTTCTTTACATTCCTTCAAGATTAAGCCTGAAGGCTGCTCTCCATAGCTACCACTAGGATAGCTTTCATAAAGGTTATCTTTGACCTAATCATCAATAAGTGTCGTTTGGACTGGTGCAAGGTGCCCACTTTAGTTAGTGGACAGCATATACCAGGCCAACTTCTCACAATGCGCTACTTGGGGGTTTACCTTTATCACAGACCCAGGACTTGTACGAGAGGAACCTCCACCAAGCCCTGACAGGAATCTAAACGCAGGTGCATTTCTAGCCATCTCTCCCCCTGGCCCCCATAGGCAAGATCGCTTTGGCTAAAATAGTCATCCTGCTTCACCTGCTATACTATTTTACCAATCTCCCAGTAATGCCTCCACGCTCTTTCTTCAGGGAATTAGACTCTATCCTGTGCACACTCATATGGGACTCCAGGCGTAGACATATTGCTCTTGCTAAACTGCATTTACCACTATCCCAGGGGAACTTGGGAGCCCCATGCTTCAAGGCATACTTTCTTGCAGCACAGCTACAATGTTGGATGACTGGGCGCTACTTGAACGAAACCAACATAGAATCTGGGACCTCCCGATCCCTGGGATCCGACACCTACTCCTCCTGAAGGCTCAGCACGCAGTGCCCTGGCCCCTTCAAGTAACAGTAGCAAAGACATGCATACTAGGATACATCGACTCTCCCAGAAGATCCCACTGTACATCCTAAATCTGCCCCCTGTAGGCCTACCCCACAACCAAGGTTTCTATATCGCGGGGGAGTTGAGGGTCTAGCCTGACTACTAGGTGCTCTTGACTGGTGACCTATTTTCCGAGGGCCATCTTCTCCCTTTTGGCCAACTAACCGAGGAGAATGATGCTTTCCCCCTGGGGAGTTCCTCTTACACCGGCAGCTCAATCATACATGCCACACCCTTTGGGACCTATTGGAGGGGGAACCCATGGCGCACCCAGTGCTTCAGACCATCCTGGCTATGGGCACCAGTTGGCACCTGATTACCTGGCTCTATAAAGCCATACGCGAACTGATGGCAACTCCCCTCACAGCACTGCGTCAAAAGTGGGAAGATGAATTTGGAAGGGTACTGCACTATAAGAGATGGGAGCGGGTGCTAGAGTTCCCCAAAAAGGTCTCTCGCAACTCGTGCTTCAAAAATATACAGTTCTTCATCCTACACAGGTCCTACCTGACTCCGGCTCAACTCCACCGCTATTTCCCTGAGACACGGTTCGAGTGGCCGCGCTGGCGAGCTCCTGCTACACACCTCATGCACATGCTGTGGTCCTGCCCTTCTCTCCGAGGAGTATTGGCACTCAATTCACACCACTCTACGCGAGGTCAGAGAATTACCAGACATCCACACATGGCAAGCATTCTCCCTGAGCATATTTAATCACAGCAATCGACTGGAATTACGTGCCCGCTTTGCAGACCTGGCACAACTGCTAGTCAAGCGCACGCTTACACTTCACTGGTGCTCTCCTGTGGCTCCCACTGTAGAGGCATGGAGGGAGGCGGTACGTAAGTGGGGCACAGCGGAGGAGGACACCCTCTGATATGAGGAGGCTTGTCGACTGTGCAGACTACCCATATCCCTTCAGTGGGCCACCTTTCTGGTGCACTTACTGCAGGAGGCGGGAAACGACGACCTCCCCCCATGAAGCACCAAGCCCCTTCCACACACGCAGCACACACCACCCTGATCAGGGCTGCACATGTTAGTAAGCACCCGCTCTAAGCCTTTGCTCACAGCTACACACCTCCAGCCTGCCAGAAGACCCACCTGCAGGCCCTACGCCCAGTTGCCCACACCACCCTATACCTCCTGTCTCTGATGCCAACCTGCCCGCCGCCCCTCACCAAGCCCTCTTTGTTCATCCCTAGTTATACTACAACAATGCTTGTCACAGTAGATCAACCGCATTCAACACACCAAGTGAGCTGATCTTAAAAACACTCATAAATATCTCACATTGCTACTTGTCAAATGCACACCGGTTTAAACGATTGGCTCGGCCTGTTATGTACTGAAATAATATGTTGTAAGACGTCGTGTATTACTGTTGTTTATGTTGCAAAACTCAATAAAAGCATTTTTTTTTTTTTTTTTAAATCTGTCAGCAGCGCATGAGTTAGTCTCATTTAGAGCAAGGTCCTCCAATGTAGGTCCTGCAGGTCTGGATCCATGCCAGATTTACATGATAACTACATTTATCTAAATGTGGATATGCTAAAAAGCTGGCATGGAGTCGGCCCTCGAGGACAGACATTGGATAACCCTGATTTAGAGCAAACGCATGCTTGAAAACCTTTGCAATGAGAAACCGGCATATAAGTGGCTTGGGAATGAACTCTGCCTCAGATATGGAGCAGGGACAGTTATTCGAGAGTCCTCTGAAGCCTACCATATTCAGCATCTCAGAACTCCACGCACCAATGCCGAGTCTGCTGGACTTAACTGTTGACTTATCCACCTTTCCAGATGGAACTGGGCAGCAATTCCAACTAGGTAACCCACAGATGCACGGCAATGTAGTAACCATGCCTACTGTGAAGATTGTGGGGGTTGTTGGTCTTTTCGAGGCTATGGTAGCTTCCCATGTCCAAGCCTCATATCACCTTCCTTTGTTCTGTTCCCTGGAGGATCGTGATTCTCAGTGTGCAGCACTGACAAAGCTGGCAGTGACCATGTGTCCACTGGCAGTACAGGCAACCGCACCACTGCACACTGCTCAGCAGACTCCAGACCCCACATCTCCTCAGCGCCGCCTTTTGGGCCAGGATAGAGGACCACAAAACCTGCCTGCCGCGAGCACACATTTCAGCCCCACTTTGAGCATCACTGCAGTCGTTGGGGTTTTTTTTCAGCTGGGCAAATAATTTGGCTTTACAAATAACAAGCAATGTGGATGACATCAAGGTCATGCTTGAAGTCGCGAATCAGATGGCAGCCTCATACACCTCTGTCATTCCTTTCATATTTCTGTACGAGATGAATAAATGCACCTGTGACTTCTGGAGGTAAACCTCTGGAAGCAACCCTCTCTTTCCCTCTATGATTCAGGCCTCGAGACCCAGAAATTTTAATAAAACTGAGCACCTACTGCGGGTTTATATATCTGTTTAGGTAAAGTAAAATGTTAGTTCCAAAGTTACAGGTTTATATCAAAGAATGGTACTGCTTAGTCGATCCACTGACAGATGTCAAATAAATGCATTTTCCTGTGTGTAAAAAAAAATGTGATAAATATTTATGAAGCATTCAAATGTAGTACTTAACAGTAATAACGTGAAAACACAACACAAGAAAAATCCCATACCAATTTAGAAAAATAGTGGAAGGTTTAATAAATTATTTGAGACAAAAACGGCAAAAATCTAATCAGTAAAACCAGAAGTATGCAGTTTTAAAGATTTAAGTGAAAACAGTTCTTAGAAGCAAAAAGTGCCAACTGTGGTTATCTGGTCGTGTCTGACCGGGACAAAGTCACAAGTTCAAGGCGGTCCGCAATGAAGGGTAGGTTGGATACAGGGACGAGGTCAGGTCTGCTGAACAAAGTTCCTAAAATCCAGGTTGCGGAGCATTGCAAGGTCCAACATGGAGGATATGTCACACAGCTGCAGTTCTGATGGGCTGCGGGCTGCGATGTGAGGTCTTGCTTCAAAGATGCATCACGCAGTGGTGATTTTGGGGAGCTGCGGGGCTGCTATGCAGGGCCGGACTGGCCGTAGCGGGCACCGGGTGTTTCCCCGGTGGGCTGCTAGGGTGGGGGCCGGTTTTGGGCCCCTGGGGGGCCGTTTTTGTTACGGGGGTCGGCAATATCGGCCCCCTGTAACAAAATCGGCCGAAACCGGAGCTCGCAAACTGCTCGGCTGCACCCCTCCTCACCCCAGGGGGGGCCGGCCGAGCAGTTTGCCAGGGCCGGTTTCGGTTGCCAGTCCGCCCCTGCTGCTATGTGAGCTCCTGCGTCGAGAAGGTGTCGTGAAGCAACGGCTTTGAGGAGTTTTGGGGCTGCGATCAATGGTCCTATGTCGAGGAGGTGTCACTCTGCATCGGTTCCAATAGTACCACAGTTGGACTGGCAGAGTACCTTCAGACCCACTACCAAGGGTCCAGGACTGTGGTGGCACCATTTGGGGGTTAGGACTCACAGCAGGCACAGTCCAGGTGCAGGGTTTAAGAAGGTTGGAGCCTTTTCGTGTCTCAGGCTCTGATCAGGGGTCTACCTACTAGCTCTTGGAATCACTCTGGTGGTCCTGGGTTCAAAATGCAAGTCCAGTCCTCACTCAGGCAGTAGGGCAGCAGAGTAGCAGTCCTTCTTGCAGACCAGCACAGCAGCCCTTCTGAGTCTTTCACAGGTCCTGAGGTGTACTGAAAAGTTGGATCTGAGAGTGCAATATTTCTACCTAGTTTTCAAGAGAATATTCTTGAGGTTTCCACCTCCAAAATTGATCAATCTGACTGGTGAAGTTATGCATGCATTTTTTTCTCAGCTGCAGGTAATGCTCAAAATGGGACAAAATATTGACTATCTCATGACACAATGGGGCCCATGCATCAAGGTATTATTTTGCGAGTCCTTAATTGCGATTATTAAGGAATCGCAATTAAGGACTCGCAAAAGCCTATGCATGTAGGAATCGCTATAAAAATAGCGATTCCTAAACATTCCTTAATTGCGACTCGCAAATTGCGTGTCGCAATTAAGGAATGGCTCCCCATTCATTCCTATGGGCCTGAAGGCCCATAGGAATGAATGGGAAATTGCATGCGCAATTTGCGAGTACCAATAGGTACTCGCAAATTGCGCTTGCAATTCCAAGGGTGCAAGGGTGTCAAAAGGACACCCTGTTGCACCCCTGGAATTGTGATGTGCACCCATGTTGCGCGCACACATGCCCCAAGGGCATGTGTGTGTGCAACATGAAACTTTGAAAAATGCACTTTAGTGCATTTTTCAAAGTTTTAGCACATTACCGACCAGTTTAATTGCTCGGTAATTTGCGGCCCCAAATAGCGAAATCGCTATTTAAAAGTGGTTATTGCATAGCATTTAAGGAATCGCAAATTGCGATTCCTTAAATGCAATCGCAATTTAAGAAATCGCAATAAATTGCGATTTCTTAAATTGCGGGTGCCTTACACCTTGATGCATCGCAATAGCCCTTTTTGCGGGCGCAATCGGCCGATTTTTGCAAATCGCACCGTTTGCGCTCGCAAAATACGTTGATGCATGTGCCTGAATGTGATTTACAAATTCTTCGCTAACACTTTATCTTTATTTTCCTTAGTGTTTTATTGCATTAAAAGATCTAAGCGCTAGATGCATGAATATTCTGTCCTCCTAGTTCGGCTGAGGTACATGAATTTTGGAATTTGTGCTCACATATGTGAATTTGAATTTGCAGACTTTCCTGACCCCTATCCTCTTCCTGATGGATAAAATATGCTAGTATGCTGATTTAAATAGCCCAGCTGAGGGGCAAAAGGTGTCCATACAAACTTCTTGAAATACGCTCGTTTCACAAACATTTTGTATGGCTAGCCCAAACTCAGTTGGAAGCAACCATATAAAACACAGGAGAAACTGTGTTTGCAAGGTGAGAGAGGGCGTACAATACACCATAATAACTGGGGCTGTAAGGTAACCCAGTTCTTCGTCTGGAGAAGTATTTTCTGACTTTAGAAAACAAACGAAACAGTTGAATGTCTTCGAAACTGCTATTCTCCATGTGTAGAACCCTCAGCATTAGCTATGTGGGAGAAGTTTACATATAAAGCCATGATTTTTACATGAAACTTCATTTATATTTCTGGGATTTTCTGAGAAAGTTGGAAATCTATGTAAATCGTGGGTGCAAACATCTAATGCATAGATTTCTGATTTTCGAAATTCTGTTTATGGTCCGATAGAAGTAAAAACCTACAACCCAATTAAATGTTGCCAGAAAATGTTAGAGGTTTAAAAACATGATTCTCTTCAGTGATCATGGGTTACTATTTTAATATGTCTTTGAAATGTATTGTAAAAGGAGAACTAAAAGAAAGAATGCCTGACTGACAGACGTTTTTTTCCCCTTAAACAGGCGGCTCAAGGTGGGGGTCATCGAACCTTGCTGTATGGACATGCAATACTGCTCCGCCATTCCTATAGCGGCATGGTACGTAACACGCTTGACTTGACTTCGCATACAACAAACATATATTCCTGTGGGTTTGCATCACGTGAGAGAGAGCAAGAGAGACAGATAAGGAGTGAGTGAAAGTTGTTAGCCCAAGCCTGCCCTCGTGGTCCCTATTAAATCCACGGGGACTGGGGCCAGGCAGGAAGGCCTACCTCCTTGGGTTGGAGAGTATAATGAGCCCCTTAGGCCCAGATCTCACTGGGCACACTACTCTGTGCTACACGGAATAGAGACCTAACTGTGGAAATGTGAAATAGAAACGCAAGAGAATTCCTTCTCAATATAACTACTAATCTTAACAATTTTTTCCATCAAAATTAACTGGACTGTGAGCCATCTAGGTTTTATGGCCAACTTGTATTCAGTTTCATGCTTTCTGCTTGCAATGTATAAATACTATGTATTAGGCTCTATGACCTGTTGGTTTGGCATGCTGACTATAGTGGAATTCTGGTATGTTATGTTATGGTATGGTATGGTATGCTATGGTATGTTATAGTATGTTATGGTAAGGTATGTTAGGTTATGTTATAGGGATTTGTACAGCCCGCTAATCACCCAGGAGGGTATCCAAGCTTCTAGAAGAAGTGAACTCCGCTTTCTATGAGAAGCCTAGTCGAAAAGCCAGGTTTTCACTTTCCTTTAAAATGAAGGAGGGAGCTGGCTGCTCTGGTGGGGAGATTTAACTCGGTAACACAAGAATGTCGATCCCAATGCACATTAACGGCATTTCGGGTCCACACACTTTGGAATGTAGGAACAGGAATCAAGGGGTGGGGGAAAGCAGACTACTACTAGTGGAGTCAAATGACACGAACACACCGTTGGGCTCTCTTCCACTGGCCTTACCCATCATGAGTCATTATCCTTTGTCTTTCAGTCAGTGGTTTATACTACATCTTATAGTTTATGCTAAATCTTACTTGCACTCAGATGGTGTCCGTGGCCATTGGATGATAAGGGTGGACGTCATAAAAGTGGCCTTTCTGTTCCCAAAACACGCACTTATGGCTGGTGCTCTGCCACACCAGCACATGATACAATTATACCACCCACAGGTCATGTTGCACTATAAGCCCTGGTGTTACACGTACCCTCTCTGTGCCTTTGAGTGTTACCAACTCTCACTCAGGCACTTTCCTATACAGCTGGAGCGGCCCCTGCCTCTTCTATGAACAAAGCTTATGCACACCAGATAACACCTTCATGGATATTCTTCATTTACCTCAGTTTAATTAATATTTTTTAGAGTTCAAACCTCAGTACGTACCACATATCACTGTACAAAAGTGATACAATCCAATAGCACAAATGCTAATGCTGGCGTATTTAACATAAGCAGTGAAGTCCTGGAGTATACCTTGGTTCATGATAAAATATTTTCTCAATAACCTGATATTCCTAAGTTCAGTGAATACACATTTTAAGTCAGAAACTGGTGTTTGAAGAGAAAGATTTTGAGCTCTTTGCAGTTCATACGCAGGGAGGGAGGCAAACTTAGATCCCTGGGGAATGTGTTAGGTATCTGAGTCTTGTATCCCAAGCACACGCTCATATGCATAAACAATTTATGTTAGTAATTTCGATAACAATATTCAAAATAAAAAGCACCATTGTCCTCCAATGTTCTTTTTTTTTCTTTCTTTTAATTCTTTTGTTCTTTAGCCTCAGAGCCAACACGTGTTTCGTCGCTGTCGGTGTAAACCTGCGACTTCGTCAGGGCGAAAAGAATGACAGATAATGGCCCCATTTGTAATTCATGTCAATAATAGTGTAAACTGGTAACCACTCAAAGTTGTGACATTTGTGAGACCATAATATAAGTCAATGAATTTTGATCTGTGGTTATTGTGGAAACCCATGCAGAGTCATTAATATTTACTGCCACATCCAATACATGGGTCAGTTGTTATTCACAATAATCGATATAGGCCTTTGCCCTCTCATTGAGAGGATAACCCTAATGAGCAACTATACCAAGTGATTGTATTCGTGCCCTATAATTTATGGAGTAAAACCCCCCAAGTGGTGCATACTACGTGGAAAAACAAGCAAATTAATAAATTCCTCAAATATGAGGGAAAACCTCTACTGTAAATGTGCCAAGGAAGAAAAGTCATATGTACTTGTCTTGGCTATCAAAACAAGTCAAATCTGGAATGAAAATTCATCAGTTGTCAATGCCAGCTCATCGATAAATCTCATGACTAAATAAAGTCACAGAATTCCCCCTGGATATAACTGGACACATACCTTGTGTCCGGTTATACTTCCGTCCCGGTCCATCAGTACTTTAGGTTAGAGTAATCACTTCCGTATGGGTCAGACTCAAGTTAGATCCAAAATAAAATTTTGTTTCACATTGTAGAAGTCGATATATCACAAGTCAGCATGTCGGCATATAGTTATCGATCTCTTATTCGTTAAAACGGGATACATACCTCGTGTCCGGTTGCAATTCTGTCCCGGCCCATCAATAATTCTAATCGTTGTATCACCCTTCCGTATGGGTCTGTGGTTTGAAGGCTCCCAAAATAATTGAATTTACTGCTCTATATGCAGTGTCAGTATATCCCCCACCGTGTCCTAGGGTATAAGAAGTAAAAAGGGGTTTTCAAAGTCTTGATTTCAAAATTCTCTTATATATCTAACATCGTCAAGCGGAATAAAATAGACTTACTGGTGCAAGGAGTCAGCTACATCGAGTAACGTGCAGTCAGAACCACGTTCTGAAAAGCTTTCTTAATGCTTCCGCATTGGTAACCATAGAAAGGGGACCAAAGTATGATCTGGTTTCTCATTATTTCGAAAGTGTCGTTGAGAGCTCCATTTTGGAAATGTATAATGAGTTAAGTATAGAACTAAGGCCTCCTAATTTATACATGCTGCGTTACATATTAAATTTTAGAAACTCATTATTTGGTGCTAAAATTGTGATTACCGGAAACTAGAAAATTCCCAATGTTTGTGATTTGCCATGGTGTCCCTGGTTCAAGTTCCGATTCAGTAAACCGGAAATGGACTCGTATCAAATCCGATCCCTTTTCCAAGAGTAAACAAAAGGTATCCCAGCGCCATCTTAGTGTGGAGTGAATTGATCTGTTCTTAAAGTGATGTACTCATAAATCTTATTCATTTTGTTTCAAATTATCCAAATTATCATCCTTATGTAATTCGTAGAGAGGACGACATACAGTAAAGTGAATAGAGATTCTCTATGCGTAGTAATAAGTCATTAGTATCTAGTATCTTGGTATAGTGTAAATCATAGAATTATCACATTCAGGGAGATATAACAGTCGATATAGTACGTAAAGCAATTTTATAGACACTTTTGCAGAACATTCTTCTATCCCTGAACCCAGTGAGCATACTAACAGCAAATTCATTTCGATCCCATGTGCATATCTCATTTCAATACATACATGTTTCTATAGAGTTGCTTTTTTTAAGGAGAAAATGGTGATTAATGATTATGTATCCACATAACGGTCTCAATACGTTATTTCTCAGTCTGATACAGTTTGTAAAGCGTTTTTCACTTACAATAGGGTAGAGTCAATACTTTTGATAGAGTGTTAACAATATAGCAGCATCAATGTATCAACCAATTGCGATCAGCGATCACCTAAAAAATATTGCAGCTCGTGATCTGTGTTTAGGCCCCTCTCCACGCCATGGAATCGTAATATCCACATTACTTCCCGTCTACGTAGGGTGAGTTCCCTGTTACCACCCCACTGGTTTGTGGGAATTGTGTCAATCCCATAGAATGTAAATGTGTGATAACCTTTTTGCGCAGGATACTCAGAAATATGAACCACTATAGGGTAGCGGGTGTCATTCTGTGTTACAGCTCTCACATGTTCACTAATTCTCTCTTTTAAGGTTCTAATGGCTCTGCCAACATACTTCCGGCCACACTTGCATTCTATAGTATATATCACATATTTACTATTGCAATTAATATTAGACAGTATCGTATATATTCTGTTATTCCACCCCTCATATTCTTTTTTCTTATCCTTCGCATATTTACATACCCCAGAGTGTTAGGTATCTGGGCTGGCTTCGGTGAAAGTAACCTGATCTAAACAATCCACCAATGGATGTGGGGCAAATCTTGAAAAGCAGGACATTATGAATTTTTGTGACAGACACAATGTCTTTTTTCCTGTCTCAATACTATTAGCAAATGGCGGCCATCTTTAAAGAAAGCCTCCCAGCTTGGAGAAGTCAATATAGAGGAATTAATATAGGAAAGTTCTAATCAATGCTCTCCCCTGTATGAAAACTATGGTAACACTTTGGCATATGTGGATTCATAATCTGATGCTAGAATAACGAGTTAGATTTTTCCAGGCCCTAGAGGTAAACGTTGCTTAATGCCCACACTTACTCTCTACCACTGAGGACGGCAGACACCATTTTGAGGTGACAGGGCAAGCAAGAGCAACTGGCCCTTCATCTGCTTGAGTGTTCCCATGGTCGGCCGTGAACAAAGACTCATGCGCCAAACTGTTATACACATACACATTCTTTAGAAAAATTACGACTTTAAACATGTGTGGTATTAAAAAGGTGGCAACCACTTTTTATACTTACACAGTTTAAGAAGTCTAAGCATAAATGTTCCTACTGAAATAGTCCTAACTCTGAGAGTAATGCTAAACTATTAGATTTAAAAAATAAATTAATAAAACCTTATTGCAGGGCCATAAATTAACCTTACATATCATCAGTTCCTTTTATTAATACAAAGAGGTGAACGTTTCCTTTGATGTCTCCACTTAGACCATCTCTCCTTCAGCAGGCAGAGGAGCCCTAGCAACCCCGATATACTAAATACTTTTTTATTTCTAATCACTGATTTATGCTTTGTCAGTTTCGCTTTAAATGTCTACACTTTTGTTTGGCGAGTCCATTGTGTTGCTTTTTATGCAGATGTGTTCTATTTAAGCTTTGTAGGTTCCAGTTTATGCCCCTGTCATGTGCATTCGTATGCTTTCGTTTCCCAAAAATTCTTGGAGTTTGAGTCTGCATTTTTACGATTTGTCCATGTGAGGATCAGCATTCATCTGTGCACCCAAATATCTCGTTAAAAGTCCTGATCAACAAAGTTAATGATATATGTTCCTACAAACGATAACTTTTTTTTATTGCTTGTTCTCTGCTCATATCTCTCAATTGTCTACAGTTTGGACACATGCACTCTTTCCTCTTCTCAGAATTTCAGGAACAATCATTTATTCATGAACAACATTATGCTTTGTAGGAACTGACCTTTATTCCTTTCTGTCCTGCATTTCTCAAAAAGGAAGCCCCTGAAACGGACACCGTGATAGCAACTAGTTGATACCTCCTTAAAGAACATTATTTTATTAGAAAGAAATATTGTAAACACAATCTAAATAACCCACAAAAATAGTTCACAAATAAAACAACGAATATGTGGCTGAGCTAGGCATGCTTTCTGATGTTTTGATACTGGGTCACAAGTGCAAAATCTTGAAAAAAGTCAAACACTTGTACTTTGCGTTTGTATTTTTTTTTTTTTTAATCCAAACATTGCAGAAAACAAACACAACACAGACAATACTATATCGAGAACAAAAACAGGCTTCAAAAGTTAACCTCAAAGTTGGCTGGATAGCTCATGGGGAGGGATGTTCAGCACTCTTAAACCTGTATGAAGTTGATGTACTCATGATGTTGGGAGGCAGTTCATGCCACATGTGCCAGGATTTATAAACCACCTGTATTTGTTAATGCAGCACCCAAAACATCTCTGTGACTCTGCAACAAAGAATCAGGAGCTTTGTTTCTTTTTGCACAACATCATTAGATGTAACAGCACATTTCTCTCTTAAATACTTTTGGAACCATATGCTGCCTCCATTTTAGTACCCCTGGTGCTAGGTGCTTCACCCTCAGCGAAAGTTTAACAATCTTCAGTTTGTCTCAAATAACCAGAAACATTTCACCCTCACTGGAAGTTTAACCTACCTCAATTTGTCTCAAATAACCAGAAACAATCAACTCAGCCCCCTGGGGAGGTATACCTTCCTCTTCCCCTGCTGTAAAATACACTGTGTCACTTCTAGTATGAAATCTCATCATTTTGCTGTTAAGGTTGACCCCGGGCTCACCCGCTGAGCTGTAATCAAGGAAGGTTGATGGTTTGGATAATGGTACAGGAAAGACTCTTCGCATACTTCTAGCTGAAAGAGTTTTTTTTCCTCTTTTCCTTCCAGTATCTATGCTGCCTCTCAACCTCCCGGTCCTCGACAGATAAACTGGCATTCGACGTTGGCTTGCAGGAGGACACAACGGGTGAGCATGATAATACATGAACTGGCTGAAATGATGTGACATTATTAGAAATAATGCTCTAACATTAAATTATATTTGGTTGAAATACTCACCCTTTTTAGGTCTCACCTGCTAGACAGCACAAGCTGTGAGTTGGTGAAAAGACTTATTGTCGGCTAACAGTGGGCTAAGAACCCGACCATTGGTTACCATTTTATTGGATTAAGTATTGCTCTCATTTGGGGTTTTTGTTTGTCAGCTTGTGTGGATTTTACTTCCTCTTTTTGTGTTTGTCCCTCCCCTGGAGCATGGATGCATTTCATTTGTCTACCCACTTTTAAAGCACTCCTTTTTTTCTTTTTGTTTAAGCACTCCACGAGAGTGCATGTGTTTTCCAGCTGTCTCCCTCAGGTGCTGCTCTTTCCCCCTCTGACGCTCTCCATGTTGCTCTCTCTCGCCTATGTACTTCTTCCTGACTCCTCTGTGTTGAGCTCAGCCTCATGTGCTTCTCCCTCCATGTTGCTTTCTTGCCTGTGTGCTCCCCCAACAGCTGATGTTCCTCTATCTAACCCACACACTTCTGTTGCTTTCCTTGTACTCCGTATTGCTTCCCCTACCTTCTGTATTACTTCACCCACTTACGCCCTGCGTGTTACTTCTGCCCTCCATATTGCATATGTTCCCACTTGTTGCCTAGCCACGAGGTGTAGCTTTCTTCCCTACAGGCACTCTCTGTGTTGCTTCTGTCCCCACCCTCCATGTTGCTTCTGCCCCATGTTGCTTCTCTCCGTCGTATTGCTTTGTTCCTCACCCACGTCCTCCATAGTTCTTCCTCCAACCCTCACACTCCCTGTTGCTTCCACTATCCGCCCATTAAAAAAAGAAAAAACATTTCCTCACTACATTTATTTATTTATTTATATTTACTTTTCTAACTCGGATTGGTAAATAAAAAGATAAAAGAGTGCCTGTCTCATTTTGTAGGCATGCGCATGCATGTTGTGCATGTCGACAGAATGAGGCGGGCAACTGCGTCAAAGCACTTTTTTTTGTTGACTTTTTATCCATGCTGCAAAACATCTGGGATACTGTACATCATTACTAAAAACCATTGGCAAAGTTAGTAGGTCCCAAAGGGGAGACCAATTGGTTTTGCCAACGCATGTTAACAGATTGGTTGCAGTATCATGGATGTATGCGCAGGCACAGAACAGAGCTGCATACCTGTTTCTGAACATAATCATCCTGTCCACAGTGTGTAATCAAATCAGAAACTCTCCACAACTCTCCTGGGTAGCGCATGAGCTAAAGATAGCACATAACAAAGACAAAGCGTGGCAACCACAGCTCCATGTTTCAGAAATATCCTTTCTGCGGCTCAAGTACAAATTCCCTGAGTTGCTGCATGTGCATACAAATGGCTTGATGTTGTTCAAAATAGGCACATTGGTCCATTTGCTGCCTTGGCACCTTGTTCATGATACGGCCCCTGGGCCTACAGTCCAATTTTTTACTACGATGCAAATTTGCATTTGCCCTTTTGCAAATGAGGTTAAATTGCCTAATTTAGACTTTATCGTAAAACCCAGGCAAATAGTAACAGAGTATTTGGTAAACATATGGTCTTAAATAGGCCATCTGGTAAATGATGTCACAATATGTCTGAAAACTCAAGCAGATGTCATTAAAAAAGAAACATACTAGAATGCTAATTGTTGGTGACTGTTATTGATACATGTCTGGGTAAAGAAAGCTGTTTTTTCTCTTCACTGGATGTTCCCTTTAAAGCATACACAAAGATAATGTGACTTTAGCATTTTTGTGAAAACCCCACAAATGGAATACTGCTGCATGGTTTGAAATCACATGCATTAATGCTGATGTACTGTAGGTGAGCGCATAAGCTTTTCCCATACTGTATATCTGTCACTGCTTGCATTTTTGAATACCCCAAGACCCTCAGTGGGACTATTGGTGGAATTCAAAAAGAGGCTCATATAGATGTGTAAAATATGCATTGTGTGATGTATGCATGTATGTAGTTTACCACAGTTTCGATATGTCTGTGCCAGACCTGCCAACCTACAAAGAAATCTCACCGTATGAGGAGGGAGGGGGCTTTGGAGGGGGCGGGGCCTCGTACCTAGAGCTACCTGGGAAGCACTGTGCCCTCCACAAATCCCCCCCATGCCTTCTCCCCACCCAAAAAAACAAAGGGTCGCTGAGGCTGTCGCTGATATCCTGGGGTGTGTACACACCCCTTAATGGGCATCAGCTGCCTACAGCCCATCAAAAACAAGCATTGGCATAGTCAATACGTCTCGGCAATGCCTTAGCTATTGGTCTTGTCAATGTGAATGTCTTTTTAGCCATGTTGTCTAGCAGCACATCTCCTTTTCAGCATGGCTGAAAGTTACTGAAAGCCGAAAATCACAGGATGTTGAGCCGATGCGGAGTCTCTTTGCTCCCCCCATGCTGAGTTTATTGTCCTGTGTCCATCCTAACACAAAAACGCGCTGTGATGTGGCCTGCACTGAATGCATCACAGAGCTTTTTCCATGCTGCTAGACAACATAGCTAAAAGACTTTTTTTGTTTTTCTTTTGCACAGTAGCCTTTTAATCCTTTCTTTTTTTCAAATCTTTTTTTTTTTTTTTAAAGGAATTTTATTGAAAGCATAGAATGCACAGTTACAAAGAACAAAAACTACAAGCTTCCATTTGCAGTGTACAGGCACATATTGCAATTTCCATCAGTCGTCATATTAGCGATCATATATTTATAACAAACAGTTCAACTCCCCCATTATACTGGTGAATTTGTCCGGAGATAGTCAACTAGATACATCCAGTAATCTCTGGGTTTAGACCCCGTTGGCAGTTCTTCTTCATATGTCTTGAGAGTATCTTCACAGTAAGACATATCTTTAATCCATAACTTAACCTTTGGGATAATCCTGCTACACCAACACATTGATATCCTGCGCTTGGCCAGAAAGAGTGCAACGCTACAAAATTTACGCTTCGTGGATTTAACAGTAGGGACTAAGCCTAATAGGCATGTGCAAATTGAACAATCAATAGACACTTCCAACAAGATACTCAAGATCTGTATAACCTCGTTCCAATATGCCCTAATGGAATGGCAGGCCCAGGCAAGGTGAATAAATCCAGCGTCTTCTACACCACATCTCTTGCCTCTGGAATCTGCACGGAGCCCATATTTATATAGCTGCGCTGGAGAGTAGTAGGTTTGGTGTAGGTATTTATAATGGAGTATTCGCAGATTACCATTTGGCGTTAACATACTAGTTATGTTGCAACATACCGCCCATTCCTCCTCTGTAAGAGGAGGATCCAGCACAGCATTCCATCTAGCCAAAGCCTTATGTGTAGTGTCGTCTATATCTGCTTGAATGTGTGTATATAACCGTGTCACCATATGGGAGCTATTTGTCATCGTAATAAGCATTTGTAATGTATTAAGCGACTTTGGCTCGCTTGGGTAGTCTGGATATAGTTTCTTAATGGCGCCCTGCAATCTATGGTAGGTGAACCGAAAAAGTAGAGTTTGGTTACTAATATACATCAGCCCTTGAGGCTCCACAAAGGTACCGTTAGCATAGAGGTCTCCCATCTTATCAATACCTGCCCTGCGTAGCAAGCCCGTTCCCACTGTTTCCTGCGTAACTGATAAATCTGGGTGACACAATAGTGGCATTGCCGGCGCATATAAGGGCAGTTTTTTTGCCAATTTCCCCATCTTGTGCCAGGCCGCATTTGTCGTATCAATTGTATTTATTGCGCGGGCATGTATTCGGGCTCGCCGATGAGGTAGGATGGCTTTCAGTGGGATGGGATGGGCGTCCCCATCCTCTATAGCGACATGAGGCATGTATAGGATGGGATGATACCAAAAGTGCGCATATTGCGCCTGGGCACATAAATAATAAAGAAGGAAATCAGGAGCCTTGAATCCCCCCTTAGCAAATGGCAGTGTTAAAGCTCGCAATTCAATGCGAGCTTGTTTGCCTGCCCATATGAGACGATTTACAACCGCAGTCAGTCTTTGGAAAACTGTTGTAGGCGGGGTGATAGGAATGTTATTAAAAAGATACAAGAACTTAGGAAGTACGACCATCTTTACAATGGCCAGCCGATCTGCCAACGATAGGGGTAGCTGTATCCATCGATTTACTTTTTCTTCTAGACTGCTAATTGCCGTACCATAGTTTGTCCGAATAACCGTTTCTGGATCACGATGAAACCACACCCCAAGGTATTTGACTGGATCTGATCGCCATTCAAGAGGGTAGTCTACTTGATGGGGAAGAGTAGAGTCCGTTAAAGAAACAATGAGAGATTTAGACCAGTTAATCTGCAGACCGGAGTGGTGTCCAAATTTAATATATTCTCGAAGCAGTGGGGACAGAGTAGTACTGGGATTTTTAACATATAACACCATATCGTCCGCATATAGTGAAATATTTAATGGCCGTTGTAAAAATTGAATAGCAGCACTTTTATGACCCTGTCGTATTTTACAGGCCAAGGGTTCTAAGGCTATGGCAAAAAGTAAAGGGGATAGGGGGCAGCCCTGTTGTGTGCCTCTTTCAATGTTGATGGGGTCCGATACATATTTATTAACTTGTATGCGCGCTGTGGGTTTAGCATATAGTATTTTGATCCACTGTAAGAACATAGGGGGGAATCCCATCCTATATAGTATAGTATGTAGATACGACCATTCAATGGAATCGAACGCTTTTGCGGCGTCCAACAAAACAGCAATCGCCGGGATTTTCGGGGCCAAGTAGTGCGATAGTGCGAAGAGCGTCCTAGTATTGTGGGCAGTGGACCGACCAGGAATAAAGCCGGATTGATCCGGTAGGACAAGGTTGGGTAACAATGGTTGCAGCCTTAGCGCAAGCAACTTAGCCAATATTTTTGTATCCGTGTTTATGAGGGATAACGGCCTATATGATTCGCACTTCTCAGGGTCTTTATTAGGCTTCAATAGAGCAATAATCATGGCCTCTCGTAACGTGGGAGGGAGAATTTGATTACTGTGGGCATCTCCATACATTTGGACAAGGTGAGGTGCAAGTAAGTCGATGTATGCCTTATAAAATTCGCTTGTAAAGCCGTCCGGCCCCGGCGCCTTGCCGTTGGGCAGAGACTTCACAACGTCCGTGACTTCTTCGACAGTCACCGGTTGCGCCAGATAATCTCTCTGGGCATCAGATAGCCAGGCCAATTCTATATCGTCCAAGTATGTCATAACCTCATTTGATGGGGCCGTGCCACGTGATTTATAAAGATCACCATATGTGTTCATGAACGCGGTGAGTATGCTTTGCGTATCATAATGAGTCTCACCATCTTCATCTTTTATAGAAAGTACTGGTTGCGCCTTATGTCCCGTGCAGATTTTACTAGCCAAAGTGTGCCCCGGTCTACCTCCCTCACCATATGTTCGTGCCACATGACGTTTTGAGATATATCTGAGTTCATCCTCAGCAAAATCCTGGTACTCTGATAAGATTGTCCGAATATCACTGAGAATGGCCATATTATTCGTCTGTTCATATTCCTGCTCTAAAGCACTTAACCGTCGTTCTCGTTGTGTTAATTGAGCACGAATATCTCTGAGAATTCCTGCGTTCACACTAATTCAGACCCCCCGAATAGTAGCTTTAAATGCCTCCCACAACAAACTAGGATCTTCAGTAGAAGTCTGATTGATAGTAAAGTATTCAGTGATCGCCTGCGCTATAGCCTCAGAATACAGGGGGTCCAGCAATGCTTTGGCGTTAAATCTCCACACATTTGGTGGTGGCGTGTAATGAGGAAACTCAATACTTAGCATTACTGGCTTGTGATCAGACAGGGTTTTAGGCAAGTGTTTAATTTGCTTGGTCCAGTTCATAATCCCCTCCGTTCCAATCCAATAGTCTATTCTAGACCAACTATTTCTGGCGGTCGAGTGGTACGTGGCTTCTCTATGGTGCGGGTATCGTGCTCTCCAAATGTCTACCAAATTGGCTTCCGACATAATAGCCTGCATCACAGTTACCGCTTGCCTATGTGGCTCTCTAGAGGAGTCTGATCTATCTAGGTGGTCATTTAATGACAAATTGAAATCCCCGCCCCACATTATTGTTATGTCAGGGAAATCCTTCAGTTCGTTCCACAAAGATTTATAAAATCCAGGGTCATCAACATTAGGGCCATACGTGTTAATTATACCTATGCGATGTCCACGAAGGAGCCCCACGACAATAATATATCGACCCATATTGTCAGTCACGGTATGTTCTACATGAAAGTGTGTACCCTTTTTAACTGAAATCAATACCCCCCTGGAGTAGGAAGAGTAGGAGGCTGTCAAAGCCGTCTCCGCCCATCTGCGCTCTATTGCGCTATTAGCAGAGGGGGCTAAGTGCGACTCTTGTATTAGAGCTATATGTATGTGCAATCTGTCCAGGTACGCAAAGACCTGGCGTATCTTTCTGGGGTTATTCAAACCCCGGACATTCCAGGACAGTAGATTCAGTTGTGAGGGTAGCAAACTATCCATCTGTGTTAGTGCTAGCTATTCCTGAGGTATGAACGCCCCAGCCAGAGAGGCTCTGGGCGTTCCCTATGACTGTAAATAATACAATGTCAAAGAATCGGAACCGGTAAGTGTGGGATTTTGTAGTGCCCTGCATTTTCGGAAGCCTGTGAAACATCAAACATTCCCCATCCTCCCCACCCCCACCCATTTTGGCATCCCAATCACACCAAAGCCATACCCATCCCAACATTAGTAGATAAAGAACAAGAACTGTGTTGGGGAGCACCCACATGGGGGAGATCCGCTGAGGGCACGCATCAACATCCACTGAGGCAGATGTGGTCAGGTATTGCGTTAACTAGTTGGGTGCATATATTCGTGTGGACATAGTATCAAAGAACAAAGGAACATTAACTAGTTGTTTGTCATCATCTCAGTCTGTAAGGAACATTCATCTTGTGGTCAGCACATAGTGGCAACAGAAACATCTCCCACAAAACACTACGCCCTGCAGCATGGCACCGAATTCTAACAGTAGTGACTAGTCCACAGGCAGATGCTTCAGGTCTGTAAGTCATTGGAAAAGTCCACCCAGTAATCGGGTTATAATCTGCCAGGTGTGCCACACATTCAAGGGCTGTCCCCCATGCATGCTTGTGATGACTTACCGTCAACAGGTGACTGTACAGGTCTATTACCAGCCCACTCCTGAATCTTAGGAACTGCCAGGCTGTAGGTTACTTTACATAAGAGCCGGTCAATAACCGGGCCCCAGGGTTCCGCCGTGAGTCAATCAGAAATTACCCATCTGGTTCGTCTTGTGTCGACACAGCCAACATAAAGTACAGTTTGCATACCTTACAGACTCGAGAGTTCTCCCAACTTTGACCCCCTTCCAACTGAGCCCAAACTTTAAGGATACTTGTGTTAGCAGATCATATTTCGCAGACAATCTAATCAGAGTCCTGATCCGTTTCCTTGCCGCCTTGTCTCTTCCTTCTGGTGAGTGTTTTTTTGATGAAGTCCTGTGCCACTTTCGGTGATTGCAGGATGGATACACGTCCCTCACAGGTCACTCGCAATCTGGCCGGGTATAGCATTGCGTACTCAATTCCTATCTCCCGTAGCTTCTTTTTGGCAGAGTTAAACTCCCTTCGAGCTGTTTGTACCGCCATGGTGAAGTCCGGATAGAACGCCAGATCATTACCTTGGTAGTTGATTTGTTGCTTTTCCCGGGCAAGTCGCAGAATGGTGTCACGGTCTCTATAATTTAGAATCTTGGCAATTATAGGCCGCAGTGGGGCACCCGGCGGAGGCTTTGGCGCCAACGATCTATGCGCGCGTTCGATGATCAGTACTGGGGAGAGGTTGTCAGTTCCAAATATGTCACGTATCATATTTTCCACATAGGTTTCCAGCCTTCCCGTGTTCGTGCTTTCAGGAATACCAGCTATGCGGACGTTACTGCGGCGCGATCTTGCCTTCAAATCTTCTGTCTTGTTTTGGATCACTTCTAGGATCTTCTCCATGCCAATACATTTGCGCGTTGTGCTATGGGCCTCATCCTCCACCGCAGATATACGTTTCTCCGCGCATCGAGCCGTTCACCTTGCTTGTCCAATTTACTCGAGATGCTGTCCACCCGCTGGGTGAGAGAATCCAGTTTCCCATTAATGGCCTGACCACTTTGCTGGATGGCCTGAAGGGCTGCCTCCATACCTGTGGTTGTGGCCTGTTCCGCATCTATTTCCGTATCGGAGTGTGCGGTCGCCCCCTTTGGATTGCACCTGGTGTCAAAGGACAGCTTCGATTGTTGTTTGTCCGGTTTACCCATGTCGAAGGGATAAAGGAATTGTATTGTCAGACCTCGCTCTGCTGAAATGCCGTGCCACTGAATGATCCAGTATATGCGACTCAATATCCCAGAACTCACAGCATCAGCCACCACCAAGGCCATGCTTCGCCGTGCATTCAGTTTCTGCAGCCCAGTATCGGTGCACTGATATTGATCGTGGTACACTTCTGATCAGAGTTTCTGATAATGCTGACTAGGGAGGAACATCTTCCATATACGCGCCGTCGTGTACTGAGTATGTCGAAGCAGTACTGTTTGCACAGGAGTCTCAAAACGCCGACCAGCTCCTACTCGCAGATATCAGGAATGGGGACCCAGTTATTGTAAAATGAACTCAATTTGCAACCACCAGCAGCGCGCATAGCTAACTTAGGGCACAACTGCAGTACATGCACCCAGTCACGTCAGAAGTGCAGGGATCCTAACCAATGTCGGGCGCCTATGCCCGTCCCGCAGTTCATAAAGCGCGCTGAGTGAAGTAAGCCAGGCGGGAGCTGGGCGTCACAGCAGAAGTCTGCAACAGGAGGGTTATGGGCTAATATAACTGCTGGCATAGCTAGTGGTTGGACATCTGATGCGGCCTGCTCAATCACACATCCTCATTCCCGTGCTCACACACCAGCAGTGCATTTAATGCACGCCCACCATTTTGTTCAGCTCGCCGGCACTTTGCTGGGAGCAGCGCCGCAGCGGGGTAACAGAGAGCGATCCCGAGACTCCAGTTCAGCAGCAAACGCCCAATGCCCCACAGCCGCAGCTCCCCTCATACTTGCCCGACATTTCAATCTCTGGAGCAGCCCCGGAGCCAGCCGTACGCGTCCCGCTGCTAGCTGTCATCACATGCCGCCATCTTAGGATCGCCGACCACAGTCCCCGCTGCGGCAACGTGCAGGTCTGTTTTCTCTCCGTATGCCGCTATGTTTATGGAGTCAGAGCATTACGATCATAGCCCAGCCGTTCCGACATGTAATGCTGCGTTTCTCAGCCGATTAGAGCACCCATGGTAGCATATAAATGCCCGATTCTGTCCCTGACCGGCGGAGCAGCTTCAGCGAGCAGCCATCTCGCAGCGTGCCCTCTAGCGCCCCCCTGGCTAAAAGACTTTCACATTGACAAGGCCAATAGCTCGGGCATTGCCGAAATCTATTGGCTTTGCCAAAGCTTGTGCGGTGTTGACGGGGTCTTGCTGAAAAATGTGGAAGTGATAGTGAGAAACAGTTGAGGAGATTTGAAGTGAAGTGAGGATATGGCGTAATGGCCAAAGCTGCCGACAAGGGAATTGGGGAACCAGGTTCACATCTCGGGGGCGGCTGAACAGTTTGTGATTCTGGGCAAATCACTTACGCTTCCCCTGCCTATGAAAATGAATGTGTAATGTAACTGGTGAGCACTAGAAGTGCTCCAATACCATCAGCTGGTGTTAGCACTATGGCAAGATGGAGGACGGAACAAGCGATCCAATACAATCGGATTGTGCAAAAAAAAAAGAGCAGCAGCGACGAGGGAAGTTGTGGGATGGCGGGTCAAGCAGGGAAGCAGAAGGGGATGGGAAGATGGGCAAGCAATGACCAGGGGAAAAAACCTTCATTGAAGCAGGATCAGCGACAAAATGAATGTGTCATTGTGTAATGTAACTGGTAAGCACTTAAAGTGCTCCAATACCATTGGCTTGTGTTCATGCGATGGCAAGATGGAAAACGGAGTGAGCGCTCCAATTCCATTGGATCGTACACAAAAAATAAACAAGTGCTATTCGTGCTTTAATACCTTTTTAAGAAATGCATTTGTTTATGTACACGCACATGCATTTTAGTGTACAAGGGACATGGCCTAAAAATGCAAGTACTACTATGGAGTGCTTGAAAACAAAGAAAAAAACAGTTTAAGGAGACTTGTACTTGGTCCATGTGCTATAGGAGGGCCAAACACAAGAAGAGGGCATGATGCCCTCATGCCATGATGAATGGCATTAAAGAAAACAAGAGAGATGCTGAATTTTACCAATGGTAGGAGATGGGTGGCCTGTAAGACCACAGATAGAACACAACACGTCTCTTCGAGACAGCACATGTGCTGTCTAGCTGAGACCTAAAGAGCTGGAAAGTCGCTCTGTGCAGTGCTTTCCGCTGTCTTTCCTGCCACCGTGTGGGTTCGGCTCCAATGTGAAGAGAGCCAAAGTCGTGTGACACAGGGTGGCACCGTGTGCGTTGGCAGATATGATGTGTATTCTCTTGCTATCAAAATGTAGATGGATAATTTTACGGTCTTCACTTACATCAGAAATTTATGCCAATTTCAATTCCTTGACGCAAGAGTTAGAGTTTACAAAATGTTGAATTTGTTTACTATTTTTGATTGTACGTTTTATCCTGGACTGTAATACGGAATTCCCTATTTAATGCATTCTTTCGTATCCTCATCCAATAAAAACCTGTGAGACTGATACCCACCTTAAATGCATACTATGAGTGTGGGAAAAATTAACGTATTTTTCTTTTGTGTAACTATGTGAAAGTTTGGAAAAATGATGCAAAAGTACGCATAATTGTGCGAAATGCAAAACCGGCGTTTGGTGCCATACTTTAGCATGAAATGGGCAGTGGCGGCTGGTGACATTTGAAAGTGGTGAGGCGTAAAACAATTGCCGTACTGCACTGCGGCGTGCGAGCGTAGCGAGCGAGCCTGAACCACCTACGGGGGGTTTGGGGGGGTTTTCCCCCCGAGAAAATTTTGAAAAACGAGTGGGCAAATGGTGCATTTTCAAGCAAATTTGAGAAAGCAGGAAGGTTAATAAAGCAATTCTAGGTCCATTTCGTGCATTTATCATACTTTCAGGGTGGAATGTTAACTACTCAAAAATAAAACAAATTGTGCCCAGAAAAAACTGGTGCTTAAATGTACATGCCAACGAACAGCATTGCACCTTTAAACCAGGGATATGTGGGCCATCTCAGCCAGTGAAATATCGGGTAAAGCCAGTTTTATTAAAAAAACATGAACTGCGTAATTCGTTAGTATGGACCGTGTCTCAAATGATTTTAGATTAATAAAAAATAATGTCCAGAGCAAAGCTTGTCATGCTGTTTGTTTCAGTGACTTTACTTGAGGAAGCGTATTCATTTTCACTACTTGCACTGAGGCTCAAGACACCCTTGCTACGCCACTGATTTTCTTCTCTCATTCTGTGTCTCGCTGCACCCACCAACGCACTGGGAGGAGCTTACACGATTAAACGAAGGACACAAGCCAGAACATCAAACTTGCTTCATGTCACAAGCCAGTGCAATACAAAACAGTTAAATACACGAATGGTGGTGTCACTTAAAGACGTGTTATGCTGATTATTTGTTTAGTAACCAGACCTGTTTTCTTGCACTTCTCCATAACGGAGAGTTGTCATTGAGCTCATCTCTGAGGTGTGTTTGAGTTATATGAAGGAGGGTGCTGCTTACAGTCAGCAGAGACAAGCATGCCCATTAGATTATACCCATGCGAGTTTCACTCAATGGGCTGCCTTTGCTATGCTACAGAAAATGTAACCAAAATTGGCTGAGTCTGTGATTCACTTCTATTGTAACAAACGTGGTGTAAAACACACCGGCCTTTCTTATTGAAAAGCTGTGCATGTACCTCGAGTTTAAATATTCAGAGAAGGTATTAAATTATGTCTGCTACGTGCAATTTGATAAATAGGTCTGTTCCGGGAACTACAACAGACCACATGGATCAATATGAAAGGTGTAGACAAGCAAATTAACCCATCTGTCGCTTAATGTTTTAACCATCTATTAGAAATGCACGATTACGTAAAGGTAATCTTAATTCCATAACGTTGCCTCATGTAACCTCATGTCCTGTAGATACTGGTACAAGGAAGGGTTGATGCATACAATATATGTGTAATGCCAATCACTGTCTAGGCGTCTGCATTGGAATGTATGGTCATTGGTAGCAACAACCATAACCGGCTGCGTTAGCATCAATCCTGGCATGCGCCAACAACCCCAGCACACACGTCATTGAGTGACCGGCGGGGTTTTAAACTACGCGAGTCCATTTGAGAGACATTTTAATCTTCCCAAGGCCCTCCCTGGGAAAGCGATTTCTCTATTTGACCCTTTTCCTCTATCTTTACCTCTCTCCCTCTCCTCCTACCTCTACCTCTAGCTATGTCTTTCTACCCTATGTCATCTTAAGGATTGTTTGGGGTCTTGTGCAAGACATATTGGAACTATTTTGTGTGACACTGTTAAAGTCTAACATATAATTCAGTTCTGTCTGAAAATATGTTGACTTGAATCATCAGGAAATGGGTGATAAAAATTAAAATTAGTTCTATGCAGGGGCACCCAAATATGTCTTGCCCGGGTCCCCTCAAATCCTTAACATGATACACAGAGTAAGACTTCTTTACTAAAATTTATAGTACATTTATTAAATGATTTATAAGCAAAAATGAGTGTTTTATATCCTTAGTCCCAAGTAGACAGTCTATTTTCTCAGTTTTACTCTGGTGCAAAAACCATTCTGTGATATACAAGGCAAAATGTGTTTGCTCCAATCTGTGTTAGACAAGCAACATAATTGTGCAATTGGATTTCCTGTTTTTCCTGCCAACACTCATTCTGGACTATGGGAAATGAAAATATGCTGCTCCTAGGTCATAGCCCAACCAGTAAGAAGTATTGACACCATTCAAATCGCATTTTCCTGATATTTGCATGTAATAAATGAAACATATTAAACATAAAACAATCTTTGCATGTGACTTTAGTACCTGGTGCCACTTTACAGTGTACATCAACCAGGAAACTGTTCAGACAAATTGTCTTTACTTGAAAAGATACCGATTGAAAAACAAAATGATTAAATAGGCCTCAGACTCAAAACAGGACAGTGAAAAATGGAAAGTACCGTAAAACTGATGAATCGACCACCAAAAAGAGTACTGTCATCATTACAGAAAAATGCAAGAAGACATAAGGTTTGTGACCTGTCCTCGTATTCATCTTTGTCTATCAAACATCAGGTTCCAGGTTCCAGAAGCAGCTGGACTGTGAGGGCAGCTGCAGAGCACAGGCCCTTCGCCAGCACAATACCCTACTATTAACCAGTCACCGACACATAGTTATACCCATTAAGTACAAAGTGCAAACAGGTGCGACTGGTCCGTCCAGCGGTCACAAATTACTGTGCAAACAAAATATAATTATATGATAAATTGAAAACGGCTGTACAGAATAGAGGAAATATTTATTAGCAAAACAAGATTGATGCGAGAGTTTCAGGTTTTGCCAACAGCATTCCATGCATGGCACGAATACCAGCAAGAAGTACTTCAATTTCCATCGTCCCGATGAGGGTAAACGAATACCATTAAATTTGGCAATGAAGCATGCAGTTTTTAAAAAAAATAGAGACCATTTAGGCATTCTTTTATTCCCTCTGTCGTAAAAAGCATATCTTCCTTTTTAAACTTTACAGTTGACCTCTTTTACAAATCCTGCAATACTAAATTAGGATGTTGAGTCCCAGTAGCATGCCATTCCCTTAAAAACATTTCAACAAAGGTGTTCTGAAAAACAATCACGACGTGCACTAAAACAGAAAAAGACTTCGTTCTATTTCAAATTAAATCAAATGTACGCACTGCCAAGCTTTCCCATGGCGCTTACCTTCCTGAGGGCTTGTTCTAGAATGCCAGTGCGAGTGACGCCTGCCAGGTTCCAGGGGTGTTGTCCCGTCAGCAGGGCTTCTGTCTCCTCTCTGACTACAGGCCCGAAATACCATTCAGACCTGTCTCCGAAGTTGAAGCGCTGGAGATCAAATGGCAGCCTCCACACAGTCTGAAGTTAGCAGCGCAGGAAACAGACACCTCCTCGAGGCTGCAAAGTGTCTCTTCAGAAGTCCATATGGCAAACTGCGAACAATCGACTTTTGCGCTTCCCGCCTGTCTGCAGCCTCTACCCCACCCCATCACAACTCGTCATAGGGCAGGTACCGCCCCCTGTGACGAATTGGGAAAGGGTGGGGTGACCATCATCTCCTCTCCTTGACTGACGTGGATCCCCGGTGCTACAGGGCTTCAACCTGAAGCGCCCAGGGCAAACTTTACCCACACGTCATCAGGGGGTGGAGACTGGAGCTCGAGTCTATGTCTTTGCTGAGCTGATGACCTCACAGACCTCAGGGATGTGAGCTCATCCGCCCGGCAAATACATTAGACTCAGGCGCCAGGGCCCACCCAGAGGCAGAAAGTTTAGGAATGTATCGGACTCACTGGCAGTGTGTCAGCACATCAACTGCCCTGCCCCCAACAAACGTGTGTACATTTTTTTTTATAATAGACTTCAAGAGGTGTTTTTTTAACTTTAGCAATGCCGACGCTGGGGGGATGAAAATAAAGGGGGCGGAGCCCCGACGCCCTTTACCAGAAACCGCCACTGGAAATGGGTCCTCGCATCCATTTTGGACAATTTCATGCCTGAGTAACTCATGCCTTCCAGTTTATTTCTAGAAGTGTAACACTACAATTAATGCTGGAAGCTTGCAAAAGCTTCTGTTTGTGGGTTTTCAGGTTAAAATCGGGACTTCTGCACCCCTATTAACTAGTTTCATGGTAAAAATGATCACCAACATCCATCCAGTTTCAGAGTTGCAAGAAAACTTTTTAAAAATAACTTCTGAGAAACCGGACATCAATTTTCATTGTCAGCTAGTACTCTTGAGGAATTATTGTCAGTTTACATGGAAAATATTGTAATTTAGAAAAGATTTGTAATCTTGAATTCATAAAGGGACTTACAGCAGTACTGCAAGTTCCAGAATGCATTAGAAAAAAACTTGGACTGGATGAGATGCTCATGCATGGTTGTAACAAAGCTGAGAGTTTTGAGTACTTATTTATCAATCAATCTTCTTGAGTCAATTTCGTTGATCACTTTTCACTGAATTTTTCATCAATATCACAGCATCATCAGTTCCAATTTTCAGGCAATTGCCTGTTTCTAGAATTATTGTTAAGTCATATTTGGCAGCAGACATGCACTGTATATATTTCCCAATGACACCAATTAGGAAATCGGGTATTTTTTTATCTGTGTGGCATCTTGATTTTTGATTACACACCATCTATGATTCAGCAACCTATCTCTATCGCACAAGGATGTTTAGTAGAGCTGCATTTGAGGAAGTGCGTTAATTTTCATACATTTATCCAGAACATAATACATGGTAAGTGCTGGGCTCATAAAAATATAAAAATACAGAATGGTAAAATCCAGTTGGGTTTTAAGAAGGACCAAGGCATTTTTTTTGCTAAATGTAATTTTGCGTAAATCGCAGACATACAAAGTCTCAATGATTATCATGAAAGCTTACAGGATTTTATGATTTGGTGTATGGAGAACCCTGGTCCTACAAACATAGGGGCCGATTCACAGAACTAATCTGAGATAAAATCCTAAACTTACTACTTTTGGTATTCACAGAAGGCATTTAGTAGTAGTAAAGTTAGGACTCCTAACTTTACTGCTACTAAACTGAGACAAAATCCTAACTTTACGAACTTGGTATTCACAAAGGCATTTAGTAGTAGTAAAGTTAGGAGTCCTATCTTTACTACTACTAAATGCCTTCTGTGAATACCAAAAGTAGTAAGTTTAGGATTTTATCTCAGATTAGTTCTGTGAATCGGCCCCAATGATGTTACCGCAAGACAAATAAAAGGAGTACCATGCATTCTGCTCTAGGGCTTATTATTTACGCACAAGAGGAATATGCTGGAAACTAAAGGTATGCTGTTTTAAAATAGGGTAAGATTTGATCATGCAGAGGATCAGCTAATTAAATCAGGAATCAAATATACCTTTCATAAACCAAGTTTTTAGAATGACTTCATTTGCCTATTTTAAAAGTATCCTAGCAGTAGCCTGGTTGAATGAACCCATACAACATAATCCAAACAATAATGTAAAATCACACATTTAGATACCATTATAGATAACCTATCTTTCTTTACCTTTTTCAAACACATAGGAGAACCCTGCTGGTGGACAATACACCCTGCCTCGAAACAGCGCTCAGAGGGTGAAAAAGTACGGGTCGGGGATGATCTCATATTAGTCAGCGTTTCCTCAGAGCGATATTTGGTAAGTACGTAAAAGAAAAGAATTTCATAAAAACATTTACAGAAGCATGGCCGGACTGGCTATTTATCCCAATGGGCATTTCCCTGGGTGATGGAGCCACTGGAGGCCGGTTTTGAACGGCCTGGCCTCCCACTTGGCCCTTAAAAGATTCTCCAGTTCCCAGAGGTTTATTACTGAAAGCACAACAGGGATGAGAGGGAAGGAAAGGCCGGAGGGGAATGGGGGTTGTGGTGGGGGTAGGGAGGGGACTCCGGCTGGTTTGAACATTTTTGCCAGGGCTGCTTTTGGTGCTATGTCCGGAAGGTAGTGACTCATGGTCTACACAGCGGACATGGAAACAAAATGTGTGCATGCAAAAAAAAAAAAAAACATGGCTTCTGACATAAAACATTCATGTGAACAGTACTTCAAGCAGTGCAAAATACCAATCAACATCCCACTCTGAGGTTTTAATTAAAAATTAGCAACCGGTATGAAATACTGATATTGACTCAGCCAATCAAAAGGCTTTAAAAGGGCAGAAACTATTGGGTTTTTTCCTGCATTCTAAGTAAACTGAAGGAATGAAGCAAAAAGGTTCACTTAACTTCTCTTTTCGCCTATGGGGCGTACAATTTGAAAGACAGACTGGTGTTTGCTAATAGCCGTACTGTCCACATGCTGCCAAACCTCAGCAGTTTTAAACTGTTGTTTTCCCTCATTATGTACATTTGCCTTTGGTGAAGGCCCGTGATTACGGGATGGGCATAATTAACAGCGGTTAACACCCCCTCTAGAGAATGATAACTGCATTCATCAGATTTGGAGAATGCTGAGGAGCCGTGAATCAACAACCATCCAAAGGATACAACATTTGATCGATTTGTTTCCTATGATAGGTTTCTAGTTGCACTCTATCCAGTTCTTATTTTCACCCCTTTTTTGGATGTTGTGTTCCAATCATGTCTTCTCCAGGTCTTCCCTTTTTTAGTTTCATGCTGTGTTATGATAAAGAACAGGAAGGAGAAAGACGAGTTAGTGAGAAAGATCTAGAAACACCGAGCCTTCCAACTAAGACTTTGGGCAAACACATCTTGCCAGTGAGCTTTTATGATTGATGGTCAAACAACTAAACATGTTTGACTTTGGCTGGGAGTTGTAGTTTGCATGACTTGAGTCAATGTTATTATTTGGGACATAGTGTGTGGCCTGTTTCTACATATGCTTTGGCTCCAGAACATATTTGGCATGGGGCATAGTAGGTTACTTTTGGTTCTGGCTTACATCAGCAGCTTTTATTGCTGATCATTTGTTCTGGCTAATTCTAGTTGAAGACAAATCTTGCTCCTTGGTTTGGTATATATTAAATCTGCCAAGTGGATTTTTGGGGAAGCCAATGTTGGCCACACTCAAGTTCGCCAAGAACCTTGTGAGAACCACTCATTGTTCTATTTAAAGGAGCAGTGAGTAAAATGTCTGCATCAAAAACTAAACAAAGGTATATTAAAGAAATGACAAAAATAATAAGAATCGGTATATAAATATAATATAATAATATTGTGTGGATTGGTGGATTGGTACAGTGATGGCTTTTGGTACGGCTTTTAATAAGGGTCTGCTCACAGAACATAACATGGGGCAATAGGTTCATGGTGTACAGATGGAGTTTGGACAGAGGGGAAATATTACTTTACGCCTTCGGAGAAGTTATGTAACTCAGTACTCGGACGTCTCAGCAAGTCACAAGTGAATTTCAACTTGGATCGCTGAATAATAGCACTCAGCGATGACGCATGAGTTGAAGAAAAAAATCCAGGTGGTTGATTGTACTGTATCAATGAGATTTTAGCTGATAAGTTCATTTCGAACAGATGCCTAGAGCAAGGTTTTCTCAAGCAGGAACTGGCTGCCCACATTGTCTGAGAGGGTTAAACAACCTGAGTCCTTCTTGGCAGAGGCCTACAGTACAACTATGAAATTGAAGAACATTCTCTGATGGATGAAACAGAATGGAAAATTCTTCTATTGATACCTTCCAGGTTTTTAGTGGTTGCTGAGTGAGCCCAGGAATGTCCTATAAAGTCATTGACTGGGCTTGATGGTCTCCTCTGCGTCACACTCACATATCTTTTGCAATGTTTTCGATTCATGTTCTCAAATGAAAAAGTCACGACGAAGTTCTGTATCATATTAATGCCAATATGGTTAGTGGCAAGTTCCAACTCACATTGGTTTTGGAAATATCTCATACAGGCAACAGTCTTGGGCTGCAAGGAGCTCTTCCGTTGCTCTTATCAAAGACCCTCTTGTCTTACCTGCTGCCTTTCCTGCTTTGTCTTGCTTAGGCAATGTGGGCACCCCAGCTATTGAGACCTGCTTAGCAGGATGTTAGAAATGGGGTTTCTGGTTGGCTAGGGTATGCACCTAAGTCAGGCAAAACCCACCACTCTAGTCAGGGCAACTCAGAAACACACCAAGATAACCTGTGCTCACTCTCTGTTACCTTGGTGCAGAGCAGGCAGGCTAATCATCAGAGGCAATGTGTAAAGCACATTCTTTGTGTTAGTGTGCACACACACACAGTAACACAAAGAATACACCACAAAAAGACTCCACACAGGGTTACATAAAAAATAGCTTTCTATATTTTACACACATTAAGACCAAAATGATAAAAATGCCGGGTATATTCATCTAAATATGTATGTACAAAGAGCATACTCGTTATCTTGATCACAATACGACCAAAACGACATACATCAAAAAATGACTGTGCAAGTAATGCAGGTTGTTAGGGGTATTCATAACTGATTGCATTCAGAAAGCACAGGAGCACCTGTGTGCCTACCAGATGGTATGCAGTAATTTATGTGGCACAGTCAACAAAAGAACATTCTCCTTGTGGGAATGTGCGGATCAAACTTCCTCTTTGTGGCCTCTGGGGGCTAGAGCAGCAGACACCCTCTTCTCTGAGCTCTTCGTAGAGGTTCCTACCCTGACCACAGGACTATGGATGAACCCAAGACACAGTGTGCCCGTAGCCCACCAGGACCACTCGGCCGCTTCCCTTACCGTGAGTAGAGCCGCCCGCGAAGGAGCATGGGACAGCTTTAGAATTTCAGAAGGCACTCAGTCCTCTCACATTACCTTTCAGGGCAGGGCTCAACTGGCTGCTGGTCACTCCTCAGAGTGGCTCTGCACAAGCATTGGAGGGCTTTGGAAGTGGGGCCTGCGTTGTCTGACACCAGGCATGCCCGGGGGGCAGGGCGGATCAGCTCTGACATCGGCGGTGTCTCCCGCATTGCCCAGGCAATGCGTTCTCGCTGGAATGCGACTTGCTCACTCATACTCAGCTGAGGTGCTGCTTTCAGACCTAAACTCCATGCCACAGCGCTGGCGTGCAGTCCCAAAGACGAAGTGTGGTTTCCTAGCAGAACGGAGCACTGGTTTTCATCGGCCTCGGCCGGCAAGCACATAGATTCCTGGCCTTCACACAGCACCGGTGCGAATAGTTGGAAACAAACACATGGCTGCATGCGCTCTGCACTGGTTGCAGTCCTCATTGAAGTAAATCAAGCAGTGTGAGACCCGGGAGTTGGCAGAGTCCCGAGTAAGTGTTAGGTGCAATCTTTGATGGCCCTGCTATTGTCAAACAGGGAGCAAGCCAACAAGCCCTTGCAGAACACTGGGGGGCACAAAGAAAGGTAGCAGGCAGCAGGCCAGCACATTAAAGTAGGTTTGTAAAGTGGCTGTCCCTCCTGCAGCCCAGCACTCAACAGGCCAGCACAGCAAAGCAGTCAGTAAAATGGCGGTCCCTCCTTGCAGCAGAGCAGTCCTCTGGCAATGTGCACATGTAGAGCCAACAGCGTCTGGTTACAAGTCCCAAGCAGTGTCTAAAGTTAAGGGGTCAGAGACCCAGTACTTATACTCTAAAATGTCTTTGATGTAGGGGTGACTTCAAAGGAACCCTTAGACGTGTGCAACAACCCCTTTGAGCCCAGCCCTGGCTCCAGACGATCAGTAGGGGGTAAATCAGCCCTTTTTGTGATGGCAGGACACAACCTATACAAAGTTAACTGTGAACCACCTCTCCCTCTCCCAGCCTAGAAAGACTATCAGTATGCAGGTGAATGCAGATGTATCCCCTGTCACACCCAGACCTTCCTGTTATCCTGCAACTGGTCTTCCAACCCAGGGTCTGTACCCTTAGGCTGAACAGGAGTTAGGGGCGAGTCCTTCCTCCCCCTGCCCCTCCATCTGGGCTTCTGCACCCTTCTCTGCAGAGTGGTACTGCCAGACACCAGAACTGGTTGGATGCTGGTATCAGTTGCCCCCCTAAGTTCTCCTGACACTATGGGGTCCCAATACAGACTAGACTGCCCTCCTGGTGCCCCCTCCGGGTACTATCCAGGCTCTAGGACTGGGCATAGGGCACCCTGGGACCTGGCCCACCCCCACCTCTCCTCCTAATCTGAGAAGGGACTGGGGACCCTTTACCCACCCCACTACACTGGAACCTGTCTAGGCTACTGATGTGAAATCCAAGTTCACCAGTAAGTAGGCTTTGTCACTGCTATTCTAAACATACCAAGCATGGCAATTAACGGCAACTAAAAATACCACAGAAATTCATCAGCTACTGTTAGCAGAGCTAACTATAACTTGCGCCCCCCAATACACTGCTTATGACCACACATAATACATCACTCATGACATGTTCTATGACATCACTGATGGCATCTCAAATGAAATCACTCATGACATCACTGATGACATCATCTATGCTTCCTTTGTACACAGTCCTCTATAAACTAGTATGACATTAGAGGCCATAAAGTAAGTACAAAATAGCTCAGAATAATATGAGGCATGATTAATGCCATCACAGATACAACTCCCTTGGGTGTAGCAAGCATGTGTTATGTGCAACAAAGTCCCTATACCATACACTTTAAAGGTAGCCTAGTTCATTTTAACAATCGATCCACAGATATATGGGAAACCCTCATTGCACACGGTGTTAAATCTGCATACAACTATTCATAGAAAGCCAAGTTACTCAAGACACTCAACGTTTGTTCCACAATTAATGCCAGCTGCCAACAGCTTTTATCTGTATCAAACCCCTCACAGTCATTGAACCTACATTGAGAAATGAAGTTGGCAAAGTAGAAAAGTGGGTAGTGAGAGATTTTACTCAGTACCACACTGTTTGCAGACAATGAAACTCTCATAAGAAATACACCACGGAGTATTAAAAAGTATCTACACTCTATGCAACAGAAAAGACACTATTCACTTAAAATAACCAAGGTCTAAAGGTGCTAAAGATTATAGTACATGCAGCCTTCATACTGTGGTGAAAACTTTACAGATAGCCCATCGTCTGAAGCAAAAGAGGCACATGTACGTAGGTTAGTACCTGGTGCACACAGTCTTCTATGTTATGTAGAAATTGTCATGCTGTGACAATTCTGTCTAATAACTCAAGGCTGCTTACAATACTTAGTATGTAGTACGTAAACTTGTGCGGAACATGCTGAACGCAAGTCGTCAACTGTCACATGCACACCCAGTTACTCTTCAGTGCAAAGATTTATTATGTGTTCAATATCTATACACACCTATGATGCATTAGGAACATATGCGTTTTATAAACGTTTACACCTAATACCTGGAGACTTGCTGGACACAATTAGGTAGAAAAGTAATATGGTAGCTACTCGCCACTATGTAAACTATAAAACAGACTAACACACACATTGGATGATGTGATCAGTGATGTCATTTGAGATGTCATCAGTGTAAGACCTGACAGCCTTAGAGTGGTCTTCCCCCCAACTTTTTTGCCTTCACTTTTCTGACCTCAATTTTGTTGGCATTAGGACTCTGCGCTTTTTACCGCTGCTAACCAGTGCTAAAGCGCTTGTGTCTGTCCCCTGAACATGATAATATTGGCTCATATCCAATTGGTATATTTAATTTACTTATATGTGCCTAGTAAAGTGCACTACATGTGCCAGGACCTGTAAATTAAATGCTACTAGTGGACCTGCGGCACTGCTTGCACCACCCACTTAAGTAGCCCTCCCACCCTGTCTTAGGCCTGCCACTGCAGAGCCTGTGTGTGCAGTTTACATTGCCATTTCGACCTTGCAAAATAAACATTTTGCCAGGCCCAATAATTCAATTTTTATACATATAAGTCACACGTAAAGTAGGCTTTGGACAACCCAGAGGGCAGGGTGCAATGTATTGAAAAAGCAGACATGTAATTTTAAGTTTTACATGTCCTGGCAGTGAAAATCTCTTAAATTCTCTTTTCACTACTGCAAGGCCTAGATCTCCCATAGGATAACATTTGGATTACCTTATTACATTTATAAGTGTAATTTCCAAATGGGAAGAAATGACTGATTCAAGTTTGTTGTCTCTGGAATCCTAATTTAAAATCCTAATATGGTGAAGTCGGTTTTTAAATTTCATGCTTTCCCAGCAGAAGGATCTGTTTTGCTGGTATTCAACTTTAACCACTTATCTTGCATCCAGCTTGTAACAGTAAACATACATTTTTGAAAATTAACTACAAACTCTACACCCTCTGTTGCGTTTGCTGACAGAGAGACAACTAGTTGACTGTCATCAGCGTACGAAATCAAGGAGATCCCGAAGGACTTAGCAACCTCCGCCAACGGATTAACATAAATGTTGATAAGGGTAGGACTTAAAGCAGAGCCTTGGGGGACGCCATGTTCCAGCATTCTTTGTGAGGATGAAAAAGGGGGGGATATCATTTGGAAAGACCGCACGCTTGAAAAGGAGGTGGACCACATCAAGGCCTTTTCATGTACCCCAATTTCATGGCGTTGCCATATAAGCACCATACGCGATACCGAACCAAAGGCAGCACTTATGTCTAAAAGAAGAAGTGCAGATCAATCTGCTTTCACCCGCAGCGCTGCATAGAGTCTCTGTCACCACCAAGAGAGCAGATTCCATACTGTGGGAAGGTCTAAAGCCATTCTGAGAAACGTTCAAGATTTGATTCTCCTCTAGAAACGTAGTCAGGAGACTATTTCCATGTTGCTGCACTACTTTAGATAAAAAAAGGTAGTAAGGATGGGATGATAATTTTCTGGTTGAGGAGCATCAAGGGAAGGTTTCTTTAAAAGGGGAATCACTTTGGCGTGCTTCCATACCATAGGTACCACAGCCGAGGTAAGAGAAAGATTGTCAAGTTTTTAAAAAAGTGGGTAAATTAAATTCTTGGATTTTTAAAATAAACGTAGGTTTGATTGGGTCATCAGGGGAACCCGACTTAACTTGATTTACCAAGGCAGTGAGAGAAACATTATCAAGCAAGGCTAGCTCTTTCAATTCTAACCTCTGCAATCAGTCGGCCATCAAACAAGATAGAACAACCTCTTCAAATTGGTCACAAACCATAAAATAGGAATAAATATTGTTAACCTTTTTTAAAGTAATCTGCAAGTTTATTGCAGTGGTTATTAGAAGCCACCACCGGCTCCACATCCACATGGGCTGCTGGTTTAGTTAAACTATTAACAATGGAAAAAAATTCTCTAGCAGGGTTACTGCTGTTTTTATTTTATTTGTGAAAATATCGGCACAAGCCTTCCTAATCATTTTGTGATAAGTTTTAATTGCTCTCATATAGTCGATTTTTAGCTAGAGCATCATAGGTTTTCCTCGAAGCACATTCGAGTACTTTGCAGCGCTTTTTTCCAGCGATCAATGTATCATTGAACCAGGATCCAGACGTTCTCTGTTTCGCCGAGCCTGAACAAACAGGTATAAAAACATCTAGGGCCGAAGTGAGACACATCTTAACCCTTGACTCCATATTAAAATCTACTTGAGGAGTATTGGATTAAATATAGCTGCCAAATTTTGATAGGTTCAATTTATTCCAGTGCCTTCTCATAACAGGATTGGCAGAGGTAGTCCTGGCAGCTCTGGGAGTATTAATAGTCATAGGTACCATACAATGGTCTGCCCATGTAATGGGAATGGGGGTAGATACTAAAAGGTTGGGTGGGTTCGAAAAAAACGGGTCCAGAAGATGTCCCACAGTGTGTGTCAGACCCACCACTAACTGAGTCAATTGCATAGCTGCTAAATCTTCAATAGAATTGTGTGCACAGCTGTCAGTCTGGTCAAAATGTATATTCAGGTCGCTGATGTTATTCAAATTAGATAATTTGAGTGCCAGTGAAGAGACATAGTATAATAATGCGGCTCTGAAATGTCTGGAAGGACCTAGGGGCCTGTAGATCAGAAGACCCAAAAAAATTAAATTAAATTCTTGTTGAGGTGAATTTAGAACAGTGCACTTTTACAGTCTTGGATAGAACATGGGGCCAGATTGCATTCCATAGATGAATTATGATTGCAATACCATCCCCCTCGCCCACAGGGTCTATCGCATCTCTTGATGCAAAAGCCAGAAGGTAGGGCTAATGCTGGCTCAGCATGTGCTGATTGACTTAGCCAGGCTTCCGTGAGAAATAGTATATTGGGTGATTGATATAAAATAAAATCTAAATTATCAACGTGGTGGCGTACTAGCGAATGACAGTTGATACTAGACATTATGCAGCTAGTAATACAGATGTTGTCTCTCGGGGGCTCGAGAATGGGGTTGATGCCCTAATAAGTGGAAAAGCCGCAATGATTACACCTGGTGTGCTCTTCCTCTGGGGTCAAGGTATGTAAGCAGTCATTATGAGGGACCTGCCTTAGTGACAATAGCTAAGACACCAAGTAAGTTACCTTTTTTCTCACCGGGAGGGCAAAGTTTCTGGCCCATGGTGCCGTCAGGGCGCAGATGTCTGCAGACGGCTTTCCTTTGGCGTGCCTTCAGCGTGCCCCCTCTTTGTAGTTAATAGGGCACTTAGGAGGCAGCATATGGCGACCACTAGACTGCTAACTAAGTCTGTGAAGTGGTCCAGTCAAAATGGGCAACAGGAAATGTAAAACAATCAAATAAAACAATAAAGAAATGCTCGATCTGATCAACGCCTCTCGGCCAGCCCAACTTCCTGCCAATCAAATTCCAGTACTCTACACCAATAACAGATTAACCCCTTCGATGCTCATGACGAGCTCAGCTCGTCATGCTGCGCGGTGGGCGTGTGCGCATGACGAGCTGAGCTCGTCACGACCACGCCCCCGATCGGAATGTCCAGCACCTGAGTGGAATTCTGATCACGGCGAAGCGGTTAAAAATGTTAAACATGGCGATAAAATCCAAGTTTAGTTCAGAATCTGCCAAGTAAAGTGCAAAATTTGTTAATAATCTCAGGCAGTTTCACCTGCAACAGTGAGATGCATCCTCCCTCTTTTTGTTGTCGATAGGTCACTTAGGAGGCAGAATATGGCGGCCACTAGACCGCTAACTAAGTCTGTGTAGGGGGTCAGCCAAAATGGCCGACAGGAAACCTAAATCAATAAAGAAACGCTCTGTCCGATCAGCTGGTATGTTTTGCTTTGTGGTGCACCAAGCGAGCTCCCGCACAAAACTTTAGAAAATCAATGCTTAGATTCAATCTCATGGTAAAGTCATTGATAGAATTTGGACATTCCATTGATTTGCTGATATTGCTATTTATAGCTCTTGAAAGTCCCCACTTTTTAATGCAAACTTCAATTTCTGAACAGCTTTGAGTATGAAGTTGCTGTTACTGATGACCAAACTAAGGCTGGATTCGTCAAGAGATTCAATTGTTAAATCTAGTTGGGTTTTGATATCAAGCAATGGCACCGCCAATAGATCTTGGCTTTGTACTGACTTTGCAGGTGCTTTTTCTTGCCTTAGATAATCTCCGCTAATGCGTGCACATCTGCTGAAGACATCTTAGAAGGGGTTTGTATAACCTAACAACACAAATTAAAAGATGGTTGTCGTGGATGCACATGCATCTGCGGTGGTTATCTGTGAAGGCATTTTGTTCAGTTTTAACAAATTATGTTTAAAGCTAGCTGCTCTGGATGTGCAAGCATCCACAGCAGCTATCTTTGAATTAAATTTGTTGAAAGCAAACCCCATTCATAGACACCTGTTGTGACAGCGTGCCCTTATGTAAATGTGGGTAGACATCTTGGAGTTGTCAGACAGACAGCCATTTTAAGATGCCTGCCCACTGTTAGCATTGCTGTCACCAAAAAGTAAAAGTGAAAAAAGTAAACAAAGGGAATGGGGGGGGGGGGGCAAGAGGGTGCTGGGTGAATGGTGGGAACAATGGAAAAAAGAGGCAGCTAGAGGAAGAAGGAGGCAGAGAAATAGAAGAGTAGATTAAATAGCCTCTCCAGTTGACTGTAAGCAAGCAACGTCTGATGTCAGTAGTGGAAGGAAACATTATTCAATCAAAAACATCTCAGTCAGCTATGCTCCTGCTAAGACCTAATGACGAACAAGCATTCAAATGATCTCTACTGAATTACATTACTTTCAGATTTTCCTGAAGAATATTCATTGTTGGTACCCAGAAACACTGACAGGATTTTACTATTTTTGGTTCTACGATCCCAGTCATCAATAAAGCCAATCCTTCTTTCAACAGACGTAGGAAGAGCAGAAACATGAAGAAACGACATGCAGCATAGAAACTACTGCATTAATTTACCTCAAGCTGTTTAAGTGGCAATGACACAGCCTAGCTGCAGCGATGCCTTAAGCAGTATTTTGATGTTTTCCTGCTCTCTGAACAGTATTGTATGAAAATGAATAATGTATGCCATACAGTTCTGTTTTTTTCCTAAAGAGAAAGGTATATTTTCCTGTTCTCTGTGCTTTCATTGCTTCTCTTAGAGAGTGTGTAGATGCTGCAGGGAAGTCTTTTGTCTGTTGAATTGACTTGAGACATTTACAGCTCAGGTTACTAAAATAGGATTTGATAGTTTGTGAGCATGTCTTGTTTCCAGATCTCTCTGATCAGTTATTGGTTTATGTCAAGTCCAGTAAATGTGCATAATTAACAACAAATCTGTGACTGTTCCTAGAAGGGAATACTTTCCATTCTGGGTACCTTATTCCCATCAAGTGAAAAGACTCAGGTTAGAATTCAGCGTTAACTGAAAATCCTCACATTTTTGGAGAAAACTTTATATCTGGAGGAAGATTTTATTGGCTAAATTACCTTCATGATACTAGCCAGTGAATCTGCCTCAGTATTAAGCATTTCCCTGAGATGTTTGAGGATTTTCAGTTGCCAATGAATGCTAAATCAGAATAGAGGAAACTCAGTCAGGGCCCATTCGACTGCCCCTTTATCAAAGACTGAAGAAAAAAAGCAATGATTGGCAGTAAGGTTTGTATATCAATATTTGTTAACAAAGCAAGAATGGTTATGGTATAAAATGCTGCACTCTGTACAGTTCTCAAACACATTTTTCTGGGTGCTCACTCCCTGGTCAGTTGTCATGAAAAACCCCAAACAAGCATAAACAAAAACTATTGGGGGAAGAAGCACACCTAAACAAATATTTAATGAAGCATAAGGCCCAATATAGGATTTTGTATGGCATACTTGATACCAGAAGAAGACAACAAAGTTACCCAAACAACAGTAATCACAATAATTATGTCATATAAGACAACATCTCACAAGCTGCTTTCTCTTGTAGAAGACAAACATTCTTTATTTTCTGACTCCACAAATAGTATTAAGCAACAAGCACAGCCAACGGGTTTCGTCCCAAGGCATTGGGACTTCTTCAGGGCAGAATACATGTGGCACAAACGTGTGCCTGATACAATCACAAATGAATCCACTATGAGTTTAGGTGTTGTTCAGCACGAAGGTTCGTATCCACATATAGCGTTTAAGAAACCACCTTAGAAATTTAGTAGTTTCAGAATGAATAAGCCTCAAAGCCCGTGGCGTACAGAAAAACAAATGAATACACAGTTGCACCAGCTGGGACTCATAAGTCGAGGGACTCATTCTTTGAGGCTTATTCATATACACTAAAGAAATATTTTAAATAAATAAATACATTTTCATCACGAAGGATCTTGAAATATGCAACTATTGCTGGGAGCTCCAATTAAGTATAGGCTAATAAATCTACAGTGGTCACAGCATCCTTTTACTGTTAGGCCTCCTATGCTATGACATAAGGTTAAGAATGCATAAATTCATGACATGTGTAAAAGCTGGTTGATCTGGAAATAGAAAGATCAGTGTTACTACACGTGAAGTTAAGAGACTAGTATGAAGGTAACATATTTTCTTTTCACAGGTGGAGAATGCACAGAGCCTTCAGACATATTGACATGGAAATTAAATATGATCTAGATTATACATGTCTAGTTCAACTTGTAAATGAGTATTTGACTAAGCAAATACTCACTGGGAGTTAGCATTGCCTGTGATGAGACATCATATTGGTGGACAGTCTCTTGGGAATAAATGCATTATAGGCTAATGTATTATATGGAATTGAGTTATAATGAAAACTCCTCTGATTTCTACAGGGAGACTTAAATCTAGACTAGAATCAACAAGAGGACTTCCTCCGCCAAATTATCTCTATTATGAGGAAAAACCTCCAGTGGCCGTTGATTATCTTCTGGAATTAGCACTTCCTCAAGAAATCAGAGGATTTTCCACTACCTTCCAAATCTAAACCAGATGTTTAGAGCCTGGTCATAATGCCCTTAAATGAACAATGACCAGAAGGTGGAAGAGGTGGTAGAAGAGTTAACCAACGCCAATGGAGAGACACTAAAGAAGCAATATTTTCTCCCTTTCTTGTTCTCCCACTCATCCTTCATAAATTATAAAATATATTTGGAGAGCCCTTTCACCCTACTCAACTATTTAATCCCCCTGACTGTAAAGTTGGTCTCCATCCTCTCCATATTGAGCCTCACTGCTAGGCACAGTCCCCAAGAAAATAAATTTAAATCCTTTTCCCTTAACCAACCTAACCACAGAACCTAGCCTCTCTTCTCGGACAAACTACTACTGAAAAATCATCTGCAAGTCAGGTCACCAGGATCTTCTGCTTAAGTAAATTACCTGGAGAGTCTTGCCTCCTCATTCTGCTACAAAATGAAGCTAACTGCAGAGTCTGACTTCCCTGCTACTTTGCTTCCTACTTTGCATAATGCACAAATAGTTTGTGATAGGGTCAATTGGGCTGTCATATTTAAAAAAAGTATCATGGCTTGGTTTTGGCTCTACTTTCATAAAAATGATAAATATCCTATATACACCGCTCCTAATTTTTCTGTCTCATTTACATCTACAATGTTGCAATAGACAAGTCTGCCTGTGTTTTCCCTTACTATTTATTTTCTGTTTTGAACCAATTTTGAGTAGCATCCAAAACAATGTGTAGTGTCAAAGCTGTTTGTTTTGGAGATGGGAGTGTCAGACTGTCTGCCTATGCAAGTGATAATTTAATATATATGTCTGAACCTGAATCATCTATCAAACCATTTTTCTCAATAATGCTATCTTGTTCTTTTAAGGTTTTGGGTTATAAGATTATTTTCTTTTGTTTGTAGTACATGTTTTAAAACATTACTTTTTGTGGGTGCCCTTAGAACATTAAATATATTGGTATCTGGTACACTAGAGATATGTGTACAACTAATATAGTTAATTTCATTTATGTTAAAGATAAACCAAATTCTCAAATTAACATTGGTCTTGATGAGGCAGGTTTGACTCAATAAATATGGTGCCTCCTCTTAGTGTTTTATATTTCTTATCAGTTTCTCTGTTTAGCCTCTTTTCATATTTGTTAAAAGGCTTAGATTGTATCTTTTCGAAATATTTTATGGAACACAAAATACACTAACAGTGGCCTTTCAAAACACAGACACTCTAAAGTATTAAGAGTAGTCTGATTTCCCAATTATAAGTTATATCACTTCTGCATCAGTCAAGCATCATATGTATTAAAATCATATGTTAATAAGAAAAGTCTATGGTGAGTTGGTTTAGAAAATTATTAATTATCCTTTCCTCTTTTGATCAGGTAATATATAAAATGTATCCCTCCAAAAAAAACTTCAATTAATCAAACATAGCTATGATTTAAATGATAAATATCTCTTTTCCAAATTCATTGCCAAGGACATTTTCTTTTCTTCTGTGGTTTGGTGTAATAAGCTTGTGAAAGTAAATAATATATTGATATTCCAGAAGGACTTGACTTAAAAGTGCTTATAGTGGATTGAACAGTTATTAAAAAATAATTGTTTTTCCTTTTTCCTGATTTACAAGCTTTACTCGACTTAGTTAACACAGCATGCTTAAGATATTCACAATTCAAAAATATTACAACTAATGTTATCTTCTTCAAGTTATCTATGGCAGCCAATTCTGACTTTTCTTAAAATGTTTATGATCTAATATGGTATCATTATGTTTCAAGCGCATCAAAGATTTATAGAGTGTTCCATCAGTTCTTCTGTCCTAGAAATACATTAGAGATTGAACAGCAGTAGTAATATATTTTGGTGAACTAGTCTGTTGATATATGGGGCATTTATGGACAAACTGCAAATAAAACCTTTAAAACTGCTACTATTTAACAAATATTAAACTTCATATACTAAATTATATTACATAAACATGACAAATTAAATATGATACCCAATATGAGTAATGACTTATGCTGGATATATCATGATAAAAAGGTGATCTAAGGTCTCTCATTTTTTTACAACAAGGTGTGAAGTTTCTGGTCTTTAATATAGCAAAAATACCTCAAATTCTTAGACTAATCTTCACTCTTACTAACCCTAATACATTTTCGGCTCACAAGCATTCACAGATACTGATATTTCACTAATATTGAAAACATTGTTGATTTTGTTATCAATATTGTTTTTCAGAACATAAATGCATACTGAAAAAACTAACCGATCTATTTGATCCTGGTGGAATGACATTTATACAAACCAAAGAATTGATTGAGCTTTTAATTTTACCACTCAAGATCAAAACAAAAGGGATATTTTTGCTACCATAAAATATGTTTTTTTCGATTTTAATATAGTCCGAACTCTTTTACTGTTTTACAGCAAGAGGTTCTCAAAGCTCCTTGAGCACCTGCAAACATATTCCTCTATCTTCCTATTACATTCTTTCTTACATTTGTAGCCTTTTAGGTATTCAATAACCTTTGAACATAGAAAAGTATGCATTACCATGTGATTATACTCCTTCTTTCTACTCTTAAATCTTAAAGAATGAAAAGGCTTTCTATAATTCTTGGCAGTTCTTCCTAACAATGGGGAAGGGGGAGACTACACTAAGTGCAATCTGCCTGCATTACAGTATGTAGACAGAAGTGTAAATGAGATGACTCTTGTGATCCTTTTCTGCAAATACCATTTCTATAGCTCCAGACCACTGCCCTGTGCACTACATGTTAAATTCAGGAGCAACTAAAGGGATAGAAATGCCTGCTTTCCATTTCTTTTCATGTTACTCCTCCATTCCTGGTCACAAACTCTGTGATTGTCTCTAAACGTTTCAAATCTGAATTGTGCTTTTCTTTTTCTTTGACAGCATTTATCTTACGGAAATAGCAGCTTACAGGTAGATGCAGCTTTCCAGCAAACCCTTTGGAGCGTAGCACCAATCAGCTCAGGAAGTGAAGTAGCACAAGGTAAGAAAGACTTATGTAATACTTCTGGACAACTGGTCAAGCCATGACAAAGTACTTCACTTGGAGCTAGTAAGATGCTTCATTAAAATAGTTTTAAAAGATGTTGGATAGCTTTAAACAGTTGGTAAGAGTTGGTGGTAGCTTTTACGATATGTTGAGATATTTTTGGGATATGATAAAGAATGTAAGCAATTTTGACTTGGATGATGTGAATATGAGTGCATATAATACATTTTTCATAGATGATTGTGTTGATGTAATCTTTGAATTTCCTTCATGCAAATATAAAACTACACGTTTTTGGTTCGAGGAATGGGGTTCTTAAATATACTATTAACTCCCATAACATTAGATTTGAAGATGTCTAGCGGTGTGAAAGTACCCAGAGTTTGACAAAGCCATTGTTAGAGAGTTGTAGCAAGTCCTTGGTTGAGACATGGAGACCTAAAGTTGTTGCCTGCACCCAGATGGTTGATAGCAATATAAGCATAAAATTGTAACCTAGGGCCTCGTACACAAAAATTCCTGAAAAAATCATTGCCTATTCTGGGTCAACTACTCATTGCCTTTTTCTTTACATGTGACTTCCCCAAGAAAATTCAGGTGTAAGGAAACCCTAATTTGCAAGTATGCAATACTTACTCAGGGAAAAAAAAAGTTCTGCCTGATTGACAAACTCACTTTTTGCATCAGTCGAACTGACTTTTATCTGAAAATTCAGGTGGCATGTATACATATGCCCAGAGAAAGAAATGCATTGGGCCTTTTGTGAATTAGGTCCTGAAATAATAAATTAATCCAAATCCTCTGAGTAAGTTATGACTTTCTGATAATTCATAATTCACAAACTTTTCTATTGACACCTAATTTAAGCATGCATAATGTAAGCATTGCATTCTTAGCCACTGGAAATGAGTGTCCTTCCTTGGGAGTCTGGTACATAAAAAATAGATTGCATGGAAACAGCTAGAGAGCCAGACCGTACCTGTTGTAATCCAGTGGAAATGCAGGATATTGGCTGCATGCTTTCTCAGAGATTAAGATGTGGGATTGTAAGAGAACTGTGTTTTTGTTAAAAAAGGGGATAAATTGTACTTCAAAGAATAATCACAACCTATGTCAAGATGAACCACAAATGTAAATAATTAAAAGAATAATCACAATCCATGTCAAGATGAACCACAAATGTAAATAATTAAAAGAATAATCACAATCCATGTCAAGATGAACCACAAATGTTAATCTTTAAACCTGTGCTTAACCCTCTGATAGCTTGGTACTAAGCAGTCAGGCTTAATTTAGAGGCAATGTGTAAAGTATTTTTGCAACACTCCAACAGTAATAAAGTGAAAACACAACACAAGAAAAGTCCCAAACCAAATTTGAAAAACAGAGGATATTTTAATAAATATAATGACTCCCAAATGACAAATATCCAATCAGTAGACCCGGAGTTATGAAAAATAGAGTAAAAAGGCATGAAGCACCAACTGTGGGTAGATGTTCGTGCTGGACTGGCACAAAGCCAAATGTTCAAACCAACCACGATGGAGGGCATTCTCTGTACGGGACCAGGTTCGGCCCGCTTGAAGATGTACCTTCTGACCTTGGTGCAGGGGGCTCTGTGGTGCTATGCTGTGAGGCTCTGTGCCACTCTGCTACAATTCTAGTAAAGCTGGCGATCAGGAGCTGCACAGTCCTGTGATGCAATTCTCTGGGTCACTCTGCTTTGGATCCGGTGAAGTCGCCAATCAGGAGCTGTGTGGTGCTGTGATGCGAGGCTCTGCGTCCGATCCGGTGGAGCAACAATTGGGCTCTGCACAATACTGTGATGTGAGGCTCTGTGTTACTTTGCATCGAATGAAGTGAAGCTGCCAAGTAGGATCTGTGTGGCACTGTCATGTGAGGCCCTGTGCCACTCTGCTCCAGTCTGCATCTGATCTGATGAAACTTTTAGTTAAGAAGGGAGAATTGTGCTCTGACTCCTGCCAAGGGTCCAAGACCTTGAGGATAGCACTTAGGGGTCAGGCTCACTTCCACAGAGGCCAGCAGAGGGGACCAGGTCAGGTCCAGCTGGGTCTGGTCAGCTGGAAAGCAGGTAAGGCCTCTGGAAGCTTGTTGCATCCCTATAGCTCAAACAGGAGGTCAGTCAACTGACTATTGAGGTCACTTCTGGGGTCTAGAGCTCAAGGCAAGCATGTCCAGTCTGTCTTCTTCAAACAGCAGGTTATTCCTTCTTTTGAATCTTGTCAGGTCCAGGAGTGTTCTGATTTCAGGTTCTGGGGTTGCCACTTGTATGCCCAGTGCCAGCCTGCAGGTGGGGGACACCCCTCTTGTCTAACCCTAAACTAGTTCTGTCAGTTCTTCCCTTTCCACTGGGTTTGGATCCAGCCTGGCTAGTGATACAAAGGGCAGGCTGGCTCAGGTGTGAGCAGCATCTTCCAGTGACATAGTAATCTTCTTCTGAAGTCAGGAAGGGCTTGGTACAGCCCATAGGCTACTCTTTGAAGTGCAATCAGAGCACGGGCACAGCCCCTTTCCAGCCTTCCTGTCAGGAAGACCCATTTTCATCTACACCCAGGTCCTTTATCCACTGTCTGCTTCCAAAACATATTTCCCAGTGGGGAAACCATCAACAGTTAGGAGACCCTGGACGCTGGCAGAAAGGCACATTTAGCTTAGGAAAGAAATCGCTATCTTTCCAAAACTGTCATTTTCAACTTAGTAATTTAAAATACGACTAAAGAGAATTTTGAATTACAAATAAAAATCAATGGAAGAAGTAATTTTCAAGCTGTTCCCAAACTAAATTTAGCTCTTACTAAATGTAATAAGGTAAACCAGTGAAAGTCTATGGGAGGCCATCTTTGCCACATGAAAAACTGCTTTGTTTTTTTTTTCACTGGCGGAGCATTTACAAGATTAAATGCCCATGTCCTACTGTTTAAATATCATGCACCCGGCTGTGAGCATTTAGGGCATAGCTTAGGGCTGATTTATAAGAATTAAAAAGGAAGGTTTAGGACTGGTAAAAGGTTAATTCTGCCAGGTTGAAATTGCAGCTTAAAACTGCACGACGGTCTGCAGTGGCAGGCCTGAGATATGTTTTACAGAGCTACTTTAGTGGGTGGCACAATGAGTGCTGCAGCCCACTAGTAGCATTTAATTTACAGGTCCTTGGTACAGGTAGTACTATATACAAGGGACTTATAAGTAACTTAAAAGTGTCAATCATATATATGTCAGTTTTACCATGTTTAAAGGGAAGAACACACACACTTTACCTCTGTTTAGCAGGGGTAAAGTGCACAGAGTCCTATGGCCAACAGAAAACGGGTTTAGCAGCAGAAGGCAAATATCTGGGGTGACCCCGCAGAAAGGGCAAATTTCTAACAGTGAATACTGGAAGATATATCGATATTGGAGCATTGTGCCCTGACCCTATTCTATTGTCTATTGACACTAAGGTCACACAGGCAGCAGAGTCCGTGTCACTTGCATGAACGTCATTTGGGAGTAGTCAGGGCCCCCCTCTGAGGTCAGGAGTCACAAAGGAAGTGCCAGGAGTAGCAGGAAGCAAGCTAGAGGTCACAGCTGCGACCCCTAACTACTCCCTAATGACGTCCATGGTCATCAGTGTTGCAGTCGTAACACCCCATCAGCCTGCTTTCTTGCCCTTCCATCTCTTTCTCACCGCCTGCTGCGATACAATATTCACACCCCACCCCCAACAAATAACTGGGCACCTGCATGAGGAGCTAATCTGTGAGTGATGCAGGTGTGTTGTGGAAGGCGCAGAGATGTATGTGTTCAGAGGCCAGTCACAATTCTGATGCCGAACACAAAAGGGGCTCCGTGCTGTCATTTTGTTCAGTAGCAGGGATTTCGCCAGATTTCTTTTTGCCCAGGTCGCCTTCCTCGCAAAGGCCGACTCTGGGCTCAAAATCCTGTGATTCTGAGAAAATCACTTAATCTCCCTTGGTTAACAAAAAATGAATGTGCCCTTGTGTAATGTAACTGTTCGTGGAATATAAAAACTGCAAATAAAAAGTGCAAGCATTTGTAGGTCAGTCTTACTGCCATTAAGTAAACATGAAGATTGCCAGTGCGGTTGTCCAGCGTTAAAGCTTTTTGCTGTGAGATCATTTTTTCCACAGCTTTTAGTATCAACTCCTTTCACAAATGTATAATGCTTTCCAAGTGTGGGCATTTTGTCACTGAGAATACAGGAGCATAAAGGAAATATGTCGGTGTTTTCCCAGCCGTGTCCTGTAACTAGTCACTTTAGTACAACTGCTCTTTAATGTTAAAAAGTATCATTTATTTGTTATATTTAGAAATATAATGGCTTGATTGGTGACACTATTTATAACTGGTTTATATTTGAATTCTTTTTAGGTTATCTCATAGGAGGTGACGTGCTGAGGTTATTGCATGGGCATATGGATGAATGTCTTACTGTCCCTTCTGGTGAACATGGAGAAGAACAGCGAAGGTGAGTCACCCCTCCCTAAAGTCCAAATGTCATCAGGTTATAGACAGAATCAAGAGCCGCCACTGTGGCCAAACTCCCTGAACTGAACCACATAACCTTCTTTCAAAAGGTCCCTGGACAAAGCATCATTATAGCATGTTTTTGAAACATGAGGTTGAAATCCACGGCCCTGAAAGCCCAGATGCTTGTAGTGACTTTAAACAGATATATACATTCAAGACACCCAGGCAGTCAATCAGATGTTTTGTTTACTAGCATGGTACAAATACAGAACAGCACTGCCTCTGTTAGTGTATCTTATCTCAACATGGCTTCAGTCCATGAGCAGTCTTAAACTTAGGTTAAGCATGTCAACAAATATGTTGAATAGGGCCCAGTGATTTTAGACCCTGCATTATAGGATGTGAACAGTTTCATCAATATTATGAAAAACTGAAAAAAATGTTTCATAAAGGCTAAAAACAGCTAATTTTTTTAAAACAAATGACTTTGTATTGGCTATGTGGCTAATATAGACTCATGAACAGTGCACGCAGTGGCTGATTTTTGTGAGAAAATGTATAAATGTATATGATATATTCAAATATGAAGGACAGTTGAACTCAGTAAACCCTCAGGGAGGAGTTTCTGAATATGATATGATTTTGTGTACATTTTCTGTGTTTTGTGTGACGCTTTCAGGCTAAAGCAAACTGTTAATAAATAAATACAGCCCTTTTAACTTGGTAAAAAGACAGCAGGATTTAAGTAAAAACAGAAAGAAAATAGCTGCTGAAAACTAAATTTACAATACCCAAATATCAGAATAACTTTTACGACCAGACACAGCAAACGCGGGATGTATTTAGAGCAGCAGCCATGCATATCATACACAACAATGATCTTCAAAACATAGAGAAATACCTGTGATGGTGGTACAATGACGAGGAAGGACATTAGTATAACAGTTACAAGGCGCATGATTTCACAAATGAATCTGACATCATAGCTCATACCACTCTCATGCCATAAAAGAGGTCAAAGTGGCGCCTGAGTGTAATTAATGCATTATTTGAAAAGGAAATTTTTAGATAGTATTAAATAAAGTATGTTGGTATTTATCTAGATTTTTAGCAGGGGTGTATTTCGCTTGTGTATGATATTGTAAGTTTGTTGATTTTTACGCTATGGTCATAAATTTGTTGATGTTTTTATTGTATTTTTATGATTGCTGATGCTAATGATGATGATGAAAAGGAAATGTAGGGCAACAATTCACTGTCGCTACTATACTTTTGTTCCACCAAGAGACCCACCACCCAAATACTACTGGTGAAACACCTCAGTACTGTGGCTGTTTGGGAAAAGGTCAATGTCCAGCTAGCAGGTAGATTACTGCAGCAAAATTGGTTGCAGGGGCACATCAGACTTGTAGAAAAGTGCTGTAACGAAGTAGTGGTCTTACATTAATGTGTTCGATTTCAGCGCATATTGCCTCATGTTTTCACATCAGTGAATTGACTGTTGCATCCTGAGGCGCTGTTCACCAGTCATGTTTAACCTGTCCAGATCTCTTCTTGCTCGCACAAAATGTCTCTGCTTTGTCTACAAACAAATCCTAGCCACTATATTCCCGCATTTGAGTATTTGATATTGCTGATGAAGAGTGCAGCAAAGCTAGTATCTGGAAGTAACTGATTTGCAACCACAAGACTACGAGATTTGTGGTCTTGATTGTCAGGATGATCGAGAAGTAAGAGTCTCCAAGCACTCCTCTGTTCTTTTTTCTGTCAGGGAGATGGTCATTGTTAGAAATGGGATTTTGGTTGGCTAGGACATGCGCCTAAACCAGGCAGAAACCACCACTCTAGTCAGGGCAAAGGAGTTACACGCTGAAGATAACCCCTGCTCACCCCCTTGGTAGCTTGGCAGAGCAGTCAGGCTTATCCCAGAGGCAATGTGTAAAGCGTTTGCGCAACACACACACACAGCAGCGACACACTAGGCACACCACAAAAGAAACTCCACACAAGGTTATAGAAAAATAGCATTTGTATTATCCATAAAACACATCAGAGCATAATCACATATATACACTGTGCCACCTGGCTCTAGGTATTACTTTACAGGGGATTATATACAATACAGGGCCAATCGGGCCACTGTCATCACCATTAGAACACACAAGTAGTGAAGATAGAAACAACCAGTCACTACTGGCAAGAGGCACTTAGCATAAACACCTTATGCATAAACATATTAGGCATACATCCTAAATTATCAGTGCACCACAGTAACACTAACAAGGTGCACACAGCACCTCAGGGCCTTACGCCCAACCAAAACACAAGGTGACCTCCAGGCCAACTGGCCTTCCTCGGGGGCCCGTCTTGGGCTGTCCTGTAATGCCCTCTGTCCCACAGTCAAGGCTCTATGAGCATGTGGCCTTGTATTAGCCACCAGGCTGCCGATGCAGCAGAGTACTGGCCCCAATGGGCCAGTACCGAAATGGGGGCAAGGGTGCAACTCACCTGAGGCTTCTCCTCGACCCAACAATGTCCCCCACGTTGCAGCGGCCCGCAATCTGGTGGTGCAGCTGTATGAATAAAAATAGGCACCAACAGTGTGCCCTCCCAGCCCCACTCACCGGGGCTTCTCTTGTTGCTGCGAGGAAAAAGGCACCCGCAGGCACCAACAGTTCGCCTTGGGAGCCCCACTTGCCGGGAGCTTATCTTCAGGGAAATCGAGGATTTCAGCCGGGAGACTGCGAGGCTCCGTCTCCTCCTCGGGCAATGCCGAGGCCGTCCCAGCACAGAGTAGAGTCTCCGTCGATCCCGTCTCCCTCTCTGGCAACACGCGGGGCTCTCACCGGCACACGGAAGCCCCGCCCATCTCCAGGCACAAGCTTCCGGCGATGGCCACATCTGGCCCTTGGCGCCTGCTCCCGCCCACAGTCAGGCCGAGTCGCCTGACTTCCTGGTCGCGTTGGCGGCCGCGTCTTTGCCACAAAGGCTACCGGAGCCCCCTTCTCGGGCTCTGGGGAAATAATGATGAAGTGCTCACGATGCGCTTGCCCTGTCAGCACAGGCGATGCTTCGCGCTCGGTGTCTCCCACAGCGAGACAACCCCAGAGCACAGCCACTTAGAGGGCATCAGGCCCAGGGAACTCAGCAAGACGTGCAGCGCTCCGCCTGTCTCCCACTTCCCGATACCAGCAGGGAGCAGGCAGCGCTTTTCCTCCAAGGAAGGGCAAAGGCAGAGCTGGCACGGGCAGGCCAGCACACTGGGGATCCTGGACAGAAAATGTAGACCAATTAATAAAAGCTTAATCATCACACCCTTACATGTAATGCTCAGTCCAACTCTAGTACAGGATGAAGTCAAAGTCCAAGGAAAATACACTAATTAGTACGATACATTCTGGCAAGCGAAGAACAATCAATATTGTACGTATCCAACAGACAGTCCAAAAACAATTTAGGCAATTTTCAGATCCTTGTCTTTATTGATTCTTTTTTTTTTTTAAAGATTCCCAGCACACGATCTAGCCGACACGTGTTTCGTCTATACTTAGACTTTTTCAAGGCGGTATGGGAATGTAGTAACAGTTGAATCCAACAGCGAGAAGACACAACGGTGCCTCAGACTGCGTATGAAATATCCTTCCGAATGTCATATAGAATAAACAATGATCTCAACAAACTGTAATTGAGTGTAAGTTTGTGTTGTTAATGGCTAACGGGTATCCAATACCCCCGTTCAATGCCGGAATGGTCTCATTCTCATCAAAGGCATGAGGCCTCTATATGTGTATATCAAGTAGGCAGTTCAAATGGGTATGTACCTCCCAAAGGTAGTCACAATTGTAGGTACACGTCCGTAGTAAGAATGTACCCCTGAAGTAGAATGGTCCACAATGACTAGCAACACGGCAGTCCGCTCGCATCAAATGAAGCACACTAGGGATCTTGGACAGAAAATGTAGACCCTTCAGCTGCCAAGCTGGGCAGCAAGTCAATCTCCAGTGGCAGATCCTCCTGGCAGTCCAGCAGCCTACCGGCTGCAAGTAAGCACCAAGCAGCACACTTTACATGGGGTCACAGCCCCAGTACTTATACCCCCTCTGTTCTTTGTTCTCCCCCTGGCACAGGGCTCTGTGCCCGGTCTAAACCAGTTCTGGGGGGCACTTAATATTTTATTTACAGTGCACAACAACCTCCTTTGTAAGCGTAGGCTCTGGCCCCAGACACACCACAGGGGGGCGGAGCCAGCATGTGGAAGGCATGCACAGTCCTATTCTGGGTGAGGTGCTACTCCTCCCACTACTCCTAATGCAGATCAGCCTATTCAGTCTAGCACTGACTCACCCAGACCCTCTGGAGCCACTGCACCTCCCCAGCCCCTGTCACTCCAGAGCCAGACATGCAATACACATCAGGCAGGCGCAAAGACACATAGCACACAGAAATGCCCACTTCTAAAAGTGGCAGTTCTAAAATAGTGATAATAAATCTGCGCACACCATTGCGCAGCATTTATTACCACTATTCCAAACATACCAAACTTGACCACTCTACTCCTCTCAGATCAGGAATTACCACTGAAACACTTATCAGGGAATCCCCAATGCATTCCTATGAGAGGGCAGCCTCACAGCAGTGAGAAACCAAAATGGCTGTTTGTCACTACCAGGACATGCCACACAGTTAAGCCACATGTCCTACCTTTTACCTACAATGCACCCTGCCCATAGGGCTAGCTAGGACCTACCTTAGGGGTGACTGATATGTAGTAAAAGGGGAGTCACAGACGTGGCACCCACTTTATGTGCCACGTCACAGCGGCAGTAAACTGCGCGCGCAGGCCCTGCAATGGCGGAGGCCTGAGACAGGTTTGAAAGGCTACTTTGGTGGGTGGCGCAAGCAGCGCTGCAAGCCCACCAGTAGCATTTAATTTACTGGCCCCGGGTATATGAGATACCACATTACTGGGGACTGATAGGTAAATTAAATTAGCCAAACAGGTGTAGACCAATCTTACCACGTTTTACAATAGAGAGCACATGCTCTTTACACTGGACAGCAGTGATAAAGTACCCAGAGTCCTAAAACCACCAATGCCATGTCAGAAAAAGACTAGGAGGAAGGGAAAAAGTTCAGGGATGACCCTGCAAAAAGGGCCAAGTCCAACACAACCCCCTTCCAGCCAAAAGCCAGGGTAGACCAATCAATACCTTGATGGACTTCCCTGCTTGGGTCGATAGAACACGGACGCGGGCCCGCCACTGCAGGGGCACACTCCAGTTCTACACCAATCTGAACCCATGTGGTTCCCTCAGTCAAAGCTCCCAGGACCAACTAAGCTACCCCACTGGGCCTCCCTAGCTGTCCGCGGCCAGGACCAGGCCCTAGGCCATCCAGATGTCTCTGGTCCTTGCCATCTCACAGAGTGGGGGGCAGTAACCCCTGGTACATAGTATCCATTCCCCACTCTTCCTCTCATCAGTGCAATTCTAAATTGCCACTGATCCTCCAACCTAGGGTCCGCACCCTCAGGCTGACCAGAGGTCACGGGCGAGGCTCTCCTCCCCCTACCTCTCCCTCTGGGGTCTTGCACTCTCCTCCCAGGAGAAGCACCCCCAGAACCAAAAACTGTCAGGACGCTGGAATCAGCCCTCCTACACAATTCTCCCACCAGTTCAGGACTTCTCTCCTGCAACTGGTCTCCCAACCTAGGATCTAAACCCTCAGGTTGAACCGGGGTCAGAGGCGAGGACTCCCTCCCTCTGCACCCCCATCCAGAGTTCTGCACCCTCCCACCTGGAGTGGTACCCCTAGAAGACAAACCGGTCAGGACACTGCTTACAGATGTCCTTCCCTCCAGGTCAGGCAGAACCTGAACCTGGCGTCCCAACCCAGGGACTAAACCCTGCAGCTGAGCACCCGCCTGGCACACCAGGACTTCCTGGGGAGCACGCATGCCCCCCCGAGGGTAACACATACCTCATGTGTTGCGTGATAGTCTGCCTGGTGCTGATCTCCTGACCCCTGTCCATTTGACAGTGCGCGAAGACCCCCCAAAACATAAGTGGTGTCACAATGGTCACTCCAAGGAGGCTCAGCCCTTATGGCTGGCCCCTGAACCACTGGTTCTCCCACTGGGGACTCTCTCCCCCTCTCACCCCTCCATCTGGACTCCTGCACCCTCCACTCAGGAGCGGCACCGCCAGACACCAGAACTGATGGAGCTCCGCTTGCAGACGCTCCAAGTTCTCCTGACACTAGGAGATCCCCCTCAACGGATGGCCTACTAGTACAGCCTAGACTCCCCACCTGGTGTTCCCTTAGGGAACCCTCCAGGCCCTGAGACTGGGTTTCGGGCACCTTGGGACGCATCCCATTCTCACTTCTTCTCCTCTGAGACAGGACGTGAGTCCCTACACCCCTCCCACTACACCGGGACCTATCTGGGCTACTAAGAACCTTTCCCACCACCCTGGGCTGGGAAATACCTGAGCCACTCCTCTTAGGGTCACTCCCCAATGCCTCCTCAGACCCTCTGGCACTCACCCAGAGGTCTGCCTCCCGTGCAAGCTCCCTGGGATCAGAGAACCCACACTCCAACAACGGAACATGTGCTCTCTGACAATCAGATTGAACAGCCCTTCAAAAGTGTTTGCCGTGTTACCCATCACCCAACCTTCAAGTGCATCACAACATTCATCCACAAACTCCCCCCAAGACTGGTGAGACAGTTTCCTACTGCCCCTGAACCTCAACCTATACCCTTCAGGTGTGACACCCTCTTCCTGGGAACTAGGTACCAGGCTCTGGGATCTGGGAGTGGGACTTCCTACACTGGACTCACTTCTGCTTCCACCACTCGACCCCACCCTCACTGGTGAATCCAGACCACTAAAACTACACTCAGGGGACATATCCTCAGGAGCTAGCTTTTCTCTGGGGAAGGCCATCTCTGCCTCCGCCATCCTCTTCTGCGCTAAGACCCTCTCAGTCTCTAGCTTTTTCTCTTCAAGGGCCAACTCCTTGAGTCTCAACTCCTGAGCCAACAAGGCCTTTTTCCTCCTCCACACCCAGCTGCGCTATCTCCTTGGCATGCTCTAACCTGTGCCTTTCCAAAGCCAGCTGGTGCTCCCTTTCTTCCCTCCTATCCACCCCCTCCTCTGGGGACAGGGAAAGGGATGGGGCACTGCCCCTGGCACTGGACCCAGCAAGGGACTCCCTCTCTACGGGGTCCTCACTAACTACTGGCGTCCCTGCCCTGTCATTTTCTCCCTCCTGTGCAGACTCTTCAGGGCTACCCTCAGACTCACCACCCTCTTGGTATGCGGACAGGGCACTCTTCCCCTCATAGTACTCACGTCTCCATTCATCCTCTTGCCATTGGAGCAGGACTTTATGGAGCCTTTGCTGGATGTCTGACCCACTCACTGCTATGTCTCTCTCCTCACAGAACCCCCTCAACTCCAACATACTGTATTTGAACAGATCACCTACAATAAAGGCAGATTCCATTTTTGGCAAGGCACTAAGACACAAGTGCAACCCAAGAGACCTAGGTGTAAAAAGCTGCAACAGGAGTACACAATAAAAATGACTTTTGCGAGGAGAAATAATAAAATCAGGAGAAATCCCCAAACACATGATTGTCTAAAATGCAGAGTTTTGTAGTGCAACCATGCGTCACTGTGGTACTGCGCAAACGCAAGTCCTATCCCCACCGCTGCCAACCAATGTTAGAAATGGGATTTCTGGTTGGCTAGGACATGCGCCTAAGCCAGGCAGAAACCACCACTCTAGTCAGGGCAAGGGAGTTACACGCTGAAGATAATCCCTGCTCACCCCCTTGGTAGCTTGGCAGAGCAGTCAGGCTTATCCCAGAGGCAATGTGTAAAGCGTTTGTGCAACACACACACAGCAGCGACACACTAGGCACACCACAAAAGAAACTCCACACAAGGTTATATAAAATTGCCTTTGTATTATCCATAAAACACATCAGAGCATAATCACATATATACACTGTGCCACCTGGCACTAGGTATTACTTTACAGGGGATTATATACAATACAGGGCCAATCGGGGCACTGTCATCACCATTAGAACACACAAGTAGTGAAGATAGAAACAACCAGTCACTACTGGCAAGAGGCACTTAGCATAAACACATTATGCATAAACATATTAGGCATACATCCTAAATTATCAATGCACCACAGTAACACTAACAAGGTGCACACATCACCTCAGGGCCTTACGCCCAACCAAAACACAAGGTGACCTCCAGACCAACTGGCCTTCCTCGGGGGCCCGTCTTGGGCTGTCCCGTAATGCCCTCTGTCCCACAGTCAAGGCTCTATGAGCACGTGGCCTTGTATTTGCCACCAGGCTGCCTATGCAGCAGAGTACTGGCCCAAATGGGCCGGTACCAAAATGGGGGCAAGGGTGCAACTCACCTGGGTCTTCTCCTCGACCCAACAATGCCCCCACGTTGCAGCGGCCCGCGATCTGGTGGTGCAGCTGTAAGAATAAAAATAGGCACCAACAGTGTGCCCTCCCAGCCCCACTCACCGGGGCTTCTCTTGTTGCTGCGAGGAAAAAGGCACCCGCAGGCACCAACAGTTCGCCTTGGAAGCCCCACTCGCCGGGGGCTTATCTTCACGGAAATTGAGGATTTTACCTGGGAGCCTGCGAGGCTCCGTCACCGACCCCGGGCAATGCTGAGGCCGTCCCAGCACGAAGCAGAGTCTCCGTCGACCCCGTCTCCCTATCTGGTAACACGCGGGGCTCTCACCGGCACACTGGAGCCCCGCTCACCTCCAGGCACAAGCTTGACTGACTTCCGGCGATGGCCACATCCGTCCCTTGGCGCATGCTCCCTCCCACAGTCAGGCCGAGTCGCCTGACTTCCTGGTCGCGCTGGCGGCCGCGTCTTTGCCGCAAAGGCTACCGGAGCCCCCTTCTCGGGCTCTGGGGAAATAATGATGAAGCGCTCACGATGCACTTGCCCTGTCAGCACAGGCGATTCTTCACGCTCGGTATCTCCCACAGCGAGACACCCCCAGAGCACAGCCACTTAGAGGGCATCAGGCCCAGGGAACTCAGCAAGACGTGCAGCACTCCGCCTGTCTCCTACTTCCCGATACCAACAGGGAGCAGGCAGTGCTTTTCCTCCAGGGAAGGGCAAAGGCAGAGCTGGCAGGGGCAGGCCAGCACACTAGGGATCTTGGACAGAAAATGTAGACCCTTCAGCTGCCAAGCAGGGCAGCAAGTCAATCTCCAGTGGCGGTTCCTCCTGGCAGTCCAGCAGCCTACCGGGTGCAAGTAAGCACCAAGCAGCACACTTTACATGGGTTCACAGCCCCAATACTTATACCCCCTATGTTCTTTGTTCTCCCCATGGCACAGGGCTCTGTGCCCGGTCTAAACCAGTTCTGGGGGGCACTTAATATTTTATTTACAGTGCACAACAACCTACTTTGTAAGTGTAGGCTCTGGCCCCAGACACACCACAGGGGGGTGGAGCCAGCATTGTGGAAGGCAGGCACAGTCCTATTCAGGGTCAGGTGCTACTCCTCCCACTACTCCAAATGCAGATCAGCCTATTCAGCCTAGCCCTGACTCACCCAGCCCCTCTGGAGCCACTGCACCTCCCCAGCCCCTGTCACTCCAGAGCCAGACATGCAATACACATCAGGCAGGCGCAAAGACACATAGCACACAGAAATGCCCACTTCTAAAAGTGGCAGTTCTAAAATAGTGATAATAAATCTGCGCACACCATTGCGCAGCATTTATTACCACTATTCCAAACATACCAAACTTGACCACTCTACTCCTCTCAGATCAGGAATTACCACTGAAACACATATCAGGGAATCCCCAATGCATTCCTATGAGAGGGCAGCCTCACAGCAGTGAGAAACCAAAATGGCTGTTTGTCACTACCAGGACATGCCACACAGTTAAGGCACATGTCCTACCTTTTACCTACAATGCACCCTGCCCATAGGGCTAGCTAGGACCTACCGTAGGGGTGACTGATATGTAGTAAAAGGGGAGTCACAGACGTGGCACCCACTTTATGAGCCACGTCACACGGGCAGTGAACTGCGCGCGCAGGCCCTGCAATGGCAGAGGCCTGAGACAAATTTGAAAGGCTACTTTGGTGGGTGGCGCAAGCAGCGCTGCAAGCCCACCAGTAGCATTTAATTTACTGGCCCCGGGTATATGAGATACCACATTACTGGGGACTGATAGGTAAATTAAATTAGCCAAACAGGTGTAGACCAATCTTACCACGTTTTACCATAGAGAGCACATGCACTTTACACTGGACAGCAGTGATGAAGTGCCCAGAGTCCTAAAACCACCAACGCCATGTCAGACAAAAGACTAGGAGGAAGGCAAAAGGTTCAGGGATGACCCTGCAAAAAGGGGCAAGTCCAACAGTCATCTCCCCAAGTAATGAATAGGACAAGGACTGGAGGGACATGGGGGTAATGTGTTACCAGTGCATTGTGTGGTTGTTTCTTTTGAGATAGAGTATTCTTATTACCTGCAAACTTTTATTAACAGGTGGCCAGTTTCTCACCGGGGACCTGCTTGTTTCTGAGTGTCAACTAGTGGCGCTTTTAAGAACTGTTGGAAAGTTCTACTATGGCAAATGCTGGAGCAGTTTTATTTATGGTGTCCCTCTTATAGTCTTGCACATGTGTTGTCTTCCTGTGCATCACTAGATTTATGAGTTTGGTCTATGCTATTTGTTTGTGTGCATTCTTTGTTCTTGTCGGAATAAATGGCTGCTTTAAATCATTGTTAAATAAGCTAGCAAGTACCGAGATATGCAGCTGCACCCCCCAACTGTGTTGTTTGCATAAAATTACATTGACCACTTTTGTTAATGAGCTGGAAATGCAAAATGGCTTTTTTGGATGACAAATTATGAATGGTATTGTGCATTGTGTAATTCTATACAATTGTATATCTTCGTTGTTTTAGCCTAGTCTTCGTTAATCAGTCGCTTAGTTCACAAATTTGTTAAATTGAAAAGTAATCAATCCCTCAGCGCGTATATAAGGCTGGAGTGAAGGATCTTTGGGTCCTATACATAAACTGCATTTTGTAGTGTTTTGTAGTACTACAAAACATACTACAAAATGCTATTCATAAACCTAGGTGTGGAGTTTAGGCTTCTCCTATACCTATATGTGCAGGGATCTCCGCCCCGACTGTGTAGTTTTCACACGTATAGATATATGTTTTAGTTGTTAATATGTTAGGGACACAGAGGAGTGGCTAGAAAATGGGGAATGCTTATCAATAAAGGGGAGGGTTAAGGGAGGAGTAAGGAGGGGTTTAAGGAGTGTCAGGGAGGGGTTTAGGGAGGGATGTCAACCCACCCACAAAAGAGTAAGCCCATAGTATTCACAAACCACACTTCTATAGTTTCTATAGCCAAAAAGGTACCCAAAACAGTAATAAAGTACTCCAGCTCATGGCTTTAGTAAGTCTAGAATCACACATGGCCGACCACTGATATTGCAACCCCCACTTGTAGAAAATAATGGCGTTAGGCACTTAAAATTAAACCCTATTGGAAATAATGTTATTTTAAATTGTTAACAATATAAATCAATATGTAATGTTTAATATTAAAAATAATTTAGAAAAATAGTACACATTTTTAATTCAATTGTAAAATATTTTAATTACCTTTTGAATTTTAAAATATATGACAATATATGTTATGAAAATATAATTAAATTACTTTTAATTAATTCTTTACATCACTTTTAATAATTATTGATGCATAATGAAAATATATTTTTACTTTAGAGGGGAAGTTATTTTTAATTTCAACTTCAGAAAATGTAATATATGTACATTAATTGAATATTCAATTTAAAATGTTGCTGCAGCATCTTGTATTTAGTTCTATATTTAAAATTAATATATAAAAATTATTTACATTAATATTTATCATTTATTTATCATAAAATATGTTTATTTATTTTTCCAAGTTTAATAAACTTGAAATATTTTCGCATTATTAGTGTTTCCCAAACTGTGGATCGAGCCAATTTTTTGTGAGTTGTGAAAGTCCAAGCAGTAAATAAAGATGTCTTTAAATTCTATATTCATCTTGTCATATTAGCTGCGACTCAAATACAGAGGGGTCAAATGTAAGGCTATGCATTCTGACAAATTGCTTCTTTGGTGTGTACAAACTACTCTGTCTTTGCAGTCCGAGAAAGAAATGTAAAGTGACTTATGTGACAATCTTGCTGGAGTACAGAGACTGTAAAAGGAAAGGCTGTAGGATGTAATTTTCTTAAGACACATTTAAAAAAAAAAAAAATTTTATTAGCACAAAGGAGATCAACATAGTTCATAAATAATTAACAAACAGTATGGCAATGCGTGTTCCCATATAGGAGTTCATATCATAGATATTAAAAGAAAGAGCATATAGATAAATCTAGAACAGTAATTAAGGATTTATAAAAATATAAGAATTTATAGAAAATCACATTATGTTATATCAATTCTTGATCATTCTATGCCAAACAGCATTAAATTTCAACAGTGACCGTATACCTCTGGTTTTAGCCAAAGCCTTTTCTCTCTCAAAAATCTCCACCACGATGGCCCACCATTCTGCAATACTACTAGGTTTTGAAGAAATCCAGGCCCTTGAAATAGCTAGCCTAGCAGGAACTAAAATAATAGCAATCAGTGCTCGTTGCGCGTGGCTGGGGTCAACCTTATACCCCAACATAATCTCCTGTGTATTAAAAGCCAGATCTAAGCCAAGGCGAACTTTACAGACGTGTCTAATTCCCTGCCAGAATGATAATAGCAATGGACATGTAGCAAACATATGCACAATATTTGCAACATATAATCTGCACTTTGGACAATTCGTCTTGTTACTAAAATATCGTCCGCCTAGCTCCCCCAGCTAGCTATTTTTTCCTGGGTGTAGTATAACATGCATATTGTCCGGAACTGCTGGAGCTTTAAATTAATTGAGCATACAGCTTCTTTTAGCGTTGTAAGTGCATCGGTTATTGCTTTAGGGGTAACCTCTATTTCCAACGCTCTACTCCATTTTGAGGCTAACTATAAGCATGGATCAATTCTATCCTGACACAGGTATTGGTATGCTATGCGGATTGCAATTTTCCGAGGTATCTCTTGTAATCATGTCAATATATCATGTATCGCTACGAATTCGACCCCTGTGATATCATAAAGAAGTCTCTATGTTGTAAATACTTATAATAATATTGGCGTGGGAGTGCAAACATATTTTGTAAACTTTGAAAAGTTTTAAAGCCATTGGAGTCATAAAGATGTTCAAGTCTTTCAACCCTAGGTTTAGCCCACCCCTTTGGGACACTGTCATCAAAGATCCCAGATAGTAATGGGTTATCCCAGAGGGGGAACCTGTCATGATATATTGGAAGAGATTATCTAGCAAGAATTTCCCGCCATATAGTGACCAAATCCCTAAGTGTTTTGAAACGCACTCGCTTAAAGTAGTTCGGGTCGTGAGTCTGATAGAGAAGCCTACGGCTATCATGGCCTAGTAGGAGCTGATGGCTAAAGTCTTGACCTTCACTTGAAAGAAGGCTATGTAAACGGCCCATAAAAGAAGCCCAGTAATATAATTTAAAATCGGGAAGCTGAAGGCCCCCCTGATTATACGGATATTTTATAAGTTTAATAGCGCAACATGCTCGCTTATACCCCCGTATGAAACTGCTTATTACGCCTTCTAGTTTTTAAAAAAAGGAGTTAGTAACTCTCAGGGGAATTGAGCGAAATAAATATAAAAATTTTGGAAGTATCGTCATCTTTATAATATTGCTTCTACCAATTATGCTTATAGGTAATTTATGCCAGTTTTTTACCTTCTTACTAACATCTTGAAGGAGAGTATTGTAGTTCAACCTTTATATATGTTTAATCTGGGATGTGACGCAAACTCCCAAGTAAGTTGCTTCAGAGCCTATCTGGTTTAAAATTTAAGAGAACCTGTGTTTTACTAGGATTTAACTTATACCCAGAAAAAGAACCCAAAATTTCTGCTTCATTCACAATTGTTTCTAAAGAAGCAGCCGGGTCCGTTGTAAAGATGGCAATGTCATCTGCAAAAGCAGTAACTTTCAGATCATTAATTCCCGACCATAAAGGTGGGATGTTTTCATTAGCAAGTAATACCCGTATGAAAGGCTCAATATAAAGTGCAAACAAAAGTTGGGAATGAGGACACTCATTGACGGGTGCCTCTGTGTATACGAAAAGATGTAGATTGAGTACCTGCATAACTCAGCTTAGCCTACGGCATGCGGTATAATGCATGCTGTAAGAAATCGGCCCGTCATTCCAAATGAGGCAAGAGTAGGCCATAGACAGCTCCAAGCCACGCGGTCAAAGGCCTTTTCCGCGTCTAAACGTATTGTACCTAAATTGCTAGCTGATTGTTTAGCATAATCAAAAGCCATTATAGCAGTTTTAGTGTGTGCCGTAGTACCTCGACCTCTTATAAAACCGAGTTGTTGGCTTGAAACCAAGCCTGGCATCAGAGGAGCCAAGCGATTAGCCAAAATCTTAGCGTATATTTTAGCATTAAAATTAGTAATTGATATCGGTCGATACGAGCCACATTTATTCAGGCGGTTTGCCTTATAAAAAAAAAAAATACGATATTTGTGGTATCCCAGGTTAATGGTGCTACCCCAGTATCACCGATCTCTTGTATAACCTTGGTTAGCAGTGGAACTATAATACTTCTGAATACTTTATAAAACTCAATAGGAATTGAATCATCCCCTGATGCCTTGCCTGAAGGTAGTGACAACAGGGCAACAAACATTTCCTCTGGTAAAACTTCAGTGGATAGCTGGGCAGTAGCATCTTTTTGTAGGCACGGGAGCGCGGCCCTCCCTAAATACTCAGAGAATTCCTCTATATTTATTGGATCTGATTGAGCATAAAGAGTTTCATAAAACACTATAAATTGTTTGAGTATCATATAAAGTCCAGTATGGAGTGTATTATCTGCGCCCTTAATGGCCTTTATAAAAGTTTTTGCCTTTTGATTGGCCAAACGATATGCAAGTATCTTCCCCGCCTGTTCACCATATTTGTACTGAGCGGAGCGATATTTGTTATAGCAGGCTGCTACCCTCTCCTTTAGTGTCCCCCCAAGTGAGGCCCGTGCTTCTGCAAGGTCAATATAATACTGTGTTTGTCCGGGATCATTTTGTCTAACAGCTGTAGCATGGCGCATTTCTAAGTTAGCGAGCACTAAACAAGTAGCCTTAATAGAGACATCTCTAGTTTTATTGTCTTGTAGTATAAATTGTTGTGTGATACCCCTGATATATGCCTTCATCGAATCCCAAACAGTACCAAAAGTGGTTGAATTAATATTGAAATGGATAAACTCTACTAGTAGTTTCGCCATATGTAAAATATACTCATGTTTTGTCAGCAAATACCGTGGGAAGGAAAAGGAATGCCTAGGTTTACTTGCCGACTGTGTTCGGAAACAAAACACAATAGGGTTATGATCTGATGTTATTTTTGGACAAACCTCAATTGTGCCTGACTGAAATGTAATATCACTAGCCCAGACAATATCTATCCTAGAGTACTGCTTGTGCGGACATGAATAATATGTATATACTGGGAGATTAGGGTGGAAAGTTCTCCATACATCTTTTACAGTATGCAAGCGTGCTAGTTCTAGAATAGATTTTCTTAAGACACAACAAAGTGTAAATACCTGTAAATGAATTGTGCACATTTAGTAGTTAGGAAAGCAATACAGTTTTATTAGAAAAAACTGTATGTCTTTGCAAATTTAGAGGCCATTTCAATGGAAAATGTGCTGTCTGTAAATTAAAGTGTGCTACCATACGATGCTTTACTTATATAAAAAATATCGCTCGCCTCATGTCCATTAAAGCTAGGTGGGTCGCAAAAGTTTATTGTTTTAAAATTGTTTTGTGGTTCTAAAAAGTTTGGGAAGCACTGCCCAATACTTTACAACTTGGACACTCCACAGCTGGGCTAGAGATCTACGCATGTTTCTATCACATTGAAACACAGCCTCATACACAAAAGCTTATTTACCTTACCATTACTTCATTAGCTGAGAATGACCTTTTTGAAGAAGATATATTTAGATATATGTACAAGGAATTTATTTCTTCAGCTAGTGATTTATTTTTCCTTTTTTTCCAAACGTCTCTGTGTTTTGGAACCAGAAAGGCAGAATAGACAGTAAGTGAATGCTTCAAAGATGAAGTAGGTGAAGTCTTTTTTTAGCCATTTCCTGGAGGGTGGTGGGAAGGCAGCTCTTAAGAAACCCTAGGTTGGTAGCTAAATTAGAAATCGTGTGATTTGCTGAGGCGTTGCAGATTTCTGGATTGACATGTAATTTGCTACTTCCCTTCTCATTTTTCTGAAGAAGTGACAGTGCTCTACTTATTTATAACCTGCTCACAATTGACAATGTCCCTGTTTCCCCTGTGCTACATTAATAAACAGTTAAACTTAATTCAACAACTCACAGCCCTGGCATGTGTTGCGGGGTAAATTCTGCAAGCTTTTAGTAGTGATTGCTTTTAAGGGACCTTATTACTTACACTGGTGCAGACTGCTGGTTTGTGCATGACCTAACTGAAAAAATTAGCACAATGTGTACACAGGCTCCTTGCAAAGGAAAAGTGAGGCATACCGCTTGGCATCTTCTTATTGTTGATGTGAGTGGCTGTATGGCATACTGTTGAGCTAACAATCATGTAATAACAGCCTTTCGCCCCTCTTTGGGAGTATGAAAATCGACTCATCACTGTTGAGGAAGGCTTAAAGGATTCTATGACACTATGAGCAGTAACACGTTGTAACTATATGATGGGAGCCTTCTATTCCCCTCATGGACCATATGATGGTTATGCATGAGGCAGACCCATCAGTGTGGTGCAAGCCACACTCACAGTATTTTCCTGGCATGACATGGCCACGTCATGACATGGAAGAAGGCCAACAACTTCTCTTTCATGCATTACCCGGTACCTTCTGGTAGGCCTATCAAAGTCTCCCTTCCTATAGGCAGCAGACATTTAGCACCTGTCCCTTCTTTGTCCTGAGCCCATCTATCCACAGAGTTTGTGCAGTGTGTCTCTCCTTTTGCCCACCATCAATGCCAGTGTCATTAGTCTTCTACATGCCTCACAGGTGTCAATGACACGCTATAAGGAAAGGCCTCTTTTTTATGATCATCCACAATTTTGGAACTGATGCTGCTGGTTTTTGGTTCCCAAAAAAGAGTAACATTTGCAAATTCAGTATTGGCATATTTAACTTACCTGTAAATTCTTAGTATATATGTTAAGTTAATGGCATTAGTGGACTGCAGCATTTATTGCTCCACCACTAAAGTGGCCATGTAAAACTTGATTGTAGGCCTACAACAGCAGCCTAGCATGACAGTTTGAAAACTGCCTTTTCTACCTGTTAAAATCACCATTTTAACAGGCCTAGACCTTCAATGTTTATACCTATAAGTCACCCCTAAGGTAGGCCCTAAATGCCCATAGGGCAGAGTGCATAGTATTTCAAAAATAGGACATGTACTCTTAAGTTTTACACGTCCTAGCAGTGAAGAATCTCCAAAGTTGTTTTCCACTGTGGCAAGGATGGCTCTCCAATAGGAAAATACTGGGTTACATTATAACACCTTAGAATGCATAACTTCAGTTTGGGAATAGTTAGAACCATGGTTCACAGACTCAAATTCATATGAATTTAAAATTCAATCTGATGACCAAGCCTGATTTTAAACTACTATTTTGCAAATGACACTTTTAGAAAGCTGTCATTGCGTGCTTAAAGCCTCTAGTACCCTTTTCAGAGGTAATCCCCAACTGTCACCTTGTCCTCCTGCTGGGAGTTGAGAATCGCTCCCAGGAAAGGGAACCAAAGGGCCTTGTCTAGGAGGAGATGTGACCTCCTCCTGACAGGAAGGGCTGACAAACAGCACAAGCTTCAAAGGGGCATCCCCTGTCATGGGCAGATATAACTCACACCTAGGTCTGCCCCTGCCACTGTCCAATTAGCCCGAGTGGCACTAATACTTTTTGTGTGTGTGTGTGGAGAGGGGGGGCGCTGACCTGTTCCAGAACTGTTTTGCAGGGAGAGTTCCTCATTTCTCTAGACACACCTCAGGGGTGTGCCCAGAGCTCTGACCAGGAGAACTAAGATTCTGCCATGTTGGAGTTTGGCAGAGAAGGGTACTATGGGATTTTTTAGGGCCACACTCCTAGGAAATGATGTCAAAGTGGGTAACATTGCTCATTGGATCTTTTTCGCTACTGGACATGGAGTGCCAGGCATAAAAGTGGAACCTCTGTGTACCTTATTCAGAACAATGCTGGATCTGAGGAAGACAGAAGAAGGACTGCACCTTCTGAACACTTTGGACTTCAGAAAGAGGAATGTACCTACTGTAACCTGCCCAAAGGCTGGACTTACTCCCCACTTGCACTCAGGACAGAAGAGTGGACTTCAAGGATTAGTAGGATAGCCTCCTGTTAAGCTCCAGGAACACTAAAGCTGCAAGAAGCCCACTCCTTGCAGAGCCCAGCTGACCAGTTCCAACTGGATCTGCCATGGAACCTGCAGTGGCTTATGGGAGATTGAGTCCTAACCCCCAAGTGGTGTCCAAAAGGTGTCAGACTTTTGGCTGGTGTTAGAGTCTGCTCTTTTTCCCTCCTACATTACAAGACTGGAAACTTAGAATCTTTTTCTGAACTTTTCACAAAATGAACCAGAGCCAACCACCCGACCCGACGTTAAACTCCCAGTCAGATTCAACTTGGTGGTTTACCTCGCTGAAAGGACCCTGGCTTCCAGAAATGTTTTAAAGTCCAAACGTAGAGGACTTTACCAGGACCAACGCCAATTAGCATCCTGCCAACAACTGTGCCTTCCTGGGCCTGATCTTCAGGCTCCACCCGCTCAGAGTTTTCCCACCTTTGACATTGAGAGCCTTGAACTCCCGCCAACAATGAGAATCCCCATCAGTGGCGTGCTCTTGCCTGGTTGACATGGCAGTGTAAAACTGCATGCGCAGACACTCCTGTGGCAGATCTGAGACATATTTGAAAGGTTACTTGTGTGGGTGGCACAATCAGTGCTGCAGCCCACTAGTAGCATTTGATTTACAGGCCCTGGGCACCCTCAGTGCACTTTACTAGGGACTTACCAGTAAATCAAATATGCCAATCATAGAGAACCAATCATAATCACAATTTACACAGAAAGCACTTGCACCTTAGCACTGCTCAGCAGTGGTAAAGTGCCCAGAGCACTTAAACCAGCAAAACCAAAGCCCTGCATACAGTCAAAAATACAGGAGGTAGAGGCAAAAAGACTGGGGAAAGCACTGCAAGGATGCCAGGTCTAAGACTGAGCGTTGACTGGCTTGCGGGGATGGCAGCCATTTTGTACTTCTTTCAAACTGTGTAGACTGTAGTTTGAAAATAGAATGGAAATTTACAGTGACACGCTGCAACAGAAGCAGATGAGTAGAAGACTGCAAGAGGATGCAGTTCATTGAGCTCCTGCAGGTGACTGTGTGGGGGACATGGAAAGTCCATTTGTAATTTTGTCATAAACAGATTGTTTCCAAAACTGATTGATCCATGAGGAATGTCCTGGTGTGGCACTTGCCAAAATCATTTGCGAATGTGACTGCCTATTGAAGGTTATCTACTTGATTTGAATACTATCTATCTATCTACCTATCTACCTATCTATCTATCTATCTATCTATCTATCTATCTATCTATGTATCTATCTATGTATCTATCACATTCTGATTTATTGCCATTGGTATGAGGAGGCGGGATATGTTGTATGCTGTGAATATATAATCACTGCAGCTACCAGCAATCACCGAGACGTCCCACTGAAGACAGACACATGCTTTTAAAAATATTCCCTCTCTTTACCAGAGCATGTTGCACTTGTGGTTCCTGACTGAACAATGCCCTGATGAAGCGCAGCAGCTCATGCAGGGACAGATATAGGCAAGAAAAAAACTCTGGATCAAATAGCTGGATTATTTAAAGATTTGATTCAAATTGAAGGCATTCACACACTGTTTAAAGTTCTACTTCTAAGAATTAGATTTAGATTTGTTGCAAAACATTAGCCATTGCCCAAAAATGCACATGCTCAACAAATGTCAGACAGATTTGAAATTAGCATTTCAGAAATTACTTCCAAATTGAGATCAGATGCATGATAAGGTCTTTACATTTCAGGAACCTCAAAATGTAAGCGTGTTTTGCTGCTTGGAACACTACTTATTACTTTACTTCTACTGTGATTTAGCCTATCCAATTATTGATCTCTTACAAATATGTATGCAGTGACAGTCAGTAGTTTATCAGGTTGTTAGTACTTGTTGATAGTCCTTATCCATTAATATATGGTTTTATTATTAGCAATTGTTTTTTTGTTTACTTTTTATCTCCCCCATTAGATAGGCGTCATTGTCACTTAAAATTCGAACATATTTCATTGGTTAAAAAAAATTAACCATCTGTTTCAGTTTAAATGGGTTGCTTGTTAACATGTTCACCATCGGTCTAAAAAAGATATTGGTGATGTCTTAAGGGCCTAATTACGACTTTGGCGGTCCTCCAGTGGAGCGAGGACCACCAAAGTCGTTCTCAAACCGCCTGCCGGAATACAATTATAATCCTTGGCGTGCGGACGGTGCTGCAGCTGTACTATGGCGGTGCCTGTCTAAGGCTCATAGGAGACAGGCACCGCAGTGGGACAGCTGTAGCACGTTCCTGGAGGGTAAGTAATGCACAATGTTTTGCATTGCTTCCAGTGCAGGAACTGGAGATGCAATACCAGGGAGGCACAACATGTGCCCCCCTGCATTCACCCCCAGGCACGGAGGTGATAGGGGGCCCTGTAAGGGCCTCCTGAGTTGCCTCTCCACCACCCTTTCCATGGCAGGCTCACCGCCATTGAAAGGTTGGCGGAGAGGCAACTCGGAATACGCTCGGCAGTGCCGCAGCACCACCACCAGCATATTACTCTGTCTGACCGCCACACCGCGGGATCCTGGTAGAGGTGGCACACGGTGCCTCAGTGGTGGCGGTGGTCGGACCTCTACCATGACTACGGCGGTCCTGCGGATTGCCGTAGTCGTAATGAGGCCCTTAGACAGCAAAAGAACCTAACAAGGTATGCAGATTTATCACAGATAAATATTTGAGTATCTTAAAATGTTTCACCCAGATAATAAAGTTTGGGGAGATATGTGGCTTGTCATTTAGACTAGGTCTGGTAGTGGATACAAATCAGGTGATAAGCACAGTGGTTAATTTCCACGCACTTAAAGTCATGCGATGTTACCATATAATATGCGATAATACCACATCAGAACAAGAAACGTCACATCTGTTAGGACTAGCAAGAAGTGGTGGTGTCTTCAAGAACTTTCTCTCAATGAAGGCTGGTGACATGGGCTACGTTATGTAACTTTTCGCTTGAAGCGCTTTATTGGCAGGTTTTTATTGTTTATTTGCCCTTGTACATCAACATACTGTTTTATATTCAGACAGTAATAAAAAAAGAAACACACTACGGCCTGTCACCAATTCGAAGTTTGCGTGTTGTCACTTTCTGTGATTGCACGAGGAAGTCAATAAGTGTATGATGCCACTTTCGCCCCATCTGTTTGAAAAAAAAGAGCCACGTGTACATTTTGCTGGTTTGCGCTATTTTGTAGTGACATATTCCTAAACTGTGACTCAAATGTTATTGAAAAAACACGAGGCCCCTATCCAAACTTCGGGGCAGATTTACAAGGAAGTGCCGCAGCGCGGCAACGCAAGCCCTTTGGCTGTGCCACGCTGCGGCACTTCCAAAGCACAGGAATGCGACATATTTACAATAATATGTTGCATTCCTGTGCTCTACCCTGCGCTGGTGCACAAACTGCTACCATGCGCCGGCGCAGGCACCCTTGCACCATGGTGCAAGGATGCCTGCGTCATGGGGAGATTGTTTCTGTGCAGGTCGGGGCACCTTCCTGCACAAAAACAATCACTACAGGCATTTTCCTCTTTCAATGCGTGCTGTAGAATGCAGCACGCATTGAAAGAGGAATAAACGAGGAGAAATGAAAACATTTCTCCTCGTTGCGCCTCGCTACGCCACCCCTAGGGTGGCGTAGCATTCAGACGCATTTCCAGATTTACGTTTCCTCGTAAATCTGTCTTGTTCCATGGGTGTTGCGTGGGAACACCCACAGCAACACTCATGGAACGCCTCTTTCACGCAAAGTGCTGCGTGTAAAGGGGCCATATTTACAAGGACAGGAAAAGCCACGCATGGGTGGCTTTTCCTATCCTTGTAAATATGGAGCAGTAACATGCGCCCCAAGTACGTCACAAAAAGTGACGTACTGGTGGCGCGGGGGGCTTGTAAATCTGCCCCTATATATCCTAGTGCAACTAGAAAATTGGCTATCACTTCAAACAAGGGGACTTATTTACAAGCCCCTTGCGCCGCCGGTATGTCACTTTTTCCCATATTAGAGGTGATGCACCGGTGGCGCAAGGGGCTTGTAAATAATCCCCAATGTATTTTCGGCGTAGCCAAATGCAATGTAGCATTATTGAATGGTTTAAACGTCTAGCATTGCAGTCAATGGAAAGCGGTATTAATGCTGCTGGTTCCCAGGTCTAAAGCACAGTATTATTATATTATTCTAAGTTGGCAAGGGCTTCCGGCAGGCTGTGTCATATACAGTGATCTCTCTGTAGCACCTTGCAATTAATGCATTAATGCAATTGGAAATGACAGCTGGTGCTTGGCTTCTCTCCTAAAGCATATGTATGTTCACTAACGATTGCTATGCAGAGCAGAAGCCCAGAATTTATATCTGGCCATTTGGGATTTTTCTCGACATTAGGTCTGTGTGTGTGAAGAATAGCAAGTAGAGGATTGGTGAATGCCCCCTCCTCCATGTCTACTCCTGCTAGCCCCTGTGAAGGGGGGGGGGGGGTGAGAGTCTTCTCTGCAGAGACATGACATTTCACTGCAGGCAGAGGCTTAGAAACAGGGGAACTAAAGAGCTGCCCTTGTCCCTCCGTGGACCTGGGCCCTTCACAAGTTAATCTGCTTAATGAACAGACTCCAGCATTCCTAGAGGAGAGTTGTATTGAGAGGCATTATATGACCGAGCACCTCTATCTGGAGAGAGTGCCTAAGATGCTGGGGTGGCCTAATGCGCAGTGCAATTAGTAACTGCTACTAAATGCTGTTGTGTACTCTGCAGAGATTAGCATTCCCCGATCCACTTGGCGTTGGTGGTAAATCTGCTGCATGTGAAAAGCAGACCAGCCAACTCCTACGTGCCACTGTTTGTCACATGATATTGACTCTCATTGAAGAGCCAACATCACACAGTGAGTACTAGGCACAGTGAGCGGACTGGCCGTAGCGGTCATCTGGCATTTCCCCGGGAGGCTGGAAGGGTGGGGGCTGGTTTTGGGGTGGCGGGGGCCGGTTTTGTTACAGGGTGCCGGGTTTGCGGCAGTGCTGCAATATCGGCCCCCAGCAACAAAAGCAGCAGTGCTGGGGGCCGGTTTAGTTAAGCAGGAGTCCCCAACCCCCGGCAGCCCCGTCTCCGGTCTGATAAAATTGCCAGGGTTGCTTTGTGTTGTCAGTCCGGCCCTGCAGTGAGCACTGGGCAAGCAGGAACCCTAAGAACTAAGTGAGTTTCAGTACTAAGTGGGTTTGCAGCTCATGTGTAGAGGCTCTGTGCAACTGATGCCCATCAGGGCTTTTGCAACCTTCCCCGGACCTGGTACAGCTTTGGAAGCCTTTGTTTTTGGGTAACGGTCGGAGTGTCTTCGTAATGCTGTGTTCTAACCTCCCTTTTCTTGGCCACGCCCATTCCATTGCTGGTCAGGTGGAGGAGGCTCAAAGTCTCTTCCGAACCCTCCGTTCCCAAGCCCCTCATCCTCTGACACAGTCATAAAAATTTTAAGGCAGGCAAATCTGGAAAACATGTTCCAGTAACAATATTCTTAATTCGGACTTTGTTTATGTGAATGTGTCTAAATAGTGAAATTAATTATGTAGCAATCAAATACAACTGATCCATGTTTGGAACACAAAGATATATACGTCCCCTGTAAAGCAAGCATGCACATTGTTATCACTTTCATACTACACACTCACCACAATACTTTTTTGTAAACAATAAGCATCAATTCTGATGCATCAGTAAACCTAATTTTAGACAAACACACTTAAATAGATGAACTATGGTTATATTGGAAGAGGAAGGGCTCCAATTAATTAGAGTCACACATACACATAAAATATTCAGGCCCCAAAATGTTATACAAACTTACATAATACTCTTTTAGCATGACCACCTGCACCCTGGAACCAGGTTTGACATAATCCCCAGCTTGGTTTTTCAACACATCATGGGATCTACTTTTCTTAATGTCTTTCTGCACATAGTGCAAATCGCTTTGCATGGAAACCTCTGTTCTGGGTGGTGATTACCAATCTCTCATTTTTGGGGTTCAGCTCTCTTGTTTCAGATTTAGGCTTGGTGTTTGTAAGAAAATGGGTTATTAGTTCTGGTGGAATTGAGTCCTTCCCAGGGAGTAAGTAAGTTCATAATCCTGTGAGATAAAACATACAGTTTCAATATATACAACTGGGTTCAACTACAGGTACCTATGGCACAGAGAAGACAGGCTTAATTTATGGAAAATGCATTAAGCATTTAGCAGTACCAAAACAATAAAAAAGTCAAAACAAAATGCGATAACATTCAGGAACCCAAGTTCTAAAAATCAAGAAACTTTTAATAAAAACAATGACATAAAATTATCAAAATCCAAGCAGGGAACAGGAGGTATGAATTTTTAAAGTTTTAAGTTAAAAAGTGCCAAGAACTGCAGGTGCGTGGCCACTGCTGCAACATGAGAGACGCGACCCCTTGAGCTCTGCACCCCTAGGATCTGAGCCACAGAAATACATGTGCTTAACAAGGGAATCTGAGCACCTACAGCAGAATAGTGTGCATACAACGTGCGAGTCGCCCCCCAGCGAAACAACATCCTTATCCTCACCACCCCTTAGGCACCATAGAAAGACATAAGGCAGGTAGTTGGTCATCACTGCGTAGCCCTTTATTATACCTTAAAGCAGAGTAATCTTTTATTGTTCGTTGACTGAAACACTTAACCATTTATTCAAGGCATAGGTAAACCAAACAACACACAGGTTAGCCAAAAGAGGTAGGTTATTTCCATTCCAAGGAATACATTTTGCAAAAGATATTATTTACATTCTAGACATGGCCTTAGCCATCAGGATATCAAGACACGCACTTCGGTAATTAATCCCCCTGTGCTTGCTGTGCCAGCAGACCCCAACTTGCACTGTTTTTTATCAGTAGTAACTTTCAGTCCTCCATCCCAGAGAGAGGCACTACCACCAGGGCACTGCTTACGCCTTGGCCCCACCGGGGTTCCTGAACACCGGATACCCCCTCCAAAGTTTCTTAACACACACACAGGCATCTCGGGTAGGGCAGGAGAGTCCAGGACCACCAGGAGGTCAGTCCCCCCTCCCGCCAGCCCGGAGCCCCCATTGAATGCTCTCCCTGTTCCAGGGTCAGACAGTCCATGCCAAAAAAGGAGTCCACACCATTTTTCTTGCCCGGGACCCCGCCACAGGGCGAGGAGCTTACTGGCGCTCTCGCCCTCCCCCACCTATAGCTTGATCACCTGACCCTTCTGTCATGGCCCCTAGAACCGTCTGGATGCACAGTTCGAGCCCTTTGTTAGACAGATGCACACCATCTGGTAGCTATAACTCTGTATTGGATGCCTGTATCAGACCAAACCACAGACACTGTAGCACCGCAGAGGTAGGCTTTTCCAAAGAATACATTTTTTGACAAAGATTGTATTTCCGTTCCAGACATTGCCTTAGTCATCAGGATATCAAGACACGCACTTCGGTCATGAATACCCCTGTGCTCGCTGTGCCAGCAGGCCCCAACTTGCACTGTTTTATCAGCAATAACTTTCCAGTCCTCTATCCCAGAGGCACTACCACCAGGGCACCGCTTAACGCCTTGGCCCCACCGGGGTTCCTGAACCCCGGATACCCCCCAAAGTTTCTTACCACACACACCGGCATCTCAGGTAGGGCAGGAGAGTCCAGGACCAACAGCAGGTCGGTCCCCCCTCCCGCCAGCCCATAGCCCCCATTGAATACTCGCCCTGTACCAGGTGTGATCCAGTCAATAACTTAGCGACTGCCTGATTCAATTTCTTCACTGATCTGTTCACCGCTTGCGTAGGTGCGCCCTTGGCCCAAACACGACGTGGAATTACCTCTGACTGAAATATAACCATGCCAGGCAGGAGGTTCCTTACCCACGAAAACACAGAGAAGGTCAATAAGACTCTCGTCCAAATAAAATACTGTAACCAGCATCAATTGGTGGCCTCTGGTCAAGATGTCGGCCATGAAGTGAACCAGTAACGCCGACTGGGGCTGACCGACTGCCTGGGAATACCTAGCCCTGGGGCCATCGGAAATTAACTCCTGTGGCCCTCGAAGGTTTCTATCCCCTGTGTTGAGAACTAATGCCCTCCAATTGTGTCACCTCCCTACTCAGAAGCAGCCTTTAGCTGCGAAGAAGAATAAGTCCTGGGCCTCTGTTTGCTCAGAAGCGCCAACCAATCTTATGAATATCAAGTATGTTAAGATCAGGGATGCATAACCCTGCCTTCAGGTAAAAAATCCCTTTCATACCCATTGAACCCCCCCACCTATTCACCTCACACTGACACCATGAACCAGGGTGCTGGTAAGCCCCACCAGCAACCCCTGGCACCAATTAAGCACTACCCAACCTTCTTTTTCTGAAATAGGGGTCCAATGTTGACCATCTCACTGCAATCCTGGTAGGTGGAATCACACACTGACCTTTCCCTGTATCTCAAATTACAGATAGAGTGGAATTGCCCGCTCTGCAGGGAAGCAGATCAAAGGACAGCATCTTATCCCTTACCCCACTCTGCTGCTCAGAATGTGAAACCCTGACCATAACTCTCTCTGCATATTCCGTTACAAGAGGTGACCACCACGTGTAAACCACCCATCACTAGTGACTACCATCATTACTGCAGCTTCAAGAAGTCTCCTCCCCCTGGGAAGCTGCTGGGGATACACTTGTTGTTGTCAGGGAACATCCCATTGCTCTTAGGGTCTGTTCATCTATGCATTCTTTACCGTCCAACTGGTTAAAAGAGTTACTCTCGACTAGGGAATAAGGAACTGAGCTGAAGAGAAAGCTATCTCCACGAGTCGGCGGTGGACCCAAAGCCCACTGTATGTTAATTGTGTTGTACTCCCTCAGTTACTCACTAAAGACTGCTGACCTAAAAAATAAAAAAGGGACTCCGCATATAATTATTTGGCAGTTAAGTCAAGCTACCCTAATCTTGATTGAATCTTAGCAATTCCCCACATTGCAACCGAGTTTCGAGGGGGGGGCATCCTGTGAATTATGTCACAATATATCGCAAAACGTTATTTGGATGGGCTTTTAAAATGCACTTCCTTCATTTCAGGGATATGCTCGCGGCAGCTCACATGGAGCTGGTTAACAGAAGTACTTCCGGTGTAGGGCAGCCAACTTGGCGCCACTGCTGGGGTGGTTAGGCCAATTCTGTAAAACAACCCACCATGTGCTTATCCAAAGCACCCCTGTAAGAAAAGGGTATGTCCCTCTTTGCATCAGTGTGTGTGCTATTGCGATTTGGGAAGTCATGTGTATTTGACAGACTCTTATTACAGATGGATTTTCATAAGAAAGCAAGCTCCTGAGAGCTACGCCAGGACACCTTCCTGGGTGATAGTTCGCTCCAACAAAGCTGCATAACATAATGTATAGCAATAGATTGCAACATTCTTACTTGTTGTTCTTGTTGTATTGCCCAGGGAGATTCATCCGGACACCTGGGGATATGATCTAGTCCTAGGCTACCTACACCACCCCTCTAGAGAGAGGGGCTTTGACCTCCTGCCGCAAAAGTGCAGCCGTTAGCGCCCAGCGCAAAACCTTACCAGTGCAGCTGTGGGTATGACTTAGTGATGGCTGGTACTCAAATGTGATAGATTTCATGGAGGAAGTTTCCAAGCACTATTGCGTAATGCCAAGCACAAAATCACGACAAATCGCCAAACCAAAAGAGTAAGAAAATAGAGAGGCAATGTTAAGACCTGATAGAAACACCTTATCAGAGCCGCAAATCATTTACCTTGTTGGGCATCTGTTGCCACTGCACAACGCACTAACCCCGACCTCCGACTCACCGCTGCTCAATACACAGGATCAAATGTAGTAGCTGGCAGACTGCGAGGTCATTAACCACTCCTTCCTTGTAACTGTGCTTTACACCAGTCGTCGGATTTTTAAGCCCACCCGCGAGTACCGCAGCTATCACTTAGCTAATTTGGCAGGCGTTTATTCAACGTCGGAAGGATGAGAGGCTAAGTGATCCTAGCCTAGAGGCTCGAGGCTGCCATCCAGGATCCTGGATGACCGCCCTGCATCCCCCCCGTATGAGCCAGAGCCCGCCCGCGAGTTAGCTCACTTTGACATACACAGTTAAAAAACCCGGCGTGAATACCATCACCATAAATTAAAACCCAAGATTTGTATATCGCTGCAATTCGCCCATGAGCGTCTCATGGTGCTGAATAGCCCAAGCAGGTATAGTAGGTATTTTTCCCCCGAAACACAGGATGTTGATGCATAGACTCGAAGCTGGTTCCCACTGTCACCCAAGTCCGCAGTTTAGGCCGTTATGCCACATCCTCTCCCTAGCAGGCCATCTAATTATTTAAAGGAGAAAACATTCCTCAAAGACAGGAGCCTTGAAAGTCTAGGGTCCATAGCAAAATTGCCCCTCATGATATGGCCTCTTTGACCAACTTTGCCCAGGTTAACATCTACGGCCTCGCCCCCGGCACCACTCTGAAGCACTACAATATTTGATAGAGTTGAGCGATTGCTCTGCTATCTTTAGACTTTGTCGGCGGTGAGAAACCTTGGCACCACTGAGGGGGAGATTTATTTATTCTCTGCAAACCATTACTGCTACACAATGCCAATGGTCGTTCTAAGCCCTGCATGCCGACTTAATCGTAGTTCAGAGAACCATTACTGCCACACAATGCCAAAGGTCGTTCTAAGCCCTGCATGCCGACTCAATCGTAGTTCAGAGGAAGCATTGTAGCATTGAGCCAACCCAGTGTCTCCCACTGGCCAAACCAATTCTGTATGCAGGCCTAAGCGGTGCTGGGCGGTATTAAGCCCTGGAGCAATTGAAAAATGTATGGGGGTCCTGCACCCTAAGCTCGAAAAAGGAGAATTACCTAACAGATCCTATACCGGCCTTTGAGCTCAACATTCTGACCATACAATTACCCCCGCTTTATCTAAATGCACCATTCATTTTTGTCTAATATAAGAAACTGCCGCATTTACTGAGACGGCCCGACAGAGTCGTTCCTTTGTGGGTAAATAACCCATCTGAACACCGCCATCCTTGAAGGGTTAAAGGCACACGTAGGTTATATATTGCCTAAACTCTGTCGCTGGGCTCCACTCGCTGCTCCAAAACATCCCAGGCCAAACCGTTCCTGAGCCCTGGAAGCGTTTCTCCTATTTTGGCACATAACAAACCTGTTGATACCAACATGACCTAGACGTCTTACACCATGTCTCCCGGCAGCCGTGACGATCTTCAGTTCGCTCTGCCTTGCCTCACTCTTCCCACTGGCCGACCTCCTCCGGATACGCCGGTCAACTTCCTGGAATCGCGCTGCCGCCGTCTCCATGAGGTGGTCCCGACATGAAATAAAGACAAAGTAGAAATTATATCCGGTCATGAAACAGTGTGCATATTGCGCTGCGACCTGTTTTCTGTCGAGACAACTACGGAGCCATTACTGCTATAATAAGCACATCACCTCCGTGGCTACGCTAGTGGCTGTCCCCCCCACTGTGCCTCACCATTGGGTTTTCCTATTTCTGCTTCCCAATCAGCGTGCTCCATTGCGACACTGCTCCCAGCGCTCAAGAAAATTACCCGGGGCACCGGGAATACTTACCACCCTAATGCCCCAGCATATCTCTTCATGTCGTTAAAATTACTGCGGTCTCCCACATAACCAGGGCACCAAGTCTACTTACGAACCGAGTGCTCCGGATTAACATGCCATTAAAAAACCCAGATTGATTCTCCGATCATGCACTGCCGTATATTAAAACATCAATCATGCACAATCGGAAAGCATGCAACGCGCGGGCGCGCCGCCTAGACCCAAGGCACCGGGGATACTCACTACCCTCATGCCCTGGATTAGTCCTGAAAGATTCATGCGAAGGTATCAGAGCGCTTAACACGAGCACCAGTTACGTTACGGGCGGTCATATTTATTTTGCTTGCAACTGTGATTTGCCCAGAATCACGGAATATTGCGCATCCCTGCCGAGACTCGAACCCCCCACGACGACACCTTACCCGAGCATCCGGGCAAACAGTTGTTACAACATTATACAAACGCAAAACCTTAGCCATGACACTGTATCACCGAACCAGTTTTACAACACCTTGAACATATTTTAAAAATACCTCTCAAAGACCCGACTACGCTGTGAGGCCCTCTCCCTTTCTCCGAAGCCGCGAATCAGCCTACTAACCTGTGTCCTTTTCCACTGATAGCGCTTCGAAGCACCACCTACTGGGAAGCCACTCGAGCACTGCCGCACCACGTGGACGAACTGGAACTTACTCGCTGTAACTTGTTGCTGGTCTGCCCTCTCCGGAGCTGCTGGAAAGGACAAAAGAGGGTTTCCCTGCCTCTCACGCTGCTTTTATCCTTGCCGGGTGGAGGAAGGCGACCACCTGCGCCCTTTAATGACGTCGAACGGGGGCCGCCCGCAACACTCTTCGCTTCCGGCCCCCAACCCGCCCTCCTGCTGGAGGGACAGATACAATACCGGCTCCCGCACGAGATGCAACTAAGGGCGCCACGCCCCTAGGTGCGGGTGGCACCGATCAGGAGCTCCACACACACTGGGTGCCGGAAATACAGAGTTTTCAAGAATGGTGACCGAATAAAAAGGTGGCACAGCTTGCAACTGTAATTTCAAGACAGAGCTGTGGGCCGGGGGAAGAGCGAACTGTGTGGCCCCTAGACTAGGCAATCTGTGGTGGTGGAAATGAAAAGAGGACAGAAAAGAACCACCAGAGGGACCCGCCTTCCAGTGATTGCTGACGACAAGATAGGCCAGACCTAATTGAGGTCCGCACAACACCACACACAGGGCATTAGCACCAGAGAGGACCCAAAAACATGTGGAGTGGACTGATCCCACTATATGTGAAGGCTACTGGAGCTCCACAGTCCAAGCTAAGAGGTATGCTCCCCTATAAGATGATCAACATTACCAGCAATAATGGGAGCAGGTTGGGAGGAGCTCTAAACACATGCAAGTATTAACTGATTATAAACTCCCATCCGATTTCCAGCAACAAACAAATCTGAAGGGGGCCAGTAATGCAGGTGTGGCATTGATATGGAAACTGATCTGGCGAGGGGCCAGATGTGCGCAGTGTTACCTTAAGGATTTTTGGGGGCCTCAGGCAAGAAATATTTTGGGGACCCTGTTTAAAAAAGCTTTGAATTTTATTATCCATTTTTTGCTAATTCAAACCCTATATTACTTAACAATATTGTTACAGGGGGGCCCTTGGAAGATGGGTGCTCTGGGCATGTGCCTAATTTGCTCATGCCTTAAAATGTCCCTGGATGTGCGCTCCATAGTGTCTATCCAGGGAAAGTGGCCTCCTTAAATAGCTGTTTGGAAATAGAGAATTGTGTCATCAAAGTGAAGGGGCTAACCAACGCATTGCTGAAGACAGGGGTCTACTCAGGGACTCAAGACTCTGAACCATGTGACAACACTGACTATAAAAGACCCCTAACTGTCACTCAGACAGGAACAGAAGGACAATAAGAGCCTACAGGATTTATGGTATAAACGACAAAGGAAGGATGGCCTAAAACAGGCCTAGCAACACAGGTCAAGCAGGTTAACATGACATCTAGGCATGAGGATCTGACCCTGAAAAAAAATGACCTTAAGGAACACCTGCAAGAGCAACACAAAGAATGTAGAGAGGACCGCTATCAAGAGATGGACAAAGTGAAAACGAGCCATAAAAAGAGGCACAGACACTTTCTGGCTGGATGTGAACCAACTTGGTACAAGAGTGATGAATATGGAAACAACAGTCCAGGAATTGGGAGATGGAACAAAAGACACATCAGCCAAGATTGCACATCTGGAAATGCAAGTAAACACCTTACAACTGAAATGTGATTACTTGGAAAACAGGCTAAGGAGGGAATAAAATCAGGAACTTAAAGGAAGAAGCAAACTCAATGAAGCTGGAAAAAATATAAAAGGAAGAGGCAGAAGGTACAGACATACTATCAGACACTCCGACAGAAAGAAGAGGACCTAGAAGTGATAGAGAGACCACGCAGAGTACGGCCCAGGAAACAAAAGCAGACATATCAAAAGACATTGTGGTCACAGAAAGAGATACTAGGAGAGGCATGGAAGCAGTCACCAATATTATTTAGAGATAGCAAGCTACTTTAACTGCATGATCTCATCCATTCACATTTGAGAATCATAAGGCTCTCAAACCACTCACCAACATTTTGAATAAGAGTAAAATAAGGTTCAGTTTGACAGTCCCATGTGGCATGTCCATACAATTTGACTCAGAGTTCATCGAGTCCATACTACTCAGGAAGGTCAACCAGGGCTCAAAGACAGAGAAATAGATCATCCAGAAAAGTTGACAACAATGATCAATACGATACTAGCCACATTTATGAGTGGTTCAGCATGATGAACCCATAGGATAAATAATACATGACGCATATCTAAGTTTCAGGTTTAGGCTAAAGAATATGGCCTGAGGGTAGCCCAGCCCGCTTGGTGATACTGGTGGGAATCCACCCCAACGAGGGCTGACAACAAGAGTAGAAGGTATCAGTACTAAATTTAGTTACATATGTAGTTTGGAATATTGTTGGGGAAGGGACAAGGGGGTACCACACGGCCAGCAACAAATCATAAAGACATGCACATCTTGAAGTACAGACATATATAGGAAAGTACAAAACAATGAACCACATTCTAGGCTCTATCCATTAATGTCCTAACTCTCCTTCTAAAAAGAAGGGGTACACACCTTCCTAGCTATGCATGAGGGGCCAACACAGTGGCAAGGGAACTCACTTTAAAATGGGAGAATCCACTTGATTTAAATCCAATATCTATGTACGTCAGTTCCACGTGAACACATGCAGCAAAACCTGTGGAGTAGCAATACTATTCGCAAAATCTCTCCAGATAATAACATTGGATACAATGGCATACAGAGGCGGACATAGGGCCATATGTATCAAAGTTAGGTTTTGCGATTCTCAAATAGCGAATTTTTGAGAATCGCTATTTGAGAATCGTAAAACGAGATGTATGTAGGATTTGCAAAAATTTTTGCGAATCCTACATATTCCTTCATTGCGAATCGCAAATTGCGATTCGCAATTAAGGAGACTCTTCCCATTCATTCCTATGGGCCTAGAGGCCCATAGGAATGAATGGGAAGACATTCTCAATTTGCGATTAGCAATTAGAGAATCGCAAATTGAGAATGCAATTCAAGGTTGCAAGGGTGTCAAAGGACACCCTGTTGCACCCTGAAATAAGCATGGAGTGACATGTGGCGCACATACATGCCCTAAGGGCATGTATGTGCGCCACATTGCACTTTGAAAAATGCAAAAAGGGAATTTTTCTAGGAAATCGCATATTACCACCAACTTGAAGTTGGTGGTAATTTGCGATTCTTCAAGGCCAAATTGCACTTTTTGGTGCTTCTTACATTGCATTTAAGGAATCGCAATTTGCAATTCCTTAAATGCATTTGCAAAATAGGGAATCGCAAATTTTGCGATTCCTTATTTTGCGAGGCAGTTTTTCATTCATACATACCACTAAGCCAAATTGCGATCGCAAACGCTGAAATTCTGCGAATTTCAGCATTTGCGATCGCCATTTTGTTTGATACATATGGCCCTTGATGTGTTAATAATAGGTAGGATAGATGGGGAAATGCACACTAGAAAAGTCTTGTATGGAATGATGCAGGTATTGCGGAGGGGACAGCACTCTTGTTGGGAGATTACAATATGGTAATGCAGGGTAATACAGAGCAATATAGATAGATAAGTAGGAGATGAGGGCCTGCCAGTAAACTGTCTCAGGAGGTTAAGACCAGCTTCAGGAATTAAGGCTTGTTGGCACATGGAGAATTACATACCCTGATAAAAGGGACTACTTTACCCAAAGTGCTAGACCAAGGTTGGGTACATCATTCTCCAACCATGCTACAGTATGGATTACAATAAACCGCATGTCAGAGCCTCACAGGGGCAAATGATGGAGATTGGGTAAATATACCACAAGCCAAAGTTAACAGGGCAGAGATCTCAAAGGCCATAGACAACTACTGGACAATAAATTATTCCAATGAGTTTTCTCCTGCATCCCTTTGTTACGCTTGCAAGGTGGTCATTAGTGGGAGGTTGATGGTCATAGCTGCAGCCATTAAGGGGGGAGCCTAATAATGACTCACCCAGAAGTGGATTTGGAGAGAGGGGAATAGAGAATCAAACACATGGGAGCAAGGGCAGATTAAGGGTCAACTTAGAACCCTGCTAATCAACAAGGCAGAAAGAGCTCTCATAATGTTGAAGAGAACAGCTATAAGATATGGGACAAGGTGCACTGACTACGGCTGATACTCTTAAAGCAAAGGTGAACAAAGTGAGAACTACGGGATTGCAAACTAGCAATGGTAGCATAAAATACAAAGAAAGCTGACTTATTTACACCTTTTATACTAATTTATATACTAGAGAGGGCAGCGAAGAAAAAGCTAGATCTTTTTTAGAGAATCTTACATCCCCCTACCTTTTGAATGAGCAAAGCAAAGAGTTGGGAGCTCATATCAAAGAAGAAGAAATCAAAAGAGCAATTAAGACTCTAAAGGTTAATAAAGAACCAGAGCTAGGTGGCTTCAATGGTAAATGTTCCATCCAGATATGAAGATAAGTGCTCAGGGATGTGCTAAGACTTTGTTGAAATTTGTGTGGCAGGGGAAGCACCTTTGAGTTTCAGCTAAAAGTCCTGAAAGCCCAGAGAGAGAGAAGGTAGGGTTTGGCTTTTGTTGCGTTTACTATAGAACAACTCAATTACAGATACTGGGGGTATGGCCAGCAATAAAAACAGACAAACATTAGGTCCATATGGAAAGAGCAGTGGCCACTCTGGGACCTCATCTGGCTTCAGCTGAAATCTAGGCTGTAAAGCATGTATTGCATCCACATAATTTATACTTTGCTGCAACAGGCCCGTGAATAGCAAGAGAGAAGCTTCTCACTTATTACCAAGGGATTAAGGAGTGGGTATCTGCCCTTTATAAATTTCTCTGTTTCCATAGATTGGAAGGCCTCTGGAAATACATGTCAGAACGGTAAAGGGATCTCCACTATGAGCTATCAGTAGACAGGTGAGAAGTCTTATGGAGAGACATTCATAAAAACAGTTTATCCAGACAGCATAGGGAATCAGCATTGAGAATTATGACTATTATGGCAGGATGGTACATGGTTCCAGACAAATAAAACAAAATGTATCCAAGGACAGCTAACACAGGCTGGAGTCACATGATTGTGGTTTGTCCAACACTTGCGAATTTGAGGCGTTATGTGACTCGCTAATAAGAGACCAATTGGCCTGCTAGGCAGACAACCCCCATATTCAAGAAAAACTATTAGATTGAAATCCACATATGAAGGAGACATAGACATTGCTAAAAGTCTCCCTCTGAACAAATTTGTGAAGTTAATGGATGTAAAAGAAATGATGATGCATATAGAGTTAATGATTTGCAACCCCACAAAGTTAAGTAGTGCAATGGCATTTTTCCTGTGTGGAACCTCTGGTCCAAGCTTTTCTAGGAGGTATCAGACAGGAAAAAAAGTACTTTGGACCTTCCATCTAAATAGAATGAATGGTCTTAAGTATGAATTCCGTTCACGGATAAATATGTGATTATCTTAAAATGATTAATCCAGGTAATACATCTTAAGGAGATATTCATCTCCTTGTTATTTGGTGACTGTGGGAAGTAGAAAAACATGTAAAATGTGGAGTAAGTGGATTTACATGCATTTAAAGTCGTTTGGAATTACTGCATTAAATAAATGCAGGAATACCATATCACAGCGCGGAAAACCCATGCCTGCTCTTACCATCGAATAGCTGGTGCTACCGTGTCACTTTTAAATGCAGAAAAAATAACTTTGCATTTTTAAATGCAGAAAAATATGCAGAATAATACCAGTATTACCAGTTATTATAACTCAATCACTGTATCATTATATTAAAGTTAATATGTTGACCTTCTCAAACCAGGGCTCTGATTTGGAGAAATTGTGCCCTCTCCAATCTTATGTTGATCCTTTTTTCCTGTGTGGAGTGCTTTTTTTAATTATAATACCATGTTTGCTACAGCAGCAGTTGTGCTTGTAGGTACCATTCTTTTATGCTAGTTGTAAAGATTGTCTCATTTGACGTTCATTACAAAAAATGAAGAGAAATGCTTAAGTTTGATAATATATAAAAAAACAATAAGCACATTTCTGTGTGATTTCTGTGTGAAGAATAGAAAACCTGAGGCCGTATTTTGAAAAAGCAGAATCCTCCTCGGCAGGCAGCACTCACTGCTTTTTGTGGTGCAGGGCGTTCCTTGAAAGTATACAAGAGGCCTCAATGCGCCTTCCTTGTTCTGGATGTGTAGGTGCTAGAACAGCAATAAAGATTCAAAATGGGAAACACCTGGATTGCATGGGACACGATCCACACAAGCAGGGAATTTGGGCTCTTCCTGGCATATGTACTTGGCTCAGCTGTACCTTGGTTTGAGGAAATGAAGCACCACCAAGTGTGGACTTTGTACCTGGTGGTCTCAGCCCTATAAAAGTCAGTCTTTGGTTTCTCGGCAGAAGTGGAGGCAGTCCAGCCGTACCCAGACAGCCTGGCTCTGCACCAGGGATCTATGCGGCTGCCCTTTGATGGGTGTTTGGAGAACCCACAAATAAGGAGGCGGTCACACACTGCCACCAGGTTTCCCTCAAAGAGCAGGGTTCCACTCGGCACAATGACAGAGTGGCTGGTGAGGCTGATTCTATGTAATGGTGCGTAGAGTGCACTGAAATATGTCCACAATTACGACTGTTGTAGACCGTGGTACTGCAAACCATTGGAATATTTTACAAGCTGCAGTTCACACCTGTAGTCACAATTTTGTAATCCGGTCCCAATACCTGGTTCCTGGTAAGCGATTATCCTAAGAGTCAAATGTACAGAACAAGTACCCGTCGACAAACTCTGGAATGTGGCAACCAGAATTTGCAGATATACACAGACATAGGGTGCCAAGTAAAACATCAAACCTCCTCAAACTAATTTGGCCTAGTGAGCAGGCACAAAGATACAGTGGCATGTAAGGATGGAAGTACAGTCTTCTTGCAGTGGCAAAACCCACTGCATTTAAAACTAAAGGCATTCCACTGCCACAAATGCTTAATATCTGATCACAGCACACAGGCACTATGGGGCTTTGAGAACTTTCCTACATTGGAGGCTGTCAAGATGGGTTTCATTGTGCGGCTTTTCTCTTGAATGGTGCTGCAACAGTGGTAACTGACAGTGCCTGTCTGATGACTCAGGAGCAGGAAAAACAGTCATTTGATTTGTGAACTGATAGAAATGAAACAGCAGGGGCAGCTCCTCTGTAATGGCGGAGGAGCGTCGCCCCACTGAGTCAGTCAGTGAAAAATAAAATAATAAAACAATATTATCATTTTTTTTCCACTGACTGACTCAGCCAGGGAGTCTTGGGCGAGGCCGGGATGGGACGGGCCATGGCAGGGAGGAGGAGTGGTAGGTGCACTGTAAAGTGCGCATGTCGGTTTGACCGGCTGTCTTAGGCCAGCCAAACAGACAAGCACAGCTAGGTTTCTCCAACCAGCTGTGTTGCACAGCCGGGTTGGAGAAACAGCAAAGACTCCCAGGCACTGTCTGAGTGGCAAACCAGGCCGCTCAGACCAATCCTGGCACTGCTCTCATGCTATTGAGAGCAGCACCGGGATTGGGTGGGGAGGCTGTACTGGTGTCCCAGGGACTGCTCGGACACCATCAGGAGCAGGAGAGAAGAGGAGCACTGAGGTGGCTGGCTGCAGGACAGATACATAAAAAAAAATTATTATTATTTTCCTAATCAGCTGTCACCACACTTGAGTTTTGCGGCAGCCACCACTGTGAAACAGGCCATGTACGATTACCCTCATATTTTATTGCACACTTCTACGAAGGGGTCTAACACAGGCCCCTGAGGTGAAGGGAGGGCCTTAATGCTTGCTTCAGGGGGCCCCCATTCAGCCCACAGCCAATGAATATCTGGGAGATATGTGGGACTCCGAGGACTATCTCCACATTCTGCAGGGGGCCCCATCATTTTGCGTCACGCCACTGCTTCTAGGATTTTTTTTCACTCCAAACTGTTACTGTGCTTCTGAAGTCTGACCAGCCACCCTCTAAATTCCACCTACAGTCAGAAACATTTTTACCCATTGTTTCCTTGGTAGTTGCTGCACCTACAGGGTTGCTCCGCTTGTCCTCCCTGGTAGTAAGTAACACAACTTTACTGAAGTGCGTTGAAGATCTTTCATCCCTTCTCCTAATTCCACTTAACCTGTCAGTGTTGCAATTTACTACATCAAGTAGTTGAATATCTTATTTTTCTGACTTTTTAAAAAGTTTCCGTCTTGACAGGAAAGCTTTCTTCTGTGTGACAGTGAGGGAATTCCTCTGAAGTTGTTTGCCTTTGCTCCCCTCCTCAGAATAAGTGACATGTGTCAAACAATCACATTTAAAGCACGATGCATCAGCCCCTTGATGTCTTCTCTTCGGCTTCTTTTGTCCTAACTTTGCTTTTTGCAGTTCAACCCACAAGTTAAAACGGAGCTGTTCAGTTTTTTGTCAGGAAGGCAGACTCCGACACCAAAACATGGTGAGCACACGCTTCGAAAGTTTCACATGAATTAATTATTTCCCAAATGATTCTGAAATTCAAAAGTCATATTCACACTGTTCGAGGCTGAAAATGCCAAATGCCATGTGCATAATGCATGTATGCGCCCTATGAGAATCACTTTAAGATTCATTATAACATTTTCTTCATTGAAATAGGATATATCAGTCAATTCTTATTAATACACGTAAGCATAATTTCGAGGCTATTTATTAAAAACAAATGAAAAAGGGTAAACCCTTGTACATATATTAAGAATAAAGTAGGTCACTACAGCCAACCTCGGTCTACAAATCACTTCACCCAATTCACATATGCCCAAGAAGGTTATTTGACACCCCCCCCCCCCACCCCTCATATCCCACAAAAAACCTCCCTCAGGTAAACTCATGTAGTTTACTCAGAACAAACTATATCACTAGAACAAAACGTGACATACCATAAAAAAACCCTGATTGTCCCACGCTGAAAAATCAGCACGAACAACGCCATGCGCATCGCAAGAGGGCGCTGCTTCTCAAGTAGATTTTCTACTCGAGCGGTAGCTTTCTCAACGCGAACGGAAGGTTTCTCAACACGAGCGGTCGCAACCATCCGCAACCGCCTGCGTTGAGAAATCTCTCCCGGAGGTGGATTTTCCTCGCTCATGCTCGCCAACTTGATGTTGGTGAGTGAGGAAAAAGCGGATTTTTTCGGAACTCCGCGTGCCCCGTGAAGTGTGGTAAACTCCGCGAACGGAGTTCACCACCCAGGCCTATCCAAAAACAACAGACAGTCACTATAACATAACTGTCCTGTATTAGATGCAGGGCTACAACTACTTTTCATACCCCTACCCCCACAGAGAATCTTGCAGAAATAACCATGACTGACTCACAACATTAGTTTGGAGGTTTACAGGATCTACCTCGATGCACCTCTACAATAGGGAAAAACGTCTCCTGCAAACCGCATCACCCGCGTTCACATGTCCCAGAGAAGGTCATTTGATACTCAACTCCCACAGAGAACCTCTATCAGGTAAACCCCCCAATCACAGACAGCAATCGGCTCAAGAATCTTAAGTACTAAGAAACAAGGAATTGGCGAATGCTCTCCTATACAAACATGAGTCACCAGTAACATAACACACAATTGTCTCAAACAAGTTCGAGTTGTGTTGCCAAATGGACTTCGGCATCCTATGTCATATCATACAGCAGTGCATGCTGGATCCAAAAAAGTTCAGTGCCAGTATTTCTGAATGCCCTGATTCACAAAGGCCATGACTCTTGCAGCGCTCCTGACTTACAGCTGAAACTCAAGAGTGAAACAGGAGTATTACCAGAGTGAGTCACAGCAACAGACCCATAGTTTACATAAGCAGTGCTTTTACACACAGCTGTGCACACACTCTTTATGCTTTTCACTTATTTCATTTTTCTTCTCACAGTATATTGCTAAGCTAATGGTAAAGGAATTTCACAGTTCAAAATGTTTATTCTGTGATGCTTTATTCATCGAGCGGAGCAAGATGGAGGCTGCTTAGTTTGCTGCGGTTGCTGCTCCCCTGTCCCGACCCGACTATCAGCGCAGATGCTCGATCTTACCTTCTTCCTGGAGCGTGCCGGTTTTCATCTTCGTCTGCAGCTCAGCTACGCTGTCGGGTTGCTGCTGACGGGAAGGACCACCTGGAGAGCCGCACTCGCCTCAGACAATCACTGTGGTGCCCCTTCCTGGTTCCGGCTTCCGCGAAGCCCAACGATGCCACTGAAAATCCGCAAACAGTCAAAGGAGCGGGCGGAGCCTGCAGGGCCAGCCCCTGCACGCTCCGCTCCATACAGCAAGAAGCTGCTATCGCGGAAAGCTGAGGAAAGCACTGGGACTGCAACAGGGAAATCGCTGGTACAGAGGGGCTAAAAATGGACCCTCCAGGAGCACAAGGGACTTCGACGTGCCCTGAAGTGCCCAAAGAGAGACAGCCCTCTATACCAGAAATTTTCTCTGGTAAATTCACGGGACAACACCTGAAGGATCAGGGTAAGTCTCCTGCCTCTGCACATCTTTTGACCGCGCCTGCAAAAGTAGGGGTTAATTCCTCAAAGGGGTCCGACAGGGTTGACCAAGGCTCACTAGGTAGCACTGTACAAAAAGAGTGGGAAAATGACAGTGGTGAAAGAGGAGAGCCAACTATAAAGATTGTGGAGGATGGAGTGGTCAGGGCGCAGAGGCCAGAGATAACTACTTTTTCACTATCAGATGGGGGATTAAGTGGGGGTGACATGAGAGACCCCTTAGAGAAAGACCAGGATCTAAGGGCAGCAATACAGAAAGGAGGATCTCCAGAAGGAGCAGAGAAATTCTTTTCCTTGACTGATGAGTCGGACCTCTCCGGCCTCAGTGAGGAACTGACAGATGATGATTCTGCCCCAGACTCATCGGGGGACAGCCCAAATGGGGGGAGGGCGAAACCAGCAACGCAAAAGCGATTATCTCTCTCAAAAAGGCGCAGCAAGAGATCAAGGAAGATTGACAAAGAGCCAGGAGCAGAGTTAAGCATCACTAAGCAACTGAATAGGGACTGCTCAGCGACCTGCCAGGTATATAGTGAGAATGAGGGAGAGAGATCGGGCACACCCCAGGGGGCACCTTCATCAGACATGAATTCTCCTCCCACAATGGACACAATCTACTCCATCCTGAAGCAGATGCAGTCCGAGGCTAGAGTTGAACATAAAAGAGCCCTTCTGGCTACAAAGAAAATACAAGGTGCAGTACGAAAATTTACTAAAATATGCTCTGAGATGGCAGAGCGGATCACCGCAGTTGAGGAACGGGCAGAGGCAGCAGAAGCCGCTGTGGCAAAGGTGGAGAAACAGCAGAATCTGCAAGAGACCCAGCTAGTGGATGTGATGTGGAATCTGGAGGATTTTGAGAACCATCAACGCAGAAACAACTTACAGTTTCTCGGCCTCGCAGAGAATGCGGAGGGAAGCGACATCCGATCCTTCATGCTGCAACTGCTCAAGGGAGCCTTCCCCGATCTCGCCCAATGGGACTGGGAATCTGAAGTTCAAAGGGTGCACCGCTTTCCTCTGACGCCCAAGAAAAACCATACTCAACAGCCAGAGAGACCTAGAGCTATCCTGGTCTATTTTGGCAACTTTCTCCTGCGCCAGGCCATCTTCGATAAGGCAAGACCCGAAGCAAGGAGATCATATGATGGGCATACCTTCTTTGTCCGTCCGGATTTTTGCCATGTGACAGTGGAGAGGAGGTGGTGGCTCCGGCAGCTGTTTCCCCCTTTCCAGCGACTTGGTTGTGAAGTATTTCTGTTAAATCCGGCTCGTCTCAAGAATATCTTCAAGGGAAATACATGGACATTCCTCTCGGAGGTCAAAGCTCAAGAATACCTTAAGGAAATCACTAATGAGACTGGACTGGGTTGATAAATCCGTGGTCGCTTCTCTTCTCTTTCTGCTTGGAAAGGGACTCTTCTCTAGCTTGTATATCCCTTTTCTTTGGTCCTTTCTCTTGTGTGTATATCTTTGGATCTCTTGGATGGACCACTTAGGCTTCTGGAGATGGTTTTTTTGTGTGGTGACTGCCTCTTTCTGTCCTTTATTCTTTTCCGGGCTTTGGCGGGGTCGAGTGGTTTGGGGCGGGGCCGGGGGGGTAGCGGTGTCTCGCTGGTAAGCACCATCACTAGGGTCAGGAGTGACACTCTTGCTCGTGGCAGGGCTTGGGTGGCGGTAGGGGGGGCTGGCTTGGAGGGGTCGGGGGGCCTCACTTCGAGGCAGTGGGGGGGATCCAAGCAACATGGTGGGTTGTGTTTGTGCGGGCAGGTGATCATCAGGCAATACTACACTATAATAAAAGATGACTAGTTTAAGAATAGCCTCAATCAATATTTGTGTGTTGAACAACTTTCGAAAGAGACAAAGGGTGAATATAGATCTGCAGTATTTGAAAGCTGATATCGTTTGTATGCAGGAAACGCATGTTGAGGGATCCCAAAAACATCTATTGGAATTTTCAGGATATCAAACTATTTCTAGGACTCTGCAAGGAACTCGCACCGGTGGGGTGGCGATACTTGCACGCAAGGGCAAGATCCAACATACTAGAGCCAGGGCAGATAAGTTTTGAAGATGGGCCATTGTAGAATGTATTTATGCCAGAGGGTCTTTTACACTCTGTTCTATCTACCGGCCCGTCATTGACGATTCAGCATTATTGGATTGGATTTGTGCTGAACTGGCTGGGTGGGCCCTTCCTCTGGTTGTTTGTGGGGGTTTCAACATCAATATTAAAAGGGATGCCAATTTATCAAGGGCATAAGCCCAAGGTTTTCCGGTCACTGGTGCAGCTTGTAACGACTCATGGGCTCTACGATGTTTGGGCTGATAAGGAACAGACGGATCCAGGCTATAAATATTATTCCGCCCCTCACCAGGTGCATGTTCACCTAGATTATTTTTTTATATCCAGGGAGTTGATGCATGCTTCTCGTATATTTAAATATCCCCGGGTGATGTCTGAACACAACCCCTTAGTGCTAGAATTAGACATTCAAGCTATCCCGCAATCTAATAGGGGCTGGTCGTTTGAAAGAGCTTTGTTGTTAGATGAAGATTATGTCTTACATATGAGGAAGTGGATTCCAATATTCATGGGTGAAAATCTAGGGACTGCCCCCATTGGTATAGTATGGGATACATTTAAAGCAGGGATCCACGGGGGAAACCGAGAGATTTAGTTGGAGTAGACAGAAGAAGGAGAAACAGCATCTGCAGGAACTCTATCAGGCTTTATCGCGGGCTGCGGCTGGTTTGGTAGAAGCTGTTTCTGCTGGACTAGATATTGAGGATGCCCAGCTCCGGGTTATATTTGCTAAAAGAGCAATAGGGGATATCTCTGCTAAGAAAGCAGCAGAAAAATATACAGTATGGAAGAACAAAACATACAAATTTAATGAAGAGGTGGGGCATACACTAGCACTCCATGCCAGACAACAGACAACTTATGACGATAACAAACAAATTCAAGACCCTGAGCTCGGACTTATTTCTGATGTAGGGGGGATACGCTCTGCTTTCCAGAGATACTATCAGCAACTATATGCTGAGGAGAAGGTAGATCCAGGTGAGATAGAGTCATATTTAGATCACGCGCCCCGGGAAACATTAGATAGGGAGGATTGTGAGCTTTTAGATCAACCTATATCGGCAGAAGATATTACACTTACAGTTTCCAGACTAGCATCTGGAAAAGCTGCAGGGCCAGACTTTATTCTGGGGGAATTTTATAAAACCTTTGCCACTACCCTCCATAAATTCATGCTTGAGGTATTCTTAGCTATTCAGAGGGGCACCCCCCCTCCAGACTCCTGGGCCTCTGTGAAAATTGTGGTCTTCCCCAAAAAAGGGACAACTGGTGCATGAGCTGGGTCATATCGACCTATTACATTGATTAACTGTGACACTAACATTTTTGCTAAAATGTTAGTTTCAAGGTTGTCTGAGATCATAAAGAAAAATCGTTTTACCCGAACAACACAGTTTTAACCCTGGAATGGGAACAACAGATCACATTCGGCGGGTGATTTCTTTATTTGATAAGGCTAAAATCCAAGGAGACCCTATGGCTCTGCTATTACTAGACATTGAGAAAGCGTTCAATAGGGTCTCCTGGCCTTATCTTTGGGCAATATTGGAGAAGAAGGGTCTGGGGCGGGAGTTTATTGGGTGGATTAAAATGTTATATATTAATCCTCTGGCTAAAATCCCATTAATGCGGGGAGCATCGGAGGTAGTTAAGATCCAGCGGGGGACAAGGCAGGGATGTCCGTGTTCCCCCCTGCTCTTTGCCCTTTATATTGACCCTCTAATTCACCGAATTAAAGGTAACGCTTCAATCTTGCCGATGTCCACTAGTGGCTGGGATACTAAAATCCTTGCGTACGCGGATGACCTTGCGATCGTCAATCCAGCCACTCGTCACTCCAGACCCCATTTTCAGTCAGTTAAGGAAATTGAAGCGGAGGCTGATCTTTTTGGCCGTATCTCGGGTTATAGACTCAATAGGGACAAAACACAGATACTCATAAAGGATAATATCCAGTTTGAGGATACACTGGTAGTATTGAATGCAGTATATCTGGGCGTTAATATTAGTGCAGATACGGATAAAGTGGTAGAGGGTAATTTGGGCCCGTTACTTAATAAAAGTAAGATTGAGCTGCTTAGATGGAATAATCTTAGACTCACCTTGATTGGGAGGTGGAATGTAATTAAAATGATTTTTCTCCCAAGAATGTTGTATTTTTTCAGAGCCATACCCTCGAGGTGAATAACACGTTGTTCAAGGCTCTGGATGGTATGATTGGGAGGTTCTTATGGGCTTATGCTAGACCCGGAGGGCTTTGAAATTCCTTTCCCTCCCAAGGGAGCGAGGGGGGCTGGCCAGTACCAAACTTTGGGTTGTACTATTGTGCCTCGGCGCTGCAACAAATAATCCCCCTATTGTTTGACTCAACTCAGGAAGTGGCCGCACTTAACACTGTCCCGTCATGTTTTGAATTGACCCCTGGAGTCGTAGTCCATGGATGTATGTTTCGGCAATTAGAATTTGGCTATTTTAAAAAAGTTAGGTTCAAGACCCTATTACATGCATTTCGAGTGTGGACTAGTGTCTGGAAAAAACTTGGGATTGGCCGGTTTAGTTTTTACACCCCCCTCCGAGATAACCCTCTCTTACCAGACATATTTCATGATCCCCACATTGGGAGTTGGGGGAAAAATTACGGTCCATTTATTTTTGGGGATTTTTTCGTCGATGGAAACTTTACCACCTTTGAGTCTATAAGGACCAAATTTCTTTTAGGAAATAACAAATTCTTTCAATTTCTACAAATCAGGGATTTTATAGGCAAGAAAAGAGGGGGAGGGGTTCAATAGGGTCGAGCTTTTGGACCTGTTAATTAGAAACAAGCCTATGATTGGAAGTATTTATAAATTACTAAATGACAGAATGGGGGACGATATTGGGAAGCATATTACACGATGGCAGGGGGCACTATAAACGACAGAGGGGGACAGCCTCTCCTCTTTAGAACTAACTTGCTCTACGCTTTTATCTGTCAACCTTTAGATACAACATTATAAAACCTGGTTTAACCTATATATCACTCCGGCCAAAATCAGTAAATGGGGTGGAATCTCTGGTACGAATTGTCCATGTTGCAAGGTGTTGGGGGCAGACCTGGTTCACATGCTGGCAAATTGCTGGGGTCTAGGGAATTTGTGGAGGGATATAACTCATTTATTGTAGGCCAAATTGAATTTGCGGATTGAGGTTACCTCCCAATTGATTCTATTAGGGGTTCAGGAACAGGAATCTCTTCTCTCGACTCAATCCCCCTTTCTGTTCCTTGCCATGGCAGTACTCAGACTGTGCTTGGCGACAGCTTGGCTTGACCCCACCCCTCCATCATTCAATCAATGGCTGGGCCGGCTAATCTCAGTATCCACATAGAAAGGGCTGTTTAGGCCCAGAAAGGTTACCGAGCGCGAAAAGGAGGGCTTCAAATCTGGGCTCCCCTGAGGAAATGGCTCGAAACACATGGGCAGGCCTGATTGGCCTGTCTCGTATGACATACCGTGGCACTCGGCTTTTGGTTTGGGGCTGCTTTATTGTTATATTGTATTATGATTTGATGTATCTGTGACACTTATGTGTTGTTATTGTATATACAGGTCTACTGCTTTCACCTGCTTGGCACTTAAATCTTTTCTTTTTGTATTTAGGCTTGCATGAGGAGCAGGGGGCGGGGGAGGTACTTAATTAATTATGTCAAAATTCAATAAAGGTTGTTAAAAAAAAAAAATCAAAATGTTTATTTTGCAATGTTTTTACAAATGTCAGGTTGGCTGCTGAAACACCTCTTTTACTTGGATGGAGCAGGATACCAAACAGTCATAGGCTATGCTACCGTATCATGAATGTCAGATGTGGCACATGCCCCACAGTCCCTTTGGTGGCAGTGTTATGAGTGTGTTGTGACTCATAATGCAACTGAAAGACAAGAGTATGGTTTGGTAGTGTTTGTGAATGCAGGGCGATACCTGGTGGGGACATAAAACAAATTTCTGTTCACTGCGGCTTCATCTGTATAGAACAAAGGGAGGCATGTTTGCGGTTAATAGGATAATTTGCCTAATTACTTCCCAAGTTAGTTTTAATATTTAATCAAACTATTGAGATAATTTAGAATTATGTTTTGCTAGTTTTCTTTTACCTTCCAGTAAATTGTCACAATTGTTTATATCACATATGTACAGAACCTCCTTTCTAGACACTTCATTCATAAGAGTTTTGTCCCCGTAATAATGATGCAGTGATGAGAACAAAAACACTACTTGTCAACAGGTCTATTTATGAACAACTAATTCAAGATGTGTGAATAGTTCACTGAAAAAACAACAGTTTTAATAAGTAGTGTGATCGAGAACATTGCCATCCCGAAATTCTGCTGAAATCGTAAGCCATGCCACTGAAGGTTGAATGATTTGTGAATGGCACCAGAACCCCAATATGGCAACAAAGGACCATATTGCATATTACCAATTATGTATGTTTCATATTACATGTTTATTTTGGGGCAGTTAAATTGAAAAGGGTTTTTTGTAGGGAAATGTTTACTGAAAACAGTCAAATACTGAACTATGCTCCGAGCCACTGGAATTATGTGATTGTACGGTTGCGGCGATTTATGCATAAATATAGATTTGCCGCATTTGACACATAAGCTATAGATGATAGATTATGTGTCTGCCGCATAATCTGCGGATTTTAACAAACAAAAAATGTGTTTCTAGCTCAAGTAGTTCAAAAGTTACTATAAATGCAGCAACATTTGTTGCCGCGCAGTGAAAGGCCCTTTTCAAAGCTGGACTTGTCACCTTTTTGTTGCTTATTTCTGTATTTGGGTATTAAAATGCCACTACGGAGGTGCAACCAATGCCCAGACAGTGTTTCCAAATTTAAAATGACGAAATAATGAAGTAATACCAATACAAAATGTGCTGCATTATGTTGCATAATTTGCCTTTTCTTGCTGCATAATTTACTTAACCCTGCTGCATGATTTGGCCCTCTCCTGCTGCATAATTCCAGTGGCCCTGACTATGCTGCTTGAATATAATTAAGGAGAAAAATACATAATTTATTTAATGTAAAAGAGTACCTTATACTTAGGTAAAAAAACATTCTCTCTGTAGTAGAGAGTGCTTAAACTGTTCTCTCAGCTAACTGTAGCCCCTGATTGAAATTAGAATGTGCAGGTTTTGCTTAGCTTTAATGAACAGAAAGTTAATTTAACAATAGCAAATCTCTACAGAATTGTATGTGACAGTTAATATGAGGATGAAATCCATATTTCACAGGTGGCTATAAAATATACTTTATAATTCATAGATACTCACAACATATGTTTAATATATTTGGGGATTCTGTGAAGTAGAGGTTTATTCCCAGGTACAGTATGCTATTTTGCTCTTATGACATAACTCCTAATAAAAAAAATAATCTCTTGAAGCTCTTTTAACACTTTGGCCCCTATTACGATGTCGGTCGGAATTGCCTCCGACCGACACGTCTTTGTGTGGGAACCGACCAATCATAGGTCGGTGGTTCCGAACACCGTATTTCAATTCGACCGCATATGGCGTGGTCGCAAACTCCCATTTCTCTATGGGAGTTTATGCGGTGGGCGGGAACCGCCTGCAGCACAAGCTCCCATAGAGAAATGGGAGTTTGTGTAAATCCCTGCACGGTGCCTGCCACGCGGTGCAGGGATTTACAGGTGCCTCCTCGGCCCCCAACCAGAGGCCGCAGGCAGAAGGGGGCCCTGCTAGGGGCCCCCAAAGTCACTTTCCGACAGGCTTTACATGTTGGAAAGCCTGTTGGAAACTGACATCTTAATCCCGATGGCATAAATGCCGTCCACAAGGGATTATAGTGGGTTTCCGACTGGCCAACAGGCTCCATGAGCCCGTTGGAAGCCAGCCTGGAAGCCGGCCGGTTTGAATTCCGACCACCGTAATCCTAATACGGCGGTCGGAATTCAAACCAAGGATGTCTGTTGGAAAGCCTCTGACCTGCGGTTGGAGGCTTTCCGACCGCCATCTTAATGAGGGCCTTTGTGTTCAGGTTGTGAGAAATGTCACACTTATTTATGAGTGGTCAATTCATAGCTCGATTGTTAGTATTATTATTATTCTTTATTTGGGTGCCAACGCATCCATAAAAGATACAGAAGTACAGTCATACAATATCACAGAATACACAGCATAAAAAGAACAAAAATTGCACATAATTAAAAGACACCAACTTTTAAAACAGTATAAATTGATAAAGCTCTGAAAATCTAAGGCTGTTCTCATTTTTGCACTAAAAGTAGCCTCATATGTGCAGGCTATACAGAAATCAATCAATTCTGGAGAGCCTAGATCTGTAGGCTGCCTGCAAAAAGCTTATCACTGCGCAGAGGGTATAGGGGTTTGGTAACAACTGTAAGTGCAAAAGTGCCACTCTAGCCTGCCTAAACTTCAGGCTCTTTAGCAGGGGCCGGAGGAATCATTTTCTTGGAAATGAGAACAATTTGCACAATAAAACAGAGTGAAGCGTATCCTGTTGAGCTCTGAGATCGCAGCCACAGGGGCTCCTTTGAGATAAGGGAAAAAATCCAGCTGGGGATGCTGAAAGATGGTGAAGTTGATTAAATCTAAAACGTGTAATTAAGAATCTATCATGGGCGCTAGTTAGTGCTAAAAGATATGGTTCCATGCCCAACACAGACTTTAACATTACATAAACCCTCACTGTGGGCTTACTGAGTTCGATATTTTCACGCTGCACAGTGGGAAATTTATAGTGTAAGTCTTTTGTGATGTTGACATCCCCGGGGCTTAAAGTGTGGTGTGCAAAAAAAGTGTCTGGCCTACTTATAGCCTGAAAAGACTCCTTTACATATTGTATCCATGGAATTTTATTGCCATGCTCCAAGGCCAAACAATCCAATAGGATCAAGCGGTTTAAACCCTTATCCTCACAAGTCCATAACTTTATCCAACACAGTAAGGGTTTGATCGCCACTTGGTCCGCCAAGTAATCAATCCCCAATTCTTCATGCACGGACCAAGCTGGCGTGCCTTGGGGGGCTCGCAGGATCAGGATCCGGCGTAGAAACTTATTTTCCACCACTTGTAGCCTGTGAGAGGAAACATACCCCCCAGATCTCACTGCCATATAAAACTTTTGCAATGACTTTGCACTTATACAGTTTTAAAGTGACCTCCGGTGCCCATGGGCCCAGTCTACTAGAAAGCTGGTAATAGCCCCACAGATTTGTTCAACTCACTCAGCTTCCCCTCTAAGAGGGCTCTCCATTGTAGGCGGTCAGTCAGTCAATAACTTTATTTCGGCCATTACGGCCATACAAGTGTCACATTCATACTATACAATACAAACATAGTAAACAATCAAAAAGACAGTCCTTGATGACTTAGGCTTTTTCCTTTTGAAGACCTGACTTTCCTGAAGCGCCAAGGTATAGGAATCCTCAAAAGTGCATGTGCGAGAAATATAATACAATGGTAACCATATTACAGAAACATGAACCTGGGAATGGTAGAGACTACCCTACCCCCAGATAATAGATAGAAACCGCAGAAGTGCCAGTGCCAAGAGTACAAAAAGGACAGAAAACTATTACAAAGATTCAGGAATAGGTTCAATCTGACTGACTAATACATTAAAAATGGATTAAATGAACATTAAAAACAATTAAGATCAAAACCAGATGTATCAGCAAAAGTCTATCCCGTTAAAGTTAACGGCATGACCCGTCATGCACTACAAGTCCGTGTTTGATACAATTCTAATTCTTTGAATAAATACTTAAATAAGATCAGTTAAAAAGTGATAAAATACAAAAGAGTTGGGTAGGTTACATGGTCAGTGCATGCCTTCTGCTAATCCACATTTTGCCTAAAAATTTTGCAACTGCACAGACGATTAATGTACTGGAGTCTGATCTTAAGATACGTAATGCCACGCTATGACATCGGGCGCCTAACTGTTTGCAGATAGGGGCTATCCACCTGGATCTCATTTGGTGGTACCTAGGGCAGGCAAAAAATATATGACTAATGGTCTCGGCTGCACAAGAGCAGCCAGGGCAAATCACAGAAGCAGAAGGATGCTGGGACCAGGAGGCTACGAAGGTGTTGAGAGGGAGGGAGCCAAATCTGAATTGCATGAATAGTTTCCTATCCTGAGCGTTAGTGATAACCTCCAGATAATGCTCAAAGGCGCCTTCCAGTTTGAATTCCATAAAGTTAAGAGTCAAACGGCCCCCTATTGGATGGGAAATGAGGAACTGCGCCACCCAATTCCAATAGTGTTTCTTAAGTTGGGCTTTGGTTGGGAGAGATTCTGGAGTAGCAGTGTCCCAAATGGCTTCCATCCCTAAAGTAGACAGCAGTGATTTCACCCTGGTTATCCAGCTAATTGTTTTGTGGCGATCTAACGCATGAACTTCGTCCAGAGCAGCAGCATATGGATATAGCTCGGGAGTTGTTTTTAGACGTAACAGAAAGAGCAGTGGCGTAGCTGGGCCTTTTGCACGAACGTGAATCTACCCAAGTCAAGTCTCAGCGGTTGCAGGGGGGTGCTCTGTGGAAGGGAGCAAAGTGATCTCAAAAATTTGTTTTCAGTCACTAGTAGTGCATCCAAATTTTCATACCCCCAGAGTTCCGCCCAATATAAAGCTGCTCCCAGGGCTTTATGATCGTAAATACAGATGGGGCAGCTATTGGCTTGCTCACTGAGATCTTGTGTTCCTTAACCAAAGCGCCCGAGATACGCCTTAGTTGGAGATTCTGCCACTTAACATGAGATCTCCAACAAAGGTCGTCAGAGAGGGTGATACCTAAATAATCGAAGGAATTCACTCTCTCTAGTGGTTTCCCCTCTAGAAAAATCTTTCCCTTAAAGGATCAATGAGGGATGATCATTAGTAGCTTGGTCTTTGTAGTATTAATCTCAAGCCCTCTCAGTACACAAAAGGACTCAAAGCGTTTGAGAAGGGATTGTAGGCCACTAGGCGTCTTAGAAACTAACAGGGTGTCGAGTGCAAAAATTAAAGTTGTCACTTTAACCCCCCTCAGGGTTGGTGCATCAGCAGGTCTCTGAGCAAGGAAATGAACGACACCATTGATAAAGAGAGAAAAGAGAGTGGGCGCCATTACGCACCCTTGGCGGACCCCTCTATCTACCCTAATCGGGTCTGACAATTGACCTTGGTTGCCTCAGCGTTTCCTTGCATAGTTGTTCTCATGCAGGCGGATGGCCAGTGATAGAATTTCAGGTGGAATGCCCATTTTTTTCAAGACACACCAGAGTTTGTGTCTAGGAATAAGGTCAAAAGCAAACCGTAGATCATTGAAAGCTACATATAGGCTTCCCTTAGAGATTGTCACCGTCTTCCATGCTAGTAATAGGAAGCGGAAGACCTGATCGACAGTGCTCACTTTCTGTCTGAACCCGGCTTGGAAAGAAGTCAGAATGTTGTTATCTTCTATCCATTGTAGGCGGTCGTCAAATAACACTCCTATGTAGGGAAAGACCCGGACCTTAGTGAGAATTTGGTGACCAGCTTTGAAGCTTTTCGTACGGAGCCCCTGGGGACCAGCAACTAATACATAGGACTTAGTAAGATTAACAGATAAGTCCAGCCTGTCCATAAAGGTGACAAAGCCATCTATTAAAACTTGCAAGCCCCGGGCCTTGCGGGCTAAAAGTACTGCATCATCGGCATATAGTAAAACTGGTAGGGCTCTCCTACCCACTCTAGGGGAATCCGACTGAAGTGCCAATAGGGCCGCCTCAAGACCATTAATGTAGACCGAGAATAAAAATGGCGCTAAAATACAACCTTGGCGCACCCCTGTATACAATTAAAATAACTTGTAAGGGCCCCCTCATGTGAATATCTCACTGCCGCTGTCATCTAGGCGTGAAGTGATGTAGTGGTATTTCATGTTCTTTTAGAAAGCTTGTGTGAACAACATAGACCATACTAATCTTTAACAATTCATGTCTAAAGACCATTATTGAAGAGTTTGCAGTCTTCACAGCTAGGAAATTTACTTCTCAGAATCCCCTAGTTGAATGCTCTCCTAACGATTTTCCAACTCACCAATATCCCATTCTTTACTTAGCCCAAATAGTTGGTCATTCTGTCACCAGGCTTGCTGTCCCTTAGTTCAAAATCTTCTCTAGGACCTTTCAACAGACCAGATGGAGACCTTTCTACTGTAAGAATTGAATCACGTTGAGTCCTAATTCCAGTTATGGATTTGCAAGATTTTATTCTTGTTTACCTCCCACAGTCTATGCTTCATTTATATGCTATTTAAGTAAATCATGCAAATGCATATTTTCATTGGTATATTACTTGTTTCCAATAATTGGAAACCTACATATTTTTGGACTGTATGTTTGAAAGACACGCTTCTTCTAAAGCCCAACTCAACATCAATGAGATGCACGTATAATTGATCTCAACTGGCTCACGGCATATTTCCCAGATCATGACAATAAGTTCACCTTTGGTCTTTGGATTGTTTCTTAAAAGTTCATCAGTTCAGCGTCCTTGGGATTAATACATCATAATTTATGTAACTTTCATACTACTGCCAAAATATGTCTCCTTTCAGTACTTTCCTATTAGGTGCTTTTTAGTTATCTTAAGAAAGATAATGGAAAAATAATTCTATATGTTTTCTTCTGGTATACTGGGCCTAGTTTCATAGTCAATCCTATTTAGCTAAACATTGCAATAGTGACTCAATTAGTTTGTTAGCGTGTTTTAAAGTTTGGAGATATATTAAAAGATTTGCTTGGATTTCCAAATAATGTATGCCTCTTTTGGTTGGTACTTATTCCTTTGCTCTTGAACTTTTGTATCAATAATATGCTCTTACTTTCCCCTGCTATTTGACCTATGGTCCCCTGGATGAAAGAGGGCAAGTTTGTCCCGTTGCCTCTGGCCACATTTACCCTTTTAAAATGTTGTACATTTCTTTGTGGTTTATTGATTTATCGGTTCATGAGGCACATCTTAAATGATGGCACCATCTCATGGTTAAATTAGCTATCTAGACTCAATAAAGAATGTTTCCGAAGCACACCCTTGGTATTATTGTAGTTAATTTTATCATCCTTTTTCCTTGTTTGGCGTGCATGCACCCGTGTTGGTGCGCCGTTCCTTTAGCACCAGAACATAATTCAATCAAGAATGGTGGCCTGCTGGTTAGCAGGTCACAACGGGTTGCACAGCCGTATGTACATTTGTATCTTAAAATAATACAATTTCACCAGAGTAATAATTTTTAGTCCATTTAATTTTCTTCACTTTTCATCATTATTTTTCACTTCTTTTTTTCATCACGTCAAAAGCGGTTAAATTTGTTGCTTATTTTTGCGTGTAAATAATTCTATGTATTGCCCATCCAGGCCTATACATGAACATATTCCGAATTTTCTTCCACTTCATACACATCCTACTCAATGCATTTCGGTAAAACAACCTTCATCAGGAGTATCTGCAAGTTATAAAAATATACTCATAAATCACATTTCATTTCCGTCCCACATAATCTAAATTAATAATCTCCCCAAATTCACATACTTCTGTTAGTGCAAAAAATTGTGTACATATATACCCATACGTCCCAATTCCATCCCCCGCAAAGTAACCCCCTACAATTTTGTCGTGCTCAAACCATACCGTGTATTCCACCATCTATCCCCTGGCCTAAGCACTCATCCTAATAAGAAAGGAATAAACAAAACCACCGTCCTTTAACCTGTGCTTCCTAAAACAACACGCCCCCAGACATCCAAATAAAAACCCTTCCCAACCTCAAGCCACCTCAATAATACTTAAACAACCCCCCAAAAACAGTACTACATTACTCCCCTATCATGAGTTTGACACCATGTCCTACCCCCGTGCATACCTGATGTGAAAAATCACGCCGCTTAAACCTCCTCTTGCGCGCACGCTGTTACTTATGGCGACCATGCTATTCATCCCAAGTTTAAATAGATGTTACCCTCCCCACCTCTGCGGTCATTGGTGCAAACATCACTCGTGACATCACCACCTCCCATTCTCAATCCTTAATTGCGTTTCATGTACGAACTCAATTACCCACAATCCTGTGCAAATACCACCTCAAAATCAAAATAAATTCCCCATTGTTATAACAGTGCTTATTTTAAATGAGTAAACATCTTTATATGTGTCACATAAACGTTCTGTGAAGTAGACAGTCCACATTTACAACTTTTCTGTGATCCAAACGCGGAAAACTGCTTTTGACGTGAAGCACGCTGTTGTCTTTGGAACTCAATTTATTATCATGCCTTGTATCGGGGTGCTGCCGGAAAGTGAAACGGCTTGTATGAAGACTCAATAAAGAATGTTTCCGAAGCACACCCTTGGTATTATTGTAGTTAATTTTATCATCCTTTTTCCTTGTTTGGCGTGCATGCACACTTCTTTATTCTAATTCGGAATATGTTCATGTATAGGCCTGGATGGGCAATACATAGAATTATTTACACGCAAAAATAAGCAACGAATTTAACCGCTTTTGACGTGATGAAAAAAAGAAGTGAAAAATAATGATGAAAAGTGAAGAAAATTAAACGGACTAAAAATTATTACTCTGGTGAAATTGTATTATTTTAAGATACAAATGTACATACGGTTGTGCAACCCATTGTGACCTGCTAACCAGCAGGCCACCATTCTTGATTAAATTAGCTATCTAGCCACTAGCTGCTGTCACTAGGCAAGAGACTTTTTTACCGCTCGTTCTCACGAGAGATAATGGTCTGGTGTGCCATAACATGCTTTTTACCATTTGTAAATCAATATGTTTAGGCAAACTTATTGCAATGCTCTATTATAGTCCATGGTACAAATATTATCATGTTTTGTAAAAATTGAGTTTGTGCTAGCTATGAAGAGTGCATATAGTTTACATAAGTTTCATCAGTGAACAAGTTCAAGGCTTTGATTCAAAGGCCTTAAGCTACATGCATATAGTTTACATAAGTTTCATCAGTGAACAAGTTCAAGGCTTTGGTTCAAAGGCCTTAAGCTACATGCCCCTGATTGTCCTTTGTATATATAACTAGGCAACAGCATACTCTTAAAGTCTCCTTTAGTGAAGGGAGCTGGAGAAGGCATCTGAGGCCAACTCTTGTTCACACCACTAACAATGCATGCATGTATACTGTTGACCCACCTGATCAACTAATGAACTAGAGCAGGAACCTTTTCTTAGTTCTTTGCAAAAACCTCAGTACGTGCTAAAATGCTTCACAAATATTCAAAATACTAATGTCAGACCTGTGAGCATCAGTAGGAGGTGGGTGGTCGACTGATTTAAGAGGTATGGCTAGATGTTGCTGATAACCTCATTGTAGTGCAGGAGCTTGGACAAAGTAGGCTTTCACAGATGAATGCAATTCGCTCTTCTGTACAAAGTTATCTCCCTATTATATCATACTTCATCTTGTTTGTTCCTATTATGAATTTATTTATTTATTGGAAGTTTTAAAAAGTATTGCATGCAGTCTTTTGGTTACTTCAAAGCACTGAGTTCATGGACAATGCATAAGGCTTATACCTTTGAGTTTTTTGCATGAGTAATCAGACATCTTTCCTCTTTTATTTTGGGCCAATCAGCTGTTCGACATAGCGTTATAGGTTCCAACCTTAGTCATTCAAGTCTTATTTAGTGACTAAATTCTATCTCGTCTGAAAAATGCATACCTTTGCTCTCCACCAATTGAACATGTAATTTCCTATTCTTTTCAACTAGGTCCTAGAACAGTTTACCAAAGCCATTACAGCTCCATTATTCTTCTATAGTAAAAGATGAAAGAAAAGGAATAAATATGACAGCTGTATGTGAAGGATTTATTGAGAATATATTTCTGCCTATGCTATTTTTTGCGCAGTTTCTAGATACAAACTTTTTTGTGCCAAATCAAATGTAAGGCCATTGGTTGAAAAATGGCAAAAACCAAGCCTTAGTAGAAAGTTATTTGGATGAACCAGCAATTAATACAATATCTGGGAGTTTAAGTTACAACAGGCAGCATATAAATCACCAAAACATCTTTCCAGCAGCTGATAGCCAACTTTAATGACAGATCTCACCCATGGAACATAATGAATCAAACACTCTGGGATAACCATTGTTAGACCTGGCATCTGTGACGTGGTTCCCCCTATCATTTTGCCTCTACCGCCTGTATTTTTGACTGTGTGCTGGGCTTCGTTTTTGCTGGTTTAGGTACTTTGGACACTTTACCACTACTAACCAGTGCTAAAGTGCAAGTGCTCCCTGTGTAAATTGTAATTCTGATGGTTCTCCAGGATTGGCATATTTAACTTACTGGTAAGTCCCTAGTAAAGTGCACCATGTGTGCCCACGGCTCCTAAACCAAATGCTACTAGTGGGCCTGCAGAACTGGTTGTGCCACCCACATGAGTAACCCTGTAAACTTGTCTCAGGCCTGCCATTGCAGTGTCTGTGAGTGCAGTTTTAAACTGCCATGTCAACCTTGCAAGTGCACCCACTGTAAGGCACCCCTAAGGTAGGCCCACGGTAGCCCCATGGGCAGGGTGCAGTGTATGTGAAAGGTAGGACATGTACTGGTGTGTTTTACATGCCCAGATAGAGAAATACTGCCAATTTCATTTTTTACTTTTGCAAGGACTAGTTCTCCCATAGGCTATCATTGGAGCTGCCTTGTAACATTTTAAAAGTGTAACTTTCAATGGGGAACAGCTAGAGATTTGGAGTTTTGGCTCTCTGAGCTCAGAATGTAAAAACACATCTTTTAGTAAAGGCGTTTTTAAATTATGTGTTTGAAAATGCCACTTTTAGAAGGTGGGCATTTTCATGTTTAACCATCTTTTGCCTCTGCCTCCGCCTGCTTGTGGAATCAACGTCTGGTTTAGATTGACAGGGGCTTGTTTGTGCATTTACTCTAGACACTCACACAAAGGGAGTTCAGGTGTGCCCTTCATATCCTGATGGCCCATCACCAGGCTGATGGACCTTCCTGAGCTAGAGTGGTGGGAGGAGCTGTCACCTGCACTAAATAGGGCGGTGCCTGGCCTTTCACAATGCTGTCCCCACCCCCTGGAGTGTGTCTAGAGCCAAGACCAGGCAGGACAGGAGCTTGTGCATCCTTTGAAGAATGCCTACTTCAAAGGCCAAAAGAGGTATAATTATTGGACCTAAAACCAAGAGGAACGTCTGCCGAGGAGAAGAGCTGTGAGGAGGAAAACTGCTTCCTTGCTGTGTGTTTCTTTGCTGGGTTTTGCCTGCAGTTGGTGCTTCTGCTTTGGATAGCAAAAGGACAGGACTTTGCTTTGTATCCAGCTTGTGAAGTTTCTCCAAGGGCTTGTGTGTGCTTGCCTCCTGTTGGAAGTCTCAGGGCAATCAAAAACTTCATCTGCAGCATCCGTGAACTCCACTGCTGGGAGTTCTGACCTGCCTTGTGGTGCCAAATCTAATTCTGGGCTCTTGGAGGTTGTTCCTGCTGCGTAGACCTGCTTGAAACCATCAAAAGCGATGCATCACCCTTCCAGTGTCTGTTTTTCCTACACCGCACCGCCGTACAAGAGAAATTTCCACGCACCACTGCTGTGCGGCCGAAGAAATCGACGCAGCGCCTGTCAGCAGCCGAAGAACTGCATTTGAGATACTTTCTGTAAAATAGCCACATCCATACAGTTCTATGTACAGAAGTGCTTGAAACCTTTTAAAAGTCATATCTTGAGTTCTCTATATTGGATTTTTGTCATTTTGGCCTTGTTTGGTTTAGATAAAGATACTTTATTTTTCTAAACTGGTGTGGTGTCCATTTGTAGTGTTCTTACTGTGTTACTGTGTGTGTTATGTGCAAATACTTCGCACATTGCCTATGAGATAAGCCTGAAAGCTCGTGCCAAGCTACCAAGGGGGTAAGCAGGGGTTATCTGAGTATGTAACACCCTTATCCTGACTAGAAGGAAGGGTCACTACTTAGACAGAGTGCAAGCCATTGCCAACTAGAGACCACCATTTCTAACAACCGTTGTATAATTGTCCATTAAGCTAAGGTTTTATAGTTACTTTAAACTATTCCAGCCTACTTCATTTATTGTCATTTCCAGAATGTGCAGCTGATGTTACATAAACTCCTGTGTAGAAATAAAAAAAGATGGCAAGGACGCTAAGGACAATACTAATGTGACATTTGAAAAGTGGATTCAGGCTACAGGACTTAATTTACTGTAGCAAGTCAGTGAATAGATAACTCTCTAGAGATATACAAGAAAAAACAAGCAATAAGCAAGATGGATGCTGTAAGAAGATGATATGAGTGATCCACTTTCTCTGTAAACACTATGGAGCAGTGGCACCATGAAGAAAGATGTAGATTTAACTGCTACCCTTGCATCTTTAAAATTAGCTGACAATTAAACACAATGTGAATCAACATATATTAGAAGGAAAGCTACTGAGTGAAAGAAATTGGCAGAGTTTGTACACCACTTGCATAGAGGCAATGACTTATATGAGTGTATCTATGGATGGCTTGTATGAGTGTATGTATATCACATACAAATGAAGCAGTATTGATATTCCTTGATATAATTTACTTAATTTCTATCTGGAATAGAACCATCATTGCAAGAAAGACACACGAGCTGACTCCAGAACTAATAACTTCCTTACGTAAAGGCAAGGTCGTTTTTCCTACTTAGAAGTACTTTAATTAAAATGTATTGCAGAAGTGTTTAATGCTGTAAGTTGTTAATGAAAAGATGACGAAGATATATGAGTTATAATAGGTAACAGAAAAGGGGATGTTAAAATTGATGTACAGTCATATTATAAAACATCTGTCACTTCCCCGAATCCAACCCAGCTTAGATGACTTTTAGCCCCTTTCTATAATGTTGTAAACGGGTTTGCTAGATGGGGACCAATGTTGGAACTATAATGAACATAAAGCAATATTATTACACATATTATTTTATAGAAAATTTTGCAAATGCTCCAGTAGCGGATTCTAAGAAAAATAGTGCCTACAGACTTTCTGATTTAAGAAAAAGGCAGTGTCTGTCAAGAATCAGAAAAGTTACGATAACAGGTATTCAACTAGACACAGTGGGCCTCATTTATGTGTTGTTCCCTTAGGGCAGCGCATCAGGCCTTCCTGCTGCGCTGCCCTATGGCAAAAGAAAAGGGCAGGAATGCGCCGTATCTATGAGATACGGTGCATTCCTGTACTTTTCCCCTGCGCTGGCGCACAATAGGCTGCCGTGCGCCAATGCAGGCATTTTTGCACCATGCTAGTAGGGTGCCTGCGTTGAGGGGATGATTATTTTTGTGCAGCAATGGAAACCTTCCTACACAAAAACAATCACAAGAGGCTTTTTCCTCTCTCTATGTGTGCTGCACATAGAAAAATGAAAAATGAGGAGAAAGAAAGATATTTCTCCTCGTTGTGCCTCCCTTACGCCTCCCCTGGGGAGGCGTAAGATTTTGGCGCTGCCTCAGTTTTACGATTTCTCTTAAATCTGGGGCAGTGTCAAAATGCCATGGATGTTGCTGGGAAAGCCCATCAACACCCATTGCACACCCCTTTAATGCCGAAAACTGCGTTAAAGGGGACAATATTTACAAGGCAGCATTAAGCCAAAAAAAGTGGCTTAGTGCTGCCTCGTAAATATGGAGCAGGCTCCTGCGCCACGGAATGTCACAAACGTGACATTCCGCCAGTGCAAGGGGCCTCATAAATGAGGCCCAGTAAGTATTGGTGATAGCACATGAAACAACGGATCAAATTACCCTGACACTCAACAACTGGACATTATAAATGTCCAAATTAGCAGTTTATGGTATAATTTTATAGAATTAGAGTGACTGAATTTAAGTAAATGTGGAGGGGATTTCAGTAACTATAAGTAGGAAAATAACAAATATTTGGATATTGAATTCATGCACATAGATTTCTTGAAGTTTAACAAAAGCAGATGGCTATGGGCCTGATTTAATGTATGGCAGCCAGGCCCTGCTGTCAGTGTGGAGGAGGCCATTACCACCGTCACCCTGGCCGGACTCCCGTCCGTCATATATGGCATCAGCATCGGCATGTGGTGGTCTCTACAAACTCAGAAACACAACCAACAATATGTAGGAGATCTGTGTCCTGTCTGTGCTTTATCTTTAAAAATGTAATGCACTTTAACACATGTAAAACGATAAACTACATACAAAATTACAAGTGTATATAGATAGGCTGGTGAAAAAAACATTGGAAATATCCTCTAAAGGTCCTCACAAGTTATGGAGGGTGCACTAAAGAAAGGTCACAGTCACCAAATAACTTTCTATATCCATAACCCGCGCACTCCGCCCCACTCCCACATATATGCAACATTCCCCCTACTGTATTCCTCCTCCTGAAAAAAGCCAACGTACACGCTTGTCTTGTGGTGGTCATTTGTTGGCCGCAGTTTATTAGGAATACAAGGAAACATGTATATACTTTGCATATTTTGCATATTATGTTATAACAAACTTCCTTGGTATTGTCTCTTGGCCCTTCTGGGTCGTTTTCTTGGTTTTGTTTTTTGCGCGGGAGGGAGTAGCTTCTGTCCCGGAGTTAGGCCACAACTCGCTACCTTGTCCGACTCTTGTTGTGCCCTGCCGTCCGGCGGGGGCTGGGCTGCGAGCGCCGTCTCCGTTTGCTACCCCCCCCTCTTTGGTAGGCCAACTCACCCAGCCGTGAGGCATCCCAAAGTGAGTGGTCCTACACACCGCCCTTAGGCCGACTCACCCAGCCGTGAGGCATCCCAAGGAGAGTGGACCTATTCTGGCACACCGCCCTCCGGTCTGCCTCCGTACCAACCGTTATCAGCGTAGTTCTTCACCCAAGCCTTGCTTGCTCCTCAGCCCTGCGACATTGCTGTTCCTTAGGTGTGGGTGGGTGGGACAAAAAGGTTCCGACGCCGATGCTGCTCCCCCGCTCCGTGAAGATAGGAGCTTACCTGGGGGAGCAGCGCTTATATGCCCCCCCACTTGCTTTCCCGCCAAGGTAGGCGTCTTCCCCTATTGGGGGGTTCATATCCCGCCTGGGCCCCCATTGGCCGAGGGGGCCGGCGCCTCTTTGGCGGCCGCCGCGGGGGGGACCGGGTGTTTTCCCCCTTTTCGCCGTTTTGGCCGTTTTGCGCACCAAAACCAGCCCCCAACTCGTTCTGTCCGGGGGCACGGCGCTAGTTATGGCGCCGGCTCTCTAGCCCCCTTTGGGGGCAGCCTCTGCAATAACCCGCGCACTCCGCCCCACTCCCACATATATGCAACATTCCCCCTACTGTATTCCTCCTCCTGAAAAAAGCCAACGTACACGCTTGTCTTGTGGTGGTCATTTGTTGGCCGCAGTTTATTAGGAATACAAGGAAACATGTATATACTTTGCATATTTTGCATATTATGTTATAACAAACTTCCTTGGTATTGTCTCTTGGCCCTTCTGGGTCGTTTTCTTGGTTTTGTTTTTTGCACGGGGAGGGAGTAGCTTCTGTCCCGGAGTTAGGCCACAACTCGCTACCTTGTCCCACTCTTGTTGTGCCCTGCCGTCCGGCGGGGGCTGGGCTGTGAGCGCCGTCTCCGTTTGCTACCCCCCCCTCTTTGGTAGGCCAACTCACCCAGCCGTGAGGCATCCCAAAGTGAGTGGTCCTACACACCGCCCTTAGGCCGACTCACCCAGCCGTGAGGCATCCCAAGGAGAGTGGACCTATTTTGGCACACCGCCCTCCGGTGTGCCTCCGTACCAACCGTTATCAGCGTAGTTCTTCCCCACGCCGTCTGGGAGGCTTCCGTCTCCCCACGGCTCCCCCAACTACGTCCTGCGCTACTTCATTTGCAACCTGCTAAGGCCATGGCGCCCCAAAGGTTGCTCCAAAACACTCCCATGCCTTCCTCAGATAGGTGCACTCCATCTTTGGCATAAAATTCCGGGCGACCCGTGTGGATGAGCCCGTGTCTGACCGTTTCCAGGCCATTTGTTCTGCAGAATTTGCTCACTGTGAGGTTGAGCTTCTTACGGGAGTTCTCGACTGCTTTCTGAGATTCTGCCCCGTGCCATTCGTTTCTGCTGATCAGCTCAGACCAGATAATGGCGGTGCTCCCGAAGGCCCTAGCCGCCTCCGTGAGATCTCTCTGGATGTCGTGGAGGAGTGCTTTCCTCCCGAGTCCGGCCAAATCGTTCCCCCCTAGGTGTATGATCAAAACATCCGGATGCCACGCCGCTTCTGCCTGCAAGTCTCTGAGGGTTGCCGGCAGCTGTTCCCATCTCATCCCCGGTTGGCCAAACCACCGTATGCAGGTGCCCACTGGCAGTTTTCCCATCAAGTGGCCCCCACGCCACCACCAGGCTTCCATCCGCGTTATAAACGAGTGCCCCACCACCCACACCAGGCGCGGTCTCCTTCCTGTCAAAGTAATGAAAACAGACAGTCACTCTCAGTTTGTCCTGGGGCCGGGCGTCCTCCTTTTGTTCCCCCCGGACTGTCCTGTGGGTCATAGCATCTGTGGCCTCACGTAAGTCTTGTATGCCCTTGACCGCCATCTCCCTACTGCCTGTATTCCGGCCTCGGTCATCCCATGCTGCGCGGCCGTCGTGGCAGCCCCTATCCGAAATGAATGGGACCCAAAGCCCCTCGTGGGCAGCCCTGCCCTGCTTATTGCGAGGCGCAATATTGCTGTAAATTGGAACTTGCTCAGTTGCGTTCCGTCCCTGTGTTTGAACAGGGGACCACCTCCGGCCGGCTGCACCGCCATGAAAGCGAGCAGGCAGCACACCGCGCAGCAGGTGTGATCCTCAATGCATTGTAGCCTTACCAGTACCCCTTTTCCGGCTTGGTCAGTTTTCGACCGCCGTAATCGAATCTCCACTCCCTTTGCTCTGGGGGTTACGTCGCCTGCTTGTAAACAGTGTTCTGCCGGGCCCACCCTTGAGGGGGCTACTAGCTCGCTGAGGCGGAAAGCCCCGAAGAAGGCGGTGGCGAATGCGGCCCTAAACAGGAGGCACTCGAAGCTGTCCGTTGTTATGTCCCCTAGTGTCCCCAACAACAAACAAAGTTTCTTGAAGTCTATCGGGCGCCTGGTGTCCTTCCTTGTGCCCTCTTTTCGTCTCCACCCTTTCATTGCCGCTTTGATGTAAGGGGATGCCACTGGGTCCTGCCCTGTCTCTAATTTTGCGTAGTATGCCACGGCGGCCAGGTGTATGTATAAAAAACAAGGGTAACCCCGTAGTAAGACCAGGGGTGGTAATATGGTTAAGGAGAACAGTGGTCTCAGGGAGGCTTCAAGGGTCCTCGTGTAGCCTGGGCTACTGTAAATGAATGCAGAGTTAATCTAAACAATTACTTTCAATAGTAGTCCAAACAGGACTCATTAAGCAATATATGCCAGGACACAGGGTGCAGAATGACATCACATTTATTAACACCATAAATGGAGTATCATTCAATATTCAACGTTTAATAGTTCTGGTGCTCACACAAAAAAGTGCAAGTGCGTGAAGTGAAAGTGCTTAGTGACATTTAAAACATTACATCGCATTGACAACAAGCTAAAAACTCCAAACTATTCAATTACAATGAAGGAGTTTTTGGTTGTAAGGTCGACGGCGTTTCGATCTTATTGATTAAAAGATCATCATCAGGACTGGTGTGTGAGCAATTAGAATCTATAAAAGAGAGAAATAACGAAGTGACCAAGTGTCCCGGTACGGGTGTTAAAAACAGAAGCACAATTAATGCGAGCTTTAAACTATAATCTTACTGGACGATCAATTAGTCAAAGGCAACAATAATAGAATTAACATTTGCCTGAAAACTGCTTAGTAAAGGTGGCGCAAAAGGGCAGGTAAACAAGCAAGAAGGGAACAATTTAATAAGTGCATACTTAATTAGGGGATAAAGATGTGCCACCAGGACTAAGGTTTCGTCGGCGGCCAGGTGGGCCTGCGCCCATGACCTGGACTTCTTGCCATTAAATGCCCACTGAATGAATTGTTCGGTTGCCCTGCGTGTGGCCCCCCCGTCTCTCAGAGACTGGATGCCCCCTACCCTCATTACTGTCCCCACGTACTTCTTGTATCTCCTGGCTGCTTCCGGGGCAAGTGCAAGGTGGACCAGCTCCGACAGGTCTACCCCGCCAGGTCCCACAGTTGTCTCGGGAAAGGGGTCATGTCCTGCGCTGCCCCCGGTGCCAGCTCCCTGAACCTGTCCGTTCTGGCTCTGGACAGGGCATCTGCCACTTCGTTCTCCACCCCTGGGACGTGGCGTGCTCGTAGGTCTATGTTGCCTTCCAGCTGTAATGTAACCAGTCGGCGCATTAGTCGCAGAGTGTCTGGGCACCTAGCAGACCCCCTGTTAATGGCCTGTACTACGCCCTTGTTGTCTGACCATAGAGTTAGTTTCATGTTCTGCAATTCCTTCCCCCAGATCGTCAATGCCACTATGATCGGGAATAATTCTAGAAAGGTAATATTGTTGGTTATACCCCGTCTGTGCCAGCTGTCGGGCCATTGCCCTGCGCACCATTGGCTTCCTAGGATCGCCCCAAACCCCGTGCTGCCAGATGCGTCTGTGTATAGCTCGATCTGTTTATTAGTTACCCAACCTTCCCTCCAGATCAGTAAGCCATTGAAGTCTGCTAGAAAACTATCCCACATCACCAGGTCTTTCCTGACCTCCGCCCCGAGTCTGACGTGGTGATGCTTCTGTGTGAGCCCGCGGGTCAATTGGGTCAATCGTCTGGCGAATACCCTACCTGCTGGGATTACCCTGGTTGCAAAGTTAAGCTTGCCTATAACCTTTGGAGGTCCCTCAGTGTTGCCTTCTCGCGCCCGCAGAGGCTCCTAATGTCTTGCCTAAAATCCTCCACCTTCTCTGGAGGGAGCCTGGACGTCCCGGCGACGGAATCTAGCTCTATTCCTAGGAATGTGATTTTTGTCGCCGGACCCTCCGTTTTTCCCCTGAAAGGGGGATCCCTAGCTCCTCCGCCAATCCCATGAATGCCTTTAGAGTGTCGCTGCACTCCGCTGATGCCGCCGGGCCTGTGAAAAGGAAGTCGTCTAAGTAGTGGAGCTTCCCGCCTGCCGGGTGCCTGTCGTGCAGTGCCCATTCAATGAAGGTGCTAAACTTCTCAAAGTATGCGCATGATACTGAGCACCCCATTGGCATCGCTTTGTCGAAATAGAGTTTCCCATCCCACTGGAAACCCAACAAGTGAAAGCTTGAGGGGTGGACTGGGAGTAGGCGGAAAGCGGACTCAATGTCTGCCTTTGCCATGAGGGTCCCACGGCCAGTTGCCCTAACCAGATCTATGGCATCGTCTACTGTGGCATAACTTACTGAGCAGACCTCTGCGCTAATCCCATCGTTTACTGACGTACCGTCTGGGAATGATAAGTGGTGGATTAAACGGTATTGGCCCTGCTCTTTTTTGGGGACCACCCCTAACGGAGAGATCACCAGATCCTTGCCCATCCCGGCGGGGAGGGGTCCTTCTATTCTACCCAATAGTTTCTCCTTCTCTATTTTCTTAGCCACTACTCCCGGGTGCTGAATTGCGGATTTTAGGTTTTTTCCCCTGCCTGAGGGGAGGGGGCCCCTGAATGGGATGGGGAAACCCTCTTCAAAGCCGTGGACCAATGTCTCGGCGTCTGACTGGTCGTGGTATCCGTTGGCTAGCCTGCGCAGTTTGTGCGTGTCAATGGGGGACCATGCTAGCCTGTAGGTTTGGTGTCCTGCTGTCCCCTTGGTGCCCCCAGTGTCTGACTCGCTACTTCTGTCCCTCTTTCTTGTCTCCTTTTTGTTCTTTCCTGCGCCTGCATCCTGCCGCCGGGTGCCCTCCTCCACATGATGAGCATATGTGCTTGAATTTACATGCTGCCCCGTAAGTGCATTCGTTGGCCTCGAACTTCCAGCATATTGCCGGTGGCCCGCTGTTCTGTGTTCCTTTCCCTGCGCTGAATTGTTTTGGTCTATGAAAAGGCCTCCCTTTCCCCCTGTGAGATGACCCCCGAAAGGACTGCTCGTTCCTTCCTACCCATGTCTTCTCCTCCCTCGCTACCATCATTTTGTGAATAAAACCTGAGACATCCTCCTCATTCCACTCCATTTCCGGGTGGGTCTGCATTTTCAGCCTGAACCCCTTATCGTATGCTAGCCACGCGTCACCCGGGAATTGCCTCTGTGCGTTGTGGATGCTGGCTTCATAAAGCCACAGGTCGGCTGCGCAGCGCGGGAATTTCTCGACTATTATACAAGCCATTATTCGAAATGCGTCTAACCAATTGTCAAAGCTCCTCTCCTTACGCTCCTTCCTCCTTTCCCTCCTATCTTCCTCTTTTTTATCACAGGTTGTCAGGTCAAGTCCTTCTAACTGTATCTCTAGTAATGAGAAAATGTCGATGAATTCCTTCCTCCAAATTCTCTCCTTGACTGCTAGTGGTATGAGACTTGCTAACCCTGTGGCCCTGGTAGTCAATGACGCGGGGCCCGGTGACGGCCGTGTATATTCCTCAGGTACCGCTACTGCCGCCGCAGGCGTGGGTGCTGGGGTTGCGCTCCCCCACGCCACCGTGGGGGACCCTATGTCTATCCTTCCCCCTGCTGAGGCCTGCTCCCCCATGCGGTGCCGGCGCGCCAGGCCTGGGGCTAGCAAGTGCCATGGCAGCCCCGAGGTATCTTCCTCCCCCTGGTTTACTGTCGCATCCCCCCCTTGAGTGGGCCCCTGCCGCCCCTCAGCCTGCGCCCCTGCTGCCCCTGCGCCCTGTATGCCTAAGCCCTGTAGCAAAAGCGGCGCCATAGTCCTGAAGCATTCTTGTACAATCGCGCTGATATGCTCACCACTTGCTGTCGTGTCCCCTGTCCCCTGGCTTGCCCTCGCCGCCGCCGTGTTGGCTACAGGTGGCTGGGCCCTTTTCTGGGGAGCCTTCCTGGGCGCCGCAGCCTCCGTGAGCTTTGCCGGTGCCCTCCTCCTTCTCTTGGCTGTCTGTGCGCTGCTGCTGCCCTGCTGGTTGCTTGGACCCTCGCCGGCGTCGTGCCGCAGGTGAGGCTGCAGCCAGTCGCTCCCGTGTACCTCCGATGCTGCCCGTATCTTTCTTAGCAGCTCATTCAGGTCCTCCGGCTGCTGCCCATTGCTCCCCCTTTTCGCCAAGGTAGGCGTCTTCCCCTATTGGGGGGTTCATATCCCGCCTGGGCCCCCATTGGCCGAGGGGGCCGGCGCCTCTTTGGCAGCCGCCGCGGGGGGGGGACCGGGTGTTTTTTCCCCCCTTTTCGCCGTTTTGGCCGTTTTGCGCGCCAAAACCAGCCCCCAACTCGTTCTGTCCGGGGGCACAGCGCTAGTTATGGCGCCGGCTCTCTAGCCCCCTTTGGGGGCAGCCTCTGCAATTCTAGAGCCCATTGCAAGAGGCACCTTTACTTATTTGCAGAATTGCAAGCCCCACCCCCTAAAAAGGCAACGGTCCCATATATTCCTGTAACAAACATGTTGAATGCATCTACAAAAGGTCAGGCCTGCCGGTTGTGATAGAAAGGGTTACCCTAGTAAAAAGAAACATTTCAGTGAGAATAACCATTGCAAAATGAACTTACTTGGGCTTTCACCATTAATAAACCATGCCTACCGGCTTTAACATATCCACCGCAAAGCAATCAGAAAAAAATGAATATTTTTGATTGAAAATCTCTTTCTGTCCTTGAACCAAACTGCCTAAGAACCTCTAAGAGGCAGAATCCATTGTATTCCATAACAATACAGAAGCTCAGCCAGTGGAATATTTAAAAAGTAGGATAACTCGTCCGGGTTACAAATTGAAGGATCCAGCGGGCTTAGGGTGTCAGTTCCTAAAACCAGTTGTGTGGCTCCTGTAGGGGGCTCACCACTGGTTCTAGCTGGCCCCAACACAATCTCACCCCTTTGGTGATGCCCCTGCCCAAATATGCAAATTTAAATGGCCACTCCAAGGTCTTATGGTTCAAGCCTTCAACCTGTGGTAGTTTCTTTGATGCAACCACAGTCTGGAAGGGATTTTCTCTTTCTTTTTTTTCAAAAGATGTTTGATGCACCACTCTGAATGGTCTACGGTGTGTATTTCTCCCAAGGGTACCACTATTCGTCCTTGAGGCACTTGTGCACATACCTCCTCGCCCACCTCAGCACTTCTAACCCTGGTTTTAGAAGGGGATGCCAGTGTCCTCCCGGCTGCCACCTGCCAAGGCATTCCATGCGACCAGTGGGGACTGTAAAGGCAGCACAGCTCCAAAGGCCTGGAAGACCTCGTTCTCACAGGGCAACACAGAAATGCAATTCCCCAAACTCAAAAAGTTGAATATTGAATTGAAGTGCAACGGTGCTCTTGTTTTGCTGTTTCTCCAGGGAAACACAATTGACCAGTCGCTCTCCGGGGGCACCTGCAATCTCCTCGAACACAGCAGTGACCCCAACCCTCATGGCACTCCTGCAGTTGAATGAAATGCTGAACATGAGCAGCTCAGATAAATACAGGTAACTAATGGCGGTCAGTGACCCCCAAAAGTGGAGGGTCGTCGAGCCAGTGCCAAACCCAGTGGCATACACTGTGATAACACCTTAGGACTCACATTCCAAAGCTCTCAATCATGGCTCGTTAACAGAATTTATAACGGGCCGTGACTGAGAGCTCTGGAATTAAGGATGAAGGCAATGCGAGCTTCTCACAGTGCCTCTGAGTGGGCCAAAAAGTTACATTTAAAACCATACTTACCTACAGTTCTTCGTCACGTCGCATCCTCCTGGAGCCTCTCCAGATCCCAACGCTGCTCTCATGCTGCAGATGAGCAGCATGAGAGCAGCGCCAGGAGCTGCTGGAGCGGGCTGCTTCGATGCTCCAGTAGGCTGAGGGTGCCTGTGCTTGCTCTTCACCCAGCTGTCTAAGACAGCTAGGTGTAAAGGTTTACACTGTGCATATCAGGCTGGCCGTCGCAAGACAGCCGGCAAAAGAGACATGTGCAGTGTAAACTGGTGGAGTGAGCACCACTCCCCTGCTGCCAGTCAGGCGCTGCTGCAAGTAACTCAGGCCCTCATGGACAAAATCAGATGTTTTTATTTAATTGTGCTCCTGATGGCACACTTACCCAACCTGAGATGCCACCCCAAACTCATCCTTCCAGGGAGTAGCCTATTGGATGTCCGAAACCTCTGCACAGCATTCTTGGAAAATTCCATGTGACAGTTTACAGCAAGTTTGGGAAACACCTCTTCTCTGATCGGGGATCCTCCCAGCCAGATCTTGTTTCTTCCCACTTACACTTCAAATGAAACCCCTGTGTTGATTAATGCCAGTAGTCTGCCTTTGACTACCGTGGGAGCACTATGTCTAGGCTTGTCAGAGGGAGGCAGCTAAATATATTTCAGAGATTTTTTGCATGCCTTTCCCAGGAGAAGACTAATTTCTACTGATGGGTACATTTTTCAAGAGAGAGCTTTGACCTGCCAGCTGACCAGTTGAGTAATTAACTCAGTCCAGCAGGGTGGCTCAAAGCACAAACTCTATTAAGGCTAGCTAACAGAAATATGCCAAAGTCAAATCTTAAAAATGCATAACGAATGCATATAGAGTAAAAGTAACCCTAGATATGCACCTGGAGCCCAAGCTTTGGTATAGGGAAAGACACATCAATGATGTTCCTACATTGTTCCAAAAGTTGCATTTTATGCATATTTAACCCAAAGAGTAATACAAATTTAAAAATTACAGATTTTACACTTCAGTAAAAAAGAAAGAGGATATTTCTTTTTGGGTTTCTGATTGAATTTTGAGGCATTAGTTGGCCATAACCAATTTATTATGGGCCCTGTCCTCCACAGTGCTACTTGTGCAAAGAAGCCAGGCTGTGTCAAATAACCATCTTCCTCACTCAGCCTGCTCACATTTGCACACAGGTATACACACATTTTCACACTCAACCTACACAGCGGATCTTACTTTAGAAGGTGGGTACTCGCGGTTACGACTCGCAACTGTTAAACATGACATCCTTGGTGTGGTTTTCCCCCAACTTTTTTCCTTCACTTCTCCTGCTTTGCTGAATTTGTTTTTGTTCACTCCAGGACTCTGCACACTTTATCACTGCTAAATAGATCTAAAGTGCTCGTGCTCACTTCTGTACACATGTTAAAATTAGCTTACACCCAATTGGCATATTTAATGTACTTGTAAATCCCTAGTAAAGTGGTATATCATGTACCTTGGGCTGGTAAAATAAATGCTATTAATGTGCCTGCGTGCTGTGGCAACACATGATGGATGGAATGCTGAATAAATCAAATATTCTCCCCCAGTCAAGAGATCTGGGTGGTGTAGTGAGCAAAAGAACGATGGATTTAACCCAGATCTCTTGACTGGGGGAGAATTTTGATTCATTCAGCATTCTGTCCATCATTTGTTGATGCAGCACTCTTCGCCCTAAGTGGGAAGGGTATGCCCAAACATGGGCCCCTTCCTCGCTGTGCTGCTGGATTCAAGCTGGCCTGGCTGACTAGGGGTGATATACCTTGAAACCAATCCCAGAATGCTTATTCCGGTCCAGGGAGGACCTGGCTTGGCAGTTCGGGCTGGACTGTTCCCATGAGAAGCGAGTTCACGACTGATTTGCATATGGCTGTGTCCAAACTGGAGTGGCGTAGTGAGCAAAAGAACAATGGATTTAACCCAGATCTCTTGACTGGGGGAGAATGTTAGATTCATTCAGCATTCCGTCCATCATTTGTTGCTGCAGCACTTTGCCCTAAGGGGGATGGGTATGCCCAAACTTGGGTCTCTTGCTCGCTGTGCCACTGGATTCAAGCTAGCCTGGCTGATGAGGGGTGATATACCCCAAAACCGGTCCCAGTATGCTTGTTTCCAGTCCAGGGAGGACCCTGCTTGGCAGTTCAGGCTGGACTGTTCCCATGAGGAGCAGGGTCAAGATTTATTTGTATATGGCTAGGTCCAAACTGGGGTGGCGTAGTAAGCAAAAGACCAATGGATTTAACCCAGATCTCTTGACTGGGGGAGACTGTTTGATTCATTCAGCATTCTGTCCCTCATTTGGTGCTGCAGCACAATAGTGTGCCTGCGGCGCTTATTGTGACACCCACTAACCTATCCATTTAAAACCTGTCTCAGGCCTGCCAATGCAGCCTATGTGTGCAACTGCCATTTCAACTTCGCAAAATAAACTTTTTGCCAGGCCTACACCTTCCATTTTAATATATATGTCATGCCTAGGGTAGGCCCTAGACAGCTCATACGGCAGGGTGCATGGTATTTAAAAAGTTGGACATTTACTTTTATGTTTTGCATGTCCTGGTTGTGAAAAACTCTCAAATTTGTTTTTCACTATAGCAAGACCTACCTCTCCCATAAGAACCACTGAGTTACCTTATTACCTTTAATAAGTGATAACGTTTGGTTGGGAGTAGGTAGGAATGCCATGTTTGGTGACTGAGGAGTTGTAATTTAAAACCCTCTTTAATGGTAAAGTTGGATTTTAAGTCACAATTCTGAAAATGCCACTTTTAGAAAGTTATAATTGCAACAGAAGCAACCCATATTCTTAGGGATGATGGAGTATATAATAATTATGAAACAACAAGTATCCCACTAGTTTTCATTTAGCAACATAAATCATGTAGACTTTTCGATTGGCAGTTTGTACAATCATATACAAATCAATGTAAAAAGAGACCTGTATCAAGTGAGATAAATCATTTTATATATACAAAATTAAACCAAAAATGTCAAAAATAAACATAGTACACATGGATCTACGAAAAACAAGAATGGTGCTCTGTGAAGTAACATGATCGCAAAGTGCAAGTGGGTGCAGTGATAAAGAAACATAAAAGGTGATCATAAAAAAGGCAATAGACAGTTCAATGGTCTGTTACAGGTCTGATGCAAACATATTATATTCAAAATGAGAAGAAATCCCTTATTCTCTTATCAGCTCATGGTAGGCCAATGCTGCAACAGAATGTCTTTATGCCCCCAGTTGTCAACGGCGTTCCGACCCATAAGGTATTTGTAGGGTCATCATCAGGGCAGAAAACAGGGTGTAGAGAATAGGTAGATCCTGATAAAATAAGTATAGTAATTGTAAGAAATCAAAGTTCAACAAGAAAAGGAATGGAGACTGGTCAAAGGAAAATTAATAATTGCCTACCTTGCTTGGAAAAATTAACTCCCTGAAAAAACAAATAATTGAAGGGGTAATCAGCAAAATGATGCGGAAAAGTGATAAGAAAGTTTAAGGTGTGAAGTGCTCAAAACGTGCAACTTACTAAAAGGGAGATCATTACGGTCCGTGGCCTAGAACAAGGCATAACAGAAAAATAAAAGCCTAAAACATGGTAAACAGATACCACTGGGCGCCAAATTGCAGAAATAAATCATGAAGCTGGATAGAAAACTAAGTAGAGTAAGACAATGTAAGGCAATTGCCCGTATTGGGAACGTAAACAAGAGAGTAGGCTCAATAAAAACCAAGAAAATTAGTTAATCGCTTACTATGTCCAGCAAGTACGGGCTTCGCGAGGATTGCAAGTTTTTCCCAAATATCACTGATGGGTGTGTATGGCTTCAGTAAACCGGCATCACGTGTAAGTCCACAGTAAAGAAAGAATGAATCCCTGAGCCGGCATGTAGTTCTGCTGCATGTGTACAAAGGATGGACGTTGTCAGGTGGATCTTTTTATGACTACTACCTGTGTTGGAGTGTGGAAGATGAAATAGGAGTATTGTCTTAGTCAAAGGGAGCGGCATTCTTGGAAAGGAGTTGTAGTTACAATAGGTTTATCAGGAGAAATTCACTGCTCACACAATGAGCCAAGCAAGATCCAAGTGGATTAAGAGAAAGAAAGAGAGGGAATTGACATAAAATGGAAGAGAGTTTAAATTTATGCAGTCAAATACAAGTCAATTTAAAAACAACATTGCATATTACTACAAATAGTAGATGTATTAGGTCGACATGTTTCGCGCCTTTGTCGCCGCTAAGGTCATTGGCGCTTCTTCAGAACCAAAATAATAGTAATAGAGTGATGTGCACGTGAGAAGTAACCGAAAAATTAAAGGACCCTCAGTGTATGTCAAGGCGGCTGGCGGTTGGACGGATTAGGTACAGAGGAGCGGGCACCCGGGATTACCTCCCGGCAAGGTGCGGGCGTCCACCGTCTGTAGTCATTGAAGCTACCCCCCTATCAGCGGGAGGTTGGAATCAGGAGCGGCTTCCTCTTTACATTGGAGCCATATGGCAGGGTATATATTTGCGATCCCGCCTTGACATACACTGAGGGTCCTTTAATTTTTCGGTTACTTCTCACGTGCACATCACTCTATTACTTATTATTTTGGTCCTGAAGAAGCGCCAATGACCTTAGCGGCGACATAGGAGCGAAACATGTCGAACTAATACACCCGGGCACAATGTGCCCTGAGGGATTACATTCTACCTACGGGTATTTTAATGCTGTCAAGGGTATCACCACATTTGAACTCTTTATGGTAACCCCCAGGCAGTTTTTATCACTATGCACGCATCTTTTCTTTTACATAGGACCCACACCCCACAGACCCGCATGCATCATCCGGCATATACAAAAAGATCTCCGATAAAGTGACCCTTCGGGGACCCATGGGGAATTGCAGCGCCGGCCCCACGAGGAGCAATATGCCCGATGATGAAGCATGACACTCTTCGGGGTGTGTGAGGGCAACAGGATATAAGACTTGTTCTTTCTCCCCTACCACTGGGTTCCTCCTACCTAGGTTTCTGTCACTTTCTCCTTCTTTCTTCTATTTCTTGTTAGGCATTTTGGTGACTTTTTGCACCTCGCCTTAGGAACAGTGTCCTCCTGTATGTTTTGATATGATTGCAAGGTCACTTAATTGAATATACTGCATTCAGGAAATTACAATTAGTAAAGGCAGTCAAAGTGTGTGCGACATTATCATGTAAAAACAATTTGGTATCAAATGTTTGGTCACAGACAGAACAATTATGGCATTTGTAATGGCCAACAGTTCATTGTAGGCCTAGTAAAGTGGCCGTGGTAGTTGGTTTAGGTCTCCAAGACATAGCATTGACTAAATGATCATGTAGATTTCTTCCTCTATGAAAAGTAAATATACCCCAGCATTTTTTTTTTACCATTTTAGTTATTTTGTTCGAAACTGGACTAAATGTGGTAACACAGGCCATGTGTTCAGTGGTCTCTGAGTTTAAGGGGTAAGCAGTGGGTATCTAAGGCAGTACCATGCCCTTTTCAAGGCATGTGAAACCAACAGTTTGGGGTAGCCTTTTTCTATTAGTCTATTGGACAAAACAGCAGCTTCTGTGAAGTAGTCCTTCTTCCATTTGCAGTACGTTTTAATCCTGAGTAACTGACCGTATGGAAGATTGTCTCTCAAGCCACGGGGGTATGATAGAAGGGTACTGCATTCAGTTGGTTTTCTGTATAAGTCTGTGTCATGTGCTCATATATTCAGAACCAGAAAAAGGAGAGTGATGTCACTAAAATTAAATGTAAACTGTAGATGAGCATGGCTGTTGTTGAGGCACATCATAAAGTTAGTTAAATCAGAAAGAGTGCCACTCTAGATGAGGAAAATATTATCTATGTAGTGTTTCCACAGTCGAATGTGCATGTGGAAAGGATTGCTCTGTTGAAAGATTATTTGGCTTTCAATGTGGTCAACATGCAGGATGGCAAAGTTAGGGGCGAAGCATGCTCCCATGGAAACGCCTTTCCACTGTTGGTAAAACATATCTTCGAATTGGAAAACATTTATTGTAAGGGCAATTTCCAATAAGATTTTCAGAAAAGAGGTAGGTACACGGTGGGGACTTGGTCTGTTATCCCACAAAGAGCCAATTATGCTAAGTCCTTTGTGCTGATGAATATTCGTGTTCAGTGATCCTATATCTAGCCCTACTAGAAGCTTACATGAGGAGTCAAAGTCAAGGTCCTCAATGTGATTAAAAACACAAGAAAATATGTTTTTTGGGTATGCCATGTACCCAAGCATCTCAGGTCTACATGTTTCAGCCAATTTGATTGACTGAGGGCTTTCTTCAGGATCGAGTTTCAACTAGATCACTAGATGCTAATGCTTATTTAACACTATTTATGTATGTTAATCAGCTGTGACATTCTCACACGCTCAATACCGTGCATGCCAGTATTAACCATAGCCAGGGGATTTCTCTATTTTCAGTACTGCCTGTATCTGTTTAGTTCTCCTCAGGGTCTCTGAGGTGGGCGGGCCTTGTAGTCACACATTCATCAAGGGTTCGCAGCCACCAGTATACCTACTGGTTTCCTCCAAAAACCTTCTTGTGTTTTTAACCTTGCCAAAGGTATCCTGAATAAACAGAATTGCAATTTATAGTTAGGAAAACCATCAGGCAATTTTAGTTGCAGAACCCATAGCAGTAAGAGCTTCACAAACCAACAGTGTGGAGCCCACCCACACACACTAGGTGTAGTGGGTGAGCATCTAATGATGAAGCATGCCGCTGGTGGTCCATATTGGATGAGGGTTCTTTTATAAAACCTAAGAGATTTCTTGAATTCTACCCTATTATTAGTATTTTCTGGAACATAGATTCAGATACAATTAGATGTAAGGGTTCCCTCTTCTGTGATAATTGCCATTTACCTTTGCCACATCGCTGAGGACCAATTTCTCAAATGTGAGTACCTCACTAGGCATGGAGAGGCCATAGGAATAGAAAGTAGATGGAACGCAGACCTGTGTTTTTTTTTGGGTAGGGCTAGGCTTATCTTAATAAAAAGCATGAAGTTTAATTCTCTGAAAAAATCTTAATAAGTCCTCATGAATTTGGATAAAATTGTTTCTTTTGATTGGTACGAAACTGAGGCCTCTGCTTACAATTTAAATCTCCTCAATACTCAGAGTATGTCTGGAAAGACTGAAAATGGGGGATAGTGTCAAGGGTCGTATTAATAGTTTGTTCCATATTTCTCATTATTATAGGGGTTCCCACTGACAATGTTTGCATCTGGTTCTTAGTTCCCCTGGGTATTTGAAAAATTGATGGCCCCAGCCTCGGCCCCTGCCATGTCCTCTGCACCTCTGCTGCCCTAAAAAAGTAGTATTGTTGTTAGTATTGGATGAACTAGATCCCTCAAGGGGATCTTCTGTCGATCTGTTAGAGGATTCTGACAAGTTCAAAGATTTCAGATTTTTATATCTGCCCCCGATCGTTGATGTATGTTATGTTGAGGGTTTGTGTAAAAGACATCTGAAAGGTATAGGTAAACCTTCTCTTTTGCGTAATTTGTTTTACATCTTTCTGTGTTTTGGTAATTTATCTGTTCTGCTGTATTTGTTCAAATTCATGAATTGTCTTTTCACGCTTATCTAGAGCTCTTTTCGCTTCGTCTAGGGTGGCTGTACTTCTGATAATTTGCCCAAGCTCTGCAATTTCTTCATGCTCTTTTTTGCTATGTTCCAATGCCGTGGTGATGCCAAGCACCATCCAGTGGCATGAACATGTAGAGGCTAGATGGCAAACGCCTTATTGAAATTTTGCATTATTAACAAAAATGGCTAGGGAGTTTGTGACCTGTAAGCCGAGTGGTGTTACCCCTGCCTTCAAATAATCTGTAAGCATATGAGCATGTAATACTGTCTTGATACATTTTTTCTTAAGTTTTTCTAGTTTGTCAATGTTGGTATGCGTGGTAGAAACAGGGCAAATGGGAGCAGAAGTAGTGGCTAATTTTAATAAAGAGGGCCCACTGACTATCTTATTTATGTAATCATCTGTACATGAAAGGGTTTCCCTAGAAGTCATATTCTCATCAATGTCTGAGAAATGTCCTGTTCTTAGTACAGGTCTAGAGTTTAAAAATAAAGCTTTTGCAGTCCAAGCAACTGCACTAGAATACTACAATTACAACAGAAGCAACCCAAATACCTAGGGAGGATGGGGTATATAATAATTATGAAACAACAAGTACAATGTTTATTCTTGACATTTTTGGTTTAAGTTTTTATATATAACATGATTTTTCAGATTAGATTGAGGTCTCTTTCTTCATTGATTTGTATATGATTGTACAAACTGACAATCAAAAAGCCTACATGATTTATGTTGCTAAAATAAACCTAATGGGATACTTATTGTTTCTTAATTATTTTAGGAAGATGGCATTTTCTTGCCCTAACCATTTGGTGCCTGCAGCCTGTTTCCTAGGTCACCTGAATAGGTGTAGTTGGCAGTTGGCCTTTGTGTATTCCTCCCAGACAGCCACAAAAATAGAGGGTCTGGATGGTGGCAGGATGGGCCATCCTGACTTGATGAGAGAGCCAGAGCTGTCACCCTTGTACTTCAAAGACGCTCCCTCAACTCAAACACAAAGGAATTCACTCTAGCCTATTGTGCCTGCAGACAGACTGGGATCAGGTCAGGGAGACAGGAAATTCCAGAACACTTCTGTAGGGGAAAGACTCTAGGAGTTTCCTCTTAAAAGTGTGCAACAGGTATCAAAAGGGGACACTCGGACCCACTCTTCAGTTGACTCCTGGATATGTATATACTACAGAAGAAGGACTGTCCTGCTGCCAAAGGACTGCCCTGCTGCTTGAGGAATGTCCTGCTGCCTCAGAAGGACAATTGGACCTGCACCCTTCATTCCAGGCGGACGTGACTGCAAGGGGCAGCCGACTGAGCTCCTGTTCTAGCTACAGGGACACAACAAGCTCCAGAGGTCTCCCAGTAACTACCCAGCTGCCCTGCTGCACTGGGCCTGCCTGGACCTGCGACTGGATCTGTCTGAGCCCAGATTGGCCTGTGCTGGAGTGAGTTCCTGATTCCCTAGAGGTGCCTCCCTGAACTTAACCCTTGGTGTGGCATCAGTTGAGCTCCTCCTTGAAGAAAAGTAAATTCTGAAATGTTGGTATCTTTGGGCCCGTGAACGGGTTAATTTGTGCCAAGATCTTGCCGCCCGCACAGACCACCAATGCGAAGCTCTGGTGAACCCGACTCTTTGCACTACAGTACTGTCAACGACAACCGGCAACGTGGGTTCTGCACTACGCGCAACAGCATTGACTGCCAATGTGAAGCTCCAGCAACAACCGTGTATGACACCCGACAGGATCTTCACACTATAGTGATGCCTGTCCGCGATGCCTGGCCTGCTCTTCATGCTACAGCGGCGACTATCCACAATGTTCTCCCTGCTCCTCGTGGCCTCCACCACCACGAACAGAACTCTTCTCGCTGGACTTTAGACGGTAACTTTTTCAGTGGGACTGACCTGGTCCCCGTGTCCGGCCCAGGCTCCATTGCAGTTGGCCTTAACTTGTGACTTTCACCCGGTCTCGCACAACCAGATAACAGCGGCTGGCACTTTGTGCTTTTAAGCGCTATCCTTACCATAAATCTTTGAAATTGCATATCTCCGGTTCTACTGATTTGATTTTTGGCATTTTGGTGGCAAATAGTTCATTAACATTTACTTTATTTTTCTAAATTGGTGTGATATTTTTCTTCAGTTGTGTTTTCACTTTATTTCTGTTGCATGCTGCATAAAGACTTTACACATTGCCTCTAAGTTAAGCCTGACTGCCTTTGTGCCAAGCTACCAGAGGGTTAAGCACATGTTGATTTAGTGACTTCGGTGGTTCAACCTGACAAGGATTGTGGCTTTTGCTTGAAAAGGGCTCACACCCCCTCAACCAACAACACAGTTTCTCAGTGCAACCATTTAAAACAGAAGCTTACAGTGAGTGAGACTCCATCGGAGCAGAGCTTATATGTATAGATTGGCAGATAGAAATACTTATGATGACACCCTCTAGCAGTGTACACCCCAGCAAGCCCTGTATTCTAAAACCACAATAACACCACTTCTGCTGAACATAATATAATGGGATGCACTTATAAAAAATCAGGCCTGCTGGCTCTGTCATGGTGTAACCACAATAATAAAAGTATAAACATAAAACCAAAATTCCAATGCAGCAATATTAACCTAATGCAACATGATACCACCCTAGGGGGACCATATTCCTCCAAACTCCCTGGAGTCATCGTCAATGGGAATTATTGGACCCAACACCACTGGGGTGCAACAGAGAAGCTGCTAGGAAGCTTCCCCTCAAGCGGGAGCAATATATGCTGTTTCCTTTGGCCACCCTGGGCTATTTTTGATAGAGAAACTATGCAACCAGGAGTATGGATTTCAGGTCTCAAAGCCTCTAAAACTTGGTAAACATCTACGAGCTGTTTTCTTCAATTCCCCCCTTCTGGTGATAGAGAGCTGGTTTCTGGTACTTTCCTCAGCACAAGAACTCCTCCAGCAGCACTCCGTAGCCCAAAGGGCAGAGTACCCTCTCAGTCTGCACTTTGCAGGTCCCACTGTCTTCTTGTAGTAATGGGGTACAATATAAGGGTGCCATGTAGAATTTGGATTGTGGAATGGTTAATATGTCCTATGTATATGGGTATGGGTTTGGAATGTTGGGGCAGATGGAGGTAAGAAGTACTTGTGTGTGTACTGGTTCACCTGCGCCCTATGAGGTTGTACAACGAAGAATTCACACAACTTACCTATGGCCCATCTTCACTACTCTCCTCTTCCCACTTGTAGGGCACCAGGGTGTCAGAAGAATTCAAGGGGCTCCCTTCTGATGAGGGTTAGCAACCTACAGGCCCAGTCTTCAGATGTTCTAGGGGAAGCCTTCCCCTCCACAGTCCCTTAGCAGGTCCACTCCTCTACTATCCCTTGAGGGTGTAGGGGGACAAGCACAAGTTTACTTGTAGAGGCAAATAGCATCACAAATGACCAGGGTGGGCCTAGCTAAAATCCAATATTGATACTAAACAGGGGTTAAGTGAAGAAGGCCTTTGAACAGGGAATCTTTCTCAGACAATTGTCCCTTCTTCCATTTGGGAGAAACCTATTCCAAAACAGCCAACGGGGGTGGATCCTGATTTCTAATCACCACCTCGTCAGAATACTCCTGGGCATAGTAAAGTTTCAGAAGAAAAACAATTCTTTTTGGACCTGCCGTTGAATAAGATTGTGGTGTATGCTACTCTCCATTTGTACGCAGAGATTGAAAGTGCTCTCCAAGAGTAAGTTGGCTGCGGTGCTGTCTTGCCTGAGGAAGACAAAAGGCTCTAATATGTTGAGTTAAGTAGTTTCCCAGTTGGGAGTGGATTGCAAGAGACAGTGTGGGAAAGAGACCTGAACCTAGGAATCTTCCCTGAAAGCTAAGCTGTGGTAGAGACAATGAGTAACTGTTTCAGCCTTGCTTTGTCATATTCTGGTCTCTAGGGTGCTAGGATAAAGCATGACTGAGACATGCTATGAGTTGCAGGTTTGACCCACTCTGAGCTTTTATAGTAAAGTTGAAGGTTACCACAGGACTGCGAAAAAGAAATATCTGAACCTGTGAAACCCTTGTCAGCTACAGCCTGCTACCTTACTCTGCTAGAGAACTTTGAGACACAGAACATGGTCTAAGCCCGAATGGATGATTTTGGGCTAGCATTATTTGGCAGTGACAACTTGGAGGAGAGGCAACTCATCAGTCACAGAATACAGGTTTCTCCCATTTGGAGCTTGTAGTGCTAAATCTGAGAGCATCATCAGGATCCCAGACTTGATGTATTCAACTGTGAGGGACGCTCACATCCTGCCTTAGCTTACTGGATCAGTATGACTTTCAGAAAAAAAACTAAGGCTTATATTTACACATTATTGCTTCGGTGCTCATACAGAACTGTACCCACAGGCCTTTTTTATGGCAAGTAAATCAATGCAATTCTTTGTGTTGCCTCACGCAAGCACCTGCACAAAAACATTAGTAAATAACTCCCTAAGTCCCAGGGTAAAGCTTTTGTGTGGTGCAAACTGTAAAACTTTCATGACATGCGCTCCATCATGGTTAGCCTGAAACTACAAATATTTTCAAGGCAGCCACAACATTGAATTAATTTAGCGCCTTGTGCTTTTTGCCTTGCATCTTTAAAAATTAATATCTTCAGTGCCATTAATTCAACATTGTGTGCGTCAAAATTATGTTGTGTTGTTGGTATTGGTTTAACCTATCCTGTATTTTTTTCTGGGGAAACGCCTGACGCTTGTGTCATAGCTACCAGAGGTTACCCCAGCAAGTTGTTGTTGTATTAAGTCTTTGGGATACTACTTCCTAAATGAATAATTCAATTTCTACCAATTGATTGGCAGCTATGTATTTCTAACACATGCAACCAATGCTCCATGGTCCAATCCCATCCAAAAAGTGATTAGTCATAAATCACCAATGGCTTTTGCTTTGTACAGACCAGAGACATGCTCACATCTATCCTTAGGTGAAGTATTCTTTTGCCTCATATGTACTTTATGGTTAACTCTGTTTTTATTGTTTCCAAACATGTCAAAATAATGATGTAGCTTTAGTTACAACAGACAATCCCATAAGATACACATAAAATCGTCATTTCTCCCACCCTCGTCATACCCGTAGACATGTAGATGAATCATCGTAAGCCGGTCTTGGCCAAGCTTGGAGGTAGACTCATGGGGGTGTTGCCTGGGGTTGTCTGAAGTCAGCAGTATATTATACTGATGTGTGGATCAAAAACAAACGAAAGAAAACTCCCTGCCCCCCTCCCTCTCCCCTAGCCCCCCTTCCCCCCTCCCCGAACCGGTGTGCTGGATAAGTAACTCTTAGGAACCTGATGTGGGAGTCTTGTACTAGTGAGCAGGTTGAGAAGGCTCGTCCGTGTGTGCCTTTTCGGTGAGCCGTAGGATACGGAGGTATTTAGGGCATGTTAGTTCATTCATTTCAAGCTCTAACAGGGACAGCAGTGGGCGCCATATAGTGCGGAAAGTATCTGTAGAGTTCGTCAGGGTGGCTTGGATCCGCTCCATACCTATAGTGTACCATAGTTTGTGTAGCCAACCTGTGTGGGTTGGTCGGGTCGTGTACCCCACAATGAGAGAATGTGTTGAACAGCTGCACCCATCGCCAGACCCATCTGTTTGCCCCTAATCGACTTCAGGGGGTAAGTGAGTGGATTGGGCAACCTTAGTAACGTGTATGCGGGGAATCGGGGAATTTCATTCTCGAATTGCTAATCTATGTCATCTAGAATGGCACCCCAGAAGTCAGTCACTTCTTTACAGTCCCAGAGTAGGTGAGTCAGTGTGCCCTCTTCGTCGCAACCCCTCCAACATGTCGGGCTTCGATCAGGGTTCCCTTTATGTAGTCTGGCCGGTGTTAGGTACCAGTAGGTAACCACTTTGACCGCAGCTTTCCTGCTAGCTGTATTGCGGGCTGTATGGTTAGCCCGAAAATATATCGTTGCCACTCCTTCGCCGTTAGGTCTCTCCCGAGTTCCCGCATCCATCTCCTCTGTCCCGCAGAGGGTAAGGAGGGGATTGGTGAACGCAACATACCATATAAGTCAGAAATCATCTTTTTATCCGAATCTTTGGTTAGTAGCCATTTCTCATACGTAGTGAGTTTCCTGTGAACCAGCGGCCTCACCTCGGGGTGGAGGAGCCAGTGGCGAATTTGGAAGTATTGATAGCGTTGCGGGGCGGGAATTGTGTAGTGTTGTTGTAATTCCGCAAGCGGAAGAAACCCCTCCAGATCGAAGAGGTGTCCCGCCGACCTGCATTCCGTGGTTCGCCATTGCGGAAACGCGCGTTCTTCAAGCCCTGGTAAAAACTCCGGGTTATCGAATATGGGAGTCATTGGCGAAGGAAAGGATGTGAATCCGCGTTTGACCGCCACCGAGTCCCAGACTCTTAGCAGCGTATTGGTGAGTGGGGAGCCCTTGAGATTTGGAGGTCTATCTGGCCGTTTGAGGAAGGGCACCTTCCACAAGGAGAGCTTCGCTAGCGCTCGGTCCTGGAACAGCCATCTTTTTTCGGACTCGGGTCTGCTCCATTCCACTAAGTGTCGAAGCTGCACCGCTCTGAAATATTCTAGGAAATTTGGAATACCCAATCCTCCCTCGTCTGGGGGTCTGTGCGAGAGATCCCGACGCATGCGCGGACGGGCCTCGGCCCAAATGAATTGCTGCACCGCACTCTGTAGTTTGTGTAGGGTCCCCGGTGGGGGCCAGGCCTGTATAGTCTGAAAGATGTAGAGAGCTTTGGGTAAGATATTCATTTTGATAGCTGCTATGCGGCCTAGTAATGATAAAGAGTGTTTCTGCCATTGTCTAAGGTCTTTCTGAATTTGGGCGAGGAGTTTAGTATAGTTCTGTGTGACCGTACGCGCCACGGAGGGAGCGAGTTCTATCCCCAGATAAGTAATTGAGTCACGAGACTGCAGCTCACCGTATTGTGGGCGCTCCTCCTCCCGCTGGCCTGCCCCGCTACCCAGATGTAAAACCATGGATTTCTGTACGTTCACCTTGAAGCCGGATACCTGACCGAAGGCTGTCAGCTCTTGCAAGAAAGCTGGAACTGAGCGTTCAGGGGACTCCAAAGATGCCAGGATATCATCGGCATATAGGCTCACTGTATGCCGTTCCCCCCCGAAAGGGATACGTAAGATATCAGGGTTGTCTCGAATTCGTTGCGCTAGAGGTTCTACGTATAGTGCAAAAAGAAGGGGTGACAGAGGGCACCCCTGTCTCGTACCTCTCTGTATCCCAAAGGGTCGGGAGGCCACGCCGTTCACCCTAATTACTGCCGTGGGCTTGTAATAGCAACTCGCTACCCAGGTGCGGAAGCGATCCCCCACGCCGAAATGAGCTAAGGTTTTGTCCAGGAAATCCCAACTGACTCTGTCGAACGCTTTTTCTGCGTCGACCGATAGCAGTAGGGCATTCATTTTAGTGCGATGGGCTTTATCTATCAAATGTAGTATTCGTTTAGTGTTGTCACTGCTTTGACGATTGGAGATGAAACCGGATTGGTCCGGTTCAATGATTCCGGGCAGTCGCGGGCCCAATCTAGCTGCTAGGACCCCAGTGAACAACTTCAGATTGAGATTGAGGAGGGAGATTGGGCGGTAAGAACTACATTGAGTTGCATCTTTCCCTGGTTTAGAGATGACTACGATGTCGGCTGTTAGCATGTCCATAGGTATAGTCCCAGGTCCCTGGAAGGAATTAAAAAGCCGCGTTAGAATCGGGGCATAGGGCCTTATAAAATCCCGCCGAGAACCCGTCAGTGCCCGGCGACTTCAGGGGTTTAAGACGGGAAATGGCTCCAATCACTTCCTCGATCGTAATGGGCGCGTCTAGTGCTTCAGCTCCTGTGGCATCCAGCGCCGACGTGGCTGCCCCCTGGAGGTATGTGGCCCCGTCACCGCCTAGCTGTGAGGCTTCCCCGTATAGCGTGGAATAAAAGTCCCGTAGGACCGCAGCGATCTTCTCATCCCCCTCAACCGATTCCCCATTATCATTCCGGAGCGTTTGTATTTTGGCCCGTTGGGCTCGGGCCCTGAGCTTACTGGCTGAGAGTCGTCCCGTTTTGTCGCCCCCCACATAGTATAAGTGCTTCAACCGAAGGGCTGCGTATTCGGCTCTGTCGAGGTCTAGTGAACCTAGCTGTGCTCGCGCTGCTTTTAGTTGACGCCATATCCGAGGCGCGCCTAGCAGTTGGTGTATGCGTTCCAGTTCTAGCACTCTCTCTGTAAGGAGTTCCCGTTTTTCTTTGCGTTCTTTGGCTTCGGCGGCAGAGATAGCGATTAGTTCGCCTCTCACCACGGCTTTCAATGCCCCCCAGAGCGCTGAAAGAGGCGTGTCTGGGGAATCGTTTATCGCTAGGTAGTTAGAGATGCATTGTTGTAGTTGCTGGGACACCCCTGCTCTAGAAAGCAGATTTTCTCGGAGTCTCCACCTCCCTGGAGGTCGTTTAGCTGAGGGGATAGAAAGAATCATTACCACTGCGTCATGGTCCGAGAGTGCTGCTGGTGTGATATTTACTGTGTCCACCATTGTGTGTACTTCTGTGGTCCCTATGAAGTGGTCCAGCCTAGCGTATGTGTGGTGTGCATGGGAATAGTAGGAAAATTGTGTGAGGTGGGGGTGGGTCACTCTCCATAAGTCCAGCAGACCCCTGTCCCTTAGCCAGTCCCTTCCTGTCTTAGAGATCGCCCCTGTTTGGCCATATCGCTGCCCTGATCTATCTTTCTCTGCGTCCATGACCAGATTTAGGTCCCCTCCAACGACCACCCTCCGTTCCTGGGAACATAAGACCTCTGAGAGTGCTATTTTCAAAAATTGTTCTTGTCCCGAGTTCGGGGCATAGACCGAGCCCACCACCAGAGGAGTACCCCCCACCCAGAGTGTGTGGGCTAGTAACCGGCCTTTCACTTCTGCCACTTTGTCCCCTATCGTACCTGAGAATGATTTAGATATCAGAATGGCCACCCCCGCTTTCTTATCTGAAGTGGACGAGTAGAATTGGTGGGGAAAAGCTCGGGTTCTCATGCGGTGCCAGTCTTTGGAGAGGAGGTGGGTCTCCTGCAAGAGGCACACTGACGCCCCCGAGTTCTCTAAATAGGATAACACCGCTCTTCTTTTAATGGGATTATTCAATCCCCGCACATTAAGGGTTAGTATCTGCAGTGCGGACCTTGACATAAGGTATTTATGAGGTCAGATAGCTATGACTGGTGGAGACCCACCCCTTATGTCCCCCAAGCCCCCTCCTATGTTCTCGATACCCTGCACAGATGGATATGTGTCCCATATGGATCCTCCCGTGAGCAGCACACCGGTTCCCCCGTCCCCTTCCCAGCCCCCTCCTCCCCCCAACATAGTAACGGAAAAAAAACCCCTCACCCCCTCCCCCACCCTGACCGCTTTTACCCTCCTTAACCCCAACTTGTAACCCCAGAGTCCCATCATTGTCCATTGCCCTTCGTACGAGAACCTGGGCATGTGGTAAATAAAGAATTGGGGTGAGTGTGTGGACCAAGTGTCCCGGGCCCCCCGCCCCCGAACCCCCCCCCCCGGCTATTGCAATACCAATGCTGAGTAGTCCCTCTGGTAGAATCATGGTGGGGTCGTCGGAGCGGTTTCCTTTTGTACTGTTTCTAGTGCCAGCAGTCTCTCATGCGCCATTGTGTCTGAGCTTGTCCGTAGTTCTGGATTGGGTGAGCGTTTGCCACCCACTGTCTGCCACTCATTCCTCACCGAGCTCTGTGTGCGACTGGGTGACTCTCCCGTGGTTCTTTGTTCCAAGCCCAGGATCTTACAGGCTTCCCGGAAGGATCGGAGTTGGTGTAGTTTGCCGTTCATTTTAAAGATAAGGCGGAAAGGATGTCCCCATGAGTACGCCACTCCTTTTGCTCTCAGGTGGGTAGTCATTCCCTAAAGTCCCTCCTCTTTTGTAGTGTGATAGCGGCGAGGTCCTGGTATAGGGCAACGGAGTGACCCTGATATTGTAGAGGTTGTTTCGACCGTGCCTCCCGTAATATTCTTTCTTTGAGAGGAAAATCTGGTAGGAAGGCAAGGATGTCTGGCGGAGGAGCAGGGGCCTGTCTCGCCAGTCCAACTCGGTGCGCTCTGTCTATGCGGTTAGGAAAGTCTTGTGGCTCACCTAGTATGTCTCTAAACAAACCCTGGAGGTATCGGTTCACATCTGTTCCTTCCGTTTTCAAAGGGACCCCCCTGACGCGGATGTTATTTCTTCGTGAGCGGTTTTCGAGGTCCTCGGCGTGGGCCTGGAGGTCCAGCTGTTGATCTCGCAGGCGAATCACCTCTTGTTGGAGCTGCTCGACCTCTTCCCCTTTGGTTATTTCGCTTTCCTTGATTGCCGCTACTCTCTCCCCTATTGCGTCTACATCTCGGCGAATCTCACGGACCTATCCAGCCACTTCACTCTTAAGGGTCTGGAAGTCGTCTCGGAGGACGTTGAAAAGCGACTCCAAGAAGAAGCGAGTGATTGGGACCTCCCCGTCTTCCGGGTCTGGTTGAGCTTTCTGGGGTGGAGATGTTCTGTTGCCTTTGTCCGCAGGTAGGGGTCCTCTGGTTAGCATTTCTTTCAGAGATCTCTCCCCTCTCTTCCTCACCGAGGACATTGCTGAGCCTGTCAGCAGGTGGGGAGCCCAAGTCGCCTCTGTTACTCGAGCTCCGTCTGGGAGACGGGCAGGGGGGTCCCTGCGTCGTCCGACGGCGTACAGCCTCCTCCAGGAGGCACCCCTCGAGCCCGCGTGGCCCCCACGTCAGCCGCTGCCGGCTAGTTCCCCTCCTCTCCGCCAGCCGGTTGGTCTGGCCGAGTGTTAGCCCCTCCGTTCTCCTCACCGCCTCACCACCTTCCCCAGCGCCACTCTACAGGCTCGCAGGTCGGACACAGACTCCCACATCTGTCTCATTGCGAGCGTGCACACGAGGCCTCTCCTCTCTCCCCACAGGGGTCAGCCGCGTTTTCAATCTGCTATATGTCTGATAGGAGCTCTAAGGCCTTCTGTCACGCCCTGTTTATGTTGTTCCCCCTGGGGGCCTTAGGGGCCACTGTCCTGACCTGTTAGCGGTGCTTCCCCTGGGGGTCCTCTCCACTTCTACGCCGCGTAGGCGCAGGGCCCCACTCCCAGAAGAATCGGTCGTCTCTTTTGAGTTGGTGCGTGGGGCTCTTTCCTGGCCTCTGCTCCCCACCCCACCATCTGCTTTCTTCGCGCGTTGGACCCCTCTGCGTCCAGTTGCTCTAGGCCTGTCTTTTCTGTTGCACACACCGGGTCCTGTCCCCTCTCCCGGTGTTTGTTGCTGCTTGGCCTCTCAGGACTCAGGCCTCGGCGCTCTGTGTGGCATCCGGAGGTCCCTGGTTTCTCTCCCCTCGGTTCCCTGATGCGGGACCCCACTGTGTCCGGTCCTTTTGTTGTCCCTCTTATGGAAGTGCTCCCTTCCGGTGACAACAGACGCGGGAGTCTCATCTCCCCCCTCTTCGAATTCCCCTGTTCGGGACCACAGCACCCGACCTAGTGCTCGACGGGACCTTGCGCTCTCGCAGTTGCCGTCTCCCACGCTCTCTAGGCCCCTCGGAGGTCCCGAGCCTGTTGGAGCCCCGGGGCGCGGGCCACCTTGCTCCCTCCTCACCTCTTTCGCCGCCTCTGCAGCGTGGGCCCATCTCTAATCGGCACCGCTCTCCGTCCCGTTGCAACGCCGATGACGGGCACCGCCCAGCCTGGGGGGTCCGATCTCGTTCGCGGTCGTGGTGGGCCGCCGTAGGGTGTTCAGTCTGCCCACGCTCCGCTCCAAACACCACCGCTCCTCCGGGCACTCAGGATTCGCCGTTGATCCCGATGGGTCGCCTCCGTGGCTCCGCTGCTCGGGGCCTCTCTCACCGACGCCGGCGTCTCTGCTCTAGCGATTCTCAGGCCCGGGCGCCATTTTCTTGTGCCGAGTCTGCCCGCTCTCCTCTGCCACTTTTGCCCTCGGGCGGGCTCGAATCATCTCCGTTTGCACTGTGGAGGCCGCCGCTTCACTCCTCCGCTCTTCCCACTGTGGTCAGCTTGTCGATAGGGCCAGATGCGAAGTTATAGCCGGGCGAGTAGGCCGAGAGCAGGGAGCCTCCGGGACAAGCGACCGCTCAGTCCGCCATCTTGGCCACGCCCCCTCATATGCACTTTAGTAAATCATGTATAGGCATATTGAACAGCAGATGGGCTTGCATGAAGCCCAGCCTTACACATGCATGTTGGGCAGAAGCCTTGCATATATATTCTTATTAGACATCCTGATTCTAATCTAAGTGTCACTGTACATTTACAGATCATTTGTACAAGCCATTATGGAAGAGTCCATAGAGTCATGATAGTACATAGTTTACTGAAGACAGTGGAGAAGTTGTCAAATGCATAATGCAGAAATGTTAGCCCTGGCTCTAAAGGTCACTGAGCTCGACTACATTGTGCCCATTCCCTCACATGAGAACCATTATGTACCATAGGAATACTTGTCCCAGTGTCCATCAGATGATTCATTTCCACTTTGGCTTAAAACTTAGCATGTGGAAAAGCATGGCTATGGGAATATATTTACTGCGGACTGCCTGGAACATTGTGCCAGAGCTATAATTTCACACTTTCGTTTTTTGGGACTCAACCATTTCTAAGGACAGCTGTTGATAGGTGAATCCTCAGAGAAGACCAGCATTTTGTAAAGACTCTATGAGCATTGTTTGCCCAATGTTCAGGTCCAAGAGTGCAAGACTTTTTACAAGTTACCATAACTCTAACAGATTAATAAATACAAGTATTGAAGGCAGAAAAGGGATTTCTTCATAACAGGAAAATTGCTAGTAATGCTAACATCATCAAATGGATAATATAGGTATTCAACATACTTGAACAAATATTCTCAGAAACAGGTTTCTCCCCCAAGCCTTCAGAATATCTTATGTATCCTAGAGAAAATCAATTTGTTATTATCCACCAATTATTTCCAATATTTACAACCTTCTAAAACTTAATGCAATTTATAAATGCCATGCCGTCCTGATTGGGTTGACGGACATGTAGTCATTTCTCTGACAGCCCTTACTCCGTTGGGCCATGTTTGGGTATGGCGGTAACAGGTGAGTCACCACAGTAGCCAAACCAAAGGTCCGCCCGTATATAAATCGGGCGGGCGTACCTTCATGTTGGTGGTAGGCATACACCTTCATGGTTACGATGAAGTTTATGTACAGCCAACTTATAAATGAGGCCCTAAGTGTCAACCTACCTCTTTGGATCTTTTCTGCCGGTGTGCAATGATTGATGAACAGAACTGTACAGACGGTTTCCACATGATATAACATATATTACACCCCCAGAAGTAGATGATGGCTGGAAACAGAGCAGAAAACGTTGATTTATTACTTGGTCTTCACAATAGCTTTACTAGTGCAGCTGAACTACATGGAAGATTTGTACCATGTCACTGCATCATGCATCTGATTGTGTTTTACCTGTGGAGCATCATTAGCAGCGGTTTCCTAACTCTGCAGGGGAATGCACATCTCTAGATGCTGACAGCATTTTTCACAATGCTATATATTTGGAAAACCTGTCAGTGTGCCTTTTACTGGAACACATATGTTCAGCAATACCCTGACCTCATTTCGAAGTGAGACACGGAATGTAGGGACATAGCAGAATTAATTCTCAAATTTGGTCATCCAGATGATGAAACACTTGCAACCAAGAGCAAAGCTATCTGTAACTGCCCAAAAATAATAATAGTTACTTATTTTCTGTATAGTTTCTGTAACCACAGTTTGTTGCAGTCTAAAAGCTCTGTAAATAACATATGCTATTATTACGAATTAATCCACTTCAGATGGACCAAAGGTTGAGCTGACTGTGCCAGAATTCGACATTGTGGCTTGCTTTTTACAGCAAATGTCAGCTGTTAGCATTTAACTCACAGAGTCATCTTGCCACCTTCAATACTTAATATTCAGTTCGGTCTTTAAAATGGTAGTTGTAGAGACTGAATTAGATTTAGAAATATAAGGTCATGCAAAATGGGCTGTCCAACATTTTATCCTTTTCTGCTAAATTAAATGGATTGTGCCTGTGTGAGATCATAGTTGAATTAAGCCACTCACACATGCGCAATCCACACATCTACCTCAAGAGTGTCATGTTCTTAAACACTGGCATTGGTCATAAAAATAGAAAATTTGTGTTTACATGAACAGTGCTTAATTAGTTAAAGATCAGTGTGGGTAGAGGTAAGGGGCAGCTTATGGTGGCTCATATGTGGCAGGACTGCACCCAGAAGCCCCTGTTGATGAACCTCTACTGCCCCCCTTTTTAATTTTATTCTGCCTTGAAGGATCTGCAGAATACTTGCACCACTCACAGAACAACAAACATGCTCAATTTCTGATGGATACTTCTAAACACAGATCCCACACCTCTAGCATATTCTCAGGCACCAGGTTGGATCCCAAAACTATTTCACAGCAGTGCTCTCGCACTGGTAAGTGGTGGTGTGTAGATCCTGTTGACCTCATTCTGCCCAGAAGTGACAAACAAAGCCACATATAAGCACCACCTTGCACGCTGAGGTTAGTACTTTTCTTTCCGAGTTTTTAAACGAGGATCTGGAGCTCTGCTTCCCTTTTTCTTCAATGGTGTGACAAGATTTTCTAAATCATGCTCCAACCAGTGTGCAAGGGAACTACTTCCGCTCCTACAACTTAAGAGTTTAAACCTTGTTGGGACTTTTGCAAACAAATGTCTGTGACAGACCCACATGAGGTATGCCTTTGGTGTTTGGACTGAGGACATGCCTGCAAGTTTTATGAGGAATGCGCCCTCATACATCCAGAAAGCAGTCCAGGAACATGAAGTGAAGTCCCAGTCCAGTTCCAAAATTAAAACCATTGACCTGCTCCCCAGGTCATTCCCACGGCGGGTCCTCGTCACGGTTGAAGTCTTCGGTTAAGTCCAAATCAAAGTCAAAGAGGAAACACAAGAAAGCCAAGAGGTACTTGTCCCGATCCTGCCACTCTTCATCTCCATGGAAGTCGTTAGGGCATCAGCGTGCCACTTGATCTCGCTCCGACTCCATGAGGAGCCGATTTCACAATTGCACCCTGAGTTCCCCGGATCATCAGCGAAGTTGCATCAAAGCTAAGCTTGTAGGGAGGCATCTTTAGCACTCTTCCGATTCCCTTTGGCACTTCTTCAGGCCCCAAAGATTTGCAGGGGGCCACATTGGTGTCTGTATTACCGTTTAATCAAGCCCTAAATGACACATTAATGAGCTCCTGGCCTAAACCCTGTTCTTTCCCTCTGTTGAACAGGCAGGTAGACAGATGCCACAGACAAGAGCTAGATGACCCTGATTTTTCAATTCAACATCCTACTCCAGGGAATCTGGAGGTACAGCTTCCTCTAGCAAGGTAAACCCCAGTTCTTTCCCCTCAACTCCCCTGGACAGAGAATCAAAGTGGATCGAGGCTTTCAGGAAATGGATGTTCTCATCGGTAAGTGCCTGCTGCCTGCACAGGCATTACAAACATTCACTCGGAGACATGGTAAATGAGATCTTGCCTGTGATCGCTGAGGAGTTTTGGGTCTCCCTAACTCAAACCATTCAGGAAGGTCAGGACGGCAGTCCAATATGCAACCTGTTCTGGTCTATATACCACCAATTGTTTGGGTCAAGCAGTTGGTACTTGTCTGGTGCTCCATTGTCATGCATGGATGAGATCAATGGGCTTCCCTGGGGATGCCCTTGCCTTTCAATGGGTATTCCCTGTTTGGGGAGAAGGCTGATTCCACCCTAGAACACTTCAAGGAGAGCTGGACCATGATGAGTTCTTTGGCCCTTTTGACCCCTTCACCAGATAGTTTCCTCAACAATTTCTACCCTTTCAGGGCTACTTGTGAGGTTTGGTATACATGTAATGCCAGGGACTCTTGCCCTCGCAGCATTCCTTTCAAGGCTGGGAATCCGGCAGGCAACATGCAGGTCCCAGAGGCTTACACCTACCCAGTTGCCCTCCCCTGTGGCATCTGCCTCCAAGCCAAATTAGCTTGCCCTTAGTGGCACACAACTACCCTATAGAAGGCTGGATCCAACACTTTCCCCAAGGGTGGCAAAGGATTACGTGTGACAGATAGGTCCTCTGAAACATTCAATGACACTATACCCTTCCATTACTTTTCAACCCACTGCATCTTCCACCCATATCTTTCAGAAGAGCACCTTGCCATTTTGTTGCAGGAGGTGCAGGCTCTATTGTCCAAACTGCTATATAGAGGATAAGGGCCTCGGAAATAGGAACTGGTTGTTACTTCCACTATTTTTGTGCTATAGAAGGACAGAGGCCTTCATCCTAGTTTAATTCTCAACCCTCTGTTGCCTTCCTTTGGAAGGACAATTCAGGATGCTCACACTGGCCCAGGTTCTGTCTGCCCTTGATCTGGCCCACTGGATGTTAGCTCTGGACCTGTAGCAAGTATATTTTCATTTACCCATCCTGCAGTCCCACAGATATTACCTGTGGTTCAAGGTAGGCCAGGAGCATTTTCAGTTTGCAGTGCTCTCCTTCTGCCACACTAGTGCTCTTCGGGTGTTCGCAGAAGTGATGGCAGTGGTTGTGGCATACTTTCGGAGGGGGAGAATACCAGTTTTCCCCTAACTTGTCTGTTGAAGGCAGCCACCACAGTCAGTCATAGACCACCTCCAAACAGCAGCATACCTCTTGACTTTGTTGGGTGTCACAATCAACATACTGAAGTCACACCTGACTTCTTTGCAGAGGTTCCTTTTAATTGTAGCCATTTTGGATACATTGCAGTTCCGGGCCTTCTCTCGGTCACAACGACATTCAGGATATGATCACGATGTTTCAGCCTCATTGAGAGTGGCTGTGAGGCTTCTTGGCCTACAATCTGCTCATCATCTATGTCAGGTGACATATGCATGCTCTGCAGTGGAACCTGAAGTCTCAGTGGGCCCAGCACCAAGGGAACTTCTAAGATTCCATCCAGGTTTCGGAGGGGACTGTAAAAGATCTGGTGTGGTGGCTACTCAACTGCAATTGGACCAGTGACAGACCCCTCTCCCTTCTCCATCTCGAGGTGACAGTAGTGATGGATGCATTGGTGCTGGACTGAGGGGGTCATTTGGGAGAAGTGGAGATCAGAGGACTCCGGTCTCTGGTGGAAACCAGACTCCAAATCAACCTGTTGGAGTTGTGGGCCATTTGCTTGTTGCTTAATTCCTTCTTACTGTCCAATAAAGGGAGGCTAGTACCCCAAAAAGAAGAAACTAACGGGGCCTACGGCCCAAACGGTTGCTGTCTGGCACAAAGTTACTAAGCACCTTGGATGGGGGAACAAGGTAACGCTTGCCACACCCCTCTGGTGGTCAGAGCGCCTGGGTAAGTTGAGCCGCTACCAAAGATTTGATAAATGGGACATTATTGGCATCTCAGCTGTGAATGATCTATGGACAAGGGGGAAAATGATACAATTTTCGGAACTGCAGAAACAATACGAGCTCTCTGAGAAAGAACTTTTCAGATACTCCCAAATACGACATGCCGTCATGGGGGTGGTCCCGAGGGGGGAGGATATACCGGAAACATCACCATTAGAAGACAGACTCCTTACAGATCATATGCAATGTAAGGCCATATCCCTAACCTATAAAAAAACCATCAACAACTTACCTGACCTGCTCCTCGCTCTTCGTGAGCGTTGGCAGGCGGACATAGGGCTCTTGGAGGAGGAAGATTGGAGGGAGGCACTCACATCACCCCATGAAGTGGCAGTCTCATCACGAATGCGTCTCATCCAGTTAAAAATACTACACAGATCGTACATTACATGCACCACACTGGTCAAAATGGGCAAGTCGGATGAGGCTGGGTGCAAAAGACTGTGTGGTAGTATAGGCATCTTTTTTCATTTGATTTGGGAGTGTTGCTTGTTCCAGACATACTGGGAAACAATAATCAAATGTATGACAGATGCATGTGGCGGGGTCATCCCACTATCCCCGAAATTATGCCTATTGAACATCTGGGAGGCAACGGACATGAATCAAACTGAACAACTTTGGACTACTATGGGCCTCATGATTGCAAAGCGTAACATTGCCAGGAGGTGGGGGGCAGCGGAGTCACCAACCCTGATGGAATGGGAGCGAGACATAGACTGGTGCATGGTTGCGGAGGCAGAGGTCTTCAAGAATAGAGGGTGCCCTCAGAAATGGGACAAGGTATAGGGTAAGTGGAACTCGTTCAGGGGGAATATTTGTAGTCCGCCTCATGCTAGGGGGGGTCAACATCCATGGAACGAACTGCAGGGTGGGGACACCGGATGAGAGCGGATGAGGGAATCTTAATCTATGAGCGTGTAAGATGTCTTAGAGGCTGTAATCATTTGTTATGTCCAGTGAGCTGTGTCTATGTAATATTGATGCAATGTGTTCCTGTTATGTTCAATAAACAGATTATAAAAAGGGAGCCTGGTACAGGTCCTCAAGGACAACACCAATGCCATATGCTACCGCAACAAGAAGAGCGATGTGGGGTCCAGGGTTCTGCACCAAGAGGTTTTGGCTGGTATGTCAGGACATTTCCCTGGTTGTGTACAACCTGGTAGGATTTTTGAACACCAGGGCAGACAAGCTCAGCCGGCAGTGCCTGGCAGATCATGAATGGAAGTTGCACTCCAACGTGGCACAGGGCATCTTCCCACATTGGAAAGAACACTGGATGGATCTTTTCACCACCATTGAGAACACACAGTGTCCAAATGTCTGCATGTTGGAGTTCCCAAGAACACTCTCTTTAGCCATGCATTCAGGCTAGAGTGGAGCATGGGACTCGTGTACACCTTTCTGTCTCTGCCTTACCTGTCCCGAGTTCTGAAGAAGATTAGGAACGTGCCCAAGTCATCCTAGTGGCTCCGGATTGGACCAGGAGAGTGTTGTAGCCAGAATTTCTGGGCATGAGCATGATTACTCCTAACAGACTTCCACTTCAGGAGGATCTTCTGTTGCAGCAGCGGAGCAGAGTTCTGCACCAAGGCCTGCAGCATCTACACCTCCATCCATAGAGATTGAGCTGTGACAGTTGAATGCATTTCATCTTCCTCTGAGTATGTGAATTTTATCCTTGCTGCAAGGCACCACCCTACTAAGTGCATTTACGCCAGGTACTGGGACAAATTGGTGGCCTGATGTGGTACACAGTCGTACACAGAACTTTTACAGGCCAAAATCACCTGTTATGATGTTTTTAAAGGTTTCACATGTTTCCCCTTAAACCCTTTGTGATGCGACAGTGGGATCTCAATTAGGTCCTGACATTCCTCATGTGTACTCCCTTCAAGTTGATACACAGCTGCGCATTGCATCTTCTGACTCTGACAACTGTATTCCTTGTTGCAATTACTTCAGATCATTGCTTGAGTGAGCTTCAGGCTCTCTCTGTGCAGCATCCTCAAAACCACCTTTTGCACAGACAAACTGGTGTTGAGAACCAAGGCAGTCTTTTTGCTAAAAATCATGATTCCTTTTCGCATTGCTCTCTCCTAATGTTCTTTGCTCTCCCCCACCCCTCGAAGGAGTAGGAGAGATTCTCTTGGCTAAACGCCAAGAAAGTCGAAGCTTTTACATTGATTGCACCAAAGACCACCTAGTGGGTGATCACCTTTTTGTGGGATTTGCTGGAGCAAATAAAGACAAGGCGGTGCAGACAGTGTCAAGGTGGATAGACCTCTGCATCAAGATTTACTATTCATGGGCTAAGAAGCAGCCTCCAGAATGACTGAGGGCTCATTCCACCAGAGTCAACGATGCTGCAATTGCTTTGACACACAGAGTGTCTGTTTCTGACTTTTTTCAGGCTTCGACGTGGACGTCCGTACACATGTTCAAGAAGCACTGCTGTTTGACAGCCAGGTCCGATAAGAAGGACATTTCGCCACTTTGGCCCTGCACAACTTTTTGGTCTGAGCACAGTTCACAGACTCGCCACGGTGGCAGGTACTGCCTGTTATCTTTTCTAAAGGTGAGGAAACTACGGTTAGAATTATCCACCAGAAGAGCAAGTTACTTACCTTTGGTAACACTCTTTCTGGTGGATACTCTATCTACAGATTCCTCCCTGCCATTCTGCCTCCCTGATCTGTGGAATGCTCTCTTTTTCCATCTAAACAGGTCCCTAGCTAGAGATTTGCACACTGGTAATCTGATTGGTTTTTGGGCTGCGTGTCTAAGGGAGTGGACAGAGTAATGGAAGAAACTGATGTCAGCGCACAGGCGTAGTGCTTACATGTGGCTCTGTTTGTCACTTATGTAAAGAGCATGGCCAATGCAGAGAACCATCTACCTGCGATAGAGCACTGTGAGAAATCGGGTTGGTGGTTGGGGAGATGAGAAATTGGGTTACTGGTTGAGAGGGGGTGAAACACTACTCAAGCAGATATCATAATCCTTATCAGGTAGAGGCACAAGCAACCCCAAATTAACCTGTGCTTAACCCTCTGGTAGCGTGGCACACAGCAGTCAGGCTTAACTTAGAGGCACTGTGTAAAGTATGTATGCAGCATTTTAAACAGTTATAAAGTGAAAACACAACACAAAAAGGATTCTACACCAGCTTAGAAACAGATTAGAATTTAATAAATAAAACGAGACCAGAACAACAAACATTCAATTAGTAGAACCGCAGTTATGCCATTTGAAAGATTTAAGTGAAAATAGCTCCTAAAAGCACAAAGTACCACTCGTGGCTATCTGGTTGTGTGAGACTCGCAGAAAGGCACTAGTTAAGGCCTACCGCGATGGTGCTCGGGTCAGATACATGGACAAGGTTAGTCCCATTGAAAAGTTACGTTCTCAGTCCAGCGCAAAGAATCCCGTTTGCGGTGGAGGGGGCCGCGAAGAGCAGGGAAGCATTGCGGACAGTCATTGATGTAGCACAAAGAGCAGGCCTGGCGTTGCAGATGGTTGTTGCTCTAGTGCGAAGATCCTGTGGTCGTTGTGGGTGGTCGGGCCTGAGCTTTGCAATGGCATTCCCCATGAGTGGTCGAGGCTGTAGCGCGAAGGGTTGGGTTGATGGAACATTGCTTTGGCGGGCTGTGCAAGCGACAAGGTTTAGGTGCCAACCGGCCCGTTCCTGGTCGTGAAGAGCCCAAAAACTTCTATTTAGTTCCACTGAAGCCAGGGTCTAAGACCTGAGGGGCACCACTTGGGGGTCAGGGGTTTGCTGCAGTTGGATATGGGTGCTGGTTCAGGTGGTTGGGAGCCTGTTATGTCCCTGTGGCTCTGAACAGGAGGCCAGCAGACTTGCTCTTGGAGTCACTCTGGGAGCCCTGGGTTTAGGTGCAGGTCCAAATCCCTCTGATTCAGGCAGGAGGGCAGCAAGGCAGCAGTGCAGCAGTGCAGCAAGGCAGTAATTCAGCACATCAACAGCCCAGCAGAGTGGCATTCCTTTCAGCAGCACAGCAGTACTTCATCCTGATAGAGTTTCCACAGGTCCAGAAGAGTACTGAAGAGTCAGTGTCTGAGGTCCAACATTTATACCAGGTGCCTCCTTTGAAGTGGGAAAAGCTTCTAGAGGTCTCACTTTGATGTACACAGGTTTCCTGCCTCCCCTGCCCTGGCTCCAGACCAACTGAAGCCCTTTGTATGGAGGCAGAGCACAGCTTATTCAAGTGGAAGTAGGGCTGTGCCCAGCTCTGCCCTCCCATCCAGCCACTGATGGCCCATCCAGGCACACCTAAGCCCTCTATTGTGTGTGGATTTCTAGGAGGGATACACATAACCCAGCTGTCAGCTACACCCAGTTATGTGACACAGAGACAGGCTCCAGGCACTAAATAGCTAAGGCAGGAAAATATAAACTTCCTGAAAGTGTCTTTTTCAAATTTGTAATTTAAAATCCAACTTAACCATAAGAGAGGATTTTTCATTACAATTCAAAAGACACCAAACATAAAATGGGTACCTATTCCCATTTGGAAGTTACAGCTTCTTAAATGTAATAAGGAAACTCCAATGTTATCCTATAAGACAGGTAGGCAATGCAGTAGTGAAAAACAAATTTACTACTAGGGCATATTGACCTTAAAAGTACATGTCCAACTTTTTAAATACACTACACCCTGCCCTCTGAGTTGTCCTGGGCCTACCCTGGGGGTGACATATGTATTAAAAAGGATGGTTTGGACCTGTGAGGAGGGTTATCTTGCCAGGTCAAAATGGCAGTTTAAAACTGCAAAAACAGGCTGCAGTGGTAGACCTGAGACAGGTTTAAAGGGTTACTTAAGTGGGTGGCACAATCAGTGCTGAGGGTCCACTAGTAGTATTTATTTTACAGGCCCTAGGCACAGGTAGGGCCACTTTACTAGGGACTTACAAGTAAATTACTTATGCCAATTTAGTATATGCCAATTGTACCGGGTTTGAACAGATGAGCACAAACACTTTAGCACTGTTTAGCAGTGGTAAAGTGAGCAGAGTCCAAAAAGCCAAAAGAAACGGTTTCAGAAAATAGGAGGGTGGATGAAAAAAGTATGGGAATGACCATGCAGAAAGGGCCAGGTCCAACATTTACCAATGCTATTTTCTTTCCATTCTTTATTTTTTTTAGTCATCTTTGCAATTTAAACTATGTTCTCAGAGTACAGTAATTCAAAACCTACAGTACCTTTCATTCCACCAACTCAAATCATATTTTCCTGTAGTGTGCACTAAAACTAAAAATAAATTCTGCACCTATTCTGTCACCTGCCTGTGATATTTCTCTAATATTGTATTAGAATTATATGCAATGGTTATTTTTTTTCAATGGAAAATATTTATTGAAAGCATATGGCCGCCACGTTTAGGAGACAACAAGTTTTCTGTTTTTCCCTCTTTATTTTTGTGTGATATGCTTGTAATAATTTTTTTTAAACAAATTAACAACCAAGTCAGCTTGCGAAGGCCAGACCTATTGGCTATGCCATCTTATCTGATTCCATGTACCACACTGTTGACATATTTTAAAGCTTGATACAATTCCGTTCTTCATTACTTCATCTCACCCTGGTGGGGGCTACTTTAATTACTGTTTCTCGCCCCTTCCATTACACTACTTTTCTTTACCTTGTAGCTAGTTTAGAATCAATGTACACACCGCAAATGTTGTTGTGCTTGAGTTCTTTAGTGACTTGATTGCATACATTTTGAAAGTAGTGGGATACAATAAAATAAACTAGTGATCTCTCTACAAAGGGCTGGTGAAAACTGAAAATCTGTATCTCAGGAAATCCAGCAAAAAACGCAAGAAACTCTCCAATGTTGTTTTGACAAAATAAATAAAGGACAACTCTGGCCAGGCAGAAAGAGATGTGTGCCAGAGGGATTCCACGGGCCTTTTGCCATTAGAATTTAGCAGCAACACTAGCTAGTGCTGGTTTTGTTTCCAGTAACTCTGGGTGGAGTATGCATAGTGGTGCTCCGCGTAGTCCCACGGAGTAAAAAAAAAACTCAGTGGAACTACGCAGAGCTCCGTTCTGCCCCAGGCCCACAAAAGTGTTTAACATTTTTTTTTTTTTAAATCTTACCTTCTGTTCTGCCTGCCCTCATCCTCGCCGCGGTGTCCCCCCTTCTTCCGTCGTCCTCCTCCTCGCATCTCTGTACGTATTACGTCTTGCGCAGTTCATGCAAGACGTAATACGTACAGGGACGCGAGGAGGAGGAGGACGACGGAAGAAGGGAGACACCGCGGCGAGGAGGAGGGCAGGCAGAACAGAAGGTAAGTGTTTTTAAAAAAAAAAAATTGTAAGGGGGCTGGCCTCGTACTCCGCTCCGCCACGGAGTCGGAGTTTTGCGGCAACTTCGCGTTCGCAGCGGAGCGCAGAGTTGGTAAAACTCCGCTGGCGGAGCCGAGTACGATGCCCGGGGTTAGTTTCCAGTTGACCAATTACACTTGCAAACAGATGAAGCACATGCGCTTTTGAACACTGATGTACAAGAGCCCAATACTCAGGAAAGGTAAGTAAACTTACACCTGGGTGATAATGGTCTCGCGCTGTTATAGATTAACTCATGGGAGGAAGTCACAAACGTTTGTAAAATTACATCTGACTTTCAGCATGCTCCTCGCAAACTGCTGTGAAAAGAGTTTTTGTTCACGAACTAATATACATGCATATAAGCTTATTCCACATTCAGCCACTCAATTGCAAAGTAAACGCAGTTATCAATGTATCTTCTCCATAGGTCAGTGATCAGCCCTCTCCGTCACACGTATCTTGTATTGACATTCTTAAACAGTGCAACGATTGATATAACTGACACAAAGAGCGGGGATCATTTTACAGAGGAAGATGTTCTTTTCTTTGTGAATTGCATGTGCCTAAAAAAGGTTTGTGCATATACCCATATGTTAACTCGAAAGCAAAGTAATTTCTGGATCATTATAGCTTAACTGCGCATACTCATATGTGCAAATTTTACATTTGGACCCAAGGGATGCGTCTTCGGGGTACCCACCTAGCACAGATTTTCTCTTGCACAATGACTGCCGTCGGCGCCTGTGAACGTGCGAGGCACATATGGGGTCTTTCCCAACACCTGTATTTTTTACATGCAGTTATGAGCAGCCCTACTGCAGAGCATGAACACTGCTGTTTTAAAACGCATGTATACCCTTTGGACAGGGGAAGATTTGAGGTTTTGGCAGGAATGTAGGCAGACCTATTTCTTTCCCATTTACTTCGAATAGGCTTTAAGTGAGCCTCTTGCTCATGACTGGATGACTCTGTTGTTTATTTCAGTTGTGCTCCTCCGAGTTAATGGTTTTCCTCCCTATTTTTGTGTTTATCCTGTTGGAGCCTTTCAGTCTCACATTTGCTGATTGGATCCTTCGACTGCTTACTTGAGGGAACACTTGTAGGTCTGGCCTAAAAACAGGGGCCCTCATTTATGAAAATTGCTGCATCGCTGCGATAAAACAGTATGCAACACTTTTCACTGTGCACTCCTTGCAACACCATGGATGAGCCATATTTACTATACGGTTGTGTCATAAGCATGACGCAGCTCCAGCAATGCATGGAAGAGGCCTATACCTATTGCATTGCGACACCCTTACGCCTGCTATGAGGCAGGCATATGGTTTTGACGCAGTGGCGTCCTAGACTGGTGCAGTGAAATCTGATAGATTTCACTGCTCCACTTCTACGAGGCTTCTTGCGGGGTAACGCCCACCCTGCATACGTTATACCTATCGTAGGTATAATGTGGCACAGGGGTTTACAAAGTGACGCATCTGCCTAGATGCGTCACTTTGTAAATATGGCACAACGTGGTGCATTATTTACGCCGCTGCTGCGTCACAAAAGGTGACGCAACGGCGGCGCAAAAGTGTCGCAAGGGGCTCATAAATAAGCCCCAGTGTCCGATGTGTTGACAGCCTCATGTTCTCAAAGAAAATCATAATAAAGTTACTTATATAACTATACATAGAAGAGCTTTTGGTCAGTTGTTTTTATCACTGGGGCTGTTTAAATGTAATTCGCACTCCCACTACAGCACTAGACGACAGATCAGCCCACTTCAGTGACTTACTTCCCTCACTTTAAGTGATTTCATTTCACTTGCCTACATCCAACTAAAGGGTAATATAGCCGCATTCGAAAATTGATCTATGTATGTTAGGATGTCGTCAGTCTTCCATAGCAATCATGGCATTTATTGAAAGCGGCGACGTTGGCTCAGCTCCATAAAATAGCCTTTCCATTATTTTAGCCTACGAAAAATAAGCATATTCATTATAGTAGTAAACATGTACACGCAGATTTATACCATGAAACCACAGCCACTCAGCTTGTGAAGGATCTTCATGCTCCTGCTTCTAACTTGAAGAGGGACATTTAGTAGTGCCTTGCAGTACTGCAGCATTGTGAAAGACTTTTCAAGCAGTTTCATCTGACTCAAGAGAGATATATAGTAATGCATTGTGGTATTGCAGCTTTGTAAATGTCTTGCTAACCTTGTGTTTTGAAAAACATCATCATAAAAAAAAAATCATATACAGCAAGAAAAAAAGAGAAATTTATGACAATCCTCTTTAGACACTGTCACTCATACATCATACCTGACGCAGGTATAATGTGGCACAGGGGTTTACAAAGTGACGCATCTACCTAGATGCATCACTTTGTAAATATGGCACAACGTGGCGCATTATTTACGCCACCGCTGCGTCACAAAAAGTGATGCAACGGTGGTGCAAAAGTGTCACTCTTTAGACACTGGTGACGGAGGGTTAAGGGGAAGGGTTAGTGAGGAGTGTAATTGGGAGAACATCGAGAGGGGAGATGAGCTTTAACGGGAAATGGTTCAGTGCGAGCTTTCTATAGATTGCAGCTAGCAGAGGTTTGGTTAAGAGGGGAGGACAGTAGAGTGCTGCAGTCATGTTGATGTTTTCCTAAATGCTTGGGTGAAGAGGGGGGGCACTAAATAGGAAGTGGTTTGAAGTATTATTGTTTCATAATAATTTTTTAATTTTTTTGATATTGTTGTGATAGCACACATGAGTTACAATGGAATAATCAAGTTATATTGTTCAATTTTATGTTTTAGATTCCCCTGACGAAGAGCCCTTGTGGCTCGAAATGCATTGGGACAATACATGTCATATCTACTTTACATGGAGATCAATTTGTACGTACTGCTGTACGAAGCTTAAAATGGCATACAGTATGTATTTGGAACGTTTAATAAAGATTGCAGATTGCATCTCGCTGTCTCCGGTGTGGTGAAGAACATTAAGAAATAGATAGTAACAAGGAGGGCGATAATTATGTTGGGTAAATGGAGTAATGTGGATTACCTGGAGGAATACGATACTTTGGAGGGAGTTGTTCCCACTTACCGCAGTGCAGCAGTAAAAGAGCGTAAGGATGGAGCTCGGTTTTCATATAAATACTCTTTAGACACTGACACTCATATTTTGCTTTATTCCACCATGGTTCGCACAACATGGGGCAGTGAATCAGTGAAAAATATAAATATAAAGAATTTCTTTTGGCCCACAAATGTGGATTGACCTCTGTTGTATTAGTCACACAAAACAAATTGCTGATTCTGGGATATATGTATATATTGTATGATTGTAATCTATTTCGAAGCATGTTTAATATGAGGGGGGCATGAAGTGTATGCACGCATGGATATGTGTGAGCATGAGTATATCTGGTGACTGGAATGTATTTTATTAACATATTGTAATCTTTTTTGGGGAATAATCATTTATAGAGAAACAGTGACATCGCTATTTATAAAAATAATAAACAGGACTTTTCCATTTTTGTATCAATATGTATGTTTCTCTGTTTGTCTATATGTGCTCTCTACCTTGTTTTGGTTTGTAAATAATTGTCTGAGACTTCTTTTGTAATTCATTGATACTATCCCTGTCTTTGGCAAGTTATCTTGTAGCTGAGGACCCCTTCTTTCTTAAATCAGTGGATCAGTAAAGGTCAGAATTGCTGTCTTTAAAAAATAAACAACTACAGTTTGTTGATTCATCAACCTAAAAATTAAGTATACCACAGTTAGATTTTTAAATGCACTATGTAGTTACATGAGAGTCATAGTAGCTATTTATATTAGCGTGTCATTGAAGTCGTTCATAACATAGAAGACATTTATTGAAAATTGCAGTGTAGACTATCATCATAAACCAGCTCTCACATATTTATCCTATGGAAAACAAGCATAAAGATGTATATCTAAGTGTATATATTGAAGCCAAACCCCCTTAACTTTGCAAAGGACTTTTCAAGCACTTGCATCTGACTCAGGAGATACCTCTAGTGATGACTTGAGATACTGCAGCCTAGTGAAAGACTTTTCAAGCAGTTGCCTCTGACTCATTTGGGACATCTAGTGACATCTTGCAGCACTGCAGCTTTGTGAAAGATTTCAAACAGTTGCTTCTGACTGGAGAACCACATCTAGTAACAGCTGGCAGCACTGCAGCTTTATAAAGACTTTTGAACAGTTTGCATCTGATGCCAAATGAATATCTAGTAACAACTTGCTGTACTATAGCTTTGTGAATATCTTAGCATCCTCATGTCTTCTAACAAATTAATAAACGCATACATAGCTATAAACGGGACCTTTCAGTAAACACTCATCAGTCATTGGTATGTTCAAATATCTGCCTGTTTACAACCACCAATAAATAAGTCCACCACGATTAAACATTTGAATGTATTTTGTGTTTGCCAGTGACTGGTAATACTTTTGTATATCAGTGTTATTGAGGGCTTCCACGCCATAGAAGACATTTGCTGAAAGCTGTAACATTGACTCAGCATCATAAATCATCTGTTGCATTTAAGAGCTTATAAAAAGCAAGCAGTTAAACAGTATATGCAAATGTATGTGTTGAAGCCACATCTCCTCTGCTGGTAAAGGACTTTTCAAGGACTTGGATCTGGCTCGAGAGGAACATCTAATAATGACTTGAGGTACTACAGCTTTGTGAAAGAATTTTCAAGAAGTTGCTTCTCGTTTGAATGGACATCTTGTAACGTCTTGTGGGACAGTAAGCTTGTGAAAGACTTTTCTAGCAGTTGCTTCCATCTCATGAGGACCATATAGTAACTACTTGAGGTAGTGCAGCTTTGTGAAAGACCTCTCAAGCAGTTGCGTCTGACTAATGAGGGACATCCAGTACTGACTTGCCCTACTACAGCTAAGTGACTGTATTGCCAACCTTATATTTTCCAGAAAATGCATGATGAAAATAAATATTATAAATAGTGAAGCTTTGATCACCCCCTTCATCTATTGGTCTGTTGATGTATCTGCATTTTGCTACTCTGCATTTGTACATCCACTTAAAAAATAGAGCACCAGGGGTTAAAAATTTGCGGGCACTTTGAATTTATCAGTGTCTTGTAATACTTTGTTATATCAAGGTGTCACTGCTGTCTTCCATAACACAAAAGCTATCATTGAAAGCTGCATTATTGACTGTTTGTCATAAACCAGCTTTCAAATATGCGTTTAGACTACAGAAAAGAAGCAGAAATGCAAATGTATATGTTGAAGCTACTTCTCCTCACCTTTGTGAACAACTTTTCAGGCACTTGCAACTGACCAGAGTAGGACATCTGGTAAAGTGCACCTGGTGAATTTTCAGAGAGGACATACAAGGGTGCTTTTGTCGGCTAGAAGTGCTCATGTTTAATCATACAAGATCAAATATGCAATGTTTTATGTCAGTGAATCAGCATAAAATATCCTCTATGACTTCCATAATCCATGCCAGTCAGAGAACTAAATATTTTTGAAAGACCTAACCAACTGACATACATTTGGGTTAGGTTGGCTTTCATTTGATTGCAAGAGTTAGCTTGACTACTCTATATAGGGATGTTGGATGAATGATTGTATAACATGGGGTCCTGGTATAAGTTTACATCAAAACACCTCAGGGTACGTTCTGACTCCTGAAATACCACTTTAGTCCTGGCGAAACAGCATGGCCTGTGTCAGACCCTGTTTGTGGGGCCACAGGGTGGACAGAGACTAATGGCCCCCAACTGTGGTATTTGTGGTTGTTTGCGGCTGTTGTCTTGGAGCCTGTCCCACTATGGAATTGCAAACAGGGCAAGTACAACCCTTTCCAAACTTAACTCTTAGGGTAACAAGGGTGAGCAGTGAAAGGCTTCTCAGGGTAGTAGTGTGGAGGGCAAGAGCTCAGAACTTGACAATCAAATAGCATACACAATAATATGTTGTTAAATCCAGTTCATTTTTAGAAAAGTATGTATTTGTAATCTCACAGCAAAACTAAATACTGCACATTTTGATCAACCCACTAAAGAATATTGTTGCAAGTTGCACTAATCAAGACGTGCTACACCTTCTCCTTACCCCGGTTACCATCTTTCCTCCCTCTGGGGTTGGATATCCCATTATTACTGTCCCAAATACTAGAGAGTAAGTTGAAATTAGGTTTAGGTGCAGACTTCTCAAAATTCTCTTTGATCTGTTAGGCAACTGTTAGACCTAACATCCTTGGTGTGATATTCCACCAAACCCAGACTTTTTGCCTTCTGCCCCCCATCATTTGTGCTGAACTTGATTTGTTGGCATTAGGACTCTGTGTACTTTCCTCCACTAACCAATGGCAAAGTGCTTGTGCTCTCTCCCTTAGACATGGAAAAGTTGGCATATATCCAATTGGCACATTTAATTTACTTATAATTCTCTAGTAAGTGGTACTGCATGAACTCGGGGCCTGTAAATTAAATGCTGCAAGTGGGCTGCAGCACTCATTGTGCCACCCACTAAAATATCACTGTAAAACACGTCTCAGGATGCCATTGCAGCATGGAATGCAGTTTTAAGCTGGCATTTCGACCTGGCAAAATAAACCATTTGTCAGGCCTAAATTTCCATTTTAATACTTATAAGTCACCACTAAGGTAGGCCGTAACCACTCATAGAGTACATTGCATGGTGTTTAGAAAGTAGGACATGTGTTGTTACATTTTACATGTCCTCGCAGTGAAAAAAAACCCAAATATTTTTTTACCTGCTGTAAGGCTATCTTTCACATAGACTAACACTGGGTTATCTGATTACACTTAATAAGTGACAACTTTAGTTTGGGACCAGATAGAAAAATGCTGCTTGCGCTCATTTGAATTGTAATTTAAAACCCTCCTTAATGGTAAAGTTGGATTTTAAGTTACAATTCTGAAAATGCCACTTTTAGGAAGTCGGCATTTTTCTGCCTAAACCAAATGCGCCTTTCTGCCAGTGTCGTGGGTCCAATGAGTGTGAATGGGTTCCCTGTTGTAGGTTGGGTATTCCTCCCTGACATAGAGACCAAAGGGGCCTGGGTGGGAGGGGAGAGTGTCTTCCTGACAGGATGGCTGAGGAAGAGCAGTGCCCTGCCCTGATTACATTTCAAAGGAGCTTGCCTGCAGCACACACCAAGGAACCTGACATCAGGCCTGTCATTGCCTTTGTGATTCTAGACAATTTGGAGCCAAACCCAAGGAAAGAAGACAAACTGACCAGAACCACTTTGGTAAGTAGGCCAGGGAATTCTCCCACACCAAGGATGGTACCAGATAGAAATGTGGTACCTTCAGAACCTCTCATCAGAACACCCCTGGACCTGTGGAAGATTCAGAAGAAGAACTGCCCTTTGTCTGAAGAAGAATCATTGGACCTGGTTGCCTTGAACCCAGGCTTCCCAGAAGGGATTACAAGGGTCAGCAGCGTGCCTCATGTTTGAACTACAGGGACACAACAAGCTGGCAGACACCTCTCCTGTAACTGCCCAGCTGAACAGCATCAACTGGTCCTTTTCAAGGGCTCCCGTTGGCTACTTCTGGATTGAGTCCTGATCCTCAAGAGGTGCCCCAGCAGGTCCTGGACCATTGGCTGGCACCAGAGAGCACTCCTCCCACTTCTAAATCACATGTCCTGAGCTCCAGGTGAAGATCCAGAGGTTGCTGGGCTTTTCATGACTTCAAACAGACTCCTCGCATCGCCCGTCGACCTTTTGCAAAGCCCGCCAATGTCACTCTCCAGTGACGACCTGCTTTTCGCGTCCGCTTCGAGTACCAGCACCGACGGCGATAGTCAACGTCTACTGCCAACATGAATCTCAGCGACGACCGACTCTTCGCGCTGAACAGCAACTGTCTGTGACACCTGACTTGCTGCTTGGGCCGACAACAGTCTCCTCATGTTGACTCCCAAATCAAAGCTCAGCTGCAGCCCCCCGTGTGGACTTGGACTCCGAGAAGGTGAAATCTTCAGCAGGACGAAGCTGGTCCCCAATGCGGCCCACACTCCATCACGGTCAGCCTGAACTTGTGACTTTGACCCGATCCAGTGCGTTACGATAACTACAATTGGCACTTGTTGCTTTTTGGGCTATTTTCTCTAGAAACTTCAAAAATTCATAATTCCGGTACTACTGATTGGATTTTTGTCATTTTGGTGTTATTTTATTTATTAAAGTTTACTCTATTTTAATAAACTGGTTTGGGAATATTCGTATGGTGTATTTTCATTTGAATACGGTTTGTGTGCTGCATAAATACTTAACACATTGCTTCTAAGTTAAGCCTGACTGCTGTTGTGCCAAGCTACCAGAGGTTTAAGTTCAGGTTTATTTAGTGACTTTTGTCACTCACTCTGACAATGATTGTGTTTATTATTTGAATGGGACTTCCACTCCTCTCAAATAATAATCCAATTTCTTACAGCAACTAAATTCAAAGACTTCAAAATGTTTTTTTTAGTTTTTATAGTCTCAGTAAGAGCGGTGTTTTTTCCTGCATGTGTCTGTCTCTCTGCCAGACTCTGCAGTTAGCTTTATTCAGTGAGAGGCTATCCAGGCTATGCAGCTAGCATGGAGGGCTTTCCCACATGTATGACGAAGACTCCTGATTTTTTACCCCAACAACGGCCGTGCGCATGACGATTTCCATAGATTTGGCTCAGGCAGGCTCATGTGGCAGCATTTGTTCTCAGCAGCGGCGGGCCACCAGGTTTGCTGGGGACTGCCACTTCAGCTGGCAGGGGTTTCAGCTTCCAGGCTATGTGCTCTTTAAGTGACAAGGTTGTAGCGACCCGCCAGTAAGTTTGGGGCTTCCAGCTTTTAAAGCACTTTGGTTCTTAGGTCAGCAGTGGCAGCACCAATCAGTTTGCCCCCTGGCAGGCTGCTTGAGTGCTTCACAATGCCACTGTAGAGTATTAAGCGCAGTTTCATCGGTACTGCACAGCGAGACCATTGGTCCCTCTCTCAGCCGGCGTCACTCTTGGATCGCTCTCTGAAGTTCACCAACTTCCACTGGGAGCTTGTCACTCCAGTAAAACACGCTGTGCCTCTCCTTAATGGACAGTTTCTTATCCTGCACACCAGACACACTCTTTCAAATGCATACATTTATATTTTCACTGCAATAAGCTATATTCCTCTGCATTTTGTCTGCACATTAGACGAATTTTAAATAAAATATGTTAAAAATTAATTTTGAAATCTAAAAGTCAGAGTATTTCTTTAGCATGCCCTTAGAAGCACAACATATCAAAAAGTGGGACACATCTAGTAATGAATACAATTGAAAAAGACAGAAGATAATTTCTACGACAGATGCTTTTATTTTAATTTTGAATTCTGTTTTTTTTCCAGAAATGTACATTATGAAGGAGGAGCTGTGTCGATTCATGCTCGATCCCTTTGGAGACTAGAAACTTTAAGAGTTGCGTAAGTAAAATTTAATATTTTGTTTAAAAAAAGTACATTCTGAGTTAGAGCACAAGACATTACAGGGACAAGGTATAAAGTAGCACATAAAAATATATGTTTTGAGGGTCCCGGCTGCAGTATGCAATTAATGAATTGTCTGTGGAGGCTTGGAGGTGGTGGGCACAGCACACCAGAATTTTCTTCAATGAAGCAGAAATTGACAATTTCTGTCCTTCAGCATCTACTTGAAACTGGTTCCTGGGCCCATATCATGATCCCATTTCTTGTGTTGCGCCGACGCAGAATGGGTCTGCGCGTTTATTTGTTCCTTCCTCAGTGCATACATTAACTCAAAAAATCTTTGAATCAGTGCATGTGCTGCTGACAGCAGAGCTTTGAAGATGATAAAGCAATTACTGCCCTGTGTTTCCAGTCTCTGTTGTCGGCAACCCATGCGGTAACTGGAAGATTTTTACAGACAGATTCATACATTTTCGCACAGCACATCAACCACATTTCAGGCGCGGCCGGCACAGGTAAGAGCGGTGAGGAGGTGGGGCGGGGCGCGGGGGAGTCGACAGACGACGGACAGAGAAAATAAAATAAATAAAACCACTTACCCTGCGCTCGCCACATCATTGCCGACTCAGCGATGCGGTGAGCACAAGGTAAGTGGTTTTATTTATTTATTTATTTTATTTTCCCTATCCCGCCATCTGTTGACTTCCCCCTGCACCCTCCGCCCCGCCCCACTGCTCTTAACTGTACCGGCCGCACCTGCCAAATTCGCTGCAATGTTATGTATTGCATTGAGAAAGAGGGAAAACACAATGCAGAGCCATATTTATTAAGACAGGCCTGCTGCTTCTCTCTTCTCCTATACCGGTGTTCTAATTAAGCTGCATTACACAAAGCATAGACTCACACCATGGTGCAGAGATGAGTATGTACTGTAGAGCATAGGGTCTGCACCATACAAATGCCAATACCTCATTGGCTCTCATTGTGGATCAGCTTTTCATCAAAACCTATGGGTTTTCATGCTGACCTGCCCAAGTAATGTTCTAGTAACGTCGCCTTGATGCAAAATAAGGCAAAGCAGCACTAATCATGTTTTGCTCTGAGAAAAGGGCAATTTTTCAGCACAACATGCTTTTTACTGGAAAGTAAATACCAATGCGTTGCTTTGCATCACTTTGTGATGCTGCAAAACGTACTAGATACGGGTCTAAAAGATAAGGTATGTGCTGAAGACGGGAAAAAGAAACACACCAACCCTTTATGCATTGGAACAGGATCATGATACGGCCCAAAGATGGTATTTAACAACTAATGATCAATTCCAAAATTCTATGGCTCACGCATTGCAAAGATTCCCTTCCAGTACAAAATATAGATTTATATAACCCAGACATCCTTGATCTATGGAACAAAGATGTGTGAGTGTCTCAAGGTAGGCTAAACTGCGCCATTCTCAGGGGAGTATATATGGCGCAGTCTTGCTCTCTCTGCACTGTGTGACTTCTTAGGAAATTAGCCCCTGCTCCTGTATTTATCTGAATTATTTTACAGCACCTAGAAATAGTGCTGGAATTTGAAATGGCCATGGACTAATGGATAGATAAGAGTGAGTCCTAAAGTGCTGCCTTCTAGCAGTGACTGTGAGGACAAAGATCAACAGATGACAGCACAGACAATGAAGATTTGTAGTAATGTGAGAATAAAGACAGGGCTGGAGAATGAAGCAGATTCCACAATGTTTTAGCAGCAGTGAGATGGACAGGCCAGGGGCTTACTTATCAAACATGCAACTGGAGCTTAGCAGGCATTCACACTTGTTTCAATGCTCCCAGTGTACTTTGGGATTATAGAAGTGGCAGCAGCTGTTTATAAAACCCCACAGCTTTTTGTAATTTTGTGCGCATAAAGATTGTATCCATTGGCATAGCATCGTGGACCTATGCTGATGAAGGAATCTCTTACACCGTGCATATGCTCTATATTTGTGAATCATGTGTACATTTAGCAACCCCTCACTAGGAGCATGGGTGATGTCAGGGGCTCTGGTGATACCAAGGAATTCCAAGCCCCCATCCATTGGGGAGCAGTCAAAGAATACATCCCTCCTTGAGGAGCAGGGGTGCTGGCTCCTTTCCACAGGGATATTTTAGGTGCCTGTAAACAGACAGTAAAATTATGGCAGGGACCACCATGATAGGGTCTCTGCAAGTATAACTTCCCACCAGCTCTTAAGGGCCTTCAGGGTAGACCACCCCAGGGTGCAAAAGGGAATCTGTGAGAATCACAGTGTGACTGATCAGTTGCTTGATGTTTGTATGATGTACACTCATGTGCATTCCCTAACCTGCAGCTTTCAGTTGCTATTCAGTCACCTACTTTGGGTGCACCCATTTTAGGAGCAGTCAGTCACGCACTGCTGACTTATGTCCTTTAAATGGCCCAGGGCCAGATAGGCCAGACAGCCATTATCTGCTGTCAGCATGTATGTATGACCATTGCATGCACTTTACCATCTATAAGTGTTGCAGTGTGCACCCACTGAGTTAACACTTTTAAACTTCCCATTGAGAAGATGGCGAAGAAAACCAACATAATAAAGTATTTCTGTAGATACCACAAAAGGGTGTTCTGCCACAATACCAAAGGTTTGCATCAACCTGCACTTATGTCTATTTCAAAATAATGACTCAGAGGTCGAAGTGGGCGGGACCGAAGGGAAATGGCGTGCCCATACTTTTTTAATTTAGTAAAAGTAGCACCCCTATTTTTTGTGAAAAGACAACCGTCCCAAGACGGTTAATCCAGATAGTTTAAATGCTTCAGCTGAAGCGTCAGGCAGGGAGTCTACTGTGCTGTGAAATCAAAGGCGAGCAGTCAGCTACACAAAAAACAAGCCGGTTGAGCGGAACCATCAGTGTAAATGATGCATTTGTACTGATCAAGAGGAAGAACCGAAGAAGGGAGAGGATAAACAAGTTCATACTGAAGAAATTCTTGTGTTTGTAAAGAAGGATCAAAAACAAAGTTGACATCAGCCGATGTCAAGGGCGTAGCCCATTGTATCTAAAAAGGATGTAGAGCTTTAGAGTTAGGCACACTAGCCTTCGTGACTGCCTCTAAGGCAGGCACTGGTGAAATGACAAAAATGTGTTTACCCTGTGCGAGAGGGCATTCCTTCAGAATCGCCATCTGCACTGCCGTCAGTATTTTTTCAGTTGAAGAAAAACGCAACTCTGCAGGAGTATACAGATGCAATTTATAGTCTATGGGAACTGTGTCACCTCATTAAAAGTCACGTAAGTGAAACCAATGGCTTCAGGTAAAATCCGGATAACCAAATTGTTAGTATTCAGTTTAGTTTGTAAGTATTGTGTTGCAAGCAAATCAGACTGCAAAGAGCGCAGCACTGCGGTGTGTTCCAAAAGCCAACTGGAAGACAAAAAAGAAGGCTGAATCAAAACGTAAAGTGGCTTGATACACTGAGCATAATCAGGAATGTTAGTCCTGGCAAAATTCAAGAAACCCAGCAAAGATTGCATTTTCTTTAGCGTAGATGGAAGTTACAATTAAGCACACTTCTCCAAAAAGTGGAGTGCTAACCCCCTACCCTCATTGGTCAACTCATAACCAAGAAAGAGAACGGCCACAAATGCAATATGCGATTTTGCAAAATTGAATTGTAACCCAAAGCTGCGAAATGCATAATCAATGCCATCCACCTGCGCAAGATGAGGATTTAATTCATCGTCTGTCAGGTATATGTCAACGACATACGAAAAAGCATCAGGATCAATTACATTCAAAATGGCCACTATATGTGCCGCAAATACCCCGGGGCTATTCTTATACCCCATAGGTAATCTTGTGTAGCGTCTCTGAGTGCCAAGAGCGCTAAATGCAGCAAGTCACGGCTCTCCAGAGCCAAATTGTGACTGAAAAAGCCATTCGAAATGTCTAAAGTTGTTTTACATTTTTTAGGAATAATATTATTGATGGATGCTGTACCACATGTATTCTGTATGGCAAAGGTACGGGTATGGCTAGTCAGGGGTCTGTAATCCAAAACAATACGATATGAACCGTCCGGTTTCAATATCGGAAAAAGAGGATTATTCATCGAAGAGAGACAGGGTTCAATAACACCCTGATATTAACATCGCGTTTGATTGGATATTGAGGCTGCGGCTGAGGAATAGAACGTAGGGGAATTACATGCAAAGGAGGATCCTTATCCCAACCAGCCTGATTGCGATATAAAGCAGGAGCTAAGGTGAGAGCCCACTCTGAAGCATAAGCATGCTTAGTCTAATCTGAGACATACTGTGAAAATGAAGGACAAGCCACAAGGACAAGCGAGAACAAACGGGGAGGCCAATACACCTCCGCTAGTAAAATGTAATAATAAGATGTCAGGTTGTCCCAAAAAACTGCATTTATGGTGCGCTTTCAATCTGAAGGTCCACATGATAAAGTCTATCTGGGGGAGCTACGTGGGTGTCCGTGGCTTCAACAGTAGCAAATGTGTCAGTTGCTTTCACCACCAGAAACTGGCGGAGTATCTGCCGCACTACTGTAACTTCCGCCATGCTGTCTAGGAGAGTCAACGCCCAACTCCTGTCCAGGAGGAGGGTTCTCACCGTCTGAGGCATATTTCGCTGTCAAGGCGGCAACTTTTTTCTTCTGAAAATGGGACCGATAAGGAGGTGGTTCCTCCCGTTTCACTTTCACGTCAAACTGGCGCTGCGGGTCTCGCTTTTGTTGCGTGGACTCGCCTTGTCTGCGATCCTGTGGTCCCCCTCGGCCAAATTGTTGATCCGACGATTCCTGAAAGGAACGATGAGAAGGAGGATCAGGAACCTGGAACCTCTCAGGAGTTTTAAATTTAGAGTGATCACATAAATCATATCTACATTCAGAAGCGTCAGATGGTGGTGAACCGGCACGAGACCTAGGCTTCTGTTGCTGCTTATTTTTGTCCCATATGAACAAATGCGATAGGATGGGGAAGGGTGCCATTAAACCAAATCTGGTGCTCCCAGGACGTAAGAGGAACTTCAACCAAAGCATAAGGGCGATACACTGCTGGCACAGCAGGGACCGTATAAGCATGAAAGGAATTATCATTCGCATCCACTGCGGGAAATGTGACCCAAGAGTAAAAGACCTCGAAGCGGTATGCTGGATCCGCCTCGACCACAAAGACAACCGGAGACACCGCATTGGAGACCCCATGCTGCGACAAATGATGTGTAACCGCCTCACGGCAATGTGCCGGAATGGCGATAGGTTGAGCCATTGTATGTAGCAAAAAGGGACCAAACGGTAGCACAAAACGGGTCAAAAAACCTTTACAATTCAAGCTTGAAAAAACTACTGCAATAGGTGATCCCTACAAACTGAGGAGGCAGAGCCCTCCCACCATGGACGTCTCCGGGAACTGGTGTGAGGGTATCGTGGACAAGCACAAGCGCTACTCGGGGGTCCCGTAAATAAGTACCAGACCAATCGTTGGTGGCACCATGTTGCAACGATTCTGCGACATCACAGAACTATGCTTGGGATTATGGGACCTTAGTAGGTAGGGACTTGGTTATCCTACCACCTTAGTGCCCATGAGCCCAGAACCAACTAGCTGTAGTGTCTCACTTCCCCTCCTACTCACTCACAGAGGAACAAGTGATTAGACACCCTAGAACACAACACTCCCGACCCTCTCAGGAATTGCGGTTGCAAGACACACCCTTTCGCTCACACTCTTGTACTCGTCCACAATAAGATCTGCCAGAGATATGAGAAAAGTTTAAAATGTTTATTTTAACTAACGTGCTCTAGTATGCAGTATACGTGCCACAACAAGTAGAAAAATGCCTAACACAGATACGGTCAGCATAGCAAGTAGTCTGTAAATCATAAAAGGAGCTGTCATGATACACGACGGAGTAGCCTAACCTCCCTCCCCTCCCTTGTAAAGAAACAAAATGATTATATATTAGAAGATCTCTGGGTGTTAGCAGCAGACCCCGTACCTCAGTCTTATAGATGGAAGATCTACATCACAGGTGCTATCATGCTCTTCTCCCTGGAAAAATCCCTCTCCAAGTGTGTGCCACCTATCTGTGTACCCCCATATGACCAAAGTACATGTTCCCAAACAACAGCTGCATCTGTTTGTTTTGTCTAGGTGCTAGGGCCTGACCAGAACAGAATAACAAGGGGCATTGTTGTTCGACCTTGCCTACAATGTTCAGACTAAATCTCAGGAAAGAACAGAGTGCAAAAACAACAGCATGTTCTTTGTGAAAGTTTTAGCATAGCACAAAGTAAAATATGTTCATGTAATTGCGCAAAGCAGGAGACAGTCTGCAATGTGCACATGCTAACATAGGGAAGACGACGATGCCCATATGGGCCATGTGACACACTCCTCCCACGCAACCGGACACAGGCCTGCCAAACCTACAGTGACACTCTTCCCGTGTGCTCTTTGGTCTGTTTTAGAGCGGCTAAGCCAGATCTCCAATCTACCTACCCTCCTGGACACATCCTCCCATATGACTCCCCCGCACCCTTCCCTTCCAATAACTCCGACACTCGAAAGAACACCCACATGATAAGTGTGGAAAACAAGCAAGTCTCCAATGCATTTCTGCACACCTCTGGTGTGGGAAAACGAGGCAGCATCTGTGAGGCCTGCACAAATAACATGAATACATTTGTCCTTCACTGGGAACCAAACACTCAATTGTAGCGCCTGACTCTCAGAGGGTAGCATTGCAGAGCAGTCTGAGGCTTACTCAAGGGAGGTGTTGTGTGCTAGTAATCTCCATTTGCAGGTGCGCAGAAATAACACTCAATAATTGATTGTCCAGTCTGTACTTTGCTTTATAAAAGTAAGAGTACATTTATTAAACACACACACTACTCAATACTATGCACCAATTTACAAATATACATAAGCTGTTGGAATTACTTTGTGACATTGCGTAACATCTCCACCCCTCCCGCGGGGGGGTGGGGTCTAGTACCACCACTCCCATGTATGCACATCATCTTGCCCCCAATGCAGTTAGTTGAACATAACCTTGAGCGAGGGCCTGCGCACCATCCCAGTGGCGACCCACCCCATTACCTCAACACGTATTAAAAATAGGTTCACCTGCCCTAGTGACACATAACCCTGACTGAGCATCTTATATTGACCATACAGTATGCACCCCTACATCTTCAGGGCTAACAGTCTGGGTTGTTCCTCACTTAAGCGCAGCAGCAAGAATACATGTTTAAGCATTACTTTAGAATGACAGTACTCATCACCTTTGTTGGTCATTATAATGCATTGCAATTACAGCCCCTAAAGGCATCACAGATGAAATCACAGGATTAAATATATACAGCCGGACACCCTAGCAGGAATGTCTGGCAACATAACCCCCTTAAACTATGACATCACCTTACATGTGACTTACAGTCCCTTTAAAAGAAATAACCCTGGCAACTGCACTTCTCCTGCAGTTGCACCTCTTCACTTTAAAAGGAATCACAGGTAAAATCATAGGATTACGTAAATACAGCCAGACCCCCTAACAGGAAGGTCCAGCAACATAACCCCATTTAACTTAACATCACCTTACACAAGCACTTCACAGTACACATGTGACTTTCAGTCCCCCTAAAAGAAATAACGTAGTTAAATGCAGCATTTGCGATGCAATTACATCTCTCCACCTCCAGGGGATGCCCTTCTCCAGACATCCCCAACTCAGCCCTTCACTCCTTGACGCACTTCTCAATACACACCCAGCTGTAGAACAAAAGTTCCAGCCCAGGAGGTGATTCAATGCTGGCTGAGCCCTTGAGGGGTTGTTTCTTTTAGGTTCCCCTGAGACGTAGGGAGGGACTTCTCATTCTTCATGCTGGGGGAGACTGCGTTGCTCCTGCAGCTACCCCTGCACCTTGGCATTCATGTGGTGGTGACTCCGTCCTCCTGGGGCCACCACAAGCAGAGAAAAAGCGGTTTTTCCCTTGCAGGCCGGTCCAGGCCTGCAAGGCATTATGGGGCGATTCCTCGGCCTTCCGTGAATTTTAGATGAGCGGCTCTCCCGCTGTGCCGGGGAGAGCCGCGCTGGTGATGCTGGCGGCTTCGCCACGTTCCTGGGTCTCGGTGGGGGGCCCGGTCCCAACCGGACCCCCAGGTGAGGGTAACGGCTCGGGGAGCCCACCCCCGGCCGATCGGCTTATTTTCAGGGGCCCGGTCCCACCCGGGCCCCACGATGCCCCAACTCTTCTTCTGGGGTCCCGGTCTCCTTTGTTGGAGGGCAGCCTGGGGAGCCAACCCCCGGCTGCCCCCACTGGCTCCCCGCGTGACCAGCACCCTCGTGTGCTGCCGCGGGAGCTGGCACAGCAGTTATGACATGGAGGCCAGCGCTGCTTCCGCTGGCCTCGGGGGAGTGCAGCGGCACTCCCCCCTCCTCCTTTCACCACTTCGGGGCCCGGGGATGGGGTCCCGGGCCCGCGGTCATCTTCGTGGGGGGCGTGACGGCGCTCCCCTCCCTCGGGGATTCTTCAGGGGCCAGGGTGGGCTCCTGGCCCCCCTTTACGATCATTTTCGCGGGGTGCGCGACGGCGCTCCCCGTCTTGGCTTCTCCTTCTTCGGGGCCCGGGGATGGGGTCCCGGGCCCCCGAGTATTTTTCGCGGGGGCGCGACTGCGCTCCCCCGCCTCCATCTTCGGCGGGGGCCAGGGTGGGCTCCTGGCCAACCCTGCAGGGCATCTTCAGGGGGAGCGCGATGGCGCTCCCCGGCTTCCCTTCTGCTGGGGGCAGCCCCCCGGGACCTGACCCACCCCGGGGGCATAATTGCGACCGGCGGCAGAGCCCCACGCGCTTCGTCGTCAGTCCCATGCGGGGTCAAAGCTCGCCTACCTTCTGGGGGGCATATCTCGGCCCCCAGGCGGCCGATTTGCACCATTCCGGTCTCCTTTCGCTCCGGATGGCCAGCTCTACCCATCTGGAGCACTTGTCACTGCCCTCTTTGCCTCCAAGAGGGTGAACTTCAGCAGGGAGCTGTTTTCACTGGCTCCAGCCTTTCGCCTGGCTCTCCTCCTGGACCTCTCTTCGCCCTGCGCCGAGGCCCCTGCTTCTGCGCACTGGTCCTGGTCTCTTCTCCTGGCGCTGTTCAGCATCCTGGGATAGTCAGGGGGTTCCTCCTTCCAACTGCCCATTGCGCCAGGCTCCAGCACCTTCTGCCTCAGCAGACCACACCCCAGAGAGAGCTCCTCATCCTGTGCAAGTTCTTTTAAGAAGTTGGGGAGGGGGCTGGCAGGAAGTCTCTGTTTGCCCTATCACACAGCGACACATCACTTCTCTGTCCCTGCTCCCTCCTTCCTGCCCAGGCCTCTGGGTTTGTTCAAGATGGCATCATCCAGGGTCTCCTGCCACATGGTCTCTGAGAGCCCCTTCCCCCCAGGCTGCCTTCGCCCTGGTGCAGCTTGGTGCCTGGCACCCAGTGATAGCTGCTGATGGATGAGCCTGTAGCTCCACCCATCTTCTCTTCCTTGGAGAGGAGGCCTTCGCTCTGGGAAGAAAGGTCATTAATCTAACCTGCCAGGACCAGACCCCAGCCAGGCCCTGGTTATGAGCTGACTCAGAGAAATATGACATTTCTGGATGACCCAAAAGCAGTACAAATATGACTTTGGACTCTGCAGAATACTTCTTCTCACACCCGTTACAGTGGACTTTAGTGCGTGTCTGGAATTTGTAGGCCTTAGGAAAGTAAAACTAGCCCATGTGCTCCCTATCCCCATAAGAGAATAATGGAATACACACTGTAAAGCACACTGACTTTCCCTGGCATATTTCTTCCCACCGTATAAAGCCCATTCCATGTCACCACCCCATTCTGCATAAGTCCTGCCACACCAGTCTATCTGCACCTGCTCCTTGGCTGCGCACGCTAGGAATCTCCCCTGCGCAGCCCCTACACGTGTGCACACGCATGTACACATGTGTCTGCATGTAACCAGCCCGGTGTCCCTTAATCCAGCTGCTGCGCAGTGGCCTGGTCAAGCCAGGGGGACACCAGTAAAATCCCCATGCAGTCTCGTTCATGGTGAGTTCACTGTGGGTGAGTCCCAACTTATGAGGCTCCCCCACAGTAAAAGCTCAATGATTAGGTGCTAAAAAAGCAAAAAATCTGGGCGGCCCACAGTGTCAGAACCACCTTCTAAAATCTGGCAACTGTCGCAGCACCCTACAAAGTAAACTCTAAGATATCGGCTTCCTAACTCAACCTCCCCCGCCCCTGGTTCCGCATCCAACCGTTCAACTTCCTTCAGCCCAATTTGCATGCAGATGGGGGATAGCCCCATAGCAATTTGCCCATAAAAGCGATTCGTGCCAATTTTCCTCTAATGGTAACCCGTGTGAGACCCCTCTCTATTAGGTCCAATATGTACTGAATCACGTCTTCAGCCCTCAGCCAAGCTTCCTCCTGGTGGCGCACCCCTGAACCCAGAAACTCCTTCCATGCCTCTGAGTACGCAACCCGTGTCAAATCAGCGAGGGACCGTACCACCAGCTGTACCATCGGATGTGGCCTGAAGACCACAACTTCGCTGGCATGGGAGTCGGGTCTCTGTCGGCATCCTTGGCCAACCCATGGAATCCCCCCCACTGTGAACGAGACAAAGCATCTGCAATGTCATTGTCCACACTCTGAACATGCTGCGCCTTGAAAGAGATGTCATACCGCAAGCATCCCAACACAAAATCCCGCAGAAGCTTCAGTACCTAGGGGTCCCTGGCAGATTGTCGATTCACCACCTCCACCACTGACATATTGTCGGCTCAAAAGAGCACCTTCCTGTGTGCTAACTCTTTGCCCCACAGTGTTACTGCGACTACCAGAAGAAACAATTCTAAGAAGGTGATGCTTCTGCCGCCGTGTCGCCATTGTTCTGGCCATCGCTCTGCACACCATCTGCGATGCCAATATAGACCAAAACCTATTTCCCTGGCTGCCTCCGAGAAGATCTGAACGTTCCAGTCCAATGCATCCTGCCATGACAGAGGAATGCTATAGAATGACTGCAAGAAGAAGCACTACATTCTAAGGTCCTCCTTGACCCGGATGAAAGCCAAACATGGTGATGAAGTAGAGAAAAGCCAAAGAGAGCGCAAGCCCCAACTGCCTGCAGAAAGTCCTACCTGCCCTTACCACCCTGCACGCGAAGTTCAAGTGACCCAACAGTACCTGTACTTCCCTCACTTTCACCTTCTCCCTTTCTAGCATGCTAGTCGGCAGTGAGAGCATCTTCTCTTTTTTGTCCTATGGCAACTTGGCCTCCATTCTTTCCAAGTCAATTTCAATGCCCAAGAACGATAGCTCTGTTTGCGGACCCACTGTTTTTTCAGGTGCCAAAAGTACCCCTAGGTCACCTATGAGCTCTTGGAATCTCACCAGGAGGGCTTGGCAGTCTGCCGAACCGGGTGCCTCCACGAAAAAGAAGTCATCCAAATAGTGGGTTACCAGCTTATGGCCCGTATGCCATGTAAATAACCACTGCAAAAATGAGCTGAAGCATTCAAACAGGGCGCATGATATGGAGCATCCCATTGGCAAGGCTTTGTCCACATACCACTTGCCTTCAAATTGTATGCCTTAGAGGCAGTGGCGGCTCCTCAAGGGAGTGCTGCGAGGCGGCGGGGCGGGGAGGGACAGGGTGGGGGGTAGTAAACTCCGGAATACGGCCCAACGGAGTTGAGTAAATAAATAAATATGATACGATTTGGCGTTGCAGCGCGCGCAATGAAATTCGTTTTATTTATTTACTCAACCTCATTGGGCCGTATTCCGGAGTTTACTACCCCCCACCCTGCCCCTCCCCTGGCCCGCCTCACCACCCCGCAGCACTCCCTCGAGGAGCCGCCACTGCTTAGAGCTGCAAGTTCTCAGGATGCACAGGAAGCAGACAAAAAGCTGACTTCACATCACACTTTGCCATCAATGACCTTGGGCCTGCTGTCACCACCAGTGATATGGCCACGCCCACCCAGGAGTACGTCACTGATGCTACTTCCTCTGTAATTAAATCATTCACTGACCCTCCTGGCCAAGACAAATGCTGAATCAAGCGAAATTGGCCTTTCTCCTTTTTGGGCACCACCCCATTAGGTGAAATGAATGATCAGGTCCTCCATCGGCCAATCATGAAAGGGTCCCGCCATCTGGCCTTCTGAAACCTCTTTCTCCAGTTTTTTTTAAACCACCTGTCTGTGCTCTTTTGCTGAGTGCAAATTGTCTGCCCACTGCCACACCCGAATGCCCTCCCACAAACAAAAACCCCAACGAAACCTCTCCTGTATCATCGCCGCCTCTTCGGGATGCCTATAAAACTCCAGCCAATACTCCAACCTGTCGAGGTTAACCGGAGTATGAGCCTTTTTCCCCAGATCCCTGAGCTCCCCTCCCACCTTGGGAGCCCGAGAATTGCTGTTGCTGGTGCCCCCCTGATATCCCTTTCTGTTGCCACTGCCCTGCTCCCTGCTTGTAGTCAGTACCTATTCCAAAGCAATTGACGAGGGGATGCCGGCTCGCACACTTTGAGCACTCGTTGTGGAATTTACAATATTCCTGAGTGCAGAATCCTTTATTAAAATCCCAGCAGGTGCCTGTCCCTGTCTGTGCCTTTGCTGCCACCCCCACCGCTCCCCGAGTGAGACAGCCCTGAAAGGGGTGATGTACACTTGGCAGGCCGCTAGCTGTAAAAATGGTCTTGCCCAGTTTTGCTGCTCCCATAGTGTGCTACCATAGATCAGAATCCAGTTCCCCCCATTTTGCCTCAGGATCCCAGGCCAAACGCGCCCTAAATTCCTCATCATATTTGGCCCAGACGTATCTACCCCGCGTAATTTGAGCCTTTCGAATGACGTCCATGTACTTGAACATGGCCACGCAGCACTCTGGATATTTTTCACAATATACAGTGGCATAAATTAAAAATGCTGTGGTCGGATACTCTATTGTGAGAGGTACCTTGGGCCACTTTGCCAGTTCAAGTTTGTAGTGAAGACTGACACGCTGGTAGATGTAAACCAAGTAGGTTTATTCACAGGTAGGTTACAGGTAGGTTAAACTCCATCAGCAGATGTATAAGTCCATATCATAAGCCCCACCGGGAGCAGCCTGCTAGCTGCTCAGCCCCATCCATCCAACTGTCACTCCTCATCCAGTCACCCACACAATCCACTTATAGCCCACACACCAAACATTCCATTCAGAACACTCACACAGGCTGAGCAGCCAGGGACAGGGAAACATGGGAGAGGCAATCCATAACACCAGGATACTACATACCTCTTCCCTAATGAACAGAAGAATGGTGTAACGTAAGCAAAGCATAAAAGATAAAAACAGCATTTAACTATAAACATAAAATTACAACAACGGTAAATAGTTCACAACCCAGGGATGAGAGAAAAACAACACCACAAAGGAAATAGAACTAATAAAGATGAATCTAAAGCCCAGACCCAGGGATGGCGGGAAACACGCATCACGAGAGGGAAAGGAACAGAAGACCATAGAGAAAGACGGATAAATAATAATACCCATCTCCCTCTTCTAATGATAAAAAATGAGTAGACGTAAATATGTAATATCTCCATGTAAGGAGAAAAGTCAATGTGGAAAGAAGGGACTAGTACCCAACGTCCTGCCCCCACCCTAAACAGGGGACAACGTGTAGATAAATGTGGACAGAAGGACTTAAACCCAATATCCTGCCCCAAACTAAAATAAGGGACACCAACTGTAAAATCATTATGAATTGAGGACAAAAGGGACTACACCCAATGTCCTGCCCCACTAGTAACTAAGGGACAACCTGTGAAGAGAGCATGAGAGCTCTCCAATGTGAGAAGTCAGACAGGATGAAAACCCTGCAACAAATCCCATCCTCGTCGCCAAAGTAAATGTAGTGAAGACTGACACGCTGGTAGATGTAAACCAAGTAGGTTTATTCACAGGTAGGTTACAGGTAGGTTAAACTCCATCAGCAGATGTATAAGTCCATATCATAAGCCCCACGGGGAGCAGCCTGCTAGCTGCTCAGCCCCATCCATCCAACTGTCACTCCTCATCCAGTCACCCACACATTCCACTTATAGCCCACACACCAAACATTCCATTCAGAACACTCACACAGGCTGAGCAGCCAGGGACAGGGAAACATGGGAGAGGCAATCCATAACACCAGGATACTACAAAGTTCTTCATCCTTTGAGCCCTCCTTGGAGCGCACCTCTCTGTGGAGGAGTTTAAGCATCTCCACATATTCCCCATTCCAAATCCGCTCCTTCGTAACTAACATGAGGTGAGCCCTAAACAGCTTAAAGACACCCATGTATGGCAACTTATTTATCTTTAGCTCTTTGCTTTCTGGACCCTCATTCATTTCCCCTACTTCTTCTGCCCCCCCCCACTACCTGTCCTTGTACCTGCACCAGCCTCAGTCTTGTTCGCTACGTTTTGCTTAACCTGGGCACCGTCTTGTTCATCTGTGCCCACACCCACATCCAGCACATGCTTTCCTTTATGTAAACATTCCATCCCAGCATACCCCTTGCATCCATACCTGTGGATACCATCTTCAGTTCCCCTCTTATGTCTTCGGCCTTACCTGGCACCAAGATTAGTGTCCGTGCTGTTGCAGTCCGCCTCACCAGGGGCCTCTCGATTTCCGACAACCTTGGCAGTCTCTCTGTGTGAGCCTGTAAAACACTGGACAGCCTATTAGTCGAGCCCCCCCACCACTCAGTCACTTCGTCCCTCACTTCACCTTTTTCTAGACTATCCTCATCGTAATCTAAGATTGTGACCCCTAGAGAGTCCATCATATCCCCCCTACTGGGGCCCGTGCACTTCTCCAGCTTAGTAACCGAGTTAGAAGTTGCAATCTTGGTATGATGTGCAGCATCTGGGGGGTGCTGAATGAACCCGTCCCTGCCGCTCCACCGACACTACCCTCCTGCTCTCTGCATTGCGCATGCCGGAGGCCATCCTAGACCTACCATCTGCTGGGGCCAACGAGGTTGTGCTGGACCTTCTTATGTCAGTCACGTACGGGTCCTCCGCCAATGTTTGGTGAACCGTGATGGGCCCAGTCCTCTTTTCTCCTCGGCATTGATGAGCCGCACACAGCTCTACCGAGTCTGGTTATCTGCGTTGCTCCTTGACCTGCAAGAAAGATGACAAGACTGGTGTGCTGACACTCTGCTCCTGTCCTAACCACTACTCTGAACCCCTGAAGCCCCCTGACCAGTCAAATTGAGCTCTTTTACGGGACCAGGCCTTCCGCATGCCCCCATTTCTCCCAGCATCTTTTCCTTGGGGCAGTTTGACTTCCTCTAGAAAAGAGCCTCCCTCCAGGACCTCGCCGACCCCATCATCCTCTTCCCCGCTCCATTCAAACATGGCTGCCACAATGGTGGATGCAGGCCCCACTCCTTAGATGTCCCCTTCTATCCCTGAGAGGTCTGGCTCCCCCTCCCCCCACGTTCCACTGTAGCACCCTGGGCCGGAGGCCCCTGCTTGGACCACTTCAGGGATCAACCTTTTCTCAGGTATTCATCCAGCTGTGCCACTCTATCCCTACCCCCTCCCTTTGCTTCCTCCTCCCAGTGACTAAATATGTCTATGCCCACCCAGTCAGCAGTGTGCCTGTCTGAGCCAGGGCTCATGGTGTAGGAAGGTGGAATCTGACTATATGGTTGCCCCCACTTTTTTCCTGGTGTTTTGCTGGTTTATGACTTAGTTGGACTGGGATCCTGCTATTCAGGGCCCCAGTCTATCTGCTTCCTCTATAAAATGGTTTCCATGTGCCTTAGGCACATCTCTGATTGGAATCTGGAGTGCCCTTTTAAGTCCCTAGTATATGGTATACTATGTACCCAGGGCATAGGTACCTCAGAGGCCTACCAGGGGCTGCAGCATGTACTGTGCCACCCCTGGAAGGCCAGCCAAAAGGACACCACAGGTCTGCTACTGCAGCCTGGGTAAGGTGGTGCATGCACCCCTTACTGTGATATAGGCTACCTATATCACTACATACATACACACATATAAACCTATAAGTCACTCCTATGGCAGGCCATATCAATCCTGAAGGCAGAGTGCGTGGTTCCTATGTGAGAGGGTGCCCCTGCATGAGCAGGGCCCCTCTGCAGCGTTCGGAGACCCTTCTCTGATGCTGTTTGTAGTGCAGCCTGACCATATACTCTTAAGCGCATTATAACCTCGCGTTAAATGCTAACTTTGGGATGGCTGCACGGAAACATGTCGTGTTTGGTGTCAAACATCTTGGAATACTACCCCCCCGCCAGTTCTGGCGGCGGGGGTAGCATTACACCCTTCTAGAGGGAAAGACATGTACACACTGGTATGCCCGGTACTGACTTTCCAGAGCCCTGGCATCACAAAATGGATGCCGCTGCCACAGACACGAGTCTGGCCTCCTGCTGCTGACCGAAACTCCGGCAGGGGAGGCCTGGACAATAGGTTTCCTGTCCCAGGGAGGTGTGACCACCTCCCAGACAGGATAGTGTGTATTGGGGCTGGGCGGGAGCACTCTCGGGTGCCTTGAAATCCTGCACTGGGGGCACACTTGGTGTCCCTGTGCATACCCCAGTTCAAACCGGCTCAGGGGCTTCCAGCCCCTGCTCTGGCGTGAAACTGGACAAAGGGAAAGGGGTGTAACCACCCCTCTGCCCTGGCCCTCCCATAGGTGGGGCCACAGAGTATGTCCAACCCCCTACCTTAGTATAAGTAGGGGAACCCAGTCCTTAGGACTTTAGATTTACCTGGACGAAACTCTGACACAGAATCCTGGACCTTCGACGCTCTACTTCAAGATTAGAGGACTGAAGAATCTCCCTTGGAGTCAAGGAGTGACTCCCCTGCTTGGCAGGCACCAAAGAAGCAATTGTCCGGTCTGCATCGCTGAAGCTCCCGTCGGACGCCGAAGTCTTTGCATCACCAGAGGTGGATTTCCAGACTTCCCCGAGGCTGCCCTGAGTCCCCAGCAAAGCTGAGGCCCGTAGCTGTCGTGGATAATGTGGAACCGTGACCCCTGGACACCGATCGCATTTGCAAGTGCATCCTCTTCTGGGTCTCCCACGAAGTCGTGCTTTGGGCTTCGAGTAGCCCCAGCCTCCAGCACCAACTGCACCGAAGATCACTGGCCTCCACTCCACGAGTGTCCTGTGAGCCAGCTCCACGTGCATTGTCTCGAGGCTCCTTCGCGGTCGCTAGTCCTTTGGCTAGTAGGCCCTCCCGAAGGCCAATCCTTTTCTGCTTGGGCTCCCTGGTTGCTCCAGGCATGCCCTGACTTATCCTCGCTGGGTGAGTCCCCCAGATCTTGCTGGTCTGCAACATCGTCCTTCTTCCATTTCCACGAGACTTGCCGTTGCCAAGGGTTGTTGGGTCCAATCCGGTCGTCGACACCCCTGCAATCGACAGACGTCATGGGACAGCTCGAATCCAGCTCCTGGTTGTCGTCGACGCCTCCTGGACCTCGTGGCTGAAGAGTCAAGATGACCGTCAACCTACCTGAAGCACTCGACATCGGTGGGCATCTGCTCATCGCCTTCCTGGTCACTGGCTAGTGACCCAGACTCTGTCCCCTCTGCTTTCAGGTTCTTCAGATCTTCGATCCACCTTTGGATCCACCCGAACACTTTCGACTTGGTCGCCAGCAGCACTTTGCAGCAGATCGCCATTGAAAGCGACGACGAAACCCGACCCCGAAAGACACCTATGCACCCGGCTCCCCTGGGTGAGGTAACTCGAGTACTCCGGTGCTCCCGTGAGTATTGACACTAGAACAGCCTAGTTCTCAAAGGGTTTGCTCCAAGTCCTCCTCTAAGTGTCCCTTTTCTTTTAAATTCTAATCGCGACTTTCCCCATAGAAGTTAACGGTGGTTCGCGGTTGTGTTCATACACTGCACGCGTCCCCCGTGGGTCCCCTGTGTCACTGCCTTGGGTGGTTCCTTGTGGTCCAAGCACTTCTACAGGCTCTAGGCCTTGTGTCTAGCTTAGTCGTGGTTCTTATACCACTTTATTGGTATATGGTTTGGTACGCCCCTGGGGCTCAAACGTGTATTTGTGCTATTACTGTAGATAACTAACTTATAACGTATGTACTTCGAACTCTAGCCTCATAAAGAGACTAGAGGGGTGTGTTTAGTAATAAATACATATATTTTGAATATATACCTGGTGTGGTCCTCTTTCATTTGGTCACTCAAGAGATTATAGACTGGTAAAACAAGCTGCTTTACATTCCTTCAAGACTTAGCCTGAAGGCTGCTCTCCATAGCTACCACTAGGATAGCTTTCAATAAAGGTTGTCTTTAACCTATCTCCAATAAGGGGTTGTTTGGACTGGTGCAAGGTGCCCACTATAATTAGTGGACAGCATATGCCAGGCCAACTTCTCACATTGGTGTGCAGCGTGTGGGATTCCAGCTTGCTATTGTTTTACCAGATAATCTCAATTGAATTGATCAACTGAAAACCACTAAGGGTACCTAAGGTACATATAAATCAAGCTTAGTAATATAGTAAGTTCTACTGAACTTAGAGTTGTGTGTTAAGGGATAGCACACCCTTTCTACAACTCAAGAGAGTTTAGTAGGCCACATTAGAGTAGGTAGTGCATACACCACACCTCACTAGTAATGTCTTCAAAGCCAGGACCCAGTGAGTCCTTGCCAGAAGCCAGTGGGCTTCTTCCCTCCAAGTATGATAAACTCCCATTCTTGGAATTGAGAGCATTATGCAATACTAGGAAGTTGAAGGCAGGCAAAAGTGCCAGCACCCAACACCTCAGGGAGGTGTTACTAGCTGATGATCTCAGCAGGCCCCTAGGGTCTGAAGGGGTAGGCAAAGAGGGTGGGGCAGAAGATGAGGAGGGGACCAGGGGTGAAGAAACCCAGGCCCCCCCCTCTGAAACTGGCCAGGAAGGTGAAAATGACCTTGTCCTGGAAAACCCAATTCCTCCTGTGGAGGAGGAGGAGGGAGAGGATCAGAATGACCTCCCCTTTGTCCCCCAGGAAGAGTTCTGAGTGTGCCCAGAAGGTCTAGGTCTCCTTCTCAGGAGTCTAACCACTCTGACACCTCAATAGGGACCTCTGTCTCCTCTCATAGGAGGGAATCCTCTCATGAGAGGAGAAAGAGACTGATTCAATATGAGCAAACTCAGCTTGAACTCAGGAAACAGCAATTGGCTATAGACAGGGAGTCCCTAGGTCTCTATAGAGAGAGACAAAAGTTGGGACTAGAGTCCCATGGTGGCAGCAGTTTCCCCAAAGATAGGGAAAGGTCTTATGACCATAGAAACCTGAGCAAGATTGTCCCTCCCTAACAGAGTGGGGATGACATCCACAAATGGATAACTGCTCTAGAGAGGGCCTGTAAAGTACAGAGGGTCCCTCAGGAGCAGTGGGCAGCAATCTTGTGGCTCTCCTTTGCAGACAAAGGTAGAGATAAGCTCCTCACTGTTAGAGAGGAGGATGCTGACAATTACAAAGTCTTGAAGAGTGCTCTGATAGATGGGTTTGGCCTAACCACTGAACAGTATAGGTTGAAGTTCAGAGACACCCAAAAGGCTCAGACTCAAGACTGGGTTGATTTTGTAGATTGTGCTACTAAGGCTCTGGAAGGTTGGATACATGGCAACAAGGTGCATGACTTTTTAGGATTGTACAATTTGATTATGAGGGAGCAGATCCTTAATAATTGTCAAAACCAGCTTTTACACCAGTACCTGGTGGACTCTGATCTGACCTCTCCCCAAGAATTGGGAAAGAAGGCAGACAAATGGGTCAGAACCAGAGTAAAGACTAAGAATCAGGGTGGTGACCAGAAGAAAGATTCTACCAAGTCCCAAGAGAAAGGTGGGGATAAATCTAAGGATAAATCCACTACAGGGCCCCAAAAGTCCTCTTCTGGGGGTGGGTCCCAAACTCCTTCCTCTCCTGAAAAGAAACCATATTGCCATGTCTGTAAAAAGCCTGGACACTGGAAAACTGATCCCAGTTGCCCCAGGATTGGCAATAAAGAAAATGTTCCTCCAACAACTACTACCACCCCTCCTGGTACTACCAGTAGTAATCCTCCAGTTGGAAGTAGTGCACCCAAAAAGTTAGGTGCTTTTGCAAGAGGAACAGAGGTGGGCCCTAGTTTAGACAGGACCCCCTCAACAGACTCCTCTGACTCTGATGGTGGTGTAGGATTTGCCACCTTTACCATGGGTCCCAATGCATTGGGCAGGTACAGACTGGAGCCAATAATTAATGGTCAGAAAGCTGTGGCATTTAGGGACACAGGGGCTTGTGTCACCATGGTGGCAGGGAAACTAGTCCCCTCTCACCAGCTTTTACCTGAGTTTAAATACCAGGTAACCAACATTGATGGTGTCAGAACAGATCACCCCATGGCCATAGTCAATATCAGCTGGGAAGAGGTCACAGGCCCAAAAAGAGTGGCAGTGTCCCCAACCTTGCCTGTAGATTGCCTGATGGGCAATGATCTGGAAATTTCAGCCTGGGCTGAAGTTGAACACCAAACCCATCTGAGAATGCTGGGCGTCCCTGTAAAGGTTAGTGGGGCTGTGATGGCCACAGCCCAAGCCCAGGGAAATTTTGGAGAGATGGAGCCTGGAAGAATGGCCCACTCTCCCCCAAAAGAGAGCACAAGGGTTGAAGAAAAGTCTTCTTCCCTCCAGACAGTAGGTAAGGGTCAGCCTCCTCAGGGAACTGACCCTACCCCTAGTGAAGGAACTGTCCCAGAGGTAGTCAGGCCTGGCCTGGCCCCACCCCTGATGGCAGAGGACCCTTCCAAGGTGGTACCCAGTCTGGAGCAGGTAACCTGCACCTCTCTACCCTGCCTCAGTCAGCCCAGGGCTGCGGAGGTCAGTGGACCCCCCAGGGCCCCCTGTCCAGAGGAACCCCCCCATCAGCAGATTAGGGGCACCCAGGCTAGTAGCCCTAGCCAGGTGAAAATTCCTCAACACACTGAGGGATCCCCCATACCTTTGTGTAGGGACCTCCCCCAGAAGGACTCTGTTAGGCAAGGGCAAACCTTGGACCAAAAGGTTCCAAACCTGCCATGTCCCTCCAGTGGTCCATCCAAAGGGACCCAACCCCCAGCTGTAGGCAGCCAAAGGTTGACCCTTAGAGCACAGTGCAACTCAGTCATGGAAAGACAGGCATACATGGTGACCAGTGATCTGAGGAAGCTGAGACCAACCTTCCTAGGGCCTCACTTCCCTTCTCAGACACCTCACCAGCCTTGTACTTTACCAAAGCACACCACAGGTAGTAATTCCCCATGGTGGAGACCCTCTCATACCCTGAGGGTGAGGGATTGCTTAGTGGACCATAAGATAGGGGGCAACCATGCTAGTGCAGGTGCTTCCTTATATGGCCACTTAGTCAATAAAGGCTCAACTGGCCATGGTTAGCCTTATCTCCTTTCGTTTGGGGGGGGGTTATGTAGGAAGGTGGAATCTGACTATATGGTTGCCCCCACTTTTTCCTGGTGTTTTCCTGGTTTATGACTTAGTTGGACTGGGATCCTGCTATTCAGGGCCCCAGTCTATCTGCTTCCTCTATAAAATGGTTTCCATGTGCCTTAGGCACATCTCTGATTGGAATCTGGAGTGCCCTTATAAGTCCCTAGTATATGGTATACTATGTACCCAGGGCATAGGTACCTCAGAGGCCTACCAGGGGCTGCAGCATGTATTGTGCCACCCCTGGAAGGCCAGCCAAAAGGACACCACAGGTCTGCTACTGCAGCCTGGGTAAGGTGGTGCATGCACCCCTTACTGTGATATAGGCTACCTATATCACTACATACATACACACATATAAACCTATAAGTCACTCCTATGGCAGGCCTTATCAATCCTGAAGGCAGAGTGCATGGTTCCTATGTGAGAGGGTGCCCCTGCATGAGCAGGGCCCCTCTGCAGCGTTCGGAGACCCTTCTCTGATGCTGTTTGTAGTGCAGCCTGACCATATACTCTTAAGCGCATTATAACCTCGCGTTAAATGCTATGGGATGGCTGCACGGAAACATGTTGTGTTTGGTGTCAAACATCTTGGAATACTACCCCCCCCCGCCAGTTCTGGCGGCGGGGGTAGCATTCCACCCTTCTAGAGGGAAAGACATGTACACACCGGTATGCCCGGTACCGACTTTCCAGAGCCCTGGCATCACAAAATGGATGCCGCTGCCACAAACACGAGTCTGGCCTTCCTGCTGCTGACCGAAACTCCGGCAGGGGAGGCCTGGACAATAGGTTTCCTGTCCCAGGGAGGTGTGACCACCTCCCCAGACAGGATAGTGTGTATTGGGGCTGGGCGGGAGCACTCTCGGGTGCCTTGAAATCCTGCACTGGGGGCACACTTGGTGTCCCTGTGCATACCCCAGTTCAAACCGGCTCAGGGGCTTCCAGCCCCTGCTCTGGTGCGAAACTGGACAAAGGGAAAGGGGTGTAACCACCCCTCTGCCCTGGCCCTCCCATAGGTGGGGCCACAGAGTATGTCCAACCCCCTACCTTAGTATAAGTAGGGGAACCCAGTCCTTAGGACTTTAGATTTACCTGGACGAAACTCTGACACAGAATCCTGGACCTTCGACGCTCTACTTCAAGATTAGAGGACTGAAGAATCTCCCTTGGAGTCAAGGAGTGACTCCCCTGCTTGGCAGGCACCAAAGAAGCAATTGTCTGGTCTGCATCGCTGAAGCTCCCGTCGGACGCCGAAGTCTTTGCATCACCAGAGGTGGATTTCCAGACTTCGCCGAGGCTGCCCTGAGTCCCCAGCAAAGCTGAGGCCCGTAGCTGTCGTGGGTAACGTGGAACCGTGACCCCTGGACACCGATCGCATTTGCAAGTGCATCCTCTTCTGGGTCTCCCACGAAGTCGTGCTTTGGGCTCCGAGTAGCCCCAGCCTCCAGCACCAACTGCACCGAAGATCACTGGCCTCCACTCCACGAGTGTCCTGTGAGCCAGCTCCACGTGCATCGTCTCGAGGCTCCTTCGCGGTCGCTAGTCCATTGGCTAGTAGGCCCTCCCGAAGGCCAATCCTTTTCTGCTTGGGCTCCCTGGTTGCTCCAGGTGTGCCCTGACTTATCCTTGCTGGGTGAGTCCCCCAGACATTGCTGGTCTGCAACATCGTCCTTCTTCCATTTCCACGAGACTTGCCGTTGCCAAGGCTTGTTGGGTCCAATCCGGTCGCCGACACCCCTGCAATCGACAGACGTCGTGGGACAGCTCAAATCCAGCTCCTGGTTGTCGTCAACGCCTCCTGGACCTCGTGGCTGAAGAGTCAAGATGACCGTCAACCTAACTGAAGCACTCGACATCGGTGGGCATCTGCTCATCGCCTTCCTGGTCACTGGCTAGTGACCCAGACTCTGTCCCCTCTGCTTTCAGGTTCTTCAGATCTTCGATCCACCTTTGGATCCACCCGAACACTTTCGACTTGGTCGCCAGCAGCACTTTGCAGCAGATCGCCATTGAAAGCGACTACGAAACCCGACCCCGAAAGACACCTATGCACCCGGCTCCCCTGGGTGAGGTAACTCGAGTACTCCGGTGCTCCCGTGGGTATTGACACTAGAACAGCCTAGTTCTCAAAGGGTTTGGTCCAAGTCCTCCTCTAAGTGTCCCTTTTCTTTTAAATTCTAATCGCGACTTTCCCCATAGAAGTTAACGGTGGTTCGCGGTTGTGTTCATACACTGCACGCGTCCCCCGTGGGTCCCCTGTGTCACTGCCTTGGGTGGTTCCTTGTGGTCCAAGCACTTCTACAGGCTCTAGGCCTTGTGTCTAGCTCAGTCGTGGTTCTTATACCACTTTATTGGTATATGGTTTGGTACGCCCCTGGGGCTCAAACGTGTATTTGTGCTATTACTGTAGATAACTAACTTATAACGTATGTACTTCGAACTCTAGCCTCATAAAGAGACTAGAGGGGTGTGTTTAGTAATAAATACATATATTTTGAATATATACCTGGTGTGGTCCTCTTTCATTTGGTCACTCAAGAGATTATAGACTGGTAAAACAAGCTGCTTTACATTCCTTCAAGACTTAGCCTGAAGGCTGCTCTCCATAGCTACCGTTAGGATAGCTTTCAATAAAGGTTGTCTTTAACCTATCTCCAATAAGGGGTTGTTTGGACTGGTGCAAGGTGCCCACTATAATTAGTCGACAGCATATGCCAGGCCAACTTCTCACACATGGGTATCTCATAGTCTTCCCGCCCACTCTCTTCTGATAAGGTCTGTGTCTCTACAGGCTGAAAAAACCTCATAGTCTGCTGCCTGATCACTGGAGCTGCCACTTTATTCAAAACTCCCTCCAAAATCCTCTCCCACCCCTCCTCCTGATGCCGCCTGCTGCCTCCTGCTGTTGTACATAAAGGAAGTGACTCCACTGATGCCACTCACTTTTGCCCATTCCAGCTCTTGGCAGCCCCATAGACGCACCACATGCACGAAGGGGGCACTGTGTTTAACCGTTGGGCACTGTGTGACAATGCGGCCCTGGCTGCGTCACTACCCATATCGCGGCTATGCCCCCTCCCGCCTCTATGCCCCCTGAAGGCCCCCGAAGTGAGAGCCTCCTCCGGAGCAGAGGCCCGGCCCACGCCAGATGGCCTGGCTCTGCGCCTTGCAGTACGCCGAGGGGCTGCTTGCCTGGATACAGAGGGGCCCCTCCCACTTACCCCAACTTCATCCAACGCCACAGCACGCCATTTCCGTGGCGGTAAACAGACAACCATCGCAGCTGCAATGCTGGCCGATGCCTGTTGTACCGGGCAGGCTGCCGGCCCGAGGCCTCCCCACCGACCACGAGGTCAAGCCTTCCGGCCTCCTTCAGAAGCCATATCACTTCAAACACTCTACCCATAAATTACTCACAAACGAGTCTAAGCATGCTGCCTAATTAACCAGAAATACTGCACCAAAATGTCCCTGCCACCATGGTGGCAGGGAGCCCAAAAACACCCCCTAAATAATGGTTGGGCTATTTTGGGCTGCATAAGTAGCACAAAACAAAATGGCAGTCGATGGATTGCATCACCCTCCCAATCTGCCTGGGGGGCAGGTTTCCCAGTGGTCAGCTGCCCCCCAAACTCCACTTCTGGTAAAATGTGATGAACCTAATATAAAAGCAGGCACTTCATCGGTTCTGTTTTAAGGAGTCTCTTTCTTGACAGAAATCTTTCTAACATATTTTTAATTGTTCTTTTCTTGAGAGTTAGTGACAAGAGCTGCAGGGGAAGATTACTGCATCACGGTGGAGCTGTAGACCACCTACAATGATACTAAATTGCCAAGAGAGCAACACTGAAGAGATCGTGTTCGGCGCTGCTGTCACTCCAGTTGCAGACGGAGATAGCCATGTAAAGTGACAGTGGCATTCTTTTAGAGATCCTCTTTCTTCTTCGTCTTCCTTGCGTGTGATTGCAGTGTCACGTCCCCGCTGCCAAACAGCATGTCAGATGAAGTGTGACAGGACCAGAGTTGTGCAGAAGAAGCTTCTGAAAAAAGAAACTCCTGATCACTCGGGCGCGTGGTCGCCGTTTGACAGGCCGCATGCGTGCGCCTCACACTAGCTGCAGCAGTCAATCATGTTACGTGCACGTCAGTTCACCCCGCTGCCTACAGCTCTGAAGTGCCAAACATTCGTAGTTACTTTCATCTGAGGCAAGAAAAAGACTGTAGAGAGAGAATCCTTGATGAATGTGCTCCAACTTGAATTAGCGCGATCGGCCTGTGGCCATCCTTAAGCCTAATTCTTATGACTATTTTTGTGTTACCTTTTTAAAGCAATGCGTAAAAAACTGCATTAATAATTTAAGACTGTTGCATTATCTGCTTTTAAGGTTACAGAGAGACCAGAAATATACAGGGCTACATAGTAATCCTACAAGGGAAGCGGCATAAAAGCAGCATAAAAGCGGCGTTCCCTTAAGAAAAATACATTTATATACAATTTCAGTCAGTCGGAAGATGAGTGATTCACAGTACTGTCAACCATGGAATTAAAAGTCATTTGAACGAAGGCCAAAAAGTAAACAAAATAATCGCATGTTTGAATTTTGAATTTAGATGGTGGCAATATACAATACAAAAAACTTGCTATGGCTCAGTAACAAGTGCAAGAAGTGAAAGAAAAGTGCAACAAATATGTGTAATTAAAACAATGAATAACAATGATATAGAGGAGTCACAATTGTACATAAGTAATCTGGTTGTATTGAAGTTCAGAAATTCTGTTTCCAGTTTGCTGAAGTTTCAACCCCTATTCAAAATGGGAGGGAAAGTTCGACAACACGTTGCTGAAAATTCGACCTCCTTATCCTTTCTACCCGCTGCTATCCAGGGACAGGTCTGATGCGACATAATGAGCATTGAAAATGTTGAAGAGCTTCAGTGGCAGGGAAAAGAGAAAGGATGTAAGCTGTAGCGGGAGAAAGTATAACTTAAGGAGGAGGGTGGCAAGGAGAAAACATAGCTGCAATAGGAACGGGCAGTGGGCAAGGGAGAGCTGAAGGAACCAAGGTTGGAAGAAAGCAGGTTTAATGAAGATAGGTTAGCATTATTCATTATGATTTCTCTGACTGCTATTTCTCTACTGAGGCATATCATGAAGGCAGACAAACCTGTTCTACATCTTCTACAGGCATAGAATGGGGATGCTTTCTAAAAGAAGTCCAGCAAGAGGATATCAATTCCTATTAACCATCTGCACACCGCACACTGCCCACTGCACTCCTCCTACCTCCCAGGACCAATTTAAGCCCATCTGCACCCATCTGTGCCTTGAAAGCGCCCAGCACCAGGAACCCTGGTCCTCCCCATATCCACCATTACTCAGGCATGTTCCTCCATGCTCTCAACCCCATCCGCCACTCGCCACACTGCACGTCACAACATGAAGGGCCTCTTGCAAATACTCATGCACTCACCCACACTCTCCATCCACCACTCCTGCAGCCACAGCACCCAGCATCCCACTCACTCACACTCACACAAACCAGACACTAACTCATGCTCACATGACCAACAACCACCCAGGCAACACGACACAATAGCATGCATGCCCCTCAACACTCATTCGCTCACCAAACACGCTAGAGAGATATGGGACCTACTGTACAACCATGCTGTGGACCTGTTCTTCTTCACGAAAACATGGCTAAACCCAACCTCTGCACCGTACATTGCTATAGCCATCCCTGTTGGCTACAAGTTCCCCAGGCAAGACATTGAGCAAAAGCCCATAGGCGGTGGCATATACTATTTCAATATAATATTCTTCCCCACGAGACACCGGAGGATAACGTACACACATGTGGCGGTACGGTTGATACTCAGCTAATTGACGGATTTAGTCTAGAAACTTTACAGAAACATTTAGGAATCCCCAACTACCTTTGTTGCAGTGGATCGGGGCTCCGACCATGCACCTTGCCTACGCTACTCTTGATAATTAACCAGTAGAGCACTGATGGCTGTCCTGTAACCGTTCGCAGACGTTTTTTAGCGCTGCTCCCTTGTTTTGATATAATATCGAATTCTGACCCCTGTGGTTTTCAGTACTTATAATTTGGGCTACCCGGTCCTGATGATGATCCAGATTAACTAGGATCGAAACGCCGTCGACCGACTTTATCAGTGCAATTAATGGCGCATATTCATTATTGGTTCATAGAATTGCTCTAAACCTTGTTCAAATTACTCGAAAATCATTGTGTTGAACCAATTAAATTTGTATATATTTTAGATCACTTTATCACTTTGCGCTTACCACTGTATGTTTCACTTGTCACTTGCGCCGTCACTTACTGTCACGAGCACAACGTGCGCCAAGTTCCTTTGGGTTGCCTTTACATTTTTGCTTACAGTGCTGATATAACTGTCATGTATAAAATGTGTTTTTAATATATGATGCCATGAGCACATTTAACAAATTACTTGGAGCCTCCCTTCTTCTTTCTGTTGCCTCTTTGTAATGTTTTGAACATACAATAATATTAATTTCCATTAAATCCGGTTGAGACTTTGTTGCTAGTTCTACCATATACTATTTCAAGACACCGTCAGCTGCACCACCTATACAGACACCCTCCCTAGCTGCATGGAACACCTCATGTTAAAGATATGCATTACAGACAACTTCGCCCTAGGCGCAAACCTCATATACAGACCACCGGGACCTCCCAACAATTTTGCTTGTGACCTCACAGACTTCGTTGCACCCCTCATCATCACCACCAGCACCTTCATACTCCTAGTAGACCTCACCTTTCACCTAGAAGACCACACTGCCTCGGAAACCGTGGCCCCATCCAGCACATTACAGAACCAACCCATACCACTAGACACCTATTGGACCTGATTTTCACCTCAATCAGCAACATCACAGTCAACAAGCCAGAAACTATGACCTGGATAGACCACGCCCTCATCAGTTTCAGCATACCCATCCTTCACCACCACGGACCTACCACCACCGAACATGCCCACCGCAGCTTGAAAAGCATTACAGAATAGGACTGAGCTTCCGCCCTCTCTGTGCATCAGCTCAAGCACACCAGCAAATTGACGAAAGCCATGAAGAACCTCAATAGCTCGATCACTGCTTGTTAGACCTGGTTTCTCCAGTGGGTTTACCCCCAGACAATTTGCTTTTTGGCCTCCTGTTTTGGGACCTGTTTTTGTTGGTTTTATGACTCTGGGCACCATACCAGTGCTAAAGTGCATATGCTCTCCCTGTAAATTGTGTTTATGGATTGGTGATTCCATGATTGGCATATTTGATTTACTAGTCAGTCCCTAGTACAGTGCACTGTGTGTGCCCAGGGCCTGTAAATCAAATGCTGCTAGTGGGCCTGCAGCACTGATTTTGCCACCAACATGAGCAGCCTATAAATGTAACTCAGACCTGCCACCGCAGTGTCTGTGCACAGTTTGGTACTGCCATGTCGACCTGGCAAGTGCACCCACTTGCCAGGCCCTAACCTTCCCTTTTCTTCATGTGAGTCACCCCTAAGGTAGGCCCAAGGTACCCATGTGGGCAGGGTGCAGTGTATGTGAAAGGTAGGACATGCCCTGATGTGTGTGGCATGTCCTGATAGTGAAGTACTGCCAATTTTGTTTTTCACTATTGAAAGGCTATCTGTCCCTTAGGACAGAATGGGAGTTAATTTATAGCATCTTATAAATAGACTTTCCCATTGAGACAAGATAGAAAGATGGAGTTTAGTATGCCTGAACTCAGAATATGAAAATGCATCTTTAAGTAAAGATGATTTTTATATTGTGTGTTTAAAAATACCACTTTTAGAAAGTGGGTATTTTCTTGCTTAGCCATCCTGTGTGCCTCTGCTGGTTTGTGGATTGACTGTCTGGCTTTTGAATGACAGGGGCTGGGGATGTGCATTCTCTCAGACGGCCACCTGGGGGGAGGGGGGTGATGTGTATCCTGCCTTTCCTGGATGAGTCAGGGCTGGGCCGCTAGACCTGGGCTGCATTTAGAGTAGGGGGAGGAGATTTCTTTCACACCTGAATGGGCCTGGTCTGCCTTGGACAATGCTGTCTCCACCTCCTGCCGGGAAGCTGCACCAGAGAGGACAGAACTGGTTTTGGCTGGGCAAAGAGCTTCTCTGCCACCAGAGAACAAAGGAATTTGTGCTATAAAAAGTAGGGCCCAGACCCCTGAACTTTAGATTACTGCTGAACTAAGGAACCTGCCCGGAAGAAGACCCGGGAAAGCTGAAGGAGAAGTACTGCCCCTGTGCTGTGTGCTGTTGGGGTTGGCCTGCAGTGGTTGCTTCTGTCTTGGGCAGGGAAAGGACTGGACTGTGCTTTCATCATCCTGCTGTTAGAGTTTTCTCCAAGGGGTTGAAGTAGAGCATGCCTCCTGTTGGAAGTCTCAGGGATAGAAAAGACTTCAAAGATAATTTCTGGGAATCAAGAGGAACCTTTGCAAAGGAGAAGAGCTGGAGAAACTGAGGACGAGTACTGCCCCTGTGCTGTTTGCTGTCTGAGGTTGGCCTGCAGTGGCTGTTTCTGCCAAGGAAAGGAGAAAGGACTTCCCTGTGGCTGTTTTTGTTTGTGACTGTGACGCATCCAAGGTACTTTGTGTTGAAAGTGTTGCATCCATAGTTTCCCATGGACAGAACTGTTTCTACCTTTTGAAAGTCATATTTGATTACTGTATTGTGGATTTTTGTCGTTTTGGTCTTGTTTGGTTTAGATAAAGATTACTTATTTTTCTAAACTGCTGTGGTGTCTATTTGTAGTGTTTTCACTGTATTGCTGTATGTGTACACAAATGCTTTACACACTGCCTCTGAGATAAGCCTGTCTGCTCGTACCAAGCTACCAAGGGGGTGAGCAGGGGTTATTTTAGAAGTGTACCCCCCTTACCCTGACTAGGAAGAAGGGTCATTTTGGACAAAGATGCAAACCATTGCCAACTAGAGACCCCCATTTCTAACACTGCTTGTGCCGAAACACTGGGTCCCTTCAAACGCAACCCAATTGCAAGAGCCCTACCTTAGGCCAGCTGGTACATAGAGGAACTCAGGCTGACAAAACTTCACTGCAAGCACCTGGAGGAAAAATGGAGAACAAGTCAAGGCATCATGAATAAAGACGCTACCACCAGCAGATATGGAACTTCAAGCACACAGCCTTTGCACATTGCATCAATACTGGCACAAACAGCAGCAACAAATTCTTCACCCTCATGAAAGATTTCATTGCGCCACCTGCAGCAACATTACCCCCTCGCAAGACCTTTGCAACAAGCTCTTAAAATTCTTCTGCAATAAATTCACCTCCATATATGGCAACTTTGACCCTCAATCGGACCCCGTTACCGATGTAACTCAACTTCCCATCCTGGCTGAAGAATGAAACTTTACCTCGTGGCCCACCGTCACCACCATAGAAAATATTTCTACCATGAAGACCATCCACTAGTGAATCCCATTTGACCCTTGCTCCCACCACACCTTCACCAAAGGACTCCTAACAATCAGCGAAGCGCTGACACCCATCCTCAACCCCCCTCCATCAATATAGCCATTTCCTGGATACCTGGAAACATGCCACCATCACGCTCCTGCTCAAGAAACCATCCGCTGACCCAGCCAAGCTCTCCAACTACAGACCCATCTCCCTCCTACCATACCCGGCCATGGTCTTAGAAACACTAATCAACCAGCACCTCATTGACCAACTCAGCAACCACCAGCTCCTTGACACCATGTTGCCAAGGTCCAGGTCCAACCACAGTACAGAAATAGCACTCATCGCGACCACACACGACATCCGCATGGTCCTTGATAGAGGAGACATGGCAGCCTACATTCTTGTAGACCTCTTTGCAGCATTGGATAGCTCCCACACCCCATCCTCATCAGGCTTGAGGTTGGCATCCAAGGACCTGCTCTCCGTAGGGTCTGACCCTTCTTAATGGATAGAACATAAGTTGCCAGCCTGGTACCTTACTCCTTGGAAGCCTGCAAACTAATGTGCGGAGTGCCTCAAGGTTCGTGGCTTCAGCCCCACCCTCTTCAATGCATACAAGATCCCTCTGGCCAACATTATCCGCGCACATGCCATCAACATTCTCTCCTATACCGATGACACACAACTCATACTTTCCTTCTCAGACAAGACCGGACCGCCAGTGCAAGAAACAAGTTCACCATCTGCCTGACCGACGTTTTTGATGTTTTGCACCTTGTTATGTTTTAATGGTGTTGTCATTTTCTTTGCATATGTAATTGTGTTATGTTCTGCTATGTACATTAAATAGGTCAACAAATGTTACTCTATTTCCAGCTAAAAGCAGCACATGCTTTTAAAGTTTCTAGGATCAGCAACCATTTTAAACTGTCTAGGGTGGTAATATTGTGCTGGTTATGTTGTTCAACTCTATAAGACAACTAACAGCAACAAAACTGTGGCAGATTTACTAATTTTTCACACAAGCAGTGCAGCAATCGAATTTGCAGCGCTGCATTGTGCAAGGGCAAAAGCACTGTGCAGAACCATATCCACAAAGTTTGGACTGGGACTGTCATCCCCTGCGCTGGCACTCTAATTAGGTTGCCTTTTTTGATGCACAGACTCACACCACGGTGCAGAGGTGAGTGTGCGCTGCACTGCTTAGAAATTTATACTGTTAGGGTAGAATTGTACTGGAAGTACACCTTTTCAGTACAAATTCCTATGCCTTAACATATTTCAGAAGAATGCCATGCTTTGGATTAGTGACATGCAATTTAGCATGCATGTAATGCATGTGTTTTTGGGAAATGAAAATATTTCACCGTGTTAATGCCGGCTTCAAAGAAGCGTTAGTTCTTGATGCAAAACCTGGTCGGGCTATTTTAGCAGGCTGGGCTTTGGGCCAAAACCTAAGGGTGTTTGTGCTGATTTTTCCAGTAATGCCCCACAAATATCCCCTTCATCCAGAGCAGCACAAAGCAGTGCAAAGCGCTTCTTGAGCTGAGAGAATGGCACCTTTCCAGCGCAAACTATCTTTTACACTGGAAAATAAATACCAGTGTGTCTTTTTGCATCACTTTGTGTTGGGACAAAGTCCTAGTAAATTTGAACCTTTATGTGACTCAGCCTCAGATTTCTTTGCTGCACTGTTAGTGTGTTAGTAAGGGCAGGTGCAGCATGCAGCATTATTCTCTTGTTTAATGGGCGCATAGCCCTGTTATGCCGCTGATGCTGAGTGCAGGGCCTGAAACTTCCTGCGCACATTTGTTACATGACCCCTGAAGTGTCTCATGTAAAATCAGTTTGGGCAGAAATGATATTCATGTGGAATATTTCGCAACAGACTGCATAAGGCAGTTCAGCAATTTTCCATTTCGTAGAAACAAAACGTAAACACGATAAAAGAAATATTTAAAAACTTCGTTGGTATGGCTAGATATGTTGTTTGAAATGGTAGCGCTCTTACAATCCCACTCTGCCCCATACCCTTCCTCAAATCGACCTTAATCACCCCTCCCAAGTTTTGCTGCAATTATGTCAAAAGACACAAAGCAGCGGGTGAAACGTTGCTCTAGATTTCTTTGCTGGCGCTGCAATCACTCAGTCACAGAGCCATGAACAAGGTACACTGGTACAGGACAGAGTGTGCATCTGTTTTGAATGAAAATTGACTGTTTTTATGCACATGCACTAACTCTGTAAATGAACAAGTTAGTACATGAGCTGCGGAAACACAGATATGTATGTCATTGCTACTGGCTTTTTCCGAGCTGTGCTGTCTTCAGCTCATGCCCTAAATCGGAGCGTTTCAGATAATTAACAAGCTTAAGAATGTGCTGTAGACATTGCTACTATGTTCAGAAACAGGTGCACAGCTTCGATTTGCACCTGTACGTATGTTCATGAGAAAGCCCATGGAGTTAGCAAGAGAGAGCTTGTGCTCTAGACAGCAGATTTGCTTTGTTTAAAGGGTGCAAAGCCCTGATCAGTTTCGCTGTGCATTTGTGGAATAAGGATATTGGCTTTCGTGAAACCAGCTTTCTGCAGTGTAGGCACAATGACAATTTTCTATTTGATGGACAGAAAAGTTATCAACAGAAAAACAAGGGCCCAGATTTTTTTGGGGAGCGCAACGTAGAGTAGCTGCATTACGTGGGGTAGGGTGGTGGGTGGGGGGGACTGCCCAAAGCCATGCTGCTGTTATCCCCTGCACTGGTGCAATAAAAAGGCTGCCTTGTGCAATGCACAGTCTCGCACAGAGGCACTGAGGTGAGTGCACTCTGTCTAGCATGGTATTTGTACTGGAAGCACACCCTTCCAGTGCAAATTTCTATTCCTAGACAAACCCCCGAAGCATCCCACGCATTGAATGTGTGCTGTGCACTGTAGCACACATGTAATTTGTGAGTTGCTTTCAGAAATTAAAAAGGTCTCCCTTTTTAACGCGCGCATCAAGATGCCCTTATTTTTTATGCTTTGCATCAGTTTGGGCTGCTGCAAATCTTTAATATGTCTAAGTCTAAAAGTCAACGCAGTTGGTGAAGCTAGATATGTTGTTATGGATGGTGAACAGGTGTCTTAGACTAGAAATGGATTTGCACTCTGCTACTTTGGATATGGACTGCTGTTGCTGCACCCACATGAGCACATTTTGAATGTCTGCTAATAAATCAGTATGAAAAAGGTTTCCTCGACTAATTCATAGTAAAACTGTCCACACATTAGGCAAGATTTATGAAGGCATACTTTGCCCCATTGCATTCTTCCACACCAGTCCTCTGAGAACATTGGGTTTCACAAGCTGTGGTTGATCAGAGTTGACCTTCATTCCTGGTTGCAACCACCTCCATTGCAGAGTGCTACACAGATAAGTTATTGTGAGTAGTATGCTCCATTTTACCATATCACCAGCATAACATCTTTCCATTACTTGGCTTACGTCAGACAACCTACTCTATTCTGGAATTCCAAGTCATGCGTTGCTTCCAATGAATCAATTGGTCTCACACATCTGGTAATGGTTTATAATAGAAAAGGCCAGGGGGTTGGACCCATGGTGCCCTGACCACATGGAGCTCAGTGGCAACCTTAATTCGGATCCACATTTTAATCAGAGTTGCATTCTAAAGCCAGTGCTCTTCACAAGGATGTTTTTTGCACTTTACTCTTAGGTGGAGTGGGAGCCATACAAGATGGGGGCAGCCCTTTCGGCTCCGGCATGTAACAACAGGAAAGTACTTGAGCCTCATGGATGACAAAAGCCTTCTCCTAATGGACAAAGAAAAAGCAGATGTGAAATCAACAGCATTTTGCTTCCGGTCATCTAAGGTAGGCCAATTTCAACTGCTGTTTTGAGAGCAACCACCAAGTAGTAGTAATGTACAATACATTTTTTGTTTATTGAAAATGGTGATAAGTTTCTACATGCAGTAAACAGTGAGATTGCACTGGCTGTTATCACCCCTCCATGGTTTTGGAACTTCCATGGTCTCTTGTATTGGTAAGAGTAGTGATAGTTCAGTATGAGAGCGCTCCCACATGGTGCATGTGGTCATCAGGCAGCCGATGTCCTGCCTTCGACTGATCCTCTTGGCTCTTACCTGCATAGTCATTGGTACAAACACACTAATGTGTATCTGAGGGCATCTGTTGTCCTCGCTTTTACATACTGTGGCAAGATGGGGCCTTGTTTTACACTTGTCCTTTCTTCCCTGGTGGCGACATTGCTTTAGTTTCAACGATGACTCTAGCAAATATGGGCATCATTCTTTGGCACCTGTATGACAACACACACAGCATTATGAGAAGTCAGGCACCTTTGCTTCCAGATACATGACCTAGTAGGAGGCAGCATTTGTATAGGTGAATGAACAAGCACAGATAAATGGTTTGCCTAAACATGGTGGTACCATACTATGTAGAAGGAAAGACTTTGACTATGCAGTGCAATATTGGCTGTCATGATATACTAGTTATATGTAGAGACTCGGGACTTCTTTGCTGATGTGGTAATCACAGAGGTAGTTCACTGACTTCTTTAGAGTGATGTGAGTGGATGATGTGAGTTTTTAGTCGTCCTTGGATAGAAGCAGCAAAAACGTGATGCATGAGTCAGTGTACCCTAAACTATTGGGCCTCTCCCTCATTGAACAAGAACACAAGTAACTGCAGAGTAGTGTCAACCCTGCTAGGGTTCATCAGTAAAGTTCAGAGTATGTCCCTGTGGGAGAACAAGCAAGGTACCCAAGTCTGTGCATAGCCACACTTCTCATAATGAGTCAAATAGGCATCAATGAAGGGATGGATGCTTTAATCTGAACCACTGGTAATAACTCTGGGCGCATTCCTTACCATAGTTTTTAGCTTATATGTGCCATTATAGAAGGGGACAGTCACATGTAAATCAGACTTGGTCTTGCTCCAATAGGAAAAGTCAGGGGAAGAGAATCACAGCATTTAGCCATGACAGAGTAAAGGTCTGTCACCATTGGTGATGCTTCTGAATGTGTAGTAGCAATTACTGGTGTACATAAAGCTCACATAATTGTCTATTGCACTGATAATCGGCTACTAGAAATTCTGGGACATTTTGACTGATAACCCTGTTGGTGATGACCATGACATTAAATAGTACTGCACTATGGAGTGTGAGTCAGTGCACTGAGCCATGGATATTGGTCATATGGTCATTTCTGAAAGTCCAGTAAGACTTTGGGCTGCTTGATTTCTGTATCAGGTGATGTCTGTGTAAACTTCTCACAGGGGCTGCCAGGTAGATGGATTACACATAATCCATCCGAATGCATTAATGTGATTCAATATAGGCTGCACTCACTTGAATGTTGTTTGCTGCTAGAAGCACACACTAGAAACCTTGGACACTTGGGCATCCAAAGAAAGATTGAAATTGAATAATATACCCATGTTGTAGCTGTAAGTGGACAGCACATCCCTGAAGGCCAGATAGAGATAATAGATAATTCAGGTTGCAGTGTCAGCCTTGCTAAGAAGAAGTTCAGTTTGAGTGGGATTAAATGTAAGGATATTGACAATCATCGGCCAATGAATGAATGAAAGACAGTTAGTTAGAGTAGATGGTTTGGCTGCTTCATGACTACCTGGGAAAGTTATGACGGCCCAAACATTAGCTGTGTGTTATTGGTGTGTGTGAGAAGTTGGCCTGGTATATGCTGTCCACTAATTATAGTGGGCACCCTGTACCAGTCCAAACAACCCCAAATTGGAGATAGGTTAAAGACAACCTTTATTGAAAGCTATCCTAGTGGTAGCTATGGAGAGCAGCCTTCAGGCTAAGTCTTGAAGTCTAAGTCTATAATCTCTTGAGTGACCAAATGAAAGAGGACCACACCAGGTATATATTTAAAATATATGTATTTAGTCTTAAACACACCCCTCTAGTCTCTTTATGAGGCTAGAGTTCGAAGTACATAAGTTACAAGTCAGTAATCAACAGTAATAGCACAAATACACGTTTGAGCCCCAGGGGCGTACCAAACCATATACCAATAAAGTGGTATAAGAACCACGACTGAGCTAGACACAGGGCCTAGAGCCTGTAGAAGTGCTTGGCCCTCAAGGAACCACCCAAGGTAGTGACACAGGGGACCCACGGGGGACGCGTGCAGTGTGAGAACACAGCCACGAGGCGCCGTTGACTTCTATGGGGGATGTCGCGGTTGGAGTTTTGAAGAAAAGGGACACTTAGAGGAGGACTTGGAGCAAACCCCTTTAGACCTAGGTTGTTCTAGAGTCTATACCCACGGGAGCACCGGAGTACTCGAGTTACCTCACCCAGGGAAGCCGGGTGCATAGGTGTCTTTCGGGGTCGGGTTTCGTCGTCGTTTTCAATGGCGATCTGCGGCAAAGTGCTGCTGGTGGCCAAGTCGAAAGTGTTCAGGTGGATCCAAGGGTGGATCGAAGATCTAAAGAACCTGACAGCAGAGGGGACAGAGTCTGGGTCACTAGCCAGTGACCAGGAAGGCGATGAGCCGATGCCCACCGATGTCGAGTGCTTCAGGTAGGTTGACGGTCGTCTTGACTCTTCAGCCATGAGGTCCAGGAGGCGTCGACGATGACCAGGAGCTGGATTCGAGCTTTCCCACGACGTTTGTCGCTTGCTGAGGTGTTGGCGACTGGATTGGACCCAACAAGCCTTGGCAACAGCAAGTCTCGTGGAAATGAAGAAAGGACGGTGATGCCGACCAGCAAGGTCTGGGGGACTCACCCAGCGAAGGTAAGTCGGGCCCGTCTGGAGCAACCAGGGAAACCCAAGCAGAAGAAGAGTTGCCTTCGGGAGGGCCCACTAGCCAACGGACTAGCGACCGCGAAGGAGCCTCAAGTGGACGCACTTGGAGCTGGCTCACGGGACACTCGTGGAGTGGGGGCCAGTGATCTTCGACGCAGTCGGTGCTGGAGGCGAGGGCTACTCGGAGCCCAAAGCACAACTTCGTGGGAGACCAGGAAGAGGATGCACTTGCAAAAGTTCTTGGTGCGCAGGGGTCACGGTTCCACATTACCCATGATAGCCACGGGCCTCAGCTTTGCTGGGGACTCAGGGCAGCCTCGGTGAAGTCTGGAAATCCACCTCTGGTGATGCAAAGGATTTGGCGTCCGGCGGGAGCTTCAGTGATGCAGACCGGACAATTGCTTCTTAGGTGCCTGCCAAGCAGGGGAGTCACTCCTTGAACCCAAGGGAGATTCTTCAGTCCTCTAATCTTAAAGTTGAGCGTCGAAGGTCCAGGATTCAGTGTCAGAGTTTCGTCCAGGGTAATCTAAAGTCCTAAGGACTGGGGTCCCATACTTATACTAAGTAAGGGGGTTGGACATTCTCTGGGGACCCACCTATGGGAGGGACAGGGAAGAGGGGTGGTTACACCCATTCCCTTTGTCCAGTTTCGCGCCAGAGCAGGGGCTGGAAGCCCCTGAACCGGTTTGAACTGGGGTATGCACAGGGACACCAAATGTGCCCCCAGTGCAGGACTTCAAAGCACTTTGAGAGTGCACCCACCCAGCCCCAATACACATCAGCCTGTCTGGGAGGTGGTTACACCTCCCTGCAACAGGAAACCTATTGTCCAGGCCTCCCCTGCCAGAGTTTCGGTCGGCAGCAGGAGGCCAGACTCGTGTCTGTGGCTGCAGCATCCATTTTGTGATGCCAGGGCTCTGTAAAGTTAATACCGGGTATGCCGGTTGGCACATGTCTCTCCCTCTAGAAGGGTGGAATGCTACCCCCATGCTACCCCCGCCGCCAGAACTGGAGGGGGGGGGGTAGTATTCCAAGATGTTTGACACCAAACACGACATGTTTCCGTGCAGCCATCCCAAAGTTAGCATTTAACGCGAGGTTATAATGCACTTAAGAGTATATGGTCAGGCAAACAGCATCAGAGGAGGTACTCCGAATGCTGCAGAGGGGCTCTACTCATGCAGGGGCACCCTCTCACATAAAAACCAAGCATTCTGCCTTCAGGATTGTCAAGGCCTGCCATAAGAGTGACTTATAGGTTTATATGTGTGTGCAATGGTAGTGATATAGGTAGCCTATACCACTGTAAGGGGTGCATGCACACCTTACCCAGGCTGCAGTAGCAGACCTGTGGTGTCATTTTGGAGGGCCATCCAGGGGTGGCACAATACATGCTTCAGCCCCTGGTAGGCCCCTGGGGTACCTATGCCCTGGGTACATAGTATACCATATACTAGGGACTTATAAGGGCACCCCAGAATCCAATCAGAGAAGTACCTAAGGTACTTGGAATCCATTTAGAGAGGAAGCAGCTAGGCTGGGGACCTGAATAGCAGGGCCCCAGCCAGACTAAAGTCAAAATACAGTGAAGCATCAGCAAAAAGTGGGGGTAACCATAAGAGGCAGATCCTACTCTCCTACACAACCCCCCCAAACGTAGGGACATTAAACTAACCTTGACCAGTTGAGTCTTCATGTTCTAAGTGGAAATATCTGGAGAGTCCATCTGCATTGGCATGGTTACTCCCAGGTCTATGTTCCACTGTATAGTCCATCCCCTGTAGGGAAATGGACCACCTCAAAAGTTTGGGGTTTTCACCCTTCATCTGTTTTAGCCATAAGAGGGGCTTGTGGTCTGTTTGAACAAGGAAGTGAGTGCCAAATAAGTATGGCCTCAGCTTCTTCAGAGCCCAAACCACAGCAAAGGCCTCCTCTCTATGGCTGACCAACGTTTCTCTCTAGGGGTCAGCCTTCTGCTTATGAAAGCTACTGGCTGATCCTGACCTTCATCATTCAATTGTGACAGTACAGCCCCTACCCCCAATTCAGATGCATCTGTTTGGACAATGAACTTCTTGGAGTAATCAGGACTCTGCAGAATGGGAGCAGTGCACATGGCCTGCTTCAGGTCATCAAATGCCTTTTGACAGCTAGCTGTCCACTGAACCTTCTTGGGCATTTTCTTGGAAGTTAAGTCATTCAGGGGTGTCACTATTGATCCATACCCCTTGACAAATCTCCTATAGTACCCAGTCAGGCCTAAAAAGGCTCTCACCTGAGTCTGGGTAGTTGGAGCAGTCCAGTCCATGATGGTCTGGATCTTGCTCTGCAATGGTTGAACCTGGCCTCCACCCACAAGGTGGCCCAGGTACACAACCTGACTCTGCCCTATCTGGCACTTTGTGGCCTTGATAGTGAGGCCTGCTTTCTGCAGGGCCTGCAAAACATTTCTGAGGTGGACCAGGTGATCCTCCCAGGTGGAGCTAAAGACAGCAATATCATCTAGATATGCTGCACTATAGGCTTCCAGACCTGTAAGGACTGTATTCACCAACCTCTGAAAAGTGGCAGGTGCATTCTTCAAACCAAAGGGCATTACCACAAATTGATAATGCCCACTAGGGGTTGAGAATGCTGTTTTTGGCTTTGCATCATCAGCTAGCCTGATCTGCCAGTAGCCAGCTGTTTGGTCAAATGTGCTGAGATACTTGGCTGAGGCCAAAGTGTCTATTAGCTCATCTGCCCTGGGTATTGGATGGGCATCAGTCCTAGTGACTGCATTGAGACCCCTGTAGTCCACACAAAACCTCATCTCTCTTTTCCCACCACTGGTGTGAGGTTTTGGCACAAGGACCACTGGACTAGCCCAAGGGCTATCTGAGGGTTCAATAACTCCCAAATCCAACATCTTCTGGACTTCTGTCCTGATACAGTCCCTGACATGGTCAGGTTGCCTATAAATCTTATTTTTAATAGGCAGACTGTCCCCAGTGTCCACTTCATGAGTGCACCAGGTGGTCTGACTTGGTGTCAGAGAGAATATATGCCTGAACTGATTGAGCACCTGTCTGCAATCAGTTTGCTGTTGGGCAGTGAGGCTGCCTGCCAAGACTACACCATCCACTGACCCATCATCAGGGTTCTGTGAGAGCAGGTCAGGGAGTGGGTCACTCTCTTCCTCCTGTCCCTCATCAGTAGCCATGAGCAAGCCCATGTCTGCCCTGTCCACATATGGTTTCAATCTGTTGACATGGAGAACCCTGTGGGGACTCCTGGGTGTTCCTAGGTCTACTAAATAGGTAACCTCACCCTTCTGTTCAACAATGGTATGGGGTCCACTCCATTTGTCTTGGAGAGCTGCTGGGGCCACTGGCTCCAACACCCACACCTTCTGTCCTGGCTGGTAAACAGTCAGTACAGCCTTTTGGTCATGCCAGGCTTTTTGGAGTTCCTGGCTAGCCTCGAGGTTTTTAGTTGCCTTTTTCATGTATTCAGCCATCCTGGAGCGGAGACCAAGTACATAGTCCACTATGTCTTGCTTTGGGGGCTTGAGAGGTAACTCCCATCCTTCCTTCACCAAGCACAATGGACCCCTGACAGGGTGACCAAACAAAAGTTCAAAAGGGCTGTAGCCAACCCCCTTTTGAGGCACCTCCCTGTATGCAAATAAAAGGCAGGGCAAGAGTATGTCCCATCTTCGCCTGAGCTTCTCTGGGAGCCCTTTAATCATGCCCTTCAAGGTTTTGTTGAATCTCTCAACTAAACCATTGCATTGTGGGTGATAGGGTGTGGTGAACTTGTAAGTCACTCCACACTCCTTCCACATTGCTTTCAAGTATCCAGACATAAAGTTTGCACCCCTGTCTGATACAACCTCCTTAGGGAAGCCCACTCTTGAGAAAATTCCCAGGAGGGCTCTTGCCACTACAGGTGCTGTAGTGGTCCTAAGGGAATAGCCTCTGGGTACCTGGTGGCATGATCCACCACCACCAGGATAAACCTGTGCCCAGATGCTGTTTGGGGATCCATGGGACCAACAATGTCAATCCCCACCCTTTCAAAGGGAACCCCCACCACAGGTAGTGGTATTAGGGGGCCTTTGTAGTGCCACCTGCCTTGCCACTGGCCTGGCAGGTTACACAGGAGCGACAAAACTCCTTGGTGTCTTCAGACATGTGGGGCCAGTGAAAGTGAGGGACAATTCTGTCCCAAGTCTTGTTCTGGCCCAGGTGACCTGCTAAAGGAATGTCATGGGCTAGGGTCAATAGGAAGCCCCTGAACTTCAGAGGTATAACCAACCTCCTGGTGGGACCAGGCTTGGGGTCTCTACACTCTGAGTACAAGAGTCCATCATCCCAATAAACTTTATGGGGACCACTAGCTTTCCCAGCAGCAGCTTGCTGTCTGAGGGGTTCAAGAGAGGGGCAGCTCCTGGCTCAGATCTGCCCTGGAAGGGCCCCCTGTCCCCAAGAACTCCACCTGATCAGGCTCAAGCTCCTCTGGGACAGTTCCTTCCTCAGGACTGAGATCATCTCCCTGAAGAGACTGATCTTCCTTCTGAGCCAAGGGGGAAGGCACTGCCTTTACCCTACTACTCCTCCTCTTGGATGGCACTTGGTCCATTGTTCCAGGATCCAAGGCCTGTTCAGTTTTAGACATTTTGCTCTGTGACCTGGTCACAGCAAACACATCTGCAGGGATGCCCAGCATTTCTGCATGGGTCCTGAGCTCCACTTCTGCCCAAGCTGAAGTTTCAAGATCATTGCCAAGCAAGCATTCAACTGGTAGGTCTGCACTTACCACAACCTTCTTAAGGCCAGTTACCCCTCCCCAGGAGAAGTTAACAACTGCCAGAGTATGGTCTGTTCTGACATTGCTAGCATTGGTCATTTGGTACATCTCACCAAGTATAATCTGCCCAGGGTTCACAAGATCTTGTGTCACCATGGTGACACTTGCTCCTGTGTCCCTAAATGCCAAAGTCTCTTTTCCATTTATTAAGGTCTGTTGTCTGTACTTGCCCAGATTACTGGGACTCACAGAGGAGGTCACATCCATGCCTCCATCACAGACTAGGACAGCCTGAGTGAGTTCTCTGACTAGGTCAGAGCTCATCTCCTTACCCAGGGTCAACCCTACTAAACCCTTTGCTTGGGTACTCCCACCACCAATTGTAACTTCACTAGGGGGAACAGGTGCCTTAGGGGCATTGGTGGGGGCTGGAACAGAGTCTTTGGACTTGGTGCAATCACTGGTCCAGTGTGTCTTTTGTTTACAGACTTTGCACCAGGGTTTCTTTTGGCCTTTCCCTTTGTTAGACTGTGAATCCCCACCTGAAGAAGATTTTTGGGGGCCTTGCGAAGACTTCTGGTCTTTACCCTTCTCCCCACCCTTATCAGAGTTTTTAGAATCTTGATTCTTAGGGTCACCACTTTGGTTCTGTACCTTCTGCCTCACCCTGGTTCTGACCCATTTGTCTGCCTTCTTTCCCAATTCTTGGGGAGAGGTCAGATCAGAGTCCACCAGGTACTGATGCAACAGCTGATTTTGACAGTTATTAAGAATCTGCTCCCTCATGATAAGATTGTACAATCCTGTGAAGTCACATACCTTACTGCCCATTAACCAACCTTCCAGAGCCTTAGCAGAACAATCAACAAAGTCCACCCAGTCCTGAGTCTGTGCTTTTTGGGTATCTCTGAACTTTAACCTGTATTGTTCAGTTGTTAGGCCAAACCCATCAATCAGAGCACTCTTCAAGACTTTGTAATTGTCAGCATCCTCTTCTCTAACAGTGAGGAGCTTATCTCTACCTTTGTCTGCAAAGGAGAGCCACAAGATTGCTGCCCACTGCTCCTGAGGGACCCTCTGTACTTTACAGGCCCTCTCCAGTGCAGAAATCCATTTGTGGATGTCATCCCCACTCTGGTAGGGAGGGACAATCTTGCTCAGGTTTCTATGGTCATAAGACATTTCCCTATCTCTGGGGAAACTGCTGCCACCATGGGACTCTAGTCCCAACTTTTTTCTCTGTCTATAGACATCTAGGGACTCCCTGTCTATAGCCAACTGCTGTTTTCTGAGCTCAAGCTGGGCTTGTTCATACTGAAGCAGTCTATTTCTCCTCTCATGGGAGGATTCCCTCCTATGAGAAGAGACAGAGGTCCCTATTGAGGTGTCAGAGTGGCTAGACTCCTGAGAAGGAGATCTAGGCCTTCTGGGCACACTCACAACTCTTCCTGGGGGGACAAAGGTGAGGTCATTCTGATCCTCCTCTTCATCCACAGGAATAGCTGGGTTTTCCAGGTCAAGGTCATTGTCACCTTCCTGGCCAGTTTCAGAGGGGGGGACCTGGGTGATGTCACCCCTGGTCCCTTCCTCATCTTCTGCCCCACCCTCTCTGTCTACCCCTTCAGGCCCTATGGGTCTTCTGAGATCATCTGACAGAAGCACCTCTCTGAGGTGTTGGGGGCTGGCACTTTGGCCTGTCTTCAGCTTCCTAGTACTGCACAATGCTCTCAATTCCAAGAATGGGAGATCATCATACTTGGAGGGAAGAAGCCCACTGGCTTCTGGCAAGGACCCACTGGTTCCTGGCCTTGAAGACATTACTAGTGAGGTGTGGTGTATGCACTACCTACTCTAGTGTGGCCTACTAAACTCTCTTGAGTTGTAGAAAGGGTGTGCTATCCCTTAACACACAACTCTAAGTTCAGTAGAACTTACTGTATCCTAAGCTTGATTTATATGTACCTAAGGTACCCTTAGTGGTTTTCAGTTGATCAATTCAATTGAGATTATCTGGTAAAACAATAGCAAGCTGGAATCCCACACGCTGCACACCAATGTGAGAAGTTGGCCTGGTATATGCTGTCCACTAATTATAGTGGGCACCCTGTACCAGTCCAAACAACCCCAAATTGGAGATAGGTTAAAGACAACCTTTATTGAAAGCTATCCTAGTGGTAGCTATGGAGAGCAGCCTTCAGGCTAAGTCTTGAAGGAATGTAAAGCAGCTTGTTTTACCAGTCTATAATCTCTTGAGTGACCAAATGAAAGAGGACCACACCAGGTATATATTTAAAATATATGTATTTAGTCTTAAACACACCCCTCTAGTCTCTTTATGAGGCTAGAGTTCGAAGTACATAAGTTACAAGTCAGTAATCAACAGTAATAGCACAAATACACGTTTGAGCCCTAGGGGCGTACCAAACCATATACCAATAAAGTGGTATAAGAACCACGACTGAGCTAGACACAGGGCCTAGAGCCTGTAGAAGTGCTTGGCCCTCAAGGAACCACCCAAGGTAGTGACACAGGGGACCCACGGGGGACGCGTGCAGTGTGAGAACACAGCCGCGAGCCGCCGTTGACTTCTATGGGGGATGTCGCGGTTGGAGTTTTGAAGAAAAGGGACACTTAGAGGAGGACTTGGAGCAAACCCTTTAGACCTAGGTTGTTCTAGAGTCTATACCCACGGGAGCACCGGAGTACTCGAGTTACCTCACCCAGGGAAGCCGGGTGCATAGGTGTCTTTCGGGGTCGGGTTTCGTCGTCGTTTTCAATGGCGATCTGCGGCAAAGTGCTGCTGGCGGCCAAGTCGAAAGTGTTCGGGTGGATCCAAGGGTGGATCGAAGATCTGAAGAACCTGAAAGCAGAGGGGACAGAGTCTGGGTCACTAGCCAGTGACCAGGAAGGCGATGAGCCGATGCCCACCGATGTCGAGTGCTTCAGGTAGGTTGACGGTCGTCTTGACTCTTCAGCCACGAGGTCCAGGAGGCATCGACGACAACCAGGAGCTGGATTCGAGCTGTCCCACGACGTCTGTCGCTTGCTGAGGTGTCGGCGACCGGATTGTACCCAACAAGCCTTGGCAACAGCAAGTCTCGTGGAAATGAAGAAAGGACGGTGATGCAGACCAGCAAGGTCTGGGGGACTCACCCAGCAAGGGTAAGTCGGGGCCCGTCTGGAGCAACCAGGGAAGCCCAAGCAGAAGAAGAGTTGCCTTCGGGAGGGCCCACTAGCCAACGGACTAGCGACCGCGAAGGAGCCTCAAGTGGACGCACTTGGAGCTGGCTCACGGGACACTCGTGGAGTGGGGGCCAGTGATCTTCGGTGCAGTCGGTGCTGGAGGCGAGGGCTACTCGGAGCCCAAAGCACAACTTCGTGGGAGACCAGGAAGAGGATGCACTTGCAAAAGTTCTCGGTGCCCAGGGGTCACAGTTCCACATTACCCACGATAGCCACGGGCCTCAGCTTTGCTGGGGACTCAGGGCAGCCTCGGTGAAGTCTGGAAATCCACCTCTGGTGATGCATAGGCTTCGGCGTCCGGCGGGAGCTTCAGTGATGCAGACCGGACAATTGCTTCTTAGGTGCCTGCCAAGCAGGGGAGTCACTCCTTGACCCCAAGGGAGATTCTTCAGTCCTCTAATCTTAAAGTAGAGCGTCGAAGGTCCAGGATTCAGTGTCAGAGTTTCGTCCAGGGTAATTTAAAGTCCTAAGGACTGGGGTCCCATACTTATAATAAGTAAGGGGGTTGGACATTCTCTGGGGACCCACCTATGGGAGGGTCAGGGAAGAGGGGTGGTTACACCCATTCCCTTTGTCCAGTTTCGCGCCGGAGCAGGGGCTGGAAGCCCCTGAACCGGTTTGAACTGGGGTATGCACAGGGACACCAAATGTGCCCCCAGTGCAGGACTTCAAAGCACTTTGAGAGTGCACCCACCCAGCCCCAATACACATCAGCCTGTCTGGGAGGTGGTTACACCTCCCTGCAACAGGAAACCTATTGTCCAGGCCTCCCCTGCCAGAGTTTCGGTCGGCAGCAGGAGGTCAGACTCGTGTCTGTGGCTGCAGCATCCATTTTGTGATGCCAGGGCTCTGTAAAGTTAATACCGGGTATGCCGGTTGGCACATGTCTCTCCCTCTAGAAGGGTGGAATGCTACCCCCGCCGCCAGAACTGGCGGGGGGGAGGGTAGTATTCCAAGATGTTTGACACCAAACACAACATGTTTCCGTGCAGCCATCCCAAAGTTAGCATTTAACGCGAGGTTATAATGCACTTAAGTGTATATGGTCAGGCTGCACTGCAAACAGCATCAGAGGAGGTACTCCGAATGCTGCAGAGGGGCTCTGCTCATGCAGGGGCACCCTCTCACATAAAAACCAAGCACTCTGCCTTCAGGATTGTCAAGGCCTGCCATAAGAGTGACTTATAGGTTTATATGTGTGTGCAATGGTAGTGATATAGGTAGCCTATACCACTGTAAGGGGTGCATGCACCACCTTACCCAGGCTGCAGTAGCAGACCTGTGGTGTCATTTTGGAGGGCCTTCCAGGGGTGGCACAATACATGCTTCAGCCCCTGGTAGGCCCCTGGGGTACCTATGCCCTGGGTACATAGTATACCATATACTAGGGACTTATAAGGGCACCCCAGAATCCAATCAGAGAAGTACCTAAGGTACTCGGAATCCATTTAGAGAGGAAGCAGCTAGGCTGGGGACCTGAATAGCAGGGCCCCAGCCAGACTAAAGTCAAAATACAGTGAAGCATCAGCAAAAAGTGGGGGTAACCATAAGAGGCAGATCCTACTCTCCTACAGTGTGCATTTAAAAGTAGACCCCTGCAAGATAGGAACGTTTTTCAGGGCTGCATGCGGATGATAAATGTGAAAGTGTGCCTTATATATACCTTTGGGACACTGCAGCTAATCTTGTTGGGCTTGGAGTTGAATGGAGTTACTGTGACCAACTGTTTCCTCTACAACAGTAATTATTTTAACCAGCCCAGGCAGTGCTGTGGAACCCACCCTCAATCAGTCAAATACAAGGATGGCATGGTGGGCAGTGTCGAACGTTGCATCTAGATCTAATAATATTAGTGAACCAATACCACTTTTTTATTTTTTAAAGTTTTATATAGCACAGATTTGGCTCAAGTGCTTTAGGGAACTTTATATGAGCACTGGATTACATCACACAAGGTCAGATTAATTTTGTAGACATGGGAGATTCAGTGATTTGCCCAGAATTACAGGATGCTGAGCCGACACCAGGATATGAACCTGGTTCACAGTTCAAAGGTCAGCAGATCTGACCATTTTGGCCACATCTCCTCCCTTTCCATCCACCAGCTTCCTTAAGTCAATCACACCCAAAAGTGGAACAATTTTGGTAGCTACCTAAAGCAGGAGGCCACTTGGAAGAGACCAGAAATCTAGTAGCTTCAGCAGATTGTTGTAATCACATGAAATTGGTTTCTTGGGTAGTTTCTCACGATTTGGGGGTAATGATATCATGCACAAATTACTCCTATCATTTGGGCTTAGTGATTGCTAATGTAGTGGTTGTTTAGCTATGGTTGTTGTCCAGTCTTTAGGTACATAACCCATACTCAGGGAGCTGTTAATCAGAACAAGCAGCTCTTGTGTCATGTTCACGTGCGTTTAATGATTTATAGTAATGATTTTGCATTTAGTTGGAAGGCAGATTTTGCGTTTTTGTTCATCTGCAATGTTGATTTTCAAATATATATATATTTTTTTCTTTTTAAACAAATTTAGATCTGTTTAAATGTTAGGAAGCTCCATCATCTTAATCATGCTTCCATGTTATTTCCTGTGTGTGCTGATGTAGTCAGCAGGCTTTGACTTCATTTGAACTTTGGGGTTTTCATTCTGGCCCTCTTTCCCGTTGAACAATGTGAGAGGTCACCAAATAAGGTGATTAGGAGGTGCATTGGGATATCATAAACACATATTTGGAGCTTTAAACATTGTTGGGCCCTAAAATGCCAGATTGTGAAATAAAGTGCTCTGATAAATGCTTACAACTACACACTGACCAAAACATGTTGATGCTCATTACATAGAAGAAAAATAATTTTGGTCAAAGCCAGACTACCTTACTTGTTTTGTTTAAGCTATCCTACTAGCAAAGTACAGGTTTTTATCTTCTCATTACTTGACTTGCACAACATCAGTTTACAACTAACAGTTCCACGTACTAATGCTCTCTTAGTGAAATTATTCATCTGTCATTTATAAGAACTGAAGGTCAGCATTTTCCAATTGAGATGTGCTTTCAGCCTCGTTCAGTATAGGATTCTTTAAACGTGTGTTTCAAAGCTACATTCAATTGACAGATTCATAAAATGAGATGTATAAAATAAAAAAGCAAGATTTATTTTTGAAGTGACCACTTCCTTTTCAGCGCTTACGATGATTCATTAATAATGGTTCAGCCCGAATCAATATGAGTTCAACAAAGAGGGATAGAAGAAATAATAGAATGTAATTGGGGCTGAGGGAAAAATTGCACGGCTCGTGGAACCATTGAGTATATATAGATAGTGGTACAATCTGTTAATCATTTGTTACAGTAGGGAAATCAACCGAAAACAGTCGCATGGTAAGTTTGGTGAAGGGAGCTGGTGATATTTGATTCCTATCAAAAGCAGATATTTACCAAAGGACTATTGTTTAGGATATCTGCAAAGAATCTCCCTGCAGTTCTAAATTTCCAAATTTACTCAAGCGGTTCTATTAATTTGTAAATAGTTATAAACCACCTATAAAATTATTGTTCACACATTCGATTATTATAGGAAATAAAGTGGTTTGGAAAATCTTCCCCACCATAATCCAACCTTATTCTATTGTACCATAAGAAGACCTGCTCTTCGATTTTAGATTGAAGCCATTTCATGTGGGTGTGGAAACGTATACATGGCCTCTAGGCCAGTTACAATTATATCTATTTTATCGAATGGCATCTTTGAACTGAAAAAGATCTGATAACATGAAAAACATGTCTTCCCTTTTCTCACATTTTAGACTATGTGACCAGATATGACTGCCCATAACACTGACTGATGATGTAAACCATTTTGTAGAAAATATGTAATCTTTACAACTGCCTAGGGCATTAGCTAGATGAAATGGGGGTTGTGCTTTAAGCCGCCATTTTAATCCTTACTTGGTTTCACATTGGCCTGAAGGAACTTTTTAAATCTATTTAATAGTAGCCAGGTCATTAGCTACCTTGACATGTTGGGAGATTTGTGGCTTGCTAAAGTACAATTGAAACGTCTGTCAGATCCCCTGCTTCATCTCTTTTGTTTGCTCAACAACCACAATGTTTAATGTTTAATGCAATTTAACATGGTGTGTTAATTCCATGGACAATACTTGAAAAGGTTTGTAATCTTAACATTAAATTATATAAAATCTTACCAATAAATAATTTACATTTTTAGTCATTCTTTCGCATGGTCCTGCATTGAGTAACAGTAGCATAAAAACGACCAAGGGGATGGAAAGAAGAGTGTAGGGAGGCAAAAGTGGAATGAAAAGAACCAAGACACAAGAGAGTTTGACACAGGTGAAGATGCTGTCAGTTAATTCGACAGACAGCTCTTTAAGTTTTTCTTCTGAATCAGAGAAGGTCGTGTTCGTCTTGCAGGGCTGCAAGTAGGGAGCCAGTAACAAGAAGCTTTGGCCACCTCCTCTCTGATGGTTGAATCTAAGGATTTCTATGACGGGTTGTGTTTGATATCCTGAGTGGACTGTGATTCTGGACTTAGAGCAAGAAGAGCTGTTATCGTGAAAAAGTAAATGCTAGATATAGTGGAATCTTACTATAGTACAGGTTTCACACCCCACCAGAGAACTCTTTAAGTGCTTATCAAACAGGGTCAAGTATCTTTAGGCTGAAAATAAGTCTTGCTGTTTTGTTATGAGTAGTTTTGAAGTTGCTAGTTAGGGCGGCAGGTAAACTGAAGTAAAGGGAGTTGGCGTAGCTGATCTTGGACAGAGTGACATCCTGATTTGGGTGCTTTCGAGATAAAAAGGCAGCAGTGGTCTGAGATTTCTCAGCAGAAAGAGGTTGCTGTTGTATAATTTATCCAGATTGTCTATGTCATTACAAGAATTTCTGGTGTGTGGTGGTGTTATACTGACCATTGCTATTCTTTTTAATCATTTAGATCAATACACCTTAATTTGAAGCTGCCCCAGGAGTGGGACATGATTGGTATGCATTCGGCTATCATGTAGATGTTCATGTAGTACACAAAGTGCTGGGACCACTCAGAGGCTGGGTACAGGTGGAGTTGTGACTGGCACTGGGCCGAAACGCCTCAAGAGAAATTATTAAAGATGTTGACATTTGGAGCAAAAAATAACTGAATATTCTGAGCGGTTGGATATAGTCCATTGTTATTTTAATAAAAAAACAACACAAAGAATTTCCACCTGCCCCTTCACACAGTATATGATGATAGCATATGGTCTATAGTAATTGCAGGGGCCCTATACATAAACCAACACAGCAACAGATAGTTTATTTATGCTGTATTTCCGTACCGATGGATCACATCATCCGCCGTTAAGGGTCCAGATTCCCATGGGGGTAAGCAAGATTTCCCTGTGTGGGCTCCAACACATCCAAATTTTATGATATTTCTGTGAGCAGCATCTAGCTAAATAAATAGGTATCTCAAGACTCATGCATTAATCAAGTCCTCTATTCCATCATTCCAGTGTAGGAGTGTCTGTTACCCTCCACAGACGAGCAACGTCTCATTTGCAACCATAGCAAAGCCATCTTATAATATATCTTATTGTTGATTCAATATTAGTGAAATTAGTGCATAGACCTTTCCTCAAATTTAAATATTAGATTTGAAGGATCTAATAAGACTGCAGAGAATAATTAAAGCAGGTATAGGTGGAATATGTAATTTGGAAATTCTGACTGTGAGCCTTTTCAAGAGACAGTCCTGGAATAGAAGCAGTTTTGTTGTACAAACTGTATATGATGTCCAATCCCTGAATCTTTCTGTTTAGACAGATTATTCCTCAGCTTTTACACAGTGGTGGTTTGTTTGTAACAGGAATTTAAGCCTAGGTACTTGTGAGTTTGAGGGACTACAAAATTTCCCCTATTTCATTTGCAATCTTTTAGAACTAAGGGTCTGATTTAGATTTCGGCGGAGGGGTTACTCAGTCACAAAGTTGACGGATATCCTGCCTGCCGAAATATAAATCCCATAATGTCCTATGGGATTTATATTTCGATGGAGGGGATGTAGTAACCTGTCCGCTGAAATCTAAACCAGGCCCTAAATTGTTATTGTGCAATTCTGAGACAGTTTAAATCATTTTCATGGAACTGGTTTATAGTGAAAGAATTATATGCTATAGAACTGACTACATTTAATAATGTATTTGTCTCAAAGCATCCATCATGCTTCTATGTTTGGTGTTAGTGTCGCGATTGGTAAGTTTGCAACAGCTTCCATGAGTATTCCCGGTGGAGTCCCCTCGGGATCAGGGTCATGATGAGCACTTTAAATATTTTATGGATTTGGAATCGATACAATATAGGCACAAAATATATAACCGATCTATCGATTCTCAATATTGCATAAAGTCTGATGCCTGCAGGAAGTTTGTCACTCTGGGAACCACCTAAATATTTTCATGGGTTGGTATAGCCAAGAAGTTTTATGCACTCGTGAGTAAGTGGCTACCCGACTACACCCTGATTTATTTACACCTGTTTCACTAGCACCACGAGGCAGTAATTTACAGGGAGAGCAATATTTTTGCAATTTTGAAAGAGGCCAACGCAAAAATAATTTTTTTTTTAACAACTACTCTTTTCTTAGTTTTCTGACTTTTTGATACTTGGAATTTTTTTCAAGACATAGGCATTACACTTCTACACTGGGCACAGATTTCGAGGAATGCACCTGGAAACAATTTCTATATGATCATTTTCAGCCAATAACAATCCTGTGTTGAAATTCAGTTTGATAGAGTTCAATTTAGATTCAGAAATATCCATAAACACAAATGTATTACAATGCAGATTACAGTACAAAAGGAATAAATTAAGAAACAGCGAAAAATAGATGATAATACTATTTTTAATATCGCTAAACAACCTTTCAGTTAGCAGAGTTTATAATATACTTTCTGGCAGACTAGGTATGTAACACTAAAAAAGCATTAAATAATCCACAAACCTTGTACCCAAAAAATAATCTCAAATCAATGCCTTTGTAAACACAGGAGCAGCAAATATCCAAGTAAAAGTTGCTTGTAAACAGCATTGCGCCAAAACATGTACGGATCCTATGTTTATGGTCCAGTTTTATAATGTGGAATATATAGGGCAAGATGCGAAAAGCAGTTACCATTCTATACAACATATTTATCAGTCAGTTGTCCACTTCATCTAAGCAAATATTATAAACCCAACACCTCTTGTTTACCTAAATATCTGGACATTGGTTATTCAGAAAACAGCTTAGGCAAACAACTCTTTTCAGATATTCATTGCAGTAAATTCTACATAAAAGTGTCTGGTAATGCCTATCAACATTAGGATGACTTCACCCAGAACATATATAAGTTGCACTCGGAGCCTTTAAAATGCCTGACATCATCATAACCCAGACCTGAACTACTTCATTTTTTAGGATGAAAAACAATAATATTAAAATTTATGTTGGAGCCATGCCCTTTCATTCTTGCACTGTCTGGTTGGAGAAAAAGACATTTGTGCCTGATTGGTGCATCATGTCTCTGTACAATTGAAGCATACAGATGAAAAATGTATTTCAGGTGTAATATCGACGATGCGGCTGAAGTGTGTGCAGCTCTGGATATCATTTCACTGAAAGTTTGCTTTATGTGCATATAGGGTATATTTGACATGAACAGTAACATTAAAAAAGTGGGGTAGTAAATGTTGCTATTCGATATGGATCACTTGGGGTCTAAATCTTTTTTATTAGGTTTCTGGTTCCTCTGAATAGCATACAAATAATGGAAGATCCAGAATTTAATTCAATCAAAATTTAAAATCTAAAATAAGCAGGATATATGCAACTTTCTAGTATACATAATCAACATTTGTTCCACAACTTCATTAATCAGGTATTCAGAGCACCCCTACGTAAAAAAAAAAATAGGTACTCCGAGCTGTCGGTTTACATCCTATAATTTTTTTACTGCATTTTTCCACAACCTTTTTAATCAAATCGCTGTTGAATGGAATTAACCCTATTAAAGATAAGCGGATCATTTTCAATTAGGGAATGAAACAATGTGTCATGCTAGCCTGATTGGCTTTACTTGCAAAATAAGATCATCATGCTAATGAATTTAGAGTGATATCGCCTCTCTCAGTGAGGGAAGAAAGGGACAGCATAGAGATGTAAACAATCTACAGCTGTGGGCGTCCGCCGCCTAGCCTTCTCAACACTCTGGATCCATCTTGGAAAAAATGTGGATTCGACAAAAACTCCTTCCTCTGACATAACATCATTGCTTAAAGAAAATAAGCTTTTTGTTTTAGGCTATCCTATCTGTAGACACACAAAGTAGGTAAGTAGATAGGAGATGTTTCCATCATGTTCAAAGATTGAAGTCCATTTTTCGATAATTGTCCCCAAAATGTGTTGCTTTGCTGCCGGCTGTTGCCCACTGACTCTTTCACCGCCAAGTGCTTTTCACAACCAATTCCCAACCATTTCTCCTCACTTCTCACCATTATCTTGCCCAGGAATGTATGTATTTATATTCCCATCTAGGGTCATGGTCTGCCAAGCAACATATTTATTCTATGTGCTTGTTACAACTATTAGCATAGAATAGTGCTGGACTTATCTCTGCTTCAAGTTCAACACAGTCAAAATACTTTCCACCCATCGTTAAGTTCTTACAATATGCCACTGTAATTCCGCTTGCCTATCAAAAGAGCAATATTTCATTGTTCACACATTCTCAAAGGATAAGCATATCCATGACATTATTGTACTGTGACGGTCAATTTCCGCGAATCCTCCTGGGTGCCATCTGATGCAATGTGATGACACTTGCAAACGTGTCGGAGTTTGCACAGTGAGGAATGATTACAGTTCCCTGGCAGTTTTCCACTGACAGTTTCAGAAGGTCAAACTTGCCAGAATGTATCATGGAAAATTTGTAGCAAAAAGGAAAAACATACAGATGTCAGTGGGATAAATACTGAAGCTGCATTATAGCCCTCTATTTACGCTCAAAATGCAGATGAGAGGTATTTAAATATAAATAAATCACTACAGGATATTTGATTTTACTGAGCGGGATAAATACATCCCCTAGTCTGAGATACTTTGAGTCAGGGCCTCATTTCCTAGTTCAAGTGTTCCTGTTGACTGAGTTGTGACTTTGCTGGAAACAGGTGTCCGAAGTCAAATGGAAAACAGCTGAATATGGCCACAGAAACAAAGATACACCCTGCATGTCACTTCACATGTTATCCAAGGCATTAATTTGGGACAGACAGACACACACGCACCAGTGACGTAGCTAGACCTTTGACTGCCTGGGGTGGTCCCTGCATTTGCCGCACGGCGGCAGCCACATTGAAGAGCGGGGAGTATGGGTGTGTGACTGCTGGCGATTGCTGCCCAGAGACGGCAGGTAAGAGCTGGGGGAAGGCCGGCGCCCCCAAAACTCATGCCACCCGGGGCGGACCGCCCCTCCGCTTCCCCCTTGCTACTCCACTGACACACACCCCTTCCCCCACATATATTACTTGGCTTCCTTTATGTTTTAGTTGTTGGATCCAAGAAGAATATCCTGAATGTGGCCTTCGTAACATGCCACTTTGCACTTAGAGGATGTATTTTACAGTGTTAAGTTATCTAGTTCTATTTTGGCCATTTTGGCCATTACCATATATGGTTCATGGCACATTCCACAACTGTTCTGTAACTGAAATCCGCAATGAAAAATTAGCTGGTGTCCAAAAACGGTGGAGCCTGGCTTTGCAGTGACCATGCAGTTAATAATAATATTTGTAGCAGTCTAAAACTGACCCCATCCTGTGCAGCATCACTATCAAAGCACTGTGACCCTACCATGCATTAGCTACGTTAACAGCTGTCTGCTTGGATGAATGCTCGGTGCTTCTAGATAGCACACAATGCAAACTAATTTCTGACCCTAAAGTGTTAATTACTAGCCATCTCAAAGGTACCCATTTGTCTAGGATTTGCCAAATGATCCCATGTCGCTGACAAACCGTGCATCCAGTCTACAGGAGTCTGCATTTTATTAGCAGGTGACATACAGCTGTTTGCACCAATGGCATAACTCACTGAGCTGTTTTAACAGGCTTGGAGGTTGTGACCTACGGGTTATGCAATGATATCCGCATTAATGCAATCAACCGCTCAGCTATCTAACTAACATGCAGGTTAGTTACAGTTCTTGCAGTCGATAAATTAGCACTCAAAGCAATATTACAATTACTCAAACTTGTAATCAACAGATGACTCTCAGATCTCGGCGGTAAGTTTTTCAACCACCCGATCAGTGATAGCGAGGGACTTGCTGGGTACACATAGATGCATTAACTCCCTAAGCTGTCGTAAAATGCAGCCTTTTTCCGACCAATAACGTAAGAGAGAACAGCTTTATTTTCTCATGTTTTTGTCAAGTTCTTGCAGGGCAGAGTTTGTAAAAATAATGCATAGGTACTGTCAGACCATAGGCTGACTGTCCTTGACATTGTTTCTATTTACTCAACCTACATTACTCTTTGCTGCCGTTCCTAACTCCACCCTTTTTGGCCCCACTATCAAACTGTGGGGTTACAGACAAAACATTTTCCATTTATAACACGGTGGAGAAGCCGATACCACGCCTTCTGCTGCTGCTTTGTGCAGTAGATTTCTTCCATTGTCATACATTATCAGTGCTATTTACAGTGCCTTATTGTAAAAAAAAAAAAATGATTTATATATATGTGCGGACATGGCCCGAAGGCATCAGAGCGCTTTACAGCAGTAGCATGATACAAGGGTACAGCAAGTTACAGTTACAATAATTACGTTCAGACATATATCATCGGTAGCTGTGAGCAGGACAAATGCAGCCATTGGACAAGGGACGTACATGGTTCCAGCATTGATTACGATGGTGGGGACACGCAATGAAGGTAGTTCGTCTAATGGATAGAGTACTTGGGTATGGTCAAGGGTGATTAACCCAGGTGTCTGTCAAATAGGAGGAGCTTGAGGTCCTTTTTGAAGGTGGCTATGCAGCTTGTTAGGCGAAAGGAAGGCTCTCTGTTCCCTGGCATTGACTTTTAGATCATCATTACTACCATGTTTCTTCCTCTGTTTCCCTCGCCTTCTGGTGTGCATACATCTAGGCATTATTTCTGCCATTCTGGGGCCACCCCTGGTTACTACATAGAACTCTACAATCTTTACCTCTTTATGCACTGGTGTTTGACGCACACAGTTGTCAAATATGTTAACTGATTAGGCAAAATGGTTAGTATAGCTTAGAAAAAGGTATATGCAGTGAGAAGATGTTTAGCAGTCCCTCACCGCCCAATGTTCAGAAACATCAGCAGTCCATGCCAAAGAAACAGAGGAACCATGTAAAAAGATATGTTTCCTAAAGCTAGTGTTTGGGTAACATTTAAGCTTAGGGTTAGATTTAGGGTTAGATTTAGGATTAGGGTAGTTCTAGGACCTCATTTAGAGTTCAGGAGAGCTTCAGTTCCAACCTAAATCAATTGAGCTCCCACACTGCCAGACTTGCAGTTCTCTCATCTTATTTAGAAGTGGGGGAACTGCTAAGTTTCCAGTGATGAAGCCTTGGGCCATGCACCACAGGGCTGCCTGTGTATGAATATCAGAAGGCCAGCACTATTTCTCCTGCACGTGTCTTCCATGCATGGCTTGGGGGTCCCAGGCTGGAAAAAATGCATGGGTTTGCTGAGCAGGGGGAAAACAAACCGTGTAGGAGACATATTTGTCTTGTTTTACAGAACATAATGCTCATAGTGCTGTCAGGGCATCCTGCCAGGCCTCCCACCCTTGACAAATGTCCTCCCACTGGGCAGAAGCAATTTTGCCAAAATGATACCCACAAAACTGGTGTGGAGACCCTTATGCAAGTGTATTGGAAACCCTGGGGGGTGAAAATACCTTCCACACTGGATTTATTGGGAGTCGAAGGCATGTGTGAAGGTTTTCATGTTAGAGGGATCAATGAAACCACGGGTAAAGGCACACGATTCACACACAAAACACACGATTATTAGTATACTAATTCAATTGTTTATCAGAGAACAGGAAGTCAAAGCCCAATACTAGTACTTTAGTAGTTAGATCATGACAACATAATGGTCGATGTGTTAATAAGTTGTACATAGGTCATGTGACAGATTGCCCAATATAATTGATTGCCTATGCAAATCGGTGTGTTCTGTACCATGATTAGGAATTCCATATGTAGATGATATTTTAACTTTTATTAACATACATGTTAAAATGCTACCTTAGACATATAAGTTCAAAAAGAGCCAGAAGTCTGTTTTGCCAGATATGGGGTCATATTCAAGATTTTTGTCAGGAATTAAATATGTAACATAAGTGCTACCCCAACAGAATAGACAGACATAGAAGCATGTCTGTTAGAATGAGAGTACAAGGTTGTTGTTTATTAGTAGATGTTCAGTTGTCATGTAACTGGTTATGTCCGTTGAAAAGACAGTCAGTCACTCATGGACCTCTTCCAACAGGGTAGGAAGACAGATCTCTGTTTGAGAAGCCGCTAGCATCTAACCAAGCATACACATCATTAACAAGTTTATCAATGCAATGTAGGTCTAGTTCTGACAGACTTCTATATGGACTGTAAATGATGCTGTGATCTGTACATGATGGGTGGATTGATTGTACATGGTAATGGCGTAACATCTCACACATGATCGTTTCATGTTACTGAAGAATGGCCCCATCAATAGGTCCCATCACATCAGGGAAGATTGCACCAACCTAACCACACAAGAAGACACCCAGCACAGCAGGTAAGAGTGAGCCAATGCTACCACTAAAGATGACAACCAGCATAGTAAGGAAGAGAGTCCCAACACTACCACTAAGTAGAGTGTGCATCAAAGCAGGAAAGTGGAAAGAGTGAGCCTACCCACATGCCCAAGGAAATGCATGTCATTTCAGGTATGAAAGTTGCCATCAAGTGTGAAAGATACTGGAGGCAGTACTGCCAACAACATCACTTCAAGCCATGCAGCTGTATGTGGCCATCCACAACGTTGACATATTCACGCTTGAATCATCGACAACAGTGCACACATACAGCCACGGCATCAACGACATTCACCAGCAGCACATCCATGACAACCAACACAACAATAACAACCTCTGCATTGACTGTCAGTCAAAACTCCATGGGTTCAATTGAAAGTAACACTCTGGGCTCTGTTGATATCAGCAAGGAGGTTGAAGCACTAATGCAATCCAAAGCTCTATTTCTATTGTAGACTGTGAGGCTGTAACAGAGGAGACAATGATTGCTTCTGATTCATATAGGGAACGGAAATCACGTCATCTGACAAAGAAAGACAATTATAGCAATTCCACTTTCGCATTATGGTCCATAATAACTGCATTATAATTTAGCATGTAGGAATGCTGCTTCACGTCATTCATAAAACCACACTTAAAATGCACTGCTCTCCAGCATTTGTTGTTTACATGAACTTGAGCATCGTCATTGTCCCTGCCCATATTGACTTTTCTGGTCTGGTCAACTGTAATACAAGTTCATTTGGACAGAGGGATGACAGTCCATGTCTTTATCTGCACCTACTTCAAATCCTTGATTTCTCTGTTTCCAATTTATGCTTTACTCTTAGAAGCTTATACTGGTTTCCCTTTATAGAATTTCCAATTCCCACCTTTTGGTTTACCTCAGTAAGGCCCCCTAGCCGTGCCTTGGAACTAGTCATAATGTAAGGTTCCTCAAAATGAGTATATGACATTTTACAATGAAAAATGCACTACCATTTCCAAGTGAAAAGACAAAAATCCTCCGACTTGCAGGGAAAATAATCCCTTGTTGGTATTAGCACTTTGTATTGTCTCATTGGTGGTTGCAATATATCAGGCTGGATGAATTTCTTCCTCTGCAGTACTGGTAGTAAGTAATAAATAAGTATGTTCATTTGCATAGTTAATAAAAACCAATGCAATGCAAAGAACATCAAGTTAAAACAATTCTGCATACGAAATTTAAAAGAATATTTCATAATTTACATCTTTTTTAAAACCAATACTGCAACTTAATAGACATTCTCCTGACCAAACAGTTTTTGATTCAGAGTTCAATGAAAGGGCTTCTAAGAGCATACATTTTATTTATTTTTTTAAATGATAGAACTGCAGTTTTACTTGGATGCTGTCCTGTGATTGGGTTATGGCTATGGTGCTGGCATTTTCTTTTCCACCAACCTCAGGAATTTCACCAGGCAGCAGTTCAACAGTGGGTCATTAGGTGCAAAGCAGGCCAGCACTGCTTGTCTTCTAGAGTGTACCCCTCGCTCGCTGATTGAAATGGCGTTTTAGCACTTGTTTTTGTTCTTCCAACAGTTCTTTACTAGTACATAACAGGTGCAGCAGATCTTCTGGCGCTGAGCCGCATAAGCGGCAGGAAGAGCCCGCCTTCTCCTTTATCCAGTGCGGGAGATGCTGAATGCAGGGTAACAGACCTAGGGGTCCATTACGATAACCGGCGGTAAAAAAAACGCCAACCGCCATAGCCTGAAAATACCGCCCGCCTGCAACATTGAAATACCGAACGAGCAATTATGAAGACGCTAAGCAACCACCGCCCGCAGCGGAAAAAAATAACAGAATACCGCCCGTCCATGTCAGAGTCCAAGACAATCCGTCCGCCACGGACGCAATACCGCCCGAAAAAGCCAAATACGACCGCGCGGACGGACTACACACCGGCCGTCAAATTATGATCCCCCCGACATGAGGGCGGGAAACCAATACATTTCCCGCCCGCAACGGTGAACAACAGAAATGAATAACTGACAAGGCGCAAGGCCTGGCGGCCACGTCCGTGCACGGAAATCAGTGGCGGCACAAACAAATACACACAACACGGCCAACAAGTCCACACAGTCAATGACGCCAAAATACCCAGACACAGAACCCATCCCAAAGACACATCCCCCTGCCAAAAAATATAATTAGAATAAATCCCAGGACACCACGCCCAACACACCTGAAAACGATAGACCATCATGACACACCCACATAGGTGAGTACAAAAGCAGCCCCCTCACAGACCACAAACCCTTGCACCACGAAAAAGCCAACACCACAGCAGAGAACACGGAGAGCCACAGAGGAAAGCAGTATACCACACGGACACACACATCACATCCATCACCACAACCACCACCACCACCACCTAAACACCGGCACCACAAACCCCCTGCACATCACACACCAAACACACCACACCAGCACCACAAAAACTACACTACGCACCATGGCAACACAACGAATGCCCAAGTTCACTGCCACAGAGTTGACGGTCATGGTCGACGAGGTCATCAAGGTGTACCCACAAATCTATGGGAACCAGGTCCAACAGACACCAGTATCCACCAGAAACAGGATGTGGAAAAGGATCGTAGACCAGGTGAATGCAGTTGGGAACGTGCCACGCAACCGGGGGAAATAACCAAGAGGTGCCAGGACATGAAAAGCGTGGTCAGGAAGAAGGAGGCCAAGAACCGTGAGCTGGCTGACAGGACTGGCAGCGGAACTCCCGCGCCATTCAAGACCTTCAAGGCGTGGGAGGAGAAGGTGCGAGGCATACTACATCCGGAGAGTCTCATCGGAATACCAGGGGAGTGGAGGCTGGTAAGTACAAACAAATGTATACCAGCACACCGCCATGTACAGTCATGCACTTACACAATGCCATAGCTCCGAGGGCCGAACACCCCCATGTCCAGTACACAATTCACAAGACATCCCTCACATATGCAACAGACACTCACACACACTCAGCCCATAGGCACCAACAAACAAAACCATGGGGGCATGTGTACAGTCAGCCAGCACCACAACTCCCACTAGCTCCCCTTGTACCCCAGATGCGCCGGAAGGAGCGCTCCCCACACCCACACCCATGTGGCAGCCATAGCTGCACAAACCAACAAGTAACAGTTAAGCAGCCTTACCACAAGGCCCGTGTATCGGAGGGGGACTGCAGAAGTACCCCCCACCAGGCCCCCACTCCTACAGCGCAGCAAGATGGAGCACTCCCCACACCCATGTGTCAGCCATTGCAGTGCTCACCTACACCCGACAGGTAGATATGTTACCCTACATGGAGGGCTGTCTGTGGATGGTAAACCATCACCACGACCCACAACACGGCCCCCACACCCACAGACCAGCAAGATGGAGCACCCCTCCCTCTCATAACCATGTGGTGGCCATTGCATTTCACCCTCAAAACCAACAATTAGGTAGACTACTGTACAGGGCGTGGTGTCTGTAGGCATGAGGACTGTACTACGACTAACATGTGGGACATGTCACTTAGCAGAGGAACAGGTAGCACTGCTCCCTGTCACAAACATGTGACCAATGTGCACCCGGACATCAATTACAGAGTCATAGCCCACATGAGCCATCTCAAATGCAGTAACACGTAACGAGTCACGTCTGCATGCACAAGTCTAACTGGAGTACTGACCCACATGGCGTGCACTGTGCCAGTCATCACACACATCAGCAACACCATCCAAGTCTTGTCCATGTAGTCGTGTCTGCTTCTACCCTTGACATAGTACAACATCACCCATGTAAGTCTATCTTGTCCAAATGAAACATAGTGGAACCCCAGTAATGTCACATACACCACAGGACCCATGAACCACCCAGCTACACAATGCACATTCTAAATCTCATCCATCTCATCATCCAGCCCCAGTGTCATGAAAGGTATATCATCTAAACAGTTGCCCCATAGACAGTAGTACAGCAAAGAGTCCTGCCGATGACCAATAATGTGTCTGCTGTGTCTGAAGCGCTCGTCACACTGTGAGTAACAACATACAAAATGTAGTCAACACCCCAAGAGCACTGCATTGCTGCACATGGGTGAGAGTAGCACGCACACCAAGGAATTGTACCATCTGCAATACGTTGTGTGGCATACAACCATTACTCACACACTACAATGCTTGCTGTGGAATGCCCTTAAATGACAACAGTGAGCAGATATGCTGGCTAAGTCAGACATACACACACCTTTGTCTCTGTAGTGTCGTGTGGCCAAAACACATGTCCCCTTCTGCACCCATATGTCACAGTATGTACCACAGTACCATATTTCAACACCAAAGCGTTCATGGGGCAATACCCCTTTTGCCATCTGCGTTTCCAAGCGTTGCATGTGAACCCCAAAAACATATTTCAACACCAAAGCGTTCATGGGGCGATACCCCTTTTGCCATCTGCGTTTCTAAGCGTCTCATTTGAACCCCAAAAACATATATCATATCAAAAGCGTTCATGGGGCTGTACCCCTTTTGCCATCTGCGTTTCTAAGCGTCTCATTTGAACCCCAAAAACATATATCATCTCAAAAGCGTTCATGGGGCTGTACCCCGTGCCCACCAAAGCCACAAAATGTAGGGGTACTGCAACACACACCAATTGGCATTACAAATCCGTCCCATGCCAGTTGCACCCATCACACTATTCCATTGCCTTGATCACGCACACACATTGTAGAGACATACACACGCATCCGGCAAATCAGTGCACAACTGTGCACAAACTGTGCATGTCAGACATCTAACACAAACCTTGCAAAGTGCAACACAATAACTTTTCGTCTCCGCCCCACAGGTGACGAACAGCATGATGCTGCGGATGGAGACACCAGCCATCACAGCCAGTCCACAAGCCCCCACACGGACTCACGGATGTGGAAAGCCTGGACACCTCTACGGACGAGGACACCCAACCTGGCACATCTGGCGTGGCAGGGCGCAACAGCACCCCAGGACCCCTCCTACCCACCAACCCATCTCACAGGGCTGGTGACCAGTCCCAGGCCCCTGCTGCCACGGTCATTGCGGCCAACACCACCGCCGCAACCACCACCACCACCACCACCATCACCACCACCACCACGGCCTCCCTGACCACTCAGCCATCCCAAGAGGTGGCACAAACCTCAACATCTACCCTGGGAGCCAGGAGGAGGCCCCGGGTGACCAATGTGGCGAGTGGGCAGGTTGGTGGAAGCAGTCCAGGTGGGAGGAGCAGGGTCAGGCCAAGGCCAACAGAGCCTGGGAGCCAAGCCCTGCCACAAATAGCCAGAGTCCTTGGGGCCTATGAAGAGGCCCAGGGACAATGGGCCAGGTCAGCTTCCGACACGAGGGAAGTCCTTGGGGTGTTGAGGTCCATGGACGCCCACATGGGCCGACTTGTGGACCTCATGGGCCAGCTAGTGGTGGGGGAGAGGGCCCACTCAAGGCCAACCACACCACCTACACCACCACCTGCTGTGGCGCAGGGACGTGCAACATCCAGTTCCCCTGCGTCCACAGCGAGTGGGCAATCCTCAGCCACCACCAGCAGTCCACAAACACAACCCCCTCCTCTTAAACGTGGAAGGGGCCGTCCGAAGAGGAAACAGATGTCCAGGGAGGACTTCGCACGCTCCAAACGCCAGTGAGTCAGACAGCCATGGTGGCCACCCCTGCATTCACTTGGACTACCATCCTACCCCACACAGCCAGTCGAGTGGCAAATGTCTGTTGGACTGCGGACCCAGGACAACATGGGTACACCTTGACCATCACGCGGACAGGACCGTCAACTCATTGTACAGCATGCACCACCTTCTTGATCACCTTTCCCACAATCACATGTCACCTTTAAAATAAATACACCTGTATCACATCCTATGTCATCTGCTATGTTTATTATCAATGGTGCACAAACGTCAGCATGTTCAGAAATTCATCTGTAGTGTGTTCTGTCGATAGGCCAGGAGAGGCTGTAGGTACCTAGGAGTGACAAACAGAACAAGAGTCCATTGACTGTGTGTGTCACACACTCATCACACAGTACTTGTCATCAGGCCTAAGCAATGTACACACATCTCACAGAGCAACAGGGCACAATGTCACAGCCACTCTCAGTGGCATACTACCCTGGACATGGACCATTGCCACACAGCACTCAGTGAACAATAGGCCGCCCTGACAATGCACACATACACATACACAACTACAGCGACATCAGCCGTCGTACATGGTCACTCACCGTCAAGTGAAGTAGCGGGCGATGAGCTGCTGACGCTCATTCATTGCTTCCTCCTCTCCACTGTCCTCGTCACTGGACACGGCTTGGCCTGCGGGCGGGGGCCCTGGCTGATCACCGTCATCCACTATCAGGGGGATCCGCCTGCGAATAGCGAGGTTGTGCAGCATGCAGCATGCCACAACAATTTGGCACACCTTCTGTGGGGAGTATGCCAGTGCACCCCCGGTGCAGTCCAGGCACCTGAATCTGGACTTCAGGAGTCCAAATGTCCGCTCCACCACACGTCTGGTCCTCCCATGTGCCTCATTGTACCTGACATCAGCTGGTGTACGAGGATTGCGTAATGGACTCAACAGCCAAGGCCCATTAGGATATGCAGAGTCACCAACAATCCATGCACGGTCCGGTTGCAGATTGGTCATCAGACGTGGGAGGATGCTGTGGCGCATGATGTGCGAGTCATGGGTGGAACCGGGAAACTTCGCACACACGTGTGTGATTATCATGTCCGCCAGGCACACCACTTGCACATTCAGGGAGTGGAAATGTTTCCGGTTACGGAAGATGTGCTCCATGGCCGGTGGTGCAACAAGGCCACATGGGTGCAATCAATTGCACCAACAACCTGGGGGATGCGTCCGAGTGCATAGAAAGCACCCTTCACCGCAGGCAAATCACGGGCCCTGGGGAATCGGATGTACCGGTTCCTGTACAGCATCATAGCTGACAGGACATCCCGTAGCACCTTGCTGAACATGGGCTGGGCCATCCCACCTCCACTGCCCACCGTGTGTTGGAATGAACCGGTAGCGAAGAAATGCAGTGCAGCCATCACCTTGGCCATGGGGGTGAATGCAGTAGGATACACCCTGCGAGGACGAAGGTGGGGTTCCAACATGGCACATAGGCGATGCAGGGTGGGCCGGTCCAGACGGAACTTCCTTATGACCTCCACATCCTCCATGTCTGCCAGCAATTGGTAGGGGCGATGTATGTTTGGTCACCTCCTAGGACAGATGGAAGTGGACACATGTCAATGCAACACACAACATGGCATTTACACATACACAAAACAAAGATCACTGACAAAGCAATAGTATCAACGAACAGCTGACAAGTAGGGACAACACAGCAACATTACTCTTACACAGGTCCCCTTACCAATAGCAAGGACCACTGACACATACCATTGCTATGAGCATGCACATGGGGATTAAGGCCATATTAGCTTGATAGGCATGATGATGGATTCAGACTGCATATGTGGGGAGCGGCAACACCATGGCAATATACCTAGCTGCTGTGCCTGACACCGCTTCCGAGGCTGGGTGAGTATGGCACACACCAACAACACAACGTACACAGGCTGAGCGGTACACCAATCGCAGCAGCTTGGACACGCAGTAACAGCCCCAAGGGGGCTATATCAGTGTGGGAGGGTGACAGGCTTTACCACAGCATCCAGGGACTGCTGACTGCCACCCCTCAACAACACCTGCTGCTGCTGCCACCTGTCCACCTTAATGTTGACGACTCTGATGATATGTCCAGGTCCACTCACCGGCGAGGAGCTGCAGTTCCTGGATTCCGAGCTCCACGCACACTGCCCAAGGCGAATACCGGCAAAAGTCATGTGTGTGTAAGACAACTACAGTGTGTGTGGGAGTGCATGTGGGGGACACACATGTTGTTCATCCGCAGCACTATGAGTCTGAGCCTGTGGGGTTCCAACATGCACCGCTTACCATGCTAACAACAGGTGGAAGGGGCATGTAGGCTCTCTGGTGTTTCCCCATGCATGTCCCTCCCGAGTGGTGGTACATGGCATTTTCATGTCAGACACCCAGTGACGCAGACACTTGGCAATGCATGATTCTGGGCAGCTATTGCTTGTGTGAATGGCTGGCTGGCTCCCTGCTGGCCTTCTCAGTCTCGGCAGACCTGGGCTGCACATTGACCGCCCAATCCTAGAAGGAAACTACACTGACTGTACAGTGGGTTACATGTGTCATCATCTCACAACTCTCAGGAAATGCGCTAACTCAGCCCTGTCGATTGAACACTCCAGGCCTTGTGATAGGGATGTGTGTGAGGGATGGTGGCACTGAATGTGACCTCCATTGCGGGGTGAGCCATTCACAGGGCGAGTACGTTGAGGGCTGCGCAGTGTTGGACACAGTGAGTCCACCCACAAAGATGTGTAGCCTTGTGAGCTATGTATCGGTCTACCTGACAATGGACAGTAGATGTGGGCAGACTACACATTGCTCAAAGTGCTGGCATCCTGAATAGAATGGGATGGACAGGTACTGTGTACACACTCCCACCAGCATGCATACACGTGTGGTGTACACATGCTGTTATGCCATGTCCCATACCGTCTTGGCTCTGTTACACGTCTCTGATCATTTAGGATGGGTCAGCATCATGCCACTGTTATTGGTGGATGTGGGTGATGCTGAGAAGAGTATGTGTGATATTCAAGCCCTCATGTGTACCATCCCTGCAGTTGGAAGTCCACCAGCCCAAGGCCTTGTGGTGAGCCATTGCATCCAAGTTGATGCTTCTGTGTATGTGTAACCGACAGTGCAGCCAATCCCACGAAGAGGGTGACGTCATCTGCCGGATGTGTGACCATGTTGCGGCGACCAAACGGAGGATGCTCCCTCGTATTGTCAGGTTGGCACGGCGCTGCATTTCACCACTAATGGTCTGCAATTGACAGTCACACAGCCTGTGGAGGATGCACGTTTGTAGGGGCATCAGCTGCAGGCAGGTGTACAGTACTGTGGGATTGTGTCTTTAGCTGCGAGAGGCAGCATGTGTCCAAAGCCTACCCATGTTCTGGGTAATGTGATGTTAGTTGTGTGATGCAGTGGGTTGTGAGTGTACTCTTTGCTGGGTGCATCTTACATGCATATGCGATTCCTGAGGGTCAAGATGTAATTTGGGCACTCTGCATAGTCAATGCGTTCAGAGTCGTAGGCCTCAGGGACAGCCTGTAGTCAGCTGGAGTGGCACTTCACATGTATGTTTGTGGCACTGTGCATACTCTGATTTCGTCCTAAACACATGTGTGCGATGCCTCACCTCATATTCCTGATACTCACTCATCCGGCAGACTGTGCAACAGTAGTTGTGCTCGTGCGATTGACAGTTGTCTGGCATGGGCTCATAACCATTGTGGACTGTCATGTTGCAGTCAGTGTGTGTGGTGACACATTCTGCTCCATGCAGGTATGTCCTTGGCCTAATTATGTAGTGGTCATCCTTAACACCATCAGGAGAGTGGGTGTGTACACAGCGATGAGTGGCTATGGCCGCAGGGTGACAGTCCGGGTGTTGTTCCTTGTGCACAACACATGTGTCACTTATTGGCGGGTTCATTACCTGTACGCCAGCCATTACGTGTTGATTGTGGTTGCTGTATACATTTGCACAGGTATCATGCAACATGTGCACTTGGGAATGTTCTGTGCTGGCTCCCTTGCACATGTCTGTGGATTTGATGCCAAATGAGTGAGGCCACCTCGCTCTCCCTCATGTGTCATCTACCATGTGTGCTGAGGGACAGGGGACGGTCAACAGTGGTGAGGCATCGGATGGTGCAGCTGCACAGGAGCTGGGTGAGACTAATGTGACCGGCGCATTGGAGGGGCAGACGTGTGCTGGATGACTCACAGGCCCATACGACAATTGCTGCGTCATCTGAGTACAGAGGTCATGTATCCATGTTTGCTAGCACAGGGGACGTGCACTCTAGCTCCTCTGCAGCCACGCGGAGGCCAATGCCCGCCCTCCCAACTACTTCCACTGGTGCAACACGTGTCGGCACAAGGATGACGGATAGAGTGTCTTTCACACCAGGCACAGCTGCCCCTGCGACCCCTGCTGCACTCAGTTCCGGGTCTGTTGAGCATGTGCGGCATCTGTGCGTGGGTCAGACAGCTCTCCTCAATGAGTTCATTGCCCATGCCAACACCTTTCCGCAGTTGACATAGTTCATGGAGGGCCTACATTAACGCGTGGGTGGGCTACACCAGTATGTCCAATAGTTGTCCCCCAGTCAAGGTGGTCCTTGAACTGGGCCACTGTCAGGCTGACATACCTGACCTTCCCCCACCCCCGGAAAGTGGCGCATCTGACAACAGCAGGGCACGAGTCCTGACAGAAGAGGTGGTGGCACGCAGACGTCATGACAGGTAGTGATGTCACGGAAGATGGCTTGCACCATCAGACTCATTGCCTCCCCTCGCTCACCCCACTGATGCGATTGCATCATGGGAGCACGCGCGTGTGCAGCAGCTCCAATCTCTCCCCAGAGAGGCCAAATAGTGTAGGTGTGGCTCCATTCGCTCCAGTCATCGAGCTCACGGTAAAATAGGTGGGGGGACGCCGTACAGCCGCATGGTACCCCGACTCGTTCCCTGGACAACAGTGACGAAGCATGGCTGACTCCGGAGTCCGGATACACCACATGCAACACACAGTAGCTGTAGCTGCCCTAGCGGGCCATGCCGCAAACACCATCCCAGACGACATGTTGACACACCCCGGCGCGCAATGTCATTGCATCCGCTGCCATTGGCAAGGGACCCATGGTGTGTGATATGGGCCTCCTGGTGAAGAGCCTCCGAGCCATCCACCGCCAACGGGTGTCATGCAACTCACACACTTCGCTAAAACATTAGGTAGCTTTGCCTGCACACCAGGGCTCGAGTCCGGGTACCATGCGGGTGTACGGCGTCCCACCACTTATTTTACCGTGAGCTCGGTGACTGGAGCGAATGGAGCCACACATTCACTCCTTAGCCTCTCTGGGGTGAGATTGGAGCTGCTGCTCACGCGCGTGCTCCTATGATGCAATCGCATCAGGGGGGTGAGCGAGGGGAGGCAATGGGTCTGATGGTGCAAGCCATCTTCCGTGACGTCACTACCTGTCATGACGTCTGCGTCCCCCCACGTCTTGTTCGGGACTTGTGCCCTGCTGCACACTGAGAATGTATTGCCTGCGAGATGTGACCAGGAGCAGGGTGCCATGACCTCCCACCCACCAAGCTCCACTGCCATCCCATGCCCTGGGTAGCCTGTGAAGGTGGACGATGTAGGGGGGTACACCTGAAGGCCAGGGGTGTAAATATCTCGGCAAGGGCCTGGCTGACGCACAGCAGTATCCAGCATGTCCCCAGAGGGAGGGCCAACGTCCACACCTGATGCAGCATAGGTCGTGTGCCCGCCTGTTGTGCATACACTAGTCCACATTCATCCCCAGACAGCTGGTCTTTCCACATACCCAGAACAGTGGTAATCTACCCCGCCGGGTTCGTCCCCACTCAGTCTGTATCGACACTGCATGTGTGCACCCACCCGTGCCACAGACCCACCTGTGCCAAGAAGCCCTCCCGCTTCACATCCCACATGTGTGTATTCCACAGTTGTGCTTCTCTCTCAGGGGCGGACATCCAACTGTCCCGTAGCATACAGACTGCACCCAGTCGGACTGGCATCCTGTTTGAATGTTAGGCACCCTCACACAACTACCTGTGCCACAGTGGTGGCTGTGCTGGCTATCGTGACTGCCATGGCAGTGTTGCTGTCCATGGCAGGGTACACTCACACACAATGCATACGTAGCTTTTCGTATCAGTACTCTGCACATCGGACTGGCCACTGTCCCTGGTGTTGTACATTGTTGCCGCCTGTCTATGTATTCTGTGACTGGATGCTGTTGTTCCTGTAGTGGGTTGTGTCTGTGCAGTTGCTGTTTGCAGTTGTTACTGTGTGTGCATAGTTAAGTGAGGCACATGCCGTGAATGGTACCTCAACAATTGCAATGTCTGGTCTCACATTCCTATGTGTATGATACGTGGCTGGGACTTCACTTCTTTCAGACTCTGCTACTTGTGTGTGTGATGAAGATGTGTGTCTGTAACACGGATTGTCTGCATGTATTTGGTGGTATTTCGGTGTTAATGTGTACGTGTCATGTTTGCGTGCATGCAAAGCACAGGGTGTGTGTCTAGCCACAGGATGACAGGTAGCATGTGCAGAGTGTGCGGGTATGTGTGAGCTTACTTTCTGGCTGGCCAGCAGTGTAGGTGTATGTGTATCTTGTGATGATCATCGAGCCAGGGCACATGGCTTACTTTCAATGTGTGCATTTGGGAGGTGTAGGTGTGTGTGGTGTGTGTGGTGTGACTTTGGGGAAGTGTTGGTGTGTGTGTGCGCGCTCTGGCAATGTCGACTACACACATGTGTTACCCAGGGGCATGGTCAGTGTTTGTATCCTTGTTCGGGTCTGTTAATGTGAGCACATGTGTGTATTGTCTGTTGCACAGTGTGTGGGTGTGTCCTTGCAGTTCAGGATGACTCCTACTTGATATGTATTGGCCATTGTGGGTCTGCAGGGTGTGTGAATGTGAAGATTGTGCCTTGTTCAATTGAGCATGTATGTACATTTCGGCGGTTCGTACTCACTGTGCAGCCCTGCCCACCCACACTGATATCGTGTGTGTTTTGGCATGCATTGCTGTGGCGTGCAACTGGCGTGGCTCCTATATTTGCTTGTTGAGTGTGATGTCAGACTGTGAAGGTGATTGTACACATATGTAGGACTGTGCTTTGTAGTGACCAGGCCGTCAGTGTTGATGTGATGATATGTTGGGCCACGTCAGACACTGACATGCCAAGGCCCACGACCTGTGGTATTTTACTGGGTCCACAGGGGCAGCAACTCATGTGCATTGACATCCAATGTAACTTGACTACATGGTAATCTCATGAGTCCCGTGTACTTCACACACTCTCATCCTCTCTCATTCGTACTTGTCTACGATCAATAATTCTCCAGAGTCAGATATTAGCTTTAAGGCATGTATTTGAGCTTACTTCCTCTGTGATGCAGGATGTGGACACTACTGGCAGCATAATGCATGTGGAGGATATACTTAGCATGATTACACATACAAAAGGGGGTACAGGTAGATGTGATAAGTCGTTAATTGTGGAAATAAGGCTTCAGAGTTAAGAATCCCCTGCCCTTGCTATGCTACAGTACATTAGCTCATTACTGAGGTGCCCTAGGCTGTGACACAGACAGTATTGGTTTACCCTACCAGACAGCTTGACATCATGAGCACAGTACATCTAAGTCCCATGGTACAGGTTTACGACAATAGTGACTCCGACACACCTGCGTCAGAGGTGACATCAGAGCATGAGCCTACATGCATGCAGCATAGTCTCACATGTTGTTGCGATATGGTGGCTACTGTACATGACTCAATGTCCGGGGACATGTTGTAGGGTGTTGCATTTGTTGTCCATGCAAATGTCCTTGCACGGAAGTTCAGAAGAAGGTGAGATGACAGTTCTCAAGTTATTCAGCAGACAGATAAGCGTGCACTTACAGGAGCATGTGTTCAGGTGCGCGGCATGCATATTTTAGCAATGTGGTTCGTGCAATGTTGGCCATGTGGTCACTGTACACAGGTCCCATTCCTCAGCCTCCCCGTGTTCATGCAGGGACACAGGATATGGTGATGGACAGGGTGCATGTCCCGGTAATATCAGGTGTCATGACGGTGGAGTTGATGGTAAGGTGTTTGTTTCCGTGTGCATGGTATAGTTGTTGCACAGCTGACTGGCCACTGCGTGCGGACGGCAAGCATGGGTACGGTGTTGCACATGAATGTTCAATTGTGGGTATTGATTTGGGGACCCATGAATTGACAGGTTGTCAGGTATGTATGGGATACCTTCCTGCAGAGCATCCCTCGCATTGGTGGTATTTGTGGTTGACATCCAATGAAGCGGATGGTGGGTTGCAACGTGTTCCTCGTAGGTTGTCCCTTGTAGAATCCTGATGGGACATGTCGGGTGACATTCGATGAAACTGTAATCCAGCATACGTTGTGCGGAGGCACACTGGTCCCATTGCAGTGTGTGTCCTATTGCAGCCACAAACGCCATGCCCCCATACACTGAACAGTTCCTGTCGTGGGCGTCCAGGGGTGAGAACAGGTGTACCAGGTCCCCAATTGGACATGCCGGTTTGGAGAGACATAAATCCACAGGCCAGTGGTACGGGCACCTCCGACAGTAGAAAACGGGGATGACGCAGCTGAACATTTCAATGCGGTAAGTTACTCGATAACTTACATTCAGCATAGCCAGATTTGCACAGCCCACTATCTGTAGCAAGCTATTGCTGTACAGCTGCATCTGTCTGGCGTAGGTGTATAGTACTGGTGCACCGTCCATTTTGCTGCAGGGTGCTGTGATGGCGTGCTCCGGCTGCCTGGGCTGTCTGCTGAGTGCAACCTCCGACGGTGCTGGGTGTTCTTGAATGGATGTTAGGCAGCATGACTTTGTGTATGGCTTGGGAGGCGGACACAGGCCCTCATCCCACATGCTCCTATGAATGGTCAAGGCCAGTGGTGTCTGACTCCTTCCTGATTACTTGCATTTGAGCCACAAGGAGCAGTGGTATAATTGTATTTTGTGGTTTTATCTTTCTTTCATGTTCGGCGTTATCTGCCAGTGGATGGTTGACTCAGCATGGCTATGTTTGGGTTGTGGTTGTTACAATGGCTCCGTTCTCCTGCAGGATATGTTGCAATGTGATTTGGTTGTGGGAATGGAAGGACATTCACTGCTATCTGCTCTCCTGTGTGTGGGTGGGTCACTTCTTTCCCGCTGTACATTGGGACTTGTGTGTGGGCGTCGTGATTGTGAACACCTGTTCTCAGGCGGCAGAGTTTCTCTGTTTTGAACATTGCATGACTTGTTATTGCGTGCAGGATGGTATAGGTATTGTTTGTTGTGACTGGCGTGCCTTTTGCGGTCAATGTCCATTGTTTGTGCTGTTCTGTAGCAGCTGCTGTGTGCTTCTCCATGCTTTGCACACAGGTGTGTGTCCTCTTTCGACGTCACTTTGCTCCCCTGTTCGGCACACTTGTGTGTTAGAAATGGGATCTATAGTTGGCAAGGGCTGGCACCTTTGTCCAAGTAGGGACCCTTCTTCCTAGTCAGGGTAAGGGAGTTACACTCCTAAAATAACCCCTGCTCACCCCCTTGGTAGCTTGGCACGAGCAGTCAGGCTTATTCTAGAGGCCGTGTGTAAAGCATTTGCACATAACCAACAGTAATACAGTGTAAGCACTACAAACGGACACCACACCAGTTTAGAAAAATAACCAATATTTTTATATATTCAAGACAAGACCAATTACGACAAAAATCCACAATACTATACTTTAAAAATGAATGCTTGATAAGGTAACTTCTTCTTTGCAGGAATAACACAAAAGCAAAGTTCGTACGAGTCGGTAGCCCCGTCCGGGTCTACCGCGATGCTGAATTACACAGAGTCCAACAGTTCCAGCCGACCGCGTCGCTACGGGCCAGCAGAGTCGTGAACAGACTCGGTCACAGTACCTTTCTCGTTGTGGCTGGTACGGAGTGTACGAGCCGGTCGGCGTTCGTCGCGGTAGCGGTGCAAGACGGAGCGATGCAAGGTGCGGTGTCCCTCTATGCGGTGCAGGCAGCGGCTCGATGAGCGCCGTGCAGACGGAGTCGGTGAGTCCAAGGCGTGCGGTGCAGGGCGAGACGGTGTACGATGCGGTGCTGACAGGTTGCGATGCAGGCGACCAAGCCGGAGTGCGGGAGCTGGCGTCGGACAGCGGTGCGAGTCGGAGCGGTGCGTCGCAAACGTGCGAGCGGTGCCCCAAATGCGATGCGGTCACGACTGTTGAGCCAGTTGCAGCGTCCGCGTCGGTCGGGTACGGCTGGTTCAGTGATGCGATGCGAACTGCGGTGCCCACAGGTCACGGTGCAAGCAGCGGCTCGGTGTTGACGGCGTCGGACGTCGCCTACGGTGAGACCAGGGTTGCGATGCGAGCGGGGCGATGCGGTCTGCGGTGCACACAGGTCACCGGTCAGGGATGGATTCGGTTGACGGCGTCGGTTGCGGTTCCCTTCCTCTGTGGCAACTGAAACAGCGTTCCAGAAGCGGTACCCAGAGGCTTGTGAAGTCTTTGTAGTCCCTGAGACTTCTTAACAGGAGGCCAGCTCGGTTTCAGGCCCTTGGAGATACTCAGCACAAGTTTGTAGAAAGTTCAGTCTAGTCCTTTCACTGCCCAAGGCAGAAGCAGCAGCTGCAGGCCAACCCAACAAAGCAACAACACAGCAAAGGGGCAGTACTCCTCCTGGCAGCTCTTCCAGCTCTTCGTCTTGGCAGGTTCCTTAATTCCAGCGAGATCTAAATTCATGGGGTCAGGGCCCCAATATTTATATCCCAAATTCCTTTGTTCTCTGAAGGCAGAGAGGCCTTTGCCTAGTCCAAACCAGTTCTGGAGCACTTTGTTGACAAGTCTCCGTCCCTTCTTTCAGAGAGTAGGCCAGGGACATCAGACGCACCACAGGAGGTGGAGCCAGCATTGTGGAGGGAAGGCACTGTCCTATTCAGGGCCCAGGTGCAACTCCTCCCACCCATCTACATGTAGATCTTGCTATTCAGCCCTGTGCTGACTCACCCTGTCTCCTGGCATCCCCAGCCCCTGTCACTCACATTCCAGACAAGGAATACACAACCTCGCCGAGGCAGGCTTGGATGGTTAGACAAGAAAATACCCACTTTCTAAAAGTGGTATTTTCAAACACAGAATGTTAAAACCAACTTCACTAAAAGATGCATTTTATCATTCTGAGTCCAGGCATAGTAAACTCGAATTTCTACCATGTTCCCGGGGTCAGTTAGAATTATAAGCTGTAATAATCAAAACTGCCCGTTCTGGCCTATGGGGAACAGGTAGCCTTGCAATAGTGAAAACGAACTAGGCTGTAATTCACTATCAGGACATGCCACACACACCCGGGCATGTCCTACCTTTCGCATACAACGCACCCTGCCCACAGGGGTACCTTGGGCCTACCTTAGGGGTGACTAACATGTAGAAAAGGGAAGGTTTAGGGACTTGCAAGTGTGCGCACTTGCCAAGTCGACATGGCAGCCCCAGGCTGCACACAGGCCCTGCAATGGCAGGCCCGAGTTACACTTTACGGGCTGTTTGCGTGGGTGGCACAATCCAGTGCTGCAGCCCACCAACAGCATTTGGTCTATAGGCCCTGGCACTCGCAGTGCACTTTACAAGGGACTGACACATAAACCAAATAGGCCAATCATGGAAACACCAATCCATAACACATTTTATACAGGAGCACTTGCACTTTCCCACTGGACAGCAGTGAGGAAAGTGCGCAGAATCATTACACCAGCAAAAACAGAGTCAAAACCGGGAGGTCAGAAAGCAAAAAGTCAGGGGGAACACGCCAAAAGATGCCAAGTCTAACACAGTGTGACTACATTTTGGCAACTGTGAGTTGTCGGTTGTGGGCATGATTTACGCAGGGGGACCACGTGACATGTGCCTTCAGGGTGGGGCTGGTGTGTGTGGTGTGTTGTTGTGACCCTGCGGTGTTTGTGTGCAGCCCATGCGTGGAGCTGTCGTTGGCCTCTGCGTTGTGCGCATGTGCATCATCGCCGGGGCGCTGCGGTGCCGTGCCGTGCCGGGAAAGTCACCTCCTGGTCCGGGGTATTGGGTGCCCAGGATGTTGCGGGTTGATTATATTTTACAGGTGGGATATGTGTGGGTACAGTGTTGGATGTGTCCTGTCCCCACAGGGGTGTCTAGGGGGCTCATGTACAGTTTTTCCGCCTTGCATTGTGTGCGGTATTTGCATGCCCTTGTTGTGTGTCTGCCTACCTGCGTCGTCGTTGCGCGTTCACTCCTAGGTGCTGCATCAGGTACAGCATTGGGATGGCCTGGAGAGCAGGATTCATGTCGGAGTAGGCCGGGTTGGTGTTTCTGTGGTCGACAATGTGGTTTCCGCCTCCTGTTCTCGTGCAGTGTCTCTTTGCTGGTGAGGCTGTTTGGTTGTGTCATCGTAATTTGTACTCAGGGCGGTACGTCATTTCGTCGGACGGTGTGCCTCCGTTGGCTGGCGCCGCTACGTAAGCGGGCGCACTTTGATGGCGGGCGGCGTTGCAGGCTTGCGGGCGGAATTTGCCTGACTTTTCACATCCTAATTTGGCGGGAGGCGGGCAGTTGTTGGCGGACGGTAACTAGCGGTTTTTACCTCCGACGGCACTGCGGTAGTGTTTCCGCCCACCATCGTAATGACCCCCCAAGTCTGTACTTCAAGAATTTAATTTTAGTAGTTTTAGCGTAACCCAAGTCAAGATAATTCTGAGCTGCTGGCGCCGAGTACGTGTTCAGGGTAATCCACCTATGTGACCGTTTTGAGAGGGATGCCTTGCCCTCGACCCACGAGAGGTATTTGACCGTCTTCCAGACCGATTTTTGAGTGTTAAGTTGTTTGTAGGAGTGTCCCAGAGCTGCTTTAGGCCAGTATTTGCCAGGCTGCTTTTGAGGTATTTGGCAGCGGGTGAAGCGGCTTGTTGCTGTAGCTCCTTCCACAGATATTCATTTTGGGTTCCTTGGTCGGATTTCCGCACTTTGTCCCAGGTGATAATGTACGCCCCCTGTCTTGCCAAAGACTGTTTCTGAATGCCAAACTCTAGCCTAATTTGCGCTGGTGAGGTATGTTTAGGCAGACCAAGAATACTGTATGCAGCTACAACTGTGTTGTCAAGAGGTTTTGCATCTCTTCCTCTCTGTGCTTCACTGCCATAGGCAATTGTTGGCAGAAGTTTGGCACGTATCACTTGTGCCAAGGGCAGGAGCGACAGACCATTTAATTTGCTGTTTAGTGCTTTTAAAGAGATTACCAAGGCAAGGCCTTTACCTCTGATGCTGGTTTTCCGTGCAATGAAGTGGCCACCTTTGTCTATCTTTACGCCTAGATATTTATTTTCTGACGTAGCCTCAATATGCGTCCTGCCCCAAAACCAAGCTGCAGCTTTTTTCCTGTTTTTACTGACCGCCATGGTCCTTGTTTTCTCAAGGTTTATGGTTAGTTCGTTTACTTTGGAATAGTCCTGCGTGATGTTCAAAAGATGTTGTAAGCCTACTTGTGTATGGCTGATCAGGACTATATCATCCGCATAGAGGAGGCATGGTAGTGTTAGCCCACCTAGCCTTGGGGCATGAGAGTTACAGCTGTTTAATATCGGGAGAAGGTCTGCTAAAAACAAGTTGAGCAATGTGGGTGCTAAAACGCATCCCTGTTTGAGCCCTTTATTGGTTGATGTGCATCTTGACAGGAGTAGTAAGGGAATTGCAGTAGGAGAGCAGGGTGTTGAAGGTTTTTTTAGAACAAAATGCATGGTACCTTGTCACAATTTCTGCTACAATTGTGCTAATTTAGTAGTCAATATTCCAGCAGACCCTGATCAATGTTTTAGCCTGTTAAGCAAAATCACAATGAATACTAGAGAGTAACTTTTCTTGGCTTGCTGGTGTGCAACCGCATTATTATGGTGGACATGTTTAGTAGAATAAGGGCATCCTTGGCATTTTTTTAGTACATCCCTGGTGTAAAGGTGGACTTGGCATAAAGTTGCCCATCTTTAACATATGGTGTGTTTTGGGACAGAAAGTCTCCTGCATAGCTATGGAGAATGTGTTTCTCCGTCCTGTCCTTTTCCCTGTGCATTCTCTTTGTTTTTCATTTTCCCCCAAGGAGTCTAACAATCCTATACGCTCACTGATGGTTCTCCCTGTTTCTAGAGTGAGGCCCCAAAGCAGTTCTCTGAGGTCTAGGGCCACAATTGTGATTCATAGTGGAAGGACAGCCTCCACCAGTGCTTAATTTGGAAATAAACACGTGTCAGGTCCCAATGTGTTGCTCGGAAGGCCACTGCAGCTTGAACTTCCAACTGGATCCGCATTGTGGCCACATGCCAGTATAAACGTTCCCTACTAAGCATCACACTCCTATAGATGGGACGGTTGGACATTTCCAAGCGACCTAAAACAGTAAGAATGGCCTTGATGCAATAGATATTTAAAGTGGTGTACTTAAATGTTAAGCTAAATTCTTAAAATAGACATGCCATGTGGTGACTGTTATAAGTAAGTGCAAGTGTTATCTATTAAGTGCCGATGCCGAGCACCGGCAATCACCTGCACTAATTAAGCAAAAAGATTCTGGCAGTCAATCCTAACCAGTCTTTCACTTTGGTATGATTGTACTAAGGATGGAAGCTGCGTATGTATACATTATATGTCTTCTTAGTTGAGAGTGTAATGACTTTGTCTGTATTAGCAAGAGTGCATGGTAGAATCCATTTTGGATTTGACATGTTTGTGTTAATCTAAAATATTGGAGTGTTTTGTGCAAAGCTGTCCATGTTACTGGTGACCTTTGAATTCACCATTTGTGCATTCCTTTCCAACAATGGAGAAAACGTAAGACTTTTAGTCAAGTAAGTGTTACCATGCACTGCATTTAACATAATGCATCTGAGCGAACTGAGGGCTGGGATGTGAGGCAGTGTGCTCCCTTCCCCATTTGTTTGTTAAGGCTCCCTTGACCTGATAAGCTCTGGTTGATGCACCTGCACTCATTGAGTGGTCAAGAGACTTGAGAAGACTGTGAACAGCATTTCCAGCACCTCTAACATGTTACTTTCTACTGATGAAGGACAGCTATCATCAAACAAGTTTCTTGACATACACAACACCTGCTGCATCAACAATGTTGAAAACAAAAGACTTTTACTCAAGTAAGTGTTACCACTGCATTTGGATCACTGACAGAATATCGACAACACTAATATCGACCTACAGAAATATCGGGACATAAATATCGTTGTCAAAAATATCGACCTCCTATCTTCATAATGGTAAGTACAAAAATATCGAAAAAATATCGTTAAAAATATCGAAGTACAAAATATCGTTTTTTTAATATGTATTATAAATAATATAAAATAAATGAAATAATAAATTTTACTTAAAAAATATTTACATTTATTTGTAAATTGTAACAATTATAAGTAATAAATGTAATTTAAAAAAAATTAAACATACATATATAAAATGTAATATATATATATTTACTTAAAAATAATTAATAAATAATTGTAATTAATTATAAAATGTTAGAAATATATTAAAAATAAAGATAAGTATATATATATACATACACCTGTAACATAAAATTTAAAAAAAAAATATAATATAAATTAAAATATTAAAATATGTAATATTTTTTAAACCTACATTTTAAACTACATTTAGTGCAACAGTAGGGAAAGTGTTGGATAGCGGAGGGTAAAAAATTACTATTCCCACTCCAGCGAGTGCAACAGTAGGGAAAGTGTTGGATAGCGGAGGGGAATAATTTACTATTCCCACTCCAGCGAATGCAACAGTAGGGAAAGTGTTGGATAGCGGAGGGGAATAATTTACTATTCCCACTCCAATGAGTGCAACAGTAGGGAAAATGTTGGATAGCGGAGGGTAAAAAATTACTATTTCCACTCCAGCGAGTGCAACAGTAGGGAAAGTGTTGGATAGCGGAGGGGAATAATTTACTATTCCCACTCCAGCGAGTGCAACAGTAGGGAAAGTGTTGGATAGCGGAGGGGAATAATTTACTATTCCCACTCCAATGAGTGCAACAGTAGGGAAAGTGTTGGATAGCAGAGGTGAAAAAATTACTATTCCCACTCCAGCGAGTGCAACAGTAGGGAAAGTGTTGGATAGCAGAGGGGAATAATTTACTATTCCCACTCCAGCGAGTGCAACAGTAGGGAAAGTGTTGGATAGCGAAGGGGAATAATTTACTATTCCCACTCCAATGAGTGCAACAGTAGGGAAAGTGTTGGATAGTGGAGGGGAATAATTTACTATTCCCACTCCAGGGAGTGCAACAGTAGGGAAAGTGTTGGATAGCAAAGGGGATACAATTACTAGTCCCTCTCCAGGGAGTGCAACAGTAGGGAAAGTGTTGGATAGTGGAGGGGTACAAATTACTATTCCCACCCCAATGAGTGCAACAGTAGGGAAAGTGTTGGATAGTGGAGGGTATTAATTTACTATTCCCACTACAATGAGTGCAACAGTAGGGAAAGTTGTGGATAGCGGAGGGGAGAAAAATACTATTCAAACTCCTGCAAGCGCAACAATAGGGAAAGTGTTGGATAGCGGAGGGGTAAAAATTACTATTCCCACTCCAGCAAGTGCAACAGTAGGGAAAGTGTTGGATAGCGTAGGGGTGTACATTTCTATTCCCACTCCTGCGAATGCAACAGTAGGGAAAGTGTTGGATAACGGAAGGGTAAAAATTACTATTCCCACAGAACAAAATTCAAATTTAAAAACAAACAAAATATCAACTACAATACAAAATATAATAAAAAACCCAAAAACAAAACATATATAAAAATATAAAAATTAAAAAAACATATAAAAATATTTTAATGTAGCAGAAATCTAAAATTGACATAAAAATATTAATTTTTGAAATTTAACAAACAATTTACAAACAAATAAATAATTTGTAAAAGAAATTAATCTTAATCAAAAATAAAAATTACATAAATGTAATATTTATTTTCCTACCCTATAACACCACACAATTTACAACACACATCTAAATTAAACAAAAAAGTGTACCTCTATAATTAACACAATTAATTATCAATTAAACAAATATTAATAATTATAAAACACATTTAAATATGTAAAAATTAATGTACAAACCAAACGTTACAACTATTAAATCTAAATCCCCAAACAAAATAAAAACTAAACAATTACCAAAAATATTTATCAATTAATAAATGAATATTAATGATCAAGTAATGATTAATTAATTTAAACTAAATTACTTTCCACCCTCTACCCCAATAAACACCAAAACACACACCTAAAAATATTTACACAATTTCCATAACTAATTTTACATTAATAAATTAATATCAATTAACAACAAATCATTAATTAATTTTAAAAAAATTACTTCCTACCATTTACCACTATAAACCCCACAACTCACACATCAAATTTATTACACAATTGGCATATTTAAATTTTAATTAATTAATTAGCATTACTTAACAAATAATTAATTAATTAAAAATAAATTACCTCCCACCATATTCCCCTATAAATGCCACCACCAATTTCGTAAAACATGACACAATTAACATAATTCATTAACAATTAATTAATTAATTATTTAATAACAATTAACAAGCAAAATATAAATAAGTATTAATAAATTAATTCACACAATTAACACTATAAAATAAAATGTATGAAATATTATATTAAAAATATTAATTAATGTATTAAATATAAATTACTTCCCACCCTACTCCCCTATCAACCCACAGCCCGCTCCTAAAACAATTACAGAATTAACATAATTATCAACCAATTAATAAATAATTAATAATAAATTAATTCCCACAATTAACAATATAAAATATAAAATAAATAAATAATAATTAATAAAAAATATTAATAAATTAATTACAATTAAATTACTTCCCACCCTATTCCACTATAAACCCACAACCCATGCCTAAAAAAATTACACAACTGACATATCTACCAATTAATTAATCAATAAAAATTAACAGCCAATTATTAATTAATTAATTATAAATTAATTCTCACAATTAACACTATAAAATCAAAAATAAATAAATACTAAAAAATAAAAATTAATATTCAATTTATTATAATTAAATTACTTTCCACCCTATTCCCCTATAAACCCACAACCCGCTACGGAACTAAAACGCAAAATTGAATTAAAATAAAATTAATAACTTCTAAAAATTTAACACATATATTAAAAAACAAATGCAATACTTAGACAAAAAAATAGAGCACATACATTTAAAATACATACTGAAATACATAACACTAACTAAAAAAACGATATTTTTGCAAACGATATTAATTACTTCGATATTTTAGAAAACTATATTTCTTACCTGAAACTCGATATTCTTGACCACGATATTCTTGCAGTCAATATTTATGTATCTTGATATTTTGCACTCGATATTAGTGCAAGTCGACATTTCCTACTCGATATTCTGACTCTTTACCCTGCATTTACCATACTGCATCTGAGCGAACTGAGAGCTGGAATGTGAGGCAGTGTGCTCCCTTCCTCCTTTGTTTGACAAAATGTCAAGATATTAAAAGCAATGGTATAATAAATAAAATTCACAATTCACAATTCACAATTGTCCGCCTTCTGTGCCAAATTGTCGTTAAAAAACGTGCTAAGCTGTAGTTCCTCGTGTACCAGTTCTCAAGATTCTAAAAGCGCGTATTTATTGAGCCACCCTAATCAGTCGACGTATTGGAGCAATCCATTTCTTATGAACATTAGAGTAGGCACTGCACAAAAATGGAGATGTGTCCAGGGGCAGCTCCTCCGCAGTGGCGGAGGAGTGTTGCCCCACTGGCACTGAGCAAACAGGTAAAAAATAAAACGATTACCTAAATAGTTTTGTTTTTTATTTGCCGGCTCTGAGCCAGCTCGTTCAGGGAGGGGCGGAGCCGAGGCATGGGAGGGGGGAGGAGGAGTGCTATCTAAGGGCGCATATGTGTTTGGCCGGCCTCTCAGGCCGGCCAAACACACATGCGTACTTAGGTTTCTGCAGCCCAGCTGCATTGAACAACTGGGCTGGAGAAATCCCACAAACTCCCTGGTCTGAGCGGAGTGCCTTTTCAGCCCGCTCAGACCAATCCCGCGCTGCTCTCATAGCATGAGAGCAGGGTGGGGATTGCACAGGGAGTCTGTTCCAGTGTACGCTGGGAGCCTGGGACCAGGAAGAGAACACAAAGGCGCAACGCGACGCGAGAGGTGGCAGCAGCTCCAGGTAAGTTGTTTTTTTCATTATTAAATCCCCTCCGCAAGCTCCCACTCCCACACTCCCCCACACCCCCTCCACCCACCCCACCACCTCGGCAGCCACTGGATTTGCCATTGTTCTGGGTTCAGATTTACAATCCTAGCATATGTCATCAATTATTGAAGCAGTTGTCCATTTGCTACAAAAGCCCTTTACTAACCAAGAGATTAATTTCTGTGTTAAGTGTAGCGGCCCTCTGGAGGGCTATATTTAGCCACAATGAGTGATATCTAAAGGAAAGCTGAAAGTGTGCACCGCACTTGTAACTGTCAGGGTTCATACCCACGAGCATCCGGTGTTAACTGTTGCTAGTATTACTCTGTTGATTGTATTATGAGTCTCTAACTCTCATCACTTCCTGGAATAAGCCTTGGACAACTTATCACGCTGTCAATGCTAAAGGGGAGTATTAATAATTCAGTTTGGTTTTCCAATACTCGGGCTGGCCCCAGTGCTTAATTTGAGCCGGTGGTTTCTGGTGCTCGGCACTGGGACTTAATTGTCAACACCGGTGCTTATAGCAGTCTGCCACATGGTGGCGCTGTTTGTGTAATACAGACAAGAGCACAACAGCAGTTGGTTATTAATTCAACATACTATAAAATGGCTATTACCTGCTTTCCAAGCCATTCCTATACCTTTAAGGGACTGGAGTAGTTCGAATTGTCACACTTGTAGGGTTTCATGGTTAGTAGTTGTGCTGGTTCTGCCATAGGCGGCGCTGACAGGAGCAATGGATTGGTGCAAGTTGCAGTGGCCACCCGACGAGGGCCCAGGCACTTATTTTCTCACAAATTAACTACTGGCTTAGCCAGGACACAGCTGAAAATGACTACAATTGGGGTTTCCCAGTAGCCCTTGACTCCTCTGGAACCATCCAACTTGGGGGCCCATTACGATACCCGGCGTAAAAAAATCCGCCAGGCATGGAAGCGGCAAAAATCCGCCCGCACACACCGTCTGAACACCGCCCACGCCATTACGATTACACAAACCGAAAACCGCCATCGGCGGAAAAATCACACAAGATACCGCCCGCCATCGTCCGAGTCGGAGTCAAACCGCCCGCCACGGACGGAAACACGCACGACAACACAAAACCGCCCGCCCTCACGGCCGACACACCGCACGTGAAATTACGATCGCACCGCCATGAGCGCGTGAAAACTACAAATATACCGCCCGCCAGCGCAAACAACGCCGATGAGAATCGACACGGCAGAAGCCATGGCGCCCACGTACCTGCACAGAAACCATCCGCTCACAAAACCAATAGCACACAACATGGCCAACAAGTCCACACAGCAAGGCACGCACAAATACACAAGCACAGTACACATCCCGAAAACACCCCCCGGACAAACAAAAACTACAAAGGCCAGAACCCCAGACACAACACACCTGAAAACAACAGACCATGAGGACACACCCACATAGGTAAGTACAAAAGCAGCACTCCCACAGACCACAACCCCTTGCAACATTGCAAACCAGAGAGGAGAGGAGAGGACACAGTGACACAGCAAGGACAGCAGCACACCACAGAAACGCACACATCACAACCACCACCACCACCACCACCAAACACCTGCACCACAAACCCCCTGCACATTACACAACACACACCGCACCAGCACCACAAACACCATGGCACCACAAAGAATGCCCAAGTTCACGCCCATTGAGCTGACGGTCATGGTCGACGAGATCATCAAGGTGTACCCACAAATCTATGGGAACATGGTCCAGCACACACCACTAGCCACCAGAAACAGAATGTGGAACCGGATCGTAGACCAGGTCAATGCAGTCGGGACCCTGCCCAGGAACAGAGGAGAAATAAACAAACGTTGGAATGACGTCAAGAGCCTGGTCAAGAAGAAGGAGGGCAAAAACAGAGAGCTGGCTGCCGTCACTGGCGGAGGGAATCCCGCGCTCTTCAAGACCTTCAAAGCGTGGGAGGAGAAGGTGCGAGTCATAATACATCCGGAGATCCTCGCCGGATTAGCAGGGAGTGGAGGCTGGTAAGTACAAACTAATGTATACCAGCACACCGCTATGTACTCACATGCACTACCACCATGCCACAGCTCCCAGGGACAAACACCCCCATGTCCAGCACACAATACACAACACATCACACACACATGCAACAGACACCACCACACACAGCCCAAACCGAACAACTGTAAGATACGTGGGGACATGTGTACACTCAGCCAGCCACGTAACCACCAACAGGTCCCCAAATATGCCAGAAGCGCCACAACGAGCACCCACCACACCCATGTGTCCGCCACAGCTGCACTAACCGACAAGTAACAGGTAAGTGGCAGGAACACAAAGTGCAGTGGGTGGGACGGTGGACAGCCCAAGTACAACACACACCAGGCCCCTAGTCCCACAGCACAGCAAGGAGGAGCATCCCCCACACCCCACAGCCACGTGTCAGCCACCGCAGTGCACAACGACAGCCGAAAGGCAGACATCACGGTCCACAGCAATTAGTGTCAGTGGGTGTCCAGCCACCCCCACGACCCACAACACCCCCCACCCCCACAGACCTGCAACATGGAGCACCCCCCGCTTAGAGCCATGTGGCATCCAGTACAGTGCACGCACGAACAACTTGCAGGTGGGAAACTGGACAGGGCTGGATTACTGGAGGCATGAGGACCGGAACACGACCAACACATGGGACATGTCACGTAGCAGACGAACACGCAGCACCGCCCACCGTCACGAACAAGTGAACAATATGCACACGGACATGAACAACAGACTCACACCCCACATGACCCATCACAGACATAGCAACACCCAAGGAGCCACGTCTGCATGCACAAGCCACACTGAATATAGTACCACACGGCAGCCACTGTGCAACTCATCACACACAACCGAAACACCATTGAAGTCCTGTCCATGTAGCCCCTACTGCCTGTCAACAACACACCCCACAACTACGCCTATGTAAGACAAACAACACTAGACGCAACAGAGCGGAACAACATAAATGCACACGAACACCACTGAACCCATCAAACACACAGACACACCATGCACATACAACATACCATCCATCCCATCCGTCAGCCCCAGTCTCATGAAAGGCATGTCATCCGCACAGCTGCCACACATACAGCAGTCACGCTAAGATACATGCCCATGACCAACCATGTGCCAGAAGTCAATGAAGCGCACGACACACTGTGAGCAACAACACACAACATGGGCCACACCCCCGAGCACTGCAGTGATGCACATGGCACAGGGCAGCACGCACACCAAGGAGATGGGACAACTGCAATACGTTGGCTGGCACACAACCATCACTCACTCATAACGATGCGTCCAATGCCATGTCCAGTAATCACAACAGACAGCAAATATGCAGGCCATGTCAAGCATGCACACACCTCAAACCATGCACTGTCATGCTGCCACAACACATGTCACGTTCGGCACCCATGGCTCACAGCATGTACCCCAAAAGCATATTCCCTCCCAAATGCGAATCTGGGGCATGGCCCCCATGTTGCCATATGCGTTCCTAAGCGTTCCATTTGAACCCCAAAAGCATATTCCCTCCCAAATGCGAATCTGGGGCATGGCCCCCATGTTGCCATATGCGTTCCTAAGCGTTCCATTTGAACCCCAAAAGCATATTCCCTCCCAAATGCGAATCTGGGGCATGGCCCCCATGTTGCCATATGCGTTCCTAAGCGTTCCATTTGAACCCCAAAAGCATATTCCCTCCCAAATGCGAATCTGGGGCATGGCCCCCATGTTGCCATATGCGTTCCTAAGCGTCCCATCTGAACACCAAAAGCAAAGTACAAACCAGACCCAGGATGGGCCAGGAGCCCGCATACACCAGAGTCACAATAAGTAGGGGCACAGCAACACACCCATCGGCATGGCCAATCCGTCCCATGCCACATGTGCACAGCACACAGTCCCATTGCCAAGCACACACAACTACAAATGCTACAGCCACACACACGCCTCCGGGAAACCCATGTACGAGATTGCACGAACTGTTAATGTCAGACGACAAATACATACTTCGCCAGGTGCAACACAATAACAAATCTCATTCTCTCCACAGGTGACGAACTGCTGGATGCTGGGGATGGAGCCAGCAGCCAGCACAGCCAGCCTACAAGCCCCCAACGAGGACACACGGATCTGGAGGATCTGTCCTCCTCTTCGGACACGGACCACCAAGCAGGCCCATCTGGTGTGGCAGGGCCCAGCCGCTCCCCAGGACCCCTCCTACCCACCAACCCATCATCCAGGGCTGCTGAACATTCCCAGCCCCCTGCTGCCACTGTCGTTGCGGCCACACCACTGCCGCAACCGCCACCATCGCCGCACCGACCACCACCGCCGCCACCACCACCACGTCTTCGCTGGCACCAGCCCCAGCGCAGGTGGTGGCCCGGCCGACTGGATCCACCCTGGGAGCCACAGCGAGGACCGTGGTGAGCAATGTGGCTAGTGGGCAGGCCGGTGGCAGCAGGACTGGTAGGAGGAGCAGGGTCAGGGAAACGCCAGCCTCCCCTGGGAGCCATGCCCTGCCTCAAATGGCCAGAGTCCTTGGGGCCTATGAAGAGGCCCAAGGACAATGGGTCAGGTCTGCTTCAGACACGCGGGAGGTGCTGGGGGTGCTGAGGTCCATGGACGCCCGTATGGGCCAACTCGTGGACCTCATGGGCCAGCTGGTGGTGGCGGTGAGGTCACAGCCAGGGACAGCAGCTCCCCTCCGCCACCACCTGCCGGGGCGCAGGGTCGAGCAGCAGTGTCCAGTTCCCCTGCGTCCACAGCCAGTGAGCACACCTCAACCACCAGCATGTCGCAAGCAGGCACCCCCTCGCAAACGTGGAAGGGGCCGTCCGAAGTGGAAACAGATCTCCCGGGAGGACTTCGCACGCTCCAAACGCAAGTGAGGCAGCCAGCCAGCCTTCCGCCAGCCTTCCTTGACCAGCCACTGCATTGACTTGGACTACGATCCCACTCCACAAAGCCATCTGGATGGCATGTGTGTGTTGGACTATGGACATAGAACCAGTGGGTACACCCTGAGCATCACGCAGCCATGACCGACAGCTCATTGTCACTGCACGCACCACTTTTGTCATCACCTTACACACAATCACATGTCACAGTTTGAAATAAATGCACCTCTTACACTAACTGCTGTTTGTGCCCTGTGTTTTATTTGTACGGAATACAACGGCCACCTTGGGCGGAAAGGCACCTGATGCGTGGCATGGCAATGGAATCCGGAGGGCCTGTAGGGACCTAGGGGTGGGAGACAGAACAGGAGCACATTCAATGAGTGTGTCACACACCCATCACACAGTACATGTCAACAACTACAAGCAATGTACACACATCGCACAGAGCAATAGGGCACAATGCCACAGCCACCAACAGTGGCATACTACCCTGGCCATGGAGCGTTGACACACAGCACGCAGTGAACAAACGGCCACCCTGACACAGCACACACACACCTGCACAGATACAGCCACATCAGCCGTCGTACATGGACACTCACCGTCAAGTGAAGTAGCGGGCGATGAGCTGCTGCCGCACATTACCAGCTTCCTCCTCTCCGCTGTCCTCCTCACTCGAGCTGTCCTGGTCTGCGGGCTGGGGCCCTGGTTGATCTCCGTCATCCACGATGAGCTGGATCTGCTTCCGAATGGCCAGATTGTGCAGCATGCAGCACGCCACCACTATCCGGCACACCTTCTGTGGGGAGTACGCCAGCGCACCCCGGTGCGGTCCAGGCACCTGAACCTGGACTTGAGGAGGCCAAAGGTACGCTCGACCACACGTCTGGTCCTCCCATGTGCCTCATTGTAGCGATCGTCTGCTGGGGTGCGAGGATTCCTCAATGGACTGAGCAGCCATGCCCCATTCGGGTACGCAGAGTCACCTGGGTGTGAGGGACACAGAGAACCGTTGCCATTCCAACTGGACAGGGGACAGCATCGCACAACCAGCACGCTACACCACTCCACATACTCACCGACAATACAGCCACGATCCTGTTGCACATTGGACATCAGTCGTGGCAAGATGCTGTTGCGCATTATGTGTGCGTCATGGGCCGAGCCTGGGAACTTTGCACACACGTGGGTGATCACCATGTCCGCAAGGCACACCACTTGCACATTCAGGGAGTGCGTGTGCTTCCTGTTGCGGTACAGGTGCTCAGTGGCCTGTGGTGGAACAAGGCCGACATGTGTGCAGTCAATGGCTCCAACGACGTGTGGGATTCTGCCAAGGGCATAGAATGCACCCTTCACTGCCGCCAATTCACGAGCCCTGGGGAAGCGGATGTACCTGTTTCGGCACAGCATCATGGCTGCCAGTACATCCCTCAGCACCTTGCTGAACATGGGCTGGGACATCCCTCCTCCAATGCCCACTGTGTGCTGGAATGACCCAGTGGCGAAGAAATGCATGGCGGCCATCACCTTAGCCGTGGGGGTGACAGCAGTCGGATACACCCTGCGGGGACGGAGATGGGGTTCTAACATGGCACACAGTCGATGCAGGGTTGGCCTGTCCAGCCGAAACTTCCTAATAACCTCTGTATCGTCCATGTCCGCCAGCAATTGGTATGGGCGGTCAATGTTCGGTCTCCGCCTAGGGACAATGGCAGAGGACACATGTCAAAGCAACACGACACATAGCAATTTCGCATACACATCACTGACATGACTGAGCAAGCACATGAGCCACAGCCCAGCTGTCAAGCTGGGACGGCACGGCCACAATACACTTACACAGGTCTCCCAACAATGGCAATGGCTAGTGATACAAACCACTGCCATGTGCATGCACATGGGGATCTAGGCCCCAATGACTTGCGGGGCGTGCTGATGGGGACTGACTGCATATCCGTCAAGCGGCAACGCCACGGCAACATGAATGTCTGCTGAGCATGGAACTGCTTCCGCGGCTGGATGAGTATGGCACACGACGACGACGATGTGGGCACAGGCTGAGCGGCCAAAACAAGTGGGACCTGTGGCACGAGGGATATGAGACAGTAGTAGGTGTCAGCACTGCACCCTATGTACAGCACTGTACGGATCACACCTCCCGAAACATTGACAGGTGTCCACATTGACAGCCCCATGCCAAGACGGCTGTGTGCTTGCAGTCACACGTCACAGGTGAGAGGTTACATTGCACGTGCCAGGTGGCAGACGTACATAGTGGGAGCTGGCATGTGTGTGCATGTGTCTCCTGTTCAGGATCCACCAGATGGGCGCTGACTCTGTACTGACCATTGGACACAGCATGTTCCGTGGAAGGCTTGTGTGTGTGGGATGGTGGCACTGGATGTGCCTCCGTTGGGTGGGGGGCCATGCACAGGGCGGGTACGTCGATGATTGCGCATTGTTGGTCACGGTGGGTGCACCCACTAAGATGTGTTGCCCTGTGTACAATTCCTATGTCCGCATGATGATGGACTGTAGATGTGGGCAGACTACACATTGGTCGATGTGCTGTCTATGTGCATGTGCCTTCACACCAGGCACAGCTGCCCCTGCACATGTGACCCCTGCTGGACTCGCTGCTGGGTCTGTGGAGCTGATGCACCTTCTGCGCGTGGGGCGGACAGCTCTCCTCACTTCCCTCATTGCGCATGTCATGACTTTGCCGCAGGTGACATGGATCATGGAGGGCCCACATGTACGCGTGGGTAGGCTACACATGATTGTTCACTGGTCGCCACCCCCAGTCAGTGTTTCGAATGGGAAGGTTGTCGTGCTGGTGGTATGTTCGATGTGGCGGATGGGCGGGCCTAGGTGCGGGCTTACATTCCGGACATGGGGGTAGTTGGATTGGCGACTAGTTGCAGTACACACGGGACACGTCTCTTCCTTACCACATCTGGGTCATCCCTTGTACTAACTGACAGTGATACAGTCATCTTCGCCCCAGCCCTCATGTCCTCCCCTCGCTCCCCCAATATGCATGCTCACCTGCGAGGCTAGCGCTTGCACAGGCAGCCCCAAGCTCGCACCAGAGAGGGCAAGGAGTGTATGTGTGGGTCCAGTTGCACGAGTGGGCTGTCTCAGGGTATGATGTGTGGCGGGACGCCGTCCACCTGCGTGGTGCCCCAAATGGAGACCCGGCCTGCATGGACTATGCATCACAGTCTTCGCCTTCCGGATCCGCCACCTGCGACACCCAGTGGCTGTGGCTGCCCTTGCGGCCAGGCCGCGTCCGTCTGTGGCTGATGGCCCACACATTCACTCTTTGGCCTCTCTGGGGAGGGCTCGGGGTGGTGGCGCACGCGCTTGCACTTAGTCGCAATGGCATGTGGCGTGGTTGGTATGATGGGCAATGGATGGGATGGTGCGAGCCACCTCCCGTGACGTCAGTGCTGCTCGTGCTGTGGTGCGTCCCCCTACACTTCCATTTGACTTGTGCCATGCTAGACGTTGAGGTTCTATTGCCTGCGTGATATGACCAGGAGGAGCGCGAGGAGACCTCTCACACACCATGCTCCACTGCCATCCCGTGCCCTGTATCGCCTGTGCGGATTGACTATGTTGGGGTTACACCTGGTCGACTGGGGCTGTGTGTGCCTTGTCAAGGGGCATGGCGGGCGCACAACAGGATCCAGCTTGTCCACAGAGGGTGGGCTGAGGTGCGCCTGGTACCGCTTTGTACGTGTGCCCGGCTGCTGTGCACACACGTGTTCACTCCCCCCGACAGGTGTCCTCTCACAATGCCCAGGGAAGCGGTGGTGTACTGTTCATGACCCCTCCCAACACGGCGTGCTCCAACTTGGCATGTGCGCATCTACCCGCCACACCCACCCACCTGAGCACTGCGTCCATACGACTGCACACGACACATGTGTGTCTTCCACAGTTGTGCTACTCATTTGCGTTGACATCCAATACCAGTGGACTACATGGTCATGTCACGACTGCCGTGTACTTCACATACTCTCATCCTCTCTCATTCGTACTTGTGAAATGAGTCAGCGGAGACAGTTTTGGTTTCAAACATTATATTGAGTCTTCTGTCCTCTGTGATGCAGTATAGTGGACACTACTGGCAGCGGAATACATGTTGAGGATATACTGAGCATGATTGCAAATGGGATAGGGTGTGGGGTTACATGTGATTGGCTGTTGCATGTGGGATGTGGGCTTCAGAGTGACATCTGCTTGGCCAAGGCTGTGCTAATGTACATTTACGTATAGCTGCGGAGCTGCGGACTTTGACACAGACGGTATACATGTAGCCTACCAGACCGCTTGGCATCATGGGCACAGTCCATCTCAGTTCCATGTGACAGGTTTGCTGCGGTTGTTCCTCATGCACGCGTGCATATGAGATGACATCAGGGCATGTGCTTGCATGCATGCAGCGGCGTGCCACTTGTTGTTGCACTGTGGTGGTTACTGGACATGTCACAGTCACTGGGGTCGTGTTGTTGTTGTATGCACTTGTCGTCCATGCAAAGGTCCTGGTATGGGATTCCCGGGGCGGGGGTGGGAGGGGTGCAGCACCCACAGACTCCAGGCGACCTATTCATGTCCACTGAGCGGTGTGTGTGTCCATGTGCGCTGGATCCATGTCGTGTCCTGGTTGTTCGTGCAGTTCCGTCCATGTGGGTGCGATACACAGAGCCCATGCCACTGCCTCCCACGATGCATGCGGTGTTCCTGGATGTGATGGGGAACAGTGTGCATGTCCCGGTCATATCCGATGTCATGGCGATGTCGTTGATGGTGTGGTTACAGTTGCCGGTCGTTTGGTATGGCTGTTGTGGTGGTGACTGGCCAGTCCGTGCGGAAGCTAAGCATGGGTGCGGGGTTGGACATCATAGGTCAATCGGGGAACCTGCGTTGTGGTCCGACGAATTTACAGGTTGTCAGGTATGCGATGCCGTCCAGCAGGGCTTCCATGTCATTGGTGGTGTACATGTTTGCCAGCCAATGTAGCGGATGGTGGCTGTCAAGGTGTTGTTCGTAAGTTGTCCCTTGGAGGACCATGATGGGGCATGCTGGGTGACATTCGATGTAGCTGTTCTCGATGATCCGTCGTGTGGAGGCACAGTGGTCCCATTTCAGTGCGGGTGCGATGTTGGCCACATACGCCATGCCCCCATAGGCAGAGCAGGCCCTGTCGTGTGCGTCCAGAGGGAGGAGTAGTGGTAGCAGGTCCGCCTTCAGACATGCCGGGTTGGAGAGGCATATCTCCACGGGATGCTGGTAGGGACACCTCCGACAGTAGAAGACGGGCATGACGCAGCTGAACAATGTGATGCGGTAAGTCAGTCGGTAACTTACGTTCAGCAGGGACAGGAGATCGCATCCCAATATATGAAACAGGTTGGTTTTGTACAGCTTGAGCTGTTCGGCGTAGTTGGGTAGGTGTGTTGCGGTTGCCATTTCGCAGCGGTGCGTTGTGGTGGCGTGCTCCGGCTGTGTGTGCAGTCTGCAATGTGCACGCTCCGAGGTTGCTGTGAGCTCTGTGTAGTCGTAGGGAGACAGGACTTGTGTTCTGTTGGCTTGTTTGGAGGACACGGGCCCTCATCCCACATGCTTCTCAGACAGTTCAAGGTCAGTGATGTGTGACTCCTTCCAATTAACTTGCATGTGGCCGACATGGGGGAGTGTTTTCTTCTTTCTTCCCCGTCCGTTGTGTGCTTCTGTGATATGCGCTATCTGCCCTGTGGTCGGTCTCCTCGGCATGCCTGTGTTGGTCTATTCTTGGACAATGGCTGTATTCACCGGCTTCTGTCGTAGGGCTGTGGTTTCGGATTTGGAATGGAAGGTCATTCAGTGCTGTCTGCTCTCCCTTGTGTGGGCGGCAGGCTGCCTTTCCGCTCTGCGTTGGGCCTTGTGTGTGAATGTTATTCTTGGGCCACCTGTTGTCGGTCCCCGGGCTCTTTGGTGTTCCGTTTTATATGTCTTGTTCATATGTGCAGGGTGGTATGGGTGTTTCAGTGTGGTACTGGCGTTCCTCTTCCCGAAGGGGCCCTGCTTCTCCTAGTTGGTGTTGCCGCCGCTGTGTGCTACGCCATGTTTGTTACACTGGGGTGTGTCCTGCTGTTGCGTGTCTTCACTGACATGTGTGCGTCGGTTGTGTGGCGTTGGGTGTTGTCCGTGAATTGGGCGTTGGGGACATGTCTGTGGCAGGCCTGTCACGTGTCATGTGCGTTCGGGGTGGGGCTGATGTGTGTGCTGCTTGGTTGTGTCCCTGTGTCTGTGTGCGACGCATGCATGGCGCTGCGGTTGGCCTCTGCGTTGTGCGCATGTGTGGCGGCGTCATCGCCGCTTTGGGGCCGTGACGGGGTTGTTGGTTCCTAGTCCCAGGTGGTGTGTACACATGTGTTACGCGATGTTACGATTTGGCCTGTGTGTCATATGTGGATGCAATGGTGGATGTGTAGTGTACACGCGCTGGTGGGGGTTGTCCGCTTTTTCCGCCCTTGCACTGTGTGCGCTGTTTGCGTGCACTTGTTGTGTGTGCCTACCTGCGTCTCCGCTGTACGTTGCGTCCTTGGTGGTGCATCAGCAGGAGCATGGGGAGGGCCTGCAGTGCTGGATTCATGCTCGGGGAGCCGCTTCTTCGTTGTCCGTGCTCGGCGTCCGTGTTACCGCTTCGGTTTGTCGTACGGTATCTCTTGGCCGTGGGAGCCGTTTGTTTGCGGCATCGTAATTTATGCGCTGGGCGGGACGTGTTTCGTCGGACGGTGTGTGTCAGTTAGGCTGCGCCGCTACGTGTACGGGCGCACTTTGATGGCGGACGGTGTTGCTGGCTTGCCGGCGGTGTTTGGCCTACTTTTCGCATCGTAATTGGGCGGGCGTGTGGACTGCTGCGTGCCGGCGGTAACTGGTGGTTTTTGCATCCGCCAGCACGGCGGTTGTGCTTCCGCCCGCCATCGTAATGTGCCCCTTGGTTCTCACTGTGCTTTATTCTGTAGATAATCAAGGTCATTCATAACATAGGGTGATGGTGACTCACAAGCATGTAAGCCGGAATCCTTTATGTGTTGCCGCGGTATATGTGAGTACGTGATGAAAATGGCTGGCATCTCAGGGCCAAAATACTGCTTTCTGTGGAAACCACAACTTTTTTTAGCGAAATGTGTTTTCTCATTTAAAATGAAAAGCTTGTTATTAATCGGAAAATATATATTTTCGAAAACTGAGAAGCGTGTGGTTAGGGAAAAACTATTGCATTTTCTTTAAATATTTTGAGTTATTTGAGTAATAATTCATGCTACTGTATTGCTGATGTCTCCTTGCTGCTTGTGCTACGCTTATAATTACTTGACTGGTAAAGACATTTCATCATCTATACTGATAAAGCTTTTATGCGGTTATCTTGGTAGTGGGGCACAGTGTAGCAGGCAGGCATTACTTCTTTTATGACACAAATTTATTATGATTCGGTTTGCCTAGTGTTTTATATTGGTCACATCATTTTTTACTGCTACATGTATGATTCTCTGCTCTTGAGAAATAATGCCTCCGGTTACTGTGAGCCTTAGCTATAAGACTGCTTTAACCTGTCTGAGATCTGGCCCTGAATTCTGCTTTCCGTGAGCCTGTACTAGCAGTCTAGCAATGCTTTCCAGGGCCTCAGATTGCAAGAGTTGACCTTCCACTCTCTTCCTTCCAAAATATATGCTGAGAATCTGTTTGGTACTGGCAGGCTAGATAAATAAAAATATGTTTTTTGGGTAGTTTTATATAGCGCGAACTTGACCCGAAGGTATCAGAGCGCTTTACATGAGCACCAGTTGCGTTACACAAGGACACGTATGCATGGGGAGATTAAGTGATTTGCCCAGAATCACAGGATGTTGAGTGCCCTTGCAGAGACTCGAACCCGGTTCCCCAGATTAGAGATCGACCGCCCTAACCGTTAGGCTACACCCTCTCCCTGTTTAAATTATTATTGAAAATTGTGGTATATACGCTAAGGAAATTGATAAGCCAGAGAACTATTGTGGTCCATAGTGCACCATTTTGCCATCATTCCGTTGATCCAGCGCTGGGCCAACACTCTTACCATTAGTTATCCGATTAACCTTTTCTTTGTCGATTGAAAATTAGAGGGAGTTAGCATTTTTGGTCAAACAAATTAATTAGCAGTGTAACCCATTTGGATACACAATAAGGACCAGGAAACAGTGACTAAAGTCAAAAGGTTTATTACAAATTAGCAATCAGATTAAGGTAAATGAATCTCAAAACCATACTGTAAAGATACAGAATAACAACAGGATTGCCCAACCGCCTAAAGAAGTTCAGGCACATTAGTATAAGACCAATAAGGAGCTCATCACAGCAGTACAGAAGAGCAACAGTAGGACTTGGTGCTCAGGGAAAAGTCTCTGGTTCTTTCGCCTAAACATGAGTAATAACTAAAGGCATTAAATTTAGAGTATAAACTAATCAGGGTGGTAAAATCTAAAAGCATTAAAAAAAATTAAGGAAATGCAGGAAAATATAAAAATGCTGCAAAGTGTGGGACGGTATCAACATTTCAGAAGCTCGGGCAAGAGTCTTCTTGGGATAGGGGTATACGTGTTAGCCTAAGCCACACTCAGCAAAGAGTCAAAGGGGTAAGCATAGAGGTCTGTACCTCTCAAAGTCCAATGGGGAAAATGTCCAACATCAACATGTGAGAACACCAGTTAATACCGTACGACTCATCAAAGTAGCACCCCTCTGTTCGCATCAGCCGGGGCTTCATTGTCCTTTCCATTTTCACGTTAGGGACTGCAATATTGGTGAATTCTGCCAGACCAGACCTGAGAACCGTATCGTCCTTGGGCACCTGGAACTCCTCGGTACATTAATGAATAGAGACTTCCAGTAAACGCTCTGACTCTTCAAGTTCATTGTCAAGGACCTCTCCTCAGGCTCCTCCTATCAGTAGTACAATGTTACAACTAGTCAAACTAACAAACCATGTGAATATACCTGCAAAGAAAAGACATGCAAGTAGAAAATGAAAAACAGTATTTTATGCAGAAAGAAATACAGACCTACTCATGTTAACTTAAATGTATGAGTCCATGGTGCACATTTAATAACTGTGTGCACATACAACTACAAAGAACTAAAAATTGCAATTTATAAATTCAAAATTAGACTCGTTGCATTTTAAGTAAGTGAAATATAACTCAGAAATACACGACTATAAACGTAACTGAGAGCTGAATAATAAATGCAAATAAAAAACATTAGTGCACACGTTACATAAACCTTTCTCGTTTCAAAAGTAAATACATTTTAATAGTGTGGGGATGGTTTTCTCAAGTCTCTAAGGAGTACATTTTATTTTAATAAGTTTAGGGCACGCAGTGCATATGAATCTCTAGCTTTACAGTGAATGCACTTCATTACTGACTTCAAGTGCAACACTTTACGTTAATAACGTTAGCACACATTGAGTATTTGGTGCTAAGTACACATATTTATTGCGTATTTGTGACGTGTATGGGTGGAGTCAAAATTACGCTGCTCCAATTTAAAAGATTTATTTTTGGAAGAACCCATAACTTCCATATGATAATATTGTATTCTTTCATGAGTGCTCCTTCACAACATGTGGCATTTTAGCTAATTTATGATTAAACTGTGCTACAATGTGCAACAGTTGTGCTACAAGATGCGCCATAAGCACCCCTTTTTAAAAATCTTATTACGGTCAAACCCACACCCACTCTAGAGGAAGTTTATTTTGTTTGCTTCACTTGCTTGCTCAGTGTAAATATCGTGGGTATTTACACCCACTGCTTTTAAGTTCATCAGCTGTCACTGCTGAATTGTGATAGCTATGTGTATACCTCAGCAGTGGGTAAACTCTGCCCACTACAGAATTAATATGGATTAAAGAGCTCTGAAAAGTTTTCTGTGCTGGTGTTTGAAATGACCATCTTTTACATAGTGTACACCCAGATTTGTTGCCTGGACTGTTTTTTCTGACTGTAGAACTCTGTATACTTTACTTCTACTGACTAGAGGTAAGTAGGTAAGTTCCCTGTGTTCAGCCTTTCAACATAATGAACTTGTCATACCTCTAATTGACATATTGAACTTACTTATAAGCAGTTAGTATATGGTGCCTAAATTGTACCCAGGGCCTGTTAGTCAAATGTCACCAGTGGACTGCAGCACCCACTGTGTATCCACTGCAATGACAATGCAAACCTGACTGCAGTCCTGCCATATGTGGCATTGTTGTGCATGATCCGGGTTCGAGTCTCGGCGTCGGCTCAACATCCTGTGATTCTGGGTAAATCACTTAATCTCCTCGTGCACATGGACAGTGCCTGGATACCCACGCGGGTGATAAGCCGCGCTATATAAATCTACAATACAAACATTGCTCTCAAACCCTGGCCTACAGACTAGAGGGAGGACCCTGCTCCAGGTCTCGAGCTCTACTCACCCAGGGGTGAAGCCCATGACTACTTATCCTGGCAGGTCAAAGCTTCTTATTCATGGCTCCTGATTCTGACCAATGACACAGTCTCTTCCGCCTCTCTCCTCCTCACCCCCTCCTGCCGGCCTCTATAAGGTGTCATTGTTTACTTCTGTGTTACTCAAACGCCCCTGTGCCCACCAATGGCTCAAGTCCTCCAGGTAAGCAAACACTCAAAAGTGACCTTTCCACCCATGCCGGACCTGCCATCACTCTGTCTGAAATAAGGCAAGCACTTAAGACTCCTTTCATTGAACTCCAAATCTTCACCACTTGACCACCCAACTCCTCATACCCACCCTCTTGGGTAATCTCCCCAGCCATGCACCAGTCACTGGTCCGGCAAAGAGTCTGCATGTATTATATTGCACCTATACCATGGCCATGCTGGTACATATGTCAACCTTTACAGCACGTGAGGAATCCCCTCTCTGGGTGCTCTCGATATACGCTCTGGCTGCAATGGAGAGGATTTACTGTACTTGCTTGTGAAATGTCCACTCCTGCCCAAGGGTGAGGTCCGTGAGTAGGCTGCTACAGTAATCACGTTTACTCATCACCAGAGTGTTTTGCTGTGGAGCTGCCTACTGAGAATAAGACATTTGGGCAGAATTTCAAAATATTGAAGAGCTGGAAGTGGAACCCCACAGCGGTGGCACTGAGGTTTAGAACAAACCCCGGTGCAGGCTTGAGGTTGACAGTACTCAAGGTACTTCTGGCAGAGGGGGGTCAAGGGCTGCATCACCTCATCAGGGGTAGCAAGCATTATATAGCCTTCCCTCTTCCTTTCCTCCACTATCCTTTTCAATCCAAATAATAGACTAACATTTCCACCGCTCAAATTAATTTAATATTTCACTATACTAATTCACAACTAATCATTTTGGATTCCGGAGTAGCGCGCTACTCGCTGAAAAAGCGCTTTGACGCCTGGTCAGGTATAGTAAGCGCTATATAAATGCAATTACAATTACAATGGTTTATCTGAAAATTCAGCCACTCATTACAACATCTTTTGACAGTCCCACACCTTGCTTTGAAATAATAATAAGTCACCCCTATGTAGGCCTTACTACCTATAAAGCAGGTTGCATGGTATTTGACAGCAGGCATGTTGACGTTTAATATTGAACATGCCCTTACAGTGAAAAAGCCATCAAAGCTATTTCCACTGTAGCAGGGTTGGCTGTTCCATATGAAAGCATTGGGATACCATATTAAAATTAAATAGTATTATCTCCACCTAGGAAACAGCTACAACGTTCATTCTTTGGACTTTTTAAAACATTTATTACAGGCCCAATTAATTCGTAAAGTAATATTTGTTAGAAATATTTTAGAAAAGGTACTTTTAGAAAGTTTATACACACCAATGAGGAGAAAGAGAGTTGAGTCAAAACACATTCTCCCTACTAGATACAGTTCATCACACAAGGATGCATTGGCTCATGACCAGGGATTACCATAAATTTGGAACCTCTTACTAATTCCGTATGACATTTTACATTAGAAGAAAACACCTCACACACATTGAATAGTGGCATGCTTCATCTCCTCATTCTAGTCGGTGTGTACCATTCGATTGGGCTCAACCATTAGTTGGGATCTTGAAATGTAGAGTTGTTCTTCTGGATAAGTGTAGGAATCCAGTTTTTCTGGAAATGACTGTGGGTATACCCTTAAGATATCTCATTTTATCCTATCGGTACCCATGTCAAAACTAAAAAATAGAATATGAATGTGTTATGGACAGACAATGGCTCATACATTCAATAAAACTTTATGACTGCCAAATGCATCTTTTCACTATATTTTTCCAAAACGTTCTCCTTGTGGGAGAACCTTACCAAATCCCTCTACTACCTGCATTACGAGTTATCCACTAATGATAATGGGCCTGATAACTACAGTTAATGGGCCCATCAGAATTATGTGTTCCATTGGAACATAGCTGGTCAGTGGCCTTCCACATAGAGATTTCACCTGCTTCAAGTGGAAGAGTAGAAACGCAAAGAAAAAGATGCAGAAATCTGCATGGTTTTCCCCCAGAACTCCCTGTGATTCTCCCCCCTTCTAAAAGCACTGAGAGTTCTGGGAGTGGCAGATCCAGGAAATGAGAAATGTTTACGTCACTTGTATAGAGAGTGTAAGAGGGTTGTACTCCCTTGCTAAACTCATCCTCTCAATAAAATGTGATACTGATATTAACATTTTAGCCAAGGATGTTTTTGGTTCTCAGTCCCACCTGTCTTCGCAGTAGATTGGGATGCTGCAATGAGAAATACCTTGTAAAGGTTACATTTGTGGATTTAAAAAGTCGTTTTAAAGAAGCTTTCTGGGTGCATTATTCCTTTTCATATGCTCACTGTGGTGGCAAGTCTAGATGTTTATTGCTTTATAACAAGCTCCTAATAGAACTATCAAAATTGACTGGGTTATCAGCAAGTAATCTGGAAACCATCATCTTTGCTGCTGTTGAAAACGGCACATTTACAGTGCCTAATGTTTGCTATAGTTTCCTGTCCATTTTAGGAATTGGTGCTGTGACTCGAGATACCTTTACCACACACAGTTTGCAGATTCTTTTGAAAATATTGTACTCCAAAATCTTTGATTTGATAAATGAGAGCACATGCTATGTTTGGTGTTCACTCTTGGCATTTTGTCCAGACACGATGTGGTTGCTTTTGCTTCAGTTTACTCCTTACATAAAGTCACGTTTTTTTTTTTGTACAGAGTTTTATATAGCACGAACTTGACCCAAGGGTATCGGGTATCAGAGCGCTTTACATGAGCACCAGTTGCGTTACATGAGGACAAATTAATTTTTTTGTTAGGCACAGGGAGATTAAGTGATTTGCCCAAAATCACAGGATGTTCAGGTTGTTGCCGAGACTGGAACCCGGTTCCCTAGCTTCGAGGTCGACCGCCCTAGCCGTTAGGCCAACTCCTCTCCTCTCTTTGACTTCTTTAGGAGTTACAGAAATTGTTGCCTCAAGCAAGGACCCCCACAACCTATTGTCTAGAATAAATGTATTATACAGTGCAAAGAGTTTAGGTAGCAATATGAATTGAGTATAAAACTCTACCAGGAATTGACCTGATAATTTTCCCTTCTTTAGTAGATGATGCTTTTGTAATCTCTTCAGCAGTAAATTCCTCCTCAAGAGAGGATAAATCACAGCTATTCAATGACTCTTTCTTAATGTTTGAAAAATAATTTCCTATAGCTTGTAAAGATGGAGTAATTTATGGTGAATAGAGTTCTTCATAATAATTAATAGAAGTTACTAATATTTTGATTTGCAAATCCGTCGCTTCCACAATTATCTTTAATAACCTTCACAAGCGATATAACTCATTTTTAATCTTCAAATATATAGCTAATACTTTGCCCATTCTGTTTTGTCCAACATAAAATGTGACTTTCAGTCTGAACTTATTAGCAGATGCGTTTTCTGCTGTTTTCTGGTTAAAGTCCATTTTTGCTTTAGCCAATTCTTCAAATACACCTTGTGACTTAAAAGTAAAGTATGCAATGCTTTAATGACTTAATTTTCGGCATTTTCTCTTTGAAATACTAATCAAAGTCTGCCTTTTTATGAGATACATACTTTATAATGAAATCCCTTGCAGAAGCCTGCCCTTCAAGGTATCCCAAGTGATTTGTAGAGATGTGTCTGCAACTGGATTTAGATAAACAAATATTTAGCAATGGCTGAAAAGTTAAGTACAACTTTATTGAACCTTCACCTTTTTCTGAAAGATAACATAAAAAAACAGATTCGATTGGCACATTATTTGATATAATGATAATTCCAATATGAGAGTGTAGAAGGCAAACAGATTTGAATTTGCAAACATATAAGCTATTCTAGAGTTGTACCAATGCACCAGGGAGAAAAAATAAAATTCAGACATCGGGATTACATATTCTCCAAGTATTAGTTAAGGCCCTTTGCGACACAATATGTTTTTGCGTCTTATTCCAAACATACTTAAATTTAGATTTCCTGTTAGAAAACAGGACAGGTATATGATTCCAGTCTTCCTGCACTAATCAAATGAAGTCTTATTTAATATTTCAGTTACTCTCCCTAGGTCCCATTATAACAACATTTTTGTCTAGCTGCCACCTTTTTCTGCTCATTGAAACCACAGACATTTTGAGTGTGCATGTTTAGTTCAGAGATCTTCTGCTCTGTTTGTATATATGGGTATTTATAGGTTCAAACTTAGTAAGAGCAACTGAGAACTGTACAAGTCAAGGCAAAGAATACAATCAGTGATCATTTTTCGAATGAAGTTGAGGGGTCTGTGAGTTCAGAAAGAGGTGATGAAACAATCTAAGTTATCAAGATGTAGAGTTCTTTGAAGAGGTGAGTCTTCAGCTCTTAGACACGGTTGCCATTTGTGATAGCGTTGTAATAATGTATCTGGTCTTAAAGGAGGTGTGGGCAGGTAGGAGGAGCCAGTGCATGTTTGTCTGTATAGGGGCTGATGTGATTGAATTTCTTCAGGCATTAAGGAGTTGTTCTGCGACATGTAGGAGGCCTTTCAACTGGACAGGCCAGTGTTTTTATTTACAGGTTTCTCAAAGCCATCAAGATAGCATCAGAGAACAGATGTATAGAGGCATATTTATGAAATGTTCACGCAACACAATGCAGCAAGCCACCTACAATTATACAGCACATTTCTGCTCTCTGCCTGCACTGACGCACAATGTGTTGCCTAGGTGCACTATGGTGCAAGGGTGCCTACATTGTAGACAGGATTGTTTTTGTGTAAGTAGGGACCTTCATGCACAAAAACAATACTCAGAGGCCTTTTCTTCTTTCTATAGAAAGAGGATAAACGAGTATATAAACATATTTCTCCTTGTTATGCCTCCCCTGGGGAGGCATAGCATTTTGACATATTCCCAGGTCTACCACTAATGCTAAATTGGGGAATGCGCCAAAATTCATGGGTGGATGTGTGGGAACACCCATGCTCCACCCAAGTAACGCCTCCCTGGGGCAGAGTAACGCAGGGCAGTGACTTGCGCTGCCTTGCGTTACGTCACATTTACCAAGCCACACAGGGCCACCCAAGGTGGCCTTGCGTGGCTTGGTAAATATCATTCTAGGTTTTGCGGTGCCCTTGCACCCTCTTGCGTGGCGCAAGGGTGACGCAAACCCATGATAAATATGTGCCATGGTGTCTAGAAAGCCCTGGAAAAAGGTGCCACTAACTTCAGATGTGAGAGTAGTAGGGGTTTGATGGAAGTTCTGAAGTAACTTTTCTGGAGGAATGGTTTCAAATTTTTTAGTAGTCAGAGCTGTTATCAAGCTGTCTTGGGCTACTTGATGATGTGTGCCTAAGGAGTGAGGTTGGGTCAACAGTAAATTCAAGTGAATTGATATTGGGTGATAGTTGTTGCTTAGGTTGATGCAGTTGGGACTGATTTGGACTAGTTGGCAAAAAAGAGGAATAGCTGTTGTTGGTGAACAGGAATAAGTTGATCTTGGTGGGGTCACGTTTTGGGTAGGTCTTGGAAATCCATGTGGGGGTAAGGTACGGAGCATAGGCAGTACCTTCGGTGCTGAAGAGTGAAAGAGACTTTCAAGTAAAATTGTGTCGAAATATTGGTGAACGTTGATGCTGTTGCGTATGACTCCAAAGGGTACCTTGTGGACGATGAAGGTGATAGGGGAGAGGATGGAGCCTTGGGGGACTTTGCAGGTGAAAAGGAGTTTTAGTGATCTGGAAGTGCCATTGTGGGTCAACCGATGCCAGTTGCAATGGTAGGGGATGACATATCACTGAAAATGTCTTCAAGACACACTTAACACTCTCTGCTCCTCTCTTCAAGTGTTTCTTCTGTTGTTAGTGATGTGCTCAGGCACTTGTGATATATGCTGAGGCATCATCAGTTTTGGCTTGATACAGTATAAATCATACACAACTATCTCAAAACTTGGATCAATCGAATGGTAGCTGGAGAGATTTGTCTTTAGGAAACGACCTGTTGATAACAGGTTGTAGGTTTCATGCACACTTATAGAACGAAGATTATAAACTAAAAAGCTGTTTCAAAGAAATTCCATTTTTTGTTGTTTTCAGTTGTAGATCTGGAGGAAAACAATTGCACAACAATAGGAATAACCACTGAACAGCACATATTTAAAATTGTTTGGCCTTACCAACTCCTTAAAATATAAAAGACATGAAGAGGAATCACAAGGCATGCTTTTAATTCAGCAACCACTATGTTTGGGAACTCCATAACTGGACTCATAAGAAATATCTTGGCCCCCTGCACGTATTCTTTTGCAAATTCACCGTCTGTGGGTATAAAGTATGACGTGTCAAGTAACACAGATTTGGATGCACAGCTATTGTAACAGTACTGTTGATAAAAGATGCCTGTGACCATGACACATTTTTAAATTGACAACAGCTACTATTACTGACTCACATTTATTCATTCGAACTATAACATTGCTCTGGGCGGTTCAGTCCATCATCTGCCTTTCCTCCAGTTCTCTTGGGTATCTGGAGATGTAGACGTAGGGGGGAAACGCTATGTAAGCAAACGCTTCCCCTCGTGACATAACAGCAGTGGAAAAATACTTTAATTTTTGTTAAGTCATAGTAGTCAATAACCAGATTTAGAATCCGTGTTTCACTCTGGGGTCTCTCAATGTGATGCATATATAACCAGGCATTGGCAACTGTCGCCACAAACTCAACACTTATAGGCAGAAAAATAAGCCAACTTTATCCATTTGCTTCAGATTGCAGATTCAGAGTTTCAGGGAGCTTAGTAGCAGGTTGACAACTGTGAAATATACTGCCCCTTTATCATTCACTAGTACAGTGAAATGTATTTTTTACAATCACTGTTGTCTTTCAAACTGCTGTGTTACTTCAGTGTAGGCCGCACAGTGGGCTGCATGCATCCCCCACAAGGCCACATTATATCCAATGACACGTGAATGTGTGCTGTGAGGATAGATCAGAGCCACACCTCCAATGCAATTGATCACATATTCATTCTTGGACACCATTTTTCTCATCCACAACCTGTCATGCCACACAACTAGCAGAGCTTGCTAATTGCTAAATGGCGTCGCTCTAAGTTTAGAGGGAAAACTCTGAAGGTGACTGGTGCAAATTTATGGGATGCCCTACCAATAAATCTTAGACTGGTAAACAAACGTCTTGCCTACCTTCAATGTGAGACTTAAACAGCATCTGCTGCAACCTTATAGAATGCTGGGCGCACCTCTGAGCCTTCTCCTCTTTATGTACAAATGTTATTGATTTGGTCAGTACAGGCCCCCTCAGTAATTTATCCGAATTGTCAAGCTATAATAACTACCTATACCTCTTTTGGTGATAAGATGTTTGCAAGTATACCACAGACTCGTACTGGGCTGCCCAATGGTCCACTTCCATGCCAATCTGTGTGCCTCATGTGGATCAAGGAAACTCGAGAAAGGAGGGATGTTAAAGTATATGTGTGCTGATTTTAAAAGAGCAATTGCCTATCATTTGTTTTTTTTCTTTTACTATTGCTAAACTTTTAATGTATGATCAATGGGTGTGTTTTAGCAGAAAATGGATCATTAGTTCAAAGTTGTTGGGATCAGGGGCACCAAAATAGGTTTGGCCCAGGGCTCCCAAAATCCTTAAGATGTCCCTGGCAGCATTTGATGATGTCGTCCTTGCTTTCACCTATGCAAAAACTATCATGAACCTTAACAGGACGTAACAGGGGGCTCTGTGCATGCTGTTTTTTTCTGTCAGATACGCGAGGACTTAACTTCTCATTGTTTATTTCCTGACTAGGAAAAGTTGGACATAGGGATCAGGAAAGAGGCTGAAGGAATGGGAGCTGCTGAAATTAAATATGGCGACTCTGTGTGCTACATTCAGCATGTTGACACCGGGCTGTGGCTCACATACCAGTCGGTAGATGCGAAGTCTGTCAGAATGGGAGCAGTACAGCGAAAGGTAAACAAGAAAAGATTAAAATATGCATTTTGCTGATCGACAAATGAGACCCATGAGCTGAGTGTGTCCCTCAAATATGATATATAAATAATTCTGTAAAAATGGAATTACAATCCCTTTGTTCATTTTACGTCACGAAGTAGCCTACTCTTTTTGGCATATTGTGTACTGTATTTTTCTTCTTATTGAAAGAATAAATTCCATGGTTGTTGCATGTGTAGTTGCACAGAAAGTAACTTGCGCATTGTGAGTTGTCACTGTTCACTTGTGTATGTAATCGGATTGCCTGCATTGAAACACACTGAATGTGAAATATCATATAAAACATTTTTTCCTCCTTTGCTTGGAACCTGTGGCAGTCAAAATGATATCTATGCACAGCTTTTTTTCATGCATGAATTTAAGTCATCAAGATAAAAGTCCTCAAATCTTCAGAATTGGTGTCTCGTACCCGGTTCCACATTTACCCTTCGAAGAAGGGTTCCCACAATCTTCCTTCAGTTGCAGGAGGGTTCATATAACTTTGATTCCAGGTCCATAAGAAATGTCCAGATCCAATTGTTGCCTATCCGCAGTTTCTCTATGAGGCCTGCAACTCCTCTTTCTCAAGTCCTACAGCATCCTCCAGCCTCAAGAGGGATGTTGTAACAAGGCACGCAGAAGAAATTTTCTAGTCTAGCTGGTCCACCAGAAACATGCGTGGCACAATACAACTTCTACTCTCTCAGCAATTTCTTGCCGCTGGACTATGCGAAAGGAACTGAGGACCCCTTTTTGGTCTGTGAGTTAGATGGACAGAGCCTGTCTGTGGAGTAAGCCTGGTAGGGTAGGTTAAAGGTGAAGCCAGTCAGTCATTGGGATCACTTTAGCTGAACTCAGAGATAGCACATTTCAGATTTCCAAAGAGTTGTAAGGGTCAAAGGCAATAGTAATTTACTGCCACCACTGGTCTTGTCTGATCAAGCTAATTAATGTGTTTGCAAATTTAGTTTTGATAGCATATTCATATTATAATTTACAGATTTAAAGTTATATTACACTTCTGTAGTACGGCATGTGTCCAGAAGGGACTGTTAGTAAAACATGGTACCTAATATCACAAGGTGGCACAAATATATAATTCACTCCTACTTCTCATACGTATATTTGTTGCAGTGGTACAGGTATCAGGCACACACATGGTGTCCTTGCCAGAGGAACAGGCATGGCAGTATGGAACAATGCCTTGTTTTAAAACAGAACATATGTAGATACACCTAATCAGCTGGCTGCTGCCACTGCAGAGGTCAAACTCAAAAGAGACTGATTTCCATAAACGTGGCTAATAGAATTGCAGTACCAGAATAACATTAATCCATCACTGGTATCTATGTGTGGGTGACTTGTTGATTGAATTGCATTTTGCTAATAAATATTGTGCTGGTAACACCCTGTGGGTTGGTGAAAGGTTGCAACACCCAATCCCCATATGTGCATAAGCGATGGAATTAGGGGTGCTGCATCACCTTCAAAATAACCATGATGGATTTCTTAAGGTGAATGAGCAATAAAGATGCCTTTAAAAGTTGTTCTTATCTTGTCACATTTGCTGTGTCTTCAAAGGCAGAGGTGAAAGGTCAGGCTGTGTCTTCTGACAATCTGCTGCTTATTCTTTTAACATGGAGATTGGTGTTTACTTTTCTGTCTCTGACTGCAAAGTGAAAAGAATTTGTAAAGTGAATTATGTGACAATCTTACTGGGGGTACAGGGAGTGTGAAAGGAATGTGCAAATGAAGCAAATTGTTTGTAATTCAGAAGTATGAAGCAAATATTTTAATAGGATCAAAACAAATCAATAAAATTGGTGATGAGCAAATTAAATATTCACTGAAATCCGATTTCCATACATTATTGTTTGTGCACTATATAGTTTTATGAGTAAAACTGTATGGTTAAGCAAATCTAGTGGCCAATTCAATGGAAAGATTTGCTAGCTGAAAATGACAATGCGCCACCACACCATGCTTTAGTCATATATTTGTGACTGTGCTGCAAAATGCAGTACCAGCTACATACAAAACACCTACCACTCGCCTGCTGAATACATTTGCAACATTGAGTGATGTTTGTTTTTTCACAATCCCTATAACTTCAGTGATCTAACATTGATGACAGCATCCCCACTCTGAAAATTGTTCCAGCACCACTGCTTATGGGTCATCATCGGGGGCACCTCACATTTGCAAGCAAGTCTCTGGTAAGAGATCTTGAAGAAGATCAGCACAGCACCAACACAACACCCCCATGCATAACTATGAGTCTCAGATATAAAGAGACTGCCTCCAACACCAAAGGTGTAGCACAGGAAGTGAGTCCCAACATGATATAGGCTCACTCTGATTGAATTAGTGAACGGCCTTTAGACTCAACCATGCTAAAACATATTAAGCCCCCAAAACCACTAAGAAGTCATTTTAAGTGCATATACTGCACTATATAGACACCTTACCACCTTTCATAGCATAGCATACCAAAACGCTTATGTTCTGAGATTTGTAACCCAGACAATTAAATATTGCGCTGTCGGTATTAGCAATTACGTTTGTGCTATTCTATTATTGGAATTAGAATACTGTTCTTCCTAGACTCACCCTAGGAGTAAATGATTTCCTAGTACTTATCAAGAAATTAGTATTTTTCAAAACTAGTATAACCAAACCTTGCTCTTTAGCTCCCGAACCACATACCTTAGGGTAAATAAAAATCACTTACTCCTTGACATCATCCTTCCCGCTCATTATGCTATGCCTCTTCTTTGTAAAACCAGTTAATACATCTTCAAGATTGTTTTTGCTCTCAAGTAAAAGCCACTTACCACAATGTAAGTAAACCGGGCTGCATTTCGCTGCGTTCCCACTGAAAGATGGGCCATTGATGATCCTGCAGCCCACGTCTGAGCATTTTTATGCTTTCTGTCTTTGCTTTTGCAATTTGTGATAAAACATCCATGTGATTTCGTGCATATCTTTATTAATATGCCATGTTTACCGCCATGCAGAAAATAACAGACTTTGGAAGATATAGGATCATTGTAAATTTGTTTTATATCCTTCTGTTTTGTTTTTGTCTGCAGGCTATAATGCACCATGAGGGCCACATGGATGATGGCTTAACCTTATCCAGATCTCAACATGAGGAGTCCCGGACCGCACGAGTTATCCGCAGCACCGTCTTCCTCTTCAACAGGTTTATAAGGTGGATATTTGCATCTTTGTTCCTTTCAGTGGGATAATTGGTTGGACAACGAGCCTATGCATTAAACACAGTTGTATATCCATTTGCAAGTGAGTTTAAGTGAGAATTAAAGTCCCAGTTGCAAGCAACTCTTCACCAAGACATCATGTTTCTCATCAAACATCTGTAAGATAGTCATAGCATTCAAATATTTTGAATACATTTTCTACAAAGCACATGCTGATTACCGGAGATAAGTGTTAGACAATGAAAAAAAACATAATTATGTGCATTAATGCAAACGTTGCACATTGGATACAATGCCAGAAGATAGTGGCTTCACTTGTCATTCCATTACTTAATCATTGTGTGACTTACCCTCAAGTAGCATTTAAAAAAATGCAATTTCACATTGCTAATTGAAGAAGGCAGCACCGAAGGAGTATGCAGTTCCTGTAGGGTGGGGAAAGAAGAGAAGGAGGCTAGGTTGGCCAACACCCTTACTCAGTAGTGGAGAAGTCTTCCGACTCTCCCTCCTCTTGGGACCCCTTTGCCCTTGAGAGACCCTCCTCACGATGGATAACAACCAAGGCCTGAGCTTTGGAGATGACATGGTGGCAGAAATTCTTCGGACACCATCTTTATTAGGAACAGATAGTGGTGCCTTGGGTACCCAGGGAGGCGACTAGCTGTCACTTACAGCTATGAAAAAAGAGTGGGTCAAGATCACCCTTCATGGTCCATCATGACTCAGTATTTAAGAGCAAATATTGCCCCCAACGGACTACAAGTGAGCAACTTCCCCAGGCTGTTCCTAGAGGATGCAACTTTAAAAAAAGAATGGTCCCTGGTAGCCTGGAAATGAACCAGGGACTGGCTGATTCTGATAATCAACACCGCCAAACGCCTGGCGGATGCCCTACTAGTGAGGATCCAAATCGCTGAGGGAGAATTAAAGACCAGTATCTAGATCACGGCATACAAAAATAAACTGGCCGAGATCAACGATGACATAACCGATCACAAGGAGTTTCTAATGAAACAGAAAATCACAAAATTTCAAAAGGACATAAAAAAATTTGAGAAAGAGAAAGTGTACCCTTACCTCAAGGTCGATTAAGCCCCACCAGGGGGAGACATTTCATCAGATGAGAGTCAGGTCTCTCGCAGACGAGGCTCATCTAACAGCAACTCCAGTACTGACAGTTGGGGGAGTGGCGGGAATAGACGCAATCCTCAAACCCCGTTCCTCGGTTACGAGGGACCACAGTTCCAAGGCTCTCCAGGCCCCGACTATTGGCAATACCCCATGATCCCACAGGGACCACAACAATTCTACCCACAACCTCTGATTTCTCCTCCTTTTTTAGACAGAGGTTGGGGCAGAGGAAGAGGACGAAGAAGAGGCAACAAGAGGGTACAGTGGCAGGCCCCACCTCACCAACCGGTACAGACCCGGAGCCAGACAGGCAAACTAAACTAATAGTGAACCTATCCCCCAGGCCTCTGACAACGACAGGACTTGGGTTTGTCCCTACCCTCAAACAGGACGACTTCCGGGAGTCCTATGAGTTACACCAGTTCTTTAGGAAGATACGCTTAAGAGCGTTCTTCCAGGGCAAACCAGAACAGTCACAGGATGACTCGGGTTTACATAACCCTTCTAAATTCACTCTTCATGCCGGGCAAATCCCCCACGAGATCCTCACTTTTGAGCACCCGGTCCTGAAGGAGGCAACCAAGAGGAACAAGAAACGACCTTTCTACAATCTCTCCTATGTTGAAACAACAGCAGTTAACACCCTTGCTAATGACACCTCTATCACGATCAAACCAGCAGACAAGGGTGGGGCCATCGTGATCTTATCCACTGAGTATTACGATAGAGAGTGTTTGTCGCAACTATCCAATCGCCAGTATTTTACCCCCATTGATCAAGACCCGACGGGGGTTTTAACCACTCGTATCACCTCCATGGTATATACTGCTGAGACTGAGGGATGGATCAGCTAGAAAGAGGCGGACTTCCTGGTCAAGAAAGACCCTAAGGTCCCTTACTTGTACGTACTCCCTAAGATCCATAAAAATCGGATTCCCCCACCCGGACAGCCAATTGTCTCCGGGATTGATTCTTTACTCGAACCCCTCTCCAGGTTCTGCGACCACTTCCTCCAACCAGTGGTCCAGAAGACCCCATCATTCTTTCAGGACACCAAGGATGTCCTGAGACTTATCAATACCATTGACACTGACCAGGAGATCCAATTACTAGTGACACTCGATGTGGAGTCCCTATATACAAACATTCCACAGGGGGCTACACTTGAGGTTGTGGAAGTAGCACTGCGGTCAGTTGATTGGGTCTCTACCACACCGATCAGCTTCATTATGGAGTGTGCCTCTTTAGCACTGACCCTAAATCTCTTTCAATTCAAAAGGCAACTTTATCACCAAACACAGGGCACATCGATGGGGAGCACTTTGCACCCAGCCTGGCCTGCCTGTATATGGCAGGCTTTGAGGCAAGGTGCATTTTCGACATCTCCAACCCATTCTCCCAGAACATACTCCTATGGCGAAGGTACATAGACAACATCTTGGTTTTCTGGAAGGGGGATGTACAGACATGTAACTAGTTCTGTAGGTGGGTGAACACTCCCAACCCGTACTTACCCTTCACAAACACCATCTCTATCACTCGTATTCCATTTCTGGACTTGGAGATAACACTGACGGAGGGTAGATTACACACCACGGTCCACAAAAAACCAACTGACCATAACAGTTTGTTACTGTATGAGAGCCATCATCCAAAGGCTCTTAGGGACAACCTTCCATTTGGGCAGTTCCTGCCCCTTAGGCGTAATTGCAGCACCACCCGGGATTATGACAATGTGGCATCACAACTCACACACAACCTAATACAAAGGGATTACCCGGTACATAGCATTAACACTGCCAGGAAGCGGGCCACGAACAATAACAGGGAGGCCTTACTCGACAAAATACCCAAAACTGAGGAGGACATACTGACCTGTGTGACGACATTCATCCCACATTCAAACAGGATTAAACAAATCATTAGAAAGAACTGGGGTATCCTACAGACAGGGAACCTGGCACTGGCCCCTCCCAGGGTTGCGTTCAAACGTACCAGCAATTTGAAGGACCTTTAGGTCCACACACGTCCCCGCCTGGTCCACGCCACAATAACCAACCAACTTTATGGGGTCTACCTCTGGCCCAGGTCCCTCAGCGTGTGGATCGTGTTCTGTGTGCCCTCTTACTGAGAGAACCAAAGAATTACAGCTATCGCCCAATTTTAGATGGGTCCAAAGGTCTCACACCAATTGCAACACCAACAATTGTATTTACACCATTACCTGCCCTTGTAAACAGAAGTACATTGGCATGACAACCAGGGCAGTGAAGGTCAGGCTTATGGAGCAACGAAGCAACATACGCTGCAACAGACTAACTACCAAACTCTGTTAACATTTCACAGAGAAGCGGCACGCACCTGATAGCATAAGGTGAACAGTGATTGAGGCCCACCCCAACCTTAGCGAACAAGGTCTCTTCAGGAGAGAGCAACGCTGGATTTTCAGACTATGCTGTGACAGAGATGGGCTCAATGAGGATATTCCGTGGGGGGAGGTAAATAATTAGAGCCTCCTCCCCCCACTATCTGCCCTCTTGATTCCCACTGCATGCAGTTGATGTCACTAACTGCAGATACTAGCCATCACCAGCGGGGACTTAGTATCCCTTGAACACGATCTACTTTGCCATAATAGCCAAGCCTGGCTTCATACAGTCCCTTCATACAGTCCCTGTCGCCATGGCCATTTGGACTCCCTCCTTCACCTCTTACATGTGATAACTATCATGACGTCCCATCGGGATTTATCACATGTAGAGGTGACAGTGTTTACATCCCAATGCCGGGACTTCACCCACTTGAAATCACTCCACTGCGTGACCTGTGTGTCCCATTATGATTGTCTGACTTCGGCCTGCAGACCGATAATGTCGGTCAATTGGGTACTTCCTTCACCCCTTTTTACATTGCCAATGGCGTTGGCCTCAAGATGTCCCACGAGGGTGGGCACTCTTTAGCGCATACGCGTGGCAGGCGTGACCCATCCAATACAGTACCCACTTTCTGGATGATATGCGCATTCCACGTTATAAGATGGCCGCCATAGCTTTAATCAATAGCTGTAAGCTTCTACCTGCTTCAAAGATGGCTGCCGTATATTTATCGACCTATGGATGCCACATGCATTCCACGTTCTAAGATGGCCACCACCGTGTTGACCAGGAGTTTGTAGCTTCAACCCCTTTCAAAGATGGCCGCCGCATGTCCCTCGACCTTCCACTTCCGGGTCGTTTCCCTGCTACTTAAACCTACTGGCTTCACACACCTCGCTTCCTCCCAACGAGGCAGAGCGAGGGGTAGGTTCCCGGCACCTGTTTTCTAGGAAAACTGTAAGTAAGCAGTCCCCGCTGTTCTTCCCCCTTACCCCACCCCACCCCCCCTTTGACACCAGAGACCTATGCCACTTTGACAGGATACTCATCCTTGGGCAGCCTTCCATCTTTGCTTATACCCATCGTGTTTTTATCTTCCCCCTTTCTCTCCTCAAAACCAGCATGACGTTAACTTTTGTAATGATCGTTGCTCTGCCTAACTATTGATGAGGCGTGACTTGAACCCGAATTGGGAGAGTTCCAGCGCGCCATTCCCTACGGTGGTTGGTTACCACCAAGGACACCAGAACGTTTTGTATATGTCACGTGTGCCACAAGTCTGCTTATTTGATTTGTTTGGGCATCCACCTCTTGAGTTGCACTAACCACTTGTGCATGTGGTTGTGGCATGTTTTTAATTTAATTTTGGAGGCATTATTACTGTATGTGCATACCTTATTCATGTACCGTTGTTTTTCTCTCTCTGTTTTGAATCTCATTAGGTTGGTCCCATGATTTGTATTATTAAGGTACCTCATTGAAAGGTCATCAGAGTGATTGGTTCATTTTCCATTACCAACCACCCGTGTAGATAGTGCTTCAAGATAGGTCCTGAAGAATTGCCGAGTTATTTACATACATAAGGCAAGAAACATGTTGACCATGACTACACACATACAGACACCTCCGACCATTATAATCGGCGGTAACCCTATTCTGGTTTTAATTGAAACGAATGGGCTCGCAGATTAAAATTCGTTTTGGAGCACCACCTCGCCTCATTTTATTTCTCCTCACATCACCTCACATCTACACCACTAGGCCCCTCACACGCACCTCACCTATACGGCTTGGGAAAAAGATCTCCGACAAAGAGCCCCTCATAGGGTGCCCGTGAGGCAGTGCAGCGCCGGCCTGACGAGGAGTAAGCCCTATGATGAAGCATGACACCCTAAATGGGTGTGTGAGGGCCCCACTTCCCAAATTGGGAGACACCCACACTCCACTATGAATAAGGGTGTTGACCAACCTAGCCTCCTTCTCTTCGTTCCCCACCCTACAGGAACTGCATACTCCTTCGGTGCTACGTTGTATTTATTGGGGCCTGTATGCTGGACCTATATGCGCCCCTTCTCCCTCATTTGTATTGAGTAATTGAAGAAGGCAGATGAATCATATGAGTAGTTTTGGGATTTATGAGTTTTGATATCTTTCTGTTCAGCACTGCTCTTTTAATATTAGCCCCTGGGCCTGATTTATTAAAAGGTATAGCAGGGCCTATTTGCTATTTTATTCTGCTTACAATGTGTTGAGGACTGATTAGACTGAAAATGCAAATCCGCGATAGAGCTGTATAGGGATGATGATAGAATTCATTTTCAGTATTTTATGATTGATACTGAAGCCATAGGCACACTAATAATCATTTTAAAGTGAAGGCAGAATGGACCTGCTAACGTTGAATGGGTGCTGGCGGCTACATTGACAAGGAGAAAGAAAAGGCACATTGTGAGAGAAGGATATGAGGGAGACATATTTAAAATAAGCAGATAGGAGGAGATGATGGCACAGCGGAGTGCATTGGCACAGTGCTTGTTGTGACGACTGGGATGGATGTTGGGAACAGATGAAAGCTCTACTGGTTACCTCTCTCTCTCTCTATATGTATATATATATATATCTCAAAACATTACCCTTTCAGGCTTAGACTGGTGCATTAATTATGCAAAAAAAAGTGAGCAGGGAACTATGGGAACTTCCCAAATTTGGGTGGAGATCAGCTTTAGAAGATGACAAAAGCTTTTTACCACTCAAGCACAGTACACAAAGTTGTAATACAGGATATGACCACACATATTACACTGATGACATCTGAAATCTACCGTGGTGCAAATTATACTTATTTCAGACAGGGATCTGGTTTACAATGTTTATTTTTTTCACACTGAGCAGGATGTGCTTGTGTGGAGGATGAGAATACAAGAGTGAGTTTGTCAGGTGTGTTAATTAATGTAGCTGTCATTGTGAAGTTTTTTTTTTATCAGCAGTGAAAGAAAGAGGACACACTGTATTTAACTTTTGTATTTCTTTAGGGAAAATATATATCTTGCAAATGATATCAGCACTGTGAATTATGGGAAATAATTCACAGTTAGACTTCTTTTCTGTTAAACATGTGTTTTGAAACCACTTAATGTCCAACTCCTGGAGACTAGCCACGGGGCCTGGCCAGAATATAGGCCCTGCAGCCAACCCCCACAGCTCCCAGCCTTTGGCCATTCTCAGTGGGGCTGGTGCACAGGGCCTGGCCTGTGCCAGGCTCTGTACCATGCCCACTATCATCAGAAAACCTCCTACCACTAGTTCAACTGTACCCCGTTAGAAGAACTCTGCAACTAATTATCTGACTTTTTTTGCAAATACTCAAGGTATTATCATCAATTTAGCGCTCTAATCAAATTACAATTGCCCCCTGACTTGCCAATTGAGGATGCTACTTCCTTTGACTACTTTGCTCCATGTCTACCCCTGACATCACTACCCTGGCTCAGTCCATCAAATCAGGATGCCCATTTGACCCCTGCTGAGTCCACATCTTTAGTCTTGTTCTTGATTCCATTTGCCCAGCTTTGACTTTGATCTTTAATGCTTAATCCGCTGCTTTTCAAGTCCCTTTTGCCTGGAAATCATCTCATCTTCTGAGCAGACCTTCTGCAGAGACACCACTGTGCTAAGCACATACCCATTTCGCTGCTTCCTTTTCCTGCTAAAATTGAGAAAGAGGTCAGCAAGTAACTTGACCTCCGGTCCAAGCAGCACTCTCCCCGGCAGCTCCGCCGGTTGTTCGCACGCCCGCATTCCTTCACCAGCAGAGTTCAAGCCTCGCGCCCGCCTCTGCTTCAGGTTATTTTGTGGATTATTTAGTTGTGTTTTCCTGTGCATTTCTGTTCATTTAGCGCTCTTAGCGCTCCTGCCACTATAGTCTTTTTCCCCTTCACCTGTAGAGTTCGAACCTCGCGCCCGCCTCTGCTTCAGGTCATTGTGGATTATTGAGTTGTGTTTTTTGTGCATTATTGTTGATTTAGCGCTCTTAGCGCTCCTGCCACTGTAGTCTTTTCCCGCTTCTCCCGCTGTGTCCTGCTCATTACTCCGTTGTCCCCGCCGCCGCTCTTAGTCTGTTACCACCCCACTCCCTGACCCTGCCCCACTCCCGCCTCCACCTCTACTCCCGCCCCCCTCCCATACATAATGGCGACCGCTGCGGGGGAGCGCATGTAATGCCTTGACCTCCGGTCCAGGCAGCACTCTCCCCGGCAGCTCCGCCGGTTGTTCGCACGCCCGCAGTCCTTCACCAGCAGAGTTCGAGCCCTCGCACCCGCCTCTGCTTCAGGTTATTTTGTGGATTATTGAGTTTGTTTTCCTGTGCATTTCTGTTCATTTAGCGCTCTTAGCGCTCCTGCCACTATAGTCTTTTTCCCCTTCACCAGCAGAGTTTGAGCCTCGCGCCCGCCTCTGCTTCAGGTCATTGTGGATTATTGAGTTGTGTTTTTTGTGCATTACTGTTGATTTAGCGCTCTTAGCGCTCCTGCCACTGTAGTCTTTGCTCGCTTCTCCCTGCTCATTACTCTGTTGTCCCCGCCGCCGCTCTTAGTCTGTTACCGCCCCCCCCCCTGACCCTGCCCCACTCCCGCCTCCACCTCTACTCCCGCCCCCCTCCCCTACATAATAGCGCCGCTGTGCGGTCGCGCCGCTGGCACGCCGAAGGCGCACCTAAGGCAAGCCCGTCTGCACCCGTCCGCGACCAGCGCCAGGAACCCTGGTTCTCCTGGTCCCCACCGCTACGACACAGCCACCCTCCATGCTCACAACCCCGGAGGCCACGCCGATTGCGTAAGATCCGCACCCAACACGACCCATGGGCAGTTCTCGTGCGGACACTGCCGAAGATCTTTCACCATCGACGAGACACCCGCAGCCACCGAAGAGCCGCCGACTGAACAACCCACTGAAACCCTGACTTGCATCCTTCTCAACGTACGCTCCCTTCACCGACACGCCGTAGAGATCTGGGACCTGATCGACACCCTCTCACCCGACGTCGCATTCTTCACAGAAACTTAGACCAACGCCACCTCCGGCCCCGACATCGCCACAGCAATCCCTGACGGCTGCAAGATCCAGAGAAGGGACCGCCCACATCACCCGGGAGGAGGACTTGCCATCGCACACAAGACCCCCCTCCGACTCGCCACATCCAGCACGAGCGACCCCCACTCCAACACGGAACACCTCCACTTCCAGATTCAGATCAATCCCAGGACCACACTACGCGGCACCCTGATCTACAGACCGCCAGGACCACGCGCCCAGCCCGCAACCACCCTCGCCGAGCTCGCCGCACCCCACGCCATCACCTCCACGGACTACATCCTGCTCGGGGACCTGAACTTCCACCTCGAAAACAGCCAGGACCCCGACTCCACCACACTCCTCGAGAACCTCGCCATCCTAGGACTGAAACAGCTTGTCAGTACTCCCACCCACAGGGCGGCCCACACCCTCGACCCCATCTTCGCGGGATGATCAAACATCCGCTTCAGCCACACCACCCAGCCCCTCTGGACTGACCACCACTGCGTCCATTTCACTTTCAACACTACCACCGTACCCAAGACCGCCCCACGCCCGCCGTGACAGAACTGGAGTAAGGTCACCGAGGAGCACCTGAACTCCGCCCTCCTCCAAGACCCCCCCACGGCCACTACAGACACCAACTCCGCAGCCAGGGAATTTCACCGCTGGGTCTCCTGCTGCGCCGACAAGCTGGCACCTCTCCGCCGCACCGCCAATCAACGCCCACTGAGGGCCGCCTGGTTCACCACCGAACTCCAAGAAGCCAGACGCTCCTGCAGATGCTTGGAGAAAACCTGGAGGAACCAGAAGAACACGGAAGCATGGAACAACCACAAGAGCGCCCTGAAGGACTACCACCAGCGTATAAGGGACACCAAAAGGACCTTCATCAGAGACAAAGTCAAGACCAATGCATCCAACGTCAAGGAACTGTTCAACGTCATTCAGCAGTTCGCAAAACCCACCTGCGAATCCACTGACATCACACCCTCCCAGGAACTCTGCGACAAACTCAGCTCCTACTTCCACCTGTAGATCAAGGCCCTATACGACAACTTCAGCGAGCCAGCAGAAAACAGCACCACACCACCCACCACCACAGAGAAGCCGACCATCACCTCCTGGGCCCCCGCGTCCATCGAGCTCATCTCCTCAACCATGACGAAGATGGACTCAGGAGCCCCAACGGACCCCTGCCCCCCTCACATCTTCCACAGGGCCGCGGCTGTCATCGCACCCGAATTAGGACGTACAATCAACTCCTCCCTCATATCCGGCATCTGCCCAGACGACTGGAAACGCGCAGAGGTGAAACCCCTCCTCAAGAAACCAACGGCCGACCCAACTGACCTTAAGAACTACCGGCCCATCTCTCTCCTCCCCTTCGCAGCCAAAGTCACCTAAAGACTCGTGAACGCCCAGCTGACCGCCTTCATCGAAGAAAACGGCATCCTAGACGTTTCCCAGTCTGGCTTCCGCAGCAACCACAGCACCGAGACCGCCCTCCTCGCAGCCACCAACGACATCCGCATGCTGCTAGACCACTGACACACCGCAGCCCTCATCCTCCTAGACCTCTCCGCAGCCTTCGACACCATCTCACATCGCACACTAGCCGCCAGACTCCACAACGCAGGAATACAGGGATCCGCCCTCGACTGGATCCAATCCTTCCTCTCCGGCAGAACCCAGAGGATCAGACTCCCCCTTCCTCTCTGACCCCACTGACATCGTCTGCGGAGTACCCCAAGGATCTTCACTAAGCCCGACGCTCTTCAACATCTACATGGCCCCCATGCGCCGCCATCGTCAGACAGCACAGGCTTAGCATCGTATCCTACGCTGACGACACCCAACTCATCCTCTCCCTCACCAAGAACCCAGAAAGCACCAGACTCAGCTTCCAGGAAGGAATGAGAAACGTAGCAGCCTGGATGAAGGACAGCTGCCTAAAGCTCAACTCCGAGAAGACCGAGGCCCTCATCCTCGGACCCTGCACCTCCGCCTGGGACAACACCTGGTGGCCCTCCGCCCTCGGGATCCCACCCACCCCGACAGACCACGCTCGGAACCTCGGCATAATCCTCGACTCTTCCCTCTCCATGAACCGCCAGATCATCGCCGTTTCCTCCACCAGTTTCAACTGCCTCCGCATCCTCCGTAAGACCTTCAAATGGATCCCCCCCGATTGCAGAAAGACCGTCACCCACGCACTCATTACCAGCAGACTTGACTACCGCAACGCCCTCTACGCCGGAATCAACAAAACTCTTCTGCGCAAGCTCCAAACCATCCAGAACGCCGCAGCCAGGCTCGTCCTAGGGACACCGCGCCACGAACATATGACCGAACACCTACGAAGCCTACACTGGCTCCCCGTCGAGAAGAGGGTCACCTTCAAACTCCTCACCCACGCATACAAATCCCTCAACAACATCGGACCCAAATACCTCAACGACCGAGTACGTTTCCACGTACCCAAGAGGAACCTCTGCTCCGCTGACCTCGCCCTGGCAGAGGTCCCCCGCATCCGCAGAAGCAGAACTGGCGGGAGAGCTTTCTCCTACATCGCAGCCAAAACCTGGAACGAGCTCCCGGTTAACATCAGACGCTCCCCAACCCTCCACACGTTCAGGAAGGACCTCAAGACCTGGCTCTTCGACTGACCCGGAGCTGTTTCCCCAAGCGCCTTGAGACCCTCACGGGTGAGTAGCGCGCTCTATAAACCACTGATTGATTGATTAACTTACATAATTAATACTTTGAAACTAGCCAGCTCCTTAACGCTCACCAGTTTGGGTTCTGTCCCCTACATGGTCCTGAAGCAGCTTTTTTATCTGTAGTTGATGACCTCAAATTCTTCTTAGATAAGGGCGTCAGAGCTGGCATAATCCTCCTGGACCTAAGTGCCGCTTTCAACTTGTCTCTCATTCTGTTCTTCGTCAACACCTTTCTAGGTTAGGTATTACTTGAAAGACTTGAAAGAATGGCTCACCTCGTTCATGAACATCATATCGCAATTTATTTACCAGCCTCCTTTTCACTCTCAGCCTAAATCTAAAACTTGTTCCCTTGAGTTCTTCACGAACCACACTCTTTTCAATCTATATCTAACCCACTATTCACCTTAATCTCCTCTTTTTGCTTACAATGTCAAAACAGACGTTTTCATACTAGGAACTACTTCTATCTGGTCCATTAATGGCCCAAGAGCTGGGTTTCCTGCCCTCCTTCTCAGATTCTGTTAGAAATTTAAGTGTACAATTTGATTGTGAGCTTCTGTTTTCCTTTCAAAATAATAGTGACGGCATCCTATTCTTTCATGGATGCTAATAAAAGTCATCCCTCTGCGCCCCATCAACTGCAGAAAATCAGTTGTTCAGGCTATTATCATGTCTCAAATAGGGTATTATAGTTCCTTGCATTATGGTCCTCTCAGAAGCTCTATCCAAAACCTTCAGCTCATTCAAAAATTTTGCTGTCAAATTATTATTAGGACTGCCAGCTCATCAATCTCTGGCTGTCTTATCAATCTTCACAGGCTAACCTTAACCAAACATTCCATAGTCAAAACACTTTTCTTTGGTCACTGACCACCACGTACATCTGTCTGTTTGTTCACACAGCACTGTCCTGTTTCCTACTTTCCACCTAGTCGTCTTCGTTTTGCTTCTTGACCCTACCTCACACCGAATAGCATGACCCAACATCACTTAATTTAAAGAAAAATGCTTAAATTCTATAATTTATCAACCTGTGAAGTCCAGAGACAAATTAGTTTTTGAGCCACCGTGCAGGAAGGGGGAGTAGGTGGGTGTCTGGTCTTTTTCCTATGAAATGAAACAACTAGCAGGGGTTTATCAAATCAATTCCATGCATCTGTTTGCAATAATTGTACGCGTTTGCGGAACAAAGCCAGAGCTGAGATGCCCTTTTTCCATTTAGAAGCGCTATACAGACAAAGGGCCAGATGTATGAAGCGTTTTTCCCGTTCGCAAACGGGAAAAAGACTTTTGGGATGTATCATCCCAAAAGGCCATCGCAAAATAAGGAATCGCAAAATTTGTGATTCCCTATTTTGCGAATGCATTTAAGGAATCGCAAATTGCGAATCCTTAAATGCAATTCTGGAAGCACCCAAGTTGTGCGATTTTGCCTTAAGAAATTGCAAATTACCACCAACATCAAGTTGGTGGTAATTTGCGATTTTCTTGAAAAATGCACTTTTTAGCATTTTTCAAAGTGCCATGTGGCGCACATACATGCCCTCAGGGCATGTATGTGCGCCACATGTGCACACATGCATATTTCAGGGTGCAACAGGGTGTCCTTTGGCACCCTTGCACCCTTGAAGTTGCATTCGCAATTTGCGAGTACCTATTGGGAACTCGCAAATTGCACATGTCTTCCCATTCATTCCTATGGACCTCTAGGCCCATAGGAATGAATGGGAAAATATTCCTTAATTGCGAATCGTAATTTGCGATTCGCAATTAAAGAATATGTAGGAATAGCAATTATTATTGCAAAACCTACATACATTGCATTTTGCGAGTCCTTAATAGCGAATTGCTAAAATTCGCTATTGGGACTGCATAAACTGCAATGATGATACATCTGCCCCAAAGTGATTGTGATCAATGATTTCATAGGGCACAGGCACATGTGTAATAGCAAGATATTGTAGACAATGATGGATAAAGATTTTGTAGTCTCCTTTTTATGTTTTCTCAGAGATGAGTCTGTATGCATGGGATACTATTCTAGCGTATCAGATGATGGTAACGTAGCAAGCTTGGGTAGCAGCCTGTCATGAAATTTGAGAATCACTACTAATCTTGATCAAATCTGGAAATTTGTTCTGGGAATATGTAGCTTCTGGGCCTGTTACAAAGATAACTTTAATCCCCAAATTACTCAGCAGGCTTCCTAGTATCCTTTCCCTGGAGCTTTTCATTTTACCGAAATGCATGTTTTAACACGATTTTATTAAAAAACAAAAACAAAAACAAGAGTCAAAGCTACATGTGCTGCAAAATATTTGTAGGATAGGAGAAATCAATCTTATTAACCTCAGGAAAAAAATGCATTTCTGAATGCACTTTTACACATTTACATTAGCCTTTCATAATGTAGTAGGAAATGAAAAGCCTAGTCTTTTGCAGTTTCTCATTCCTCTGTGAGTAAATTATGAAGGAGGGGGTGGTTTCCTTCTCAATCTCCCTGTTGCCTCTGATACCAGAAGCATGTTGTCTTTACTTGGCAAGCTGCCGGGCTAGGCCACTTGACCTGTGGGTGTTCAGACTGAAATGAAAGGAAGATAAAGGGGATGGAAGCCTCAGCTTCATAACTGAAAAGCCCAAACAAGCTGCTGTGCATTCAGAGCATGACAGATGAAGAACGCTGGTGCTGTGCCACAAAATAACTCTGGTGTATACCAAGGTTAAATCTACACAGTTGTCAGTCATTCCTTGCTTCCTTTTGAATCTGCGAACTCTACTGCAAGTTGTTGTACTGCTAACTCTCACAGCTATGAAACTGTATAAGCAAGCAGTGACAAAGCCATGAAGGTTTATTTGCATTGCCATCAGCTAATGCCAAAAAAGCTGCCAAAGCATCACTCCGCATGCATTGCTCACATGTGTCATGATGCATGCAGACGTATGCAGATGAGTGGGCAGACATCTTGGGATGGGTTTTTGATGAAAGAAAAGCCATCCCAAGATGGCCACCATAGCACATGGCATTGTGCATATGCATTGTGGCGTACAGGTGACAATTTTGGCATTTCTGATTTACCGTTCCAGTATGGCAGTTGAGCGGACAAGTAGCACTTTGCAGCTGCTGTGATCTCGTTTTAGTGGGGTTAGGAAGTGTTCTTGTTGTTTTTCTTGTTTGTTCTGTTTATTCCTCTTTCCTTTTGGAAATGCGGGATCTCCTGGGGTTCCACGCCTATATCCTGGTTGATAGGGGATCTTTCAGTGCAGCTCTCCAATGAGTTCAATAAGAAAAGCCCAATGTTAAATTGTTGGTTTGATTACCTTTCTATGTTTGCTCAACTGTTAATTGTGTATTTATCTCTACGTAAGATCAACTTCTGTGCTGAGCCTCTCAACTCACCCCTGCAAAGTAATAGGCGGGTGGTACCTGTTTCTCTCTCTCTTTGTCTCACTCTTCCACTGTCATGTCTGTGGTGACGGGCTATATTGTCGGTAAGAAGTTTCACAGTTGTGTTTATAAATATAAAGAGTCTTCCAGCTCTTATATCAATTTTTAACAGCTATGAACTTCTTAGGACCTTGTTACGAGCGACCCTTTTGTAAGTGTGATTTTTATCTTACCTGAAAAATAACGATACCATGGGATACATTTGTTATTGGGCATGATAAATGTCACCTATTAAGAGTTACCCCCTAAAATGAGGCATCACGTGCAGATTTTTGTGTTTACTGTACCAACATCTGCATCCCTCTGCATTTTTAAGGCCTTTTCTCCCTTTAAATTCCAGCAGGTCATCAGGGGATACATTTTTTAAACACCTCTTAATTCTGATTTGTTTTGTAACTGTAGTTACAACAGTAGTAACATTAGGGCAGTAGCAATTAGGGCCTTAACAGCTTAGTTTATGAAAAAGTTACTAGAGACAATAGTTCCATTCTATGGATTTCCTACAAGCAAATCTATGACCTGAAAACATGGCATTAACCTAATCTGCCACCAAGAAGTATTTAATTCCTTTTAAGAGGTTAAAAGTACAATGGGCATGTAGACTGTTGTTCTTAATTTGCTGAATGTCACAGCATAATGAAAGGTTAAAACAGTGAGGAGTTTCCCTATGACCAGTTTAAAATTTGGAGCAAAAGACACACAATTGATGGACGGAATGCAGAACAAATCAAAACATTCACCCCCCAGTCAAGAGATCTGGGTTAAATCCATCATTCTTTGGCTCACCATGCCACCCCAGTTTAGACCTGCCCATAGGCAAATCAGTCTTGACCCTGTGCCTCATGGGAACAGTCCAGCCCGAACTGCTAAGCCAGGTCCTCCCTGGACCGGAAACAAGCATCCTAGGACGGGTTTCGGGGTTTCACCCCTCTTCAGCCAGGATAGCTTGAATCCAGTGGCACAGTGAGCCCGGGACCCACGTCTGGGCCTACCCGGCGCACTTAGGGCGAGGAAGCAAAAGACACACAATTGATGGACGGAATGCAGAACAAATCAAAACATTCACCCCCCAGTCAAGAGATCTGGGTTAAATCCATCATTCTTTTGCTCACCATTCCACCCCAGTTTAGACCTGCCCGTATGCAAATCAGTCTTGACCCTGTGCCTCATGGGAACAGTCCAGCCCGAACTGCTAAGCCAGGTCCTCCCTGGACCGGAAACAAGCATCCTAGGACCGCTTTCGGGGTTTCACCCCTCTTCAGCCAGGAAAGCTTGAATCCAGTGGCACAGTGAGCCCGGGACCCACGTCTGGGCATACCCGGCGCACTTAGAGGCGAGAAGCAAAGACACACAATTGATGGACGGAATGCAGAACAAATCAAAACATTCACCCCCAGTCAAGAGATCTGGGTTAAATCCATCATTCTTTTGCTCACCATGCCACCCTAGTTTAGACCTGCCCATATACAAATCAGTCTTGACCCTGTGCCTCATGGGAACAGTCCAGCCCGAACTGCTAAGCCAGGTCCTCCCAGGGAGGACCTGGCCTGGCAGTTCTGGCTGGACTGTTCCCATTGGGCGCAGGGTCAAGACTGATTTGCATATGGCTGGGTCCAAACTGGAATGGCATGGTGAGCAAAAACTGATGGATTTAGGCCCAGATCTTTGTACTGGGGTGAATGTATGACATTGTTCTGCATTCTGTCCATCAATTGTTGCTTTTGCATTTGTCACCCAGTGGGACGGGTATGCCCAGGCGTGGGTCCCGTGCTCTCCATGCCACTGGAGTCAAGCTATCCTGGCTGATGAGAGCTGAAAGCCCGAAACCGGTCCTAGGATGCTTGTTTCCAGTCCAGGGAGGACCTGGCCTGGCAGTTCGGGCTGGACTGTTCCCATTAGGCGCAGGGTCAAGACTGATTTGCATATGGCTGAGTCCAAACTGGAATGGCATGGTGAGCAAAAAGCGATGGATTTAGGCCCAGATCTTTGTACTGGGGTGAATGTATGACATTGTTCTGCATTCTGTCCATCAATTGTTGTTTTGCATTTGTCACCCGAGTGGGACGGGTATGCCCAGACGTGGGTCCCGTGCTCTCCATGCCACTGGAGTCAAGCTATCCTGGCTGATGAGAGCTGAAAGCCCGAAGCCGGTCCTAGGATGCTTGTTTCCAGTCCAGGGAGGACCTGGCCTGGCAGTTCGGGCTGGACTGTTTCCATTGGGCGCAGGGTCAAGACTGATTTGCATATGGCTGGGTCCAAACTGGAATGGCATGGTGAGCAAAAAAACTATGGATTTAGGCCCAGATCTTTGTACTGGGGTAAACGTATGACATTGTTCTGCATTCTGTCCATCAACTGTTGTTTTTGCATTTGTCACCCCGAGTGGGACGGGAATGCCCAGACGTGGGTCCCGTGCTCTCCATGCCACTGGAGTCAAGCTATCCTGGCTGATGAGAGCTGAAAGCCCGAAACCGGTCCTAGGATGCTTGTTTCCAGTCCAGGGAGGACCTGGCCTGGCAGTTCGGGCTGGACTGTTCCCATTGGGCGCAGGGTCAAGACTGATTTGCATATGGCTGGGTCCAAACTGGAATGGCATGGTGAGCAAAAAACGATGGATTTAGGCCCAGATCTTTGTACTGGGGTGAATGTATGACATTGTTCTGCATTCTGTCCATCAATTGTTGTTTTTGCATTTGTCACCCGAGTGGGACGGGTATGCCCAGACGTGGGTCCCGTGCTCTCCATGCCACTGGAGTCAAGCTATCCTGGCTGATGAGAGCTGAAAGCCCGAAACCGGTCCTAGGATGCTTGTTTCCAGTCCAGGGAGGACCTGGCCTGGCAGTTCGGGCTGGACTGTTCCCATTGGGCGCAGGGTCAAGACTGATTTGCATATGGCTGGGTCCGAACTGGAATGGCATGGTGAGCAAAAAAACGATGGATTTAGGCCCAGATCTTTGTACTGGGGTGAATGTATGACATTGTTCTGCATTCTGTCCATCAATTGTTGTTTTTGCATTTGTCACCCCGAGTTGGACAGGTATGCCCAGACGTGGATCCCGTGCTCTCCATGCCACTGGAGTCAAGCTATCCTGGCTGATGAGAGCTGAAAGCCCGAAACCGGTCCTAGGATGCTTGTTTCCAGTCCAGGGAGGACCTGGCCTGGCAGTTCGGGCTGGACTGTTCCCATTGGAGTGCAGGGTCAAGACTGATTTGCATATGGCTGGGTCCAAACTGGAATGGCATGGTGAGCAAAAAACGATGGATTTAGGCCCAGATCTTTGTACTGGGGTGAATGTATGACATTGTTCTGCATTCTGTCCATCAATTGTTGTTTTTGCATTTGTCACCCGAGTGGGACGGGTATGCCCAGACGTGGGTCCCGTGCTCTCCATGCCACTGGAGTCAAGCTATCCTGGCTGATGAGAGCTGAAAGCCCGAAACCGGTCCTAGGATGCTTGTTTCCAGTCCAGGGAGGACCTGGCCTGGCAGTTTGGGCTGGACTGTTCCCATTGGGCGCAGGGTCAAGACTGATTTGCATATGGCTGGGTCCAAACTGGAATGGCATGGTGAGCAAAAAAGCGATGGATTTAGGCCCAGATCTTTGTACTGGGGTGAATGTATGACATTGTTCTGCATTCTGTCCATCAATTGTTGTTTTTGCATTTGTCACCCGAGTGGGACGGGAATGCCCAGACGTGGGTCCCGTGCTCTCCATGCCACTGGAGTCAAGCTATCCTGGCTGATGAGAGCTGAAAGCCCGAAACCGGTCCTAGGATGCTTGTTTCCAGTCCAGGGAGGACCTGGCCTGGCAGTTCGGGCTGGACTGTTCCCATTGGGTGCAGGGTCAAGACTGATTTGCATATGGCTGGGTCCAAACTGGAATGGCATGGTGAGCAAAAAAACGATGGATTTAGGCCCAGATCTTTGTACTGGGGTGAATGTATGACATTGTTCTGCATTCTGTCCATCAATTGTTGTTTTTGCATTTGTCACCCCGAGTGGGACGGGTATGCCCAGACGTGGGTCCCGTGCTCTCCATGCCACTGGAGTCAAGCTATCCTGGCTGATGAGAGCTGAAAGCCCGAAGCCGGTCCTAGGATGCTTGTTTCCAGTCCAGGGAGGACCTGGCCTGGAGGTTCGGGCTGGACTGTTCCCATTGGGCGCAGGGTCAAGACTGATTTGCATATGGCTGGGTCCAAACTGGAATGGCATGGTGAGCAAAAAAACGATGGATTTAGGCCCAGATCTTTGTACTGGGGTGAATGTATGACATTGTTTTGCATTCTGTCCATCAATTGTTGTTTTTGCATTTGTCACCCCGAGTTGGACGGGTATGCCCAGACGTGGATCCCGTGCTCTCCATGCCACTGGAGTCAAGCTATCCTGGCTGATGAGAGCTGAAAGCCCGAAACCGGTCCTAGGATGCTTGTTTCCAGTCCAGGGAGGACCTGGCCTGGTAGTTCGGGCTGGACTGTTCCCATTGGGTGCAGGGTCAAGACTGATTTGCATATGGCTGGGTCCAAACTGGAATGTCATGGTGAGCAAAAAAACAATGGATTTAGGCCCAGATCTTTGTACTGGGGTGAATGTATGACATTGTTCTGCATTCTGTCCATCAATTGTTGTTTTTGCATTTGTCACCCCGAGTGGGACGGGTATGCCCAGACGTGGGTCCCGTGCTCTCCATGCCACTGGAGTCAAGCTATCCTGGCTGATGAGAGCTGAAAGCCCGAAACCGGTCCTAGGATGCTTGTTTCCAGTCCAGGGAGGACCTGGCCTGGCAGTTCGGGCTGGACTGTTCCCATTGGGCGCAGGGTCAAGACTGATTTGCATATGGCTGGGTCCAAACTGGAATGGCATGGTGAGCAAAAAAACGATGGATTTAGGCCCAGATCTTTGTACTGGGGTGAATGTATGACATTGTTCTGCATTCTGTCCATCAATTGTTGTTTTTGCATTTGTCACCCCGAGTGGGACGGGTATGCCCAGACGTGGGTCCCGTGCTCTCCATGCCACTGGAGTCAAGCTATCCTGGCTGATGAGAACTGAAAGCCCGAAACCGGTCCTAGGATGCTTGTTTCCAGTCCAGGGAGGACCTGGCCTGGCAGTTCGGGCTGGACTGTTCCCATTGGGCGCAGGGTCAAGAATGATTTGCATATGGCTGGGTCCAAACTGGAATGGCATGGTGAGCAAAAAAACGATGGATTTAGGCCCAGATCTTTGTACTGGGGTAAATGTATGACATTGTTCTGCATTCTGTCCATCAATTGTTGTTTTTGCAGTTTAAAATTTTAGCATTGACTGTCATGGGCATCTGCATATTTATACCTGTGTTTACAACTCTGTTTGAACTTAACTATGTGCACTGCAGAGATGGTGGGGGCAGGAGCTTTCCCTGAGGTCCTCCTACCTAAGGAAAGAGAGTGGGGCCAGGGGCCTTCTGGATTGTTCTGTTAGAGACCTGATGTTGGGACCTTCTTCTGTAAAATCAATATGTAAATCATGCAGCTCATTAGAGGTGTTCCACTGACCGCCTAGGAGTCTCTCAACCTCCACTCAGTTACCATCAGCAAGCTATAAAGTAGTCTCCAATTTGCCATCACAGATCAAACATTTCCACTATGGGGTTCCTAGATGACTATGAGATTACCTCACCCATTCTTCACAGACCGTCACCTGGTCAACACATACTGTCAGTCAGTCCTCGGAGATTGTTGATCCCAAGCTAGACCTAAGCCAACTATAAGCTTGTAACTAGCCCCCCTCAGCAACACTCCCAGTTCTGAGATCCCCTATTTGTCACTTAGATACTTTATTCACCCTCAGTCACCTACATTGGCCTTAGATCTACTCTGTCAGCATTCAGATCAACTCTGTAATGCCCAGTCTAATAAAGACGCTTTACCAGACATCCACCTTCTTCCTGATACCCTCAAACACCCCATAGCCCCACTATAAGAAATCAGAAGACACAAAAAAACCTTAGCCAGCCCCAATAGACCCTCACATCAATTAATCAATCAATCAGTAGATTTGTAGAGCACTGCTTGTAACCCATGAGGGTATCCAGGTGCTGGCAGGGTCCAGTTGATTAGCTGAATAGCCAGGTCTTCAGGGACTTTCAGGACTGAAAGAGATGGGGAGGTCCGTAGATGAAAAGGTAGCTTGTTCCATGTCTTTGCTGCTAGGTAGGGGAAGGTGCGATTTCTGTATCTGCTACCTTGGATGCGGGTTGGTGAGGGTTAGAGAAAGGGATGCAGAAGTGTCTGGTGGTCTGGTGGAAGTTCAGGCGGTGGTTCAAGTAGGCGGGTCCACAGTTGTGTAGGCCCTTGTATGCATGGATAAGGAGCTTGAACTGGCATCTTTTCTGTACAGGGAGCCAGTGGAGTTCCCTTAGGTAGGGGGTGATGTGAGATCCTAGATGAGCCTGGCCGCTCCATTCTGTATGGTCTGTAGTCATCGGAGGAGGTGAGCTACGATCCCTGCGTAGAGAGCATCGCCAAAGTCCAGTCGGTTTGAGATGAGGGTCTGGGTGATGGTGCGTCTTGAACTTTGAGGTAGCCATTTGATTATCTTACAAAGCATGCGGAGGATGAAAAGGCAGGAGGAGGAGACAGAGTTGACCTGTGTCATCATGGCTAGCTTGATGTCCATAAAGATTCCTACAGTTCCTAGCATGGTCAGCGTGGGTAGGAGTAAGTCCGAGTTCTGAGGGCCACCAGCAGGTGTCCCATGGGGAGCTTGTGTTTCCGAACATCTGTACCTCAGTCTTGTCTGAGCTGAGCTTCAGGCAGTTGTCCTTCATCCGGTTGGCAACATCTGTCATGCTTTTGTGGAAGATGGTGTTGGTGGTGTCTTCAGAGAGGGAGAGGATGAGTTGTGTTTTGTCAGCATAGGAAATGATGTTGAGTCAGTGAGTTTTGGCGATACTGACAAGAGGTGCCATATAAGTGTTGAAGAGAGTGGGGCTGAGCGAGGATCCTTGGGGTACTCCACAGATGATTTCCTTGGCTTCGGAGGTGAAGGGGGGAAGGGTGACTTTTGCATTCTCCTGGTGAGGAAAGAGGCGGTCCATCTGAGAGCAGCTCCTTGGATGCCTATGTTGTGTAGCCTTGTGATGAGTGTGTTGGGAGGCCGTATCGAAGCCTGCAGAGAGGTCTAGAAGGATAAGAGCCACAGTATCTCCTCAGTCGATTAGGGCTTAGAGGTCGTCAGTAGCCGCAATTTGGGCTGTCTTGGTGCTGTAGTTGCTGCAGAATACGGATTGGGAGGAGTCAAGTAGGAGATTATATTCCAGATGTGAGGAGAGTTGTTAGTTGATGGCTATTTCTAATACTTTGGCCGGAAACGGTAGCAGGGAGATCGGTCAGTAATTGTTGAGTTTGCTGGGGTCTGCCAATGGTTTCTTTAGTAGGGCGTTGACTTCGTGTTTCCAGTCCCCGGGGAAGGTTGTAGTGGCAATTGAGATGTTTAACAAGGTGGTGAATATGTGGCTGAGTCTGGCTTCACCTAGGTTGAAGATGTGGTGAGGGCATCAGTCAGTTGGGGCCCCTGAGAGGATCGAGTTCATGATGGAGGCGGTGTCCTGTGGGGCGAGCTGCCTTCAGTCGGTTAGTCGGATGTCTGTGTTGGTAGAGGGGTCATTGTTCTGCTTGAAGAAGTTGGTGGCTTTGGGCTGGAGTTTGAAGTTTCTGTAGATGTTGCCGATCTTGGCATGGAAGAAGTTTGCAAGGTTGTTGCAGAGTTCCTGTGAGGGGGCGATGGTGTTTGTTGCAGCTGAGGGGTTGGAGAATTCTTTGACGATGTGTGAGGCTAAGGATTTTTTCTTTTAATCTCTCAAATGTCTGGTAGCGGTTGAGGGCTGTCGTGAAGGCGGTGTTGTCAGTTGTGTCCTTGCTGGCACGCCATCTCCATTCCAGTTGTTTGCAGTGTTGTTTAGTGGTTCTGAGGTCTTCAGTCTACCAGCTAGCCTGCTTGGTGGGCCTTCTGTGGGTATTGTAGCTGATGAGTGCAACGCTGTAGGCACAGTTGGTGATCCAATTGTTGAAGTTTCTGACATTCTGGTCTAGGTTCTTGGAGGAGATGATGTTGGTGGTGTGGAGGGTATTGATCCCTGTGTCCTTTGAGACTTTGCCCCAGCTGTGGTGGGAGACGTTAGGCAGGCTGGGACGGAGGTCTGTGAGTTGGTGATGTTGAAGTGGACAGTGGAGTGGTCTGTCCAGGTGAGTTATGTGGTGTGGCTGTACCTGAAGTACACTGTAGGTGAAGATGGGATCTAGGAGGAGGCCTGTGGAGTGCTTTGAGTTGTGGTCTAGTTGGGTGAGTCCGATGTTCATGCTGTTGAGGAGGTTGGTAGTGTTGTGGTCGAGATGGAAGTTGAGCTCTTCAAGGAAAATGCAGTTGGAGTCTTTGGTGGCGAGGGGGGTGATGAAGGCTGGACGTGGTCCTGGAGGACGGTAGGTGAGAGTGCGCCTGATGGTTGTTTTGCTGTCTGTTTCGAGTCGGACATTTAGGTGTTCCATGGCTGGGGTGATGTTGTTATTTGTGGTGGTGCACTGGATGGATTCCTTGTGTATGATAGTGAACCCTCCACCAGGCTTGTTGATGCAGTCATGGAGAGTGATCTTTTATCCTTCGGGTACTGCAGTGGCGATGTTGGGCGTGGAAGTGAGGTTAATCCAGGTCTCATGGAGGAAGAGGACATTGGGTGTGAGGGTGGAGATGAGGTCCCAAATCTTGGTGGTGTGTTTTGCAGTCATGGTAAGTGATCCTCTATCCTTCGTGTATTGTGGTGACGATGTCGGGCGTGGAAGTTGTGTTGAGCCAGATCTCAGAGAGGAAGAGGACATCGGGTCTGAGGGTGGAGATCAGGTCCCAAATCTTGGTGCTGTGTTTGCATAGTCAGCGTGTGTTGAGAAGGGTGCATGCAAGTTGGTGTTTATGTTAAGGAGGTGTCTGTGGTGTATTCGGGGTGGGGCTGGTTGGTGGGCTGGTGTGCGTGCTGTGGCATGTGAAGTGGCATAACCCTTACAAGCCTGGAACTCCATCATCCAGCCCAGTCAGACTTTCAGATTTCTTTACAGACCTCAATCCCACCAGTTAGCCTCCAGACCCCCGACCCCCTCTCTTTAGCGGTCTCTTTCAGCTTATCATCGAGGCCTTAGGAGCTTCAGATAATGGTTAAAGCATCTCCACTAGACCACAGTGCCTTTTAGGCATTTTCACTAGCCAGCTGAGTCACTTTTGAGGCCTTCAGAGCCTTCTCAGTCCACAAGTACCTGCATTTACTGTTCAGAAGGGACCTTCATCTGTCTTCATCTCCTAGAGTATTTACTATGATTTAAACAAAGTCTAGATTTTAAGTAAGGCTGGGCGTAGTGTGCGGAGTCACACTATGCAGAATTCAGCGGAGTTGACGAAAAATTCTGTGATTCCGCGGAGTGAGCTCCGCATGTGTGCGAAGGTACCGAACCCCACCCAGTCATGTCCCGATTGATTTATTGCAGAAATATATGAATTTGCACATTTTACAGGAGAAAGGGAGGGATGTGTTTTATTGCCCCTCCTTCTCCTTGAGCAACAACGGCCCCATCACACCCACAATCCCCGGCTGTCCAGGTTTCCCTCTTACCTGCAATTGCCCCTGGAGTCTGTCAAAGCGCTCCTGTGCTAGCACCATCAGCTTCTTTTTTTCCCGAACTGCAGGTGACTGGAGGCCAGAAGGAATGCTTCCCAGGCTGGCTGTGAGCAGTTCTGTGCTGTGGTTTCCCTTCATGGCGCAGTCCAGGGCCACGGTGCAAGCGCAACTGCACTATCCCAAAATCCTCCTGCCGCGAATTCTGGTATTGCCAAGGCAAGCTCGCTATCACTTCACGATGGCACCGCCTCCAGCAGTCTGGGAAATGTAGTCTTCCCGCGTCTGCTTCCTCATTTAAGCACAGTTAAGGGCTCAGGGTGTCTGCAAACTCTGTTACGCTGCGGTTTGCGGAGTTTTGCCGATCTCCGCATTCCAAGCGGAGTGCGGAGTAGCAAAAACTTTGCAAACTCCGCCGGCGGAGCGGAGTCTGCCACCCAGCATTAATTTTAAATTCAGCCTACCGGAAAAAAATGTGTCTCTTTGCAGCAGTCTTTATCATGCACAGTATATGCTTATATGTGTGTCTAAATTAATTTGTACTTGTTTTTGTGCACAAAATCTGTTACCACAGTCTTGCAGGTTAAAAACAAAGTTAACATGTCTTCTGCATAGCAAAGTGTGTAACATGCTAGTCACAAGTTCCAATCTTGGAAATAGTGTGGTTGGCTATGCTTCTGCTTGAAATATCTTCATGTGGGACTACTTGGCATGAGTTAAAATCCTTTAAGTTCAAGTCTGAATTTAATTTTTGCATGTTAATAAAACGAATGTCATTGTGTTGGGCACCAATATTATTTGCACATAGCAACATTTGGTTTGTATTATGTGCTTTATAAATAGTCACTGTGGTACCTATTCACAAAGGTAAATTTATACATGAATAAATCCACATTTGTAAATGTACTCTTATAATTTGTAGTAAATTTACTACATTTGACTATTCACGATTTCCAAGTGTAAATTTACTGCAAAGTTTAGGCTTAATTGTCTCCATTCCTTGAATTTAGGGGTTAGAGCCTAATTTACTACCAGTAACTTTTCACATATAGGTGGAAATGGGGGTGGAGATCTCTCTAGGGTAAAGTGTAGTAAAAGTTTTAAAAGTGTATTCAACTTTTAAAAAAATGGTAAAATATTTTTATAAGTAATAATGTCAATTATTGTTATACATTTATTTTACATATAGAACAGAATTTAAAAAATACTACAGCACTATAAACTTAATTTTGAATAAAATATGTGATTATTGTTTATATATTAAAATTAATTAAAATTCTTTTTTAAAAGAAGTATTAAAACAATGACCACCTATAGCATAATGTTTTTAACTTATTTATTAGCAAGCAGCTCCACCTCTTAGTGTGCATCAAAAATGATGAACACAATCGTGCAAGGATTGAACTGTGAGCACGTCTGACAATACATTTATTGAGAGCGGGCCTGCAGTTTCTGCATCTGTGTGCCTTGTCAACAGGTGGAACCAGTGTGACATGTGCGTGGTTAAGGGCACTGATGATGGGTTTTAAGTAGGCAATAGCCTAGAAGTGTGCCTTTACGTCTTGCCGATTGAGCCTGGTTTAGGCAACCCGACGCGCTGTGGTGTGATGAATAAGATTGCCTCCAACATTCAAGGTAGTAATGCTTTGTGACACCCCAGCCACTTGAGCAAGTGCGCTCTCTGGAAGGAGCCTGTTGCCAGTAGAAGCGGTACCACAAGTTATTTAATGTGAGCTACTATTGCATGCTGCCTACCTGTAGATGGCTTAGGGGACTCAAGGACCCTAAATATAATACCCCTGCTTAGCCTATAACTTTGTTTGATCTATTGGTCAGTGTTCAAAAGCAATTGTCACCCTCCCCTTTTAGATTTTTTTTCTTCCCTGTGCAGCTTTCTCCTGTGGCCGATCCTCATCAGTTCCAGTAGTCACAGTCTACGTTGGCATAGTACAGCTTTCATTGTAACATGTTTGAGCAAAGTGTTTTTACCTGCTTTTAATTCACATAATGTTTAATACAATGTGTGCGTGTGGTCTTTTGTGGTACTTCACATCACTTTGTTAGGTATTGGTAAGCGAAGATGGCTTTGGCTGCTTATTCTTTTCCTGCCAAAATATGCCTAGTCTGCATGCATTATCAGCCATTTCACACAGCACCCAGCGTTTTGTCTGGGCGCTCTTGACAACTCAAAACTCCTTTTGCAAACGAAAGACGATGAACGTTGTTGTTTGCATGTTGCAGTGCTTAGTATCACAAGAGCGCCTGCACTACTGCTTTGTAAATCTGGATGAATACGTTTTTGTTATAACAGTGTGGAGAGGACCTTTAAACTAATGGTGCAGTTTTAGAGAAACATACAAGTATGCATTGCTGCCAACACGATATGTGAGAAACCTCACGAGGTGGAGTCTAGCAGGTGTTTCTTCCGCAGAGAACACACAAAAGAAAGCAAAGAATCAGAGTTGGCGGGGAGAAAAAGAGAATTTAAAATTCTAAAAGGGACAAAGATCGAAAATGAGATTGGGTGCTAGAAGGGTAAGGGACTGAAACAAGAATTTGTGTTGCTGAATGAAAATTCTGAGTCAGAAAGGATATGGAAAATTGAAGCGAAATAAGAAACTAGACCATGAACAGAATTATAGGCAGTGCAGAGGAAGCTGAATCGTATTTGAGTAGAAAAGATAAGCTGTCAAAAACAAAACGGTAAAGACAAATTAAAAGCTGTATGAGGAATTTTGGAAAGGAGACAAATACAGGTGGTGGTGCAGCGGCCAGGGCAGCTGACTTCGGAGCACAGGGTTCACGTTCGATCCCCGGCTCCGGCGGCAGCTCAGCTCAGCACCATGTGACTCTGGGCAATAGCTCACTAAGGGGCATATTAACAACCAGGCGATAGTCAATTATCGCCGCTTTAGCGTCCGTTTTCGGACGGAAGCGGCGATAATTCTATCGCCTAATCAGCAAGGTCACGCTATCGCGTGAATCCCTGCACTATCGCCCTTTCCCCCAACGCCCATCCTTGCATCTCTAATGAGATGCAAAGTGGGCGTTACTGGCGTACCCCAGATGGGCTACGTTGTAAATATCGCCGATGTGCACATCGCGATATTTACAAGGCAGCCCACAGGATTATAGCAGACGTTAGATTTTGGCGAAAGCGGCCGTTTTCGCCAAAATCTAACGTCTGCTATAATCCCGACTTAACCATCCCTAATATAGGGGGTGGATTCTGCTGATACGACCACAGGGTCGTATCAGCAAGGTTATCGCCGTTTGCAGGGAACATCGCTGGAAAACCAGCGATGTTCCCTGCAAACGGCGATAACCTCGCTATCTCTGGAATTTTTATCGCCCTGGAGAAGCGTGTTGTTAATAACGCGCTACCAGGGCGATAATTTCCAGAGATAGCCAGCGATAAGAAATCAATCGCTAAGCACGGCCACTCGCTGGCCGTTGATAATATGCCCCTTAATTTCCACTCCGGCCCCCAGCGCCTTGAGACCCGTAAGGGTGAGTAGCTGCGCTATATAAAAACAGACTTACTTACAAATACATGTCTCAGGTCAGTTGAGGAGCGAGGAAAACACAGACGAGAAGATCTATCAGTAGAGAAGAACTGAGAAGAACAGTAATCTAAATTGGAAGAGCTAGGTGTGAGAATTAGGGTGTTGTTGGACTGAAACGTAAGAAACAGAGGGCGACATTTTTATCAAGGTTTTGTTTTGCCCTTGCACCACACAAGGGCGACGCAAAATCTGAGTGAGCTTTATTAAGCCACACAAGGCCACCTTGCGTGGCCCTACAGGACTTGATAAATGTGGAGTAACGCAAGGCAGTGCAGGTTGCTGCCTTGCGTTACTTTGCCCCAGGGAGGCGTTCCATGGGTGGAACGTGGGTGTTCCCCCGCATCCACCCATGGATTTTGGCAAATTCCCAGATTTACCATTAGGGGTAGACCTGGGAATGCATCAAAATGCTACTCAAGTGAGGCAGAACGAGGAGAAATATCTTGATTTCTCCTTGTTGTTTTCCACTTTCTTCATATGCTGTATTCTTCAGCACACATAGAAAGAGGAAAATGCCTCTAAGGATTGTTTTTGTATAGGAAGGTGTCCCTTCCTGCACAAAAATAATCCTGCCTACAACGCAGGCAACCTTGCATCATGACGCAAGGGTGCCTGCATTAGCGCTAGGCAGCCAAAAGTGTGCCAGCGCTAGAAAAGGACAAGAATGCGCTGTATAATTTTAAATAAGGTGCATTCCTGCGTCTCCCTTACAAATTGGCTTGCTGCATAGCACTGCGTGAAAAAATGATGAATATGGACTAGTTTGTGGATGCTGAAATATGTTATGGGTAAGTGTTGGTGACTTTGGCACTGTAAATAAAAGAAAAAGAGGAGCCAAAATGACTTCTAGATTGCAGACAGATAATGAGTTAAGATTAGAGAGGAAGTGGAAAATAGACACAATAAATGTAGGGAAGAAGGGGAAGGCGCAGGAAATAACTAAATGTCAGATTTTAGAATTGGTGTCACTTTTCTAGCATTACAATACAATCTAGTGCGTTAGCCGGCTCACCAGCACTAATCCGCAGTTAAAACTACATTTTGTTTACTAAATGGCACAGTTTACTGTTCCATGGTCTGCCTGGCAGAACAGCAAACCTAATTGTTCTTTCGAGGCCTCTCTTTTAAGCCCTGATTATGAGATTCCTGCAGTTGTGGTGGCTAATTAACTTTTCATCTGGGGTGCAGTAATTGAAGGTTGCTTAATTTGCACTCGTATTTGAGTTGGACAGCTTGGAAAAGGGAATTTCCTGCATATTGTCCACGAATTCGCCCATTCCTGGGTACACAAACTGGAGTTTGCTGCATTTTACTTCCCTTACTAAATTTTCACAATTTTTTACCTGTTCAAAATCGACATGGAAATTCCGTTTGTTGCCCAAACTCCAATTTTGGAAAAAGAGATTACCTCCAGGGTCATAATCTGAGCCTTAATTTCTGATTATATGTATAAAAAATGGGTACTTTATTTAAGAGTTAGCTATAGGTACTGAGAAATATACACATGATTTAACTGAATGAATTACAACGTGGTTTAGATTGAAGTATTTGTGAATTATGAAAAAGTAGACATTTTGATCTCTGACTTTGTTACACAAGAAATACTAATATTACTTCTACATTTTTTACCAAGGGCTGTTCAGTTAAATATTACCTTGCATACATTTTTGTTGCAAATTACCAATAATGACATAAGCATTATTGTTGTCTTTAAGCACTATATAGTTCAACTAATCCCTTAGGGAACCCATTTATTTTTATATATGTATGTCCATTTGAGTCCAGGTCCTAGAAGGTTATTAGGGCTCCTCCGTATGACTAGAATTTGTATGATTGTGCCATGCTTTCCTTAATATCTCATCTGTTTCCGTACTTCGTTCTCAGTGACCAAACTTTCAGGCTTTGTAATTGAGATCAACCCTGTTTCAAATACCACTGTACCTGTTGCTGTGTAATCCTTGGGTTTTAGTTTGCATGCTCCACTAGTGTAAACCTTATTCAACCTACAAGAACATATCATTCCTCTTACATTTCCGTCAAGTGGCAAGGAGGTGTAACGTTTTTATGCTTTATCAGGTTCAATAAGAAAAATATTGTAGCATGTTTTAGCATTTTGTATAGCACGTCATAACTGTATCAAAATGCATCTTTTTGCACAATCAGACCCATTTTTTATGGAGTGATGCTGTTGTTTTTTTTTATTCTGTGGACTGGAACTCTGCAAACCAGGCGACAGTCCATGTGCTCGAACCCCTAAAACATGTTGAAATTGGTTATATTCCTAATTGGCATATTTAACTTACCTTGTGATTCCCTAGTACATGGTACAAAGTGTACTGAGGGTCTGTAAGTTAAATGTCAGTACTGAACTGCAGCACCCAGTTTGCCACCACTACAGTGGCAGTACAAACGTGACCACGGGACTACCATTGTAGCCTGACTTAGGCAATTTTACACTGCAATTTGTTCTGTCAAAATAAAACCTTTAGACTAGTTAAAACATTCCTTTTAAATATTAATATGTCACCCATATGTAGGCCTTATAATCCCTAAGGCAGGATGCACGTAGGACAAGTAGAAATTTACTGTTACATTTGTCCTTACAACAAAAAAGCCCCAAGAGCTAGCTTCACTGTAGCAAGGTTGCATGTGCCATAGGATAACATTGGAGTACAATATTACATTTAATAGTATTAATTTCATTGAGGAAACAGCTAGAAATACAATTCAAAGGCTCTTTTTAATAGTCATTTCAAATCCAATTTATTAGTAGAGTCAAATTTGAGATAACTGTTAAGGAAAGGGTACTTTTAGAAAGGGACTCTTTCCCTGCCTAATGGGCTTGGAGGCCCATTTACATGAGCTACAGCTGTCGCCTGGCAGCTGAATAATCCCTATGATGAGATGTGAAAACTGCTCTCAGAGTATGAGAAATGACTTGAGTGTGTGGTGGTGTTTCTGTTCCTATGGCAGGATGATTAACTTCAGAGAGGCCTATCACAGGCCAACATTGCCACCAGGCAGGCAGGCACAAATCCCAGTGGAATAGGAGCTATCCCCAGAACTGGTTTGAAGAGACCAAAGAGGAAGGACTGCTCATTCCCCTGGCCACACCTCTGCGTTGGGCACACAGGCTCTGCACGGGGAGAAGGGTTCTGCCATGTTGGATTTAGGTAGAGAGGTGCATTGTAGAATTGTTTGCTGTAAGACAAACAAGAACTGCTGCAAAGGTGGGTAGGGTTACCCATGGGACCTTGTTCCCCATTGGTCAGGGAGGGGCCAGGAGTCTCCCCCACCCACAAGCTAGTGCCAGGCACCACAAGATACCTTCTTCAGAATACTACTGGGCCCATGGAGGATAGATGAAGAACTTCAGCTGCTGTTCACACTTGTGAGGGAAGCTGAAGGGCTGGACCTGCTCTCACTTGTACCCAGGACAAATAAGTGGACTCCAAAGGGTCAGTTGGATAACCTCCTGTTGAGCTTCAGGGCTCCAAAAAGCTGCAAGAAGCCCCTTTTTCTGAAAGCCCAACTGGACCTGCCCTGAACCATGCTGGTGGTTTCTGCTGGAGTTAGTCTTAACCCTCAAGGGATGTCCCTAAGGTCCTGGGACTCTTAGCTGGGACAAACTCTACTCCTGCTAACATCCTGAAAAACCTGGGACTTGATAACCTTTTGGCTCCGCAGGCCTCCGGGACAAACCTGCCAAGTCAATCTAATGAAGGTGTATTGCCTCTGGACCAAAGATTCCGGGAGCTGCTGCTGGGAGCATTTCTGGAGCCGCAAGTCCATTTCAGCAGAACTTTGCAGAGAGGGTATCTGGCCTTATGAAGCCCTGCTTGGCTACGGTTTGCAGACTTGCCATGCTGGAGGAATCTGAGCTTCAAAAACGGACTAAGTCTGAACATGGAAATCTTCATTGGGCAAAGGTGCCAAAAGTAACTGGCCTGAGAGGGACCTCCTTCAGACGCAAAGTTTGAATTTGTCCCATCTGAGATTTCCTGCCAAAAGTCAACTGCTTTATCTGTTCCTTGTCTGATGGCTGTCTGGCCTTCTGGAGCCATTCTTGGCAACAGCCTGTTGCCTTGCCCAGGTGAGAATTTTTGACTTTCATAACAGAAACTAAGTCTGCGGGTTAAAGTTCTGAATGGGTCATACCTGGTTTTTGTATCCGAACTGCACATCATACCAGTCTGCCTTAAATTGCACCTAAGTACCGGTGAAGCTCAACCAGATGACCATGGTTGGCGCATAACACATTTTGTCACAATTTTTATTTAAAACCTTAGCAATTCATATCTCAGGTGTCCCTTATTGGATTTTTGTTGTTCTGTTGTCATTATGTTTATTAAATTATTCTTTATTTTATCAAATGGAGTGGGATTTTATTGTGTTGTGTTTTCAACAATCTTTTTACTGTTTTGGTACTTCTTAATGCTTTACACATTTTTGTAAGTTAAACCTGTCTGCTCTGTGCCATATCTACCAGGGATTGAGCTCAGGATTAAATTACTGAAACCTTTATTGGTCCTAACACAAAATAGTGACATTATTACTTGTGGTGGACTACTATCCACTCCGACTAAAAATCCACTTTTCTCAAAAACCCTCCTGAGGTTCTGAAGCAAGTTGAAAAAAAGCCTGATTTCTTTAGTTTTTTTTACATTGTGGGTAGAAGGCATGCTCTCCTTTTCTCATTGATATGGAAGCATTTAGTACTTTCTTATTTACTGTACGGCGGTGTGTACTGTGAAACATAAGTGTGCATAATGAGCACCGTGTGGAGACATGTTTCCATTGTGTGGGAGCATCGGAGATTGAGGAACCAAGTAAGGAATGAGGACAGGATGAAGAGAAAGGAAGATGAAAGTTAACCACAATCCCCTGTGAACATCAGGGGTTGTAAGTGATGTGCTAAGCAGTCTATAGAAATCCTAATTAAACAGAAGAAGAAAAGGAGATTCTTAGGCAGTCTTTGCACAGATATCTCTTGGGCAGGCCTTTTGTCTAATACATGTATCTTCTTGTTAAGTGTATGATCAATTAATTATTTTGTAGACTGCATATTCTTACTGTTTAATCCTTGAAACAACAAAAATGCTTTTATGCTGTTAACATAAATGCATGAAAAACCATCAGCTGAATGTCATCTTCCTCTTTTCTTAAAGAAAATCGTTTTATCATTCTCTGAAAAGGACCGTGAAAAACTGTGATGGACTGTGATGGATTTGTGTTTCTTATTATTTTTAAATCATTCTTTATTGGTATAATAAGTACAAAAGATGTATTAATCTATGTAAAGTTACAGAGGTTTAAAGCTAAGAATACATTTCTCCAATCCAAACACAAACCCAATAAACATTAACATTGAGCATTAGTTATTACAGATAAATTCTATTTTCTGGTGGTTGAGTTGCCGATTTAGACATGAAAACCACCACTGTACACCTACATTTTAAGGGTTTCAATTATCATACCATAGTAAGGCCAGTTTTACAGAGCAACTATACACAGCAAAGGAATATAACAGTAAGGAGTGCACTTATATATTCTTTAGCAAATTGGAATTTAGAAAACACACAGACACACACGTGCGTATATACATGTAGCAAATTCACCTTTACTACATGGTCAGCCCGGGTTTTTCAGAATTTTCTGGAACACATTTGTTCATGGTATGACGACACTGTGACACTATCATTCAGTGTATATGGGAATTAAAAATGGTGTTGGTAAATTGCTCTATTTAACTTTCCTGCAAGGCCACATTAGGACAGTGTAGAAAATACACCAAAGGCATTGGAGTTAAATGTCTTAAGGGGGCTACAGTGTGTATTTATACCACCCACTTATATGACAAAAACATATTGGTGCCATGAGCACCACTGTGTTCTGGCTGGGCTGCCGTTCAAAGGCAATGCAGTAACAAACAATAAGGAAATGTGTCCTTGCCATGTAGAAAAAACGATTTTTGTACATTTCCTTGTCCCACAAGGAAGGCTGCCTTTTGTATCAAAAAGGAGCACAAAAAGTGTGCCCTCACAAACGCTATAGGCCTTAAAGCTATTCACCATGTAGGTCCAGATACCTTTTACATAGGGCAGGCCTAAGGGGCCGATTCCGATTCGGGCAGGAAATCTCTCCGACCGAGCCGGACCCGGAGAGATTTCCGACCGAATCTGACCCTAGCAGCCCGATTGTACGAGTACGATGCGTATGTATGCTATCGGACTCGATTCGGTCGGACTCCCATTGAAGTCAATGGGAGCCGGTCGTACAATGCGTACGCGGGCTCGCATTGACTCAATGGGTGCGAGGCGAACAAGGGCGCCCCCTAAAGCGGGTACGCGTCGAAGCGACTCGCGCCGTACATGCACAGGTAGGGGGGACCCATGATTCCCCCCTGTGTGCGACTTGCACAGCTACGCGTACAGGGGGGTCCGACACGGACCCCCAAAGTGCGGCTCCGACTGCTCTTTGGAGCCGGACTGCGCGAGTTGGTCGGACTGCTCGAAGCGCGCATCGTACTTGCCCGGCCGGGGAACGTCTCCATTGCGCGGTGCAAGGAGCATCCGTGCGAGTCGATCGGAGCGGTTGGGACCCACGAACGAGTCGGTCGGCGAATTCGCACGCGCTCGCATCGTACTCGCTCGCCCGGACGCACTTACGAATCGGTCGGGTAAAAGGGCTCCGAATCGGATCCGGTTCAGCCGAATCCGATTCGGTGCCCTACCGGCCGAGATCGGAATCGACCCCTAAGTTGGAATAACATATTGAACTTGGTACCTCCACCTGGGAAGATGATAGCAAAGTCCCTCAAAGTTATTTCCCTCTTCATTTTCAAAATCTGATTTAATGGTGAATTCGGATTTTAATAACTTGAGGAGAAAATGAAGTTTACAAAAATGTACTTTAGGCTGCCTGAGCCAGAACTGGTTTAAAACCAGCTCTGACACTTATCACCCCATCCCCCAGAGCTGGAATACACATACATGGCTGGGATAGTTAACAATGCTGGCTCAGAATATAATGGCCTGCCTCTGACCTTAGGAATGACAGGGTGGGTGAACTGCTAACCACATATCAGGGATTGGGCACGAACAGTTCCGAGAACAAATGATAGCCTTAACACTACCTCTTCAGACCTGGAGATGCCAGGAGGGACTTGTCCTATTCTTTCTCCAGACTCTACTAAATAGACAGGCTCCAGTCACAGGGAGGTGGAATCCATTTGCACCCTATCAGGCAGGAGTAGAGGTCATTTACATAGGGAGTGGCTAAGGAGTTGAAGACAGTCCTGCTTTGTGGTTGAATGGTTCTGCAAATTGAAACAGGGGCTTCTTGGTAATTTTATAGTATGGTAAAGAGGGAGACTACAAATGAAGTTGGGGACTGCTAGAAAATAGGATTGGGTGACCAAATTTATCCTATCACTTTCTAGTGCACAGGATACATCTGACACCTCAACTATCATGTCCTGAGAACATTACGTGATCTGGGAAGACACCATCTGAAGAAGACCCTGCTGGAAGAAGACTTCTGACTCTTGCTGACAGAAGAGTACTCACTCAAGCGCCCAAGGGCTTCTGACTCCTGCTGGCGCCCAAGGGCTAGAACTGCTCTCCAAGGGTCAAGTGGTTTTCCTCCTGTTTACCAGCTTGAGGGACACAAAACGCCGAGCAATTCCTGTCTCCAAGAGGACCCAGCTGAGCATAGAGGAATAGACTCTGCAGGATACTTGACCGAAGAAAGACATGATGCATAGCAGCCTGCCCTGGGGATGCTTGAGCCTGCAGGTCTGACAAGAAGCAATTTCTCAACAGTTGGAAAGAAGTGGGACTTCATTATTTTTTACATCTTAGGACAAGCTGCTGACCCATGACCAGGAAGATTGCCCTCTAGGCGGGCAAGAAAACTAGGCTAGTCCCACTCTGAGCTTTTTTGCCATGCTGGAAAGAGGTTCAATGTGACCTTGTGATAAAGGGATATAACCTCTTGAAGACATGCCTGGCTGCATCTTTGCACTGCTGGAGGATTTTGACTTCCAGAAAAGTGACTACGACCAAAAGTAAAATCATGGACTGGGGCATGGCAACACAATCCAAATGGCCAAACAACCCCATTGGCAAGTAAATCCAGCTATGTCCCAGTCAATCAATCAATCAATTTATTGTCAGTTCAGATGATAAAAGTCCATCAACAATACATATATTAAAAGTTACATTAACACATTAAAAGAGAAATACTAAACATAAAAACAAGAAGTGTTAAAATAAACAACCATTAATAAAAAGCTCCAAATGACTGATCCATATAACTGTTAGAATAAAATGTTGTTATTTAACCAAGCAACCTAACGTGCAAATATTAGTGCAAGGATGCAAATCATTCACAGTATTTGACAATTTAGGGGCCCATTACGATGGCGGGCGGAAGCACAACCGCCGTGCTGGCGGATGCAAAAACCACCAGTTACCGCCGGCACGCAGCAGTCCACACGCCCGCCCAATTACGATGCGAAAAGTAGGCCAAACACCGCCGGCAAGCCAGCAACACCGTCCGCCATCAAAGTGCGCCCGTACATGTAGCGGCGCAGCCCAACTGACACACACCGTCCGACGAAACACGTCCCGCCCGGCGCATAAATTACGATGCCGCAAACAAACGGCTCCCACGGCCAAGAGATACCGTACGACAAACCGAAGCGGTAACACGGACGCCGAGCACGGACAACGAAGAAGCGGCTCCCCCGAGCATGAATCCAGCACTGCAGGCCGTCCCCATGCTCCTGCTGATGCACCACCAAGGACGCAGCGTACCGCGGAGACGCAGGTAGGCACACACACAACAAGTGCACGCAAACAGCGCACACAGTGCAAGGGCGGAAAAAGCGGACAACCCCCACCAGCGCGTGTACACTACACATCCACCATCGCATCCACATATGACACACAGGCCAAATCGTAACATCGCAGAACACATGTGTACACACCACCTGGGACTAGGAACCAACCACCCCGTCACGGCCCCAAAGCGCCGATGACGCCGCCACACATGCGCACAACGCAGAGGCCAACCGCAGCGCCATGCATGCGTCGCACACAGACACAGGGACACAACCAAGCAGCACACACATCAGCCCCACCCCGAACGCACATGACACGTGACAGGCCGGCCACAGACATGTCCTCAACGCCCAATTCACGGACAACACCCAACGCCACACAACCGACGCACACATATCAGTGAAGACACGCAACAGCAGGACACACCCCAGTGTAACAAACATGGCGTAGCACACAGCGGCGGCAACACCAACTAGGAGAAGCAGGGCCCCTTCGGGAAGAGGAACGCCAGTACCACACAGAAACACCCATACCACCCTGCACATATGAACAAGACATATAAAACGGAACACCAAAGAGCCCGGGGACCGACAACAGGTGGCCCAAGAATAACATTCACACACAAGGCCCAACGCAGAGCGGAAAGGCAGCCTGCCGCCCACACAAGGGAGAGCAGACAGCACTGAATGACCTTCCATTCCAACTCCGAAACCACAGCCCTACGACAGAAGCCGGTGAATACAGCCATTGTCCAAGAATAGACCAACACAGGCATGCCGAGGAGACCGACCACAGGGCAGATAGCGCATATCACAGAAGCACACAACGGACGGGGAAGAAAGAAGAAAACACTCCCCCATGTCGGCCACATGCAAGTTAATTGGAAGGAGTCACACAGCACTGACCTTGAACTGTCTGAGAAGCATGTGGGAAGAGGGCCCGTGTCCTCCAAACAAGCCAACAGAACACAAGTCCTGTCTCCCTACGACTACACAGAGCTCACAGCAACCCCAGAGCGTGCACATTGCAGACTGCACACACAGCCGGAGCACGCCACCTCAACGAACCGCTGCGAAATGGCAACCGCAACACACCTACCCAACTACGCCGAACAGCTCAAGCTGTACAAAACCAACCTGTGCCATACATTGGGATGCGATCTCCTGTCCCTGCTGAACGTAAGTTACCGACTGACTTACCGCATCACATTGTTCAGCTGCGTCATGCCCGTCTTCTACTGTCGGAGGTGTCCCTACCAGCATCCCGTCGAGATATGCCTCTCCAACCCGGCATGTCTGAAGGCGGACCTGCTACCACTACTCCTCCCTCTGGACGCACACGACAGGGCCTGCTCTGCCTATGGGGGCATGGCGTATGTGGCCAACATCGCACCCGCACTGAAATGGGACCACTGTGCCTCCACACGACGGATCATCGATAACAGCTACATCGAATGTCACCCAGCATGCCCCATCATGGTCCTCCAAGGGACAACCTACGAACAACACCTTGACAGCCACCATCCGCTTCATTGGCTGGCAAACATGTACACCACCAATGACATGGAAGCCCTGCTGGGCGGCATCGCATACCTGACAACCTGTAAATACGTCGGACCACAACGCAGGTTCCCCGAGTGACCTATGATGTCCAACCCCGCACCCATGCTTAGCTTCCGCACGGACTGGCCAGTCACCACCACAACAGCCATACCAAACGACCGGCAACTGTAACCACACCATCAACGACATCGCCATGACATCGGATATGACCGGGACATGCACACTGTTCCCCATCACATCCAGGAACACCGCATGCATCGTGGGAGGCAGTGGCATGGGCTCTGTGTATCGCACCCACATGGACGGAACTGCACGAACAACCAGGACACGACATGGATCCAGCGCCCATGGACACACACACCGCTCAGTGGACATGAATAGGTCGCCTGGAGTCTGTGGGTGCTGCACCCCTCCCACCCCCGCCCGGGAATCCCATACCAGGACCTTTGCATGGACGACAAGTGCATACAACAACAACACGACCCCAGTGACTGTGACATGTCCAGTAACCACCACAGTGCAACAACAAGTGGCACGCCGCTGCATGCACGCAAGCACATGCCCTGATGTCATCTCACATGCACGCGTGCATGAGGAACAACCGCAGCAAACCTGTCACATGGAACTGAGATGGACTGTGCCCATGATGCCAAGCGGTCTGGTAGGCTACATGTATACCGTCTGTGTCAAAGTCCGCAGCTCCGCAGCTATACGTAAATGTACATTAGCACAGCCTTGGCCAAGCAGATGTAACTCTGAAGCCCACATCCCACATGCAACAGCCAATCACATGTAACCCCACACCCTATCCCATTTGCAATCATGCTCAGTATATCCTCAACATGTATCCCGCTGCCAGTAGTGTCCACTATACTGCATCACAGAGGACAGAAGACTCAATATAATGTTTGAAACCAAAACAGTCTCCGCTGACTCATTTCACAAGTACGAATGAGAGAGGATGAGAGTATGTGAAGTACACGGCAGTCGTGACATGACCATGTAGTCCACTGGTATTGGATGTCAACGCAAATGAGTAGCACTACTGTGGAAGACACACATGTGTCGTGTGAAGTCGTATGGACGCAGTGCTCAGGTGGGTGGGTGCGACGGGTAGATGCGCACATGCCAAGTTGGAGCACGCCGTGTTGGGAGGGTCATGAACAGTACACCACCGCTTCCCTGGGCATTGTGAGAGGACACCTGTCGGGGGAGTGAACACGTGTGTGCACAGCAGCCGGGCACACGTACAAAGCGGTACCAGGCGCACCTCAGCCCACCCTCTGTGGACAAGCTGGATCCTGTTGTGCGCCCGCCATGCCCCTGACAAGGCACACACAGCCCCAGTCGACCAGGTGTAACCCCAACATAGTCAATCCGCACAGGCGATACAGGGCACGGGATGGCAGTGGAGCATGGTGTGTGAGAGGTCTCCTCGCGCTCCTCCTGGTCATATCACGCAGGCAATAGAACCTCAACGTCTAGCATGGCACAAGTCAGATGGAAGTGTAGGGGACGCACCACAGCATGAGCAGCACTGACGTCACGGGAGGTGGCTCGCACCATCCCATCCATTGCCCATCATACCAACCACGCCACATGCCATTGCGACTAAGTGCAAGCGCGTGCGCCACCACCCCCGAGCCCTCCCGAGAGAGGCCAAAGAGTGAATGTGTGGGCCATCAGCCACAGACGGACGCGGCCTGGCCGCAAGGGCAGCCACAGCCACTGGGTGTCGCAGGTGGCGGATCCGGAAGGCGAAGACTGTGATGCATAGTCCATGCAGGCCGGGTCACCATTTGGGGCACCACGCAGGTGGGCGGCGTCCCGCGACACATCATACCCTGAGACAGCCCACTCGTGCAACTGGACCCACACATACACTCCTTGCCCTCTCTGGTGCGAGCTTGGGGCTGCCTGTGCAAGCGCTAGCCTCGCAGGTGAGCATGCATATTGGGGGAGCGAGGGGAGGACATGAGGGCTGGGGCGAAGATGACTGTATCACTGTCAGTTAGTACAAGGGATGACCCAGATGTGGAAAGGAAGAGACGTGTCCCGTGTGTACTGCAACTAGTCGCCAATACAACTACCCCCATGTCCGGAATGTAAGCCCGCACCTAGGCCCGCCCATCCGCCACATCGAACATACCACCAGCACGACAACCTTCCCATTCGAAACACTGATTGGGGGTGGCGACCAGTGTACAATCATGTGTAGCCTACCCACGCGTACATGTGGGCCCTCCATGATCCATGTCACCTGCGGCAAAGTCATGACATGCGCAATGAGGGAAGTGAGGAGAGCTGCCCGCCCCACGCGCAGAAGGTGCATCAGCTCCACAGACCCAGCAGCGAGTCCAGCAGGGGTCACATGTGCAGGGGCAGCTGTGCCTGGTGTGAAGGCACATGCATATAGACAGCACATCGACCAATGTGTAGTCTGCCCACATCTACAGTCCATCATCATGCGGACATAGGAATTGAACACAGGGCAACACATCTTAGTGGGTGCACCCACCGTGACCAACAATGCGCAATCATCGACGTACCCGCCCTGTGCATGGCCCCCACCCAACGGCGGCACATCCAGTGCCACCATCCCACACACACAAGCCTTCCACGGAACATGCTGTGTCCAATGGTCAGTACAGAGTCAGCGCCCATCTGGTGGATCCTGAACAGGAGACACATGCACACACATGCCAGCTCCCACTATGTATGACTGCCACCTGGCACGTGCAATGTAACCTCTCACCTGTGACGTGTGACTGCAAGCACACAGCCGTCTTGGCATGGGGCTGTCAATGTGGACACCTGTCAATGTTTCGGGAGGTGTGATCTGTACAGTGCTGTACATAGGGTGCAGTGCTGACACCTACTACTGTCTCATATCCCCTCGTGCCACAGGTCCCACTTGTTTTGGCCGCTCAGCCTGTGCCCACATCGTCGTCGTCGTGTGCCATACTCATCCAGCCGCGGAAGCAGTTCCATGCTCAGCAGACATTCATGTTGCCGTGGCGTTGCCGCTTGACGGATATGCAGTCAGTCCCCATCAGCACGCCCCGCAAGTCATTGGGGCCTGGATCCCCATGTGCATGCACATGGCAGTGGTTTGTATCACTAGCCATTGCCATTGTTGGGAGACCTGTGTAAGTGTATTGTGGCCGTGCCGTCCCAGCTTGACAGCTGGGCTGTGGCTCCTGTGCTTACTCAGTCATGTCAGTGATGTGTATGCGAAATTGCTATGTGTCGTGTTGCTTTGACATGTGTCCTCTGCCATTGTCCCTAGGCGGAGACCGAACATTGACCGCCCATACCAATTGCTGGCGGACATGGACGATACAGAGGTTATTAGGAAGTTTCGGCTGGACAGGCCAACCCTGCATCGACTGTGTGCCATGTTAGAACCCCATCTCCGTCCCCGCAGGGTGTATCCGACTGCTGTCACCCCCACGGCTAAGGTGATGGCCGCCATGCATTTCTTCGCCACTGGGTCATTCCAGCACACAGTGGGCATTGGAGGAGGGATGTCCCAGCCCATGTTCAGCAAGGTGCTGAGGGATGTACTGGCAGCCATGATGCTGTGCCGGAACAGGTACATCCGCTTCCCCAGGGCTCGTGAATTGGCGGCAGTGAAGGGTGCATTCTATGCCCTTGGCAGAATCCCACACGTCGTTGGAGCCATTGACTGCACACATGTCGGCCTTGTTCCACCACAGGCCACTGAGCACCTGTACCGCAACAGGAAGCACACGCACTCCCTGAATGTGCAAGTGGTGTGCCTTGCGGACATGGTGATCTCCCACGTGTGTGCAAAGTTCCCAGGCTCGGCCCATGACGCACACATAATGCGCAACAGCATCTTGCCACGACTGATGTCCAATATGCAACAGGATCGTGCCTGTATTGTCGGTGAGTATGTGGAGTGGTGTAGCGTGCTGGCTGTGCGATGCTGTCCCCTGTCCAGTTGGATTAGCAACGGTTCTCTGTATCCCTCACACCCAGGTGACTCTGCGTATCCGAATGGGGCATGGCTGCTCAGTCCATTGAGGAATCCTCGCACCCCAGCAGACGATCGCTACAATGAGGCACATGGGAGGACCAGACGTGTGGTCGAGCGTACCTTTGGCCTCCTCAAGTCCAGGTTCAGGTGCCTGGACCGCACCGAGGAGTGCGCTGGCGTACTCCCCACAGAAGGTGTGCCGGATAGTGGTGGCGTGCTGCATGCTGCACAATCTGGCCATTCGGAAGCAGATCCCCCTCATTGTGGATGACGGAGATCAACCAGGGCCCCAGCCCGCAGACCAGGACTGCTCGCGTGAGGAGGACAGCGGAGAGGAGGAAGCTGGTAATGTGCGGCAGCAGCTCATCGCCCGCTACTTCACTTGACGGTGAGTGTCCATGTACGACGGCTGATGTGGCTGTATCTGTGCAGGTGTGTGTGTGCTGTGTCAGGGTGGCCGTTTGTTCACTGCGTGCTGTGTGTCAACGCTCCATGGCCAGGGTAGTATGCCACTGTTGGTGGCTGTGGCATTGTGCCCTATTGCTCTGTGCGATGTGTGTACATTGCTTGTAGTTGTTGACATGTACTGTGTGATGGGTGTGTGACACACTCATTGAATGTGCTCCTGTTCTGTCTCCCACCCCTAGGTCCCTACAGGCTCCTCCGGATTCATATGCCATGCCACGCATCAGGTGCCTTTCCGCCCAAGGTGGCCGTTGTATTCCGTACAAATAAGACACAGGGCACAAACAGCAGTTAGTGAAAAAGGTGCATTTATTACAAACTGTGACATGTGATTGTGTGTAAGGTGATGACAAAAGTGGTGCGTGCAGTGACAATGAGCTGTCGGTCATGGCTGCGTGATGATCAGGGTGTACCCACTGGTTCTATGTCCATAGTCCAACACACACATGCCATCCAGATGGCTGTGTGGAGTGGGATCGTAGTCCAAGTCAATGCAGTGGCTGGTCAAGGAAGGCTGGCGGAAGGCTGGCTGGCTGCCTCACTTGCGACTGGAGCGTGCGAAGTCCTCCCGGGAGATCTGTTTCCTCTTCGGACGGCCCCTTCCACGTTTGCGAGGGGGTGCCTGCTTGCGACATGCTGGTGGTTGAGGTGTGATCACTGGCTGTGGACGCAGGGGAACTGGACACTGCTGCTCCACCCTGCGCCCCGGCAGGTGGTGGCGGAGGGGAGCTGCTGTCCCTGGCTGTGACCTCACCGCCACCACTAGCTGTCCCATGAGGTCCACGATTTGGCCCATACGGGCGTCCATGGACCTCAGCACCCCCAGCACCTCACGCGTGTCTGAGGCAGACCGGACCCATTGTCCTTGGGCCTCTTCATAGGCCCCAAGGACTCTGGCCATGTGAGGCAGGGCATGGCTCCCAGGGGAGGCTGGCGTTTCCCTGACCCTGCTCCTCCTACCAGTCCTGCTGCCACCGGCCTGCCCACTAGCCACATTGCTCACCACGGTCCTCACTGTGGCTCCCAGGGTGGATCCAGTCGTCCGGGCCACCACCTGCGCTGGGGCTGGTGCCAGCGAAGACGTGGCGGTGGTGGCGGCGGTGGTGGTCGGTGCGGCGATGGTGGCGGTTGCGGCAGTGGTAGTGGCCACAATGACCGTGGGTTTGGCCGCAACGACAGTGGCAGCAGGGGGCTGTGAATGTTCAGCAGCCCTGGATGATGGGTTGGTGGGTAGGAGGGGTCCTGGGGAGCGGCTGGGCCCTGCCACACCAGATGGGCCTGCTTGGTTGTCCGTGTCCGAAGAGGAGGACAGATCCTCCAGATCCGTGTGTCCTCGTTGGGGGCTTGTAGGCTGGCTGTGCTGGCTGCTGGCTCCATCCCCAGCATCCAGCAGTTCGTCACCTGTGGAGAGAATGAGATTTGTTATTGTGTTGCACCTGGCGAAGTATGTATTTGTCGTCTGACATTGACAGTTCGTGCAATCTCGTACATGGGTTTCCCGGAGGCGTGTGTGTGGCTGTAGCATCTGTAGTTGTGTGTGCTTGGCAATGGGACTGTGTGCTGTGCACATGTGGCATGGGACGGATTGGCCATGCCGATGGGTGTGTTGCTGTGCCCCTACTTATTGTGACTCTGGTGTATGCGGGCTCCTGGCCCATCCTGGGTCTGGTTTGTACTTTGCTTTTGGGGTTCAAATGGAACGCTTAGGAACGCATATGGCAACATGGGGGCCATGCCCCAGATTCGCATTTGGGAGGGGATATGCTTTTGGGGTTCAAATGGAACGCTTAGGAACGCATATGGCAACATGGGGCCATGCCCCAGAATCGCATTTGGGAGGGGATATGCTTTTGGGGTTCAAATGGAACAGCTTAGGAACGCATATGGCAACATGGGGGCCATGCCCCAGATTCGCATTTGGGATGGAATATGCTTTTGGGGTTCAAATGGAACGCTTAGGAACGCATATGGCAACATGGGGGCCATGCCCCAGATTCGCATTTGGGATGGAATATGCTTTTGGGGTTCAAATGGAACGCTTAGGAACGCATATGGCAACATGGGGGCCATGCCCCAGATTCGCATTTGGGATGGAATATGCTTTTGGGGTTCAAATGGAGCGCTTAGGAACGCATAGGGCAACATGGGGGCCATGCCCCAGATTCGCATTTGGGAGGGAATATGCTTTTGGGGTTCAAATGGAACGCTTAGGAACGCATATGGCAACATGGGGGCCATGCCCCAGATTCGCATTTGGGATGGAATATGCTTTTGGGGTTCAAATGGAACGCTTAGGAACGCATATGGCAACATGGGGGCCATGCCCCAGATTCGCATTTGGGAGGGAATATGCTTTTGGGGTACATGCTGTGAGCCATGGGTGCCGAACGTGACATGTGTTGTGGCAGCATGACAGTGCATGGTTTGAGGTGTGTGCATGCTTGACATGGCCTTCATATTTGCTGTCTGTTGTGATTACTGGACATGGCATTGGACGCATCGTTATGAGTGAGTGATGGTTGTGTGCCAGCCAACGTATTGCAGTTGTCCCATCTCCTTGGTGTGCGTGCTGCCCTGTGCCATGTGCATCACTGCAGTGCTCGGGGGGTGTGGCCCATGTTGTGTGTTGTTGCTCACAGTGTGTCGTGCACTTCATTGACTTCTGGCACATGCTTGGTCATGGGCATGTATCTTAGCGTGACTGCTGTATGTGTGGCAGCTGTGCGGATGACATGCCTTTCATGAGACTGGGGCTGACGGATGGGATGGATGGTATGTTGTTTGTGCATGGTGTGTCTGTGTGTTTGATGGGTTCAGTGGTGTTCGTGTGCATTTATGTTGTTCCGCTCTGTTGCGTCTAGTGTTGTTTGTCTTACATAGGCGTAGTTGTGGGGTGTGTGGTTGACAGGCAGTAGGGGCTACATGGACAGGACTTCAATGGTGTTTCGGTTGTGTGTGATGAGTTGCACAGTGGCTGCCGTGTGGTACTATATTCAGTGTGGCTTGTGCATGCAGACGTGGCTCCTTGGGTGTTGCTATGTCTGTGATGGGTCATGTGGGGTGTGAGTCTGTGGTTCATGTCCGTGTGCACATTGTTCACTTGTTCGTGACGGTGGGCGGTGCTGCGTGTTCGTCTGCTACGTGACATGTCCCATGTGTTGGTCGTGTTATGGTCCTCATGCCTCCAGTAATCCAGCCCTGTCCAGTTTCCCACCTGCAAGTTGTTCGTGCGTGCACTGTACTGGATGCCACATGGCTCTAAGCGGGGGTGCTCCATGTTGCAGGTCTGTGGGGGTGGGAGGGTGTTGTGGGTCGTGGGGGTGGCTGGATACCCACTGACACCGATTGCTGTGGACCGGGATGTCTGCCTTTCGGCTGTCGTTGTGCACTGCGGTGGCTGACACGTGGCTGTGGGGTGTGGGGGATGCTCCTCCTTGCTGTGCTGTGGGACTGGGGCCTGGTGTGTGTTGTACTTGGGCTGTCCACCGTCCCACCCACTGCACTTTGTGTTCCTGCCACTTACCTGTTACTTGTCGGTTAGTGCAGCTGTGGCGGACACATGGGTGTGGTGGGTGCTCGTTGTGGCGCTTCTGGCATATTTGGGGACCTGTTGGTGGTTACGTGGCTGGCTTAGTGTACACATGTCCCCACGCATCTTACAGTTGTTCTGTTTGGGCTGTGTGTGGTAGTGTCTGTTGCATGTGTGTGTGATGTGTTGTGTATTGTGTGCTGGACATGGGGGTGTTTGTCCCTGGGAGCTGTGGCATGGTGGTAGTGCATGTGAGTACATAGCGGTGTGCTGGTATACATTAGTTTGTACTTACCAGCCTCCACTCCCCCTGCTAATCCGGCGAGGATCTCCGGATGGATTACGACTCGCACCTTCTCCTCCCACGCTTTGAAGGTCTTAAAGAGCGCGGGATTCCCTCCGCCAGTGACGGCAGCCAGCTCTCTGTTTTTGCCCTCCTTCTTCTTGACCAGGCTCTTTACGTCATTCCAACGTTTGTTGATCTCGACTCTGTTCCTGGGCAGGGTCCCGACTGCATTGACCTGGTCTACGATCCGGTTCCACATTCTGTTTCTGGTGGCTAGTGGTGTGTGCTGGACCATGTTCCCATAGATTTGTGGGTACACCTTGATGATCTCGTCGACCATGACCGTCAGCTCCATGGGCGTGAACTTGGGCATTCTTTGTGGTGCCATGATGTTTGTGGTGCTGGTGCGGTGTGTGTTGTGTAATGTGCAGGGGTTTGTGGTGGTGGTGGTTGTGGTGGTGGTTGTGGTGGTGGTGGTGGTGGTGGTGGTGGTGGTGGTGGTGTTTGGTGGTGGTGGTGGTGGTGGTAGTGATGTGTGCGTTTCTGTGGTGTGCTGCTGTCCTTGCTGTGTCACTGTGTCCTCTCCTCTCCTCTCTGGTTTGCAATGTAGCAAGGGTTGTGGTCTGTGGGAGTGCTGCTTTTGTACTCACCTATGTGGGTGTGTCCTCATGGTCTGTTGTTTTCAGGTGTGTTGTGTCTGGGGTTCTGGCCTTTGTATTTTTGTTTGTCCGGGGGGTGTTTTCGGGATGTGTACTGTGCTTGTGTATTTGTGCGTGCCTTGCTGTGTGGACTTGTTGGCCATGTTGTGTGCTATTGGTTTTGTGTGCGGATGGTTTCTGTGCAGGTACGTTGGCGCCATGGCTTCTGCCGTGTCGATTCTCATCGGCGTTGTTTGCGCTGGCGGGCGGTATATTTGTGGTTTTCCGCGCTCATGTCGGTGCGATCGTAATTTCACGTGCGGTGTGTCGGCCGTGAGGGCGGGCGGTTTTGTGTTGTCGTGCGTGTTTCCGTCCGTGGCGGGCGGTTTGTCTCCCGACTCGGACGTTGGCGGGCGGTATTTCGTGTGCTTTTTCCGCCGATGGCGGTATTCGGTTTGTGTAATCGTAATGGCGTGGTCGGTGTTCAGGCGGTGTGTGCGGGCGGATTTTTGCCGCTTCCATGCCTGGCGGAATTATTTACGCCGGGTATCGTAATGTGCCCCTTAGTTCTTGTATGCCAGGCTGCTTGCAGAAATGTGGACACAGCATTCACAACAATCAACCTAGTATCGGTTTTACAGATCCTTAGGGCTTCACAAAAATGTCTGACAACCAAATTTAGACATAGCGGTTTAATCCATTTTAGTCTAGGCTTCTTGTATTCTGGGCAAAACAATAATTCATGCACATCCTTTTTGGAGCTGGTATTAAATACAGAACATGAGCGGGACATAGAGTTGGGGGCTGACAACTTCTCATGAAGGATGCCGACGGGAGCATGCCCAGTCTGAATTGTACAAACAATTTCCTACACATGGTGGGTTTTAGATGATCTAGAAATGTTCCGAAATTGTAATACGTTTTTATGTTTAGGATAGAATTTGTTAATATCCCCAGAGTGGCTGAATTCATTAGTTTTTCCCATGCACAGTGCAAGTATCTTTCCTTCACAGTGGAAGGTACATTAGGTGGAATAGATGCAGTGTTTGACCAGTAGCCTCCCAGCCCAAGTTAACTAATGACACTTTAATGTACATTAACCAGGGGATATTGGGGGGGCGTGGCTAACCGCCAAGCATGGCGGACGCATAATCACGGAGTTCCCGGCGCGGAGCCCGGATCACTGACAGAATATCGAGTACCAGAATATTGAGATACAAAAATATCGGGACAGAAATATTGTTGTCAAAAATATCGACCTCCTATCTTCATAATGGTAAGTACAAAAATATCGAAAAAAATATCGTTGTTAAAAATATCGAAGTACAAAATATCGTTTTTTTTATATGTATAAAAAATAATGTAAAATAAATTAAATAATACATGTAACTTAAAAAAATATTTAGATTTATTTGTAAATTCTAACAATTATAAGTAATAAATGTAATTTAAAAATAATTTAAACATACATATATAAAATGTAATATATATATATTTACTAAAAAATAATTAATAAATAATAATTTTAATTAATTATAAAATGTTACAAAAATATTAAAAATTATAAATAAATATATATATATACCTGTAACATAACAATTATTTCTTAAAAATTATTTTATAAATTAAAATATTAAAATATTTAATATTTTTTAAACCTACATTTTACACTACATTGAGTGCAACATTAGGGAAAGTGTTGGATAGCGTGAGTGAAAAATTACAATTCCCACTCCAGCGAGTGCAACAGTAGGGAAAGTGTTGGACAGCGGAGAGGAATAATTTACTATTCCCACACCAATGAGTGCAACAGTAGGGAAAGTGTTGGATAGCGGAGGGGAATAATTTACTATTCCCACTCCAATGGATGTAACAGTAGGGAAAGTGTTGGATAGCGGAGGGGAAAAAATTACTATTCCCACTCCAGCAAGTGCAAAGGTAGGGAAAATGTTGGATAGCGGAGGGATAAAAATTACTATTCCCACTCCAGCGAGTGCAACAGTAGGGAAAGTGTTGGATAGCGTAGGGGTAAAAATTACTATTCCCACTCCAGTGAGTGCAACAGTAGGGAAAGTGTTGAATAGCGGAGGGAAATAATTTACTATTCCCACTCGAGCAAGTGCAACAGTAGGGAAAGTGTTGGATAGCGAAGGGATAAAAATTACTATTCCGACTCCAGCGAGTGCAACAGTAGGGAAAGTGTTGGATAGCGGAGGGGTAAAAATTACTATTCCCACTCCAGTGACTGCAACAGTAGGGAAAGTGTTGAGTAGCAAAGAGGAATAATTTACTATTCCCACTCCAATGAGTGCAACTGTAGGGAAAGTGTTGGATAGCGGAGGGTATAAAATTACTATTCCCACTCCAGCGAATGCAACAGTAGGGAAAGTGTTGGATAGCGGAGGGGTGAAAATTATTATTCCCACTCCAATGAGTGCAACAGTAGGGAAAGTGTTGGATAGCGGAGGGGAATAATTTACTATTCCCATTCCAATCAGTGCAACAGTAGGGAAAGTGTTGGATAGCGGAGGGGATAAAATTACTATTCCCACTCCAGCGAATGCAACAGTAGGGAAAGTGTTGGATAGCGGAGGGGAATAATTTACTATTCCCACTCCAACAAGTGCAACAGTAAGGAAAGTGTTGGATAGCAGAGGGGATAAAATTACTATTCCCACTCCTGTGAGTACAACAGTAGGGAAAGTGTTGGATAGCGGAGGGGTAAAAATTACTATTCCCACTCCAGCGAGTGCAACAGTAGGGAAAGTGTTGGATATCGTAGGGGTAAAAATTACTATTCCCACTCCAATGAGTGCAACAGTAGAGGAAGTGTTGGATAGTGGAGGGGTAAAAATTACTATTCCCACTCCAGTGAGTGCAACAGTAGGGAAAGTGGTGGATAGTGTAGGGGTATAAATTACTTTTCCCACTCCTGCAAATGCAGCAGTAGGGAAAGTGTTGGATAGCGGCAGGGTAAAAATTACTTTTCCCACTAAATAAAATTCAAATTTAAAAACAAACAAAATATCAACTACAATACAAAATATAATACAAAAACCAAAAACAAAACATATATAAAAATATAAACATTTACAAAACATAGTAACATATTATAATGGAGAAAAAAATCTAAAATTTACATAAAAGATTTTTTTTAATTTAACAAAAAACAAACAAATAAATATTTTGTAATAGAAATTAATTTTAATAAAAAAATATTAATTACATAAATGTAATATTTTCTTTCCTACCCTATAACACCACACAATTTACAATACACATCTAAATTTAAAAAAGTGTACCTCCATAATTAACGCAATTAATCATCAATAAAACAATTATTAATAATTAAAAAACACATTTAAAAAGGTAAGAATTAATGTACTAACCAAACGTTACAGCTATAGAACCTAAATCCCCAAACAAAAAAATAAACAATTACCAAAAATATTTATCAATTAATAAATTAATATTAATGATCAAGTAATGATTAATTAATTTAAACTAAATTACTTTTCACCCTCTACCCCAATAAACACCAAAACACACACCTAAAAATATTTACACAATTTCCATAACTAATTTTACATTAATAAATTAATATCAATTAACAACAAATCATTATTTAATTTTACAAAATGTATTTCCCACCATTTACCACTATAAACCCCACAACTCACACATCAAAATAATTACACAATTGCCATATTTAAATTGTAATTAATTAATTAGCATTATTTAACAAATAATTAATTAATTATACATTAATTACCTCCCACCATATTCCCGTATAAATGCCACCACCAATTTCTTAAAACTTGACACAATTCACATAATTAATTAACAATTAATTAATTAATTAATAACATTTAACAAGCAAAATATTAATAATTATTAATAAATCAATTCACACAACACTATAAAATAAAATTAAATAAATATTATATTAAAAATATTAATACATGTATTAAAATTAAATTACTTCCCCCGTATCAACCCACAACCCGCTCCTAAAAAAGAACACAATTAACATAATTACCAATTAATTAATAATAATTAACCAATTAATAAACAATTAATAATAAATTAATTCCCACAATTAACAATATAAAATATTAAATAAATAAATATTAATTAATAAAAAATATTAATAATGTAATTACTTCCCACCCTATTCCCCTATAAACCCACAATCCGCTCCTATAAAAATGACACAATTAACATATTTACCAATCAATTAATCAATAAAAATTAACAGCCAATTATTAATGAATTAATAATAAATTAATTCCCACAATTAACACTATAAAATCAAAATTAAATAAATACTAATAAATACAAATTTATATTCAATTTATTATAATTACATTACTTCCCACCCTATTCCCCTATAAACCCACAACCCGTTACGGAACTAAAATGCAAAATTTTATTAAAATAAAATTAATAACTTCTAAAAATGTAACACGTATATTAAAAAACAAATGCAATACTTAGACAAATAAATAGAGCACATACATTTAAAATACATACTAAAATACATAACACTAACTAAAAAAACGATATTTTTAAGAACTATGGGGTCTATTAGGATGGCGGTCGGAAAAACATTCCGACCGCCTTGCTAGCGGAAAACTTCCGCCCGCAGTTACCACGGCAAAACCGCCTGCCAGATTAGGAAGCACCGCCAGAAACTCCCTACCGCGGCGGTCGGATTCCAGGAATCAGCGCTGGAAAAGCTGAAAATCCGTCCGCGGCGGTCGGATTTGCTGCAGAAAGGCCAAAGACCGCCATTTCCCCAGCGGTCTGGAACACATGGAGCTATCCGCAGTATTGCCACCGCCATCCTCGAATGGCCGGATTCTCCACAGCGGTGTGGTGGGCTGTATGAGGCATCAAGATTTGACTGGCGGTCCTGACCGCATTCCACACGGCGGTACCTCTCATGTGGCTCCGTCCGCTACCGCTGCGGATGGAGATTTTCAGCGGAACCCGGAACATCGCAGCGGACGGGAAATGGGATATCTATGCCCATCATAATACGGTGGACGCAAAGACCGCCGATGGAGTGCGGAAAAGGGCATTTTCCGCCACCGCCAGCACGGCGGATGTCCCTCCGCCCGCCATCGTAATAGGCCCCTATATTTTTGCAAACGATATTAATGACTTCGATATTTTTGAAAACGATATTTCTTACCTTAAACTCGATATTCTTGACCACGATATTCTTGCAGTTGATATTTCTGTATCTCGATATTTTGCACTCGTTATTAGTGCAAGTCGACATTTCCAACTCAATATTCTGACTCTTTACCCCGAGCCCGTAGTTTCAGCTTAGACACCCGAACAAGCGCAAATCTACCCACCGCTACCGGACAAGGTGCTCTTCTCACTCTGGGGAAGGCGTGGGACCGAGGTTCGCGTCTGACAACTGCTCGAGCGTCGGACCCCTGAAGATTGTACGAGCAGAGTGGCAGCCACAAAATGGCGGACTCCATATTCCACCTTGATATGCGGGAGGTAGGAGAACTGTGAAGCGACCCCCGCGACAGCGTGCTCATAACCGAGCTACCTGCCGGGAACACTGCTGTGGCACGGAGCTGGGCGCGATTTGGCTGCCCCTTCAGCAGAGGTGCTTTGTGGACAACACAGGGCGGGTACCCATCGAGAGCGTCCGTACGCTAGGGGCCGTGATGACCGATGTGGCAGCAAAAGTGAGTAGCCGCTGGGGCAGGGATCCTGACTGCTGCACTTAACATCGTCAGCGGCGCGGCGGCGGTTTACATCTAAGAACTGGGCGCGGCATGCTCCGATGCACCGGAGTGTAGGGACGGCGGCTCAGTGGATGGCGAAGGGCCTCTGTGCCCACAAGTGAAACGGGAAAAAGCACACCCTGCATACGTGGAAAAGAGCTGCTCACACGGACCACATGCAGTTTTAAGAAACAATATTAAAGCTCCCGCTCCTGCTACAAGTTTGGAAACACGTAAAACAGCTGACACTGAGAAGCAGGAAAGCTAGAAGAAAAATATACGAGAGATGCATCGGGGAGGTGAACAGTGATAGTTTCCTGTTTTATAACCAGCAGGGAGCCATGCAAAACAAACACTAGTCTGTGCACCATACTTACCTCGGTGCTGATGCGACGATATTGGCCTGGGCGCAGTGCACACATCACCTAGCTCCTCCTGTGTCTCTGGCGATCCTGGTGAGATAATTAAAAAGGCATATAATTAGCGTGAAGATTGGACACAAGTAAAAAGCATAATGGGGCACGCAAAAGGGGGTAAACAACAAGAGACTGACGATGCCAGCTCCTCCTCCGGCATGGCGCTGACAAATGTGGTCCCCCCTACAGCGGACAACACACAACCAGATAAACTAGACATCATCCTTCAGGAAATAAGGCAGTCCCATTCATCCCTGGAACAGCAGCTGGGCTCACTCACAGCAGAAATCACTTTAATTGGAGATGACCACAGGAAATTATCGGAAAAAGTAACTGCTAATAAAGTGTCACTACAAGAGTTGATCCCAAAGCAAAAAGAGCACAGTGCAGAATTAGAGCGTCTGCAACACCAAATTACAACACTACAAGATCTCGTTGAAGACGCAGAAGTTCGATCGCGCCAGAACAACGTTCGTATCATAGGAATGCCGGAAAATGTGGAAGGCCAAAATGCCACATCATCTATCTAATCATGGTTGAGATCCCTGTTGCCGGCCAACAAGGTAACGCCTACCTTTTGCATTGAGAGAGCGCACAGAGTCCCATCTAGGCGGAGAGTGCCAGGAGCACCGCCTCGTCCAATTGTGGCCAGAGTGCTCAATTATAAAGATCGTGACCTCATACTACAAGTGGCACGCGAAAAGGCCCCGATAACGAAAGACAACGTGTGAATATCGCTGTTTCCGGACTACACACTCCAAGTGCAAAAACAAAGAGCAGCATACTTAGGGGTAAAGAAACACATGCAAAGTATTAATCTGAAATATGCTCTATTGTACCCCGCCAAAATCAAAATCCTACACGATCAAAAAAGCCACTTTTTCGACACCCCAGATGAAGCTTGGGAATGGCTGGAGCACATGTTCCCGGAACTCCCTAGGGATGCAGCGCATCGACAAAATGAAGATCCACTTCCCAGACGAAGAACGCAACAACAACTATGTAGGAGACCCAAAAAACAGAAGAAGACCCAACACCAACCCCTGCTCAGGTTCTAGAAGGTCAACGGCAAGCCTTAATTTCAGCGGCCACCTTCCATGAAGGTAGAATAATTACGGACGAGGAACTTTCTACGGCGGAAACGGTACATTCGGAACCCGACAACAGTCAACTGCTCTTCTCAACCATATCTTCTCAAATGATCACAGATCTGCTCAACTGAGGATCGAATCTCCACAGGCCTTTGTGTACATGACAACCTTTGATTACCAAGGAAAATAGCTGGGACAGTAGGAATAGGTAACACTATGGGCCAATAGCGATTATAAAGCACTGATGAAGTCTTTTAATTGCAGAGGCGAAGGGAAGAAGAGATCCAAGTGGACCGTGCGTCGAACCATGCCGGAGCAACTGGGCGTTTAGCCTGGACTGAGGTAAGACTGTTGCCATTATAGACTGAGAGACACTTTGGATCAGAGGGAGCACCGTATAGGTCCCTCACGGGTCAAACTGTAGCGCATGAACAATCAGCTGGAACTTTGATGATTGGCTGGAACTGGGCAGGTGCCCGGGCCGGGGGCTGATGCTCCTAAAGTGCGAGTAAATGGGATTCAATGAGAACCCAATACATCATGTTATTACCATGTCCCCTAAAGCGATAGCACATTGTTTATTTGTAGAATTGTTAAAATTTGTTTCTACAGTTTGGTCGAACTCAGTTTTGACGTTGGACGAAGTATTGGGCTGTTTAATGGGGAAGCTGATGGGCACTACTTGTTGTTGTAGCGGATCGAAGGATCCTGAGCTAAGGTATGAAAATAACGCACAAGCATACACTACAACATTACAAATGCATCACTGGAATATACAGGGAATGGGATCACCACATAAAAGACACAGAATACATGCTCAATTGGTGAGACGAAAGTCTCAAATAGTACTACTACAAGAGACACATCTTAACACGACAGAAGTAGTGAAGTTGCAGAAAAAGTGGAGAGGGCGGATATATAGTACCGCTTATTCAGCTTATGCCCGAGGGGCAACGGTATAGATACGTTCGGGGTGCCCTTTGTGTTGCAAAAAACAAACATAGACAAGGAGGGTAGATACGCCCTGATACGAGGCTTGCTAGATGGTAGTCCCGTGGTGATAGGAAGCCTTTATGCACCTAACTCAAATCAAGAAACATTTTACACTCAGGTAAACATTGTACTTGCAGGTTGGACCGAATACCCATGGATCCTGGGCGGGGACTATAACGCAGTCCTGGATATTACACTGAACCGTTCACACACCCCCCATAACTGGGGCCCACATGAAGTGTCTGTCCACTCTATTGCGCAACTGGGTACAGGGTTGGTCCCTCACAGAGGTATGGCGCAGCCACAACAAAGGGATGCGGGAATATTCTTATTACTCACCAGTGCACGATCTGCACACCAGGATAGATTATATGTTCTGTAGTGCATCACTCATAACGCATACCACAAACTCCACATATGTAGGCAAAACTCTTTTGGATCATAGGGCACTGGAAACGATGTTTGGGTGGGGATATGCTCCAACCCCAGTGCCCACATGGAGACTGAACCCACAACACCTGGAGGATGGAGTATTTAAAGATACTTTAGCTAACACCATCACAAATTATTTCACTGAAAATGCGGGCATGGCCGATACAATAGAAATAGAATGGGAGGCATTTAAAGTGGTGCAGCGGGGTACTGCCATCAGCGCCATTGTAGGAGCTCGACAACAGACCAATAGGGATCTTAAACAGATAGAGGACAAGCTAGGCACTTTAGAGGCGAAAGCTGCCCTGGATCCAGATGCTAAGCAGGCACTCCAGGAAGCCCGCATACAACATGCAGAATTATTAGAACAATTGCGTGTCATAGATAACCATTCTTACACACAACGAATACACACGGAGGCAGATAGACCTGGCACACTGCTAGCCCGAATTATTAAAGACTCCCCGCCTCCTACACCAATAGTAGAAATTACAACACTGCACAATACACGAGCAACCACACAAGCAGATATTAACGACGCCTTCTATAACCACTACCAAGCACTATACACGGCACCGCGACGAGCGGACCCGCTGGAAATCCACTCCTTTATGGAGGCAATAGAGCTGCCCCAGCTCGCTGACGATGTCCAAAAAACCTTCGCAAGCCCCATTACAACAGGGGAAATAAACGCAGCGATAAAAAGTCTTCCCAAAAATAAGACTTCGGGATTAGATGGTTTACCATCGGAGTCTTATGTCACTTATATGCAGCAATTGACCCCTCAACTCCATAGGCTGTACAAGGCAACGTTTGAGGCAGGAGCATTGCCTCCTTCAACTGCGCAGGCTCTAATAACTTCGCTACCCAAACCAAGGTGTGATCAGACCACTCTAAATGCATATCGTCCATTATCCTTATTGAATACTGAATATAAAATCCTGAGCAAAATATTAGCAAATCGACTAAAACCTCTCCTTATAGGCCTAGTACACATTGACCAGTGCAGCTTCATCCCAACATGCAACACGTCCCTAAACATACGTAGACTATGTAACATAACGTTTTCATGCATAAGGGACCTACCAGAAGCAGGGTGTATCTCACTTGACATAACCCAAGTCTTTGACACTCTAAGCTGGGAATACATGTTAGATGTACTGCCGAAATTTGGAATCCCTCAAGAATATATCAAATGGATACAAATCCTATATCACCTCCCAACTGCTAGGGTACGCACCGGAGCATATATATCAAAGCCTTTAGAAATACAGAGAGGCACAAGACAAGGCTGTCCCCTCTCGCCTATGCTGTTTGCCCTCGCACTAGAGCCATTAGCTCACAGGGCACAAGCAGAATCACTCAGATGGGACATCAACCTAAATGGCACACATCATGCCTTGTCGTTATACGCGGACGATATCATACTATATGTGAGTAACCTACAGGACAACATATTGGTAGCAGTGCAGACATTTGTACAATTCGAATCTATCGCGGGACTAGCCATAAATTTCGAAAAATCCTGTGCATTCCCTTTTGCCAATGACATGGAGGCACAAAACATTCCTTTTGGAAACAAGCACATCGCAGTAGCTCATAACACCTTCAGATACCTGGGCATTCAGGTATACAGGGATCCACAAGATATTATTGATGGGAACCTCCAGAGGGCAATTACAAGGTTAAGGGCACAAGTCACATTTTGGACGTCTCAGCTCCTTTCAATCGCAGGAAGACTGCTATCTCAAAGATGGTGATGTTACCGCGATTATTATATTTCTTTACTAATCTGCCAGTACTGTTCCCTAAATATATTTTTAATCACTTGAATACATTGTTGACTAGCTTAATATGGGACACAGGTAGGCGACGATTGAGCCTAAAGAAGCTACAGCTTCCATCAAAAGCAGGGGGACTGGGAGCCCCAGACTTTTATGCTTATTGCCTTGCTACACAACTACAATAGCTATCATACTGGATAGCGGGTCGAAATTTGCAGGAAATAGCATACACTCCGCGGATGATTGTGCAAGGTAGATTACACCGGTTACTGTGCCCCAAAGCTATATCTCCACCCAGGTCGCAAACTCAGGATAGCACTTGACTATTGGAAACATGCGATGAAATACACGGCAAACACTCCTGCATACGCACCCAACATACCATTACTGGGTATTCCCACTAACACAGGAACACTGGCTAGCCGGCAGTTGGAACACTGGATGCAAGCCGGGGTAAGCACAGTCGGTGATCTTTTTGGAGAAGGCACACAGATTTCACCAATGAGCGTGGAGTGACGGAGGTTCTGTTTTTAACTCATGCTAGATTAGTAGCCTATATTAAAAGAAAATGGGCCCCTCAGGGAATTGAACCAGCAACAAATGAAGTGGTTCGATTGATGTACCTTATGGGGACCAGAAGTCACCTAACGAGATGGTTTTATCAGGGGTTATGTACGCACCAACCAACCCCGCTACTAAGAGGGCATACTAAATGGGAACGAGACATTAGTAGACCCTTACAGGACAGAGAATGGAGCACCATACTCGAGTACCCTAAACAAGTGTCACGTAACACTCGTTTTAAGTTCATCCAATATATGATAACTCAAAGAGTGTATCTGACACCACACACAATCAATGCTATATATCCAAATGCAAACGCAACTTGCCCCAGATGTGCTGAACAGGACGCGGAACTGATTCATATGTTGTGGACCTGTGGCAAGCTGCGAGAGTACTGGAGGGGGATATGTACTGTGTTGGAAGAAACACTGAGCAATGACAGATTCCAAACAGTAGAAACATGTATATTAGGTCTATATAAACAACGCAAAAACCAAGAGGTACAGGCGAAGTTTGTTGATTTAGCCCTACTGCTAGCCAAGAGTACAGTAACTAGAAGATGGAAATCCCCAATAGCACCCCGGTTACAAGACTGGAAAAAAGAAGTAGAAAAATGGGGACTAGCAGAGAGTGTAGCAATTCGAGCAGAAGAAAGGAAGGACATGCGGAAAAATCCCATTGCAATGAGCTGGGATGTTTTGCTGGCCTCTTTCAAAGAGGCCGACACCTTCAACCCTGGATATTGACACACTTAGTTATAGATAGATATGGGTTCGGATTTTTGCAATACTTGGAACTGTTGGCACGAGTGAAACCATAATGGTCTGTGTAGTACCCAGTTACAAATTACAAACATTATAACGTAATAGCAAATAGATAATTAATAACCACATCAAGTCATGTTTTAGCTAACATGTTGTACTTCTCTTTTAATCATTGGATAGTAGCTGTCAGCAGGGAGGGAGGGGGGATAGTTCGAAATTTCAGAGTGTTGTTTAATGTTTTGGAGATATTGGGGCCAATTCCGATTCGGGCAGGAAATCTCTCCGACCGAGCCGGACCCGGAGAGATTTCCGACCGAATCGGACCCTAGCAGCCCGACCGAATGAGTACGATGCGTTCGTATGCCATCGGACTCGATTCAGTCGGACTCCCATTGAAGTCAATGGGAGCCGGTCGTACAACGCGTACGCGGGCTTGCATTGACTCAATGGGTGCGAGGCAAACGAGGGTGCCCCCTAAAGCGGGTACGCGTCGAAGCGACTCGCGCCGTACATGCACAGGTAGGGGGGACCCATGGGTCCCCCCTGTGTGCGACTCGTGCGGCTACGCATACAGGGGGGTCCGACACGGACCCCCAAAGTGCGGCTCCGACTGCTCTTTGGAGCCGGACTGCGCGAGTCGGTCGGACTGCTCGAGGCGCGCATCGTACTTGCCCGGCCGGGGAACGTCTCCATTGCGCGGTGCGAGTCATGTCCGTGCGAGTCGGTCGGAGCGGTTGGGACCCGCGAACGAGTCGGTCGGCGAATTCGCGTGCTCTCGCATCGTACTCGCTCGCCCGGACGCACGTACGAATCGGTCGGGAAAGAGGGTTCCGAATCGGATCCGGTAAGGCCGAATCCGATTCGGTGCCCTACCGGCCGAGATCGGAATCGACCCCATTGTCTTTTTAACATTGTAACGGCAGGATCAACCACAACTCACAACACAGGTACCATGTGAGACAACGAAATAACGATAGACTCAGAGCCGAACAGGCAACTATAGAGATATTGTAAAGTGATAAGACTAATGGTCTCATATGAAGTCATGTTTGTATATCTCTGCGGAACTATTGATTCGCTGTTGTATGTGCAGAAAAATGAATAAAGTTTGTTTTAAAAAAAAAAAAAACAGGGGATATTGGTTGTTTTTGATCTTCTGATGACATCACGTAGCCCTGATCTAAAGTGATCTAATTCTTTTGTAGTACAAAGTCTGTCCCAGTCAAAGTTTTTGACAGCAGCTCGTGGATGACATATCTGACTGCGAGGGACCCTCGCCTGTCACTTCCTTAGATCTTGCCGCACTGGAAGATTTTCTCTTCCATGTTAGAGAGTACGTCGGAAAGTAAAATCTTTGACCAGGCAGACCAGCTTGGAGAGTCTAACCTTCAGTCCATCGTGGTTGGCCTGAAATGGCACATAAGCCCCTGTTACTTTCAATGACACTTTACAGCATGGGTACTCACAAACTTTCTCTCAGGGGCCAAATTTACAGTGTGGTTCGTGGCCGAGGGCCGCACCGGTGGGGGCGGGGTCATTGGGGGAGGGGGCGGGGCTAGAGCAAAACAAAACTGGGACCATGAGGTGGAACACAGGCCCCTGCAGCGGACGCCTTCGTCCACTGAGCCACCGGACCCGGCATACACTTCTCTCTCTCTGTCCCCCTCCCTCTCTCTCCGTCTCCCTCCCTCTCTCTCCGTCTCCCTCCCTCTCTCTCCGTCTCCCTCCCTCCCTCTCCCTCTCTCTCCGTCTCCCTCCCTCTCTGTCTCCCTCCCTCTCTCTCGTCTCCCTCCCTCTCTCTCTGTCGCCGTCGCCCTCCCTCCGTCGCCCTCCCTCCGTCGCCCTCCCTCTCTCTGTCTCTCTCTGTCTCTCTCTCTCCGTCTCTCTGTCCGTCTCTCTCTGTCCGTCTCTCTCTCTCTGTCTCTGTCCGTCTCTCTCTCTCTCCGTCTCTCTCTCTCCGTCTCTCTCTCTCCGTCTCCCTCTCTCTCCGTCTCCCTCTCTCTCCGTCTCCCTCTCTCTCTGTCTCCCTCCCTCTGTCTCCCTCCCTCTGTCTCCCTCCCTCCCTCTCTCCCTCCCTCCCTCCCTCTCTCCCTCCCTGTCTCCCTCTCTCTCCCTCTCTCTCTGTGTCTCCCTCCCTCTCTCTCCCTCCCTCTCCCTCCCTCTGTCTGTCTCCCTCCCTCTGTCTCCCTCCCTCCCTCTGTCTCCCTCCCTCTGTCTGTCTCCCTCCCTCTGTCTGTCTCCCTCCCTCCCTCTGTCTGTCTCCCTCCCTCCCTCTGTCTCTGTCTCCTTCCCTCTGTCTGTCTCCCTCCCTCTGTCTGTCTCCCTCCCTCTCTCTCTCCCTCCCTCTGTCTCTCTCTCCCTCCCTCTGTCTCCCTCCCTCCCTCTGTCTGTCTCCCTCCCTCCCTCTGTCTGTCTCCCTCCCTCCCTCCCTCTGTCTGTCTGTCTCCCTCCCTCTGTCTGTCTCCCTCCCTCTCCCTCCCTCCCTCTGTCTGTCTCCCTCCCTCCCTCTGTCTGTCTCCCTCCCTCCCTCTGTCTGTCTGTCTCCCTCTGTCTGTCTGTCTGTCTCCCTCCCTCTGTCTGTCTCCCTCCCTCTGTCTGTCTCCCTCCCTCTGTCTGTCTCCCTCTGTCTCCCTCCCTCTGTCTCCCTCCCTCTGTCTCCCTCCCTCTGTCTCCCTCCGTCTGTCTCCCTCTGTCTGTCTCCCTCTGTCTCTCTCCCTCTGTCTCTCTCCCTCTGTCTCTCTCCCTCTGTCTCCCTCCCTCTGTCTCTCTCCCTCTGTCTCCCTCCCTCTCTGTCTCCCTCCCTCTCTCCCTCTCTCTCTGTCTCCCTCTCTCTCTGTCTCCCTCCCTCTCTGTCTCCCTCCCTCTCTGTCTCCCTCCCTCTCTGTCTCCCTCCCGCTCTGTCTCCCTCCCGCTCTGTCTCCCTCCCTCTCTGTCTCTCTCTGTCTCCCTCCCTCTGTCTCCCTCTCTCTCTGTCTCCCTCTCTCTCTGTCTCCCTCTCTCTGTGTCTCCCTCTCTCTCTGTCTCCCTCCCAGGCCTGAGCTCCCTTGCCTTGGCTCAACTCTCTGACTACAGGCTGGCGGGAAACATCACATCACAGGCTCTTAACGCACACCTCACCCGGCTCTCACTCCCTGCTGCCCTCCGTCACATCACCCGGCTCTCACTCCCTGCCCTCTGTCACCCTCTGTCACCTTACCCGGCTCTCACTCCCTGCTGCCCTCCGTCACCTCACCCGGCTCTCACTCCCTGCCCTCTGTCACCTTACCCGGCTCTCACTCCCTGCTGCCCTCCGTCACCTCACCCGGCTCTCACTCCCTGCTGCCCTCTGTCACCTCACCCGGCTCTCACTCCCTGCCCTCTGTCACCTCACCTGGCTCTCACTCCCTGCAACCCTCTGCCATCTCACCCGGCTCTCACTCCCTGCTGCCCTCCGTCACCTCACCCGGCTCTCACTCCCTGCTGCCCTCTGTCACCTCACCTGGCTCTCACTCCCTGCTGCCCTCTGTCACCCTCTGCCATCTCACCCGGCTCTCACTCCCTGCTGCCCTCCGTCACCTCACCCGGCTCTCACTCCCTGCTGCCCTCTGTCACCTCACCTGGCTCTCACTCCCTGCCGCCCTCTGTCACCTCTCCCGGCTCTCACTCCCTGCTGCCCTCTGCCATCTCACCCGGCTCTCACTCCCTGCTGCCCTCCGTCACCTCACCCGGCTCTCACTCCCTGCTGCCCTCCGTCACCTCACCTGGCTCTCACTCCCTGCTGCCCTCCGTCACCTCACCTGGCTCTCACTCCCTGCCGCCCTCCGCCACCTCACCCGGCTCTCACTCCCTGCCGCCCTCCGTCACCTCACCCGGCTCTCACTCCCTGCCGCCCTCTGTCACCTCACCCGGCTCTCACTCCCTGCCGCCCTCTGTCACCTCACCCGGCTCTCACTCCCTGCCGCCCTCTGTCACCTCACCCGGCTCTCACTCCCTGCCGCCCTCTGTCACCTCACCCGGCTCTCACTCCCTGCCGCCCTCTGTCACCTCACCCGGCTCTCACTCCCTGCTGTCCTCTGTCACCTCACCCGGCTCTCACTCCCTGCCACCCTGCATTACCTCACCCGGCTCTCACTCCCTGCTGCCCTCTGCCACCTCACCCGGCTCTCACTCCCTGCCGCCCTCTGTCACCTCTCCCGGCTCTCACTCCCTGCTGCCCTCTGTCACCTCACCCGGCTCTCACTCCCTGCTGCCCTCTGTTACCTCACCCGGCTCTCACTCCCTGCTGCCCTCTGTTACCTCACCCGGCTCTCACTCCCTGCTGCCCTCTGTCACCTCACCCGGCTCTCACTCCCTGCAACCCTCTGTCACCTCACCCGGCTCTCACTCCCTGCTGCCCTCTGTCACCTCACTCGGCTCTCACTCCCTGCTGCCCTCTGTCACCCTCTGCCATCTCACCCGGCTCTCACTCCCTGCTGCCCTCCGTCACCTCACCCGGCTCTCACTCCCTGCTGCCCTCCGTCACCTAACCCGGCTCTCACTCCCCGCTGCCCTCCGTCACCTCACCCGGCTCTCACTCCCCGCTGCCCTCCGTCACCTCACCCGGCTCTCACTCCCCGCTGCCCTCCGTCACCTCACCCGGCTCTCACTCCCCGCTGCCCTCCGTTACCTCACCCGGCTCTCACTCCCCGCGTGTGTGGCAGCCCGGGCTGAGACAGCTTCCCGGGCACACACACAGCCGCACCCGAGTACTTCACAGGTCTTTAAAAGACCATTTGCATGATAACGAGGCTTTGTTGTATTTCACCTCTTCTTAGCGCCCCTGCAGCTCCACTCTGACTATCGCTGGAATCGCCCGGCCCCCATAGAACAGAGTCTGTGTTTGCTGGCACTCTTTAAAAAAAAAACAACACAGGTAAGATGTCTGCAAGGTCCGCGGGCCGCCAAGGAAGGCTTGCAGGGCCGCTGGCGGCCCGCGGGCCGTACTATGAGTACCCGTGCTTTACAGTTTCTAGCCACTTTTTTGCCTTACATCTTTAAAAATTCACATCTCGGTTTTCCCTTGTTCTATTTTAATTGTCTCGGTGTCTTTGTGCTCATAAACAAATTTCTGTTTCTAAATTAGTTTGGGAATTCTGTTGTGGTCTTTAAAAGTTTTGGCTGTTTGAAGTTAACACAAACCTCTGTGAAGATCGCTTGCTGCTTGTGCTATAATTTCCAGGGGTAGAGCAAACATTCACGCAGAACTCTGGTTTGATCTAACCATATTTTGTTTATAAAAGTAGTAGGGGTCACACCCTCCTGAATTATTACCCAGTTTCTGCCACTTCACTTCTCAGTATTCTTTCCTTCTTAAAGATTTGGGGGCATATTAGCAAGAACCTCGTTAAAATTTTAACGAGGTTCTTGCTAATATGCCCCACAGTTGTTCCTTCTGAAATAGTTTCAACAATAGAATCATCCTTGGGGATTCTTACTTCCTTCTTCCTCTGTCTATAAACATTTCTCAGACTCTATATGATTTTCACATACTATATATTATTCCTTCACAGACCCATTACTAGTACATTAGTCACATCATGTAGCATCTTATTTGCTTTCCACCTATCTTCCTGGGTCTGTAAAATTAAAACAAGAACATGCTCCTGCCCCGTCAAACAAATTTGTGTGATAAAACTTTAACATTTTTAGTTATGTTAAACACACCATCCCAAAGAATGCTCAGAGTGGCTTGTGATAGGGGATCAAGAAAGTAATCACCAGATGACACCACCCAGTCACGGCGTAAGGTTGATGTCTGCTGTTAGATTTACATTGATGAAAAATTAGAATAATTTAACCAGAGATTTTGGCTTGAATTCTGAAGATCTTTTCAAGCAGGATCAGTAGGATACAACAATTATAAGTAGTTCAAAATGCAATTGGCAGGCTTATTACATGTGCCCTTGGGTGAGACCTATCATCCCACTGTCTTTCACCTTAGACCTGGCATCCTTGGCATGGTTTTCCCCCTAAATTTTTAGCTTCAACCCTACTGTTTTGCTGACTTCGTTTTTGATGGCTTTAGGACTCTGCACACTTTAGCACTGCTAAACAGTGCTAAAGTGCTTGTGTTTTCTCCTAAAACATGTTAGAATTGGCTTATAGCCAATTGGCATATTTATTTACTTGAAAGACACTAGTAAATTGGCATTGCCTGTGCCCATGGATTCTAAATTAAATGTTACTAGTGGGCCTGCTGCACTGATTGTGCTACCCATTTGAGTAGCCTTTTAAACATGTCTCAGGCCTGCCATAACAGCCTATGTGTGCAGTTTTAAACTGTCATTTTGACCTGGCAAAATAAACCTTTTGTCAGGCCCAAACCTTCCTTTTTAATACATGTAAGTCATCCCTAGGATAGTCCATGGACAGCCCAGAGGGCAGGGTGCAATTTATCTAAAAAGTGGGACATGGACCTTTTAGTTTTACATGTATGGTAGTGAAAAACTCTTAAATTTGTTTTTCACTCCTGCAAGGCCTACCGCTCCCGTAGACTAACTTTGGAGTTACCTTATTACATTCAATAAGTGATGATTTCCAAATGGGAGCAGGTAAAAAGTTCATGTTTGGTTTCCTTGGAATTGTAATGAAACATCCTTTTTCATGGTGAAGTCTGATTTTAAATTACAATTTATAAAATGCCACTTTTAGAAAGTTGGCATTTTTCTGCCTTTGCCATTTAATGCCTACAGCCTGTCTCTGGGTCACGTGACTAGGTGTAGCTGACAGTGGAGCTTTATGAATTCCTCCTAGATAGCCACACCCAATAGAGAACTTAGGTGTGTCTGGATTGGCCATCCCCGGCAGGATGGGAGGGTGGAGATGGGCACAGCCCTACTTACACTTGAATAGGCTGTGCTTTAAGAGCAATCTTGACTTAGTCACCAACTATGGGAAGTCGCAGATCATGGCATGTGGGTCTGGCAAAATAAACATCCATAGGTTTCTCTTCAGGGCCAGCCTCTGTGTAGTGTAAGTGAGTTTAGTTATCTGGGAGTTATTTTGAACTCTTCAGGTTTCTGGCAGTCACAGCTGACCAGCTCACGCCTTAAGCTCAGCAGATCCGCTGGAGCAATTTTTAACCTCTCTAGATCAATCAATCAATCAGGGTTTTGTAAAGCGCGCTACTCACCCGTGAGGGTCTCAAGGCGCTGAGGGGGGGAGGGGGTCAGCAGATCCGTTCAGCCGAAGAGCCAGGTCTTGAGAGTCTTCCTGAAGGTGTTCAGGGAGGGGGCGTGCCTGATGTCTGCCGGGAGTTCTTTCCATGTTTTGGCCGCGATGTGGGAGAAGGATCTTCCCCCTGCTCTGGCTCTGTGGATGCGCGGGGTTTCGGCCACTGCAAGGTTGGAAGATTGGAGGTTCCTTTTTGGGTACGTGGAAGTTGATTCTGTCGTTGAGGTATTCGGGTCCGGTGTTGTGCAGGCATTTGTAGGCGTGGGTGAGGATTTTGAAGGTGACTCTTTTCTCACGGGGAGCCAGTGGAGCCTTCGTAGGTGTTGGCTGATGTGTTCGTGCCGGGGGGTGCCGAGAATGAGTCTGGCGGCGGTGTTCTGTATTGTCTGGAGTTTGCGGAGTAAGGATTTGTTTATGCCGGCGTAGAGCGCGTTTCCATAGTCAAGTCTGCTAGTGATGAGTGCGTAGGTGACTGTCTTCCTTGACTCAGGGGGGATCCACTTGAAAGTCTTGTGGAGTATTCGGAGGGTGTTGAAGCAGCTGGAGGTGACGGCGTTGACCTGTCAGTTCATGGTGAGGGATGAGTCGAGTATGATGCCGAGGTTTTTGGCGTGGTCCGAGGGGGTCGGTGGGCCTCCGAGGGCGGACGGCCACCTGGTGTTGTCCCATGCTGAGGGTGTGGTTCCAAGTACAAGGACTTCTGTCTTCTCGGCATTGAGCTTAAGGCAGCTGTTGGTCATCCAGGTTGCTACTTCCTGCATCCCTTTTTGGAAGTTGAGTCTGGCGGTGGCGGGGTCTTTGGTGAGGGAGAGGATGAGCTGGGTGTCGTCGGTGTAGGATACGATGTTGAGGCCGTGTTGTCGGACGATGGTGGCGAGAGAGGGTTGGGCTCAGTGACGACCCCTGTGGGACTCTGCATGTGATATTCGTGGGGTCGGAAAGGAAGGGTGGCAGTCTGATTCTTTGGCTTCTTCCGGTGAGGAATGATCGTTCCTTGTATGCCGGCGTCATGTAATCTGGCGATGAGTGTACGGTGGGAGACGGTGTCGAAGACTGCTGATAGGTCGAGTAGGATGAGGGCTGCGGAGTGTCCTTGGTCCAGGAGGGTGCGGATGTCATTCGTGGCGGCGAGTAGGGCAGTCTCTGTGCTGTGGTTGTCCCGGAATCCGGATTGGGACGGGTCGAGGACGGCGTTGTCTTCGATGAATCGTGTCAGTTCCCTGTTGACTGTTTTCTCTGCAACTTTGGCTGCGAAGGGGAGGAGCGAGATGGGCCGTTAGTTCTTGAGGTCGGTGGGGTCAGCTGTGGGCTTCTTGAGCAGGGGCCTGACTTCTGCATGTTTCCAGTCATCTGGGAAGGTGCCTGTTTCGAAGGTGGTGTTGATGATGTGTTGTAGTTTGGGTGCGATGGTGGTGGTGCCTCTGTGGTAGATGTGAGGGGGGCAGGGGTCCGTAGATCTACAGGGAAAGGGACCATCTTACCCCCCCCAAAGGGGTTTAATGCCCAGTGTGTCCCGGCAGCTACGTATAGAGCGGGGATGAGGGGTTATTACAATAGTTCCCCTCTCCAACTTGAGGAAAATCGCATATGCTGGAGGTTACCTCACCTTCCACCTACCGCCTCAAGCTACATTATTCATGCAGAGTTAATTCAGCGCTATATTGAAGATAGGGTGCATTTGGCGTCATTGCTGCTGTGGATTAATGTCTGGGTTAACCCCCAAGCGAGCCTCCTTAGAGACATCATTAAGGATTGTCTCACCCTGGTTGAGGGATGTTCTATTCATGGCTGAGTTATATTTCTAGAACATTACATGCAATGGAGTTGACTGCTTTGTTCACATCCCCTTGGAGCATTAAGAAGGAAGCACCTGCTTTTGCAGTTTAGTGAAGAAAGAAGCGTGAGGAGGATTCCCTTATCCGGAGAACATGCTGCATTATAAAAAAATTATTTATTTTTTTATCTGAGAAACGTTTAATGCATTGCGATTCATCTTCCACTATTGGTTTAACCTTGTTTCAAAGCATCCGTATGTCAACACTGTATCACGTTTGACGTACCTGCAATTCACATCTTTGTAATTGGCGCACACCCATTCAAGTTTACAACGATTACAGTTCTTAGCAGAGATTGCGCTGTACAAGTGACAGATACATTTTGGTGACCACCATCGTGAAAATAGGATATCATTGTTCTCTGATTGTGGCCTTTCCTGACGAAGGCACTCCTCCAGTGCCGAAACGCGCGTAGAATACAACAGTCAAATACTATTGTGCCACATTGTTTGTTTTTGAAAATGAATACTAAATATCAATCTCTATGAACAATTTTTTGTCATTTATGTTGTTTTTAAATTGAGTGTAGATTGTATGAGATGTGTGATTGTAGACACGATTGGAATAGTATGATTGGATTATCTTATTATTGAAATGATTACTAATAAAATATATTTTGTACTTTTTGAAGATAAATAGTTTCGTTGGTTCTTTCTTCTAATTAATTCTGTTGTTTTTTTTATTGATCACTCAAATGGTTATTGTTCTGTATTATTATTGTTGCCTTAAATATTTACATTGACAGTGTGGACTTTCTACAGGTTTTTTGCCTGTTCGCTACCTTTCTGTAGACCTTACACATTGGGAGAGGTCCCTCCTCTTCCGCTTTAGAGATGGAACAGTCTGGCGGCTCTTGTGCTTCGGCAGACAATTGGACTCTTTGGAGAGATGTCCCTTGCCATGCCCCTGTGATGGTATTACCAAGCAGTCGCTGCTGCATTTTATGTTTTTTTGTGACCATTTTAATTATCGAGGCAGGCATTTCCTCAAACCACTTTTGAACACACTGGGACACCGTAGATTTAGAAAAGACCTGTACCATTTGCAATTGCTGAATACTCCCATTATTTGTTTTAGGGTGAGCCCTTTTCTTAAGGCCGCAGTCAGAGGGAAGTAATCTATGATGGGTAATTGTTTTCACCGGGTTTCTGTTAGTAACCCGCTGGCTGCAATTTATGATTTAAGTGCACTCTGAAGTGTCTGCATGCTGTTCTTTTTCCTCAGTGTTTTATTTGTTATTTAATCATGTGCATCAAAGTTTTATTTAAAATATTCTTTGTACACTCCTTTCCTCTCGCTGCACACTTTATATGATTGCGCTATTTGCTTGAAAATTAACTTAAGCTACTCTCCGCCATAGGTAATGTTGACACTGCTGCCTCATACATTGTACCTATGCTGTGTGCAGTTTTACTTTATTTTACTATTATTGTTTTATTTTTGTTCATGGTTTTATTGCTTATTTTAATCGATCTTCTTTTATCTTATATGGCCATGATTGGCCGAATAAAGATTTCTTTAATTGATTGATTGAATTGGCTGTGTCGTGCCTCCACATAAAGGGCTGCATACTCCCTGTAGTAAGTCTGGAGCAGGAAAGAGTAGGCAGGATACCTGTGAACCTTAAAGGGAAAACTCTAGAAGCTCCTCCCACTTTAAAGGAAGGGCCAGGTATGAATATTGGACCTCAGACACCAACTCTTCAGTACACTTCTGGACCTGTGGATACTCTGCCAGGAAGGACTGTTGTGCTGTTGAAAGGACTGCCACTCTGCTGGACTGCTGCTCTGGGAGACTGCTGCCCTGCTGCCTCTTGCCCGGGTGAGAAGGACTGGACCTGCATCTGTTGAATTCAGGACCTCAAAGTGACTCCAAGGACTAGTTGGCTGGCCTCCTGACTAAAGCCTCAGGGGCAGAAGACTCCAACAACCTTGAACCCAGCACCTGGACTCTGCCATCTGTGAGTCCTACCCTGGCAAGTGGTGCCACTCCAGTCCTGAAACCATGGAAGAGAGCCTGAAGACGCTCTGCCAGCCCATCTGTGGACCCAGCAGAACTGACGCATCTCCTCTGCTGTGTGGCACAATCCTGAGCAGAACTGACGCAACGCCTCTGCTGCGAGGGTTCTCCCAGAGCAAGGTTTCTGTATCCACCTCAGCCTGCATGGAAACTGCTGAACTGCTGCTGTGCAAAGCTTTACTGATGCAGGCCCTCGCATTGCAAATCTCTCGGCCACTGCAGCCTCGATGAGAATGCAGGGTCTTGCATTGCAGCCTTGCAGCTCTTCGAACTGAATTTGAACCTCAATTCGGCAAAACATCCTAGACGCTGAACTTCGCATCGCAAGCCCTGGCTGACGGGTTCCTTGATGACAACGCAGGTCCTTCCATCGCAGTTCCAGCAGCTCCATGGAACCAATGCATCTCCTTGGCTGTGCAACACATCCTCGGCTAGGGACCTCGGAATGCTCCGACACCAGGCCTTAAGGTACTTTTGTTCAGTGTGCTTAACTGGGTCCCTGTAGTCGGGCCACACTCCATCATGGTCGGTCTGAACTTGTGACTTTGTCCAAGTCCAGTGCGACCAGATATCCACAGTTGGCGCTTTGTGCGTTTTGGCGCTATATTTACTGACATCTTTAAACTTGAATATCTCTAATTTTACTGATTGGATTTTTGTTGTTTTGGTCTTGTTTAATTTATAAAAATGTACTCTATTTGTCCAAATTGGTGAGGGATTTTGCTTGTGTTGTGCTTTTACTTTATTTCCATTTGAAGTGCTGCATAAGTACTTTCACATTGTCTCTAAGTTAAGCTTGACTGCTCTGTGCCAAGCTACCAGAGAATCGAGCACAGGTAAATTTGGGGTTTGCTTGTGCCTCTCCCTGACAAGGATTGTGGTTGTTGTTTGAGTAGGGTTTCACCACCCCAACCAGTAACCCAATTTCTCACAGAATGCATTCAAATATATCCCTGTAATCTAAAATCTATTTTACAAAAGCATCCCTCAGCTTGGCTAGAAAACTACTTCTCCTGGATTTTCAGTTATTCTTTTGAGTCGCTGCCTCTCCACCTTCCTTCCAAGAATCTTTAAAAAGAACGATATTCTTTGGTCCTTATTTGCCTACTGTGGAACTTGCCATTAGTTGGATAGTCTGCTCCTCTTTATTCACCCCATTATACCAGCTGTTCCCTAATCCCAAGCACTCCATACTCTTTCACTGAAAATTATAGTTCAAATATACAAAATTTTAATCTTGACTCTGGAGTCGGTCGTTGTCTCTTTAAATGGGTACCTGAGTCTGTCTTCTCTCCCAGTAGTCACCATTGTCCTACTGTTCATCTGGATTTTAACTAGTGAGTGTGTGTGTGTGTGTGTGTGTGTGTGTGCGTGTGCGTGCGTGTGCAGGTGCACACATTCCTGTGTGTGTGTGTCTATATATGTGTATTTCTGGGGGCATGCTAGAATGGAGGGCTTCTATGCTAGAGAGAATGCTGGTGCAAGACACTTAGCTATTAACAAACCGTGCTGATCCTGCCTCAGGTGGAGCAGCATAACGTTACATTCAGTAACAGTGCTATGGACAATAGTGTTAGTTTGTGATTGTTTCATTCTTTGGTAGGTATAACATTTCTTAGCACACTGTGACTGTAATGCCAGTCCGTTTGATTTTGGGACTAATATGCTAAACTCCCTAATCTACATTACAAAAGCTAGACTCCAAAACTCAGTGAAACTACACGGAATTACTACTGAACTTGTGATTGTGTGTGCTTATTTCTAGGGGCCTGGATGCACTCAGTAAGAAAGGCAAGTCGTCAAATGTGGATCTGCCAATAGAATCAGTTAGTCTGAGCCTGCAGGATCTGATTGGATACTTTCATCCTCCTGATGAACATTTAGAGCATGAAGACAAGCAGAACAGGCTACGGGCACTGAAGAACCGCCAGAATCTCTTCCAAGAAGAGGTATTTCCTTTACTTCCCTTTTCTGTAAATCAAAGCAGATCAGTAAACATGGAATGCTATGTTTCGAAGGTATTGTCAAGCTCGACTTCTTACATATTATTTAAGACTCAATTGTATCACCAGTTAATTTTCTTCAGGTGAGTGTTTGTTTGCAAGAATGTTTTATTAATATTTCAGCCGTTTTGTGTGCAATAAGTTACTACGATTTGAGATGAGTTGAGGGCGTTTAAATTGTACACTTTACACAGTGGCGTAACAATAGTCCCTGCGCGGTGCTGGGGGGAGGGGCCACCCTCCAGCACTGTGCGCAGGCGACGGGACCCTGGCCTGAGAGTTCCTGAATGGGTCGGAGTCTGAGGGGTGGGAGGGGGGGACTCAAGTTTTGTTACGCCACTGAGTACATAGCTCAGGCCAGGGTCCCGTCGCCTGCGCACAGTGTTACTCTTCTCAGAAGGATGGAGTATTCAAATGAGTCAAAGGCTGCAAACAAACCCAACAGAACAATAGTGACCTAGAGCTCTTTATCTTTGATTTTCTGGATGCTGTAAGTAACATCCAGCCATATCTGTCCCGTAAAGAGACTAGAAGCCCGTTTGAAACATGCCTAATATTTAATGTTGCAAAATATGCTTCTGGAGTTGTGTTGTCATTACTCTCCCCAGAAGCCTTATGTGAGAAGAAGTAGGCCACCACTTGGCCTATTGTAGTCAAGTACCAGGAGGTTGAGGTTTGTCTTTTTAACAATTTTTGGGAATGGCATAAAGGCAGTGTTTTTTTGATCCACTGACAAATCGATGAGTTCTGACTCTACGGGGCAAAAGTAGCAATATATGATGATAATACATGTCATAAAAGTGCTGGCGGAGATTGACCAATGCCCAATATTTAATGTTGCTAAAGATGTTTCTGGAGTTGTGATGCCAATACTCTCTCCGGAAGTCTGCTGAGCTAATAATTAGGCCAACCACTTGGCCTATTATAGTCAAGTACCAGAGGGTTGAGGTTTGTCTTTTTAACAACTTTTAGTAGCAGCACATGAAAAGCTTAAAGGGGGGCCTTTTTTGATCCACTGACAAATTGATGAGGCACTTAGACATGATTGGTTGAGAAAGGAGCAAGTCAAGAGTGATTATATACAAATTGAAAATATGTTTCAAAGATGGAGTACCATGGTAAAGGTTCTGCGTCCACCCTTTGCGGCTAGCTGATCTGGTATGTTGCATTTGTTGGAAAAATATTGTGGGGTGACCGAGAACCTGTAATGATGGAGGATGCAAAAGCATTTAAAGTGCATTTGAGCCTGTGTCAGACACTAGTGCTGCTGAAAAATTATCGTATTTCCTTACACCTAGATCAAATTTAATCTCAGCATTTTGAGCCAGTTTAAATTTATGTGCGATTTGTTTTAGAAATGCACACCTATAGGGAGTTTGTGTAATCTAGTCTAGAGTTAATAACTGAGCCCACAATTGGATTCCTGGGGGTAGGGCGTTGAGATGGGTAGTCTTCTTGTGTGACAAAAGGAGGAAGACTATTAGATTGTAGTTGAGCTTTCTTGTGTTTTCATGGGATGGTAAGTATTGAATTGAACTCCAAGATTACCCTTCTTATTGTTAGCTGGCGTAATAACCTGGTCCATTACAGGAAGTATTTGAAGAATGTTTCTAGGGTATTTTAGTTGCTGGTTTCCTGTATCCACAGCTTGATATCAGTCAGCAAAAGTTTCAATAGACTAAATTGTTCTCCAAACACATCTAGACCCACCAAGATCTAGTTGTCTCCCATACAGTTTTGATATGTCGATACTGTGATCAGGATGATGTTGAGGAAAGGGCAGATGTAAATGTTAAACAAAGGTGAGAACTGGGAACCTTGTGGAACCCTGCAGTCGATGGATAGAAGTGTTTATTTGAAGGGTCCAAATTTGGTGGTGGTTCGAACTACTTAAGTTGTTGTTTTTCAGTGCCCACTACAGATGTTACTACTCTTCAGAAGGATGGAGTATTCAAATGAGTCAAAGGCTGCAAACAAACCCAACAGAACAATAGTGACCTAGAGCTCTTTAGCTTGAATTTTCTGGATGCTGTAAGAAACATCCAGCCATCTCTGAAACATGACTAATATTTAATGTTGCTAAAGATGCTTCTGGAGTTGTGTTGCCATTACTCTCCCCAGAAGCCTGATGTGAGAAGAAGTAGGCCACCACTTGGCCTATTGTAGTCAAGTACCAGGAGGTTGAGGTTTGTCTTTTTAACAATTTTTGGGAATGGCATATTAAAAGCAGAAAGGCAGTTTTTTTTGATCCACTGACGAATTGATGAGTTCAGCCTCTACGGGGCAAAAGTAGCAAGATATGACGATAACATGTCATAAAAGTGCTGGCGTAGTGCAGAAATTTCTGCATGTTCTGGGTGTGTTTTGTGAGAACAAAGCATGTCCCCCATGTAGCAATAAATGTTAATTGTTATAACTTAGAAAATATTTTTGGGAATGCCATCATGGTGGCAAATGGGGAAAACAACAGGTTTAAAAAAATATTAACACCATTGCGGGCACTTTCCGATAGTAATGGATAAAATACACCAAAATGTATACAGTGCTTAATTTGTAAAATAATGGGTACTGGTGCTATTACACGTCAGCGCGTAGTCTTTAATGTCCCTCAGAGCTCTTTAAAACACTACCAGGTACCACCTTCCCCTTTAAATCACTCTTTCTGGTTCCTGCTTTCTCCTTCTAGGACGTTTTTTCCGTCTTTCTCTTCCTTCTTCTTTCTCCTTTGTGTGTTTTTCCCTCCTTTGCTCTCGAGAAATGTATGATGAGGAGAAATAAGTGCCGGTCCCCAGAAATAAGTGTTGGTGGCCCCCACCAGCAACCACAGGCTCAAACTAAGCCCTGAATCCACCATCTTATGCCATCATCCAAGCAGAGAGTTTCACAGAACACTCAATAACACACAGATAAGGTTTCCCTAATAATGTTTGGGGTTTGGGCACATTTGTATTTTTCCAGTCTATTGATTTATCATGTCACCGGGTCCCCTCAACGGTAATACTGGGTAATACTATAAAACAGGTTTACATGTATTGCATTCTTTGTACCTTACACATTTGGCTATTGTAATTACTCAAAAAGCGGTGTTTCAAATGCATACATCACAGCAATGACATCATACCTATACATTATTCTTCATAATTCCTGTGAATTACAGATTTCAACCAATGAAAAGTCTAGAAGCTGTGATTATGATTTTCTGCTGAATAAAAATCCACCCGAGTGATGTTTTAATTAATTATTCTCATCTGTCACATTATGCAACTATTATGCAGCTAACCGTAAGTTGGAATTTTTAAAAAACATAGCAGTGAAACCCCTTATTGGGATAGACAAGCCATACTTTCAAAACAGCAGAAATATTTTGCTTTTAATATTTGATTCTATCCAATATGCTGCAAAATGCAGATTATATAATGCTGTAATCTTTTCATCTTATTGCTGTCAACAAAAAATGTCCTGCTAAGAAAAAAATCTATTTTTCACGCCAAATAAACCAAACTATATAAAATAAACATAATACGTAGTCCATATATTTATTACAGGTCATTATTGCTTCTGTAGGGTTTTGGGGATTTTACACATTAATCGTCTTTTGATCTCCTTGTTCATTACAAAAACCAAGTCACAAAAACCCATCAACAGCATTAATAGGACCATAATTCATGGTTACCTGAAAGGTATCCTCTATATGGGAAGTCATTATTTCACTACTAATTGCTCTAATTAATTTTCTTAGTAAAATAAAGTGAGCACACTAGTCTGATAGTACTTTATTACCAGCAAGTTGTTACTCGCGTGCAGTCATACAGCTGATGGATGCTTTTACTCAAAATTAGTGAGGCAAGAAAGTGCACAGCCGCTAAAGTATGTTTTCTTTGTTTCACAACACAGTTCTTCTAATGCCAGAGCAGAGACTGTGTTTCTGCCCCCGAGAACCATCCTCCCTCACACATTTTGTAACAAGGGTGAAACCACAGCTGAAACCTGCTTTAGCTGGCCTGGTCCTGGAGGACACAACCCAGGAGCAGTCAAAGAATGCAAAAAAAGATATTTGAGAAGGGAGAGGGCTAAAGAGTGAACAAGGGACGGAAGGGATTTAAATGACTGTAAAGAAAGAGATAGCTGCCATCTGATGTAAGGGACCTTACAAGAAGGAGTTTGCTGGTAAGTGGCCCCGATCCAAATGTGACATGTTGAGGCTGTTTTGGTTTCTTAGCTAATAGCATACTACATTATGGGGCATGTAGTTTATTTTAAATGTTGGCTGTAGGTCAACACTGGAACTACTGGTACTCCTGCATGTGTTTTGCTCAATTTCTACAATCTGCATTTCTTGAAGCATTGTACCAATCATACAGCCAGCAATGCTGATAGGGTATTTTTCTTTGTTAAGCCAATACATTTAGGTTGGGTGTGTTAAAAGGTAAGCAAGGAATAGCACAAAATGTATTTTTTCATCACAGATTAGTAGAAAGGGAATCAAGATAAAACGATATTGTTGCCATTTCTAAATATAGAAAAGCAGCAATATTATCAGCCAATGGCGGACAGGTAAAGAAAATCATTGTAATATTTGTCAATCTTCTTCATTGATAGAAGATAGATACTCTCCAAATACATCAGCACTACCTCACCCTCAGCACTTGCAAATGCATCTAGCATACACCCATTTTTGTCATGACTCTCTAACAAATAACTTAACATGACATTCAAAGCATTTCTTCTGTCTGCAAGTGACACATCTTAGAAGACGTGGGGTTTGCTCCCAGATTCAGTAGTTGACCAGAAACGTGTGATTCAAGGTAAAGCAATTTGGGCCTCAATTAAGGTTCGACACCGCTATCTGCTCCTCCCTAAAATTGTGGCCATGTCTGTGTTCAGCTGCTGAAGTCTAAGAGCCTGATTTAGATCTTGGAGGATGAGTTACTCCATCACAACGGTGACGGATGTCCCGTCTGCTGAAATATGAAACCCATTCTATCTGGGATTTATATTTCAGTGGACAGGATATCCATCACCATTGTGATGGAGTAACCCATCCGTCAAGATTTAAATCAGGCCCGAAGTGATTTCCGTTTACTGCTTGTGCCTGGACTTCATAAAAAGGTGTATCTGTGCTTAATGTTAGGCTGTGCCATGTAATGTAACCATTTTGTTTCCAATTTTATAACTTGTCATCTAATACTGTTCTGATTGCATGCACTTCCTCGTGCTCACATCTTGGTTTCTGAAACTTGGCCTCAAATTAATCCCACGAACACCGTATTGATGTGTGTACAGCACCTCATGTTCGAAATGCCCCGGCTGGAAAATAAGCTCCTGCCATTCCTTGAGGGTCTGTCCAAGCTATTTCAAATTGAACTATGCAAAAATAAAAATAACATAGTAAGGAACTGCACTAATGATGAATACAAAGTAAACAATTCATAACGACACTTCTTTAATACAGCGCTATGCTATCTATAATAATCAATATATAATGAAAATGCCATAATGCAAGGCAGCATCCGTAATCCTAACAATACCTAAACACTAATCTTACCCTTAACCATACCTATTTTATCATTATACTATCCCTAACTCAATACTAGACTTTTCTTTTTTGGTTTTACTTACATTTTCATTTCTCTTCATTTCGTAACTTTAATATGATGTAAGAGTAGAAGTGACTCAGGGACACATCTACTACTTCCAGCACCAAGGCCAAGAGACTTGTGATAACACAATGCTGAAAGGAATGATTAAGCACTGAGGCTGGCAAAGTTGGGGGTCCACAAAGTTAACAAAGTGGTTGTTGGTGAGGATAAACATGTTTGAAATTTGGACTCACTCCACACGGCTCCCATGAATTTTAGAGCAGGTGGTTTGGTCTCTGGACGAGGAATAATTTGATTCTCGGGTTAGTGTCTGTATATGTTGCCTATAACTGCCCATGCCGGGGCTTCCATGAAGGCAAGGTAGCAGCACACAAGACAACATAGGTTTAGCTCAGTCTAGGTTTATCCCTAGTCATGAGTAGATGGTCAGTTCAAGCTTCTAGAATAATATTGGCAACAAAAATATTGCAATAAGAAATATTGCCAAAAACATTGAGGACACAAATATCGACTTTACGTTCTTTATACGTAAAGTACAACATATTGTCTATAAATATATAGTGAACCAAAATATAATCATTGTTAGACCTGTCAGCCAAACATTTCACTATCCACTTCTTATTTTTACTGATCTCGCTTTTGCTGGCATCAGAACTCTGCACACTTTGCCAATGCTAACCAGTGCTAAAGTACATGTGCTCTCTCTTTAAAACATGGTAACATTGGCTTATCCTCAATTGGCATATTTAATTTCATGTAAGTCCATAATAAAGTGGTATTACGTGTAACAAGGGCCTGTATATTAAATGCTATTAGTGGGCCTGCAGCACTGATTGTGCCGCACACTTAAGTAGCCATGTAAACAGGCCTCAGGCCTGCCTTTGTAACCTGTGTCTGTTCAATTCTAAACTGCCATTTTGACCTGGCAAAATAAACTTTTTCCCAGGCCCAAACCATCCTTTTTAACACATTGAAGTCACCCCCGTGATTGGACCTGGACAGTCCAGAAGGCTGGACGCAGTGCATTTAAAAAAGGTGGACGTGTACTTTTAAGTTTTACATGTCCTGGTAGTGAAAAACTCTTAAATTCATTTCTCACTACTGCAAGGCCTACCTCTCCCTTGGGCTAACATTGGAGCTGCCTTATTACATTTAAAAAGTAATAATTTCCAACTGAGAGCAGGTAACCAGTTAATGTTTGGGGTCTTTGGAATTGTAATGAAAACTCTTCTCTCATGGTGAATTCGGATTTTACATTACAGTTTTGAAAATTACACTTTTAGAAAGTTACATCACAAAATAAAATGATGGACGAAGTGCTGAAACTTTTCAAACACTCACCACCAGTCACAGATCTGGGTTTAATCCATTGTTATGTTGCTTGCCACGTCACCCCAGTTTGGACCCTGCCATATGCAAATCAGTCTTGACCCTGATCCCCATGGGAACAGTCCAGCCTACACAGCCTAGCCAGGTCCTCCCTTGACCAGAAACAAGCATCCTGGGACCGGTTTCGTGTTATCACCCCTCATCAGCCAGGATAGCTTGAATCCAGTAACACAGCGAGCAAGGGACCCATGTCATTAGTGTTACACAAAGTATAGTAATTTTACTTTGTAGTAGCTTGGTATGTATCTTTAAGTCTCAGAAACTTTTACAAAACACTAATGATGATGTCATCAGTGATGTCATTTGAGATGTCATCAGTGATGTAATCAGTGACGTCACTGACCACGTCATGAATGATGTAATATATGAGGTCATAAGCAGTGCATTGTGGGTGCGTAAGTTACAGTTAGCTCAGGTTACTATAACTGCTGAATTTCAGTGGTTTTGTACAAGTGAAATCTGAGCCTAACTAAAACAACCATGTCACCTTTGTTTTTTGCAGTGACTTTCTAAGTTTTTTCAAAATTCTATTTCCTAACTATAACATCCCTGTAACCTTTGGTTTTTTCCCGAACTATAACATCCCTGTAACCTTTTGTTTTTGTCAGTGAATTTCTAAGGTTTTTTAATGTTCTTTTCTAACAATAGCATCCTTATAACCTTTGGTTTTTTTCAGTGAATTTCAAAGGTTTTTAAATTCTATTTTTAAAGTATTATTTCCCAAAATGTTTAGTTGTTTTAGTTAATTTCTAGGGTTTAGTTTTAATACTAAGTAAACTACAATTTTTTTTCTTTTCTTTTAACTACACGCATTCTTTTTCATAAATATACTTTATATATGTTTTAAAAGGAAAACATCACATATGTACTTAAGTTAAAATATATACTTTTTTGTTAATGTAATTAAATAAAAAAATCTAATCATTTTTAGATCCGCAGTACTTCTACGGGTCCGAAAACATAGACAGGACTAATACTCTATGGTTTTTAATTCAGATCATGTGATCGGAATGAATCAGTGAATCTGAATCCGCAGAGTCACTGAAATTTCTATAAATTATTTTAAATATGTACACCCCCTCCATTTTTCTTAATGGCATCAGTGTGAACATATTTACAAGTATATATAAGACACCCTATATCTGTTTTTCAAGAAAGTTACCCATTTTACAAGTTTTGCGAATCCATGAATCTATGGTCCAGATTCATGAATTTGGCCGATGACACACCCAAACCTTCCCTTTTGATTGAATATATTATTACCCCACCCATGTAAATTGAAAACCACACCCAAAAACAGTTAGTTCTCCAGTGAAGTCTCTAGGAAAAAGGATTGAGAACCAGTACTGCTCTGCTTTCAGAGAATGGCTAAAGCTACATCTTCTGTCCAGGATGAACATCCAGAACCTGTTGAGGATGAGAAGGAAGATACACCACCTCGAAGAAATGAAAGTGATGTCTGGAAGCACTTTACAATCCCTTCTCGGGGAAAGAATATGACAGCAAAATATGTGTAGTGCAATATTTGCGGCAAGCAGTTATCCAGAGGCACTGCAAAGAAGTATTCACATGGTACAAGTTCCATGTGGAAGCACTTAAAAACAATTCATGAAAGGGTCTACAACCAGATGATGCGGGAGAAAGCAGGTGCAGTCAACTGCTACAGTATCACTGGGAGAACCATCATCAGATGCAGTAATTAAAATACCAGCTACTGGCAAAGAATTGAGTGACATAGTTAATCACTGCATGAAGTGCCACATGCTTGTTGCTGTAAAAATATCCTTTGTAGGTGCAGACTTGAATACTGTGAAGAAGCATCGCTTGTAGATTTTCTTTTTGTTTTTTTTTGCTTCCTGTTACCACGTAATGTTTTTTGAAAACTGAAGTGAGTTGCTTCTTTGCATTTCCCCATCCTTACCCTTTTACTACCCTGTTCACTTTTTGTTCAAAAAAGAAAAAAATTAAAAACTGTTGAAAAACAACCCTTTTAGAACCACCATCTGGTCAAACAAAGAGCTAACGCTGTGTTTTGAATGTGTCAATGACTGTATCAGTGTGAAACTGGGTGTGTCACTGTGTGCATCAGTGTGTGCCTGCATGTCTTATTGGATACATTAGTGTTTGGCTGGGTGTGTCAATGTCTGCAGTGCTGTATGCCCGGGTGTGTCAGTGTATGCATTGGTGTATGCATGGGTGTGTCAGTATATGCATCAGTGTATGCCTGTGTGTCTTATTGGATGCATTAGTGTTTGACTGGCTGTGTTAGTGTTTGTATTAGTGTGTGGCTGGGTTTTTAACTGGCTGTATCAGTATGTATATGGGTGTTTGAGATGCTGTATCAGGTTTTGGCTAATTGTTTAAGTGGCTGTATCGATATGTGACTGAGTGTCATTGGCTGTATGAGTATGTGCCTGGGTGTGTTAGTTTCTGTATTGGAGTGTGGCTTGGTGTGTCAGAAGTTGTATCAGTGTGAGCCTGGGTCTGTCAGTGGCTGTATCGGAGACTGCCTATGTGTGTCAGTGGCTGTATTGGTATGTGCATGGATATGACAGTCTCTGTGGTTTTAACAGTGTATGGCATAGTGAGGAAGTAGGTGTATTGGTGAATGTGTGTGGATGTGTTAGTGGGTGTATCAGTGTCTAACTGGGTGTATGAGCTACTGTATCAGTGTGTGGCTTGGTGTGTGAGTGACAATGAGTGTGTGAGAGGGTGTGTGAATGGCTGTATGAGTTTATGTAAGTAGCTGTTTGCATGTGTAAATGGTTGTGTGACTGACTGTATGAGGTTTTGAATAGGTATATGAGTGTATGTGTGAGAGTACCTGTGTGAATGACTCTATTGGTGTGTGAGCTCATGTATGAATACATGTATAGGTGTGTTTATGACCCGTAAGTTAAATTAGAAATATATATATTGTATAAGTTTACAAATACATTTTATTATCACATTACAATTCAATTCAAACCAAACAGTTAACAAATAAACATAACATAACTGATTTAACTATTTATAACTACACTTTTGTGCACAAGTACTTCAGGAAGCACAAAACAAAGTGATGCTTGGAAGCATCTTACAATACTGTGAATGGAAAAGAAGGTTACACATAAATATCTGTGCTGTAATGGTTGCAGCAAGCAGTGAGTTATCCAGGGGCACTACAACCAATTATTTACATAGGATAACTTCCATGTGGAAGCACTTAAAACCGATTCCAGAAAGGGGCCACAACTAAATGATGCAGGACAAACTAGGTGCAGCAGGACAGTCCACCTGTACAGCACACTTGGGAGAACCACCATCAGCTACAGTCATTATATTACCACCTGTCTTCAAAAAATTGAGTGAGATGCTTACTCACTGTGTGAAATGCCACATGCTTATCACTGTACAAATGTCTTCTATGGGTGCATTTTCGCTTTTTTACTGTTCTACTGTTCTCGGGTTCTATCCTCATAAACCAAAAGTGATGTACTGTTGAATGAATCATAAATGAACAGTGGGGAAAACCAATCATAAAGATTGTAGGAAAAAAAACTGCATAGTATGTGTACGTAACTAATTACAATATGGAGACATTTTATAACACCAACTTGGTTTCCAACTCTGAGCTGTGCAGAATATCCATGGGATGCCTTACATGACTGTTTGAGACAAACAAACTGTAACATTAAAGGCATCAAATTCAAGACACCAGGAGAACTTTGCTGTTTGGATCCGACAAATGTTTGCAGGTAATTTGAGCAGAGATTTCAAACAATGCTGTCCTTTATGTGCAACAAACAAATCTACCTCTTGGAGAAATTACTGATTTCTTTTCGCAAAAAGAGCACCAAGCAAAAGGTGCTCCTCATATTCATAAGCTGTTCTGGGCAAAAGATGCACCTAAATTTGGAACAGGCACAGATGAGTCTGCACTTTCTCTCATAGAACAGTATATTATATGCAGCATTCCAAAAGACACTGAGGAAAAAAATTCCAAAGAAGTAAGTACTGTGGTTCCAATCACATAGATATGGAAACTACAGTCAGCAGAAATATTTAATTATTTTCTTAGCTCCCCATTGAACCTTTATGATTTTCACAGTCTGAAGCCAGTTCCTTCTTCTCTTTGAAAAAAAAAGAAAAAGTATAAAACTGTTTGAAAAACCTTCTTAAAAACAACAGTATTTTTTACAAACATTTCAAAAGTACCCCACAAAATTCTTCCAGGAATGGTGACACAGTTTTTGACTACCCTTGAATTTCATCCTGCACTCCTCTGGGGTGAATTCATACTTGCTGCCAAGGGCATCCTTTATGGTAGGATATTGCAACCTCTTCTCCTTCTCCATGACCAGTAGGTCGTCCCTCCCATCACCAGGAATAGGACTCCGTAGGCCAGCTCACCAATCCTCCTCAGAGACCCTCTGTAAATCTAGAGCTAATTAATATGCATGAAACCACCTGTCTATGTAATCCCCTCCTTGAAGTCAGGCACCAAGTCCCTTGGTATGTGGACTCTTTCTTCCACACTGGGCACAGTGGTTTTGCTGCCACCATTTCTGCTAGATTCTGCAAGCTGTATAACCTTCAAGTCCAGCTCATTGAGACTCAGTTCATGATCCAGCAAGATATTTTTCTCTGCCAAGGATCTCCTAGCCTCAGCTTTTCTCTCCTCTGCAGCCAGCTGGGCTAGCTGCAGCCTCAGGTCCCTCTCAGCCTGTCTGTCCTTTTACGCCTGGGTGCATGAGTGTCTGAGTGGGTCTGTGAGTGTGTGCTAGAGTGTCTGAGTGGGTCTTTCAGTGGGTGTGATAATGTCTGAATGGGTCTGTGAGTGGGTGTGTGAGTGTCTGAGTGGGTCTGTGAGTGGGCGTGAGAGTGTCTGAGTGGGTCTATGAGTGGGAGTGAGAGTGTATGAGTGGGTCTGTGGGCATGAGAGTGTCTGAGTGAGTCTGTGAGCGGGTGTGTGAATGTCTTAGTGGGTCTTCCAGTGGGTGTGTGAGTGTCTGAGTGGGTCTGTGAGTGGCTGCAACAATGTCTGAGTGGGTCTGTGAGTGGATGCGTGAGTCTCAGACTGAGTATGTGAGAGCATGCATGAGTGAGAGTAGGTCTGTGGGTGGCTGCATCAGTGTCTGAGTGGGTCTGTGAGTGGGTGTGAGAGTGGGTTTGTGAGTGGGTGCATAAGTGTCTGAATGAGTGTGTGTGTATATATATTTTAAAAAATATTCGGCCAAATTCATAATTCCGCCGCGGTGGTACATGTGGGGCTGCGCTGAGTGTCTCAGCAGATTCGCGATTTCTCGCATGTGGAAAATAAATTGCTCTGGGGCATATTCTGGACCATCAGGGGTCCCTCACAGATCCCTATATTGCACCCATGGGGTCAGTGTACCTCTACCCTGACCCCTTCTACTTCATTACAACTCAGTTTCTGCAACCGGGGATTGTTCCCCAATATATAAAACAGTAGCCGCACCTTTCTACTCAGGTTGTAGTCAGCCAATCACGGCATTGATGTTGGCGCGTGGATTCGCTAAGTGTGTGAAGGATTCACCAAGGATACGCGTCCCTAGATATCAATATTTTGTTTCCATTGATGTCTCAAAACCTACTGAATGCATTTACACCAAATCACATAAAGCACATGTTCGAGGCATATGAGCTGCAGAATTCATACTTTTGCATAGATCGCCATCTGGTGTTGGGCTCGGATGCTTGCACCTTGTTGTTGTCTTGGAAGAAGTCTTTTGTAGTCACGAGATAGGTGACTCCTCCCTTGGACGATAGTGCGCATGGGCATCGACTCCATCTTCAGATTGTTTTTTTCCGCCATCGGGTTCGGATGTAACTTCAGCGCTCCGGTTCGGTACCGTGTTTTCCAAACCTTTTCGACGCGCAAACCATCGCAAACTCGATGGTATTGTTTCCGTTCGCGTGCCTTTCGACGCGTTAACTCAAAACTCGATTCCGGTCGTCGACGCAGGCCGCTGGGCCTATCGACGCCTTTCGGGCCTATGGCTAATGGAAAGGACTCCATTCAAAAAATGCCCCCAGTGTGGAGCTAAATTCCCACACAAGGACCAACACAAGGTCTGCAACCTTTGTCTCTCGCCCGAACACGAAGAAAAAGATTGCCAAGCCTGCGCCTCCTTCTGGTCCAAGAAGACTATCCGTGATCGCCGGGCTCGACGACACGTTATGGTGCAACAGGCTGTATCGGTGCCACAAGATATCTTCGATCAAGGCCCCGACGTTCCAGAGGCAGAGGATTCGGTGGATCTCTACATCGTATCCGAAGCAGATGACTCCGACTTCAATGACCACATCACTCCAGGTCAACGAGTGAGTACAACTGCCCCTGCCCAACCCCACCCGAAAAAAAGAAGGCTCCAGTCAAGACTTCGCCTGAAGGCCTTAGTCGCGACCCAAAGAAAACTTCAGAAGCCCCGCCTCCAGGCCCGGCTCCAAAGACAAAGGAGAAGCCTTCCGGCGGCTCGGGACCGAGCAATCCGCACGTCGGTGCCCCAAAAACACAGTCGGTGCCGAAAGCGGGAACACATCCTACTCCCGCTGTCTTCAAAAAGACCTCGGCACCGAGCACTTCGGCACCGAGAGAACACAAGGCCTCGGATCCGAAGAAACCTCGACAACCTTCGGATCCAAAAAAGATCTCGGACTCCACACCGAAGCCGAAGGACCCAAAAACCCCTTCTAAGGCTCCAGAGCAGAAATCTAAACCACGTTCGGAACCGAAAAAATCGGCGCAGAAGGGACATGCCAACGAGGAAGAACTGTTTCTACCGGATCCTATCGATCCAAAACAGAAAACACTGCATGTGGACCCTAAAACAGGCCATATTGTCAATATCCCGCAGAACAAGAGGGAATTGGACACCCCACACATCCCTGAGGTACCTGTGAAGAAAAGAGACTGTGCAACTTCACCAATAACACCCTCTTCTCCTGTTCTTCCTACTAAGCCTTTGTCTCCTCCAAAGTCTCCCATACTTCCTCCATACTCACCACCACCACAGGATGATGATGACCTAGGGGGTGGGGGTGGACATAATGACCCTTTCGATGATCCTGATGAGGACACTAACATACCACAGGACACATGGGACGACTACAATCACCCTGTAGATCCTCCAGACCTTCCTGATCCGGATGCATACCCAACAAGGCCATCTCCCCCAGATGACAACATTGGGTTTAGTCAGCTCATTGATAGGGCTGCCCAATATCATGGCGTTCAAATGCATTCAGACCCCACAGAGGAAGACTTCCTAGTAGACACTTTTGCACAGTCACAAAAGACAGTACAAACATTACCCATGCTGAAAGGTGTCATCAAACATGCTCCAGACGTCTTCAAAGACCCTGTCAGGACCAGGATTCTCAATCCTCGGATTGATAAAAAATATAAACCCGCCCCTAATGATCCCACTTACATTAAAGGACAACTCCCCTTAGATTCCCTGGTAGTGACCAATGCTAGGAAGCGTGCCAACTCTCAGACCTCCGGTGATGCTCCACCTCCAGACAAAGAGTCTAAATTACTAGACGCTTCAGGCAAACGAGTTGCCGCCCAGGCAGCTAATCACTGGAGGATAGCTAATGCACAAGCATTACTTGCCAGATACGATAGGGCTCACTACGACGAGCTTGAGGGCCTAATGCAGCATTTGCCTGACCAATACAAGGCCAAAGCCAATGATTTGATTCAGGAGGGCAAGTTAATCACAGACGCATCCATTAAATGTGCCCTCGATGCAGCAGACACTGCATCTAGATCAATCAACACTAGCGTGTTATTATGAAGACATGCTTGGTTGCGCATTTCTGGGTTCAAACAAGAAGTGCAAACTACTATACTGAATCAGCCGTTTAATCAGGAACAACTTTTTGGACCAGCTGTAGACACAGCCTTAGAGAAAAGGAAAAAAGACACTGAGACTGCGAAATCTATGGGAGCATTACAGTCTCCATCTACAAGAGGCTCCTTTCGTCGCTCCTTTTATAGGGGCGCATCCAAGAACATCAGCACAGACACTGCTTCCTCCTCCTATAAAAGTCCCACACAAACATCCCCCAACAAAGGATATTTCAGAGGTGGGTACAGGGGAAATAACAACAAAGGGAGAGGCCGAGGTAACAACACTCGCACCTCCCCCACTAACAAACAATGACTTCCCTCCGCTCCCTCCAGAACATTCCACTCCGGTCGGAGGAAGACTCTCACAGTTCCTACCTGTCTGGAATTCCATCACTACAGACAGGTGGGTAAGACAAATTATCCAGTATGGTTACTACCTGGAACTTACTGCAACTCCCCCCAACATACCACCCAAACAGCGTCCAATGTCCACGGAACATCTAACGCTTCTCAAACAGGAAGTTCTCTCACTGCTTCAAAAGCACGCAATAGAACCAGTTCCCCTAGAGCAGCAAGGGACAGGGGTTTACTCCCTGTACTTTCTAATCCCCAAGAAGGACGGTACTCTCAGGCCAATACTGGACCTCAGACCTCTCAATTTCTACATACAGTCAGATCACTTTCACATGATCACTCTCCAACAGGTCCTTCCACTGCTGCAACAAGGTGACTTCCTTGCCACATTAGATCTCAAGGACGCCTACTTCCATATTCCCATACACCCTGCTCACAGGAAATATCTAAGGTTCACAGTGGACGGCCAGCACTATCAGTTCAAGGTTCTCCCATTCGGAGTAATCACAGCACCCAGGGTCTTCACAAAGTGTCTCGCGGTAGTAGCCGCACACTTGCGAAGACAGCAAATCCATGTGTTCCCATACCTGGACCACTGGCTGATAAAAGCCAAGTCACCCAGTCAGTGTGTTCATCACACTCACCAAACAATTCAGCTGCTACACCACATGGGGTTCACAATAAACCACGCCAAGTGACATCTACAGCCCTCCTACCTACATCAGTATCTAGGGGCCACAATAGACACTTCCAAAGCTCTAGCATACCCCAATCCAGCCAGGATAACCAGTATGCAAGCCCTCATCAAAAAATTTCAACCCCAACACTCCCTTCCAGCTCGAGTGTTTATGCAGCTCATAGGAACGATGGCCTCTTGCATTTTCATAGTACCTCACGCAAGACTTCAGATGCGCCCCTTACAAGAATGCTTAGCACGTCAGTGGAATCAAGCTCAAGGTCAACTTACAGATCTGGTGTTGGTGGACAGCCGCACACATCGCTCTCTGCAGTGGTGGAACACACAAAACCTTTCCAAAGAGCGGCCGTTCCTAGAGCCAGTTCCACAGATAGTGCTAACAGCGGACGCATCACTCACCGGCTGGGGAGCTCATCTCCTAAGCCACACAATTCAGGGAAGGTGGACCACTCAACAAAAAGTGCTCCACATCAATCACCTAGAAATACTGGCAATATTTCTAGCGCTAAAATCATTCCAAGCACATCTCCTCAACAAGACAGTCCTGGTCCGCACAGACAATATGACAGCAATGTATTACATACAGAAACAAGGAGGAACACATTCTTTGCAGCTATCTCATCTAGCGCAAAGCATATGGAGATGGGCCATTCCGCAAAACATATATCTTCTGGCAGAACATCTTCCAGGAGTGCACAATCAGATTGCGGATCTGCTAAGTCGTCAGATACAGCAGATACACGAATGGGAACTTCATCCTCAAGTTCTTCAACCATTTTTCCACATGTGGGGCCACCCAGACATAGATCTGTTCGCCACACACGCAAACGCAAAATGCCCAACCTTCGCCGCCAGGTTTCCACACCCGTTGTCCAAAGGCAATGCGATATGGATGAACTGGTCAGGCAGATTTGCGTACGCTTTTCCGCCAATCCCACTCATTCCGCTAGTAGTACGCAAGCTCAAGCAACAGTCTCTCAAAATTATCCAGTTGCTCCCACATGGGCACGGCACCCATGGTTCACAACACTCCTAGAACTCTCAGTAATTCCACACCAAAAACTACGTCTCTCCCCAAAGCTGCTAACGCAGAACCATGGAGAGATAAGGCACCCAGATCCAGCACAACTGAATCTAGCAATCTGGCTCCTGAAGTCCTAGAGTTCGGTTACCTAAACCTCCCACCGGACTGTATGAACATTATCAAAGAAGCCAGACACCCTACTACTAGAGCTTGCTATGCAGCCAAATGGAAAAGATTAGTCATTTACTGCAATAACAACAAAACTGACCCGCTAGATGCTTCCATTCAGAATATCATTTGCTATTTGCTGCATCTACAAAGATGTAATCTAGCATACTCATCCATAAGATTACATCTGGCTGGCCTTGCCGCCTACCTGCAAAACAGACAACATTTGTCATTGTTTAGAGTACCCGCTATCAAAGCCTTTATGGAAGGCCTTAAGAGGATAATTCCTCCCACACTGCCACCCTCTCCAGTGTGGAACCTAAACATTGTCCTTACTAGGCTCATGGGTCCCCCATTTGAGCCTTTACACAAATATGAACTGCAGTTTCTTACATGGAAAGTAGCTTTCCTTGTCGCAATCACCTCTCTCAGGAGAGTAAGTGAGATCCAGGCTTTAACCATACAAGAACCATTCTTACAAATACATCGTAACAAGGTGGTTCTTAGAACACATCCTAAATTCCTTCCCAAAGTAATCTCTGCTTTCCATCTTAATCAATCTGTAGAGTTACCAGTGTTTTTCCAAAACCCAGATTCCGTAGCAGAGAGAGCTCTTCACACACTTGACGTCAAAAGAGCTTTACTTTATTATATTGACAGGACTAAACCTTTTAGAAAGACAAACCAACTGTTTGTAGCTTTCTCTCCACCTCATAAAGGCAACCCCATCTCCAAAGCTGGAATTGCCAGGTGGATAGTCAAATGCATTCAAATATGCTACCAGAAGGCAAAACGCACATGAACAATTCCCCTAGAGCGCACTCAACACGCAAACTAGGGGCTTCCATGGCATTCTTAGGGAACATTCCCCTAGAAGACATTTGTAAAGCAGCGACATGGTCTACTACACACACCTTCACCAAACACTATTGTGTAGACGTGCAGGTGAAGCAACAGGCTTCTATAGGCCAGGCTGTTCTTAAGACACTTTGCCAAACCACTGCAACAGGTACAGGTGACCACCGCTAGGGGAGACACTGCTGTACAGTCTATGCAAAAGTATGAATTCTGCAGCTCATATGCCTCGAACGGAAAATGCTACTTACCAGTATGCATCTGTTCTTGGCATGTAGAGCTGCAGAATATCATACGCCCACCCGCCTCCCCGGAACCTGTACCTGTTCCAGTGTTATCTTACTTAGATACATTCACATGGACATCTTTTCTGTTTCTTACAAACTCCATCATTTCCCATCATGACGAAAAGCATCATGGCGAAAAACAATCTGAAGATGGAGTCGATGCCCATGCGCACTATCGTCCAAGGGAGGAGTCACCTATCTCGTGACTACAAAAGACTTCTTCCAAGACAACAACAAGGTGCAAGCATCCAAGCCCAACACCAGATGGCGATCTATGCAAAAGTATGATATTCTGCAGCTCTACATGCCAAGAATAGATGCATACTGGTAAGTAGCATTTTCCTTTCTGGACCAAGATCCACCTTTCAGCCAAATTTGGTGTAATTCCGTTCAGCGGTTCAGGCTGTAGTCATGTCTAAAAACCGAATGAGAATTAACATTAAAAACACACTTTTTTTGCCCCCCATTTTCTCGGCCCCGACTTGACAAATCACCCCGAAATTGTTCATGCTCAGCTAGACAAAGTGGGGCACTTTGTTTGGAAAATTTCAAGAAGATTCGTCAAATGGCGCCAAAGTTATAAGCAAGTCAGAAAACGCTATTCCTATGGAAACTAGGTCCTAACTAGAACTACCTACAGGCGACTGCCAGTAGGTAATATATATATATATATATTCATATATATATATATATATATATCCACCACCACGCTTACCAAAGTCCAGTAAGCACGAGCCACACCGATCCAAGGTGAAGATAATTCAGTTTATTTTACGGGCAAAAACAGACGCGTTTCGAGCACACAAGTTCGGAGTTCACTTTTTTTATAGACAATGCGTCCCACATGACGCTCAAAATAAACAAAAGACTATGCATTACAACCATCAGAACTTGACTGAAAGCAAATATATGTTTAACACAGTGTACATTTTTCCCAAAAATTGCCAGGGAAGTACAAACCAAAAAACAAATTACATTTAGTGCATGTTTAAACGTAGATAGCAACAAGAAAATTATTTCAATATTTGAAACGTTAAAGTTTCACCCAAAGAATTAACATGTATTCATTGGGCAAGCGGTCACAGATACAATTAATCTGTGGATTTGAACATTTCAGAACCGGTACAGCGCAGCGCTCTCATGCGTAATGAACTTACCTTCATGCCCCAAAATCCTACTAAGGACATGAAATAGCTTTGAATTTTAAAATCACATCAAACTTACCAAAGGATGATTGTTTTGGCTCACAACAGGCACTGCGTGTCCCATCATGCATTTCAATTTGTTTGCACTGAGCAACGCCCACTGTGGGCTTTCAAAGAAATAAATAATGCCGGAAATTGTGTGTGAGCCATTTGACGTGATGATTAATTAGCAGCCCATGAAGAAGGAGCCTTAAGCTTTGAAACGCGTCGGCAAGATATGCTAATCTTTGGGGCAGAAAGACAAGTTGCATCTTAAAGCCGGAAGGCGAAAGAGTTGGGTGTGCCTTCTCAATGCTTCTGGGCACATTGTAGGACACAATTAAACACGGCAGCCTGGCCGTGGAGAGGAGCACCATCGTGGAACAAATGAGGCTGAGGATTTGAACATTTCAGAACCGGTACAGCGCAGCGCTCTCATGCGTAATGAACTGGCCTTCATGCCCCAAAATCCTACTAAGGACATGAAATAGCTTTGAATTTTAAAATCACATCAAACTTACCAAAGGATAATTGTTTTGGCTCACAACAGGCACTGCGTGTCCCATCATGCATTTCAATTTGTTTGCACTGAGCAACGCCCACTGTGGGCTTTCGAAGAAATAAATAATGCCGGAAATTGTGTGTGAGCCATTTGACGTGATGATTAATTAGCAGTCCATGAAGAAGGAGCCTTGAGCTTTGAAACGCGTCGGCGAGATATGCTAATCTTTGGGGCAGAAAGACAAGTTGCATCTTAAAGCCGGAAGGCGAGAGAGTTGGGTGTGCCTTCTCAATGCTTCTGGGCACATTGTAGGACACAATTAAACACGGCAGCCTGGCCGTGGAGAGGAGCACCATCGTGGAACAAACGAGGCTGAGGATTTGAACATTTCAGAACCGGTACAGCGCAGCACTCTCATGCGTAATGAACTTGCCTTCATGCCCCAAAATCCTACTAAGGACATGAAATAGCTTTAAATTTTAAAATCACATCAAACTTACCAAAGGATAATTGTTTTGGCTCACAACAGGCACTGCGTGTCCCATCATGCATTTCAATTTGTTTGCACTGAGCAACGCCCACTGTGGGCTTTCAAAGAAATAAATAATGCCGGAAATTGTGTGTGAGCCATTTGACATGATGATTAATTAGCAGCCCATGAAGAAGGAGCCTTGAGCTTTGAAAAGCGTCGGCGAGATATGCTAATCTTTGGGGCAGAAGGACAAGTTGCATCTTAAAGCCGGAAGGCGAGAGAGTTGGGTGTGCCTTCTCAATGCTTCTGGGCACATTGTAGGACATATATATATGTATATATATATATATATATATATATATATATCACTTCCAAGCTTCATGTATCAAGCCCTCCAGTTTTCTCCGCATTTCCCGGGCCAACAGAAGAACAACGGCACAGGCAAGTCCCGGTTGCAAGTGATTTATTATTCTTGATAAGATTACAAAAAGGCTCCCATTTCTCACGGGGCCATAACAGCAAAGTGCAGGGTGCTTTCAACAACAGAAAATGACCTACGCGTTTCGGCTTGCGCCTTCTATTGGGTCACTCAAAACAGGTCACAGTGTGCATTTTAAAGGGGAAGCATTGTTCATTCCCCCCACCACCAATTAAAACATAGCGTTGGTTTTAAAGGGACCACCACACCAATATATATTGTTTAAGTGAGGTGGCCACATTCTAATGAAACTACCCTTGAGCCTGGTTGTGTAATATACCTGTAAAGTGCAATTCTTTGTAAAGTACAGTTTTTTGTTGTTGTTTTTTTTATAAAACTATATCGAAAGTTTTCAATCCACAACTTACAAATACCAACCATGTGTTAAAGGCTCAAAAATACATAAAAACAAGTTTTGCTCAATTTATCGGTGTAAAGTACATTTTTAAGGTATACAGCTATATACACAACTTACTAATTCAAGACTTTTTTTTTACCTTTTCTCAAAATATTCTCATCCTCACCGAACGATTCAAGTTCTACATTTCTGTTGTTTTAGTCAAAAGTACAAATGTAGGAAGGTATACCATACACCTCTTCTCTGTCATATACCCTCCAAATTAAGATAGACTGCAATAAATACTCTGAGTATACTTAGTAAAGTGCAATGCATATGTTACCGATAGGCCGGAGAGCCTTAGCTCTCTATCTCTGTAATAGTATTCCATATCTACGAGATCGAACTACTCGTGTTCCTCTCTCAAACTAAGCAAAGTGCAAGGTGCATGTTAGAATCATCAGGGGGAGAGAAAATATATGGATGATTTGCTATAATCTTATTCCATGGTGTTAAAATCTGTATGTAAACTGTTTCTACACTAAAGTGATAAGTGCTTCTGTAAACTAAGATGTTATTCCTAGTATACAAAATCCATTCATAAACGATTAATAATACTAAAGTGATCAGTGCATCTGTAGACAAGTAGAAAGCATCATTTATATACGAGGACATCACACTCATCTAATAATTCATGTATATACACCGATTATAAAAAGTTTATAAAAAGTATAAAACATGAAATTCAAACTGAGAGAAAAGTTCTACTTAACTTGATGTGTACTATTCTCCAAGTATTAAAACCATATTCTACTCTTCTACAACACCAATCAAAATGTATCATAGGTCACTTATCTCCCAGGGATTTGAGAGGGAAAAAGTTCCACTTCTCCTTTACATCATCTCATTTAGCTCCCACCACATATCAAAAGTGCACAGTGCATAATTCCTGCCAGGATTAAAGTAACCTGTGTTATAAACTTTCTGCAGACAATCCTTGTGAAAAACATATAGTGATAATCCTAATCATACTTCCTATCCGATAACATAATTATATTCAGTTTGAGCAAATAGAGTCATCATTTCAGATATAGAACTTCTGTCTACCCGAAAACAGAGTCCCTCAAGAGAGATCACAGAAAGGTATATAACTCGGCATATATATATATATAACAGTACCCACCCTACTACGCTAAAACTCAAAAGGAATAGAAAAGAATACTAGAAAGCCTATAATAGTACACAATAAAAAATACTAATAATTATTATAAAAAAATACCAAAATAAAATCAATGTAATTAATATGAAAATAATTTAAAATTGTTAATTAATTTACATCATCAGTAATCTAATTAACCAATTTATAGTTAAAACAATTGATTACTACTTTTTAAATTATCTATTAAATAATGTATAAAGAATATAATTCACATAATTAATAATTACATTAACAATAATTTCAATAAATAAACTGTTTATAAAAAATAAAAATATACAATAAAAAACGTCCTAACTTCCTAACTTATTCCCCTACAAACCCAACAACTAGCCAAAAAGTCTGAAAAATATTCTTTAAATATATTGACCAAGCAAACAATATGCTATACTAAAAATAATTACACGCAACTAACATTAAAATAATGATAACATAACACAAAAAGTAACAAAATAATTAATAAAATAATAATATATACAACTATATTAACCAAAATATTAAACACTTAGAAAAGCAGTATTTTTACCTGTTCTACTCTGTACAAGGATATTCTTGATATCACATTATTTTTGATGTGATATTTGTGGCCAATGATATTTTTGCTACAGTATTAAAGTCATGCACCCAGCTTCAAAGTCCACGAAACACCGAAGTAGGGTACGCATATGTCTGGTAAAAGGATTGCTCTGCAACATTCTAGAGTGTTGCTCCAGTTTATAATCTCAGTCTGTGACAGTTGGGCATAGGTTCCACTCTTTTAGTTCCAGTGCCACATCCAAGTTCAAAACCATAGACACTCAGGCAGGTGCTGGTTTTCATATTATTTCAAAAGTGATGGTTTATCTGGCCATATAATGCTTGTTCTGCTTCCAGCATCCATTACAGGGCCTGCTGTCTATGTGCCCCACACCCAGCAATTAGTCCAAGAGTATTTCGGAAGTGGGAAACAATGGTTGTCCCATCCAGAGAGCTCCTAGAGGAGAAGTGGGTGATGGGCTGATTCATCTTTTTCTGTTGACTCCATCCATTCCTATCTTAAATTTCCATTTACACAAAAATGTGTTTCTGATAATCTTCTCTTAACCCTAAAAGAAATTACGCAAACAGCATTTATTCTGTTGTCATGCACCTAAGATTTTCTGTGACCCTGCGTCTGTTATGAGCACTTGTTTGAAACCTGTCCTGCACTTCAATGTTCATTCACAGACTTTATAAATCCTCTTGGAAATCAGACCCACTCCAAATTCCATACCAAGGTTTACTTACCAACTCTTAATGCATTATGGTACTTTTAAGCCTTACCCAGAGCATGTGAGCTGGCGAGGCGCCTTTTGGTGAATCTTATTATACTTCAAACTCTATGTTACCACTTCTAGCATACCTATGTGCTCCCTTGCATAAATCCCTGCCACATTCTGTAACCAGATCCTATTCCTGTTCCACTCCAGACTTTTGCTCTGACCATTGGTCGCTCCCTGGAACTTCAATGCACTTCTTCAGACTGATATCTGGAGGAGGGACTTTAACTGCTTTCACCTGCACTGTGCTAGAGCTACCTCACACTGGATCTGGGTTACAATCTCCTTGTGTGACTGCGAGCTGGAGGAGAGATTCAATACTGGCGTCTGCATTTAGAATTCGCGCTTCAACTGCTGTTACTGCGAGCTCATGCTTTTTTCTCCAGTTTCTGCACTGCTAAACCTTTGAAATCTTGAGAGGAGTTCTGATTCCTGCTACTGCTTTGTAGTGCCCTGCTTTCCTGTGGCTGTCCTGTGCAGCATTTGCTTTATGGATTTCCCTTGCTTCACAGACCTTTCTTTCTGCATATCCTTTCTAGCCTGATATCCTGATTTCTGTGTTTTTCCAGTTGGGGTTCTGATCAGGGCCCTCTTAAACATAGTAAAAAAACATAAAAAATGTAGGATGAACGCCTTAGGACATGCACTTTACACAGGGTTCTACTGGAAGTAAACCTCGGTGTGTTCGAAGGCAGGCATAACGCTCACACACAAATAATGAGTCAGGTGTAATTAATTAGTGTACATTAAGACATAAAGGAAATTCAGTTCTAGCGTACAGATAGCAGATAAAAAAACATAGACTATTTCAGGAGGAGTAAGCCTTCTTAGCTTCCAATATTATGATGCCAGCTCTAGAGATTTAAAAAGGATATAAAACGAGGAATAATTACATAATATCCTGCAATGATTTTTATATATATCATTCTGAAAGTGATTAACCTATCACGGAAAAGAGCTTTGAAGCATTCAGCAATATAATGTAATGGTAAAAAAATACATCATGTCATCATGTTTTATTAGCTTCTCCCAAATAATCAGAATTTTTGAATTGTGAGTCCCTTGCTGTTGTATTTTACCTGCAGAGTATATAGGTTTAGTACATTATGTATGTATGTGGTATAGCATGAACCTAGCCAAAAGGCAGCGGCGTCAAAGGCAAGCATACAGTCAACAAGTGATAGGAGAGCTAGCTGGTTATTGTATTGTTACTGTAATTGTGATGTAACTTTAAATAGATGTGTCTTCAACATAAATTAATTTCACATGCATCTACTTTTCAGGGTATGATCAACCTTGTCCTGGAATGTATTGATCGCCTCCATGTCTACAGTAGTGCTGCACACTTTGCAGATGTAGCAGGAAAGGAGGCAGGAGAGGCTTGGAAATCCATTCTGAATTCTCTATACGAATTACTAGGTAAGATACATAAGGGAATATTTGTCTTTACAAGGTCTGTTGGGCCAAGATGATTTACTAAATGTTTTAATTCACACAGATCTTTATGTATTTATTTATGAATCATGTTTTATAGAGCACACACTTGGCCCAAGAGGATGGTAAAAAGCTGAGTAATATGTATGAGCTTATAATAAACTGTGGCAAAAATAAGGGCACTTTTAAATGTATTTTTATGATCATGCACTGGTGATAAAATTACAGTTCGATGATAAGTAATGGAATACATAATAGATTCAATATCTTATTAGAACATTGGAATGTTGGGAGCTCCTTGAAAACAATGGAGTGCTCCTGGCTTCTTATGGCCGGTAGAAGCCTGGAGCTCCAACATTCCAATGTTTGTTCACAGCTGTTGCTGTGAACAAAAGGCCTCACCGAGCCCAAGGGGATTTCAACCTTCTCGGGCTCCATGAGGCCTTTGTTTTACAAATAAGAGCATTCTGCGCTCCAGGGGCAGAATGTTCAAATAGACTTAGAGCCCTCCGTAGCGGGCTCTACCGGCCATTAAAGGCCTGCTCCCTTGTTAAAGGCCATCGCCTGTGCCTCGGGCTTTTAAAGCTGGAGCGGCCCTTTAATGGCCAGTAGAGCCCGCTACATTAGGCTGTAAGGCTATATTAGATGTGCAAGAAAGTAGACTATTTTAAAAGTCATTGCTCAAACAATGTGTTTAGAAGTCTTCAAATATGTACGATTAGGAAGTGTTGCAGCTTTTTTTTGGGAAGACTGGGACGGAAGGAATGTTTCTGATTTTTGCAGGCAGTGAGTTCAATTACCTTGGAGCATTGCTGGAAAAGGTCCTGGTGAGAGGGCTCTTTTTTATAAAGTGGAAGGTCAATGGTGAGGTTGTTTGTGCTCGAAGGTTGTAAGAACCTCAAGAGAGTTTGAGTGTCTGGCGCAGGTACTAGGACTGGTGAGTTTCAAAGCTGGCTGTTTTCAACGAGCATCAGACTTCAAAGGGTAGACATTTGAGGTTTGTTTGGGCAAGAGTGATGTAATCAGGCTTCCTTGATTTTGTCAAGAACCACTTTTCTTTGTGCAACTCTGCTTTTAGAGGACCATTTGAAATTTTGGAAGGAATGTTAAGAGCGTCATGCACATTCCAAATGAGATATTAGTTCTGCCTCAAATGCCACCTTTGAAATTGGGGTGAGAAGTAAGAATTTAGTTTTCAGGATGTTAAATTGTGGATGTCTTTCTTGGATGCTTTGATATATGATTTTAGGTTGTTTATTGGCTCACATGATCCAGTCTTCAGATATAGTTGGGTGTCATCTAAATTTTTGTGGAGTGGTAAACTGAGATCTGTGAATAGTTCCCCAAGGGGCTCTACATAGAGATATACGAAGAATGAAACCAGAATGGAGCCTTAAGGAATGCCAAAGTACATATGATGGAAACTTATCACTTTTTAATAGTGGTTTGCTATCTGATAGATATGTTTTGAACCTTTTCTAAAGTGTGCAAAACATGCCTATTCTGATTGGGTGGGTGTTACATTTAAGGGGCTTGGCAATAATTTGTAATCTCCAAATAATGAGCAATCTAGTTCTTCCTTGTGGTTTTAAAACACTCTTGTTAGGATTTAAAAATTCGACATTTCCTCTTTTATAAATGCTGGCCCAGTGCAAGGGCCTGTACATATGAAGACTTATTCTTTATAGTATGCACAATGTTATGTGTTTTTTTTGTCCTCATCTCACCGATAAGCTTCTGCAGATTTTTACAGCCGTCTTGCCTCTGACTGAACGCCCACCGGCTTACTGCGCTTGCTTAGGTCGACCCGACCAGCCCCTGTTGATATAAGCTTGGTGTAATCATAGGACAATATCGATTGCCAACACCCATCAAGTTATTCTCACATTAAATTACATTAATCTCAAGCCCCTACCCCAGCTAATTAAGGGCTGCCAGATGTTTGTCGATCCTTCCGGGATTTCGGGATGCCCTAAACGGGCCATGGCAAAAGTTGCTTTAAGCCATTCTTCTCTGGTTGGGGAGAGGGTTTTTTTCCACTTAATGCAAATCTCTCTTCGAGCGAGCAACAGCAAGTATAACAGCAGCCCCCTATGAATCAGAGGGAGATTTAAACTGGAGACACCATCGTCTCCGAAGAGTACCGGTGAAAGATTGACCTTGATACTGACTTTAAAAATATCACAGAGAGTATCACCCACGCCTTTCCAAAAAGTTCTCAGTACTGGGCATTCATAGAACATATGGATGTCATTAGCGGTTAATGTCCCGCACCTGGGGCATTTTGGGTTGGTGTGTGGAGCGAATTTGGCTATCCTGGCCGGCGTATAATAAAGTCGATTTACAACGAAGAAGTGGTTCCTCTTTAGACTGGCTGGATTGATATATTTGTAGAGTAATTTCAGGGATGGCTCAAACAAATCTACAATGTTAAAGTTAATGGAGGCATTATTCCAGACCGAGACTTGTGGTGGAACATCCATATCTTCTGCTTCCAGAAGTTTCCTGTACCAGATTGAAATCTCTTTCTTGTTTGGCTGTATTGATTGTGATAACTGCTCTATATCCCAATCTCCCCTTACTTCGCCTCTCTCTGCGTCGTACCAAGATTTAAGCTGTAAATACTTAAATTGGAGGGCGGAGGAGGAGGTGAAGGCTTTCTTTATAAGTTCGGGGCCCCGAGGGTCTTTAAACGAGTATGCCTGAAGGTACTTAAGGCAGCCCTGGAAACTTGGTATAAAGTGAGATGTAGATGGGGACTTGGCTATTATTCTGACTTTGCCCCAATCTGGGATTCCCCGGGGACACCACTTTGCCTTAAAGACAGCTTGGTGGAACCAATTAAACGAGCAGGTTTGACCAAGTGGGCTGACCTGGTGGGCGGAGATGGAATTCACCCCTGGGAGTTTTTAAGAGCTAAGATAGGCCCTGGTTTTTGCACAATGTTATGTTGGAAATTCCACTTCCATTTCTCTATCAATCTGCTAACTAGTCGTTTTAGAGCATTCACTGCCTAGAGTTCACTATTCATTTTTAGGACTTGGGAAACAAAGAACAAGTACAAGTAAAGGTAACAAGTAAGTCTGGTTTGAAAGTGTCATAATCAATCTTAATAATCTAAATAATGAGCCTCACTAAAGAACTTATCAAACAACCAGATGCTGACATAACCTGTGCTTATCTTGAGTTGCAAAGGACTGTCCTCATTGATTTTCTCCAGCTTCAAAAATCTGTATTTTAGAGGAGTTGAGCTGTAGGTTATGGCAAATCATCCATTGGTCCACTGCTAAGAGATAGGAGCCTAGGGCACAGGAGTCAAGCTCTGAAGAATGGTTCAGTTTTAACAATGACGTCTGTGTTTGCTAAGTTGTAAAAGGTGAGATACTAGGATTTATTGGTGTCCAGGAGGGAGGCTAAGGCAGGTGTTGTATGATGGCGGATCATCGAGAAAAGCCTAGATTAGAGAGAAAAAGGGAAAATTCAATTGGAGAGAGGGAGGGAGATATTTTGGAGAGATATGGTGTGATCCAGTCCAGGGAAATACTTTGTATTCTAAGATTGTCGTTGTTGTAATGTGCAGTGGTCTACTATTTTGAAGGGAATTTACACCTGACCTTGCCACAAGTAAATGGCCAATATTTTCTAGGGTGGTAAAGGGTTGGGGAAGAGATTGTGATCATCCACAAAGTTTTAAGACGATGTTGCATTCCATCCCTGGAGCTTCCAGTCTCTGATCCTGGGAGTAGGTTTACTCACACACAATCTTAGAGTAGATACTTTTAAAAGTATTAAACCAAACTTTAGGAAAACTTAAAAGGGAATTTGTGACTTGCTTTTTAAAAAAAGGCTATATGGGTGTCTAATTTATACTTATATTCACGATAACTATGTGAACAGGGGCCGTTGACTAGGAGTTCCAAATGCTGAGGTACATGTTTTAATCACATACTACAGACTCTAGCCTCTAATTCTAGCCATCATGCTGATGATTTTGTTTCATAAAATATTTCACATTGAAAAATCAGTGCAAAGGATTATCATTCAATTATGATTGGTAATGTTTTTGCACCAAATTTAGATTCTTAAAATATTTCATGTTGAAAAAACATTGCAAACGGTTATCATTAAATTATGTTTGGTAACTTTTCTGCACTAATTTTTGTTGGAGAAATAATAACCTGTAAGTGTCAGTACTACTTGCAGTGTGTTTGGATATATAGCTGTGTATGTCATGTTTAATCCATTTATGCAAAATCAAGGGCCATTACATTCATACAACCAATTTGCACTTCACTAATGTTTATTACTCTTAGGTCCTTGCAGGTATTTATTTTCATTCCCTTTTAATGTTTATCTGTCAATGGAGATATAATGTTACTGAATTACTTGACTGTTCTCCAATGAAGACCAGTTAGACTTATGAGGACTAGAATAATAATAATAATTATAAAGTATTTTATAAAGCATATGGTTACACCCAAACGGTGTGTCCCCGTGCTGAGACCTAACCTAACAGAAGAAGAGGAGGGTAGGAGAAAAGACTAGCCGCTAGACAGTTACAGCTGACCTAAACAGACAAGTTTTAAGTCCTTTACGAAAGCTCAGTTCCGCTGGTTCCGCTCTCAGATGCATCAGTAGGAATTCCATGTCTTAGCCTCCAGATGGCTAAGGGAATGTGCCCCTAGCCTGACCCTCTGCACCCAAGGTACCAGTACTAGGTTGGCCCTCGCAGATCTATAAATAATACACACTTTCAATCCCAGAAAATGAGTGACAGCCCGAATGATGATTGGCAGGGTTGGAATTTGGCCAGGTGAATAAATAGTTGCAGACTGACTAGGAGATTGTCAGGGAAGGGGAAAACGGAATCAGTCTACTCTCAAAACAGCTTCTCAGTACAGCTTTCTGTTAAACAACAACTTCAAAAATGGGAGTGATCAAACAATTCAACCAATGCCAGATTCAGGAAGAGTTCCTGCATCTGGCTGCACTCGAAAAACTTCCTCATAGTCATTCTTTTATGTTGTTTCCCATAATGCTCTGAAGTAACCAAGGTGAGGAGTGTTGCTACATAAAGTCACAAACAAATTGGAATACAGTGTGAAAATGATTGTTATTGAGGAATTGAGGAACATATCAGTTATGAGGTAAGGTGAAGAGAGTGATTCCAGTAGATGTTGTAACTGATGTGGAATATGGGATGAAAAGATGCCTTAATCAAGGCAGTTGATAGAATTGATATTAGTATGTTAAAAATTAAAGGGATTGATTTAAGGTTTGATAGACGGAGCTCCGCCCTTCAGGGTGGCAGAGGGCATTATCTCTGCCACTGTGACAGACTATGATCTGCCAAATTTAGAGATGACTGCCAGCCCAGAAGTCATCTTTGGACATCGAAAGTAACTGCTGTCATGACGGTTCCTTTCAAAGTACAAAACCTTTGGTGGTCTGCCCTCATAGGTTTTGCCGGCCATTCACCAAACTTTTCCAAAGCTTTTGTTCTTCAGCAACAGGCTTCCAAATCAGGAGTTTGTTTCTGCAAAACAAAAATCTAATGACCCCTACTCCCTGGGAGGTTTATCCCAAGTGTGGGGGCATTATTGTTTTTCTCTGTCCCTTACTGCCAGGTTTTTCCTGGCAGTGAAGGACAGAATATAAGACATTACGCTGCCTGCCCTTAATAGGTCTGGCAGTGTAATATCCTTCCTCCAATAGCCCCTACACTGTTGGGCCATTGGAGGAAGCTGGAACAAGGGTTTGGTGAAGAGGGTACTCTGTCGCATTTTGCAATGGAGTACCATGTCTGCCATACTCTAAATCAGGTCCAAAGGCTGAAAGGAAGGGACATACCGCTATTTGGAACTGATAGGAGTAAAAAACAGAACTGATCAGGGGACGGGTTCAACCAAAAAGAGCTAGCAGGGTACAAGAAAGAATTACTGACACCAAGAAAAGGGGAAGAGGATGGAAAGTGGTGGCTGACAAAAAACAACTGATTAAACGAGTGGTTGAATACAGTGACTGTTCCAGGGCCTTATAAAGAAGTGGACTTTATCCAAGGTGAACGGCCCTAAGAGAGCTGTGGAAGAAGAAGGAATTAGTAACTGCAAAGGAGAAAATCAGTGTCCTGCTAAGCACAACCCATACTTAATCCCAATCTCTTAAATGGGAGCCATGCAATAAGAAGGCTGCATTCTCGTTATATGAATTTAAACTAAGAATGTCCACGTGAAATCTATCCTCTGAAACATGTTTCATGAATATTCAGTGCTCTTGTATAGCTACTTCATACAAAAGCAAACATTATTCTTGCCTAAAAGCTTTATAGATACACTCACAGTTTAAAGCAATTACATTGTAAGTTAATTTTCTTTTAATTAGGGTTATTGATCATATATATAAACATTTTTGGTTGTCTGACACAGAGCATCCCTCTTCAAATGGCTTAAGTGTTTTCCTTTGCGACTTTCACAATTGGGTCTGTTTCACAAAGAGGCTGCTTGCAGCACAGTGCTCTGCATTGTGCAAGAAGCAGACTCACCTTTGCACAGTGAAGAATTCACAAATTGTTCACTATGAAAAGAGGCTCTATGAAGTGAGGTGCACTCCGCCTACCTGATTAATATTAATAGATTGATAACTTGCTGCTCACCTCATTGCTCTTATTAGAAAATGATGGAACAGAGGTTTGTATGGGACACAGGCCTCTGTCTCAGAGTTTATAATCACTAGGGGCCAGCTTTACAACCCTTAATCATCAGAGGGCTAGTTGTCCCAATACTACAAAAGTGGCACAGTGTGAAAGGGTCAGGAGGGCTGGAGCAGACAGTGGTCCATGGAACTGCTCCCGATATCTGCCACCAGCAGATGCTGAGTGGAAGTTGTTAGAAATATAGTGCTAAAATATGAGAAAGTGCATTATTAGCTGGGATGGATGGTAGTCCACCACAAGTCATAATGTCTATATTCTTTTTAGGTCCGGTAAACGCTTCAGTAATTTACTCTTGAGCTCAAGCCCTGGTAGCTGTGGCAAAGAGCAGACAGGCTTAACTCAAGGAAATAATTAAAGCATTTAGAAGTTCCAAAACAGTTGAAAAGTCAAACACCCAACACAGTGAAAATGCCACTCCAAGTTATAAAAATAAAGAATATGTTAGTGAACAAAATGATACCAAAACAACAAAAATTCAATAAAGGGGAGCCAGAGATATGAATTTTTAAAGTTTTAAAATAAAATAGTGCTGCTAAGCGCCAGCCACAAGACCTAAGCACAATTTAAGGGTAACCACAATGGAATGCGGGGCAGATATAGAAACCAGGTTCGTCCCAGTCAAAAGCTTTACCTTCTGACATATTCTCTGAAGTGAAAGTCAAACATCCTCAGTGGGGCAAAGCAGAAGGTTGTAACCACAAAGGGCTTCACGAGGCAGGATAGCCATCAGACAAAGTCCTGGTGAAGCCGTTGAATTTTGGCAGGAAATCTCTGAGTGGGATAAATTCAAAATTCACCTCCCCAGGAGGTCTCTCACCTGTCGGAAACTTTTGGTGTTTTTGCCCACTGAAGATTTCTTTCTTCCGACTTAGTCACTGTTTTGGAGTTCGGATTCTTCAAGCGGGGCAAGGCTGCAAGCTGTCGCTGAACAGGGCTCTACTAGGCCGGATACCTTAATTGTGACGTCCCGTTGAAATGGTTTTCTTGAAGTGGAAAAAATCTGAGCATGAGCAATGTGAATCTTTGGTCCAGTGGTAACGCACCTTCTTCGGACTGTGTGCTGCGGCTTTGCTCCAGTCCTCTGGTGGTCTTTGGGGCTAAAAGGTCTCTAGGTCCCAAGTTTTTCAGGATGTTAAGAGGAATACACTTTGACACAGCCAATGGTCCAGGACCTCAGGAACAGCACTTGGGAGTCAAGAGTTATTCCAGCAAAAGCCACCAGCAAGGTCCAAGGCAGAGTCAGTTAGAACCGGTCAGCTGGGCTGTTCAGGAAAAGGGCTTCTAGCAGCTTGTTGTGTCCCTTTAGGGTGATAGGAGGTCGACCAATTGACCTCTGGAGTCCAATTCTTTGTTCTGGGTACAGGTGGAAGCGGCGTTCAGCCTCTCAGTCCCCCTCACAGATCTCAACCGGAGGTACAGTCATTCTTCTGTCTTCCACAGGTCCAGTAGTGTTCTGAAGAGGGTGCCCAGGGGTCCCACGTTTATGCCTAGCACTAGGCTGTGGGTGGGGGACTTCTGAGACCTCCCTAACCAATAGGGAAAATGTTTCCAGGGGTAATCCTTCCCACTTTTGCAGCAGTCCCTGTGTGCCCTACTGCAAACAATACTTCAATGCCTCTTACTTCCTACGTCCAACATGGCAGAACCTTTATTCCCCTGTGCAGAGCTCCTGTTCCCATCACAGAAGTGTGGCCTTGAAAATAAGCACCTCCTCCTTTGTGGTCACTCAAAACTGGTTCTGGGTGCTGCTCAAGTCCCACTTGGATTGGTGCCTAGCTGACTAGAGAAACAAAGGCGTGGGCAGGCCCAAGTGTTTGCAATATCTGCCTGTGAGAAGCTAGACCCCCTTAAGTTAATTAAGATCCTGGGCACAGCCCAGATGGTCATCCTGTCAGAGGGACAGAACACTTCCCCACACCAAATCATTTGTCTCAGCTCTGGGAGCAAGTTTACACCTCGTCAAAGGGCCTATTCAGCTACCGGGTGACAGTTGAAAGCTTTTGGAAATAAGCTTCAAGACATGTTAAGCAGTTGAAGGTCACTTTTCAAAAGTACCTTTTGCAAAATCGTTGCACAACTCTAACTTCACCAATGGATTGGGCTTGTAATGAATATTTTTAAAATTCTAACGTTGTAGTTGTTTTCTTAGAGGAGTTAACATTGTTAAATTTTAATATTACCTTTAATGCTTTTCTATGGAGCAGCTAATCCTGCTACAGTGAAAATAGCTTTTAGGGCCTTGCCATTGTAGGGACATGCTTAACATTAAGCAGTTACATGTCCTACTTTTAAAATACCATGTACCCTGCCCTATCGGCAACATTCAAAAAGAGTATTTAGGTCTGCCAAAGGGGCTTATTTTGGCAGGCTCAATTTGCAGTTTTAAAACTGCATAGGCAGGCTGCAGTGGCAGGCCTGTAGTCGTGTTTTGCTTTGTCACTCTAGTGGTGGCACAATGTGTGCTGAAGTCCACTAGTGCCATTTGACATACAGGCCTAGGGTACACGGTGAACCATATACAAAGGACATAAAGATAAGTTAAATATGCCAGTTAGGAGTGTAACTAATTACAACATGTTTAAGGGGTCAGAACATATGCACTAGGCCTGGCTGGCAGAGTTCCTGTGCACAGAGTCAAAAAGCAGCATCAGTCCAACAAAAATGTGGGAGATCATGCACAACGAGGCACTTTCCTACATAGAAGTTTCCCAATGCTCACCTCTTGACCAAGCAGACTGGGGGTGCAGAGGGGTCAATGTCCCCAGGCCTCAAGATTTTTGAGGGTCCTGCACTTGTGCTGCGTCTCTATCCCTGCATGGCATTTTTAAATTTTGAACCAAGTCCTCATTCTATGAAGGACGTATAAAGGGCCCACTTCAATTTGATAGCCCAGACCTTGCAAAAACCTTTGCCCGACGCTTGCTTTTGCCTTCAGCTGTCAGGAATCCTTACAGTATTTACTACCACCAAGCATTTGTGCATTGCCATGAGTGTCAAAAGGGTTCACATTGTGTGCACCAAGCATTTGTGAATTGCAAGAAACACTTGTGCATTACTAATTGGTATTTTGCATTTGGAGTCAAATGTGCTAGTTTTGCAAATGGAAAGTTGTTTTGTGACTCTGGCTTGAGTGCATTTTTTTCTGAAACAGCATGTTTGCACGATTTTCTATGAGGGATATCAGATGTCAGCATATTTAATTGTTCACATTTTCAACGACTGTGTTATCATTTTGTATCTTGTGTATCGAAATGATTAAATTATATTGCAACTATGAAAATCGTAGTTCCAAAGATATGCTTCAATCTTTCATAATTCCTATGGCATACTTATCAAAGCAAGATAAGTCGAGGGGATAGGCTAAATAGACAAATGCACATTTTTTTCACGTTTCCTTTTGTCGCCACATACAATTCATTTTCCATACAGGAAATCCCTTTCCAGACACCCCTACAAAAGTGGGTACATTCTATGCCCTTTACTTCTCCGTCTGTGCTAGTTATTCAAATTTAGTAAGCATAGGTTTGGGGGTGCATTGCTACTACCCAATTAGTATACATCTTCGTTGCCTAAAATTCACTAATGACAAAAGATAATTATGTACATTGTTCGGATAATATGGTGTTGTGTCATCTGCTGATCCTTTGAATTGGTTTCTGTAATTTACGGGTGCAGATTACACTTTTTGTGAACCTACATATCACATATGTGTGCAAATGTTTTGAAGTATTCATCCTATAGCTCTCAAATGGAAGTCTCAAATTAATTTGGCATCACAAAGCAAAGAGCACTAGCATTGTATACATCATACTGACATGAGGAACAGCTTGATTGACACAATTCAATTCTGGGAACATTTTGTTGCATTATTTTTAAGTGCACATTTCAATTGGTTCACATGTGGAAACTTTTATGAACAAATATTAGCTTACCGTTATGCAAAATAAGCAACAGAACTTCTTTTAGATGTGTTTATATATGTGGGGCCTGTTTTCTAAACTCTATGGGACTCGGGCAAATAGACATCCCTTGTGGCAAGTATTGTCATTGGTTCAAGAAAGACAGGAGCCAGGTACTAGAGCTTAGAAGCAGCGACGTTAAAGAGACAAGGCTTAGCTTTGAAGGGTGATGTGGAGTACGACTTTTAATTCCAGTGCCGCATAAATAAACTATAGAAATGATATCGTCTGCACCTTGTTTTGTATTTTTCGAAAGAAATAAGATATTTTTTTCTAAGTGCAATTACTTAGTAACAGTGCTGTGCAATTAAACGATGGGCGCTGAATACCAAGGCCGGTAGTCTATAATCCACTACAAGACACTCCCTGCCCTTTTTTTCCGCACAGTATTCCCTGCTTTCTGTTTGTAACGGATTTGCCGCCTTTTTCTTCCTCTGTCTTTCCGATCTGTGTGCTTTTCTCTCTCTTGCACTTGGTAAATATCTAATACGAGCATAATAAGTGCCGGTTTTCCAAAAATAAGTACTGGTGCCCCCCACCGGCAACCACCAGCTCAAATTAAGCACTGCTTGGTAAGAGTGCGATTTCAAAAGCACTACCATCACTTGTACTCCAAACTTCACTCTTTTAGACTAGGAGCGTTTGTAACGCTGCTGTGTTCTTTCAGACTTTCACCAAACACAACAGTTTGCCTGTGCAAGGCTACACCGCGTAGCACGGTGTCTGATCTCCGATACACACAATAGCCTTAGTTTTGTTGGGTCCATGTACAGCATGTGGTCAGGCTCAGTTGAGGCTGCCTGCTCCTTGCACTCCAGTCAGTTGTGTGAGCAGTGATCAGTCAGTTGCATCAGCAGCAACAGCGCTGGCTGCAGGCAGAGTGGCTCCATTCTCGGGGGCGGAGGTATGGGACATCAGGGACCACCGGAACTGTTGGTCTTACAGTCTTTGATTTAGTATGGCATCCGCATGTCCCTGGCAGCACCGTCACACAAGTGGAGGTGGGGGTCTAAAAGCGGACAGACTCACATGGGGGCAGTGTGTCGTCAGCGGTTGGATCACGTGATAAAAGGTCATGGGGAGCAACCGCATAGGGCTGCACTCCTGGGTACGCCATGCAGTGGGAACCAACGGTGCAGGAAGACAGGAAGAGACTTTGGTCAATTTTGTGTCTTTGATAGTGGTCCACCCTGATGGCTTCTTTTGTCATCAGGTGGACAATGCCATGCTTGGTTAACCTCTCTCCAAAAAACATAGAGAGATACAGAGTAGAGCTGGACTTTTGGTTCCACAAACCTGAGTCAATTGAGCAGCAGTCTTCAGTCTTGGCATACCTTGCATCTCTAATGTACTCAAAAACAACATATGAGCCTGGGGCTCTTGGACTGAAAAAAGGCAGGTTTGCAGCATGCCAGGCAGTCCACCTCCTTCTTCTTTTAGGTCACATCAGTAGCAGTTGTTTACTTCAGTCTACATTTATCTGTCTTTATTCCACTGCTTCTCTGTGCTGGTGCACAGTGCTTCTTCGTGTAAAAAGGTGCACCCCCATCTGACTCATAAGACCAGTATATGTTCAAAACAATGGTTGTCGGGCCCTTGCCAATCTATTACTCAAATTCAAAACTGTTGCCAAATCTTTGAAGGGAACCAAGGATTGCAAAGTACACATTTCCTGTAGGAAGATGGGCAGTCAGGAGATCTCATCCTATGGGAGGGTTCCATGTCCTAAAGCGCAGCCCTCAGTCCAGGTGTCTAATCTCTCAGTTCACCGACTGACCTGGTTGAACTTGCATGATCTGTGGAAATTGGACACAAAGTCCACACTGCAAGGTGAGTGGGAATACTGCATAATTTCTGTTCATGGAATTACCAGTACTGTGGGCATCAATCATTCTAGAATGCAGACGTACCATGGTATTTCTCACCCAAGAATTTCACCAGCTCTTTACTGGTGAATGGGCATGGGGAAATACAATTTTACAGAAAATCTGGACTGAGCATCAAAGTACTCTGCAGCTTCATTGAAGGGGATGTGAATCAAAACAAGACACATGGCCATGGATTGCAATAGCATGAGTAGGAAAGGTGTGAAGGCAAGCAGGACAGGGGACTTCCAGGAAATATGCAGTCTTGGGGCAAGGATTTTAGTAGCCCATAGTAGTAACATTTGCAAAATATATTGTGTTGGAAAATGGCCGTGTCTGAAGGGTCACTCCCAAACTTTTTGCCTTCCTCCTCTACTTTTACTGAACTCGTTTTTGTTGGCTTTAGGACTCTCTGCACTTTACCACCGCTAATCAGTGCTAAAGTGCTTCTGCTCTGTCCTTAAAGCATGGTAACATTGGCTCATACCCAATTGGCATATTTAATTTACTTATAAGTCCCTAGTAAAGTGCACTACATGCACCCAAGGCCTGTAAAATAAATGCTACTAGTGGGCCTGCAGCACTGATTGTGCCACCCACTTAAGTAGTCCTCTAACCATGTCTCAGGCCTGCAATTGCAGAGCCTGTGTGTGCAGTTTACACTGCCATGTCGACCTGGGTAAGTGACTGGGGTCCCAGTCACTGCTCTGAGGGATACCGGGGCTAGCCAGACCATGGTTATGGAAAAGCTAATGTCCCCAGAGCAGTACACCGGCCAGGTGTGTATGGTTACTCAGGCCCATGAACAGGACTTTTTCCACCCTATGGCCCTGGTACACCTGGAATGGGATGGGAGGTGACCCAGAGGAGGGTCATAGTTAATTTCCAGATGCCCATAGACTGTATTCTGGGGAATGAGATGCCCCCGGTGTCAGAAGAACTGAGAAGGGTGGCTGACAAGGGTGCCCTGACAGTTCCGTTTTCTGAGGGTACCACTCCCAAACGGAGGGTACGGGATGCTAGATGGAGGGACAGGGTGAGAGAGGACTCATCCCTGTCCCCTGTTCAGCCTCAGGGTAATAACCCTGTGTTGGTTAGCCAGTGTCAGAGTACCACCCCTAAACTGCCCCCTATGACTTCCCTGTTAGGTTGCCTGGTCCCCCTTGCCACTCTCAGGCTCAGGTTCCATAGTATTTTGACATACTGTGAGGGTATGTCGTCCCAAATTTCCAATAGCATGGGTCCTTATTTAACTTTTGATGGGTGGTCTCACCTGACCCCCCTCGTGGAGATCTCCATGCCTTCTGAGAAGCCATCTCCATGGTGACTCCTCTGAAGGCACAGTAACTTTGCTGAGCAGCCGCCATAAAACATAAAAACGAATTTCCCTGCCACCTTGGGAGTTTTCTTCCAGATATCTGGGTAATTTTTACTGTTTTTATTTTTTGTTTCGAATCGCCGGATTTTACCTTGTCATAAGTACACCCTAAATTAGGCAAAGGGTCTGAGGTACTAAGACTAAGCACAGCAGTGGCTTTCATATGTGTAACAAATGACACCTGTGTCACTAAATCGGCTTTTAACCCCTTCGCTGCTAGGCCTCCCCCGTGCTGAGCCTTTATTTGGCTATTTGGGGCAGTTCGCGCTTAGGCCCTTGTAACGTTTTGTCAACATAAGGTATCCATGCCAAATTTGCATCCTTTTCTTCCTACACCCTGAGAATTCTAAAGGTACCCAGGGTTTGTGGATTCCCCTCGAGGGGACCCAGAAATTAGCAAAATAGAGCAACATGTTTTTTGTTTTTGAAAAATAGTGGAAAAGTGCTGCAGAAGAAAGTGTCTGGTTTTTTCCCTGTAAATGGTATCAACAAAGGGTTTGTGGTGCTGAAATCACCATCTTCCCAGCTTTCAAAGACAGGCAGACTTTTGTCAAACCAACATTTTCTATACATTTTTGGCATTTTACTGGGACATAGCCTATTTGTAAAAAAATGTGTGCTTTCAACCTCTTCCCAGTTAGTGGTAGAAATAAGTGTGAAAGCAATAATGGATCACAGAAAGCTATACATTTCAGAAAGTAGACAAAATTCTGAATTCAGCAAGGGGTCATTTGTGTAGATCCTTCAAGGTTAGAAACTAACAGTTGAAATAAAAAAATATTGAAATTGAGTTGACAAAAAACAGCTGTTTGTGACAACGTTTTCACCTGTAACTTCTTTTAAGTACGGCAGATTTTTGAAAGCAATATGACATTACGTCCGCTGGACCCTTCTGGCTGTGGTGATATATAGGACTTGTAGATTCACCAAGAACCCGAGGTACCCAGAGCCAATAACTGAGCTGCACCTTGCAATGGGTTTTCATTGTGTACCGGGTATATAGCAATTCATTCGGTAAAATATAAAGAGTGAAAAATAGGTATCAAGGACGCCTATGTATTTCCGAAATGGGAAGAAAATTTGGGGGCATATTAACAAGGGGGCGATATGAAATTATCGCCACTTTTGCGTCCGTTTTTGGGCGAAAAGCGGCGATAATTTCATCGCCTTATCAGCAAAGACACGCTATCGCGTGTTTTGCTGACTTAGCGCTCGTTCCAGCACGCCTAACTTTGCATCGCTAATGAGATGCAAAGTAGGCGTGGCTGTGAAACCAAACAGGGATAATATCGCTAAGGCAGCTTCGCGATATTATCAAGGAGGGTTAGCGATCTTTTAAATCGCGTTAAGTATGCCTTAACGCAGGAATTTAACGTCTGTTAAATTCCTGACTAAGGCATACTTAACATGAGGGGTGGCTTCTGTGGCTAAGACCACAGGCCCTATCATCTAGGATATCGCCGTTTTCCACCATGGAAAACGGCGATATCCACGCTATCTCTGGAATATTATCGCCTCGCGATGCGCGTTGTTGATAACGCGCTAACCGGGCGATAAATTACAGAGATAGCCGGCGATAAATATGCAAGCGCTAAGCGCGCTTTGCGATATTTATCACCGGGCCTTGTTAATATGCCCCATAGAGTTTAGAAGCAGTAGTTATTTTCACATCTCCGAAATTGTTGGTACCCATTCTAGCATGTGAATTAGATGACATTTTTCAAAGTGACTTCTTTTTTACACATTGTCTTACATTTGGAAGGCAGAAATGCATAGAAAGTCAATAGGTACTAACTCTTGTTCTACAATTCTGTGTTCCCCTAAGTCTCCTGATAAAAATGGTACCTCACTTGTGTGGGTAGGCCTAGTGCCTGCAACAGGAAACAGCCGTAAACGCAACATGAACATATCACATTTTTCTAGTGAAAACTGGCCCTTTTTTCACAATGTGGCTAGCTTTGGATTTTGGACCCTAGCTCAGCCGGCACCGAGAGAAACCTAGCAAACCTGTACATTTTTGGAAACTAGGCATCCTGGGAAATCCAGGATGGGGTGACTTGCGTGGCTCTCACCAGGTTCTGTTACCCAGAATCCCTTGCAAACCTCAAACTTTGTAAAAAAAAATAAAAAAATTTCCTCACATTTCTGTGATGGAAAGTTCTTGAATCTGCAGGGAGCCACAAACTTCCACCCACCCAGAATTCCCCAAGTCTCCCGATAAAAATGGTACCACACTAGTGTGGGTAGGCCTAGTGCCCGTGACAGGAAATGGCCCAAAAAGCAACGTGGGCACATCGCATTTTTCCACTCAAAACTGACCCTTTTTTCGCAATGTGTCTATCTGTTGATTTTGGACTCTAGCTCAGCCGGCACCTAGGGAAACCTAGCTAACCTGTACATTTTTTAAAACTAAACATCCTGGGGAATCCAAGATGGGGTGACGTCTGTGGCTCTCTTCAAGTTCTGTTATCCAGAATCCCTTGCAAACCTCTAACTTTGTAAAACAAAACCACATTTTCCTCAGATTTCTGTGATGGATAGTTCTGGAATCTGCGGGGAGCCACAAACGTCCATGCACCCAGCATTTCCCCAAGTCTCCCGATAAGAATAGTACCTCACTTGTGGTGTGGGTAGGGCTAGTGCCCGTGACAAGAACGGCCCAAAACACAACGTGGGCACATCACATTTTTCCATTGAAAACAGACCCTTTTTTCGCAATGTGTCTAGCTGTGGATTTTGGACCCTAGCTCAGCCGGCACCTGGGGAAACCTAGCAAAACTGTACATTTTTGAGAACTAGACATCCTGGGAAATCCAGGATGGGGTGACTTGTGTGGCTGTCACTAGGTTCTGTTACCCAGAATCCCTTGCAAACCTCAAACTTTGTCAAAAGTTACACATTTTCCTCATATTTCTGTGATGGAAAGTTCTGGAATCTGTGGGGAGCCACAAACTTCCACCCACCCAGCATTCCCCCAAGTCTCCCAATAAAAATGGTACCTCACTTGTGTGAGTAGGCCTAGTGCCTGCGACAGGAAATGGCCCAAAACGTGACATGGGCACATCAAATTTTCTAGTGAAAACAGGCCCTTTTTTCGCAATGTGTCTAGCTGTGGATTTTGGACCCTAGCTCAGCCGGCACCTGGGGAAACCTAGCAAAACTGTACGTTTTTGAAGACTAGACATCCTGGGAAATCCAGGATGGGGTGACTTGTGTGGCTCTCACTAGGTTCTGTTACCCAAAATCCCTTGCAAACCTCAAACTTTGTCAAAAAAGACACATTTTCCTCACGTATCTGTGATGAAAAGTTCTGGAATTTGCGGGTAGCCACAAACTTCCACCCACCCAGCATTTCCCTAAGTCTTCCGATAAAAATGGTACTTCACTTGGGTGGGTGGGCCAAGTACCTGTGGCTGTAAAGGGCCCAAAACGTATTGTGGAGACATCAAAATTACCTAGCAGAAAACGACCTGGTTTTGCAAGGAGGGGCACCTGGATTTTTGGCCCCAGGCTCGGCGTCCATCTAGGGAAACCTACCAAACCCAGACATTTCTGAAAACTAGACACCCAGGGGAGTCCAGGGAGATATGGCTTGCATGGGTCCCTCAATGTTTTCATACCAAGAATCCCCTGCAAACCTCAAATTTAGCAGAATAAAGTACATTTTTCTCACATATCTGGGTAGGAAAGTTCTGGGATAACTGGGCTGACACAAATTTCCTACCAGCCAGTGTTCCCCCAGTTCTCCCGATAGAAATGGTGCCTCACTTGTGTGGGTGGGCCAAGTACCCGCGGCAGGGAACACTGGCTGTGATGGATACTTTTGATGTCTCCACAATACTTTTTGGGCCCTTCCATGTCGCAAGTACTTGGGCCGCCCACACAAGTGAGGCACCATTTTTATCTGGAGACCTGGAGGAACGCTTGGTGGTAATAAAATTGGGATTTTTCGGATTCCAGAAGATTATGGCACAGTAATGCAAGGAAAATATGTGACTTTAGTCTCATTTTGAGGTCATTGTGGGTAAGAAATGTTGTTGGGATCCATGAGAGGCACACCACCCAGTACTCCCTATTTTTTTTAGTTTACAAAAATATCTAAAGTTTGTAGATTTTCCCTAGAGACAAACTACACCTTGGCAGAGAAATACAGACAAGACAAATATTACTGCCTATCCATCTGTTCCTCAAGTACACACACATACTGGTTGGATTTGGCACGAGGGTGAGTGAAGGATCAGAGAGTCAAATTTTATTAACAAGAGATTTCACAAAAAGGAAATGCACTGTTAATAAATAAAAGGTTAAAAACCTGAACCAATGACTCACAGCTCGTGAGCTGTACAGCCATGGCAAGGCACCAACCTCTTTACAGGCCATTCACACACCTTTCATATGTAACACACACAAGACCATTCACACCGCCAGCCGCGAGCTTAGCGCATTACAACATTTACATCAACAGACAGCGCCATTCAAGGGCCCATCACTTTCAGACACCCACATGACTGACACAGCAATCATAACTGCTGCTGGTTGACATAGTGTGTGCAGTGGCGTTTGGCTAGCAGTGTGTGTAATGACCAGCAGCAAGTCACTACTCACACACTGCCAGCCAAATACCAGTCCACGCAAACCACCAGCCAAGCTCCAGTCCACGCACAACGCCAGCCAAGCGCCAGTCCACACACACCGCCAGCCAAGCGCCAGTCCACGCACACCGCCAGCCAAACACCAGTCCACGCACACCGTCAGCCAAACGCCAGTCCACGCACACCTCCAGCCAAACGCCAGTCCATGCACATTGCCATGCCAAATGCCAGTCCACGCACACCGTTGTCAATTTTTTTTTAACAAGAAAGAGAACTAGATACTATACCTACAAACACAGCAGCGGTAACTAAATACATTATACTAATGCCAACCGTGAAACAGAACTACAAATATAAAGCAATACAGACCAGGCAGTTCACTATTAGACTCACAGTTGCTCCCAAAAACTCTTTTGAGTGTGATACAATCTGAAACATGTGGGCACACACAGCCCAGGATTAGAAGGACAATCAGCACAGTGCATACGAGTCTACTTCCGCATACCTCTTTGCAAACAGACTCTACATCTCTTACAGAATTGTTTTTTTGGGGCATGGGAGGAATTAAATCAGGAAAGTTGCAATCTTTCAATCTAGCCACATCCTCCACCACTCCAACTCTAGGAACATTTGCCCATTCCACTACAACAAGGCTGCCTATTACAGACTCCTGAAATTGAGCAAAAGTCATACTTGACACTGGAGAACACTCCTTGAACACAATAAAAGCATTCAAAGTTGCTTAGGTGAAGAATTGGATGGCCAACGTCTTATACCAAATGTAAGCCTTACAAACAGCAGTGTAAGGCTCCAACCTCTGATCAACTCTATCTACATGACTCATGTGCTTATTGTAGTCTACAATGCACACAGGTTTGCGCACTTCAGCAACCTGACCCCAAACAGTCACAGGTGAAGTACTTTCATCATGGATGCTAGTCAGCATGTAGACATCCCTCCTGTCCACAAATTTCACAACTAGCAGTTCATCACTACGCAAGGCACTGCATTGTCCCCTCTCAAGTTTATTGCAAACAAGCTCTTTTGGGTAACCTTTACGGTTAGAGCAGATTGTGCCACAAACAACAGTGTCCACTTTGAACAATTCCTTAAACAATTGCACAGCAGTGTAGAAATTATTTAGGTACAAATGGTGACCTTTGTTAAAAAGTCCTCTACCAAGTTCCCACACAATTTTCTCTGAAACTCCAAAAGTGGACGAACAACCAGGGGTGTCAATATTGAAATCCCTACCAGTGTACACCCGGAAATTATAAACATATCCTGTCCTCCTCTCAGACAACATATACATCTTAATTCCATAATGTGCCCTCTTGCTAGGAATGTACTGCCTAAAAAAACAAACAGCCCTTGAACAGGACCAAAGACTCATCAACAGCTATTTCTTTCCCTGGAGCATAGATCTCTGAATATCGATCTACAAAGTGATCAAGGACAGGCCGAATCTTAAAAGGACGGTCACAGTCAGGGTGATCGCATGGCAACACCGAAGTATTATCAACAAAATGCAGCTTTCTACGCAAAAGTAAATACCGATCACTACTCATAATTGCAGGAAATATGGCTGTTGCCTTCAAGGGACTGCTAGACCAATATGAAGACAGGGACGGCTACCTTACCAAGCCCATCAAAAAAGTTAAACCCAAAAACGTCTTCATCTCATCCAGATTTGTGGGAGTCCACCGGGTAGCTCTAGAGCGGGGCCTAAGTCTGGCACTGTTGTCCGTTGAATACTGTTCAGCATACAAATAAGTCTGCTCAACAATCTCAGCCAAAAATACATCATCCATAAACAACTGAAAAAACTGTATAGGCAAAAAAATTCACAATTCACTCTACACCCTGTATCACCACTAAAGGCAGGCAACACCGGTTGCACCATGTTTGGATCAACCCAGAGTCCAGCACTTCCAATGGGAAGCCTTGCAGCCCCAGGCTGAAATCCAGATGCCTCTTGCAGCACCATTGACACATCAGTGTCCTCCTCTAAAGCAGGCACTTCATCCGCACTGAGAGTAGCTTCATCCGCACTGAGAGTAGCTTCATCATCAGATTATTCCTCGTGGACAGAAAACTTACTGCCAGAATCTTGCTCTTCCTCCTCTGCCTCAGATGCACTGTCAGTCTCATAATCATGGTCAGAGGAAGATTCAAAAAGCATACCAACCACCTGCTGAGCAGTAATCCTGCGGCTAGCCATAGTCCTTACTAATAAAGGTAACTTGACAAACAAGTCAACAACAACGAACACTTTGTAAAATAAGTAATAAACAAAATGTGGCTTTCTCACAAAGACCTATATACTCCAAAACGATACCACTCACTTGCCAGAAACAGCTAGACTCACCACCACCTAATCTGCACAGACACAGCAAGGACCAAAAAAAAAGAAAAAAAAAAAGAAAAGAAAATTGCACATAAGTCAACACAATACACATCGTGCACAAATCCAAAAGAATTTCACACTCAAAACATAAACGAAATATGCTGCTATTATGACACCACTTACAAAAAATTCATTCATGCATGACAATAATACTCATTTGGAGTAAATCCAGCAAAAATGTTTTTCTTACCAAACACATGCAACTACGCAAACTGCAGATGAACCACTGCTGAAACCGCAAACAGGAATCAAAAGCTTTGCACTAGAATAAAAAGGAGAAATAGAACATTACAATCACATATGCAAATAATGCACCAGTCCACACACAATCCACCAGTCAAGCTGGGGGGCAGGTGGGCCTAACAGCAAAGGCCGATCTGCCCCCAAGGGGGACAGAAAAAGCCGAAATAATGACCCCCTAAAAGGTGAGCGACCCTTGCCCAAAGGGTCGCTCCCCAACAACAACATTTAATAAAAACCCATGTGTCTAGTGGCTTCTCAGATAGGCCTAAAAACATAAGGCCGATCTGCCCCCAAGGGGGGCAGAAATGACCAAAATAATCACCCAATAAAGGGGAGCAACCCTTGCCCAAGGGGCCGCTCCCAAACCACCTTGAAAAATACCCTGGTGTCTAGTGGCTTCGGCCCCCCTGGGGGGCAGATGGGCCTAAAAACATATGGCCGATCTGACTCCAAGGGGGGCAGAAATGGCCAACATAATTGCTCCCCAAAGGGGAGCGACCCT